>CM065805.1:101921000-104421000 GCA_033398695.1 Orobanche coerulescens | reverse complement strand
ATATCCGACCGAGTGTGTCCCCGTGGGGGGTACCAGTGTTATTTGTCAAGAAGAAGGATGGTTCATTTCGTTTGTGTATTGATTATCGGGAGTTGAATAAGGTGCCGATCAAGAATAAATATCCTCTACCCCGTATTTATGATCTTTTGGATCAACTTCATGGAGCTTTAGTATTTTCCAAGATCGATTTAAGATATAGATATCATCAGTTGCGAATCCGAGAGTCGGATATCGCAAGGACGGCGTTTCGAACACGCTATGGTCATTATGAGTTTGTGGTAATGCCGTTTGGGTTAACTAATGTACCTGCGATATTTATGGAATTAATGAATCGAGTTTTCATCGACTATTTGGATCAGTTCGTGGTTGTCCTCATTGATGATATTTTGATTTATTCTCGTGACCAGGAGGAGCACGAATTTCACCTTTATCAGGTTCTCGACGTGTTGAGACGAGAGCAGCTTTATGGAAACTTTTCCAAATGTGAGTTCTGGATGTTCGAGTTGCTGTTTCTCGGACATCTAATTTCATCAGACGGAGTTCGTGTCGACCCTCAGAAGACGGAGGCGATCCGAGATTGGAAACCTCTGAAGAATGTTAAGGAAATTCGAAGCTTTCTAGGATTAGCTGGTTATTATCAGCGATTTGTGGAAGGATTTTCTAAAATTTCTCAACCCATGATGAATCTTTAGCGGAAGTATAAGCAATACACGTGGTCCGATGCGTGTCAGCAGAGTTTTGAGGAACTCAAGATCCATTTAATTTCAGCACCTGTCCTTTCCTTGCCACAAGGGACGGAAGGATTTGTGGTTTATAGTGACACGTCCAGATACGGTCTTGGATGTGTATTAATGCAGAAAGGGAAAGTTATTGCCTATGCTTCATGACAATTGAGACCTTATGAGGTCAATTACCCGACCCACGACCTCGAACTAGCAGCCGTGGTTTTCTCATTGAAGATTTGGCATCATTACCTTTATGGCGTCACCTGTCAAATTTTCGCCGATCATAAGAGTTTGAAGTATATATTTACTCAGAAGGAGTTAAATATGCGACAGAGACGGTGGTTGGAACTAATCCAAGATTATGATATTGAGATACTATATCACCCGGGCAAGGCGAACGTTGTCGCCGACGCCTTGAGTCGTAAGTCCGTTCAGGAGCAAATGCTTGCACGTTTAACAGTTCAGAAGGAGCTTCAGCAGGAATTTTTGAGACCCGAGATCGAGGTCTGGTTACAACGAGTGCAAGGGCAACTTTGCATGTTAGAGATTTCATCGCCACTTGAGGAGGCGATCAGAGTGAATCAGGGTTCAGACCCATTTTTATCGCGCATACGAGAGGATGTGGCTCAGGGAAAGCCCCTGGATTTGTGGTCCACGAGGATGGACTTTTACGATTCAAGAAACAGTTGTGCGTACCGGCAGATGACGAGTTGAAAAACTCGATTTTGAGAGAAGCTAGTGTTACCCCTTATTCCATTCATCCGGGGTCTAGCAAGATGTACAAGGACTTGAAATAGAATTACTGGTGGAGTAATATGAAGCGATAAGTCGCAGAATTTGCTTAAAGATGTTTAACCTGTCAACAAGTCAAGATAGAACATCAGCGACCGACGGGTATGCTGAAACCGCTCCCTATTCCAGAGTGGAAGTGGGAGGATACTTCAATGGACTTCATCACGAGTTTGCCGACGAGTCGTAATGGCATGAATACAATATGGGTAATTGTGGATCGTCTAACTAAGTCAGCTCATTTCCTTGAAATTAAGGATACATGGGGTCCTGAGAGACTTGCCTAGTTGTTCATCAAAGAGATAGTGAGATTGCACGGTACTCCTAAGAGTACTGTTTCTGATCGTAACGGCCGATTCGTGTCACATTTTTGGAAATTAGTCCATCGTGCTATGGGAACTCAGCTTAATCTCAGCACAGCTTTTCATCCTCAGTTCGACGGACAATCAGAGAGAACTGTTCAGACATTGTAGGACATGTCGAGGGCATGCGTCCTCGATTGGAAAGATGATTAGGAAGCCCATCTACCGTTGATCAAGTTCACATACAATAACAGTTGGCATGCTTCGATTAAGATGGCACCTTACGAGGCCTTGTACGGTCGTCGTTGTCGATCTCCTTTGTGTTGGGATGACTTCTAAGAATCAATCGGCACCGAGCCCGATATGCTTATAGCCGCCCGTGAGAAGGTAGCTTTGATAAGGAGTCGTTTGTTGACCGCTCAGAGTCGACAGAAATCATATGCAGATAACCGTCGTCGGCCATTAGAGTTCGAGGTGGGTGACCACGTTTTGGTCAAGGTATCCCCGAGTGGAGGTATCTTCCGTTTTGGGAAACAGGAGAAGTTGAGTGCGAGATTCATTGGACCATTTGATATTTTAGATCGAGTAGGCAATCTGTCTTATCGATTGGCCTTACCTCCGGCGTTGAGCCGAATTCATAATGTGTTTCACGTCTCTCAGTTGCGGAAGTATGTTGCCGACCCGAGTCACATACTTCAGTTCGACCAAATCGAGATCGTGGATGATCATTCGTATGAGGAGTGTCCTATACGAGTTTTAGAGCGGTGAATCAAACAGTTGAGGAACAAGACGATTCCTTTGGTTAAAATTCAGTGGTCTAGACATGGAGTCGAAGAGGATACTTGGGAAACCGAGGATATCATGCGGTAGAGTTATCCCGAGTTGTTTAGCCCTTAGTTTCGGGGAAGAAACTCCTTTAAGCGGGGTGTATGTAATACCCGGTTATAATTCAATAATTATCATTCAGTAATTGTCACTCAGTAATTTTCACTCATTAATAATCATTCATCATTCATATTCAATCATTGTATTCACAGTTCAGAGTAATTTGTATCATGTATCCGTTATTATTCGTCTTTCTACCTGGTTGGAGGATCGAGCCATGTTTATCATCATTGTATTTTTCGTAGTGGGCTGTGTGTGAGGAGTAGCGCACTCTACGTACACTCTTTAGCACGCGCTAATTGAGTACGGGTAGCGCACGCTACCTCTCAGCATTAGCGCACGCTAGCGTGGTTCAGGCAGACAGTCCAGAAGGCACTGGACTACAAATGAGTTGTAGTACCGCATGCTACAAATGGTAAGTAGCGCGCACTAGTGAGTTCGGATAGCGCACGCTATGCTAGCAGTGTAGCGCGTGCTAAGGTCGATCAAGCAGAGTCCAGTAGGTAGTGGACTGATTTGGAATAATTCATAGCGTACGCTATGAGTGGATATTAGCGTACGCTAATGGTGTAGTAGCGCACGCTGAGTTTTGGGTGTAGCATACGCTATCGCAAGCAGATCAGAGAACAGGAGGTTCTGGACTTCAGTCACTGGGCATCAGATATCAGTTAGCGCACGCTAACTTTTTGGGTTAACGCACGCTATCGGGAAGACGTTAGCGCTCGTACCAAGTTCAGAGCGTACGCTAATGGGGCAGTCAGAGTTTACTGGACTGTCCGGTTAACCCGTTAGCGCATGCTACATATCAGGTCATAGCGTGCGCTAAGCTGGGACCAGTATATATTGGAGAGTGCAGTCCAGATTCATCATTTTTCATTTCACTTCATTCCTTCGGCAACTTTGGGCGATTTCGGACGTTTTGGAGAGATTTCTTCGAGCTGAATCCATCTATCATCATCTTCAAGCTTATCATTCGGATTAATCATCATTTCATCCTCTCCAACACATCAAATCAAGGTAATGATTCTTGGATCTAGAATTTCGGATTTTGAGTATTTTCCTTTCGATCTCTTCGTGTAAGCTTTCTATTATGTTTGAATATGTTAGATATGGATTATCTACCTTGGATACATATGTTCCTATGGATTTATTGATGTGTTTTGTAGATTTGATGAATATTTGGAGAATTAATCAAGAACCCTTGATGTTGACTTTGGTTATTTTTGGGGTTTTTCGATTATGGTTGTCGTAACCGTGACTTGTGGTTTCCTATTGGATTATTGATATCATTGAAGATGTTTTGTTGGATTGAACTACTCATTTTGGAGTTTGGTTTCGATATATTTGGGATTGGTTATAATCAAAGGATGATGTTCGCTAAGTGTTTGTTTGAATGCCTCAATGAGTTTGGATATGGTTGTGTCGACCTTTGAGTTGGTCATGATTCATGCTTGATACGGATATTAAGCGGATTATTGGTATTTGTGTTATTCAAGGTTGTTCGAGCGACCGACATCTCTTTTAGGACATTGTTCGAGGAAGGACATTCTTCACCGGTATTGTGTAAGTTAATTCGTACTCAGTTAAAAGGATACTCATTCCTTTCGTTGTTGTTCATTCATAAATCATAATTCATTCATAGTGCAATAATCATGTTGAGACTTATAATTTATCAAACTAATCATTCAATTCACGGGGACCGATGGTTCCAATCATTTCAATGAGCTACCATTCATTTCATTATTATCTCATCTCGGTGAGGCATTCTTGACCCTTGTCGAATTGTTATTCATTAATGTTCATTGTTCACTTTTGCTCTTGTGGCCTTCTGGGTTCATATTGCGTTGCCGGGTGGGGATGTGTGGAATTTTTAGTCGGGGACATGATAGTCATGTGATCGGGTTCACCGACACAATGGACTGTGCACACGGTAACGGACTTCCGTGAGACTAATTAGGTACAAGGGTGGGTGTGTCCCGACACTCGTCTTGTGCACTTGCACATACCATTATGAGCGTACTATGATGCCTCTCTTCAACTTAATTTCAAAATTAAGATATATCATGATTGTGTTTATTCAACTCTTGAGGATTGTTGTTCTGTGTAACTGACCCCGTTGGGGGATGTTGTTTTCAGGTCATGGCAAGGATAAAGCACGCGAAGAGAAAGTTGACGGCGAGGAGTCCCGATGATACTAGTAGGGGGCCCAGTCCTTTTCAGTCACTCATGTTTTCTTCATTTTTATTTCCGCTGCAGATTTCCGTTTGGATATTCATTTTCATTCATATAAAATATACATGTATTCGGTATTTTCCTGGGTGTGTTGTATTTGAAACTCCTCATCGGAGTAATTGATGATATAATGTGGTTTGGTACTACAATTATATTATTTAATTCATTAAGTTTCATTCACCTGGTGGGTCCCAGTTGGGGGTCCACGGCACTGTAATATCCGCCTAGTTTGGGGTGTTACAGAGTTGGTATCGGAGCGTGGTTTTGAATACTACCTCCCGAGTCATGTCTCATTTGAAATCATTGTTCATCAGACTAGTATCATTGGACTTTCGCGTCACGTGTGACCTGTGCAAGAGCCGAGCCCCTCAGACCAAAGAACAGTACGATTTTTGACGCCATGGTATAGTTTCTAACAATAAGAATCACTAATTCATCATTCAAAAGTCGACAATCCTCAATCATCATTTTCATTTTGATCATGTCGATCATGTTAGCTCATTAATCACTCAGTTCATTTCACTGTTCAGTTGTTGATCTTGAGGATCGTATCATTAATCTTGGTAACTTGTTGAAGATAATCATTTCAAGAATTTCATCAGATAATCATGTCATCTCAGTTGATCATTCATGTAATCATTGTGTTAGAGCGCGTATGCTCGTTTTCATCATTTCATGATGTAATCATAATGCGATATTCATGCGAGATCTAGAATTATCTTGTGACTTTCCTACTTTATTATTGAGAGAGCAGGCAGAGGATGCGGGGGAAGAGGCCGCAGTGTGGGCCGAAACCCGAGAGCTTGTGTGAATACACGTGCAAACGCGAGGAATAACGCTAATTCATAAAGCAGTGACGCTGCCACTCATTCACCCGGAAATGATCATTCACTGTCAGGGAGTCGTACCCGGGACACCGCTCAATCAGAAGGTGTTCGGATTGATCCACTCACTTTTATGCAGGGCATGATGGCCCAGATGACTCAGATGGCACGCCTCATGGAGACGATGCAGAACTCAACCTCTCAGAATCAACAGGCTCCTCCGCCGCCACCTCAGGGTCAGGAGAGGGGCGTGAGCAGTATCATTGGCGACATCTCTCGTCAGAGACCACCTACTTTTGAGGGCTCGTCCGAGCCGGAGGATATTTTTCACTGGCTTGAGCATTTCGAGAAGTTGTTTGCTATGGTGGAGTGTCCCGAAGGGCACAAAGTTTCAGTTGCGGCTTACTGTCGGGGTAAGAGCGCTCATTCATGGTGGTTATCGTTCAAGACCACTGACGGATCTTGTACATGGGATCAATTCAAGACTCTCATAATGGAGAGGTATTATCCGGCCCCACTCAGGGAGGCCAAGTTATTAGAATTACTCATTCCCGACCTCTCAGCGGACGATGATGTTCTTGCCATCGCCGAGAAATTTCAGGAGCTACTTCCTTTCGCCTCATCTATTATTCACTCAGAGGCGGACAAGATCAAGTATTTCAGCAAGAGGATGAAACCTCGTATGCAGATGCAGTTGCTTAGTCACAATTACACCACTCTATCCGAATTCATCGAGAAAGCTCTTACTTATGAACTTACTGCTAAGGAGATTGCTAAGGAACAACCTTCATCTGCTAGCAAGAAGTCAATGAATTGTAATCAGTTTGAAGGCAGTCAGGCAACTTTTAAGAAGCCTTGTGCGGGCTCTACTTTTTCCAAGCGACCTCCTATGGCGCCTAGACCCACGGAATCTCAGTCCCGAGCGGCCAGTTCAGCCGTCACCTGTTTCAACTATGGAGAACTTGATAATTTCAGCACCAAGTGTCTGATGCAGACTATCACGTGCAATAACTGTGGGACTGTGGGGCATAAGGCCCGTTTTTGCCAAAGGGACTCCAAACCTACTACGGCATCATCTCAATCCCCGAAGCAGTCAGCTGTTCATAATCAGGCCACTAAGTCTGTGTCGTTTAAGACAACAGGAGCAAAAAAAGGCGGAGCCCATAGTCATCAGATAGGAGCATCCGGTTCGGGGACTAGCAAGCCCCGAATTTATGAAATGAAGAGGACCGACGGTCCAGAGGCCTGGATGATCTCCGGTACACTCGATATTCTATATCAACCTGTGTGTGTACCCTTTTTGATTATAGTGCATTGCATTCATTCATTTCCGAGTCATGTTTGAGTAGACTACGTCTAGGTAGTGCTACTAGTTGTGAGCCTTATGTCATTGGTCTACCATATGGTAGAAGAATTATCGGAGATCATGAGATTAAGGATTGTCCGATTCAGCTTCATGGCCGTGATTGGTTAGCAGACCTAATCGTGGTAGATTTACCGAGAGACGACGTCATCTTGGGTATTGATTGGGTGTATCGTCACGATGCCATCATTAGTGTCCGTAAGCGGATTGTCACTATCAATTCAGACGATAGAGTCGAATGTGTTTTTCCGGGAGGTAATCCCAGCTGTTCCGGTAGAGTTATAAATATGATGAAAGTAGTAAAATTACTCAGTCATGGGGTGTGTTGGTTATTGGTCTATATGACCAAGACCGAGAAATCATCAATAATGTTAGCGGATATTCCGATAGTGAGAGAATATGCCGATGTATTTCCAGACGAGGTACCTGGTTTGCCTCCGTAGAGAGATGTGAAATTCACGATTGAGTTGGAGCCTGGTACATCTCCAATATCGAAGGCACCGTATCGGATGGCCCCGACCGAAATGCAGGAACTGAAGAATCAATTGGAGGATTTGACCGAGAAAGGTTATATCCGGCCGAGTGCGTCCCCGTGAGATTTGTAATTTATCGAACTAATCATTCAATTCACGAGGAACAATGGTTCCAATCATTTCAATGAGCTACCATTCATTTCATTATTATCTCATCTCGGTGAGTCATTCTTTACCCTTGTCGAATTGTTATTCATTAATGTTCATTGGTCACTTTTGCTCTTGTGGCCTTTTAGGTTCATATTGCGTGGCCGGGTGTGGATGTTGGAATTTTTAGTCGGGCACATGATAGTCATGTGGTCGGGTTCACCGACACAATGTACTGTGCATACGGTAACGTACCTCTGTGAGACTAATTAGGTACAAGGGCGGGTGTGTCCGGACACTCGTATTGTGCAATTGCACACACCATTATGGGCGTACTATGATGCCTCTCTTCAGCTTAATTTCAAAATTAAGATATATCATGATTGTGTTTATTCAACTCTTGAAGATTGTTGTTCTGTGTAACTGACCCCGTTGGGGGATGTTGTTTTCAGGTCATGGCAAGGCTAAAGCACGGGAAGAGAATGTTGACGGCGAGGAGTCCCAGTGATACTAGTAGGGCCCCCCAGTCCTTTTCAGTCACTCATGTTTTCTTCATTTTTATTTCCGCTGCAGATTTCCGTTTGGATATTCATTTTCATTCAGTGTTGTATATTTTATCTTCATATAAAATATACTTGTATTCGGTATTTTCCTGGGTGTGTCTTACTTGAAAGTCCTCATCGGATTAATTGATGATATAATGTGGTTCGGTACTACAATTATATTATTTAATTCATTAAGTTTCATTCGCCTGGTGGGTCCCAGTTGGGGGTCCATGGCACTGTAATATCCGCCTAGTTTGGGGTGTTACATATGGATCATGTTAATGAGATTGCATTTGTAAAGGTTATGAATTCGTGATTGATTGATTTGGGTTGTTCGGATTTGTGTGTAGTCGGGATATTGTGGAACCGTTGGGGTTTGTTGATCGGTTACGTTGATTGTTAATTATGATTATCGAGTTGCGGTTTGTATTATGGATATGAGTTTGTATTTGTTGAGTTGGATTATTTGGTTTTGTATATAATCAAGGTATTGTTGAACCGTTGAGTTTGATTGGTTGTCTATGTTGGTCATTAATTGTTATCGGGTTGTTGTTAATTGATTACTTCAATAGGTTGTGATAATTGATCGTTGACTAGAATAATATATTGCGATCGAGTTCGAGTATGTTCGTGAATTACTATGGTCAGGGCCGAGGAGCTTGTAGACGATGGCAAGGAATTGGTAATGGCTTCACTATCATCGTATCGGTATTGAGACAAGTTATTACTTGCTCAGTTTCTAATATTTAATGAATGGTTTCGGATTCATTCATTTATAGTTTGTGTAGCAATGATTATAATTGTTAACTCTGGAGATTTGGGATTCTACGTTGTTTTCTGATTTTGGGAATCAAATCATAATATATATGATTTACATTTGTTATTGGTATACTTGGGTATCGAGGATACATTATAGTAAATACGACGATAAGTTATCTATAGTCCGTGGTATTTTGGATCGTCGAATATTGAGGAAATTGTTGGTGATAGTTTTGACATTGAGATTGCTCTCGAAGGACTCGGTACAAGTACTATAATAATTTTTGTCATTTTGTGTCGATCATATTGTGATACATTCGTGTATTATTGTTGACAGGCATTTGTGTCATGCACTCGGGACGATTTTTCCACCTTGTGTTGGTCCGACGGGATCATCTTGGGATCTATGCAGTGAATGCTGGATCATCGGATTACCCATGTGTTGTTGATGTGCATATGTATATTATGGGTTATCCACCTCGTATTATTTGAACGGGATCATCTTGGGATCTATGCTATGTCCGCTGGATCGTTGGATTACCATAAGTATACGTTGTTGTTATTATTGTGAGCATATTGACGTTTTCATGTGAGTATGGATTTGTAGGTCTCTTGTAGGACCAGGTCTATATGTTGTATTGATCTGGTCTCGGATTAGACAAACATGAATTATCATGGCATTGTGTATCTTGAGGTAAGTTCTGTATTATCTTATTGGTACTTGTCTGTTGATTGGCAATCGATTATCGTGTTGAGGTTTGATGATGTTATCCGATGGATTGGGTTGGACAGAGTTGGTATATTTTGTATTAGTATGTTATGATGATGTTTTGAGAATCTCGAGTATTGTCTGGGATAAAGTATAAATATTTGTGTATGATTCAGTGTGTTTTTGAGAATACGAGATGTGGAATATGGTGAGGATCACTCTGACGAGAGTTATCACAAATTGGTAAGGTTATGACGGTAAGATTACATTGTAGCAGCATTCTTGCTTTGAAATTTCATTGGTATGTAATTATTGACATGATATGATTGTTATCATTGTTGGATATTATGACTGACCTGTCGTGGGCTTTATTTTTAGGTTCTTGGGATATCGAGCTTGTAGAGGTCGTGAAGAGATGAGCTTCCCGGAGGATACTGGCTATGGCATGTGTTTGTGAATCGAGTACTTTGACTAGTTGTTATGTTCCGCTGCTAGAGTATTTTTAACTGTTTGTCATTTCCGCTGTGTGAGTATTTTTAAATGCCCTTTTGGTTTTTGGAAACTTAGGTTATTTTGAAAATCGTTTTCTAAACTATTTTGTCGATACATGCAAGTGATGGCTTAACGTACACTTTTGAAACTTTTGAGCTTTGGCATTTTGGCCTTGTACTTTCAAATTAGATTTTACGATGGTATTGATAAAGGGATTTTATATAGCCTTTGAATTTCACCGTCATCGCCGCTTAGGCATACTCGTAATGTCTGTAAAAATGTATTTTAGTCTTGTGGGTTCTGTCTCAGAGCCCACGGCGCTCTAATATTCCCGGATAGCTCTGGGGGTGTTACAGAATATGGTATCGGAGCTTATGTTGTGAAAACCTAGGCTGTCGGATCGAGTCGAGTTGTGTTTTTGTCACGTCATTCGAGTTGTCGGTTGATGAATATTAGAGACCTGGGTTTTTGTTGTTCAGTCGGGCTTGTGTGTTATGTGGTTTACCAGTGTGGTACTGTGGTTGTTTTAAACTTATCCAAATGGTATTAACGTGATTCTTTGGAAAGAGATGTGTTGCGTTCTAGAGTGGAAATGATTTTGCAAAATGTATGTTCTGAAAATATATGTATCGAGTATTTTCTAGAGTTAAGACATGTGCCAGTATCATAGGGAATCCTCGGCTTAACGATATGTAAGTATTTGGATTTTTGAATTGCATTGAGGTTAATTTCAGTTATAAATTGATAATGTTTGGGATTCATAAGAATACTGTGTTACAGTATGAAATAGCATAATATAATTATTGGGACAGAACCGAATATCTTGAGAAATTGTGATTATGGAAAATCAATATGTCGGTTAAACTTGGGAAACGGGGTTGTGTATTTGGGAGAAATGTTGTGAATTGTTGAGAGGAACATGTAGTCATGCTAGTTTACTTGGAGATACGCGAGACTGTTTTTGAACATTTGAAAATAATACTTTTCAACATGATATATTTTAAATAAACTATTTTTCTCACTGTCATGAAAATGTATTTTCTTAAATTTATTTTGAGAAACAGTATTGTTGTCTTTAAAAAAACATACTTCATCATGGCATAGTTGAAGTGTTACACATTTTCTAAACCGAATGTCAGTAGAATTGGTGACGAGCCGAATTGGTATACAGGAGGATGGATGTGGTCAATCACGTGCATAATTTCATTTCATTTAATCATGTGTATTCGAAAAGAATTGTCATCGATTACTTGACATAAGCGAGCCAGTTTAACTTTTTGGAAATTGATTTTTGTAGTCTTACGAATATATACATATACATGTTTTGAGTTTTGAAACTCTTGAAAGAACTTTTGAAAATTGGTTTATATTGACAAGATTATATGATTTCAAAGATGTTTTGAAAATATGATTGGAATACGTACAAATTTACTGCATAATGCATATCATGGTGAAGTTCTGAGTGAGACTCACAAACTGGATAACACCTCAATGGTACGATGAAAAGAGGTTCGAATTTAGTATGGTAGTTTGGTTATCCAAGGATGACCAGTCAGTTGGTCAGATAAGAGAAATATGTTGCGTGTGTAGATTCAGTACAGAATATGATTTTGGAACTTTGGGTTTTGTGAAACCGGAGCGTAGGTGCTATGTGGCTCTATTGGTGTGGTAGTAGCGTGATTTTGGTATAGTGATTTTTGACTTTTGAGTCAACTGATTTTTCTTCGTATGTGGTATTTTGAGTGCTTTCATAGTAAGTGTATATTTGGGGTTGGTAACCCCGGGATGTTTGTTTTGGATATTGATTGGTCATTCCCACTCCATATATGATTGAGTATGTTCGTCGGTTTGTGACTGGTTGTTCATACGCCCGAGGGATATGTTCAACAGATGGGTGTATTTATTTGATATCCACTATATGAGATTTGTATAACGTTTTGAGAATTTTACTCTCTCGTATATATGTCCGTATGGCTCTTTGTTGATCGTGTTGGAGATTGCCGTGTGATTGTATTCTCGGTTATTGTTGATCATTCGTTAGTAGTATTGGAGTTTATCATGTTGATGATATTCTCGGTTGTGTTTTGACCTTTAGTTGGTCGTATTGGAGTTTATCATGTCGATGATATTCTCGGTTAATTTATTGGTTGATCATTGTTATTGACCGTATGAGCGTTTGGGCTTTGTGTCGATGTTTTGGTATTTGTTGCTACTGTTTTGGGTAGTTATTCACAGATGTATTGTGTAATATTAGTTTTTATCAGTATTGTGACTTGATTATGCGATCGGGCAGACAAGATTTGACATGGATAGATAATCACGGGATAGTAAGCATGTTGAGGCTTTGAAGGGGAATCATTTGCTAGTAATCACGGGAGATATTCGACTTCATATACTTGAAAGTATACCGATTTGGTTATTTGCGTGTGTTAATCATTGATCATTGTCGTGATGGTTTCGAGATATTTTGGTTGAACTATTTTCTTATGATGGATTGCAAGTTTCGAGGACGAAACTTATTTTAAGTGGTGTAGTATGTAATATCCTGAATTTCTACTATAGTTGTTTAATGTTATTTTATCCAAGTTATACTGCATAGTGTGGAATCTGTATAGTAGGGATAAAACAATTGAAGGACTGAGACATCTGTATTGGTAAAATTGTCGTACTTGGTCGACAATTGCATTTGAAGATATGGTGTGTCAAGCGTATTGTATTAGAATATTATTGGAAGAAGTATATGTATTCAGCATGTCATGTCTACCTATCTAGTATGTCGAGATGACGTATGTGAACAATTGGAATTGGCTAAGTATAGCCTTATTAGCACACGCTAATATTCAAGCATAGCGCACGCTATTGTGCAAGCTTAATGCGTGCTAAATTTATAGGATAGCGCGCGCAAGGCCAATGTCAGAAGTAATCTGAGTGGTAGGTAAGGTTGTCGATAGCTTCCGAGTTTCATGCGTCAACGGCATTTAGCGCACGCTGAACATAAGGATTAGTGCACGCTAATTATAGATCGGTCAAAAGGGAATCTTGGCTTTATTGGTTACTTTCGTCGTGTAGGACCCAAACATCATCGGGGTAGGTGCAGATTGTCGAGTCACCCATGAGTAGCACACGCTACGTATGGAGAATAGCGTACGCTAATGAGTTTTTTACTATAGCAAGTCAATGTCGATATTACGTACGCTACGGCAGGAGTTTAGTATACGTAAACTATTGTGAGAAGCAAGGCAGTAGCCTCTGGACCTCGATAGTGCATGCTGACAAAGTAAGTTAGCGCACGCTAAAGCATGTAACGTACGCCAAATGAAAATGTTAGCGCACGCTAATAATGGTCAGTGTATATATATGCAGTTGAGGATTTTATTCATTTCGTCCATTTCTTCATTTCATCTGGTAGAGAGAGTTCCTAAGGAGATGTTTGAGGTTCAAACACTTGTGTATTGTGGAATTGATCGTCCTTAACAACATTGGAGCTTGGAAGTGATTGAAAACGGATTCAACCTTGGGATTCAATCCATTTCTTCGAAGAGGTAATTACTCTTCACTTTGGATTTCATTTTGGATTGAATATTGATGTTCTTAAGTTGATGATTATCAAATAAACGAGTTATATGTATAATTTATGAGATGGATTACCGGATTATGATGATGTTGTTGTTGATATATGGATATTGATATGATTCTTGTGGTTTGAATTGTGTTATTCGTCTTCTTGGGACATGTTAGTTAATCTTTCTCCTCAATTTGGATGTTGACGTTGCTGTTTATGATTACTCCCTGTGATGATAGAATATGGAAGTGTTGTTATGGTTCTTGGTGTTTCATGGAGTTTGGGTTGAGGAAGATGATGATGTGATGATATGTATATATATATATACACTTGAATTATGTTGTTCTGTTATGAACATGATTATAGAATCATGGTATTCATGGTGTTCTTGGTATATATCACATCATAGAGGAATATGTCATAAGTGTAACACCCCAAACTAGGCGGATATTACAGTGCCGTGGACCCCCGACTGGGACCCACCAGGCGAATGAAATCTGATGAATTAAATAATATAATTGTAGTACCGAACCACATTATATTACCAAATACTCCGATGAGGAGCTTAAGTACATTACACCAGGACAAAACAGAATACTAGTATATTTTATATGAAGATAAAATACACCACCCTCAATAAATAAACGTCTCAAACAGAATTTGCAGCGGAAATACAAATGAAGAGAAATAAGAATGACTTAAATGACTGAAATGACTGAATTAAACGGAATGACTGGGGCCCCTACTAGTATCACTGGGACTCCTCGCCATCAACATGCTCTTCCCGTGCCTTTGCCTTACCCTGACCTGAAAACAAAATCCACAACGGGGTCAGTTACACAGAACAACAATCCTCAAGGGTTGAAATTACACAATCATGATATATCTGAAGTTATGAAATATCCTTAGTTATGAATTACGCTGAAGAGGAGTATCACAGTACGCCCGTAATATTTTGTGAAAGTGTACAAGACGAATGACCGGACACACCCGTCCTTGTACCTAATTAGTCTCACGGAGGTAAGCGTTACCGTGTGCACGGTCTAAATGTATCGGTGAACCCAATACATGACCATCGTGTGCTCGACTAAAAATTCCACACAACCACACCCGGCCACGCAATATGAACCCAGAAGGTCATATGAACGAGAATGACCGCAAGGAACATCAATGAATAATAATTCAACAAGGCCAAGAATGACTCACCGAGATGAAAATAATAGTGACGTGATTGATAACTCAATGAAATGATTGGAACTGTCGTTCCTCATGAATGAAGTGATTATTCAACAATTACAAGTCTCAATACGGTTAATACAATGATGAATGGGTATGATTATGAATTATCAACAACAAAAGGAGTGAATATCCTTTTAACCGAGTAAGAATCAACTTACTCAACCGGTGAAGAATGTCCGTCCACGAACAACGTCCTAAATGAAATGCCGGTCGCTCGAACAACCTTGAATAACACAATTACCAATAATCCGTTCGATACACGTATCAAACACGATTACAACTATCTCAAACGTCGATACAACAATATCCAAACTCGTAGATGTACTCTAACGAATACGTTGAGAATATCCTTCCCGTTGGTTATAACCAAACCCAAATTATCGAAACCAACTTTCAAATGATTGATTCAAACCAGCAAAACCATATCAATGACATCACTAATCCAATAGGAAATCCATAATTCAAGATTACAACAAAATCAATCGGAAAATCCCCAAATTAACCGAAGTCAACCCAAGGGTTCTTGAAGTAATCCCCAAAATAGCCATTAAATCTTTAGGAATATATTTATCCAAGGTAGATAATTCATATCTAACATATTCCAACAATAATTCAAGCTTACACGAAGAAATCGGAAGGAAAAACCCAAAAATCCGAAATTCTAGATCCAAGAGATTAATACCTTAGATTTGATGTTTGGAGGTGATGAAATGATGATTACTCCGGCTTATACGCTTGAAGATGATGATTGATTATTACACCTCGAAGAATACTCTCCAAATCGCTCCAAATCGCCCGGAACCGAAGAGAGAAAAAGAAGAAATGACAAATGACAAAATCTGGGCTACACTGTCCAATTTATAGAAATTCCAGTTTAGTGCGCGCTAGCCCTAGTTCTTAGCGTGCGCTAACGGGTGTTATGGTACGTCCAGTACTCACTGTCCGACAACGGTAGCGCGCGCTACGTACCTTTTTGTAGCGTGCGCTACGGATGATCACTTAGCGTGCGCTAAACCCAAAATGTTAGCGTGCGCTAACGAATTATCTGATGCCCAGTACTGGAGTCCAGAACCTTCTGTCCTCTGATCTGATCGCGGTAGCGTGCGCTACAATCAATATTTAGCGTGCGCTACAATATCGATTGCGTACGCTAAAACCACTCATAGCGTGCGCTATGAATAAATCCAATGCAGTCCAGTAGCCACTGGACTCAACCTGATTCGACCTTAGCGCGCGCTATACCGACTGCATAGCGTGCGCTACTCCGACCTACTAGCGCGCGCTAGTTACCATTCGTAGCGTGCGCTACATATAACTCACGTGCAGTCCAGTGCCTTCTGGACTACAGCCAGGACAACATTAGCGTGCGCTAATGCTGAGTGGTAGTGTGCGCTACCTGTACTCAATTAGCGCGCGCTAAAGAGAGTACGTAGCGTGCGCTACTCCTCACACACAGCCCACCATGAAGATGACAATGATGATACGCTCGGCCCGACTATCCAACCGGGTTGAATGATGAAATAACACTGATACGCGGTACCAATATACTTCGAACGGTGAATATAATGAATGAAATGAACGATGAATGATCATTAATGAGTGAAAAAATTACTGAGTGACAATTACTGAATGATAAATACTGAACGATAATGACTGAATTACAACTGGGTATTACAATAAGATATGAATGGTTTTGGATATAAACTTGGATTTGATGATTAGAACTAATATTGTGTTAATTGTAGTGGTCGATTTCGTATGTTCTTGATAAGATATGGATCATGATAATGAGATTGAATTTGGAAAGGTTATGGATTCATGATTGATTGATTTGGGTTGTTCGGATTTGTGTTTTGTCGGAATATTGTGGAACTGTTGGGGTTTGTTGATCGGTTATGTCGATTGTTAATTATGATTATCGAGTTGCAGTTTGTATTGTGGATATGAGTTCGTATTTGTTGAGTTGGATTATTTGGTTTTGTATATGAATTCAGTTATTGATTGTTATCGGATTGTTGTTAATTTATTACTTCAATAGGTTGTGATAATTGATCGTTGACTAGAATAATATGTTGCGGTCAAGTTCGAGCATGTTCGTGAATTACTATGGTCAGTGCCGAGGAGCTTGTAGACGACGGCAAGGAATTGGTAACTGCTTCACTATCATCGTATCGGTATCGAGGCAAATTATTACATGCTCAATTTTTAATATTTAATGAATGGTTTCAGTTTCATTCGTTTATAATTTGAATAACAATGATTATAATTGTGAACTCTGGAGATTTGGGATTGTACGTTGTTTTCTGATTTTGGGAAAAAATATTAATGTATATGATTTACATTTGTTATTGGAATACTTGGGTATCGAGGATACATTACAGTAAAGACGAGGATATGAGTTATCTATAGTCCGTGGTATTTTGGTTCGTCGAATATTGATGAAATTATTGGTGATGGTTTGACATCGAGATTGCTCTCGAAGGACTCGGGACAAGTACTCTAATCATTTTTGTCATTTTGTTTCGATCATATTGTAATACATTCGTATATTGTTGTTGTCATCCATTTTTGTATTGTTGTTAATATGCATTTGTGCATTGTTGTCGTATGTCCACCTTGTGTTGGTCCGGCGGGATCATCTTGGGTATCTATGCTGTGTGCGCTGGATCGTTGGACGGGTTTTCCACCTCGTGTTGGTCCGACGGGATCATTTTGGGATCTATGCAGTGAACACTGGATCATCGGATTACCCATGTGTTGTTGTTGTGTATATGTATATTGTGGGTTATCCACCTCGTGTTGATCTAACTGTAATACCCGGTTGTAATTCAGTAATTATCATTCAGTATTTATCATTCAGCAACTGATACTCAGTAATTTCATTCATTATTGATCATTTGTCACTCATATTCAGTCATGGTATTCTTCATTCAGAGTAATTGTATCGTGTATCAATCGTCATTCATCACTAATCTGATTGGAGTTTCGTGCCGTGTTTATCATCATTGTCATTTTCGTTGCGAACTGTGCGTGAGGAGTAGCGCACGCTTCATACTCCTTTTAGCGTACGCTAATTGGGTATAGGTAGCGCACGCTACCACTCAGCTTTAGCGCACGCTAAGGTTGCCTTGTTGCGATCCGAGAAGGTCTTGGGTGGTGAATTATTTGTAGCGCACGCTACGAGTGGTAAGTAGCGCGCGCTAGCGGGTTTTAGTAGCGCGCGCTAGCGGGTTTTAGTAGCGCACGCTACATATGTGGAGTAGCGTGCGCTAGGGACGGATCAGGTTGAGTCCAGTGGCTACTGGACTGCACTGGATTTATTCATAGCGCACGCTATGTGTTGTTTTTAGCGTACGCAACCGGTTGTATAGCGCACGCTAAAGAATGGTTGTAGCGCACGCTATCGAGGTCAGATCGGAGAACAGGCAGTTTCTGGACTCCAGTACTGGGCATCAAATTATTCGTTAGTGCACGCTATCTATGCGCATTAACGCACGCTAATTATATAGACGTAGCGCACGCTACAAAAAGGTACGTAGCGCGCGCTACCGTGTTCGGACAGTGGGTACTGGACTACCCAAATTACCCGTTAGCGCACGCTATGCATTAGGGCTAGCGCACGCTAACCTGGACTAGCTATAAATTGGACAGTTTGGTCATAGTTCGTCATTTATCATCCTAATCTCATTCTCTCGTCGGTTCTTGGCGATTTGGGCGTTTTAGAGAGTATTCTTCAAGGTGTAATCATCAATCATCATCTTCAAGTCCTTGAGTTGGATTAATCATCACTTCATCATCTCCAAAACATCGAATCAAAGGTATTATTTCTTGGATCTAGAATTTCGGATTTTTGGGTTTTCCTTCCGATTCCTTCGTGTAAGCTTGGATTATCATTGGAATATGTTAGATATGGATTATCTACCTTGGATAAATATATTCCTATGGATTTAATGGTTATTTTCGGAACTATTTCAAGAACCCTTGGGGTTGACTTCGGTTAATTGGGGATTTTCCGATTGATGTTGTTGTAATCATGAATTATGGATTCCTAATGGATTATTGATATCATTGAAGTGTTTTATTGGTTCGAAATACTCAATTTGATGTTGGTTTCGACATATTCGGGATTGGATTTTTTCGAAGTTGTGTGGTTGGTTATGTATTCGTTGGAATGCCCGATGAGTTTGATTATTGTTGTTCGACCTTTGGGTTAGTCGTATTTTGTTGTTTAATACGTGTATTGAACGATTGTTGGTAATGATTGTCATTCAAGGTGGTTCGAGCGACCGGTATCTTGGTTAGGACGTTGTTCGTGGACGGACATTCTTCATCGTTGTTGAGTAAGTTAAATCTTACTCGGTTAAAAGGATACTCATTCCTTTTGTTGTTGATTGCTAATAATCATAATTCATTCATCATAATATTAATCATTTTGAGACTTGTAATTGTCGAATAATCACTTCATTCACGAGGAACGACGGTTCCAAATCATTTCATTGGGTTATCAATCACATCACTATTACTTTCATATCGGTGAGTCATCTTGGCCCTGTCTAATTATTACTCATTGATATTCATCATGGTCATTCTCGTTCATGTGACCTTCCGGGTTCATATTGCGTGGCCGGGTGTGGCTGTATGGAATTTTTAGTCGGGCACACGATGGTCATGTATTGGGTTCACCGATACATTGGACCGTGCACACGGTAACGCTTACCTCCGTGAGACTAATTAGGTACAAGGACGGGTGTGTCCGGTCATTCGTCTTGTACACATGCACAGAACATTACGGGCGTACTATGATACTCCTCTTCAGTGTAATTCATAATTAAAATAATTCATAACTTCAGTTAATTCATGATTGTGTAATTTCAATTCTTGAGGATTGTTGTTACGTAAATCGACCCGTTGGGGATGTTGTTTTCGTGTCATGGCAAGGCTAAGGCACGGAAGAGAACGTTGACGGCGAGGAGTCCCAGTGATACTAGTAGGGGCCCATTCTTTCGGTCATTCATGTTATCTTCATATTAAATCCGCTGCATATAAACGTTTGGATCTTCATTTTCATTCAGTGTTGTATATTTTATCTTCATATAAAATATACATGTATTCTGTATTTTTTCCTGGGTGTGTTGTACTTGAAACTCCTCATCGGAGTGATTAATGATATAATGTGGTTCGGTACTACAATTATATTATTTAATTCATTAACTTTCATCGCCTAGTGGGTCCTGATCGGGGGTCCACGGCACTGTAATATTCGCCTAGTTTGGGGTGTTACAGAGTTGGTATCGGAGCGTGGTTTTGAATACTACCCTCCAAGTCATGTCTCGTTTGAAATCATCGTCATCGGACTAGTATCATTGGACTTTCGCGTCACGTGTGACCTGTGCAAATGCCGAGCCAATCAGACCAAGAACTGTAAGGTTTCTAATGCCATGGTATAATTTCTGGCATTAATCATTCATTCACAATTCATCGGTTAACAATCCTCAATCATCATTGTCACTTTGACCAGGACGGTCAGGTTAACTCATTAATCAGTCAATTCATTTCATTGTTCGATTGTTGATCAGGAAGATCGAATCATTAATCTTGTTAACTCATTCAAGATAATCATTTCAGTAACTTCATCAGATAATCATGTCACATCAATTAATCATTAGTGATATCGCTGTATTTGAGCGCGTAAGCTCATTATCATCATTTCATAATATAATCATAATGTGATACTCATGCGAGATATTTAATCATCATATGACTTTCCACTTCAGTATGGAAAGGGCTGGCAGAGGACGTGGAGGACGAGGCCGTGGAGCGGGCCGAATCCCGAGAACTCGTGCGAATACTCGTGCAAACGCGAGGAATAATGCTAATTCATCGAGCAGCGACGCTGCCACTCATTCACCTAGACGCGATCATTCATTATCGGGGAGTCGTACCCGGGACACGTCTCAGTCAGAGGGTGTCCGGGTTGACCCACTCGCATTTATGCAGGGCATGATGGCCCAAATGACTCAGATAGCTCAGTTGATGGAGACGATGCATAACTCCGTCAATCAGAATCAGCAGGCTCCTCCGCCGCCACCTCAGAGGCAAGAGAGGAATGTGAGTAATATCATTGGCGACATCTCTCGTCAGAGGCCACCGACTTTTGAGGGCTCGTCTGAGCCGGCAGATATCATTCATTGGCTCGAGCATTTCGAGAAGTTGTTTGCTATGGTAGAGTGTCCCGAGGGACACAAAGTTTCTGTTGCGGCTTACTACCTGGGTAAGAGCGCACATTCTTGGTGGTTGTCGTTGAAGCCCACCGAAGGATCATGTACTTGGGATCAGTTCAAGACTCTCATGATGGAGAGGTATTATCCGGCCCCGCTCAGAGAGGCCAAGCTGTCAGAATTACTCACCCCCGATCCCTCAGCAGACGAGGATGTTCTCGCCATTGCCGAGAAATTTCAGGAACTTCTTCCGTTCGCCTCATCTATCATTCATTCAGAAGCGGATAAGATCAAGTATTTCAGCAAGAGGCTGAAACCCCGTATGAGACTTCAGTTACTTAATCATAATTGCACCACGTTGGCTGAATTCATTGAGAAAGCTCTCATCTACGAGCTTACTGCTAAGGAAATTTCTAAGAAGCAACCTTCGTCTGCTAGCAAGAAATCGAAGAATCGTAATCAGTCGGAAGGCGGTCAGGCAACTTTCAAGAAACCCCGTGCGGGCTCCGCTTTTTCTGAGCGACCTCCTGTGTCGTCTAAACCCGCGGAATCACAGTCTCGAGCGGCCAGTTCGGTCATCACCTGTTATAACTGTGGGGAACTTGGTCACCTCAGTACCAAGTGTCCGAGACAGACGATCACGTGTCATAATTGTGGAATTGCTGGGCATAAGGCCCGTTTTTGCCGTAGGGACTCCAAACCTACTCAGACGTCATCTCAGGCACCTAAGCGATCGGCCGCTCGTAATCAGGCCACTCAATCAGCGTCGTTTAAAACGACAGGAGCGACTAAAGGTGGAACTTTTAGCCAGCAGACGGGAGCGTCCGGTGCCGGGACTAGCAAGCCCCGGATCTATGAGATGAAGAAGGCCGATGATCCAGAGGCCCGAATGATCTCAGGTACACTCGATATTCTATCTCAACCTGTGTGTACCCTTTTTGATACTGGTGCATCGCATTCATTCATTTCCGAGTCATGTTTGAGTAGACTACGTCTGGGTAGTGCTACTAGTTGTGAGCCTTATGTCATTGGCCTACCTGATGGTAGACGAATTATCGGAAATCGTGAGATTCAGAATTGTCCGATTCGGTTTCATGGTCGTGTATGGCCAGCGGACCTAATCGTGGTAGATTTGCCGAGGGACGACATCATCTTGGGTATTGATTGGATGGATCGTCATGATGCCATCATTAGTGTCCGTAAGCGTATGGTCACTACCATTTCAGAAGATGGAGTTGAATGTGTGTTTCAGGGAGGTAATCCCGGCTGTTCTGGTAAGGTCATTAATTCAATGAAAGCAGTAAGGTTACGCAATCACGGATGTGTCGGTTATTGGTGCTATATGGTCAAAACCGAGAAGTCATCAGTAATGTTAACGGATATTCCGGTGGTGAGGGAATATGCCGATGTTTTTCCAGACGAGTTACCTGGTTTACCTCCACAGAGGGATGTGGAATTCACGATTGAGTTGGAGCCTGGTACGTCCCCGATATCGAAGGCACCGTACCGGATGGCCCCGACCGAAATGCAGGAATTAAAGAACCAACTTGAGGAGTTGTTCGAGAAAGGTTATATTCGACCGAGTGCGTCCCCGTGGGGAGCACCAGTGCTGTTTGTCAAAAAGAAGGATGGTTCATTCCGCTTATGTATTGATTATCGGGAGTTGAACAGGGTGACGATCAAGAATAAGTATCCCTTACCCCGTATTGATGATCTCTTAGATCAATTTCAGGGAGTTTCAGTATTTTCCAAGATCGACTTAAGGTCTGGATATCATCAGTTGCGGATCCGAGAGTCGGACATCGCGAGGACGGCGTTTCGAACACGTTATGGTCATTAGGAGTTTGTGGTTATGCCGTTCGGATAGACTAATGCACCTGCGGTATTCATGGAGTTAATTAATCGAGTTTTCATCTACTTTTTGGATCAGTTTGTTGTTGTCTTCATCGATGACATTTTGATTTATTCTCGTGACCGGGAGGAACACGAGTTTCACCTTCATCAAGTGCTCGACGTGTTGAGACGAGAACAACTTTATGGGAAGTTTTCCAAATGTGAGTTCTGGATGTCCGAAGTGACTTTTCTCGGACATGTAATTTCATCAGACGGAGTTCGTGTCGACCCTCAGAAGACGGAGGCTATTCGAGATTGGCCACCTCCGAAGAACGTTAAGGAAATCCAAAGCTTCCTCGGATTAGAGGGTTATTATCGGCGATTTGTAGAGGGATTTTCTAGAATCGCTCAACCCTTAACGAACCTTTTACGGAACGATAAGAAATACACGTGGTCCGACGCATGTCAACGGAGTTTTGAGGAACTCAAGAGCCGGTTAATGTCAGCACCTGTACTTTCCTTGCCGCAAGGGACGGAAGGATTTGTAGTTTATAGTGATGCATCCGGACAGGGTCTCGGATGTGTACTCATGCAGAACGGGAAGGTTATTGCCTATGCCTCACGGCAATTGAGGCCTTACGAGGTTAATTATCCGACCCACGACCTGGAGCTAGCAGCCGTGGTGTTCGCTTTGAAGATTTGGCGTCATTACCTTTATGGCGTCACCTGTCAGATATTCACCGATCATAAGAGTTTAAAGTATATATTTACTCAGAAGGAGTTAAATATGCGTCAGAGACGGTGGTTGGAATTAATCAAAGATTATGATATCGAGATCCTCTACCACCCGGGCAAGGCGAACGTTGTCGCCGACGCCTTGAGTCGTAAGTCCGTTCAGGAGCAGATGCTTGCCCGTTTAACAGTTCAGAAGGAGCTTCAGCAGGAATTCCTTAGACCCGAGATCGAGGTCTGGCTTCAGCGAGTTCAGGGGCAGCTTTGTATGTTAGAGATTTCATCGTCACTCGAGGAGGCAATCCGAGAGAATCAGGGTTCGGACCCATCATTGTTGCGCATCCGAGAGGATGTGGCTCAGGGGAAAGCCCCTGGATTTGTGGTCCACGAGGATGGACTTTTGAGGTTTAAGAATCGGTTGTGCGTACCGGCGAATGACGAGTTGAAAAACTCGATTTTGAAAGAAGCTCATGCTACCCCTTATTCTGTTCATCCGGGGTCTAGCAAGATGTACAAGGACTTGAAACAAAATTACTGGTGGAGTAATATGAAGCGAGAAGTGGCCGAATTTGTTTCGAGATGCTTAACCTGTCAACAAGTTAAGATTGAACATCAGCGACCGATGGGTATGCTGAAACCTCTTCCTATTCCCGAATGGAAGTGGGAAGACATTTCTATGGATTTCATCACGAGTTTGCCGACGAGTCGTCGTGGCATGAATACGATCTGGGTGATCGTGGACCGCTTAACCAAATCAGCTCATTTCCTTGAGATCAAGGATACGTGGGGTCCCGAGAGGCTTGCCCAGCTTTTCATCAAAGAGATAGTGAGGCTTCACGATACTCCTAAAAGTATCGTCTCCGATCGTGACGGACGGTTTGTGTCCCATTTTTGGAAATCAGTTCATCGTGCTATGGGAACTCAGCTTAATCTCAGTACCGCTTTTCATCCTCAGTCCGACGGACAATCAGAGAGGACCATTCAGACATTAGAGGACATGTTGAGGGCATGCGTCCTCGATTGGAAAGACGATTGGGAAGCCCAACTACCATTGATCGAGTTCACGTATAATAATAGTTGTCATACTTCGATCAAGATGGCACCTTACGAGGCCTTGTATGGTCGTCGTTGTCGATCTCCGTTGTGTTGGGACGACTTATCAGAATCAATCGGCACCGAGCCCGATATGCTTATAGCCGCCCGTGAGAAGGTAGCTTTGATCAGGAGTCGTTTGTTGACAGCTCAGAGTCGACAGAAATCATACGCAGATAACCGTCGTCGACCATTAGAGTTCGAGACTGGTGACCATGTGTTGGTCAAGGTATCCCCGAGTCGTGGTATCTTCCGTTTTGGGAAGAGGGGGAAGTTGAGTCCGAGATTCATTGGACCGTTTGAGATTTTGGATCGAGTAGGCGAGTTAGCTTATCGATTGGCTTTACCTCCGGCGCTGAGCCGAATTCATAATGTGTTTCATGTCTCTCAGTTGCGGAAGTACGTTGCCGACCCGAGTCACATACTTCAGTTCGACGAAATCGAGATCGCCGACGATCATTCATATGAGGAGCGTCCTATGCGAGTTTTAGAACGACGAATCAAACAGTTGAGGAATAAGACGATTCCTTTGAATAAAATTCAGTGGTCTAGACACGGGGTCGAAGAGGCTACTTGGGAAACTGAGGATAGTATGCAGGAGAGTTATCCCGAGTTATTTGACCCTTAGTTTCGGGGACGAAACTCTTTTAAGGGGGGGTGTATGTAATACCCGGTTGTAATTCAGTAATTATCATTCAGTATTTATCATTCAGCAACTGATACTCAGTAATTTCATTCATTATTGATCATTTGTCACTCATATTCAGTCATGGTATTCTTCATTCAGAGTAATTAATCGTCATTCATCACTAATCTGATTGGAGTTTCGTGCCATGTTTATCATCATTGTCATTTTCGTTGCGAACTGTGCGTGAGGAGTAGCGCACGCTTCATACTCCTTTTAGCGTACGCTAATTGGGTATAGGTAGCGCACGCTACCACTCAGCTTTAGCGCACGCTAAGGTTGCCTTGACTGCAGTCCAGAAGGTACTGGACTGCAGGTGAATTATTTGTAGCGCACGCTACGAGTGGTAAGTAGCGCGCGCTAGCGGGTTTTAGTAGCGCACGCTACATATGTGGAGTAGCGCGCGCTAGGGACGGATCAGGTTGAGTCCAGTGGCTACTGGACTGCACTGGATTTATTCATAGCGCACGCTATGTGTTGTTTTTAGCGTACGCAACCGGTTGTATAGCGCACGCTAAAGAATGGTTGTAGCGCACGCTATCGAGGTCAGATCGGAGAACATGCAGTTTCTGGACTCCAGTACTGGGCATCAAATTATTCGTTAGCGCACGCTATCTATGCGCATTAACGCACGCTAATTATATAGACGTAGCGCACGCTACAAAAAGGTACGTAGCGCGCGCTACCGTGTTCGGACAGTGGGTACTGGACTACCCAAATTACCCGTTAGCGCACGCTATGCATTAGGGCTAGCGCACGCTAACCTGGACTAGCTATAAATTGGACAGTTTGGTCAGAGTTCGTCATTTATCATCCTAATCTCATTCTCTCGTCGGTTCTTGGCGATTTGGGCGTTTTAGAGAGTATTCTTCAAGGTGTAATCATCAATCATCATCTTCAAGTCCTTGAGTTGGATTAATCATCACTTCATCATCTCCAAAACATCGAATCAAAGGTATTATTTCTTGGATCTAGAATTTCGGATTTTTGGGTTTTCCTTCCGATTCCTTCGTGTAAGCTTGGATTATCATTGGAATATGTTAGATATGGATTATCTACCTTGGATAAATATATTCCTATGGATTTAATGGTTATTTTCGGAACTATTTCAAGAACCCTTGGGGTTGACTTCGGTTAATTCGGGATTTTCCGATTGATGTTGTTGTAATCATGAATTATGGATTCCTAATGGATTATTGATATCATTGAAGTGTTTTATTGGTTCGAAATATTCAATTTGATGTTGGTTTCGACATATTCGGGATTGGATTTTTTCGAAGTTGTGTGGTTGGTTATGTATTCGTTGGAATGCCCGATGAGTTTGATTATTGTTGTTCGACCTTTGGGTTAGTCGTATTTTGTTGTTTAATACGTGTATTGAACGATTGTTGGTAATGATTGTCATTCAAGGTGGTTCGAGCGACCGGTATCTTGGTTAGGACGTTGTTCGTGGACGGACATTCTTCATCGTTGTTGAGTAAGTTAAATCTTACTCGGTTAAAAGGATACTCATTCTTTTTGTTGTTGATTGCTCATAATCATAATTCATTCATCATAATATTAATCATTTTGAGACTTGTAATTGTCGAATAATCACTTTATTCACGAGGAACGACGGTTTCAAATCATTTCATTGGGTTATCAATCACATCACTATTACTTTCATATCGGTGAGTCATCTTGGCCCTGTCTAATTATTACTCATTGATATTCATCATGGTCATTCTCGTTCATGTGACCTTCCGGGTTCATATTGCGTGGCCGGGTGGTTATGTGGAATTTTTAGTCGGGCACACGATGGTCATGTATTGGGTTCACCGATACATTGGACCGTGCACACGGTAACGCTTACCTCCGTGAGACTAATTAGGTACAAGGACGGGTGTGTCCGGTCATTCGTCTTGTACACTTGCACAGAACATTACGGGCGTACTATGATACTCCTCTTCAGCGTAATTCATAATTAAAATAATTCATAACTTCAGTTAATTCATGATTGTGTAATTTCAATTCTTGAGGATTGTTGTTACGTAAATCGACCCGTTGGGGGATGTTGTTTTCAGGTCATGGCAAGGCTAAGGCACGGGAAGAGAACGTTGACGGCGAGGAGTCCCAGTGATACTAGTAGGGGGCCCCAGTTCTTTCGGTCATTCATGTTTTCTTCATTTTATTTCCGCTGCAAATTTCCGTTTGGATCTTCATTTTCATTCAGTGTTGTATATTTTATCTTCATATAAAATATACATGTATTCTGTATTTTTTTCCTGGGTGTGTTGTACTTGAAACTCCTCATCGGAGTGATTAATGATATAATGTGGTTCGGTACTACAATTATATTATTTAATTCATTAACTTTCATCGCCTAGTGGGTCCCAGTCGGGGGTCCACGGCACTGTAATATTCGCCTAGTTTGGGGTGTTACACTAACGGGATCATCTTAGGATCTATGTTGTCTGCGCTAGATCGTTGGATTATCATAAGTATGCATTGTTGTTATTGCTGTATTGACATTGTCATGTGAGTATGCATTTGTAGGTCTCTTGTAGGACCAGGTCTGTATGTTGTATTGATCTGATCTCGGATTAAACTTGTAAAACCCCCTAAATTCGGTAACTTATCACATGTACAATGTATCAAATCATGATGTAATTTAATAATAGTTATTTTATGTCATGATATAACCTACATCTATTTTATTTTATTTCACTCTTTAACTTTGTAATTTACTTAATAAACTAAATAATAAAAATTAAAATAGTGTGTTGATTCACCTATTGGGCTAATTGTCAACACCTAACTACATGTGGACTCACTAATGGACTCAACCCCACTTATTAAAAATCATAAGACTTGAAGTTACACTTCAAAGCCCAACCCAACTAATTAAATCCTTTACCATTTTAATTATACTCTTACTTTAACAAAAATATATATATATATATATATATATATATATATATATATGTACATATGGGCGGCCATGAGGGAGGAAGAGTGTAGCTCTAGATTCTTCACTCATCACATGCAAGACTTGCATGAAACATCTTGACACATGTAACAAGTCTTCTACACATTTCACTTCCCAACCCTCCTTATCCCAACTTTAAATACTTACACCTTAACCTAACCACCCTTTAGACTTACCACAACTAAAAAATCTGCATTTGAGAGTCTAAGAAAGAGAGAGGGCCGAACCAAGAGGAAGAAGAAGGAGGAGGAAGAAAAATTTCAACAAGAAATAGGTAATCTCATCCCTTATAACTATTTCCATAATTTCTTATGAAAACCTCCATAACCTAACCTTAATCTTAATACATGCAAACATAATTCTCACATTGGGAATGCATGTGCATCGGCCAAACCATGTAGTAGTATAGGAGAATTCGTTTTCAACTTTCAAGACCTATAACCTACTAAATCCGACAAGATCGAGGTGGGTGAAAACTCTTTCAAACTTTAAAGTAGAAATCTATTCTTTTTCTTGTGATGCATGTGTTAAATCTGAATTATTTCAAGATTCTTTTGATATGATCTATGTTAAAATCTTCATGTTATAATTTCATGTTATGATTTTATGTATTATGTGAAATTCGTTTTTCTTAAACATAATCATCAAATATTATGAAAGGTATGAAAATATGTACTAATCTGAAATTCTTGTATAAATGCATGTTCTTAAAGATGAATGTTATGGTTATAATAACATGAAATATGATTTATTGAATTTAAACGACCACCGATTTGGTAGTCGGGTGCCGATTTTGTGATAACTTGAAAGTTATATGTTTTCTTCTAAATGTTGTTGAAACCCTACCAAAATCTGAAATCTTGTGTTATATGATTATGTTGTGATATATGGATAATTTATTTGCGGCCAAAACGGGACTTGAAATGAGTAAACGGAGCTTTGGGCATAAATTGTAATTTCTCAAAGTTTGAGGACTAAACTGAAAATTTAGAAAATAAAATATTCTGGACCTTGGACAGTATATATTATACCATGTATAGGCTGTCCATAAAGTTTCAAGCGATTCGGAGTTCGATATCTAAACTTGATAGTCCAAATTGTAATTTTTAAACAATTTCGGGGTCAAAACGCAAAAATTCCAAACTTCTGGACCAGGTCCAAAATTTTCTGGAAATTTCACAAATCTGTAATTCCAGGTTCATAACGAGTCATCTCGTAAAATTTCGTTAAATTCCGAGCTAAATTCATAGCTCTATATGCTTCGGAACGATTTCCTTAAGTTTTGGGGCAATACCGTAATTTCTGGAAATTTCAGTCCCGAAACTGGAAATTTCCGAATTTTTCTTAAATATGGAGTCGGGGAATTATTTTTGATTTCCTCATGAAATTTCATAACCATCCGATTTCGTTTCATACTCCAACGCTTAGATTTGAACCTAAGGGTAAAAACGTCCTTTCAAACTATTTACGAAACTCTCGTTTCGTTTCGTCGAACCTACCCGTTTAATATATCTTATCTGAACCCATCAGACCGTTAATAAATCATTGAGAATGTTTTCGAGTTTATATACAAGTCCTATTCCGTATTACCGGGCCACAAATAAAATTAACCATATTCCATACTTAAGTAAAAGACGCTATTAACCTCACTGACCGAACGTTTACGTGATACTTGTGAAATGCGTCAAATTGACAACTGTGACTGTCCGGAAACTAAGTGCTATACAAACAAAGTGCCACAGACGGGTCCGCCTCTAACCCTATCGTAACAAAGTGCCACGTCGACGGACGGGGGCCACCTCTTGAGTCCATATGAAACAGAGTGTCGACCTACAATCTGGGGGCCACCTATTGAGCTGTAGGAGCCACCTCTAGTCCCAAATCATGTCAGGGATGGTTAGACCGAGTCTTGGATCGAGCAGCGCGGCTGCGGTTCATGAACAAGGCTACCGTTGTTTCCTATTCCCATAACCGAGGAACAGAGTGTTCCGAGGGACCTGGGTCGTAGACTTGGGGTATAATCGCGATTATGGTGTGATCCGGGTATTGACCCAGAGCTAAGGACATACCGAGCCCAGATAATAGATAAGGAAGCACACGCTAAGTGTGAGAGCGAAGGATCAGCATCTTGGGGCGACGGTCCAAATCTTGGGGCGACGGCCTATCTTGCTAGGAGTAATAAGGAGAGTCTAGAATCCAAAGTCCACATCGGCAGGATTCGAAACTGAATTGACTGATCGACTGATTGACTAACTGCTTGATTTGACATCCGTCCACGGGGACAGGATTATAATGTTACAACTACACAATGATTATTGTTTATAAAATTTCGACATAATTGATAAAACCATGCATCACTTAAAAATTTTTCAAAGGAAATAGCCACACTCTCACACGATCACCCACTCACTGAGACCTTTTGTCTCACCCCACCGTTTTCCCTTTTAAACCAGAGAATGAGCAACAGCAGAGGATGAAGAAGGCTTCGTGGAAGAGGTCGAATAGAAGATTGCCTTCAAGATTTAGGACTTCCGTTCTTAGAATATTTGTTGTTATCCCAACTTATAATAGTTAGTTATGCTTAGTACTTAATTTGTTTGGTATTTTTCCGCTGCAAACTTATGAACAGTGTAACTTCGATTATCAGCTTTGTCACAGCAAATCTTAGTACATCGGGCTAAGATGGTTGTTTGAAATGTTATCCAATTGTTATTTTGCTTCCGCTATTTATTGTTGCATTTTGATTGATTGATCGACCGATCCGTCGCGCCCTCGTCTTTCCCGATGTTGGGGGCATGACAGGAGTGGTATCGGAGCCCGCTTTGTGAGAAGGACACTTACAACGGGCTAACCAGGATAGGATTCTTCGGACTTAGATGGGAATTCCACCTAGGACGAAGTGAACCATAGAATTGAGACCTAATGTAGATTTCTCGAGTCAATTCTCATTAAAGATCTCTTTCGACTTATTGCTATTCACTTTGAATATGCATAGTCAAATTCAAAATTCCTAAGTCTTTGGCCAAAGTACTTTATTAAGTACCCACGGCATTTCCCGACTCATTTAACTCTTCTATTGAACTCTTGAAATGGATATAACTTACTTCACTTATCCATTTCTCAAAGTCATTTCACTATTCATCCAAAATTGATGAAATTCCTTTAAACTCCACTAAACTCCATTACTTCTTAAAATGGGGTATTATTGTTCGTTTGTCGTTAAAATCATATAAGCATTTATTGAATCATTAAGTTCACTGCCTTAATGATTATTCATGCTTAATAAAGACTTATAGGATATTAGATTTTACGAGATACTGACTTAGTTTTATTTTGTTAATTAGATGAACCCCACTGGTGAGAAAAGATTTGACCAAGGAAAATCAATACCCCTAGCTCGATATGTATGCTCAGGCGGATAAGCCAAACTTAAATAGAATCAACTATAAATTTTCAATCGTACACTTAATTCTACATGACAACATAGAATACTAATAATTCCACATAAGACCGTAAATCCTCACACATTCCCCTAACTTATATTAGGTGGCTGACCGAAGACGCGGACGTCCTCGCATGAATCGTGAAGAGCAGCATCAGCGCGATGATCGCACACGCTCTCCTCTACGAGGAGGAATTGAGAATGATGCCATGGCCCAAGCCCTCACTCAACTGACGAACTTTCTACAGCAACAGACTGCTAACAACGAGAACCACAATGAAACTCATGATCGTACCCTGGAAAGATTCTTACGTTTCAACCCGCCTACCTTTGACGGGGAACCCGACGATATCAAAGCTGAACTCTGGATGGAGAGAATTGAGGGAATTTTCAATGCCCTTCAGTATACTGATGAACAACGGATATCACTAGCTGCATTCCGACTTGAGGCCGCAGCTCATGACTGGTGGAGGAATGTCAACGAGCGCTGGACGAGAAAAAACCGTGTCAGAACATGGGCTAACTTCCTGACCGACTTCCGAACTCAGTACGTGTCAGCAGCATCCAGAGAGGCTAGACGAGATGAGTTCTACCACCTGAAGCAAGGAGCCATGACAGTCGCTCAATATGAAGCCCAGTTTAACAGGTTGTCTAAATATGCACCAGGATTGGTAACAACTGAGGAGGACAAGCTCTATAAGTTCACTAGAGGACTGAGGCAGTCGCTTCAACAGAGTCTTCTAACTATTCAGCTGACGACACTTACCCAAGCAGTGGAAGCCGCTACCCGGATCGAGAGTGGAACTGCGAGGTTAGCTAAACAACAAAGCCGTTTCTCCAACAACGCCAAGAGGCCTTCTACCCGACCAACATCAATGCCACCACAGAAGTTTAATAGGAAGGGAACTCATGGAAGCTCGAGTGGATCAAAGACACCAGTTCTCAACAAACCAACAACGCCTTGCACCCACTGTGGTAGGAAATGGCATAAGTCAGAGTTGTGTTGGGGAAAGCTCAGAAAATGCCTACGTTGCGGCAGCCCAGATCATCAAATTCGAGAATGCCCAGACATGAACGCCCCGCCGATCAAAACAGCTACTACAGCTAAACCAGGAAACAATAAAGGGAAAGCCCCAGCTCGAGTATTCGCATTGACTGGTCAGGAAGCACCAGAGAACAATGATGTGGTGGAAGGTACACTCCTGATATATAATCAACTTGCACGAACACTTATAGATCCAGGATCATCCCACTCGTTTGTTGCACCGCACTTTTCTAAGAAACTTGATAGGCCGTTAGAATCTTTATCATTATGCCTAGAAGTATCTACCCCGATGGGAGTTAGTCAGTTAGAAGATAAAGTCCATTCTGCGTGTGATGTGATCATCAGTGGTAACTGTTACCCTGCCGATTTAGTAGTGCTTCCAATATTAGAATATGACGTCATCCTAGGAATGGATTGGCTATCTAAGCACTACGCATAATTGGATTGCCATTCTAAGATAGTTAGGTTTTGCGAACCTAACAAGCCAATCGTGGAATTGATTAGAGACGCTAGAGTCAACCTAACACCTATAATATCAGCTATCAAAGCTAGTAAGGCAGTTGCCAAAGGGGCGACCGGATTTTTAGCCTTCATCATCAATAAACCCATGAGTAAGTCGGGCATAGAAACTATACGTGTGGTATCCGAATACCCTGATGTATTTCCCGAAGAATTGACCTCCCTACCGCCTGACAGAGAAATTGAATTCAATATCGAAATCATGCCTGGGAAAGCACCCATTGCAAAGGCACCATACCGAATGGCACCACTGGAGCTGCAAGAGTTAAAGGTCCAACTGCAAAAGTTACTCGACGTGGGTTTTGTACAACCCAGTGTATCACCTTGGGGAGCTCCAGTATTATTTGTCAAAAAGAAGGATGGAACATTGAGGCTTTGAATAGATTACTGTGAACTCAACAGCGTGACAGTTAAAAATAAGTATCCTCTCCCGAGGATAGATGAATTGTTTGAACAACTCCAAGGAGATACGGTGTATTCCAAGTTCGATCTTCAACAAGGATACTACCAGTTAAAAATTAGGAATGAAGATGTTCCTAAAACTGCATTCCAAACTAGATATGGCCACTACGAGTTTCTAGTGATGCCTTTTGGACTCACGAATGCTCCTGCGGCATTTATAGATTTAATGCACAGAGTATTTCAACCATACCTCGACCAATTCGTAGTAATATTCATCGATGACATACTCGTGTACTCTAAGTCGGAAAAGGATCACGAGAGACATCTTAGACTAGTGTTGGATACACTAAGGCAGCACAAGTTGTACGCCAAGTACAGCAAGTGTGAATTTCGGTTGAGGGGAGTGGCATTTCTAGGCCATATTATTTCCGGAGAAGGGATTGCAATAGATCCATCTAAAATAGAGACTATTATGAATTGGTAGAGGCCAGAAAATGTAACTGAGATCCGAAGCTTTCTTGGACTTGCGGGATACTACCGTAAATTCATCAAAGACTTATCGAAGATAGCGGGACCCCTCACCCGGCTAACTCATAAACAAGTAAAATTTGAATGGACGCATAAATGCGAGTCAAGTTTCCAGGAACTCAAGAAGAGACTTACCACCGCACCTATACTGACACTTCCAGAAGGAACCCAAGGATTTGTCGTATATAGTGACGCCTCAAAAGATGGCCTCGGTGCCATTCTAATGCAGAATGGTAAAGTTGTCACGTACGCTTCCAGGCAACTCAAGACGCATGAGAAGAATTATCCAACGCACGACCTCGAACTTGCTGCAATAATATTCGCCTTAAAGAAATGGTGACATCATTTATATGGCGTTGAATTCACTGTGTTTACAGATCATAAAAGTCTCAAGTACCTATTTTCTCAAAAGGAACTTAATCTCCGACAGAGAAGATGGGTAGAGCTTTTAGAAGATTACCATTGTGAAATTCAACACCACCCAGGAAAAGCAAATGTCATGGCCAATGCCCTAAGTAGAAAGGCTAGAGTGGCCCGACTCATGGTTCGAGAATGGCAAGCTCTCAAGGAACTGAGCTACCTGAAACCCATTCATGAAGGTACTCGTTTAAATTGCGCCAACCTCACAATTAAATCGAATCTATTGGACGATATTCGATTAGCCCAAGAGAGAGATTTAAAACTTTAAGAGTTTAAGGACAAGATCGCTAAGGGCGAGAAACCCGATTTTACAATTACCAAGGATGCAATTGTAAGGTTTAAGGGACGATTATGCATACCTCACGACGAGGAGATCAAAAGACGAATTCTCGAGGAAGCTCATTGCTCGAGATATACGATACACCCAGGAGGTAACAATATGTACCGAGACTTGAAGAAACATTTTTGGTGGGTGAACATGAAGAACCAAGTGGCAGAATTCGTGGCGCAATGCCTCACATGTCAGAGAGTCAAAGCTGAGCATCAACGACCCTCAGGACTACTACAGCCACTAGAAGTCCCTGAATGGAAATGGGAAATGGTAACCATGGATTTTATCACGAATTTACCGACCACAAGAGGATGTTATAACACCATTTGGGTGATTGTCGACAGACTGACGAAATCATCACATTTCGTGCCGGTTAAAAAGGACGACAGTTTGCAAAAGCTAGCTAGGACCTATATTAGAGAAATCGTTCGACTCCGTGGAGTGCCAACAGACATAGTATCGGACAGAGATCCTAGATTCGTATCTCGTTTTTGGAAAGTCTTTCATAAGGAATTAGGAACTTCCTTAAGCTTCAGCACAAGTGCGCATCCCCAGACAGACGGACAATCTGAACGAACCATTCAAACCCTTGAAGACATGTTACGATCTTGTGTACTGGACTTTCAAGGAAATTGGGATCACCACCTGCCATTAACCTAATTTGCATACAACAACAGTTTCCAAGCGACAATCGAAATGGCACCTTATGAAGCTCTGTATGGGAGGAGGTGTCGATCCCCGCTCTATTGGGAAATCGATGACCAGTGGATACCGAAGACTCAACGAACAGAACCTTCAGCAATGAGCACAGATTTGGTGAAGGAAGCCATAGATAAAGTAAGACTAATCAAGGATAGGATCCGCACAGTGCAAAGCAGACAGAAGAGTTACGCCGATCAACGTCGGAAGGATCTAGAATTTGAAGTAAGAGATCAAGTCTTCCTAAGGTTAACACCACGGAAAGGTTTGATAGTATCAAGAAAAGGAGGAAAGTTAAGTCCCCGATATGTAGGACTATTCAAAATCACGGAAAGGATTGGACGACTAGCGTACCGATTAGAACTACCACCCAATCTGTCTGGAATGCACGACGTTTTCCATGTTTCGAGATTAAAGAAATATCATCCAGACCCAATGCACATTCTTACTTCTGACATTCCGCCGATCAAGGATAACTTGTCTTATGAAGAGAAGCCAATCAAGATCCTCGACCGGCAAGTACGCGAATTGAGGAAGAAGCGAATTCCTTTGGTTAAAGTCGCCTGGTCGAATCACAACATAGAGGAAGATGCGACGTGGGAGGCCGAGGAAGAAATGAAGAAATCTTACCCCGAGTTGTTTAAGTAGGAATTTGGGGACCAAATTATTTTAAGGAGGGGAGGATGTAAAACCCCCTAAATTCGGTAACTTATCACATGTACAATGTATCAAATCATGATGTAATTTAATAATAGTTATTTTATGTCATGATATAACCTACATCTATTTTATTTTATTTCACTCTTTAACTTTGTAATTTACTTAATAAACCAAATAATAAAAATTAAAATAGTATATTGATTCACCTATTGGGCTAATTGCTAACACCTAACTACATGTGAACTCACTAATGGACTCAACCCAACTTATTAAAAATCATAAGACTTGAAGTTACACTTCAAAGCCCAACCCAACTAATTAAATCATTTACCATTTTAATTATACTCTTAATTTAACAAAAAAAAATATATGTATATATGTACATATGGGCGGCCATGAGGTAGGAAGAGTGTAGCTCTAGGTTCTTCACTCATCACATGCAAGACTTGCATGAAACATCTTGACACATGTAACAAGTCTTCTACATATTTCACTTCCCAACCCTCCTTATCCCAACTTTAAATACTTACACCTTAACCTAACCAACCTTTACACTTACCACAACCAAAAAATCTGCATTTGAGAGTCTAATAAAGAGAGAGGGCCGAACCATGAGGAAGAAGAAGGAGGAGGAAGAAAAATTTCAACAAGAAATAGGTAATCTCATCCCTTATAACTATTTCCATAATTTCTTATGAAAACCTCCATAACCTAACCTTAATCTTAATACATGCAAACATAATTCTCACCTTGGGGGTGCATGTGGATCGGCCAAACCATGTAGTAGTAGAGGAGAAGTCATCTTCCAACTTTCAAGACCTATAACCGACTAAATCCGACAAGATCGAGGTGGGTGAAAACTCTTTCAAACTTTAAAGTAGAAATCTATTCTTTTTCTTGTGATGCATGTGTTAAATATGAAGTATTTCAAGATTCTTTTGATATGATCTATGTTAAAATCTTCATGTTATAATTTCATATTATGATTTTATGTATAATTATGTGAAATTCGTTTTTCTTAAACATAATAATCAAATAGTATGAAAGATATGAAAATATGTACTAATATGAAATTCTTATATAAATGCATGTTCTTAAAGATGAATGTTATGGTTATAACAACATGCAATATGATTTATTGAATTTAAACGACAACCGATTTGGTAGTCGGGTGCCGATTTTGTGATAACTTGAAAGTTATATGTTTTCTTCTAAATGTTGTTGAAACCCTACCAAAATCTGAAATCTTGTGTAATATGATTATGTTATGATATATGGATAATTTATTTGCGGCCAAAACGGGACTTGAAATGAGTAAACGGAGCTTTGGGCATAAATTATAATTTCTCAAAGTTTAAGGACTAAACTGAAAATTTCGAAAATACAATATTCTGGACCTTGGACAGTATATATTATACTATGTATAGGCTGTCCACAAAGTTTCAAGCTATTCGGAGTTCGATATCTAAACTTGATAGTCCAAATTGTAATTTTTAAACAATTTCGGGGTCAAAACGCAAAAATTCCAAACTTCTGGACCAGGTCCGATATTTTCTGGAATTTTCACAAATCTTTAATTTCAGGTTCATCACGAGTCATCTCGTAAAATTATGTTAAATTCCGAGCTAAATTCATAGCTCTATATGCCTCGGAACGATTTCCTTAAGTTTTGGGGTAATATCGTAATTTATGGAAATTTCAGTCCCGAAACTGGAAATTTCCGAATTTTCCTTAAATATGGAGTCGACAAATTATTTTTGACTTCCTCATGAAATTTCATAACCATCCGATTTCGTTTCATACTCCAACCCTTAGGTTTGAACCTAAGGGTAAAAACGTCCTTTCAAACTATTTACGAAACTCTCGTTTCGTTTCGTCGAACCTACCCGTTTAATATATCTGATCTGAACCCATCAGACCGTTAATAAATTATTGAGAATGTTTTCGAGTTTATATACAAATCCTATTCCGTATTACCGGGCCACAAATAAAATTAACCATATTTCATACTTAATTAAAAGACGCTATTAACCTCACTGACCGAATGTTTTCGTAATACTTGTGAAATGCGTCAAATTGACAACTGTGACTGTCCGGGAACTAAGTGCTATACAAACAAAGTGCCACGGATGGGTCCGCCTCTAACCCTATCGGAACAAAGTGCCACGTCGACGGACGGGGGCCACCTCTTGAGTCCATATGAAACAGAGTGCCGACCTACAATCTGGGGGCCACCTCTTGAGCTGTAGGAGCCACCTCTAGAGTCCCAAATCGTGTCAGGTACGGTTATACCGAGTCTTGGATCGAGCAGCGCGGCTGCGGTTCGTAAACAAGGCTACCGTTGTTTCCTATTCCCATAACCGAGGAACGGAGTGCTCCGAGGGACCTGGGTCGTAGACTTGGGGTATAATCGCGATTATGGTGTGATCCGGGTATTGACCCACAGCTATGGACATACCAAGCCCAGATAAGAGATAAGGAAGCACACGCTAAGTGTGAGAGCGAACGCTCAGCATCTTGGGGCGACGGTCCAAATCTTGGGGCGACGACCTATCTTGCTAGGAGTAATAAGGAGAGTCTATAATCCAAAGTCCACATCGGCAGGATTCAAAACTGAATTGACTGATCGACTGATTGACTGACTGCTTGACTTGACATCCGTCCACAGGGACAAGATTATAATATTACAACTACACAATGATTATTGTTTATAAAATTTCGACATAATTGTAATTGTTCTTAATTTTTTTATATAATTGATAAAACCATGCATCACTTAAAAATTTTTCAAAGGAAAGAGCCACACTCGCACACGATCACCCACTCACTGAGACCTTTTGTCTCACCCCACCGTTTTCCCTTTTAAACCAGAGAATGAGCAAACAGCAGAGGATGAAGAAGGCTTTGTGGAAGAGGTCGAATAGAAGATTGCCTTGAAGATTTAGGACATCCGTTCTTAGAATTTCTGTTGTTATCCCAACTTGTAATAGTTAGTTATGCTTAGTACTTAATTCGTTTGGTATTTTTCCGCTGCAAACTTATGAACAGTGTAACTTCGATGATCAGCTTTGTCACAGCAAATCTTAGTACATCGGGCTAAGATGGTTGTTTGAAATGTTATCCAATCGTTATTTTGCTTCCGCTATTTATTGTTGCATTTTGATTGATTGATCGACCGATGCGTCGCGCCCTCACCCTTCCCGATGTTGGGGGCGTGACAAAACTAACATGAATTGTCGTGGCATTGTGTATCTTGAGGTACGTTCCATATTTTCTTATTGGTACTTGTTTGTTGATTGGCAATCGATTATTGTGTTGAGGTTTGATGATGTTATCTAATAAATTGGCTTGGACAGAGTTTGTATATTTCGTATCTGTATGTTATGATGATGTTTTGAGAATCTTGAGTATTTTCTGGGATATAGTACAAATGTTTGTGTACGATTCAGTGTGTTTTTGAGAATAAGAGATGTGGAATATGGTGAGGATCATTCTGGCGAGGGTTATCGCAAATTGGTAAGGTTATGACGGTAAGATAACATTGGTAGCAGCATTCTTGCTATGTAGTTTCTTTGGTATGTAATTATTGACGTGATGTGATTGTTATCATTGTTGGATATTATGGCTGACCCCGTCGTGAGCTTTATTTTTAGATTCTTGGGATATCGAGCTTGTAGCGGTTGTGAAGAGATGAGCTTCCCAGAGGATACTGGCTATGGCATGTGTTTGTGAATCGAGTACTTTGACTAGTTGTTATGTTCCGCTGCTAGAGTATTTTAACTGTTTGTCATTTCAACTGTGTGAGTATTTTTAAATGCCCGTTTGGTTTTTGGCAACTTAGTTTATTTTGGAAAATCGTTTTCTAAACTATTTTGTCGGTACGTGCAAGTGATGAATTGACATACATTTTTGAAACTGTTGAGCTTTGGCGTTTTGGCCTAGTACATTCAAATGAGATTTTACGACGATATTGATAAATGGATTTTATATAGCCTTTAAATATTTTAAAAAAGATGTCACCGTCATCGCCGCTTAGCCATACTCGTAATGTCTGTAAAAATGTCTTTTAGACTTATGGGTTCCGTCTCGGGGCCCACAACACTGTAATATTCCCGGATGGCTCTGGGGCTGTTACAAGAATAAACTTATGTTCTTCAGCAGTCATGACAATATTAAGGTTACGTTTCCAATCAGAAAAGTTAGTGCCATCTAGTTTGTTTTCTTTGAGAATTACAGTAAGTGGATTGAAAGACATCTGAGATAAAAATTAAAATCATCCATCACATAATGCATAGCAAAATATATTGAAAAACCTCAAAACACAATATATTTGCTAGCAACCAACACCTTGAAAACCCGCGTATGCAATCCACGATCGTGTGGACATTTATACACACATTTTTCAAGTAGAGTTTTACGTCTTTAATTTTACTATCCAGTCGACTTACGTTACGACAAGTAAAATTAATAGTTGGTTCCTCTTGGCCATATATTAATTAACATAGATTTCTATGGGGAGCTTATTAATTAATACACCTACGTGAACACCATAATTTAACAACCTTAAAATATTATATTTTAAATAATAGTCCTATAGATGGAGAGGTCCTATCATAAAAAATAATATTTACCTTATGTTATGTTTTGAAATTTAAAACTAGTAAACCTATAATTAGCACATCCGATATGAGGAAGACCCTAATGTCAACGTGCATGCTAATTACTTCACAATTTAAATTAATTATGGAACCCAATTTGATTTAATTTATAAAAATAAATCAATTTAATCCCTTAATTATTTTATCCTTAAGGTTTTTAATTTTCTCGTCCTGACATGCAAGAAACATATCACGGATACATTCATACATGTCATACATCCAAAACAGTAAAAACCAAAATAAAGCATGGATAATTAAATTATCCAATTATCATGGTCTTCTTTCTTGAGTTGAATCCGAGAAAATCTTCGACTCGATTTCTCCCACTGGATCAAGCATCTCGTCACTCCTCCCCGGTCGAGCCATGGATTTCCAAAATTAAAATCACTTTTATGCAAAATTAATTACATAAAATAAAATTAATTTTAAATCCCAACGCAACGAATGGCGGTGAAACGGACCGGACCAAAAAATGGACGACCCGATACGAACCGGTGAACCCGCACGAATAGTGCTGCGTCTCGGCAAGCCTAGGCGTTGCTCGGGCAGGCCGATCGTGTCTTGCTCAGCGCCCGCGTCTTCTTGTCGGCCATGGTATCCAGCGCCCGTGTCCCCGTTCTGCTCTACTTCTTCGTGATTCCATCTTTTCCGAATTTGATTACAATTTTAAACAAATAAAATACATCGAATTTACAGCAAGATTACATGAAAAAATCAAATCCAAAATCTACCCGCGGATTTTTTCACGGAAAAACTATTACATGCCTCAAAGTCGGGTCAAACCAACAATTGCATAAATAATAAAAACAAATAAATAAAACATTCACATAACCATGATAATTGGATCATATTCCATGCAAGAACATATATAGCAAAATATTCCAACATCAAATTGCATGAATATTTAAATTGCTATCAATTAATTACCAAAATTAATTAAAATAGCAAAAGCCTAAAAACCTAGCTCCGATACGAATTGTTGGAAATAAAACGCAATGGGAGCGAAGTTGGGGAAAATTTGATAAATGCGTTTTACGCATCTACCAGCACAAGATTTATTTAGGCATGCTAATAAATTAACTACTAAGATTATCAGCAATTTAAATATTATTTATTATTTATTAAATAAATATGTTGGTAATTGAATATCCTAATCTAGATCAAAGATCATATGATATTACATTTGAAGCGTAGTGGTTGCTTTTATTCTTGATCTCCCTGTATCTCTACCTTTATATCTTCTAGAGTATGATCCACCTTAATCCGGGCGTTGTATTGGCAACGAGCTACCGGACCTTGCTTGGACAACAAAGTGGATCGGCCGAACTAAGTTCCTCACAACTCTTGATTTGATTTTCTTCAAGTAATTCCGATTTGCAACAAGAAGTAAAGTGTTATCTCAATTGTGGAATAAAAGACACAAGTCAAGATCCACAATTAAACACTAAGAAGAAAAATCGAAACCCTTGTGATGAGTATATGATGCAACGACCGAAATTCCTCTTAATGTCCTATTTATAGGCTCTTGGGCTACTTCTTAAGGAGAATTAGGGAAGGACTCCTAAACTCAAATTTCCATATTAGGACCCTTCCTAATATATTGAGTCAATTAATATCAATTCAATCCATTAATGAATTAATATTGCACATCCAACCCAAATCCCAATTTACGAAATCGGGCCCTTTATTTAAATATAGGGAAAACTACGTTTATTGTCCTAACGTATGGACCTTTTTACGTCCGTGTCCTAACCTAAGAATAATTGCAAATTGATATATAAAGTATTCAAAATTTTAATGTCCGTGTCCTAATGATCGGAATCCGGTTGCCTATGTGGCACACCGAAAATTTGACGTGGCTTGATTACATCATTTTAATAAAATAAAATAGCCACATCAGCTCCAAATCATCAGTTATCACTTAAAAAAGTTAAAAAATTAAAAATTATAAAATAAAATTGAAAAAGTAAAATTATAAAATACAATTTTAAAATACAATTAAAATTTTATAATTTTATAATTTTTTAAGATTAAAATTATAAAATAAAACTGTAAACTAAAATTATAAAATTAAAAAATTATAACAAATTATGAATATTATAAATTTGGTCAATTTTATTTTATAATTATTTAATTTTTTAATATTTTAAAAAGTAAAAAATAATTATAAAAGTTGTAAAAAATTAAAAAAATTAAAAAATTGTAAAATTATAAAATAAAATTGTAAAATTATAGAAAATAAAATTTTAAAATAAAATTAAAAAATTAAAAAAAATTATAAAAAAATTATAATTTTATAACAATTTCCACATGTGTGGAATTGATAACTGATGATTTGGAGCTGATGTGGTTAATTTTATTTTATTAAAATGATCTAATCAAGTTATAAAATATGTGTGGCACTATATATTAAAGTATCTTCATTATTGAAAAAACAGACAATGCCACACATGTTTTATAACTTGATTAGATCATTTTAATAAAATAAAATTGACCACATCTTCTTGGCTCCATTGGCTTGCGGCACACTGCACTTGGTCAGAATATGATTGAGAATCAGACCAAAGGATTTCTTTTGTGAAGCAGGCTTAGAAGCCTCTTCTTGCAGTCTTTTCAGGACAACTTGGCACCAATTGACCTTTTCACCGGACATGATGGCGACCATCATACTTTTCAACGCGGATCTTCACTCCGTGGACGGTGGCAGTGATGTCAGCAACGTGTCCTCCTTGTGCAAGAGAGAAGAAACGGACAGACACGTTGAGATAAAATTCCTCAACCATTTTCTCGTCGTAGCACTCAGCAATGTGGCTACCAAGGCGATAGAGGCCTTGTTGACGAATCCTTGAAACGACCATCTCCATGGAATCGACGTCGTCGTTCTCAGCGTGAACACGTTCTTCTTGAGAGATGGAGAGGAGGTCTGCGATGATGCCATAGTGATTTCTTGAAAAGAAAGTGAGTGAGATTCAAAGAAAATGCAGAAAAGTGCAGTACGTCTTGTAGGATGTTTCCTCAAGAACTGTTCAATTTTTCAGAAAACGTAAAGAGTCGAAGGAGCAATAAATAGCCCTTTTATAGTGGGCGGTGGAAGATTGGGGTTTTTCAGACAGTAAACGGTCAGATTTAAGAGATGGGAACCGTCGTTTTTAAATGAACAAACAGGATAGACTGAGCGTAACGGGTACATCATATCCATCCGATTTTGAAATGAAATAGGTCCCACATCTGACGTTTCGACATCCCTTATTGCCCGAAATGGCGGTTTGAAAATATTAAATTAATTGAAAAATTGCGGCGTTTGAGATAAGGTAGTCCAGATGTCGTGCAAAGCATTTAATGCAAAAGACGTTTGATTTGAAACAGGGCACGTGGACTCAAATCTGTTTTAAAATGAATAAAATATTAGAATAACATTAATTGAATTCCATAGTATGTGTTGTATCCGCGAAAATACAGCGTTCTCCCTTAAAAGTACATACGAGATTCAATTCTTATAGCAATTATTGGATAAATACTGTATTCATGGGTCATAATGTATTCCCCCTTAATTATTGCACACGTCAGTTGTAGGATTCTTTCATGTCTCATTATTCCTATAGTGCTGTCGGATTGTCTGAGTGTACAGATAATTAACGGTGGATACTATATTTGTGGGTCTTACAGCATTCCCCCTCAATTGTTGAGTAAAAGCATTAAAAACTTACAGGGAGTCAGGCTGTAGCAATCCCAATTCTTGTCGAAGCATACAGAATCTTGCTGTGCTGAGAGGTTTGGTAAAGATGTCGGCTAACTGGATATCTGTATGGACTTTTTCGAGTCGAACATCCTTGTTCTCAACATGATTCCTGATGAAGTGATGCTTCATATGAATGTGCTTAGTGCGCGAGTGCTGTAATATCCGCAAATTCGATTTCTGGTAATTTTGTTTTTTTGGCGAGAGTCCATTTTGACGACTCGCTTGGGACCATTTCGTCATTCTGAGAATGATTAATTCCGCATTTTGACGTCCGAGTTCGTTTTGGTGTCGTTTTGTTGAGGTCCGTGCTTCCTAGGGACTTTTCCGCACTTGAGCTCGATTCTTGCGAATCTCGTCCGAAACTATTGTTTTGAGTTTACCGTAAGTCCGTTTAACTTTGTTAGACGTTTTGTAAACTTCAGTTTGGTTATCCGATCACGTATCGTGATTTTCGGGCGTTTTGGGCCATTTTGTAATTTTCCATAGTTGTGGGTATCCGTTTACGTATTTGTTGTCTCGACCCTCTTTATGGTCGCGTGCGAGTTTTATTGTAACTCAAGCTCTTAGTATGATCTTATTATGGAGCTTTCCGTGCATATCTTGAACTTGGTATTTCGATCGGAGGAGTCTGTTGTTGTAACCAGCTTTAAGAGCACTACTGTTGTAGTTCTGGGTGCCTTAGCGCACGCTAAAGGATCTCCTTAGCGCACGGTATCGAGCAGCAGGGTCTGAGGTCAGTAGCTTGATTCAGGCCATTAGCGCACGCTAAGGGCAGGTGGTTAGCGCGCGCTACGGTGTAGTGGTTAGCGTACGCTACAGGTTTGGTAGCCCACGCTAACTGGTAGTTCGAGGCAGTCCAGTGGCTACTGGACTAGGTCTGGAGGTTTCGTTAGCGCACGCTAACTTTTGGTGGTTAGCGCACGCTAACTGTGCATTTGGCAGAATGTTTGTTCTAATGCTTCGATAGCGCACACTAATCAGGTAGGATTAGCGCACGCTAAGCTGTCCAGTATATAAACTGGACAACAGTCATTAATCTTCATTTTCTTCATTTCTTCTTCTTCTTCCTCCGCGGGTCTGAGACGAGGCGACTAGGGTTCACGACCTGGGCTAATTTTCTTCCATTCCAAGGTGTTTTGGGCCATCCTAGGTGATTATTACATCATTTAATCCATTGTTCTTCGTAGAATCAAGGTATATTTCTTGATTTTCCTTCGAGTTGACTTTTTGGGGGATTTGTTCTTGATTTCGTTTTCCATCCGTTTTTGATGAACCGATTGTTGTAAAATGATGTTTTTAAACATATCCTATAGATTGAATATCTATATTTCGGTTGGGAATTCTATTTTCATGTTTTTTCGGGTCGATTCGTGTTCTTGGCCGTTTTAGGGGAAACCCTTGAACTTTCGTCATTTGTTCCTAGAATTCAACGGCTTTAGGTCGTGCTATGGAATTCGTTTTCATTGTTGTTATTGTCCTTCGTAGTTTATTGTCGTGGGTTAGCGCTCGGTGGAGTCGGCGGGTTCGTAATCGGTTCGTGCCAACCTACTTCGATCGGTTCTTCGCGTTTGTGGTTATTCGAGGCAAGTACCTTGTCCATACAATTCTTGTTTTATGGATATGATAATTAGTGACACTACACCATATATGACTTTCAACAACATTTTTTTTTGATGTTACAAGCAAAAGTGTAGCCTTAGGTGCCTTAAAATTGGTCAAATTTGATTTAAGGCTACACATTTTTCTAACGTTATTATTGATATAAATTAGTGTTACCATAGACTAAATTGAATATCTACGCTAATACAAAATTTGGTGTAGCCATTGCTATTTAAAAAAAGTGTAACTAAACACTAAAGAGGAAGAAACTTCTGGTCCCCTTCAATTTCTTTATTTTTTTTAGGGCTGTCTAAATGGTTCCCGGTTCTCGGTTAGAACCGGAACCGCGAACCGGAACCGCGCGGTTCCGGTTAACCGAGAACCATATTGACGGTTCTCGGTGCAGTTCCCGGTTAGCATTTTTGTGGATAAATTGATTTTTGGTTTAACCGATCGATTCCGAACCTAGAACCGCGAATAATTAATAAATATTATTATATTAATTATTATTTATTAAATAATAATAATTATTTTTTTGCCTAACCCTAAATGAATCGTCCAAGCCCAGAAGACTCCCTCATTTCTTCTCCCTCAGTTCTTCTCCCTCAGCTCGACGGGACCCGACCACAGCTCCCCTCTCAGTCTTTCCCACGCCGCGCCTCCCGCAGTCTCTCCACGTTTCAACCGCTCCACGTCGCGCCTCCATCAGTCCCTCTCGCTCTCAATTTTCTATGGCCGTCCGCTCGTAGCAGCACCCGTCTCTCGGCAGTCGGCTCTCCCCAATCACCTCTCCTCCCGTCGCTCGCCCCGACCTCCTCCCTCTCACTCTCAGGTTAGTTATTTGCAGTCAACTCCCCTCTCCTCCCTTGGATTTGATTTTTTATTTTCTGTGAATGTAATAAAGTCCCAAATCTCAGATTCCTAAATTGATGTCGCCTCCGGCTTCATTGCATCTTCTAATTGATGCAGTGTGGTGATTGACATTTTTATATGATTCCTCTGTAATTTTGAATGATTTTTTTTCTAATTTTTTTTGCTGTATTGCTATTAGAAATGTGGTGATTTTGCTGTACTGACATTTTTATCTGATTGATATTTTTTTAATTTGCATCTTCAATTCGCAATGTGGTGATTTTGATTGTCAGTCCCAAATCTCAGATTTTTTTTTCTAATTTTTTTTACATTTAACAAATCTCAGAATCACAAGGGTCTTTGGAGCTTTGAGAGTAGAAGTTGTTCACTATCTCCATTGTTCTCTACTTTTGAAACTTGATAATCCATACTTAAATGCCCCGACTATCCAACTTTTCGAATACTAACATGTAGACTTTGTAATTCCCAATTACTTGTATCTCAATTCAAGCAAAATTCAGGTTCGATATCTCAATTCAAGCAAATCTCAGTTTTGATTTCTCAATTCAAGCACCGGTTCTCAATTTTCATTATCTTTCTCTGCATTATTAATTGAGTTTTGATTGATTTTCTGGTTCTGATTTCAGTTTCAATGGAGTGTCAACAAATTACTTTTCCTTCATCTATCGATTCTTCTATTCCTTCATATGTGAACCTGGCTCAACAAATTGTTCTTGCTTCATCTACCGATTCTTCTTCGCTTTCAAGTACAGGTTATAATCTTTCTTTTATTTTCTGTTTATGTAGTGCTTGTTTCATTTTTTTGCTATTTATGTGATAATGTGTATGAAATTGGTACTATTATCACGTGTGTTATGTATTTAAGTATAATGTTTATGTAATTTGTTCATTTTATTGTCTTTTCATGATGTACATGTATTTACACAATAATGTGTTATGAAGTTGGTATTATTACCATGTGGAATGTTATCTGGAACAATTATCTGTTTTTTCTTTCATTTAGTTTGTATTTCGCTTTACAATTGTTGTTATTGATCCATCCAACCGTGGAACTTGGAAGGATTTGGTTTTTAAGGATTATGATGTCGTATTTCAATTCTATAAGAGCCATGATCTTAAATTTGTATGTTACAAAGAAGGTGTTAAAAGAAAATCTAAGAACTCGGGAAAACCTGATTTTCATCATAGGGCTAATGTTAGAGTATGTTGTCCCGCCTTTTTGAAGGCTGATTGAATATATCTCTTCAAGTTTACAAGATAAAAGAGTGGCGTGAGGAGCATAACCATGACTTCATTGCTGCTGAACATGTTCACATGCTTGCTGCTAGGCACATTGATGCTGGTCAAGCAGTTCTTATTGAAAATAGTATTAAATGTGGTTTGTCACTTCGGAAGACTTTTGAAAATATGACTGTTGCTGTTGGTGGTAGCGAAAACCTTCATTTTATGAAGACTGATTTGAAAAAATGTATCAATACAAAAAAGGAATATTGAAATGCTTCCTGGAGAACATACGATGTTGAGTAGTTAGCTTCGAGAACCACAATGGTTGAATCCAGGGTTCTATTATAACATGCAAGTCGATGCGGATGAAGTTATTGCTTCCATTTTATGTGCTGATTCACGAATGATTGCTGATTACAAACTTTTTGGGGATTTTGTTAGTCTTGACACTACTTTCCAAATCTAACAATGCACATCGTCCGTTAGGTATGATTCATGTCTCTTAGTGATCATGTATCTCTTTTTTTGTCATGATTATTTGTACCTCTCCCCTTCTTGTACCAACTTAAGTTTTATATGTTTATTTCTATTTTGTTTCGGTTCTTTTATATATTCTTTATTATTGTATTTCAGGTACCTTTGTTGGTTTTAATCACTGTTGGAACAATATGCAACCTTAGATTAGAGGGTGGGGGGGTGAATAAGGTATGCAACTATTATGGACTCTTTTTGACTTATATAAAATATGTATGCACAATCTAAAATGTAGCGGAATAATAATGCTCAATACATATAATCACTATAATATAAAGAGCAGTGCACACATATTTAAGCCTAGTACTATATGACAGATATTGATAGAATGATGATATTTAAGGCAGTATAATGTCTAATGCAGGTATGGATCATGATTTTAGCGAGGTTCAGGATAATGTCCCTAGTACCAGTTACGGATCCTCGGCCTTCAGTTGAAGGACTTGAGTGCTAAACCAGTGCGCATTTCTTTAATAGCAATATAGAGTCTTTACTACGTAGCAATCTTTATGTCTTACGGCCCTAGTCACCCGACTAGTCCACCCAAGCTCCTCACTCAGAATTTCAAAAATCCATAGTCTCGACTAAGAACCCAAGCTCCTCACTCAGGATTTCAACGAAACTAGTTTCATCAACTAGGCCACCTAAGCTCATCACTTAGGATATCTCACACACAAGTGATGATAGATCCAACTATCTCACAATATCCCTCAACGGATTGATAAAAGATTACAAAAGACTGAACTATGAAAATCTCTCAAACAAAACAGTTTACACATTATGCAAGAGAATTTATATTTATATTTCCTTTAAAGCTTTGAATTTCTGAGATTTGTTAACACAAATTGAAAAAAAAATGTCTGAGATTTATGTTAACAGTCTTGAGCCTCTGATCAACTAGGACATTTTTTGTTCAATTTGTGTTAGCAGTCTTGAGCCTCTGATCATTTTAACAATGTTCATGATCACCTCATCTGCAACAGACCTTGTGTAACGTTTGTAGAATGGATTTATGATGTTACGTCATTGAAAGGCAGTAATATCATGGATTCTGAACTAGATACCAGATAGGATGCAGTAAAATATAAATGTAGTAGATCAGGAATAGAGTAGGATATTGTTGCCCTATTTGTTGTAGATTTTAGATGGCCTTGGTTGATATTTAAGATGGCCATGGTTGATGAGTACAATTCTACTTATATATTGCTTTTATGTTTGGTGTTGGTATATATTGTTTTACAATTTTATTGAAATTCTAGATGTGCTGCATATTATTATTTTGTTAATGGGGCAGTTGACTTATGAAGCAGGAATTAAGATGATTTTTTATTATTGTTATTGTTTGTATTTTATGTTTCTGTTGATTATTTGAGGGAAATACTTGATACTTTTATTTACAGGTTGATGTTGAGAAAGCTCTTGAAATTGAAGGTGTTGAGGCTGCTAATAAATTGATTCATGATGGCAAAGAACACCGACCATCTTATCTAATTGAGAGACTTATTCAGAAAAAGGAACCAAAGTCGAAGTCTTGAGCATCACCATCTGTTCAAGTTGGTGATCAGTATGTGGTGTACCTACAGGGCTCAACTTCAACAAGAGATGGACGAAAAACTTGACCAAAAAGTTCGAGAAATGATGAAAATGTTGGCTGAGAAGAATCCAGATTTGAACTTAAAGATTGATAACTCTCAAAAATTAGTCGAGGAGTCCTATGGGGATGACAATGTCACCCCTTGACTGATCTCATTATTTTATATTTGTGCTAGCTAAGTGCCTCAAGTAGTTTTGTTATATTTATGGATTGAATATTTGGTAGTCATGTATTTTGGATGTTGTTATGATTGGCAGTGGTTTAATGGTATTTACTGTTTCATGGTGATATCTATTTTTTAATATAATATGTTGTTTTTTACCATGAAAAATGTTGGCAAAAACCTGTAAAAATGTAGCCATAGACTCTAATTTATAATTCTTCCAGTTGGCAAAGATTAAAAGTGTGTTGGCAAAAGTTAGAACTGTTCAAATATAAGTGTAGCCATAGTGTTGAAGTTGTTGGTAAAGATGTCAAAGTGTTTCACAATTTAATGTTACATTAGACCTTATGAGTGTTAGCATAGGTCTACAGCTACACACATATTTGTGTCAGTAAATATATAAAAGTGTGGTCTTAAGTCTACAGCCACACAAAATCTAGTGTAGGCACAGACAAGAAAAGTGTTGGCATAGGGGTCTATTGTTACACTTTTTTCACATGTTACCAAAAACAAGAAAAGTGTTACCTTAGACCCCTATGGTTGCGGCCGTTTTTTGTAACACCTTCAAATTTCGTCAAAGTGTAGCCGTAGCCTGTTTTTTGTCTTCAGTAACACTTTTTAGACTTTTGAACACGGTTTTTCAGGTGTTGCTGAAACCCATATATGGTGTAGTGTGATCGTCTCCTTGTGTTTATTTGATCGTTTGAATTTCACTTTCAAAGATTCGATTAGCCTTGTTAAAGGCCCTCTTTCAAAACGCGCGTATTTTGTGGACATTGTGTTCGTGGATGGTTACGTGAATTACTATGAATACACTTGGTGTTGTCGTTGTGCTTTGATAATATATATGTATATATATTATTTCATATCGGTGCGTTGTGATTTGACCATTGCGTCGTGCATTATGTTTGTTGCCATTGAGCGAATTACTTGGATATTATTGATGTGATATGTTATTTGTGTGAATGTGTGGATATGGTTGAAGGTCTACGGTGACACATGGCACGTGATCATGTGGTCAGGATGCAACAAGTGATTGATCCAACCGTGAGAGCCTGAGATAATCTACCGTGACACATGGCTTGTGATCATGTGGTCAGGATGCAACAAGTGATTGATCCAACCGTGCGATATGGTGTGTGATTTGTTTAGATAGCCAGCTCGGGAGGGTCCTTAGAGGCCTCGAGTGGGATTTGTGGCTTCGTCCCGGTCCTAGGCGATGCATGTGCGTGATTATGTTGTGTTAATTTTATGTCCATTGAGGACCCTTGATGTGGGCTATGGCCCTGTGAATTGGTGTTGGTTCTATTTGTAAAAATGAAACCTTTGGGCCGTGACCCTATTGATTTTGGAAAGAGAAGGATTTGATAATCCTAAATTGTTTTCTATTAAAACTCCCGAGGGTATTTTAAACCATTTTGCAAACCGTTCTCGTTATTTGTGATCTTTCGGATTTGGAAAGTTTTACTCAAACTCTTGCTTCGGGAAGTATTCGTTTTGTTATATTTGAATCTTTGAGGATCCCTGATTATTTTATTCCTGGAACTTTAATTATATGGCTCGTATTTGCACTTTGTACTTGCACTAGCAAAATAGTAGAATTTTGCTAACCCCCGAGAAATCGGGGGGTGGATGTCTGTATTGCATTCAGGTTTCGGAGCATAGCGCAGGGTCGGCATGAAGGATGATGAAAGATGAACAATACTAATCACACGAGGACCCGTTGATATCGTATTCGTTTAGTTGTATTTTATTTTCCGTTGTAGCATTTCTTCCCCATTGTACGGGAGTGTGTTTTACTCGACCCCAGCGTCATTTTAGCCTTAAAGGCATTGTCGAGATGTTTAATGTTGTTACCAGCCTGGTAGATCCTTGAGGAAAGGTTCTACGGCGTGTAATATCCCTGAGCGGATTGGGGGTGTTACATAAATGGTATCTTAGACTTTAGGTTGTGGAAACCTAGGCTGTCGAGTCAAGTTGTGTCTGCTGAGTTTTGTCTCATCGGATTTTGTCTGACTAGGTCGTGTCGCGACGCGTCGTCTGAGTTTGTTGGTCGTGATTAGTATCGTGGGGTGATCATCATCATCATGCGACATGTGGCCGTAAGTCTCCCTTCTTTGTATTCTGCCTCATGTGACACGAGCTAATTGTTTGATTTTTTTTTTGTTAAGTGATGGAACCTTCATGTAGATTCTTGGTTTCGTGATGCATTTATGTGACTCTCATGTTTCGTTTATATGAGGAGTGTTGTAATTATTTATGTCTTTTTTACTAGGATATTTGACTGTTTGTTTCTAGTAAAAGACATGTTATAACTGTAGTGAGTTATGTGAACAGCTTGAAGATATATTATAACTGTAGTTGAGCGGGACATACTGCGAAGAATTGTCGTTCACCGTTAGTCAACTATTTCGAGTGTGGCCAGGTGGGTCACCGAGCCGTACATTGCGAGACGGTAGCTGAGAGATTTGGGGATCGAGGTTGCGACTCTGCTCCGAAAAGACACGGAGATGCCTAGTGTGGTTTTGAGGATTTTGGCGTAGTCCGAATTGTTTGTGATTGTCCTTGTGGATTTTGTGTGTGTTTACATCTGTTTTCTTGATTGTGCGTGTTTCCTTGTAATAAGTGCTTAGTGTATTGTGGTTGTTCGGATAATTGATTTGATTGTATTATCTGTTTGATGACGCTTGTCACTTGTTGGTTTTATTATGTTTCTACCGATGGAGTTGTGTTGGTCGTCGGGGAGCGCGTTTTCACGCCGTATATTCCTTTGCGTTGCTTGTAACATTTCGCCGATGGACGAAAGTTACGCGTTTCTTGTGTATCTCGTTGAGTTTTCCTGGCGGGATATTGCTTCTCCCTACTTGTTTTAAGTTTCGGGACGAAACTTCTTTTAAGGAGGGTAGTATGTAATATCCGCAAATTCGATTTCCGGTAATTTTCTTTTTTTTGGCGAGAGTCCATTTTGATGACTCACTTGGGACCGTTTCGTCATTATGAGAATGATTAATTCTGCACTTTTTGACGTCCGAGTTCGTTTCGGTGTCGTTTTGTTGAGTTTCGTGCTTCGTAGCGACTTTTCCGCACTTGAGTTCGATTCTTGCGAATCTCGTTTGAAACTGTTGTTTTGAGTTTCCCGTAAGTCCGTTTAACTTTGTTAGACATGTTGTGAACTTCGGTTTGGTTATCTGATCATGTATCGTGATTTTCGGGTATTTTGGGCCATTTTTGTAATTTTCCATAGTTGTGGATATCCGTTTACGTATTTGTTGTCTCGACCCTCTTTATGGTCGCGTCCGAGTTTGATTGTAACTAAATCTCTTAGTATGATCTTATTCTGGAGCTTTCCGTGCGTATCTTGAACTTGGTATTTCGATCGGAGGAGTCCGTTGTTGTAACCAGCTTTGAGAGCACTACTGCTGTAGTTCTGGGTGCCTTAGCGCACGCTAAGGGATCTCCTTAGCGCACGCTATCGAGCAGCAGGGTCTGAGGTCAGTAGCTGGATTCAGGCCGTTAGCGCACGCTAAGGGCAGGTGGTTAGCGCGCGCTACGGTGCAGTGGTTAGCGCACGCTACAGGTTTGGTAGCGCACGCTAACTGGTAGTTCGAGGCAGTCCAGTGGCTACTGGACTGGGTCTGGAGGTTTCGTTAGCGCACGCTAACTTTTGGTGGTTATCGTACGCTAACTGTGCATTTGGCAGAACGTTTGTTCCGATGCTTCGATAGCGCACGCTAATCAGGTAGGATTAGCGAACGCTAAGCTGTCCAGTATATAAACTGGACAACAGTCATTAATCTTCATTTTCTTCATTTCTTCTTCTTCCTCCGCGGGTCTGAGACGAGGCGACAAGGGTTCGCGACCTGGGCTAATTTTCTTCCATTCCAAGGTGTTTTAGGGCATCCTAGGTGATTATAACATCATTTAATCTATTGTTCTTCGTCGAATCAAGGTATATTTCTTGATTTTCCTTCGAGTTGACATTTTGGGGGATTTGTTCTTGTTTTTGTTTTCCATCCATTTTTGATGAACCGATTGTTGTAAAATGATGTTTTTAAACATACCCTATGGATTGAATATCAATATTTCAGTTGGGAATTCCATTTTCATGTATTGTCGGGTCGATTCGTGTTTTTGGCCGTTTTGGGGGAAACCCTTGAACTTTCGTCGTTTGTTCCTAGAATTCAACGGCTTTAGGTCGTGCTATGGAATTAATTTTCATTGTTGTTATTGTCCTTCGTAGTTTATTGTCGTGGGTTAGCGCTCGGTGGAGTCGGCGGGTTCGTAATCGGTTCGTGCCAACCTACTTCGATCGGTTCTTCACGTTTGTGGTGATTCGAGGCAAGTACCTTGTCCATACAATTCTTGTTTTATGGATATGATAATTAGTGATCGTCTCATTGTGTTTATTTGATCGTTTGAATTTCACTTTCAAAGATTCAGTTACCCTAGTTAAAGGCCCTCTTTCAAAACGCGTGTATTTTGTGGACATTGTGTTCGTGGATGGTTACGCAAATTACTATGAATACACTTGGTGTTGTCGTTGTGCTTTGATAATATATATGTATATATATTATTTCATATCGGCGCGTTGTGATTTGACCATTGCGTCGTGCATTGTGTTTATTGCCATTGAGTGAATTACTTGGATATTATTGATGTGATATGTTATTTGTGTGAATGTGTGGATATGGTTGATGGTCTACGGTGACACATGGCACGTGATCATATGGTCAGGATGCAACAAGTGATTGATCCAACCGTGAGAGCCTGAGATAATCTACGGTGACACATGGCTTGTGATCATGTGGTCAGGATGCAACAAGTGATTGATCCAACCGTGAGATATGGTGTGTGATTTGTTTAGCTAGCCAGCTCGGGAGGGTCCTTAGAGGCCTCGATTGGGATTTGTGGCTTCGTCCCGGTCCTAGGCGATGCATGTGCGTGATTATGTTGTGTTGATTTTATGTCCATTGAGGACCCTTGATTTGGGCTCTGGCCCTGTGAATTGTTGTTGGTTCTATTTGTGAAAATGAAACCTTTGGGCTGTGACCCTATTGATTTTCGAAAGAGAAGGATTTGATAATCCTAAATTGTTTTCTATTAAAACTCCCGAGGGTATTTTAAACCATTTTGCAAACCGTTCTCGTTATTTGTGAACTTTCGGATTTGGAAAGTTTTACTCAAACTCTTGACTCGGGAAGTATTCGTTTCGTTATATTTGAATCTTTGAGGATCCCTGATTATTTTATTCTTGGAACTTGAATTATATGGCTCATATTTGCACTTTGTACTTGCACTAGCAAAATAGTAGAATTTTGCTAACCCCCGAGAAATCGGGGGGTGGATGTTTGTATTGCATTCAGGTTTTGGAGCATAGCACAGGGTCGGCATGAAGGATGATGAAAGATGAACAATACTAATCACACGAGGACCCGTTGATGTCGTATTGGTTTAGTTGTATTTTATTTTCCGCTGCAGCATTTCTTCCCCATTGTACGGGAGTGTGTTGTACTCGACCCCTACGTGGACATGTGTTGTGATTGAGTTGTATGTATTTATTGAAAGACCAAATCGGTCTACTGAGTCATTTTAGCCTTAAAGGCATTGTCGAGATGTTTAATGTTGTTACCAGCCTGGTAGATCCTTGAGGAAAGGTTCTACGGCGTGTAATATCCCTGATCGGATTGGGGGTGTTACATAAATGGTATCGGAGCCTTTAGGTTGTGGAAACCTAGGCTGTCGGGTCAAGTTGTGTCTGTTGAGTCGTGTCGCTATGCATCGTCTGAGTTTGCTGGTCGTGATTAGTATCATGGTGCGATCATCATCATCATGCGACCTGTGGCCGTAAGTCTCCGTTCTTTGTATTGTGCCTCGTGTGACACGAGCTATTTGTTTGATTTTTTTTTGTTAAGTGATGGAACCTTCATGTAGATTCTTGGTTTCGTGATGCGTTTATGTGACTCTCATGTTTCGTTTATATGAGGAGTGTTGTCATTATTTGTCTTTTTTACTAGGATATTTGACTGTTTGTTTCTGGTAAAAGACATGTATTGTCTTGATTTTGTACGATTTGATGCATATATTATAATATGTTTAAACGAATATTGTTACATGAGCATTTTTGGGCTTTCTAGCCCACTGAATTCTTTTTGAAAACCTTCAGTATCTTAGAAAATAAAATCAGAGACGTACTTTTAAATGGATTATATTTTCGGGGCGCCTACTAGCGCAACTATCTATTTCAAAATTCTTCTACTTTGAGGACCAAATTATTTTGAGATATTTTCAATTATTTTTAGAAATGCAGTTGCTTAGACTCAAGGGTCGAATATTTCTGGATGTTTCAATTTAAAGGAAAGTGTCCTCGTTTTATCAAATGCAAGATGGTTTTCAAAGTCTCGATAATGGTGTTTGTACAACTTTTTGAAAATGTGATACTCAAGATCAACTGGTGTTTCCAAATTGTTTTCAAATGGTGGTTTTCGTCTTTAAAAGCTATCAATTCCCGTTTGCGGTCTAGGGATGTATGTATGATGTTCGCATTGTCGTTATGATGTTAGCTCCCGAGTATGATCGAATTAGTGGCATCAACGTTGAGGCGTTGCCACACAATTGTTATACTAGCCCTCTGTGAGAGGTGTGAACTGGTATTTACTGTTTGTCGCCTTGTGGTGATTTGCGTGTTGTCGCACGAGTGTGAGCTATTGAAGCTTAGGTTGGTACGTTCGTGTATATATGTGATTGTTCCATGATGTTTTGTGATTATGTGCTGGTTATCGTTCGGGCCGTTGAAATCGCTGAACGATACCGTCGTTGCTATGATTTTAGTATGCGAATTGCTTTACGATGGAAATCATTGTATGTGGTATGTGTTATGATTTTTCTGTTGTGCTGGGTGATTACTTATTCAATATGCCGAGGGGCCAAGGTCGTGGTCGTGGCAATCAGATGCGTGGTCGAAATCATGTTGCCGGTGATGATGCCGGTATCGGTGTCGCTACTATTTTACAGCAGGTAGCCACACAGATGACTCAATTGACTCAGGCAGTTCAGCGTGTTACAAATGTGACCCAGAACACTGGTACAAATCAGTGGCTTCGACAAGTGGTTCGTATGAATCCCACTCGTTTCGCTGGTGCTGCAGATGCATTAGGCTGGGATGGTTGGCTTTTCCAGTTGGAAAAGATATTCGAGGTAGTTGATTGTCCAGAAGAACGTAAGGTCCCGTAGCTCAGTATCTTTTCGACAAGGATGCCGCTAGCTGGTGGGAGGTTGTTAAGCCTCAATTCGTGTTGTCACATGGGCAGAGTTCCAGAGATTCATGAGAGATGAGTTTTGTCCGGAGCCGATCAGAAATCAGAAGATTAATGAATTCTTTTCGGCGAAACCGCAGGATGTACCGCTGTCTCAAGCTATTATTTATTTTAGAAAACAGCTCGGCTATGTGCAGAATCAAGTAAGGACAGAGGAGGACAAGATTTGTCATTTTAGCAGGTGGATGAAGCCGTAGATTCGTCAGTACATGGCAGGTCTCGCTTGTACTTCCTTGAGAGATTATCAGAATAGGGTGTTGGCCTATGAGCTATCCCGATTGCCGACCGAGATTATGTCCGCGTCGAAGAAACAGAAAACCGTTGGGGACTTGTCACGAAACTAGGGGAGTGGGCCCCCTGAGTTGGGGACTTCGTTTCGTCCTCCTAAGGTGGTTCCTCGATTGCGTGATCAGGATAGTAGTAGCCCTGCAGTGAGTTATGCGAACAGCTCGAAGATATGTTATAACTGTAGTCGAGCGGTCCATACTGCGAAGAATTGTCGTTCACCGTTAGTCAACTATTTCGAGTGTGGCCAGGTGGGTCACCGAGCCGTACATTGCGAGACGGTAGCTGAGAGATTTGGGGATCGAGGTTGCGACTCTGCTCCGACAGGACACGGAGATGCCTAGTGTGGTTTTGAGGATTTTGGAGTAGTCCGAATTGTTTGTGATTGTCCTTGTGGATTGTTTGTGTGTTTACTTCTGTTTTCTTAATTGTGCGTGTTTCCTTGTAATAAGTGCTTAGTGTTTTGTGGTTATTCGGATAATTGACTTGATTGTATTATCTATTTGATGACGCTTGTCACTTGTTGGTTTTATTATGTTTCTACCGGTGGAGTTGTGTTGGTCGTCGTGGAGCACGTTTTCACGCCGTATATTCCTTTGCGTTGCTTGTAACGTTTCGCCGATAGGTGAAAGTTACGCGTTTCTTGTGTATCTCGTTGAGTTTTCCTGGAGGGATATTGCTTCTCCCTACTTGTTTTAAGTTTCGGGACGAAACTTCTTTTAAGGAGGGTAGTTTGTAATATCCGCAAATTCGATTTCCGGTAATTTTCTTTTTTTTTTGGCAAGAGTCCGATTTTACGACTCGCTTGGGACCGTTTCGTTATTATGAGAATGATTAATTCTGTACTTTTGACGTTCGAGTTCGTTTCGGTGTCGTTTTGTTGAGTTTCGTGCTTCCTAGCGACTTTTCCGCACTTGAGTTCGATTCTTGCGAATCTCGTTCGAAACTGTTGTTTTGAGTTTCCCGTATGTCCGTTTAACTTTGTTAGACATGTTGTGAACTTCGGTTTGGTTATCCGATCACGTATCGTGATTTTCGGGAATTTTGGGCCATTTTTATAATTTTCCATAGTTGTGGGTATCCGTTTACGTATTTGTTGTCTCGACCCTCTTTATGGTCGTGTGCGAGTTTAATTGTAAATCAAGCTCTTAGTATGATCTTAATCTGGAGCTTTCCGTGCGTATCTTGAACTTGGTATTTCGAGCGGAGGAGTCCGTTGTTGTAACCAGCTTTGAGAGCATTACTGATGTAGTTCTGGGTGCCTTAGCGCACGCTAAGGGATCTCCTTAGCGCACGCTATCGAGCAGTAGGGTCTGAGGTCAGTAGCTTGATTTAGGCCGTTAGCACACGCTAAGGGCAGGTGGTTAGCGCACGCTACGGTGCAGTGGTTAGCGTATGCTACAGGTTTGGTAGCGCACGTTAACTGGTAGTTCGAGGCAGTCCAGTGGCTATTGGACTGGGTCTGGAGGTTTCGTTAGCGCACGCTAACTTTTGGTGGTTAGCGCACGCTAACTGTGCATTTGGCAGAACGTTTGTTCTGATGCTTCGATAGCGCACGCTAATCAGGTACGATTAGCGCACGCTAAGCTGTCCAGTATATAAACTGGACAGCAGTCATTAATATTCATTTTCTTCATTTCTTCTTCTTCCTCCGCGGGTCTGAGATAAGGCGAGTAGGGTTCGCGACCTGGGCTAATTTTCTTCCATTACAAGGTGTTTTAGGGCATCCTAGGTGATTATAACATCATTTAATCCATTGTTCTTCGTCGAATCAAGGTATATTTCTTGATTTTCCTTCGAGTTGACTTTTTGGGGGATTTGTTCTTGTTTTTATTTTCCATCCGTTTTTGATGAACCAATTGTTGTAAAATGATGTTTTTAAACATATCCTATGGATTGAATATCCATATTTCGGTTGGGAATTCAATTTTCATGTTTTGTCGGGTCGATTCGTGTTCTTGGCCGTTTTGGGGGAAACACTTGAACTTTCGTCGTTTGTTCATTGAATTCAACGGCTTTAGGTCGTGCTATGGAATTCATTTTATTGTTGTTATTATCCTTCGTAGTTTATTATCATGGGTTAGCGCTAGGTGGAGTCGGTGGGTTCGTAATCGGTTCGTGCCAACCTACTTCGATCGGTTCTTCACGTTTGTGGTTATTTGAGGCAAGTACCTTGTCCATACAATTCTTGTTTTATGGATATGATAATTAGTGATCGTCTCCTTGTGTTTATTTGAGCGTTTGAATTTCACTTTCAAAGATTCGGTTACCCTTGTTAAAGGCCCTCTTTCAAAACGCGTGTGTTTTGTGGACATTGTGTTCGTGGATGGTTACGCGAATTACTATGAATACACTTGGTGTTGTCGTTGTTCTTTTATAATATATATGTATATATATTATTTCATATCGGTGCGTTGTGATGGCCATTGCGTCGTGCATTGTGTTTGTTGCCATTGAGTGAATTACTTGGATATTATTGATGTGATATGTTATTTGTGTGAATCTGTGGATATGGTTGAAGGTCTACGGTGACACATGGCACGTGATCATGTGGTCAGGATGCAACAAGTGATTGATCCAACCGTGAGAGCCTGAGATAATTTACGGTGACACATGTCTTGTAATCATGTGGCCAGGATGCAACAAGTGATTGATCCAACCGTGAGATATGGTGTGTGATTTGTTTAGCTAGCCAGCTCGGGAGGGTCCTTAGAGGCCTCGAGTGGGATTTGTGCCTTCGTCCCGGTCCTAGGCGATGCATGTGCGTGATTATGTTGTGTTGATTTTATGTTCGTTGAGGACCCTTGATGTGGGCTCTGGCCCTGTGAATTGTTGTTCGTTCTATTTGTAAAAATGAAACCTTTGGGCTGTGACCCTGTTGATTTTGGAAAGAGAATGATTTGATAATCCTAAATTGTTTTCTATTAAAACTCCCGAGGGTATTTTAAACCATTTTGCAAACCGTTCTCATTATTTGTGATCTTTTGGATTTGGAAAGTTTTACTCAAACTCTTGCCTCGGGAAGTATTCATTTTGTTGTATTTGAATCTTTGAGGATCCCTGATTATATGGCTCGTATTTGCACTTTGTACTTGCACTAGCAAAATAGTGGAATTTTGCTAACCTCCGAGAAATTGGGGGGTGGATGTCTGTATTGCATTCAGGATTTGGAGCATATCATAGGGTCGGCATGAAGGATGATGAAAGATGAACAATACTAATCACATGAGGACCCGTTGATGTCGTATTGGTTTAGTTTTATTTTTATTTTCCGCTGCAGTATTCCATCCCCATTGTACGGGAGTGTGTTGTACTCGACCCCTGCGTGGGCATGTGTTGTGATTGAGTTGTATATATTTATTGAAAGACCAAATCAGTCTACTGAGTCATTTTAGCCTTAAAGGCATTGTCGAGATGTTTAATGTTGTTACCAGCCTGGTAGATCTTTGAGGAAAGGTTCTACGGCGTGTAATATCCTTGAGCGGATTGGGGGTGTTACATAAATGGTATCGGAGCCTTTAGGTTGTGGAAACCTAGGCTGTCGGGTCAAGTTATGTCTGTTGAGTTTTGTCTCGTCGGATTTTGTCTGACTGGGTCGTGTCGCGACGCGTCGTCTGAGTTTGTTGGTCGTGATTAGTATCGTGGGGTGATCATCATCATCATGTGACCTGTGGCCGTAAGTCTCCCTTCTTTGTATTGTGCCTCGTGTGACACGAGCTATTTGTTTGATTTTTTTTTTTGTTAAGTGGTGGAACCTTCATGTAGATTCTTGGTTTCGTGATGCGTTTATGTGACTCTCATGTTTCGTTTATATGAGGAGTGTTGTCATTATTTATGTCTTTTTTACTAGGATATTTGACTGTTTGTTTCTGGTAAAAGACATGTATTGTCTTGATTTTGTACGATTTGATGCATATATTATAATATGTTTAAACGAATATTGTTTCATGAGCATTTTTGGGCATTCTAGCCCATTGAATTATTTTTGAAAACCTTGAGTATCTTAGAAAATAACATTCGAGACGTACTTTTAAATGGATTATATTTTCGGGGCGCCTACTAGCGCAACTATCTATTTCAAAATTCTTCTACTTTGAGGACCAAATTATTTTGAGATATTTTCAATTATTTTTAGAAATGCAGTTGCTTAGAGTCAAGGGTCGAATATTTCTGGAAGTTTCAATTTAAAGGAAAGTGTCCTCGTTTTATCAAACGCAAGATGGTTTTCAAAGTCTCGATAATGGTGTTTGTGCAACTTTTTGAAAACGTGATACTCAAGATCAACTGGTGTTTCCAAATTGTTTTTAAAAGGTGGTTTTCGTTTTTAAAACCTATCAATTCCCGTTTGCGGTCTAGGGATGTATGTAAGATGTTCGCATTGTCGTTATGATGTTAGCTCCCGAGTATGATCGAAATGGTGGCATGAACGTTGAGGCGTTGCCACACAATTATTATACTAGCCCTCTGTGAGAGGTGTGAACTGGTATTTACTGTTTGTCGCCTTGTGGTGATTTGCGTGTTGTCGCACGAGTGTGAGATGTTGAAGCTTGGGTTGGTACGTTCGTGTATATATGTGATTGTTCCATGATGTTTTGTGATTATGTGCTGGTTATCGTTCGGGCCGTTGAAATCGTTGAACGATACCGTCGTTGCTATGATTTTAGTATGCGTGTTGCTTTGCGATGGAAATCGTTGTATGTGGTATGTGTTATGATTTTTCTGTTGTGCTGAGTGATTACTTATTTGGTATGCCTAGGGGCCGAGGTCATGGTCGTGGAAATCAGATGCGTGGTCGATATCATGCTGCCGGTGATGATGCCTGTATCGGTGTCGCTACTATTTTACAGCAGGTAGCCACACAGATGACTCAGTTGACTCAGGCAGTTCAGCGTGTTACAAATGTGACCCAGAACACTGGTGCAAATCAGTGGCTTCGAGAAGTGGTTCGTATGAATCCCCCTCGTTTCGCTGGTGCTGCAGATGCATTAGGCTGGGATGGTTGGCTTTTCCAGTTGGAAAAGATATTCGAGGTAGTTGATTGTCCAGAAGAACGTAAGGTCCCGATAGCTCAGTATCTTTTCGACAAGGATGCCGCTAGCTGGTGGAAGGCTGTTAAGCGTCAAGATCGTGTTGTCACATGGGCAGAGTTCCAGAGATTCATGAGAGATGAGTTTTGTCCGGAGCTGATCATAAATCAGAAGATTAATTAATTCTTTTCGGCGAAACCGCAGGATGTACCGCTGTCTCAAGCTATTATTGATTTTAGCAAATAGCTCGGCTATGTGCAGAATCAAGTAAGGACAAAGGAGGACAAGATATGTCATTTTAGCAGGTGGATGAAGCCGGAGATTCGTCAGTACATGGCAGGTATCGCTTGTACTTCCTTGAGAGATTATCAGAATTAGGTGTTGGCCTATGAGCTATCCAGATTGCCGATCGAGATTATGTCCGCGTCGAAGAAACAGAAAACCGTTGGGGACTTTTCAGGAAATCAGGGGAGTGGCCCCCCTGATTTGGGGACTTCGTTTCGTCCTCCTAAGGTGGTTCCTCGATCGTGTGATCAGGAGAGTAGTACCCCTGCAGTGAGTTATGTGAACAGCTTGAAGATATGTTATAACTGTAGTCGAGCGGGCCATATTGCGAAGAATTGTCGTTCACCGTTAGTCAACTATTTTGAGTGTGGCCAGGTGGGTCACCGAGCCGTACATTGCGAGATGGTAGATGATAGATTTGGGGATCGAGGTTGCGACTCTGCTCCGAAAGGACACAGAGATGCCTAGTGTGGTTTTGAGGATTTTGGCGTAGTCCGAATTATTTGTGATTGTCCTTGTAGATCGTTTGTGTGTTTACTTCTGTTTTCTTGATTGTGCGTGTTTCCTTGTAATAAGTGCTTAGTGTTTTATGGTTGTTCGGATAATTGACTTGATTGTATTATCTGTTTGATGACGCTTGTCACTTGTTGGTTTTATTATGTTTCTATCGGTGGAGTTGTGTTGGTTGTCGTGGAGCGCGTTTTCACGCCGTATATTCCTTTGCGTTGCTTATAACGTTTTGCCGATGGGCGAAAATTACGCGTTTCTTGTGTATCTCGTTGAGTTTTCCTGGCGGGATATTGCTTCTCCCTACTTGTTTTAAGTTTCGAGACGAAACTTCTTTTAAGGAGGGTAGTATGTAATATCCGCAAATTCTATTTCCGGTAATTTTCTTTTTTTTTTTTTGGCAAGAGTCCATTTTGGCAACTCGCTTGGGACCTTTTCGTCATTATGAGAATTATTAATTCTGCAGATTTTGACGTCCGAGTTCGTTTTGGTGTCATTTTGTTGAGTTCCGTGCTTCCTAGCGACTTTTCCGCACTTGAGTTCGATTCTTGCGAATCTCGTTCGAAACTGTTGTTTTGAGTTTCTCGTAAGTCCGTTTAACTTTGTTAGACATGTTGTGAACTTCGGTTTGGTTATCCGATCACGTATCGTGATTTTCGGGCATTTTGGGCTATTTTTGTAATTTTCCATAGTAGTGGGTATCCGTTTACGTATTTGTTGATACGAAATTAACTAGTCAAAATGAAGAAGACGGAGCAAGGATCAAAATAAACGGCCTTACAACGCGTCATGCATATACGGCGACATTTTTAGGCGAGAAAACGGACATAAGACGTAAAAGGAATGTCCAGCCTGTCGGAAAATGTCCAACCTGCCGGAAAATGTCCAACCGGCGGGAAAATATCCAACCTGCTGGAAAAAGTCACGCCTGCCAGAAAGTGCCGAGCACTGCCGACCGAACACGACCGTGTCGTCCAACACGGCCCGTGCCGAGATGTGCCGGATTAACCAAACTGACTGTCGGCCGAACCCGACCGTGTCGTCCGACACGGTCGAGTCACACTATTCCGGATAAGGAGATCTCGCTGTCCGAACAACCCGACCGTGCCAGGCGACACGGTCGAGTCCTGCCAAACGTCCTTGTCACACCGCACGGTCGAGTCACTGCCGGTCCTTGTCGCGCCGCGCCCGTGCCGAGTCACTGTCAGACATCCTTGTCGCGCCGCGACCGTGTCAAGCGGACACGGTCGAGTCCCTGCCGGCGCCTGTCGACCGCGCCGCAGCCGTGTCATGGGACACAGTCGAGTCCCTGCCGCCAGCCCACATATTTTATACACTTTTGTGTATTTTTTACTTCTCTTTTCATTTTTACTTATTTTAGGGATTATGTTTTCCCCATTTTGTGATTTATGTTTCTTGTTGGTATTTTATGTTGATTTGTTTGGATTATTCAAAGATTTTATGATCTTTGAATTATTTTATTTTTTTTGTTTGATTCCTTAGTTGTAAGACTTCACCTCCTATAAGTAGGAGTTGATTAGCCTTGTAATGATATAGTATTATGAATTTGAATGTGAAAGAATACACTTTGTGTTTCTATCCTTGGTAAATGATTTTTACCAAAACCTGATTTTTATTCGACGCATTTTCGAATATTAATCCGATTGATTCTCAATAGGTCTTGAGAATAAATCACCTTATCGAATTATAGGTCTAATTCGATAAACCCTTGTTCTTGATCATTCAAGTCTTCTTATTCGATATTATCACTTTTTCCGATATTACTTTCATTTTTCATTTGTTCGAATTTTCATCGTCATATTCGATATTACTCCCACAAAATACATCCAAAAAAACCCTACTCGTAAAAAGCCTTCCGCTATCATACACTTACGTATACTCCGACCGATACGTATCCACCTCTCCGGGATAATTCGTATCATAAGTGGTAACGGAGCCCACACTTGGATTTCTTAATTCAGTTGAGGTTCTTGATCCTTCAGCAAAATGGAGTTCAACGATATTTATCTCTTGGCGATATTACGCGACGCATTACACGATGTACCGGAGTTCATGGGACCTTCCGATCCAGAAGCATGTGTTGATTGGCTCCATGTTTGTGAGGAGTTTTCAACCACAATTCAATTCCATTAGACCGCCGAGTCTTATTGGCGACGAAACGCCTTCGTGGTCGTGCCTCGACCTGGTGGCAGAAATTGAAAACCAGTCGTTTACACCAAGGTAAACCCAAACTAAGAGACTGGAACAAATTCACAAAACACTTTACTCGGAAATTCATCCCCACAAATTCTCACCGCCACGATCCACCAACGGCACCACACGGGAAATTGCAGAAGTTCAGCACCACCCCACCACCGACATTCGATCTAAGGTTTTTCCCCATCAAGGAATTCCCAGTAGAGTCCTTTCTCGATGAAGATGATGTCCCTACTGTCATTTTTAATGAAGTAGACGAGACAGAGGTTTCAACGGCGTCATACAACGAAGAAGATGAGTTGAGTTGTGTTTCCCTAATTGACGAACATGGATCTTGCTATTTTGAGCATGGACCAATTGGTTGTGTTGTCCAATTTGACCAAGACGGATCAACTTATGTTAATGGTGAGGAACTTGTTAATGTCATGGAAACAGGGCCCGATTATGAAGGGCCACCAGTATTTGATACCGAACCAGTTGACGAAGAGGAGCCCATAATTGATTCCATGTTTTCCATTCTTGATGGCGAACCCGATGTGGAATTATCAGTGTTTCCAATTCTGGAGGATGAACCCGATGTGAAATTAACCGTGCATCCCATTTCAGATGTCCACTCATGTCATGATATCGGTATTACCTGGCGGAGTAATTATTATTATTTTATTAATAATGATAGTTATTTTGTTGGTAATTCTCTGGGAACATCTACTACCTACCGTCTCAATATTCTGAACCAGATACACACCGCAGATATTTTTGAGGTAAAGATATTAATTATTTCATCTGGAAACGACGGGATTACGGAATTGAGGACAATTCCTTTTAAAGGGGGAGGGAATGATACGAAATTAACTAGTCAAAATGAAGAAGACGGAGCAAGGATCAAAATAAACGGCCTTACAACGCGTCATGCACATACGGCGACATTTTTAGGCGAGAAAACGGACATAAGACGTAAAAGGAATGTCCAACCTGTCGGAAAATGTCCAACCTGCCGGAAAATGTCCAACCAGTCGGAAAATATCCAACGTGCCGGAAAAAGTCACGCCTGCTAGAAAGTTCCGAGCACTGCCGACCGAACTCGGCCGTGTCGTCCGACACGGCCCGTGCCGAGATGTGCCGGATTAACCAAACTGACTGTCGGCCGAACCCGACCGTGTCGTCCGACATGGTCGAGTCACACTCTTCCGGATAAGGAGATCTCGCTGTCCGACCAACCCGACCATGCCAGGCGACACGGTCGAGTCTTGCCAAACGTCCTTGTCGCGCCGCACGGTCGAGTCACTGCCGGTCCTTGTCGCGCCGCGCCCGTGCCGAGTCACTGTCAGACATCCTTGTCGCGCCGCGACCGTGTCAAGCGGACACGATCGAGTCCCTGCCGGCGCTTGTCGACCGCGCCGCGGCCGTGTCACGGGACACGGTCGAGTCCCTACCGGCAGCCCACATATTTTATACACTTTTGTGTATTTTTGACTTCTCTTTTCCTTTTTACTTATTTTAGGGATTATGTTTTCCCCATTTTGTGATTTATGTTTCTTGTTGGTATTTTATGTTGATTTGTTTGGATTATTCAAAGATTTTATAATCTTTGAATTATTTTATTTTTTTTGTTTGATTCTTAGTTGTAGGACTTCACCTCCTATAAGTAGGAGTTGATTAGCCTTGTAATGATATAGTATTATGAATTTGAATGGGAAAGAATACACTTTGTGTTTCTATCCTTGGTAAATGACTTTTACCAAAACTTGATTTTTATTCGATGCATTTTCGAATATTAATCCGATTGATTCTCAATAGGTCTTGAGAAGAAATCACCTTATCGAATTATAGGTCTAATTCGATAAACCCTTGTTCTTGATCGTTCAAGTCTTCTTGATCGATATTATCACTTTTTCCGATATTACTTCCATTTTTCATTTGTTCGAATTTTCATCGTCATATTCGATATTACTCCCACAAAATACATCCAAAAACACCCTACTCGTAAAAAGCCTTCCGCTATCATACACTTACGTATACTCCGACCGATACATATCCACCTCTCCGGGATAATTCGTATCATAAGTGGTATCAGAGCCCACACTTGAATTTCTTAATTCAGTTGAGGTTCTTGATCCTTCAGCAAAATGGAGTTTAACGATATTTATCTCTTGGTACGCGACGTATTACACGACGTACCGGAGTTCATGGGACCTTCCGATCCAGAAGCATGTGTTGATTGGCTCCACGTTTGTGGGGAGTTTTTCAACCATAATTCAATTCTATTAGACCACCGAGTCTCGTTGGCGACGAAACGCCTCGTGGTCGTGCCTCGACCTGGTGGCAGAAATTGAAAACCAGCCGTTTACACCAAGGAAAACGGACATAAGACGTAAAAGGAATGTCCAACCTGTCGGAAAATGTCCAACCTGCCGGAAAATGTCCAACCGGTCGGAAAATATCCAACCTGCCGGAAAAAGTCACGCCTGCTGGAAAGTTCCGAGCACTGCCGACCGAACTCGGCCATGTCGTCCGACACGGCCCGTGCCGAGATGTTCCGGATTAACCAAACTGACTGTCGGCCGAACCCGACTGTGTCGTCCGACACGGTCGAGTCACACTCTTCCGGATAAGGAGATCTCGCTGTCCGACCAACCCGACCGTGCCAGGCGACACGGTCGAGTCCTGCCAAACGTCCTTGTTGCGCCGCACGGTCGAGTCACTGCCGGTGCTTGTCGCGCCGCGCCCGTGCCGAGTCACTGTCAGACGTCCTTGTCGCGCCGCGACCGTGTCAAGCGGACACGGTCGAGTCCCTGCCGGCGCCTGTCGACCGCGCCGCGGCCGTGTCATGGGACACGGTCGAGTCCCTGCCGGCAGCCCACATATTTTATACACTTTTGTGTATTTTTGACTTCTCTTTTCCTTTTTACTTATTTTAGGGATTATGTTTTACCCATTTTGTGATTTATGTTTCTTGTTGGTATTTTATGTTGATTTGTTGGGATTATTCAAAGATTTTATAATCTTTGAATTTTTTTTTTTTTTTTTTGTTTGATTCCTTAGTTGTAAGACTTAACCTACTATAAGTAGGAGTTGATTAGCCTTGTAACGATATAGTATTATGAATTTGAATATGAAAGAATACACTTTGTGTTTCTATCCTTGGTAAATGATTTTTACCGAAACTTGATTTTTATTCGACGCGTTTTTGAATATTAATTCCAATTGATTCTCAATAGGTCTTGAGAAGAAATAACCTTATCGAATTATAGGTCTAATTCGATAAACCCTTGTTCTTGATCGTTCAAGTATTCTTGAACGATATTATCACTTTTTCGATATTACTTCCATTTTTCATTTGTTCGAATTTTCATCGTCATATTCGATATTACTTCCACAAAATACATCCAAAAACACCCTACTCGTAAAAAGCCTTCCGCTATCATACACTTACGTATAATCCGACCGATACGTATCCACCTATCCGGGATAATTCATATCATTTGTTGTCTCGACCCTCTTTATGGTCGCGTGCGAGTTTCATTGGAACTCAAGCTCTTAGTATGATCTTATTCTGGAGCTTTCCGTGCGTATCTTGAACTTGGTATTTCGATCGGAGGAGTCCGTTGCTGTAACCAGCTTTGAGAGCACTACTGCTGTAGTTCTGGGTGCCTTAGCACACGCTAAGGATCTCCTTAGCGCACGCTATCGAGCAGCAGTGTCTGAGGTCAGTAACTTGATTCAGTCCGTTAGCGCATGCTAAGGGCAGGTGGTTAGCACGCGCTACGGTGCAGTGGTTAGCGTACGCTATAGGTTTGGTAGCGCACGCTAACTGGTAGTTCGAGGCAGTCTAGTGGCTACTGGACTAGTTCTGGAGGTTTTGTTAGTGCACGCTAACTTTTGGTGGTTAGCGCTCGCTAACTGTGCATTTGGTAGAACGTTTGTTCTAATGCTTCGATAGCGCACGCTAATCAGGTAGGATTAGCGCACGCTAAGCTGTCCAGTATATAAACTGGACAACAGTCATTTATCTTCATTTTCTTCATTTCTTCTTCTTCCTCCACGGTTCTGAGACGAGGCGACTAGGGTTCATGACCTGGGCTAATTTTCTTCCATTCCAAGGTGTTTTGGGCCATCCTAGGTGATTATTACATCATTTAATCCATTATTCTTCGTCAAATCAAGGTATATTTCTTGATTTTCCTTCGAGTTGACTTTTTGGGAGATTTGTTCTTGATTTTGTTTTCCATCCGTTTTTGATGAACCGATTGTTGTAAAATAATGTTTTTAAACATATCCTATGGATTGAATATCCATATTTCGGTTGGGAATTCCATTTTCATGTTTTGTCGGGTCGATTTGTGTTCTTGGCCATTTTGGGGGAAACCCTTGAACTTTCGTCGTTTGTTCCTTGAATTCAACGGCTTTAGGTCGTGCTATGGAATTCATTTTCATTGCTGTTATTGTCCTTCGTAGTTTATTGTCGCGGTTTAGCGCTCGGTGGAGTCGACGGGTTCGTAATCGGTCCGTGCCAACCTACTTCGATCGGTTCTTCACCACAAACGCAAAGATTCGGTTAGCTTTGTTAAAGGCCCTCTTTCAAAATGCATGTGTTTTGTGGACATTGTGTTCGTGGATGGTTATGTGAATTACTATGAATACACTTGGTGTTGTCGTTGTGCTTTGATAATATATATGTATATATATTATTTCATATCGGTGCGTTGTGATTTGACCATTGCGTCGTGCATTGTGTTTCTTGCCATTGAGTGAATTACTTGGATATTATTGAGGTGATATGTTATTTATGTGAATGTGTGGATATGGTTGAAGGTCTACGATGACACATGGCACGTGATCATGTGGTCAGGATGCAACAAGTGATTGATCCAACCATGAGAGCCTGAGATAATCTACGGTGACACATAGCTTGTGATCATGTGGTCAGGATGCAACAAGTGATTAATCCAACCGTGAGATATGGTGTGTGATTTGATTAGCTAGCCAGCTCGGGAGGGTCCTTAGAGGCCTCGAGTGGGATTTGTGGCTTTGTCCCGATCCTAGGCGATGCATGTGCATGATTATGTTGTGTTGATTTTATATCCGTTGAGGACCCTTGATGTGGGCTCTGGCCCTGTGAATTGTTGTTGGTTCTATTTGTGAAAATGAAACCTTTGGGCTGTGACCCTGTTGATTTTGGAAAGAGAATGATTTGATAATCCTAAATTGTTTTCTATTAAAACTCCCGAGGGCATTTTAAACCATTTTGCAAACCGTTCTCGTTATTTGTGATCTTTTGGATTTGGAAAGTTTTACTCAAACTCTTGCCTCGGGAAGTATTCGTTTCGTTGTATTTGAATATTTGAGGATCCCTGATTATTTTATTCTTGGAACTTGAATTATATGGCTCGTATTTGCACTTTGTACTTGCACTAGCAAAATAGTGGAATTTTGCTAACCCCCGAGAAATCGGGGGGTGGATGTCTGTATTGCATTCAGGTTTTGGAGCATAGCACAGGGTCGGCATGAAGGATGATGAAAGATGAACAATACTAATCACACGAGGACCCGTTGATGTCGTATTGGTTTAGTTGTATTTTATTTTCCACTGCACTATTCCTTCCCCGTTGTACGGGAGTGTGTTGTACTCGATCCCTGCGTGGGCATGTGTTGTGATTGAGTTGTATGTATTTATTGAAAGACCAAATCGGTCTACTGAGTCAATACAGGATTGGGGGTGTTACAAGTGCAATACAGGATTGTGTGTTATTGCAACTGCACTCGTGCTATCACACATAATCGGTGTTTCCTTGACAATGATTCCATAATCTGACAGCTGTTATTGCATCCAAAATATCTGCATACAGCAACTGCCAGCAGCATAATATTCTAATTCTGCTGTGGAAAGCGAGTTTGCCAATTGCTTCTTACTGAACCAAGATACAAGTTTAGGTCCAAGAAAGTGACAAGTACCGCTTGTACTCTTCCTATCTACCTTGCAGCCTCCGAGATCCGAGTTGCTGTAGCCAACCAAATCGAATCCGCCTTCTTTAGGATACCACAGTCCTACATCGATTGTTCCTTTAATGTACTTAAGGATTCGTTGGCTGTTCTGAAGTGTGATTCAATAGGTGCTACTTGATATCGAGCACACACTCCTACAACAAACTGGATATCGGGCCTGCTAGATGTTAGGTACATGAGTGAGCCAATTAGCTTCCTGTAGAGTGATTGGTCAATCGGCTTTCCAGCTTCATCAGGACTAATTTGCACGAAAGTGCTCATGGGGGTTGACGATGATTTGGAGTTATTCATCCAAAATTTGTTGAGAAGCTCCTTGCTATACTTTTCCTGGTTGATGAAGATTCTTGTAGGCAACTTCTTTTCCTGCAACCCTAGGAAATAACTAAGTTCTCCCATCATACTCATTTCAAATTTATTTTGCATGAGATGAGAGAACCTTTGACATAAAGCAAGGTTAGTTGAACCAAATATAATATCATCCATGTATATTTGAACCATCAGGAGGTCATAACCTTCCTGTATTTTAAATAAGGTCTTGTCCACAGCACCTTCTCGAATCCATTATTGGTAAGGTACAGGGACAAGGTCTCATACCACACTCTAGGTGCTTGCTTAAGTCCATACATCGCTTTCCGTAGCCTGTATACAAGGTCTCCGCCTTCTGTGTTGACAAACCCTGGTGGTTGTTCAACATAGACTTCTTTGGCAAGGTCTCCATTCAGGAATGCGCTCTTGACGTCCATTTGATATACAATAAAGCTCTTATGGGTGGCAAAGGCTAAAAACATTCTAATGGCTTCTAGTCTGGCAACAGGAGCAAAAGTTTCATCGTAGTCTATGCCTTCTTCCTGTCTATAGCCTTGTGAGACTAGACGGGATTTGTTTCTGATAACAAGTCCGTTCGAATTCTTCTTGTTTCTAAATACCCATTTTATTCCAATTATGGCTTGATGCACAGGTCTGGGTACTAGATACCATATGTTGTTTCTTTCAAAACCATTAAGCTCTTCTTCCATAGATGTAATCCAATGAGAATTGTCTAGAGCTTCTTTGGTAGAAACAGGTTCGGATTGGGCTAAGAATACAGCAATAGTGCACATGTTAAGTCTTCTAAGTTCAGATTGAGACTTCATACAGGAAATGGAGATATCTCAGATTCGGGGTCTTCTTGCGCACATAGTACATTTCCTTGTGTACTTTGTATTCCCTACGGGTTGAAACTCCAGCATCAATGTTTCCAATGATCAACTCCTGTGGGTGATCTCTCAACAATCTTCTGTCGGGTACTAATTCGGCGTCCCGTACTGTATCTTGAGTTGCTGTAGTTTCAGCTTCAGCTTGTACACCATCAGCTTCATCTACTTCTGTTCTTACAGCTGCGGGGCTGATTTCTTAGTCAACGAAAGGTTCTATAAGAGGGTCATTAATGGTGAGTTGTTGGGATATTCTGAGTAACATCTTCTACTCCTATAGAATCATGGTGAGGTTCGTTGAACACTACATGTACTAATTCCTCAATTTTCAGGTTTCGTTTATTAAAGATCCTGTAAGCTTTGCTGACAGAGAAATATCCTACAAATATTCCTTCATCCGACTTCTCATCAAAGGTTCTAAGTTGATCCTTCCCGTTGTTCAAAACATAACACCTGCATCCAAATATTTGAAAGTACGAAACTAATGGAGTTTTGTTGTTCCATACCTCGTATGTTGTTTTGTTGTGGTGTTTGTTGATGATACAGTGGTTTTGTGTGTAGCACGTTGTATTGGTGGCTTCACCCCAGAAACCCTGTGGCAACTTGCTTGCGGCAATCATGGTCCTTATTGCTTCTTTGAGCGTCCTGTTCTTTCGCTCGGCAACACCATTTTGTTGAGGCATTCAGGCAGCTGATTATTCGTTCTGTATCCTATTTTCCGAACAGTATTGCTCTATAAAACGGTTAGTAAATTTAGTACCTCTGTCGGAACGAATGAACACGATACTCAACCCTTTTTCATTTTGAAGCTTTCTTAGGTGCTCGGGCAGCTTTGATGTTGTTTCCTTCTTCTTGCTTAGGAAGATTGTCCAAGCATACCTGGAAGAATCATCAACAATAACGAGATAGTATTTCTTACCTCCCAGACTTACCGGGTCAACAGGACCGTAGAGATCCATGTGTATCATTTCTAGAACTCTGTGAGTGGAAAGGTAGGATTTGATTTTCAGGGTGGTCTTGATTTGCTTGCCTTTCTGACAGGGTCCACAGACGCTATCTTTTTGGAATGATACATTGGGCAAACCTCTGACCATTTCTTTTTTAGCGAGCTTGTTGATCGTCTTGAAGTTGACATGAGACATTCTCTTGTTCCATAACCAGCTTAGATCTGCAGTGCCCTTGGCAACAAAACAAAGAATTGTGGAGCTCATAGGCATCCAGCCAACAATATACATGTTACCTGATCTGCTTCCTGTGAGCACAACTTCTTTGGTTCGAATGTTCTTAACTCTACAGTGATCTATATAGAATTTCACCGAGAATTATTTGTCACGGAACTGGCTAATACTAAGTAGATTATACTGTAAGCCTTCAACATAAGCTACATCTGAGATTTTGAATTTTCCAATGATCAGGGTTCCCTTCCCTCTTGTTCGACCTTTGGATTTATCACCGAAGCACACTTTTGGACCACAACGTTCTACAAAATCTGATAGCTTGCTTTTATCTCCTGTCATGTGCTGAGAACATCTGCTGTCGAAGTACGAGATGTCCTTCTATAAGATGTCTTGTATACACAGAAATTAAATATATTTAGCTCCCCTTTCAATGTTGGGTCCATGGGTGTTAGTGCCTTTAGGTACCCAGATTTTCCTGACAGTAATGGGCTTATTGTAGGTTGTTTTAGGTCCGTTGTTGTGATGTCTACGTGGGGCAGGCACGTACTCGCTGTAACCTTGATAATGATTATGCATGAAAAATTCAGGGTTATTATTATTAATCCAGTATGAATGCCGTCTTGGAGGTGGAGCCATTTTCTTCGGCCTTACAGATTACCTTCTGGGTCTCCAGTTGGATTCCCAAAGCTTTTGCTGATACTATGCGGCGACCTACTTTCGCGATGGATAACGAGGCTCCTGTATCCAATATCTAGGCGCGCTGTACTATTGGAAGTACTGTTGTGCGGGCCTTTCATATTTGGGTACAACCTTCTTTCTGAACGGCTGCTGGCGCTTTTGATATGCTCGGGGAGCATGCTATTGGTTACGCCTTACAGGTCTGAATGACTGAGGATTCCGCTCTCTGTGATATGATTGTGGTGGCGGAATGGCAGCCTTTGCTGTTCGCAGTACAACCGATGCCATGACAGGACTCGAGATTTCTCCCGATATAGGATTGGGTTCCACACCCTGACGAACATAGTACTAGTTTTCCCTTTATTAGAAAATGAGTTGTATACTAAGCCACTTTTATCATGAGCATGTTGCCCAGTGCTTAGAATTTCTTTCATCCTTTTAGATGATTTCTCGAAAATTTCAAGATGGTCTCAAGTTCTCCTTCTCGTTTTTCGAGAGTTTTAATTTTGTATTGTAGCAGAAAAAAATCATTTGTCTTGCTTTCACTGTGAGGCTTAGACTCATTTAGTTCGTGAGCAAGTTGATGATTGCTCTCCATGATTTATTCGTGACCGACTTTGCTGTTTTCACAATCAATAAAAATATTTTCATAATTTACTTCCATCAAGTCGTTTTCTTCCCTCAGCTCTAGGTTAGAAATTTGGAGCTGTATGTTTTCATTTTTCAATGTCTCATGGGCCTTTGGAATGTTTTTAAACTCATTCATCATGTTTTCAAAGGTATGAGATGTATTTGCAGGAGCAATTGAGGTTGAGCTTACCTCATCATCGCTATCTTCATCTTCCGGTATGTCTTTGGCCATAAAGGACATATAGGCTTTATCATCAAATTCATCATCTGACGAGTCATTGTGCGTGACTACCTGAAGACATTCTTCGGACTTTGTTGGTGCGGGGAAGGTTTCTGATTCGCCAATCAGGGCCTTGAGCTTGTTTTTCCAAGCACGTCTTCTTTTGTGTTTTTCTTATTGCTCGGATTCTGGCAACCTTTGAACTTTAGGATGAGGACATTTATTTGCATAATGTCCTGGTTTCCTGCAATTATAACACAAGTTAGCATCACCAGAGGAAGATTCGGTACTTACCTTGTGAACAGGCTTGGGCCTGTAGGGAGTCTTTCCAGACTGCTTGATAAATTTCTTGAATTTATGCATGAGGTGCGCCATTTCATCTTGTGACAGGATATCGTCATCACTGTCAGCATTCTTATGGGCAGACTTTGATGTGCTGGGCATGCTATGCCTTCTGTTGGATACAGCGGCTAGCGCTGTAGTCCTCGTAGGTGATTCTTCAGCTTTCTCTCTCTTGTCTATATCATACTCAAATGCTTTGAGGTCAGAAAGAGGTCAAAAGTAGATATGTCATTAAGATTAGATGACACACGCATAGCTGTTGTCTTAATGTCCCATCGGGCAGGGAGACATCTGAAAACTTTTAAGTTCTTCTCCTTTTGGGTATAAATTTTGCCCAATGCTTCAAGTTCACCGACAATGCCAGTAGATCTGAGGTCAGCTTCCTCAAGAGTTTCAATTGATTTCATTTCAAAAGATTCGAATTGCTGAGTTACTTTTGAAATTTTGTCTTCTTTTGAGAGCTAAGTACCCTCGCAAATCATCTTGAGTTTTTCCCAGATTTCTTTGGCTGTCTTACAGCTCTTTACCTTTGAGAACGTGCCTTTGTCAAGAATGACAAATAGCGCATTCTTAGCAACATTGTCGACGTTGGCGCGTTTTCGATCATATGTGGTCCATTGTTCCCACTCTTTCTCGAGCATCTCGTCATGAGCTTGGCCTTCAATCCTTGGGGAAGGATTCACCTTCATGATTTTTATGGGGCCTTCTTGGATGTCATAAATCATCTTTTCATGCATGGCGGCAAGATGAGCCTCCATCCCGATTCTCCAGTCATCAAACTCGTTAATAGAAAACATTGGTACCTTATTAATCAGTGAAGTATCCATGTCTAAGATTAGGAAAGATAAAGAAGTTTTCAAAAATAAGTGATTTTAAGGATCTGATAAGGTAAAAAATACGACTGATTCTTTTTATAATAAACCGCTCTGATACCACTTGTTGGCCACTAAATATACAGAACATAGCTTGGAAAGTATTTAAGCAACAAGCTGTATGATTTTTAAATAGGAGTGCGTAGCGGAAGTCTTGTTAAAGTAAGTTGCTGTAAATACAGAAACTAGGTTTTCTCCTGTTTACTTGGTACGTACAGGGTATGCAATGTATACTTGTAAAATAATCACGGTAATGAAACAGTAAGTTGCAGAAGGTAAATGACACGACATTTAAAGTGGTTCGAGGTAAACCCCTCTACGTCCACTGGTCCTCCACACAGGAGTGAAAATCTTTATTATAAACACTACGTACACAACTACGTGTCTATAATCAAATCTATCCTTATATTGTTCACACAGATTGATACAAAGACCGTCACTTTCAACCGTTCACATAGATTGGTCAAAGCTTTTCACTTAACTAGATTCTTCACGCACAGTTCCGAAGCTTTGTCTCTTCAATGCAGATCTGTCACACACAGTTCAGGAAACGCAAGGCTTTCTCAATCAACACAGGGCTGATGGTATTCTTCAATGTAAGAACAATGGCTGAACAACAGCTTGACTTTGTTGAGCTTTGAGCTGATGATGTGTTGTTCAAGGATGAGCACTTGTGTGTTTCTTCTCTCAGTATTGGCAGAATGCTTGAAGAAATATATTTGCTCTTTATACACTGTTCTTGATATGTTCACGATTGTATCTTAGTATATTTCAGGTTGCTCAGTTCTTAGATATTGAATATTCGTATAAGTTCGTGTATATTCGAGTGTGTCTGATCTTCAAACTTCGGGGTATATATAACCTTTGGAATAGATCCGCTGAGCATAAATCCGTTGAGAATAGATCTGTTGAGCAAAAATTCCGTTCCAACGGGATGATAGACTTGTACAAAACAAGATCCGGATTTTGCTCCTTGTCTGAAGATCTCTGTCGGCTTAGTATTTAAATACTTTATCCAGTCAGTATTTAAATACTTGTTTTCAAACGGAGGTTTGACTTTAGCGTATATAGCAGATTCTGTTCTAACGGGCTTCTATCATGTTGTATAAGTGTTGATAATCTCAACACTTACAGCTTGTTTGTTCTATCCACACTACTAGAAAAAACACTTTCTAAATCGGGTAAAATAGACTGTCTAAATCGGTTAAATAACCGTTATAGATCCATCTGATGTAGAAAGTCTGGACTTTCTACATCGGTTTTCAGAACCGATCTAGAAAGTCTGGACTTTCTACATCGGTTTTCAGAACCGATCTATAAAGTCTGCTTTCTACATCGGTTATTTAACCCATCTAGAATGTCTATTTGAACCGATCTAGAAAATCTAATTTTTTTTCCAAAAAAAATGACCCTAACCCAGCTCAGGTCCGACCCGACCACAGCACGGCCCCGACCTGACTACAACCGGCCCGACCCGAAACCCGACCTGTGATTGGGCCCGACCCAGTCTTAAAATATCAATGTATTTCAATTTGTTGCCATGAGGGTTTGAACCCTTGACCTTGTGGTTGGGGAGTGAAGTCCCAACCACTAGGCTAAGGTGAGTTGTTTGAGAAACTTGCATTTATATTAAATTTAAATATAATTTCTCGAGAGGGTTTTAAATCGGTTCTAAAATAACCGATTTAGAAAGTCCACTTTCTAGATCGGTTCTAAAACAACTGGTTTAAAAAATGATCATGTCACTTTTTAGATCCATTATTTTAGAACTGATCTAGAAAGTGGACTTTCTAGATCGGTTATTTTAGAACCGATTTAGAAAATAGCCGCATCACTTTCTAAATCGGTTATTATAGAACCGATATAAAATGTCCGATGTGAAATGGTATTTTTCTACTAGTGCCAACATGTTGCGTTTATAATGTTGTAGCTGTAGGTTCCACGCTGTAGGCTATTTTAGGTTTGTTGTATGGAAAGATGTTGTATGAATATTTCAGGACAACTTCCATACTTGGTGTCATACCGGCTGATGAGCTTCTTGCTGCATGATGACACTTTATGAAAACTCACATGTTGCTGTATGTTTGTCTTCGGGAAAACAACTTGATGTATGTTGACACTTCATCCTTTTGCTGTATGAAGGTAGCGTGAAGACTTGCTGTATGTTGGCACTAGACATCTTGCCGTATATTTGGCAGTTTATCAAAACAACGAACAAGGTTAGTTGTCCCAACACCTAACATGAACTATATCACCATTTACAAGCATTCATCTAATAAATACTAAATAAATATATTTTATATTAAATAAGTAATTTGATATCTAAAATTTACTATTTAATAGAATCAATCTAATCGATTCACACAATCGGTAATATGAATTAGTTCAAAGTAATTTGGCCAATCATAAGTATTCCAATAAATCAATTTCCCCTTTTGAAATGAAATACCAGATATCATTTTAATCAAATTAAATCCAATTTAAAATGCGAGAGATTAATTTTGTAGAATATACAGAAAAACAAGCCCGGAGCATGTCCGGAAGAGGAACGGACCGTGGTCTTAACTAGACGGACTGCACGGCAGGTCCAGAAAAAAGGTCCGGACCGCGGTCCTATTTGTTTGGACCGCACAACAGCCCCCTGAGTCCAGTTCCTAGGTCGTCCAACGGCAATCCGGGGCTTGATTTTCGACCGGATATACAATACCAATATTTTTCGACTTTGTGGTATCTATAATCGACGTGTGATTTTAACTGTATTCGTTTTCCAAACAGTCATGATCATATTAGGAAGAAGTTGCAAATTCATGCATGCAGCTACGTCATAACGTACGCTAGCTGATGAGCTCAACGTACGTTATGGACTGAGGGTAGCGTACGCTATAGACGAAGCATAACGTTCGTAACGTATAGTCAGACAGATAAGGTTGGTCGGCACATGGGCCATCTTGGGACGATTGTCGGGGATAAGATTCCCCGCGTGGCCCGGATAGATTTTTGAAAAAGCAAGTCAATGAGGTTTAACGTACGCCAAAGGACTTAGATAGCGTACGCTAAACAGAGCTTATTATGTATGTAAATGGTAAGTGTTAACGTACGTTAAGGAGGTCAGAAAAGAGACAGTATCTATTGTCGGACGATAGAGCACGCTAAATATTTTAGATAGCGTACGTTAATGCCGTAACGTATGTAATATTGTGAGTCTAACGTACGTAATGATCTGAGTTTTATAAATAGGACATTACCCCATTTCATTCTTTCACTCATTTTATCCGAACCTTACCTCACCCCAGAGCTCCCAACCTTACAAAACTAATATATAGGCTTCTCTACTTGGTTGTTGAAGAAATAAGACATCTTGGATTGGTGCTCAAACATCTGGTGTTGGATTCTACCGATTGCGTTGATGTTTTCTTCATATTAAGGTATGTTAATACTAAACACAACCTTGAATTCGGTTTCTTGACTATGTACTGAGATTATTACGTTTCAAAGATGTCGTAGTAATCAAATATCATGTCTTAAGGAGATTGGTTTGATTATACTTGTAGTGTTCTTCGTTGTAAAGAATTGTGAAACAAAACTTGGCATGTTGAACCCTAGGGCGTAGTTCCTGAGATTGTGGTGCGTTAAGGTCGAGTTGTTTGCAATGCCATGTTAATATCATCACCTAGAATCAAAATGTTCAAGAAGATGAATTCTAGAAGATTCACCAATAACGTTTCATATTTTCATAAGAGGTGTTTGATTGGATAAACTTCGATCTATTCTTGGTTAGAACGGATTGATTATGTTAAGGATAATCGAATTGAACGTAGAACACGGTTGTTTCATCTTCCTTCGAGAATATGTTAGTATTCGTTTGATCATACCTTTGATACGAGTTGTATGAATGACTGAACCATGAATGAAGATTGAAGTATAGAATTATATTGGTTTGATGAATATCTTTGAAATCGTAAACTCTAGCATTTGTACCTCAATGTGTTCATAAGCATAACGTACGTTAAGTATCATGCTTTACGTACATTATGGCATTAGGTGAGACAAGTCATCTGATCAGAGAGCTTTGTCAAATACATGCTTAGCGTACGTTATGCATAGGAGCTTACGTACGCTAAGGCACAGACTTAACGTACGTTATGTTTAGTATATAACATATGTTATGAAGAGAATCGGATAGGATCCGTAGTGTCGGCAACCTTTGGCCATAGTTTAGGACGTTAGATGTTCGTACGTTTAAATTGTTATGTAAAGTTAAGTTGTCGTTATTTTTCCTATTTGTTTAAGGTTTGAGGTTTGTGAATGATTAGTCGAAGGCGGACTTCGAGTTTGATTGGATTCGTTGGAGTATTTATCTCTTGCCACCTTTCTAAGGCAAGTACCTTAATTACATTTATTCGTATTTATGTCGGTTATGTTTATTGTCGTATTGTATATATGTGTTACGATTGTTTGTTCACCATGCGCTGGTCCGACGGGATCATCATGGGAATCTATAGCTGTGTGCGCTGGATCATTGGACAGGTATTTCCACCATGTGTTGGTCCGACGGGATCATCATGGGAATCTATAGCTATGTGCGCTGGATCGTTGGAATACCACGAGTATGTTGAGAATTGATATAAAATGTTGTACATTGTTATTGTTTCTCGTTGGAGAGACCTGTCGTGGTTATTGTTGATACTGTTAATGTTATTATTCAGGGATTGTTGAATAAATCATTGTTGTATAATTATCGTACTTGTACTAGCATCGTTGTGCTAACCCCTTCGGGGGTGAACATTTGTTTATGTTCAAGATCCAGGAGAGCGGGAAAATAACCACTAGAGCTGCATGATGATGAGGGTGCAGAGTGATGTTATGGCCGGATTGCTTTGTCGTATGTTTGCGTTGTTTACATAAAGTACTCGAGTATGTTGTCGTTTGTAATGTTGGATTTGGTCATGTATTATTATTCAATGTTTGACGTGTGTCATTCAGTACTGTTTTCAGACTCGTGTTGTATTTTATTCCACTGTCGTTGTTTGTCGGTATTGTTATTGTGATTCCATTTCTTCAGCTTTGTAACTTCTTACATAAAGGATTTACGGCGCTATAATATTCCTGAATATATCGGGGGTGTTACAGAATATGGTATCAGATCTAAGATTATGGATATCTTGGCTGTGGGTTAAATAGGGGTCGTAATTCTCTTTTGGGGTAACCCGCCGCGCATAACATCACTGTACTGCCTACGTCTTCGTGCGAGCGGTGGTTGTAAGTTCCCTAAACTCTATCTTGTCCTTTACATGTTGTACCTTTTTATACTTGAACGTTAGGACGATATTATTTCTCTGTATATTGAGTGTTTATGCTTACAGTATGTTGAGGGGAGGATGTGGACGTGGTTGCGGTCGTGGACACGGACGTAGGAATGCTGAGAGAGAAGCTTCACCTTCTGTTCCTGATTTGCTGTCAAATCAGGCTCACTCTAATTCTGGAGAACAGCAGGAGTCCATCAATAATGAACGAGAACAGACAGTGGAGACAAATGCTAATCCTTCCGTTCCCGACATCCTTCATCAGGTGGTCAACCAGATGACTCAATTTGCTCAAGTGGTGGACAGAATCCAAGTGGCGGTAGAATTGCAGCCAGGGGATAGACAGCAAGGCATCTCGGACTTGGGAAATCGAGAAGACAGATGGCAACATGAGGTGGCCAAGATGCACCCGCCGAAATTCGATGGATTTTCTAAGACACCAACATGGGATCACTGGTTGAGAGAGCTGGAGAAAGTATTCGAAGGGATTAACTGCCCAGACGACCGGAGAGGTCCCATAGCCCAGTACTTTCTGACAGGGCAAGCGTCCGAATGGTGGGAAGCCATCTGACCTGTTGATCATGATTCCGGTTGGGAAGAGTTCAAACTTATGATGGAAGCTCAGTACTGCCCTCGTCCGGTGAGAGAAGCTAAAGTTTGGGAATTTTTCTCTGCACAGCCGTCGGATGTGCCGGTGGCTCAGATGGTTAAGTCATTTAATGAACAGCTGGCGCTTGTTCGACACCTGGTTAGAACCGACGCAGAAATGATGATTCACTTTGATATGAGAGTGAAGCCGGAAATACAGAGGTACATGTCAGGTTTTGAATGCACCACTCTCCGCCAGTACCAAGACAAATCCCTGGCGTATGAAATGAAAGAAGCAGTTATGGAAAAGTTCTCGGAGTCCAAGAAGCAGAAAGTTTCTGGTAGTTTCACAGAGCACAAGAGTAGTGGGCCCCGTAAGTCCCATTCATCCTTTCATTACTTTAAGAGGCCCCCGCACCCATCCAAAGGCGGAAAGAACTTCAGATAAGTATCAACACCGACATATGTGGTCAATAGCTATTTTAATTGTGGTCGCTCAGGACAGCTTTAGCGTGATTGTTTCCGTTCTCCAGTGACATGTTATGATTGCGGACAGGAGAGGAATCGTGCGATGTTCTGCAGGGATTCCACTAAGTTAAATGGAGCTCGTACTTCGCAGCCGGCTCAGAAGGAAGCAAGTGTTCCGTAGATGCAACAGAGTGTCCAGCTACCCCAGAGTTTTGGTCGAGGACGAGGCAGAGGATAGTTCGACTGAACAGGAGCATCAAGTGCTGGATCCGTTCCCCCACACCTTTATGAGATGATGAGGGCAGACAATTAGGATGCCGCTGTTGCGTCAGGTACCGTTCAGATCCTTTCACAACCAGTTAGTGTTTTGTTCGATACAGGGGCTACACATTCGTTTATATCATTGTCTTGTGTTAATTGTTTCAACATTTCTTGTTTTCATAAATGTGAGCCTTATGTTGTGGGTTACCGAGTGGAGAGAGAATTGTGGGGAACTTAGAAACTAGAGATTTTCCTCTATCAATTGGACGCAGAGAGTGGCCCTCAAATCTGGTTGTGATAGAGATGCAAGGAGACGACTGATTCTCGGAGACGATTGGCTTAATATATATGGAGCTTTTGTGAAATACCAGAAGAGGAATACCTCGATGATAGATGAAGATGGTTCCGAATTATTATTCAAGGGATGGAGACCAGGAAGCTCAGGAAAAGTGATCAAAGCTATGAAAGCCGTCAAACTGCTAAAACAGGGCTGTGCTGGATACTGGTGTTACGCAATGAAGAAAGAAGACGGGAAAGTAGAACTTTCATCCATTCCTGTTGTGAGTGATTTACCGGACGTGTTCCCTGACGAATTACCTGGACTACCTCCACGATGAGATGTAGAGTTTACCATCGAGCTAGAACTAGGAGCTACACCGATTTCTAAGGCGCCGTATCGTATGGCACCTACCGAAATGTACGAATTGAAGAAGCAACTGGAAGAGTTACTGGACAAAGGCTATATTCAGCCAAGTGTTTCACCCTGGGGTGCACCAGTTCTTTTTGTCCGAAAGAAGATGGATCGCTTCGATTGTGTATTGACTATCAGGAGATGAACAAGATGACGATCAAGAACAAGTACCCTTTGCCATGGATCGATGATTTGTTTGACCAGTTACAAGGAGCGACGGTATTTTCCAATATCGATTTGAGGTCGGCATATCTTCAGTTGAGGATTAAGGAATCTGATGTTACAAAGTCAGCATTCAGAACTCGTTACGGACATTATGAGTTTGTGGTGATGCCATTTGGTCTCACAAATGCACCTGCTGTGTTTATGTAATTAATGAATCGAGTGTTCGTAGAGTATTTGGAAAAATTTGTAGTTGTGTTTATTGACGATATTCTGATTTATTCCAAGAGCCCAGAAGAACATGCGCAGCACTTACAGATCGTTTTGGACCTCTTGAGAAGCGAGCAATTATATGCCAAACTTTCTAAGTGTGAGTTCCGGCTAAAAGAAGTGATGTTCCTCGGTCATGTGGTATCAGCGGAAGGAGTCCAAGTACATCCCTAAAAAGTCGAGGCAATCTTGGATTGGGAGTCTCCTAAGAACATGAAAGAAGTCAGGAGTTTTCTAGGACTAGCTGGGTATTATCGCCGGTTCGTGGAAGGGTTTTCTAAAATTACCCACCCACTTACTCGATTGCTGCAGAAAACCCAAAAGTTTGAATAGAACGATATGTGCCAGGCCGGTTTTGATGAATTGAAGAAGAGATTGACGACGGCACCAATTTTAGCACTACCACAAGGAACTGAAGGGTTCATAGTTTACAGCGACGCTTCAAACCAAGGTCTCAGGTGTGTATTAATGCAGGATGAGAAGGTGATCGCCTACGCTTCACGGCAGTTGAAACCATATGAAGTAAATTATCCAACTCATGATTTGGAGTTGGCATCCGATGTTTTCACCTGAAGATATGGAGACATTATTTGTACGGGACTCACTGTCAAATCTTCACAGATCATAAGAGTCTCAAATACATCTTTAGTCAGAAAGAGTTAAACATACGACAGAGGAGATGGCTGTAATTGATTAAAGACTATGATTTGTAAATTCTTTATCACCCAGGCAAAGCGAATGTAGTGGCCGATGCACTAAGCCGCAAACCCATTTCTATTCGGATGTTGGAGACTCTCACCTCCCAGTCCGGCATTCAACGAGAGTTGATTTGTGAGGGAATTGAAGTGTGGTTGCAAGGAGTCCAAGGGCAACTGTGTGTGATGGAATTAACTTCGTCGTTAACCGAAGAAATCAAATCTAAGCAATTAGATGACCCTCCGATGATTCGGTTACGTGAGGAAGTGAGCAAGGGTAAGGCCCCAGGATTTGTGATTCATGATGATGGAGTTTTGAGATTCCAGAGTCGACTTTGTGTTCTAGATGTCGATGTTTTGAAGCACACAATCATGAAGGAAGCTCACAGTACGCCATACTCTATTCACCCGGGCACCAGTAAGATGTATAAGGATTTGCAGCATAATTTTTGGTGGGGCAATATGAAGAACGATGTGGCGGAATATGTCTCGAAGTGTTTAACTTGTCAGCAGGTTAAGATTGAACATCAACGACATGCCGGAATGTTGAAGCCACTTCCAATTCCTGAATGGAAGTGGGAAGATATATCGATGGATTTTTATCACTAATATGCTGAAGACCAGAATAGGGATGAATATGATTTGGGTGATAGTTGATCGCCTAACCAAGTCGGCTCATTTTCTTGGCATTAAGGATACTTGAGGACCAGAGAGGTTGGCAGGAGTGTTTATTGCGGATATAATCTGATTGCATGTTACACCGAAGACCATTATTTCCGACCGAGACGGTCGCTTCGCATCACACTTTTCGTAAGCGGTTCATAGAGCCTTAGGAAACGAGATGAACTTTAGCATAGCTTATCATCCGCAGACAGACGGATAGTCTGAGAGGACTATTCAAGCAGTGGAAGACATGCTGAGAGTGTGTGCCCTAGATTGGTCGACTGAGTGGGAAGTTCATCTACTATTAATTGAATTCACTTACGACAATAATTGGCATGCTTCCATTAAGATGGCACCTTTTCAAGCATTATACGGGAGGAGATGTATATCACCACCGTGTTGGGATGATTCATCAGTCTTGATCGGGACGGAACTAGAGTTGATAGTACAGACTCAAGAGAAGGTAGCCTTGATTCGTGACAGACTGTTGACTGCCCAGAGTCAGCAGAAATCTTATGCAGATGTGCGCCGTTGCATAGGAATTTGGAATTGGGGACCACATGCTTTTAAAGGTTTCTCCTACTCGGGGAATTTTTCATTTTGGGAGGAAAGGAAAGCTGAGTCCGAGATATATCGGACCATTCGAGATTCTTGAGAGAGTTAGGGAGTTGGCGTACAGTTTGGCCTTACCGCCATCGCTGAGTCATGTTCATAATGTGTTTCACGTGTCTCAGTTACGGAAATACATCACAGATCCAGTCATGTAATTGTTTTCAGCGAGATCGAAGTCGCTAAGGATGGAATGTTCGAAGAGAAACCAATCAAGATACTCGAGAGTCGAGTCAAACAATTGAGGAATAAACCAATCACTTTGGTTAACGTTCAATGGTCGCGACATGGAGTTGAAGAAGCCACTTGGGAGACAGAGAATAGTATGAAGTCTAGATAGCCAGAATTATTTTTGTCTTAAGTTTCGGGACGAAACTCCTTTTTAGAGGTAGAGTATGTAATATCCGGATAATTGTTGAGTATTTTTATCTGTATTTGAACCTTGTATTGTTCGAGTTTGTGGTATCTATAATCAAAGTGTGATTTTTCCCATATTCATTTTCCAAATAGTCATGATCATATTAGGAAGAAGTTGCAAATTCATGCATGCAGCTACGTCATAACGTACAATAGCTGATGAGCTTAACGTATGTTATGGACTGAGGATAGCATTCGCTATGGACGAAGCATAACGTACGTAACGTATAGTCAGACAGATAAGGTTGGTCGGCACATGGGCCATCTTGGGACGAGGGTCAGGGATAAGATTCCCCGCATGGCCCGGACAACTTTTTGAAAAAGCAAGTCAACGGGGTTTAACGTACGCTAAAAGACATAGATAGCGTACGCTAAACAGAGCTTTTTACGTACGTAAATGGTAAGTGTTAACATATGTTAAGGAGGTCAGAAACGAGACAGTAGCTATTATCGTACGATAGCGCACGCTAAATATTTCAGATAGAGTACGTTAAGGTCGTAACATACATAATATCGTTAGGCTAACGAGTGCGGGAAAAATAGCTACAAAGTCGCTCAACAATTATAAAACTCAGATCTTTTATAAAAAGGACATTACCCCATTTCATTCTTTCACTCGTTTTATCCGAACCTTACCTCTCCCCAGAGTTCCCAACCTTACAAAACTAGTATATTGGCCTCTCTACTTGGTTGTTGAAGAAGTAAGACATGTTGGATTGGTGCTCAAACATCCGGTGTTGGATTCTACCAATTGCCTTGATGTTTTCTTCATATTAAGGTATGTTGATACTAAACACAACCTTGAATTCGGTTTCTTAAGTATGTACTTAGATTATTACATTTCAAAGATGTCGTAATAATCAAATATCATGTCTTAAGGAGATTGGTTTGATTATACTTGGAGTATTCTTCATTGTTAAGAGGATTGTGAAATGAACCTTGTCATGTTGAACCCTAGGATGTAGTTCCTGAGATTGTGGTACGTTATGGTCGAGTTTCATGCAATGCCATGTTAATATCATCACCTATAATCAAAGTGTTAAAGAAGATCAATTCTAGAAGTTTCACCAAGAACGTTTCATATTTTCGTAAGAGGTGTTTGATTGGATAAACTTGGATATATTCTTGGTTAGAACGGATTGATTATGTTAAAGATAATCGAATTGAACCTAGAACATGGTTGTTTCATCTTTCTTCGAGAATGTGTTTGTATTAGTTTGATCATACCTTTGATACGAGTTGTATGAATGACCAAACCATGAATGAAGATTGAAGTATAGAATTATATCGGTTTGATGAATATCTTTGAAATCATAGACACCAGCATCTGTACCCCAATGTGTTCATAAGCATAATGTACATTAAGTATCATGCTTTACGTACGTTATGGCATCAGGTGACACAAGTCGTCTGATCAGAGAGCTTTGTTAAATACTAGCTTAGCGTACGTTAGGCATATGAGCTTGTGTACGCTAAGGCACAAACTTAACATACGTTACCTTTAGTATATAACGTCCGTTATGAAGAGAATCGGACAGGATTCGTAGTGTCGGCAACCTTCGGCCATAGTTTAGGACGTTAGATGTTCGTACGTTTAAATTGTTACGTAAAGTTGAGTTGTCGTTATTTTTCCTATTTGTTTAAGGTTCGAGGTTTACGAACGATTAGTCGAAGGGCGGCCTTCGAGTTTCATTGGAGTCGTTGGAGTATTTATCTCTTGCCACCTTTCTAAGGCATGTACCTTAATTACATTTATTCGTATTGATGTCGGTTATGTTGGTTGTCGTATTGTATATATGTGTTACGATTGTTTGTCCACCATGCATTCGTCCGACGGGATCATCATGGGAATCTATAGTTGTGTGCGCTGGATCGTTGGACAGGTATTTCCACCATGTGTTGGTCCGATGGGATCATCATGGGAATCTATAGCTGGTGTCCGCTGGATCGTTGGAATACCACGAGTATGTTAAGAATTGATATGATATGTTGTACATTGTTATTGCTTCTCGTTGGAGAGACCTGTCATGGTTATTGTTGATACTGTTAATGTAATTATTCAGGGATTGTTGAATAAATCATTGTTGTATAATTATCGTAGTTGTACTAGCATCGTTTTGCTAACCCCTTTGGGGGTGAACATTTGTTTATGTTCAGGATCCAGGAGAGCGAGAAAACAACCACTAGAGCTGCATGACGTCGAGGGTGCCGAGTGATGTTTTGGCCGAATTGCTTTGTCATATGTTTGCATTGTTATCAATAAAGTACTCGAGTACGTTGTCGTTTGTGATGTTGGATTTGGTCATATATTGTTATTCAATGTTTGACGTATGTCTTTCAGTACTGTTTTCAGACTCGTGTTGTATTTTATTCCGCTGCCGTTGTTTGTTGGTATTGTTATTGTCATTCCATTTCTTCAGCCTTGTATTCTTACATTAAGGATTTACGGCGCTGTAATATTCCTGAATATATCGGAGGTGTTACAATTATAACCTAACTGATAACGAATGATGAGCATCATTCCAAAACCATTCTATCGTGATTACCAGCATACGTATAAACCCTTATCTCAAATGTCCCAATCAAGTTATAAGGTGACAGTCAGTCAAACCCTATTTGTACTTGACGCTATGCATGAGTTAATGCAAACGAGATCAATAAGCTCTGGTGTATCTAATACAACTAGTTTCAATGATTTGGCCAAATACTTATGATCTCATCTGCCAATAACCGCATAGGACATATACTTGTTCACTTACACGAGAAAGAATCCTATCTTGGTATTTAATAGAACCTGTTACTTGTCCGTCAAGATGCATGTCGAGGTTGATCCCCACCTTCTGGTTTTCTGGGTTGAACTACTCCAGTGAAAATCTTAACGTCACAAGCACATCCCTACTAAATCCTCTTGTCAAAAGTTCACGAATACCTATCACAAACTTTCGATTCCGTCATTGACTGTCCCAGAGTGAAATCTGTGTGACGAATTGAGGGTGAGTCGGTTCGAGTATACTAATCTCATTAGTATACCTATAATGTGTGCTCCCACTAACCATTAGTTATGACAAGCACTCTCCAAGTCAAAAAACACGTCATACAAGTCTTCACATAAACTTAACGCCCAGTCAAGTTTCATCGACTTGCGAACGATTAAGTATTTGAGCCATAAACCTTTCCAGTACCTATCCCCTTATCCAATAAGGAGAGGAATGTTTGCTTTCAAATACACGGATATATATATATATATATATATATATATATATATATATTTACGAGTCAAAATTGCCAGTGACTTTCGTAAATAAAGAAATATACAATTGCCTTCTGATAATAATTTACATAATAACAAGCACAATGCCCTCACTCTAACATCCTATGAGTGGCATTCGAGGGCATACTTCTAACAATTCCCTCATAACATACGCTAATATGACATCATTACAAATATTATTATTCACATATTGCGTACCTAAAAGACTGTCATACTTAGCCAAATTTCATTCTTGTCAAATGATTCCCAAATACAATGACCAATACTCAGTCTCGAAAAACATAGTCATTAAGATCACAATACTCGATCCAAGTATATTTGCTCTTTAATAATACATGATGTACATCCCAAAATACGGAAAGAAAGTACACTCAAAATACACGAATATTACATATAGATTTTAAACGAGTCCAAATGAGTGAATTCTAGCCTCAGCATTTTGGCTAATATTAAATATTTTGTGATAGAAACTGTAATTAAAATCAATATTACAGTTATATAAATTATAAACGGGTCTAAGTGCTTGAATCTTTGCCTTATTATTTTTGTTCGTCGCTGTGTTATGCCGTAGTGAACAACTCCGAATGGCTGAACATTAACTAAATACTAAATTATTTTTTAAATTTTTATTTATAAATAACAATATAAAGTAATTGACGACCAAATTTGAGGAGCTACATACTAGTTGTAATAATAAATGAACCGAGAGGGCACTCGTGTGATAGTGCTCCATCAGAAGGTTTCTAGATTTCCATAAGAATTTCAGAACACACACCATCCCCATCATTCGAATTGAAGACATTAACCCTTTATTTGGTTGGAGGGGAATGTAGGGGAGAGGAGGGGAGGGGAGGGATTTTTAAAAATTGATTTTGTTTGGTTCAAATTTTAGGAGGGGAGGGGAGGGAAACGAAGGTGAGGAAAATCCCTCCAACCTCAATTTTTTGTTCCCTCCAAAAGTGGAGGAATTAGGAGGGAAAATAAATTTCAGACAAAAATAACCCTGCACAAATCTAAGAATTCCAAGTTTATTATATACACCTTCTAGGTTATAAAGCTCATACCACCGCAGCTCCTACCACCGCAGCTCCCACCTACCATGGCTCCCCCTCCCACCGCAGTTCCTACCATCATCGGTGCTGGCACCGACGCACACAGAGGCCGCCGTCGCACAATTCCGCAACATAAGGCGCTATGTATCCTTGTATTTTCTAGGTTATTTGCTTCTTTCTATTCGTATTTTTTAATTGTTAATCTTTTTAATAAATTCAGCCTGATTCTCCTCTCCCCCGTGTTACTATTAATCATTCTTAGGAATTCACTTTTGACTTTACTGTTTATTTGTTGATCGATTTTTTTTTTGAATTTTTTTATGAATTCAATTTTTATGAATTCCGAATCCAGGTTATCTGGTTTTTGGTTTTATTGCTGTTGATGATTGATTGGGATGATGATCGTATTATGTTTGTGAATTTCATGATATTTTTTATCACAAAATACATATTTTAATTAGCTATGCCGTTTACTGTGTTGCTGTTGAAGTATTTTTTTTCTGGTTCTAAATTATTGTTCTTCATTCAAGTCAATTGAAATACAACTTTAAATTATTTATTATAGACTTATAAAATATTTTACTATTTTAGATGGATGCTGAAGATTCGAATCTTACTATATGGTACGATTTGCGTCGAAGAAGTGATGTAGCTCGGTTCATATGCAATGTTGTTTATTACCTTGTCCTATGGAGGTCTCGTAAGAGAAATACAACGACACTCCCATACGACGGGAAAACACTACAGCGGAAAAGAATAATACAATTCGACCAACAAATCCCAATATTGGCCCTCATGTGATTAGTATCATTTGCCTTCCCTCATCCTTCGTATCGATCCCGTGTCATGCTCCTTAGGAACCTGCACGTACCTGAATGCAACACAGACATCCACCCCCCGATTACTCGGGGGCTAGCAAAATTCCACTAGTTTGCAAATGCAAGTATAAAGTACAAATACAAGCCATACACAACATATTCCAAGAGTATAATAATTTGGACTAAGCAATCGTAAATAACTGAGGGTCATATGTAATTGATAGTGAATAAATGTAATCGTACAATTCAAGATCAATATTCCGGAAATAACTAAATCTCATTACATCTCATTTCAATACATACGTGATTAACCATGGAACCGCACCAAAGGCAACGGAACCCTCAGAGGACTCGTCAGTCCGTCCCAGAGTGGTTAACCAAAAATATATTCGTGGAACCGCACCAAAGGCTACGGAACCCTCAGAGGACTCGTCAGTCCATCCCAGAGTGAATATCTATAATCAATTGAATTCAAGACTAGTATTCTGGAGTAACTAAGTCTCATTGTACGTCACATTTCATTTATATGCGTGATTAACCATGGAACCGCACCAGAGGCAATGGAACCCTCAGAGGACTCGTCAGTCCGTCACAAAATGGTTAACCCAAAATATATTCGTGGAACCGCACCAAAGGCTACGGAACCCTCAGAGGACTCGTCGGTCCGTCCCGGAGTGAATATATGGATATGATCACAACCACGAGGAGATATAATCCCCAACATCACCTAATAGTACCACCTCCTCACAAGGGATTCAACAAGCAATACAACACAACATATGCGCACTCATCAAATGAATACACATTTGAGCATACAACCCTTAGCAAGGGAAAAGGAGTTTTATAATCACGTAGCATGAAGGCAATATATTCTAATTCGCAACCACAATACACATATCCATAGAACTCATTTATTTGCAAAGCACTCGGACGTTTTGAAAGAAAACCGTTAATCGGATTGTATCAATCCCCTTGAAAGTTCGTTATGAGTACTCAAAGTAAAAACACATAGTCGATTATCAATTATTGCATCTACTAAACATAAAAAGTATTGGCAATATACTTGCCTAGAAAATCAACACGCAAATTCTCCGGAGAACACGGCTTAACCGGAAAACCTCGAACACCTACAACTTTCGTAAAAATAATGAAAATACGTTCGCAACTAGGAGCAAGACCAAAACAAATGGGAAACGCCTCAAATCAACGAAGGAAAACTCATATGAACATTTAATCTAACAATAAATATTCACGGTTCCTCAAGAACACTCGAATCATCAATCGAGTTGAAAGAATCAAGGAAATGGATATACAATCCATATAACATGTTTAACAACATCATTTAACACTATCCGATTTATCAAAAATGGATTGAAATCAAAGTCAATAACAAAACCCCCAAAATACCCGAAATTAGGGTTCTAAGAATTTTATCTTGATTAAAATGGTGAAAGATCTTGGGATGTTGTTAAATTCATACTAGGAACTCAAAGATGTTGATGGGTGATGAAATCAGGCCAAAGTCCATGCTTACACACCCTCAAGATCGTCTAGATCGCCGAAAGGAAGAAAGAGGATGAAGAAATGATGAAAGTTGACCTCTGCAGTCCTATATATAATGTCAACAGTTAGCGCACGCTAAGGTATGTGTAGCCTGCACTATCGGCCAGATTGTTTAATTCGTCGTGGGATGGTGGCCGATAGCCTTTGTCACTATTGCAACGAGGAGGAATCGATTCCCCATTTGTTTGTAAATGGTCCCGTGGCCGCGGGGGTATGGGACTCTTTTTACTCCTTCTTTGGTTTCTCGAAACCAAATACGAGTGAACTTAGTCTCATCTTCCCCTTTTGGTTTAATAGAACTAAAGGTAAAATCCATATCTTTCACATCATCCCCGTTCTTATTATGTGGTTTCTTTGGTGTTGTAGAAATGATAAGAGGGTGAATAATATTCCTTTTACGACCGCCCGTGTTTGCTCTCGGGTTTGGAATTACATCAAAACAATCAAGGTTGAAGGAAAAAAAGCTACGTATTTCGGAAAGGATCTGACAACATTCTTTCTAAGCTTCATATCAAAATCAACAGGAATATTCGCCGGAAAGTGAATTTTATTTGTTGGTTGACGTCGTCCCCCGGTTGGGTCAAACTTAACACCGATGGGGCTGCCAAAGGAAATCCAGGGCCCGCCGCCGCTGGGGGAATTGTTAGAAACCACCTTGGGGCTCCTATTTTTTATTTTTGGGAGTTTGTTGGCGAGCACACCAACACTTTTGCTGAGCTTTATGGTATTTGGAGAGGCCTCAATTTATGTCTCGTCAAGGGTCTCATTTAGATTTGGGTCGAAGTGGACTCGACTGTCTGTCTCAAACTTCTTCGCGGGACTTCTACATCCCATTGGCTCCTCCAAAATATTATCACCAAAATCCACAAGATTATTTGCATGATTTCGGTCCGTTTTTCCCATATTTATAGGGAAGGGAACGCAGTTGCCGATTTTTTGGCGAATCAGGGCTGCATTCATAAGGATTTCATTTGTTCCGATGGCCGTGATCTCAGTGGGAGTATCCGTGGGCTCATCCGTTTAGATAAAATTTCTTTTCCGTATATTAGGAGTAAAAGATATTATGTTTCCTAAATCCTTTTCGGCCGGTACGGCGGTATTGTTTATAAGCGTGTTGAGGGCTTAGCTCACCTTCTTTTGGGCGTGTAGTGGGACTCGTCCGCCCACAATTTCTGATCCGTCTAATATATGTTTTTTTTCTTTAAAACAAAAAATGTGTAGCGTGCGCTATCGGCTGAAAAATGCAGTCCAGAACCCTCTGCCAGACTCCGTTAGCGCGCGCAAATAGATGCGTTTAGCGTGCGCTAATTATACACTGTGTACTCTTTGCTATTTCGACCATAACTCCTTCGTCCGGACTCCGATTGACTCACCGTTTGAACCATTGGAAATCTAACTTGATGCTCTATCATACTGCAGAACTTTTGGTGTTTCCAATAAATGATGGTGATTTTACAAAGTTGATCTTATATGTAGAAAAGTCGAAATAATACGTCGATCAATCCAAAATAATATAAAAACTTGCTCGAATGACGAAATGTGCTGAACAAAACATGTCCAAAATATGTCAATGAACACAAGCAAGTCACTAGAATAGAAAAATATAGAAATAGAAAATACGGGTATTACATTCTACCCAATTAAAAATAAGTTTCGTCCCGAAACTTAAAATTAATGGTGGTAGCCAAATAAAATGAAACAAACACTCTGCTCAGCTCCGAAAAGCCACGAAAAATCTGTAAACACAAAATTCCTCGGAATATGATAAACTGACTAAGTAAGTACTTGATACACGAGTCGAGGCGATAAACATACATGCAAATGCAATAAGTCAAATGGGAAGCATATGAGTCTGAAAGTAAATGCCCCAAAGTTTAGGAAAATTTCAAAATGGCCGGAACGTCTGAAAAAAAAATGTTTTGCGTCCAAACTTAACGTGCAAGTCCATAACACGATTGAACATGTTAAAGTGAACTTGTGGAAACAATCAACCATTACGAACCAGATCAATGGAGTTTGATATTCACGCGACAACATTGTAGCATCTCCAGATTACTCTGGAACGACTCTCACATTTACCCAAAAATAGGAGGGTAGAAAGAAATATAGCTTCTGCTACGCAACTCCGATGAACATTCATTCGTGATACAAGGAAATGGCTCAACTGAGCAGAACATTGATTATTGAATCTATACACCGAGATCGATCCCGACCAATGACTCTCAGAATCTACATTTACTACTATTTGGCTCTCCTGGTAGTGGAAATAGGAATTCGCTCTCCAAACACCTTAGCAGTGACTTCGCGATATATTAATACCCAACGTATCCGCACAAGGCACAATATAAACTCTGAAGTAGTACTCCCAACTTCAGAAAGCTTACGATTGTAAGTTATCATAGGACGTTGCTTAATTATAAAGAATCAGCTATCATTTATGAATGATCCAAAATAGTAATGGCAACCCCGATATAAAAATCCATATAGCATGCATACCATAATCGAGTCTGAGCGCTCTCGCTTCACACGAAAACGACACTATATGGGTCACAAAAACATTAAAACTCGAAGAGTGTTAACTTCAATAACCACATTCTCATCTCTGAACAAGGACGGGAATATTATGCACATAAACAATATGACTGGGCATTCATACCATCACACGAATTATGAAATCGGCATTATCGCCTTAAGTAATAATATTGACACTGCGTACACTCCATGTAAACAAAACTTTTGAAAAAGAAGGCGAATCATATTTCGCCTAAAACTTATCAACACTGTCCCTTTTCTAGAAGAGGAACTTTTATATTCGCATCTCGGCTTTGAAAGACAAATTTGAAAAAATTAAAATTTTCGAATACGTCATATACAATTGGAAATGTTACTTGGAATCCAAGTATAAAAATTGGGGTCTTTCCTCTTCTACCAAAATATTTGATTGGAATTTTATTTTTCACTGAAGTACGTGGCTATTTGTCCATATGATGTCAAATCATAGGTATTTGAAATATTTAAAAAAAAATCCAACATCACAAAGAAAAAAAAATCTCACGGTCACATACTTACCCACTCGTGGTCATTCACCTCGAGACCTCCTTATTGTATTTCATATCTCATATTCTCCAATGACCGTATGATACCGAGCACCATAGATAACTTGTATCCTTGTCCTAGTATGCTCGGTTCCCAGTTATACCAATAATGAATGTAATCATATACATTATGATTTAACTCCGAGGCCAGAAAACATCATACAAACCATAAGGTACTACGGAAAAAGGCATTGCAAACACAATATACTAAAATGCCAAATCAGCAAAACACATCCACATAAGGCGAGAAATGGTAACACGATACAAATATTCACTCTGGTAATTACACGAATACAAAATTTACAATGTAATAATTGAAACTTACGATCATAACTCACGGATCATATGACCGTATCAACAAAGAATTAACGACCATTATAGTTACAATCACGACCATAATATACCACACATGGTAGCCACTCATTGTTAACATTCCTTTTAAAAAAACTCCACGAGGTATCCGTTTAAATAATATCATTTGATAATATTTGAATCTATATGACTGTTGGAAATAAAATTATGAAAGTACTCTTGGTACCTCGGGCTGTTTTAACAAAACTGTAAACAAAAGATCTTAACCGTCTCATTTTGAAATCATTTGGAGAACAATATCTCGGAATATCAAATTCCTCGGAAGCATTTTTACCATTAATCAACACATAAGGTAATCACGTGTTACCACGTTGTTGTTGCCCAAAATATTTATCCGAAGATTAATACTGCTGGAAGACGGACAACAAACAACAATTGCGGGAGCACTTCCGAGAGTAGATAAATAATACAAGATTTGCCGGGTTTGTTAGGCCCGGGCTTGAATGCTCTCGCGAGATGTTATTAATACAAATATTCGTGGATACAAGTATTAATGAGAGAAATCTAAATACAATGAGTGTAAAAAGACTCTGTTAATCCGGCTCTTGAGCGAAGCTCGGTGTTCTTCGTCCCCGCCGGTGATCTGCTCGAGGAGATGGGCCGGGAGAAGTAAGACCGAAAGAAAGCTGTTGCCAAGAGTTGGAGATTAGCCAAGTGCAAGTATTTTGCTTCTGTATAGTGTGCTTGAATCGCGATATTGCTGAGTCCAGTTCCAGGTGCAGGGTGCCTTGCTTATATAGGGGCAGCCGGATCCTGTCCTGTAGTGGCCGATCGCCTGCCGGCCATTATAATAATCGCGATCGTCACGGCCAATATAATAATGTGCCGACCGCCTGCCGGCCAATATTATAATGGGGCGATTTCCTGGGCTGTTGGGCTAAAGTCCAAGGAAGATGCTGGCTGTCGGGCTAAAGTCCAAGGAAGAGGCTGGCACAGCTTGGGCGGTCCAATAAGGAGCCATCACGTGTCCGGAGTCAGTCAACATGTGGCCCTACCGACAAGCTTTCGGCGGCCTGTCGGCTGGTGGAGGGAATCTGTCAGGCTTTGGTCAATGGCCCGAGATTCGCGGATCTTGTCTCGGCCCTTGCACGTGGTGCCAGTCTTGAGGCTCGGCCTTCGCCGACTGGGTGTCCGTCGGTGGTGATCGACATAAGCGGTCGTCTCTAGCTGATCATCCGAGGTCGCCATCGGCCAGTGGATGGAGATCGCCAATGGTCGGTCACCAAGGGTAGGTCGCCGAGTACCGAGAGGAGATCGGCCATTCGTAGGTCGCCAGGGGTCGATCGCCGAGTACCGAGAGGCGATCGTCTTGAGGTCGATCGCTCGGCATCGGGACTGGTCCTGGGGCCTTCGGTTGGTCGATGTAGGTCGTCCGCTGGGTTAAGGCTCGGTCGCCAGGTTGCTGATCGGCAGAACTGACTTGGCCGCTCGGCAGTGACTCGGTCGCCTGTCCTCCTAGTCGATCGCCGGTCGGAAGGTGTTAATTCTTGACACAACAATTGCCCCCCAGCTTGCTCCTATGTTGAAGACATGGGGCGAGGTGGTTCTTGCTGGTGATCATGTAAGGATGAGGATGGGCGACCTGAGCTGACTTAGGACTCGGACTTGGGCTTAATCATGGTCGATTGGCTCAGCTATCTTTCGGTCTTGTACCTGCAAAAAACAACATTGGCCGATCCCCCATGGAAACTTGGTGGTTTCGCTTTGTTTGAGGAATCGTGCACAGTCGCGGAGATCGATGGACCGACCCCATGACCGTGTCTTGGTGCACGAAGACAATGAGTGTCTCGTGACTCACTTTATTATGAGGGTCCTCTGTTAGGCTGCGCCTCGCCTTGTTTTTAAACGAAAGGCGTGCGGTCTCGGTCTAGAGGAGTCCTTGCGCGGGGCAGCGTCGGATGAATCAACTCCACGCCCGCGGCTTGTTAGCTCTGCTTCCACCTCGGCCAGCCATGGAGATGGCCGACCTCGACGGTGTACGTTGAGACGGGGTTGTGGAATGAGTCCACTGATTAATGTTGGAGAGCCCTCCGACTACGCCGGCCTCGTATTTAAACGAAGGGCGGGCGATCTCGGCCGAAAGGGACCTTGCATGGCCGAAGCAGCCGGTTCCATCGACTGCCAGGACCATGGCCTTATGATGTGCGGTGGAGGCGATCTTATGCCTTAGTCCGTCATGTTATATGCTGGACTGTAGATGGCGATCGTGTCCACCGGGTTGCTGATGATGTTGCGATCTGGCCGGAAGACTGGCGATCGTCGCTCGGCGGCCGATCGCTTTATTCGTAGGTCGATATTGGCGATCGGCGGGAGTCAGTCCCTTACTTAGAATGTTGGACTGTAGGCGGTGAGCGAGTCCTCCGGCTCTTCTGGATAGTAGCGATCGGACTGGAAGACTGGAGGTCGTCGCTCGGGCTGGGAGACTGGAGGTCGCCGCTCGGGCGCCGGTCGCGGTACTCCTAGGCTAAGAAGAAGCCTTTGCCTGGACAGGAAATCTGCAGCTCTAGACCGGAAGGCTGCGTAGGTCGTCGGCAGGGTCTTCGTGAGATGCCTGAACATAGGCGAGAAACCCTGAAAACCCCCTAGGACCGCGTAGAGGGTGGTCTCATCGCTTACGGGCTCGCCGTTGAGGATGATCATGTCAACCCGGTCGATGTAGTCCGAGTCGGACTCCTGTTCTCCTTGCCTGATTTGCATCATGCGATGGCGACCTTCTGGCCGGGCGACCCTGGTGGCGAAGTGTTCCGTGAAGACGTGCGCCAGCTCGTTAAAGGAGCTAATGGACCGAGGTGGCAATGAAGTGTACCACCGGTGGGCGAGGTCGTCCAGTGTCAGAGGGAACATTCGGCACCTGGTCGCGTCCGATGCCCCACACCCGGTCATGTAGATGTTGAACTTCAGCAGGTGTGCTTGGGGGTCCGATCGCCCTTGGTACACGGGTGTCTGAGGAGGGGCGATCTTGTGCTGCACGTGGGCGAGCTCGATGTCGATCGCGAGCGGCTCGCTCGGTGCGGCGATCGTCTTGGTGGCGCCTGCCCCGGATTGCAGGAGCGCCTTCATGTCGTCGATCTGACGTTGCATCACGGCGATCGCCGCGGCTCGGCTGCTTGCGGATCGGCTCTGGGAGCGGGGGCCGAGGCGATCGTGTACCGATCTCCGGACCCCGCTGCTGCCGACCTCGGGAATTTGGCGAGCGGGAGCCAGGCGGCTGGATCGCCTTGTGGGAGCCGGGTAGGCCGAGCTCCTGGTGACGGACACCAACTCCGTCGTCTCGTAGGCCGGGCGCCCGGTCGCCAGTCGGGTCGCGCCAGCGATCGAAGACAGGACGTGCCCCGAGCGCCTCTTCTTGCGGGCGAGAGCCTCCTGGCGCTTGCTCGGCCAGTAGTGCCTTAAGCTTCCGCTTGATCTTCCGGCGGGAGACCGAGGGGGTGATAGCTGGAGGCGCGTCGAGTGCACTCTGTCGCTCCTGAAGGACGGCCAGGGCCCCTTCGATCTGTTCCTTGGTTCGGAACCGATCGAGCGAGAGGCTCGGGCCGCCTTCCCGGGACGTGGTCGAGCGCCTCTGGCCGCGGCGGCTACCTTCCACCATCGGCTGCGGCTCGGACTGGGACGGAACAGGGGGTTTGGCCGGCTGGTCAGCGGCTCTTTTCGAAGCGGGGGCGGAAGACATGTTTTCTGAAGGATTTCTTTGAAGTGCAGTAAGTGTCACTTCAAGTATCTTCCCCGAGAACAGTGAGTGTTCTTCGGGACGGTAGGTATAAAAAATTGAGGGTTGGATCCCCTTCCTCTAGCGCCAATTGTTGTTGCCCAAAATATTTATCCGAAGATTAATACTGCTGGAAGACGGACAACAAACAACAATTGCGGGAGCACTTCCGAGAGTATATAAATAATACAAGATTTGCCGGGTTTGTTAGGCCCGGGCTTGAATGCTCTCGCGAGATGTTATTAATACAAATATTCGTGGATACAAGTATTAATGAGAGAAATCTAAATACAATGAGTGTAAAAAGACTCTGTTAATCCGGCTCTTGAGCGAAGCTCGGTGTTCTTCGTCCCCGCCGGTGATCTGCTCGAGGAGATGGGCCGGGAGAAGTAAGACCGAAAGAAAGCTGTTGCCAAGAGTTGGAGATTATCCAAGTGCTAGTATTTTGCTTCTGTATAGTGTGCTTGAATCGCGATATTGCTGAGTCTAGTTCCAGGTGCAGGGTGCCTTGCTTATATAGGGTCTGCGGGTCCTGTCCTGTAGTGGCCGATCGCCTGCCGGCCATTATAATAATCTGCCGATCGCCCGCCGGCCAATATAATAATGTGCCGACCGCCTGCCGGCCAATATTATAATGGGGCGATTTCCTGGGCTGTTGGGCTGAAGTCCAAGGAAGATGCTGGCTGTCGGGCTAAAGTCCAAGGAAGAGGCTGGCTTGGGCGGTCCAATAAGGAGCCATCACGTGTCCGGAGTCAGTCAACATGTGGCCCTACCGACAAGCTTTCGGCGGCCTGTCGGCTGGTGGAGGGAATCTGTCAGGCTTTGGTCAATGGCCCGAGATTCGCGGATCTTGTCTCGGCCCTTGCACGTGGTGCCAGTCTTGAGGCTCGGCCTTCGCCGACCGGGTGTCCGTCGGTGGTGATCGACATAAGCGGTCGTCTCTAGCTGATCATCCGAGGTCGCTATCGGCCAGTGGATGGAGATCGCCAATGGTCGGTCACCAAGGGTAGGTCGCCGAGTACCGAGAGGAGATCGGCCATTCGTAGGTCGCCAGGGGTCGATCGCCGAGTACCGAGAGGCGATCGTCTTGAGGTCGATCGCTCGGCATCGGGACTGGTCCTGGGGCCTTCGGTTGGTCGATGTAGGTCGTCCGCTGGGTTAAGGCTCGGTCGCCAGGTTGCTGATCGGCAGACCGGCCGCCGCTCGCGGTGACTCGCTCGCTGTCCTCCTAGTCGATCGCCGGTCGGAAGGTGTTAATTCTTGACACAACAATTGCCCCCACTTGCTCCTATGTTGAAGACATGGGGCGAGGTGGTTCTTCCGGTGATCGTGTAAGGATGAGGATGGGCGACCTGAGCTGACTTAGGACTCGGACTTGGGCTTAATCATGGTCGATTGGCTCAGCTATCTTTCGGTCTTGTACCTGCAAAAAACAACATTGGCCGATCCCCCATGGAAACTTGGTGGTTTCGCTTTGTTTGAGGAATTGTGCACAGTCGCGGAGATCGATGGACCGACCCCATGACCGTGTCTTGGTGCACGAAGACAATGAGTGTCTCGTGACTCACTTTATTATGAGGGTCCTCTGTTAGGCTGCGCCTCGCCTTGTTTTTAAACGAAAGGCGTGCGGTCTCGGTCTAGAGGAGTCCTTGCGCTGGGCGTCGGATGAATCAACTCCACGCCGCGGCTTATTAGCTCTGCTTCCACCTCGGCTTGGCCATGGAGATGGCCGACCTCGACGGTGTACGTTGAGACGGGGTTGTGGAATGAGTCTACTGATTAATGTTGGAGAGCCCTCCGACTACGCCGGCCTCGTATTTAAACGAAGGGCGGGCGATCTCGGCCGAAAGGGACCTTGAATGGCCGGCGGTCGTCATTGCCCGGTGACCATGGCCTTATGATGTGCGGTGGAGGCGATCTTATGCCTTAGTCCGTCATGTTATATCCGGATGTAGATGGCGATCGTGTCCACCGGGTTCTTGATGTTGCGATCGGCGGGAAGGCGCGATCGTCGCTCGGCGGCGATCGCTTTATTCGTAGGTCGATATTGGCGATCGGCGAGTGATCCTTACTTAGAATGTTGGATCAGAGGCGGTGAGCGAGTCCTCGGCTCTTGGATAGTAGCGATCGGTTTGGAAGACGGAGGTCGCCGCTCGGGGCCGAGACCGGAGGTCGCCGGCGCCTGGTCATGTACTCTAGGCTAAGAAGAAGCCTTTGCCTGGACAGAAATCTGCGGCTCTAGCCGGAAGGCTGCGTAGGTCGTCGGCAGGGTCTTCGTGAGATGCCCGAACATAGGCGAGAAACCCCGAAAACCCCCTAGGACCGCGTAGAGGGCGGTCTCATCGCTACGGGCTCGCCGTTGAGGATGATCATGTCAACCTGGCCGATGTAGTCCGAGTCGGACTCTGTTCTCCTTGCTCGATTTGCATCATGCGATGGCGACCTTGGCGGGCGACCACAGTGGCGTAGTGTTCCGTGAATACGTGCGCCAGCTCGTTAAAGGAGCTAATGGACCGAGGTGGCAATGAAGTGTACCACCGGTGGGCGAGGTCGTCCAGTGTCAGAGGGAACATTCGGCACCTGGTCGCGTCCGATGCCCCACACCCGGTCATGTAGATGTTGAACTTGTGCAGGTGTGCTTGGGGGTCCGATCGCCCTTGGTACATGGGTGTCTGAGGAGGGGCGATCTTGTGCTGCACGTGGGCGAGCTCGATGTCGATCGCGAGCGGCTCGCTCGGCGCGGCGATCGTCTTGGTGGCGCCTGCCCCGGATTGCAGGAGCGCCTTCATGTCGTCGATCTGACGTTGCATCACGGCGATCGCCGCGGCTCGGCTGCTTGCGGATCGGCTCTGGGAGCGGGGGCCGAGGCGATTGTGTACCGATCTCCGGACCCCGCTGCTGCCGACCTCGGGAATTTGGCGAGCGGGAGCCAGGCGGCTGGATCGCCTTGTGGGAGCCGGGTAGGCCGAGCTCCTGGTGACGGACACCAACTCCGTCGTCTCGTAGAGGCCGGGTGCCCGGTCGCTGTGTCGGTCAGCGCCCAAGCGATCGAAGATGACGTGCCCAGGCCGCGAGCGCCTCTTCTTGCGGGCGAGAGCCTCCTGGCGCTTGCTCGGCGGTAGTGCCTTAAGCTTCCGCTCGATCTTCGGCGGGAGACAGGGGTGATAGCCGAGGCGCGTCGAGTGCACTCTGTCGCTCTGAAGGATGGCAGGGGCCTCTTCGATCTGTTCCTTGGTTCGGAACCGATCGAGCGAGAGGCTCGGGCCGCCTTCCCGGGACGTGGTCGAGCGCCTGCCGCGGCGGCTACCTTCCACCATCGGCTGCGGCTCGGACTGGGACGGAGCAGGTCCGCCGGGTGAGTCGGCGCTCTTTTCGACGAGGCGGAAGACATGTTTTCGAAGGATTTCTTTGAAGTGCGGTAAGTGTCACTTCAAGTATACGCCCAGAACAAAGTGAGTGTTCTTCGGGACGGTAGGTATAAAAATTGAGGTTGGATCCCCTTCCTCTAGCGCCAATTGTTGTTGCCCAAAATATTTATCCGAAGATTAATATCGCTGAAGACGGACAACAAACAACAATTGCGGGAGCACTTCCGAGAGTAGATAAATAATACAAGATTTGCCGGGTTTGTTAGGCCCGGGCTTGAATGCTCTCGCGAGATGTTATTAATACAAATATTCGTGGATACAAGTATTAATGAGAGAAATCTAAATACAATGAGTGTAAAAAGACTCTGTTAATCCGGCTCTTGAGCGAAGCTCGGTGTTCTTCGTCCCCGCCGGTGATCTGCTCGAGGAGATGGGCCAGGAGAAGTAAGACCGAAAGAAAGCTGTTGCCAAGAGTTGGAGATTAGCCAAGTGCTAGTATTTTGCTTCTGTATAGTGTGCTTGAATCGCGATATTGCTTAGTCTAGTTCCAGGTGCAGGGTGCCTTGCTTATATAGGGGCAGCGGGTCCTGTCCTGTAGTGGCCGATCGCCTGCCGGCCATTATAATAATCTGCCGATCGCCCGCCGGCCAATATAATAATGTGCCGACCGCCTGCTGGCCAATATTATAATGGGGCCATTTCCTGGGCTGTTGGGCTAAAGTCCAAGGAAGATGCTGGCTGTCGGGCTAAAGTCCAAGGAAGAGGCTGGCACAGCTTGGGCGGTCCAATAAGGAGCCATCACGTGTCCGGAGTCAGTCAACATGTGGCCCTACCGACAAGCTTTCGGCGGCCTGTCGGCTGGTGGAGGGAATCACAAGCTTTGGTCAATGGCCCGAGATTCGCGGATCTTGTCTCGGCCCTTGCACGTGGTGCCGATCTTGAGGCTCGGCCTTCGCCCGGGTGTCCGTCGGTGGTGATCGACATGAGCGGTCGTCTCTAGCTGATCATCCGAGGTCGCCATCGGCCAGTGGATGGAGATCGCCAATGGTCGGTCACCAAGGGTAGGTCGCCGAGTACCGAGAGGAGATCGGCCATTCGTAGGTCGCCAGGGGTCGATCGCCGAGTACCGAGAGGCGATCGTCTTGAGGTCGATCGCTCGGCATCGGGACTGGTCCTGGGGCCTTCGGTTGGTCGATGTAGGTCGTCCGCTGGGTTAAGGCTCGGTCGCCAGGTTGCTGATCGGCAGAACTGACTTGGCCGCTCGGCAGTGACTCGGTCGCCTGTCCTCCTAGTCGATCGCCGGTCGGAAGGTGTTAATTCTTGACACAACACACGTAGCACCGCTACAAATAACAATACACAAAGTAGTTCGCAGCCATGCCCTCAGCATCGAACCCCAGAGTTCTGCGGAACCGTTCCTGGGTGGACAAACCATTCATACATGCACTAAAAATTTCCACCGATCAACAATCATATCAGGACAGCATCATACAACTACGAGGCATATTCAAACAATGTAACACGATACTTGGGTACATACCCAAAATTCTTCAACAAAAATGGCAATATGACAAATATATCACAACGGCTTGACATCAGCCGCCACGATTCTTGCCTGTCACCTTAACCAAAAATCCCCCTCTCTCACGTACTACACTTAACATGCGCTAGACACAAAATTAACGTGCGTTATTGAGTTGAAATAATCGAATGTGCTATCTAGGTTCGTTAGTGTGTGCTAATGGCTAAGTTAGCATGCACTAACTAACTCATCTCACAAAACATTTCAAGTTTGAATTTATAGTTTAAATCGAGTAAGATTTTTCATCTTTCAGTATTTATTTTTGAGAGTAAAAATCACATTTTATTTTGAATATAGAAATTTTATGGAGCGAAAGATTTTTAAAATCGTGTACTCGAATTTTTGAAAATAAAACCAATACGTTTAAATCATTTCCGGAAAATCCTTTCAAACACGACAAAATATCAACGATGGTAACCTTTTACAAAATGTCCAAAAATACTTCAAAACACACATTTTTCAAATACTATCATAGGGTTTTATTAGAGGATACAAAGCCAGCTCGCCAACTTCAAACAATTTTCAAAATCCACACGAACCGCCGCTTAACCGCACTGTCAGAATATTTTCGAAAATTGGTTTTCCACAAACTTACTCAAGTCTATGAAATTTTTAGAGAAGCGTTTTCCAATACACACACAGCAGACATGATTACCAATGTGAATACGTTTGTAGCATATACCAACAATTAGCTAAAATAGTCACTTCTCAAACACATACCTATAAGGCCTTCAAGATCACCAATTCATATACGCAACTCATTACTACCAAATTCAAACACGCGTCAACACCATCTATATGGGTTTTTCAACAAACTCTACCATCGATACATATCGTGAAACACATCAATGTTCAAGGTTTCATATCACTCTACACCCCCTTGGTGTCCAATCCATCAATATCTATTTCATTACACCCGTAATATGCCACAATTATTAAATACGAATTACATCTCCATGACACGCATGTAAACAGTCATGAAACAAAGATAATACACAGAAAAGAGGAGACTTACATCCACAGGTCACACGAAGATGATGGCTGCACCATGACACTAATCACGACCAACAAAGCAGACGACGTATCGCGACACGATTCAGTCAGAACAAGTTCGGCAAGACAAGACTCAACAATACTTGACTTGACCCGACAGTCTAGGTTTTCTCGAACCACTTAAATCTACGTGTTATTTACTTTATGTCCTTACTGTTTTCATTTAACTGTGATTTATAGTATGCATTGTGAAAATCCTAGTTGTTGTACTTACAACAACTAACTATCAGACTTCCGCTACACAATTAACTTCGAAAATCGTACAGCTTATTATATTTTTTGTAATACCCGGATGTGAATTCATTATTTCTATTTAGTAATTTTCACTCAGAAAATTTCCACTCAGTAATAATCATTCATCAGTCATATTCATTCAGCTGTGTTCACCGTTAGGCGTACTTTGGAATCGCATATCAGTTGTTATTCGTCATTCATCATTGTTCGAGATTGAGATAGGAGTATCATCATCATCATCATTATGTTTTGGTAATTTGTGTGTGAGGTAGCGCACGCTATGTACTTTAGTTAGCGCAAGCTAATCAAGTACAGGTAGCGCACACTAGGTAATCAGAAGAAGCGCACGCTAGCATGGTTCAGGCAGACAGTCCAGAAGGTACTGGACTGCAGTTGAGTTGTAGTAACGCACACTATGAATGGTAAGTAGCATGCGCTAGTGAGTTCGGATAGCGCACGCTATGCTAGTAGTATAGCGCGCGCTAAGGTCGATCAGGCATAGTCCAGTGGGTACTGGACTGGTTTGGAATAATTCATAGCATACGCTATGTCTGGATATTAGCGTACGCTAATGATGTAGTAGCGCACGCTGAGTTTGGGTGTAGCGTACGCTATCGCGAACAGATCAGAGAACAGGAGGTTCTGGACTCCAGGCACTGGGCATCAGGTATCAATTAGCGCACGCTAACTTTTTGGGTTAACGCACGCTAACGAGGCAGTCAGAGCTCACTGGACTGTCTGGTTAACCCGTTAGTGCATGCTACATATCAGGTCATAGCGTGCGCTAAGCTGGGACCAGTATATATTGGCCAGTGCATTTCAGATTCATCATTTTTTCATTTCACTTCATTCCTTCGTCGGTTTTGAGCGATTCTGGACGTTTTGGAGAGATTTCTTCAAGATCAATCCATCTATCATCATCTTCAAGCTCCTTAGTCGGATTAATCATCATTTAATCAGTTTCATCAATCCAAATAAAGGTAATAACTTCTTGGATCTATAATTTCGGATTTTTGGGTTTTTCCTTCTGATCTATTCGTGTAAGCTTGATATTATGTTGGAATACGTTAAATATGGATTATCTATCTTGGATACATATATTCTTATGGGTTTATTGGTGTAATTTTCGGAGTTTGTGGATCATTGAGAATTTTTTCAAGAAAATCTTGGTGTTGACTTTGGAATTTTGGGGGTTCCGACTAGATGTTATTGAAATCCCGATTTAAGTATTTCTATGGGATTATTGATGATATTAATGAGGTTTGGTTGGATTAAATCATTCATTTGGAAGTTGGTTGTCGGTATAATTAAGTTTGGGTTGTAAACAATTGAAGATTGTTTACAGCGTGGTTGTTAGAATGCCCCAATGAGTTTCGGGTAGTGTTGTATCAACTTTTGAGTTGGTTGTGATCATGCTTGATTCGTATATTAAGCGTATTGTTGGTACTTGTGTTATTTGAGGTTATTCGAGCGGTCGGCATTTCCATTAAGGACGTTGATCGTGGAAGGACTTTCTCGCCTTCGGTTTGAAGCAAGTTTTATACTTGTACTAGTCAATGAGATTAATGTTATCATATGTGTATGAGTGTGTTGTATTATTCTGAGACTTAGTCTCTTCATGAATTCATTGATATTAGGGGATGTTCGATACGATACTCTTCGGCAACTATGCCAAATGTTTATTATTGTTCATTAATGGCCAGTTCAAGGCATTGAGATACTCGTCGTTAATGTTATTGTCGATAGACGGTTCGCGGTATCGATGTATCGATTGTTGTTGTTAATATTGATGTCGATCTAAGACATTACTGTAATCATCGTTATTAATGTTGGCGTCCTATCATTCATGTTGTATTGGCCGATTGAAGGTATTGGCGTATTCGTTCTCATCTTCATCGTCGGTAACCGATTAAAGGTGCCGAGGCATTCCTTGTATCATTGTTATCGGTTGGCCATTCTAAGGCAATCGAATTGTTGACTCATCCGCTGCATCATTGTTATTGGTTGGCCATTCTAAGGAAATCGAGGTATCGAATTGGGACTGTCGAGGATAGTTCCCATCCGTGAGTTACTGTCGTCGTGTTGGCTGACTCAAGGCACCACACTATGATTTCTGTGAATTCTGTAATCTTTGGATTGTTTCCATCTGTGATTTCATTATGGGTAAGCTTGGGGCTTGAACCTTCGCGTTTAGTTCCCAACACCTACGGTTCAGTAGGTCACGGCCATTGGATGGTTTCATTGTGATATGGCTTCGTGCCGTGGCTTCGGTCCTAATTGTGATACGGCTTCGTGTCGTGGCTTCGGCCCTAATTGTGATACGGTTTCGTGCCGTGGCTTCGGCCCTAATGGTGATACGGCTTCGTGCCGTGGCTTCGGCCCTTATTGATACAGTTTTGGGCTGTTTTAACTTCAGGTGATTGTGATATTTGACAGCTTCGGCTGAGTGGATTTCAGGCCTCTGTGATGTCTTGGTAATTTCATTAGAGCCTTCGGGCATTGTGATTCATAATAAATTCAGTTCTGGTTTGGTTCATCCTCGTATAATTTATTGTGGTGTTCTGTATCGCTGATTTGTCGTTGGGCACATATACCTTAACCTGTTGAGCAGGTATTGATCATATGCCATGGGCATATTGTTTCACGAATGCTCGATTCTTACCTTGGTTTGTGAGCATCTCGTATTATTATCATTGTACCGTTCATTCTGCCTTTGGATGCATATCATGTTATACATGTATTTGATGTTCATTATCTGGATGACTGAGCCTATGGGGGCGGAACATGTTTTCATGTTTTAGGTGCTTGCGAGGAGAGAGTTGAGACACAGGGGCATGACGTTGGCGACGAGGCATTCGAGCGATACTAGTTCGAGTTGTTCATGTTGGTCAGTCAGTGGGAGTTTACTTAAGTCGTGTCAGTTGTTGTCATGTTGTATTATCCGAGCAAGGCTCGTGGATGTCATTGTATTTCATTTTGGCCATGTAGTCCCACTGTTGTCGTTAGAATTCCTCATCAGAATATTGTGTCGGATATCATGGTAGGGACTATGATTTTCCCTTATTGGTTAATTTATTGTATTTCAATTGTTTTCGCCTGGTGGATCTCCGGGTGTGGGATCCACGGCACGTAATAACCCAATGGGATTTGGGGGTGTTACATTTTTACCTTCTAAGCTGTTTATTATATACTATGTGGCCAACAAGTGGTATCAGAGCGATTAATTCCAAAAAGAATTAGTCGATTCTGAACTGAATTAGATCCACAAATCACTGGGTTTTGAAAACTTTGTTTCATACTTCCATCACCTATCCTATGTATAAGATGGACTCCTCTATGATAAATAAGGTTTCTATGTTTTCCATTAACGAAATTGATTACTGGAGAATTAGGATGGAAGCCCATCCTGCAGCAATGCATGAAGAAATGACGTATGTCATCGAGGAAGGACCTATCAAGATTATGAAGGTCAACATAGCCCCAAGAATGGAAGGGCAACCCTATGATGAGATGCTCGAGAAATAGCATGATTAGCGGACAACTGATGAGCGCAAGCATGCTAATCTCGACAACGTTGCTAAGAATGCACTATTTATCACTCTCGATAAAAGAACATTCTCCAAGGTAAAGAGCTGTCAGGCAGCCAAGCAAATATGAGAGAAACTTAAGCTTATTTGCGAGGGTATTGAGCTCTCAAAAGAAAATAAAATTTCTAAACTTACTCAACAGTTTGAGTCTTTCAAAATGAAACCTACACAAATGCTTGAGGAGTTTGACCTCAAATTTACAGACATTGTCGGTGGACCTGAATCATTGGGTAAAGTGTACACCCAAAAGGAGAAAAATTTAAAAATATTTCGATCACTCCCTGCCCGATGGGACATAAAAACCACAGCTATGCGTGTGTCTTGTAACTTAAACGATGTTTCTACTATGACCTCTTTTCTGACCTAAAGGCATTTGAATATGACATACACATGAGAGAGAAATATGAAGAGTCACTTGCCAAGACTACAACACTGGCTGCTGTATCTGACAGAAGACATAGTTCAGCACCCAGCACATCTAAATCAGCACATAAGGCAGCAGACAGCGACGATGACATCCTGTCGCAAAAATAAATGGCCCTGCTCATGCACAAGCTCAAAAAGTTCATCAAACAGTCTGTAAAGACTCCATACAGGCCCAAGCCTTTCAACAAGGTAAGATCTGAATCCCCTTCATCTGGTGATTCTAACCTATGTTATAACTATAGGAAACCAGGACATTATGCAAATAAGTGTCCACATCCAAAAGTGCAATAGTTGCCAGAAGCTGCGCAAGAGGAAAAGAATGAGAAAACATGCATCTAGAGAAACAAGATTAAGGCCCTAATTGGTAAATCAGAAGCCTCCCGCATCGAACAAGGCCGATGAGTGCCTACAGGCAATCACTGACAGTGACTCCTCCGACGATGAAATCGAGGATAAAACATACATGTGCTTTTATGGCTAAAGAAATACAGGATAATGATGACAACAATGATGAACTAAGTTCAAATTCAAGTATTCCTATAAATGCATCACATACTTTTGAAGACATGATAAATGAATTTAAAAACATTCAAATAGCCCATGAGACACTCAAATGAGAAAACATACAGCTTGAAATTTTAAACTTAGAGCTGAAAGATGAAAATGACTTGCTTAAAAACAACTATGAAAACATGTCTCTTGATAGCGAGAATATCAAAGTCACCTTTAGAAAACTCATGGAAAGCAATCTTCAACTTGCCAGAGATCTAAATGATGCAAAATCTCATAATGAGTGCAAGATAAATGATTATGCTTTACTCAATGCTAAAGTAAAAACTCTCGAGAAATGAGAAGGAGAACTAGATACCATCCTGAAATCATTTGAAAAATCTTTTAGACGGATGGACGAAATTCTAAGCACTAGGCAGCAAGCCCACGATAACGTGGCTTAGAATATGACTAGTTCTCCCATAACGAAAAATCCAGTACGATGTTTGTCAAGGGAGTGGAACTTATTTCTGAAACCAAAGAGACCACTAATCCTGCAAAAGGTTACAGCTGCCCCTCCTCGTATAGAAAAGACTGGATTTTGTCCCCAAGTTCCTATCATACATAGCGAAAACCCCAGCCTCCCAGACCTGTAAGACGTGATCAATAGTATGCTCCCCAAGCATATCAACAGCGCCAGCGCCATTCATAAACAAGGCTGAATCCAAGTATCAAAGGCACGCACCGCAGTACTACCAAAAGTACAGTGCGCCTAGGTATTGGATACAAGAGCCCTGTTATTCATCCAGAAAATAGATCACCCCACAGTACCACCAACACCTCTGGGAATCCAACTGGAGACCTAGAATGCAAGATATAAGGCCAAATAAAATGGTTCCCCCTCCAAGATGGCAATCGTACTGGAATCAAAACTTTAAATTCTTCATACATAACAATCAAAGATATAGCGACTACGTTCCTGCCCCATGTAGATATCGCAAGACTTGACCAAAAATATCCTATAGCAAAACCAATTGCTATCAGGCAAATTTGGGTACCAAAAGGCACTAACATCCATGGATCCAGCAATCAAAGGGGACCTAAATCTATTGGAATATTCTATTCTACATAATTATAAAATGGTTTTCATGATGAGTTGATGATGTGTTGTTGATCAAAGAAAACAACAATAGAACGAACCAAACCAACGAAGGAGTCGAAGACACATGAAATAGTCAGAAAATCAGAAGCAGATAACGCATGCTAAGGTGCAAGTCTAGCGCGTGCTATATGGAGGACCTAACGTACGCTATCCATGTATCATAACGTACGTAATTGCAAGTCAGCTGAAGACTCACCTGATATCACCTGATGATTTAACGTACGTAACCGAAACAAGATAACGTACACAATCGGACGAACTTAATGTATGTAAGATAGAGGTGCGAATGCACGTAATGTAGTTTGAATACGAATTCAAACAAATGAACTGTTGGAAGATTCAGAGTCAAAAGTAAAAAAGCCATGCAATTGATTTATAACTTTAAGGATTAACGTACGCTATGGAGAGAGCTTAACATACGCAACACAATGTACTTAACGTACCTAATAGAGAAAGGTAACGCACGTAAAGGATGGACAAAAGCCATTGGACTGAAACTACAAGCAGATAACGTATGTTATGTGAAAGGATTAACGTACGTAATGAGCCTTAACGTATGCTATGCATGAAGCATAACGCATGCTATGAAGAGGCAGTGGGCTAAGGGCTAATTGAGACTTTATGCCTATAAATACCAAACCATTTGGTATCTTTCACAACAACTCAAAGCAAAGTTTATACATTTCATATATTGTTATATTGATCTTTGTTGTTGTAATTGAGCTATATTGTCAAGTGTTTCAGTGTTTATACATGAAAAGTATACACGATAGGAAAGAAAGGATTGTAAATTAATTCGGTGTTATTAGGATCGTTGATCCGACATTATTAGAATCATATCTAAATCCAAGTGAGGTTTGTCTAGTACTAATCGAAAGCTAGATAGGTTGATTCCTTGTCAGATAGAAAAGGAAAACGATTAATATTGGACCGACATAAAGACAAGATTGTAACGGTTTATCTCGGACCGATAAAAGATGAGATTGTAACGGTTTACTCCGACCGATAGAAGACAAGGCAGAAAAGTTTGATCTTGAGCCTATAGAAAAAGATACGGAGAGAGGAAGTAGGCACGTTTGGCCGAACCTCTGTAAATCTTGTGTCATTTATCTTCCGCAATTTAATTATGCTTCCACAAATTCAAAAGAGTTTGATAACTCTACTCTAATCTACTTCGCATCATTCCAAGCGAAGGAACCAAATTCCCAACGAAATCTACTTAAATTCATTCCTTATAGGATATCCAAGAAAAGGACATCTGTTACTGTGACAACGGATGTTCTCGACAGATGACAGTAGATATCAGCAAGCTGTCAGATTATGTAGAAGGTCGTGGTCTAAAGGTGCGCTTCAGTGAAAAATCCAAAGGAAGAACAAGAGGTAAGGGAACCCTGCTTGTACGAAAGTTTAAAGTCACTTATGTAGCTTATGTTGAAGGCTTACAGTACAATCTACTTAGTATTAGCGAGTTCTGTGATAAACAGTTCTCAGTTAAATCTATATAGATTGTTGTAGAGTATAGGACATCAAGTCTAAGGAAATAGTACTCACAGGAAGCAGATCAGTTAATATGCATATTACTGACTGGAAGCATATGAGCTCCACTATTCCATGTTTTGTTGCCAAAGGCACTACAGATCAAGGGATGACTATGGCACAAGAGGATGTCTCATGTAAACTTCAAGACGATCAACAAACTCGCTAGATAGGGAATGGTGAGAGGTTGGCCTGATGTGTCATTTCATAAAGAGAGCGTCTGTGAACCCTGTCAGAAAGGCAAACAAGTAAAAATCACCCTAAAAAGAAAGTCATACCTATCCACCCACAGGGTATTGGATTTGCTACACATGGACCTCTACGGCCCTGTAGTGTTGGAAATAAAACGCAGCGGAAGCGAAGTTTGGAAAAGTTTGATAAACACATTTTATGCATCCAAGAGCATAAGATCTATTTAGGCATGCTAATTAATTAATTACTAAGACTAATATGCAATTTAAATATTATTTATAATTTATTAAATAAATATGTTGGTAATTGAAATATCCTAATCTAGATTTAAAAGATCATAGGATATTACCTTTGAAGAGTAGTGGTTGCTTTCGTGTTGATCACCTTGTATTACGACCTTTAGACCTTCTAGAGTATGATCCGCCTTAACCCGGACATTGTGTGGGCAACGAGATACCGGATCTTTGCTTGGACAACTAGAATGCTAATTCAATAGCCAAACACAAGTATACATACTCAACAGATAAACAATCATAACAATCACGCTAATCGTAGCTAATACAGATCCCTCACGCTCCAAATCAAATAATCATGAATCAATCATACCACAAATGTCACATACAAGTTTCAACAAAACATGTATAATCAATGACAAAATGAATGTATGCACATAAAAGAGAATAGAGTTCTTACATAGGTCATACGAAGCCTCGAGGTCTTACGATACTAGTTCTCACTGACAATGACTCGATGAAAGAATAACTCATATAGTCGTTCAATCAACACAACTCACAGAACCCGACTGCCCATATTTTCATTACCTGACAGCCCCACTACTACCGCCTCGGTAGAGCCACATAAGACATAAATCAGGGTATCTCACAACCCAATTCTCTGATACCATCTTTTGTAACACCCCAAAATTCCCATTGGGTTATTACAACACCGTGGACCCCACACCAGGAAATCCACCATGCAAACACGACTAAAATACATCAAATGGCCAAAAAGGAAAATCATAGTCCCTACTATGATATCGTGACACAATATTCTGATGTGGAATTTTAACGACAATAATGGGCCCACATGGCCAAAATAAAAATACAACAACATCCACGAGCCTTGCTCGGATAACACAAAATAACATCAACTGACAAACTGGAGAATACTCCCAACTGACTGGCCAACATGAACACCGAAACAACTCGGGACTAGTATCGCTCGAATGCCTCGTCGCCAACATCATGCCCCTCTGTATCAATTCTCTCCTCGCAAATACCTAAAACATGAAAACATGTTCCGCCCCCACGGGATCAGTCATCCAGATAATGAATATCAAATACATGTACAGCATGATATGCATCCGAAGACAGAAAAAACAGTACAACAATGATAATATGAGATGCTCACAAACCAAGGTAAGAACCGAGCATTCGTGAAACATTATGCCCACGACATATGATCAACACATGCTCAACAGGTTAGAACACAAGTGCCCAATAGCGAATCATCAATATAGAATATAACAACGAATAACCCGAGAGTAATCAAAACCAAAGATGAACCGATAACAACGATGCCCGAAGGCCCAACCGGAAACACCAATATGTCGCACATGGCCTAAAAGCCCTCAACCGAAGCTGCAAATCATCACAATGGCCTGAAAGCCACTCAGTCGAAGCTGCAAATCATCACACTGGCTTGAAAGACACTCAGTCGAAGCTGTAAATCATCATACTGGCTTGAAAGCCACTCAGACGAAGCTGCAAGTCATCATACTGGGATGAAAGCCACTCAGCCGTACAAATCATCATACTGGCCTGAAATCCACTCAGCCGAAGCTGCCAATCAATAATGAGTTGGCCGAAGCCAAACAGCCCGAAGCTGTATCACACAAGGGGCCAAAGATACACAGTACGAAGCTATATCACAATGAGGGACCAAAGCCACACAACACGAAGCTGTATCACAATGAGGGGCCAAAGCCACACACCATAAAGCTGTATCACAATGAGGGGCCGAAGCCACATAGCACGAAGATGTATCACAATGAGGGGCCGAAGCCACACAGCGCGAAGCTGTATCACAATGACGTCATCTAATGACCGTAACCTACCTAATCGTAGGTGTTGGGAAACCAACCGTGAAGGTTCAAGCCCCAAACTTACCCACCGATCACTAGCCGAGACTAGCCTCCTAACACAACAACCGGCAAAGATGCACAGAATTACTGAATCCATAAGAACGATAGTGTGCTGCCTTGAGTCGGCCAGCACGACAACAATAGCTCACGGATAGGCACTGTCCTCGGAGGTCCCAATTTAAATACCTCGATTGCCTTAGAAATGGCCAATCGATAACAACGATAAAATGGATGGGAAATGTACTCGACAGTCTTAATTCAATACCTCAATTGCCTTAGAAATGGTCAATCGATAACAATGATAAAACGGATGGGAAATGTCATCGACAGTCCCAATTAAATACCTCGATTGCCTTAGAAGCGATCAATCAATAACAACGATAAAACGGATGGGAAATGTCCTCGATAGTCCCAATTCAGTACCTCGATTGCCTTAGAAATAGCCAATCGACAACAACGATACAACGGATGGGAAATGTCCTCGATAGTTCCAATTCAATACATAGATTGCCTTATAAATGGCCAATCGATAACAACGATACAATTATGGAAGATGTCCCGGCGCCTTCAATCGGCCACCGAAGACGGAGGTGATAATCGAATATGTCAATGCCTTCAATCGGCCAATACAATACCAACAGCACAACACCAACATCAATAGCAACACTCATATTGATGTCTTAATCGAACACAATACCAACAATAACAATCGATACCGCGAACCGGCTATCGACAATAATAATAACAACAAGATGATCAACAATAATGTTTAGTATAATCGTCGAAGGGTATTGTATCGAACAATTACCTGACATCATCAATCATGGAGAGACTATGTCTCTAAATGATACAACATATTCATACACATACATGATAACATTAATCTCATTGGCCAGTACAAGTATAAAACTCGCCTCAAACTAAAGGCGATGAAATCCTCCACTGAACGACGAACGACGTCCTCCGACAATCACAAGAACTCGAACAACCTTGAATGAAATACAATTCATTCAATAATGCAATATCAATTGAAAAAAACACAAGAGCTATCCTCGATTCAAACACGAATCGATCAAACCAAACAATGAATATCATAGTCCTCAACTATGAATCCCAACGTCCTCCAACACCTCAATGATCAATTAACATGATCATAATGTTCTTAACACTTGTGAAAAACAATTCAACAAGGATTATCAAGAACAACACCAATTTAATCATCCTATAATGATAATATAACCAATATCATCACTATCACCTCAAGAATATCATCAACACAACAAATATGATGTCTCCACCAATATCAATCACCAATTCATCAAGAATTTTGGATTAATCAACAAGATTAACTTAACCATTTCAAGATTATGATAATTATCTCATAACTCATCCTAATCTGATAATAAAATGGGTAATAATCTCTTAAGAACATAACCAACAACAATCATCATCTCAAGGCTATGTTAATCATCTAACAATCTTAACATAACTCTTCCAAGACATGATTATAATCTCCAAGTATTCTTAAACATCAAGAATATAATCAACCTCAATCCATCTACATCTTATTCTTCATCATAAGTTCATAAAAACTATGAAGAATTATACTATCCTCCAACAACCAATCGATATACGAAGAATCAACAACAGCATCATCATAATCTTGGGTTAAACACAAGATTAGCCAACATACCTCCAGAAGAATGAAGAACAACCTCAAACCCTTCAAGAATACACTCCAATCTACAATCTCTCTAGCTCCAATCCAAGTTAGGAAGCTCCAAAGAAAATTGGAAGGGGCTGGAAATCACTAAGGAATGCAGGGGGATGATTTCTAGGGAGAGAAATCGAAAATGGGTCGAGAAGAAATGAAAGACGAAACATGTCTTTATAATCTGCACAGTACATTATGGCCACTATCCACCTATCTTAACGTACGAAATGCATATAACGTACGTCATCACCTATACGTAGCGTACGCTACGTAGTCCAAAACTCGCTTCCTCAAATGGGGTATCCATTATGTACATCACCCAAATTAAGTACGTAATCAGCCTCATCATTACGTACGTTAACCACAAGGTATAGAGTACGTAATGGGCGTTGTGAAACCCTAAAATCTTAAACATTTGAATTCCCTAAATTACCCCTCAACTTTGAACTTATAAGAATAATTATTAATCTAAAACCTAAGTTATATAGATCTTAAATCCTTAACAGTATTACTAAACATTAAGCTATGAATATAACTAACATTTAAATGATACAAAAACTACTTGAATTCATATCTCACGTTTAATATGACTTCTTTGGGCCAAATTCTCACTTTGACACACATTAACTTTAGCTTGGGCCTGAAACACTTAAGTTAACTTAAACTAAAGCCCAAGAAACATCCTGGAGATAGAATCGACTAGTCAATGAGCAATACCATCAATCACGGATATTTTGATCTCTTTCCATCTAAAACACACGCTCCTCATTCATATCCTCACAAAACATACGGTCATTCTCTCCTAAAATATTTCACACACAAAAAAACCCTAATTCAACAAAAGTGACGACACCATAAAATTCCTCTCCATTCGATCATAAAGTGGCAGTACAAAGGCTTTGATATGGTTCTGAATTCGTGGTACTAAGGTGGTGGTTTGACGTGGGTATTTGCTGGTTCAAAGGGTGGGATTGTTTCGGTTTGAATCTTGGTTTTGGTCCTTCATTCGCCGTTTCTTTCAGTCGAAAGGGGGTATTGTATCACTTCCCTTTTCTGTTCCAATGACCTTCATATTTAAGCTACTAGCACATGTATTTAACTCACTAATAATTGACATTTGAAACCTATTAATGCATCATTTTCATGAACGCATGTTTAACACCACATGAAATCATAGAAAGCTTTGTTAATATGTTATGTCGATCTAGCCTTTTGGTCCAGCCCTAATACAATTTTAAACACATTTTAAGACCACATTAATGACACTAATTACATACTACTAAACCTGGAAAACTCTAGGTAATTAATTAGGGGTCTATTAGGGTTTATAAGGGGTTAGGGATTTATTTTTCTGTCACAATAGTATGCTGACCAGATTTTTGAGTCGTGTTGCAAGGGTCATAAGTTAATGATACAAACATGATTTTACTTTATTCTTGATTCTAAAACTAAGTTCAGGATGTGTAATATCGGGATATGAAATTTCATAATTTTTGGAGGTCGAGAAGATAGTCTTTTGATTTTTGGGAGTTCGAGTGTCAAAAATGTGTTTTGAATGTCTGAAAACCAGTTGGAGTTTTGATTTTACATTTTCAAACCATAAAGAGTTGAGAGCTCTCCTTTATGTGGGACTTCCTGGAATTTTTGTATATTTTTCTGAAGTGCATAAATGGGCTAACCAAATGCAAATTTTCTGCATGTATGTGCAGTTAATTTTCTAGGTATGTTTGGATAAACGATTTTTAAAAGGATTGTTACACTTAATAATAAAATCTGGGAAAATTCGTGTAAGTTCATAAGACATATAAATACCTGGGTAAATTATTATAGCTTCTGAATAAGAGTCTAAGTATTACTTTAAAATTTCAAAAGTGGAGTTTGAATCATACTAAAATGAGTAACCTAATTCAATTAGACTTAAAGTAATAATTGGTATTTAATTCGTATAGGTTCCGTGAAGCGGGAGTGATCCATCTCGTGTGACCTTTCTTTTCCTATTTGTTTGCTTTGCCTAAGGTACAGATATTCTGACCTTATCTCTTAAGGTTTCTCATGATTCGTTCACATCTGTTTGATATTAGCTTTGATTATGATACCTTGATCTGAGCCTTCTTAGTTATTTGATATTAACGGCTGTTGATTATTTATGTTTAAGACTTCCGCTGTTCATTTATGTTCATTATGTTCATTATGTATGTTATGATATGTCACCATAATGTGATGCTTCTATCCTTGTCGGGTTGGGGTGTTACAATTATGGTATCGGAGCCCAGACTGCGACCTATAGTACATAAGTCATGGCCTGTGAACATGTGGACCCTAGGATTTGACCCTTGAACTTAGGTTTTTGACTTGTGAGGATTTGGGTAGACACTAGGTTTCTGTTTCAACTTTTCCTTTAGTGATTATCCTTTCTTTTATCTAACCTTACTAATCGTTTTGATGATCATTTAGATGGTGAATACGCATAGAAATACTAATAGGGATGATATCCCTGACTTTGAGCCTATGATAGCCGCTGCTTTGGCTAATGCTCTCCCGAATATCTCTACTGAACTGAGGACCAGAATCACCGAGGACATCATGAATGGTGCTGGTTCATCGGGTGGCGGTGCTCCACCTATCAGGATGCATGGTTGGATTGAGAAGTTCACCAAGCTTAAGCCTCTTTATTTCCGATTTGCTGCCACCCCCACGGAGGCAGAAGATTGGATTACTCATATAGAAAAATTGTTCAAGGTCTTGGGTTGTGGTGACAAATTTAAGATGCGTCTGTCTACCTTCAAGTTGGAAGGCGATGCATTTAATTGGTGGAAGGCGTATGTTCTGGCTAAGGGAGAGAATTTTTCTGACACTTGTGCATGGAATACTTTCCATGACATCTTCTATAAGCAGTATTTTCCTTTCTCGGAGCAGAAAAGGTATGAGCGCGAGTATGGGGCTATACATCAGTTGGATCGGGAAACATCAGGAGAGTATATGCAGAGGTTCCTAAGGTTAGCTAGTTTTGTTGGACCGGTTGCGGGTGATGCTCATAGGCAGGCCAGACACTTTAAGTGGGGACTGAAACATTGGGTTTTGGAATGGATAGTGAATACCAATTACACCGATGTTGCACAAGTTGCGGATGCGGCCCGTAACATCGTGTTACTGCATACTAATAGGGGTTTAAACAAGAGAGGCCGAGATGGTGACCGTATTAACTACAGGGGTCAGGGTCGTTAGGACCAGGGGTTTGAGCATAAGGGTCGTCAGGACCAGGGTTATGAGCACCGAGGTCGTCAGGACCGGAGTTTTGATTTGAGGTGTCAGGATTTTAGGGGTCAGGATCAGAGGGTTACTAGTAGGAATGGGAATGATCGTCAGGGTCATGGTAACAACAACCAGCGTCAGTACAGGGATCAGTCGACTGGGGTTTCTCAGCAGGGTCGATCGTTAGGTTCTTCGGGTCAGAGGAGGCCTACTGAGATTTTACCTCCTCCACCTCTCTGTACTACTTGTGGAAAGCCTCGTCCGGGCATTTGTCACAAAGCTACTAGAGGATGTTTCACTTGCGGGTTTACTGATCACAAGGTGAGGGATTGTCCCCAGGAGAAATGGATTGCATCAGTGAACTCTGCTAGGCCAGCTCCTACTATGGGTCATGTTTATGCTACGACTCGTGATCAGACAACAAACTCATCAGGAACTATTACCGACATTCTTTACATTGGTGATCGTACAGTTTTTGCATTATTTGATACAGGTGCCACACACTCCATTATATCTGTTTCATTTGCCGAGAAGTTTAATATGACCCCAACACCACTAACAAATCGTATATCCATCTCAACACCAGTGAAAAACCATGTACTCATTGAACATGAGTATGTGAATTGCCCCTTACTGTTTGATGACCGCGTTCGTCCGGCGAATTTGCTCCCTATTGGTATGATCGATTTTGATGTGATTTTGGGCATGGATTGGTTGGCTTCGCATAGAGCTACCAATGATTGCCATGCCAGAAATGTGATCTTCGGCTATTTGCATCAGCCTGATTTTATTTATCATGGTTCTCAACCTCTTAAATCTGCTAAAATTATTTCTGCTATGAAGGCATGAACTTTGATTTCCCATGGTTGCCAAGGTTTTATGGCTTCTATTAAAGATACATCTTTGAAGAGTCCTAGTATTGAAAGTCTTCCTGTGGTACGAGAGTTTCCCGACGTTTTCCCCGACGAACTTCCTGGTTTACCTCCTGCTAGGGAAGTTGAGTTTGGCATTGAATTGATCCCAGGTGCTGAACCTATTTGCAAAGCTCCATACCATATGACGCCCTTAGAGTTGAAGGAGTTGAAGGAACAGTTACAGGAACTCTTGGAGAATGGTTTCATCCGACCCAGTGTTTCTCCTTGGGGTGCACCTGTTTTGTTTGTTAAGAAGAAGGATGGAAGTATGCGATTGTGTATCGACTATCGTGAGCTTAACCATATAACTATCCGTAATGGTTATCCTCTTCCGCATATCGATGATTTGTTTGATCAATTGCAAGGGGAAAAGTTCTTTTCGAAAATTGATTTGAGGTCGGGTTATCACCAATTACGTGTGAAGGAGCAAGATGTTCCTAAGACCGTGTTCCATACCCGATATGGTCACTACGAGTTTATGGTTATGCCCTTTGGTTTGACTAATGCCCCTGCTATTTTCATGGACCCGATGAATCACGTATTCCACGAGTATCTCGACAAATTCTTTATCGTATTCATTGACGACATCGTTGTTTATTCTAAGACTGAAGAAGAATATGAACAACATCTTCATATTGTCTTGGAAACTCTTCGGCAACAAAAGTTATATGCCATGTTTTCTAAGTGCGAGTTCTGGTTGAGTGAGGTTGCATTTTTAGGTCACATTGTATCAGCTAATGGTATCACCATGGATCCAGCTAAGGTTGAAGCTATCACAAAATGGCCGAGACCTACTACTGTGACTGTGGTTAAGAGTTTTATGGGTCTTGCTAGCTACTACCGATGGTTTTTTGAAGGTTTCTCGCGTTTAGCTTTACCAATGACAAAACTCATGAGGAAGGGCGAGAAATTTGTTTGGACGGAGGAGCAAGAAGAGAGTTTTGAGGAGCTGAAACAAAGGTTGGTGTCTGCTCTTATTTTGACTCTTCCAGCTGGTTTTAGCGGATATCAGATATATAGTGATGCATCAAAGAAAGGTTTCGGCTGTGTTCTTATGCAACATGGCAAGGTAATTGCTTATGCTTCGAGGCAACTAAAACCTTATGAGGTGAACTACCTGACCCATGATTTGGAATTGGCAACTAAAACCTTATGAGGTGAACTACCCGACACTATTTGTATGGCGAGTCGTGTGACATATTTACTGACCTCAAGAGTCTCAAATATATCTTCACCCAGAAGGAACTTAATATGAGACAGAGGCGATGGTTAGAACTTCTCAAAGATTATGACACGAACATTCAATACCATCCGGGCAAAGTTAATGTTGTTGCTGATGCACTTAGCCGGAAATCTGGTATGATAGCGAGCCTTGAGATTGAACCTCGAATCCTTAATGACCTCGAGATATTGGACATTGAACTTTGTGTACGAGGTTATGACAGATATTAGGCTAGTATGAAGATAGAGTCCAATCTTATACTACGGATTAAGGAAGCTCAAAAGGATGATGGTGAACTTTGGTCTGTGGTTCAGAATGTTGAAGAGGGAAAGCAGTAGGAGTTCAGAGTAGATGACTCTGGCATGGTATGGTTTGAAGATCGGCTTTGTGTTCCTAATGATCCTGCTTTACATGAGGCTGTGTTGTCTGAGGCCCATAGTTCCCCATTCACTATCCATCCTGGTTCTACCAAGATGTACAGGGATCTTAAGCAACACTTTTGGTGGAGCGGCATGAAATGGGATGTAGCATTGTATGTTGCCAGATATATGACTTGCCAGCAGGCCAAAATCGAACATCAGAGGGCTAGTGGTTTGCTGCAACCCTTAGATATTCCTACTTGGAAGTAGGATGAGATTTCCATGGACTTTGTTACTGGTTTGCCTCTTACTCGAAAAAGACATGATGCAATTTGGGTAGTCATCGATCGGATAACCAAATCTGCCCATTTCTTACCTATTTGTATGGATTATCATATTAGTAGATTGGCGGAAATTTTTCAGCCGGAGAATGTTAGACTTCATGGTACTCCGACATCTATCGTGTGAGATAGAGATCCGCGGTTTACTTCTTGTTTTTGAATAGGCCTACATAAAGCTTGGGGTACTCGCCTTAAGTTTAGCACGACTTTTCATCCACAGATAGATGATCAGTCAGAAATAACCATTCAGACTTTGGAAGACATGTTAAGGGCGTATGCATTAGAGTGGACTCGAAGTTGGGATGAATACTTGTGCTTGGTGGAGTTTGCCTACAACAATAGTTGGCATGCTAGCATCAAGGCAACACCTTATGAGCTTCTGTACGGGAGGAAATGTAGAGCACCTATTTGTTGGGATGAGGTAGGTGAACGTTTGATTGAGGGGCCGGAGATTATTGAGATCACTAATGAGAAAGTGGCTATAGCCAAGGAGAAGCTGAAAGAGGCTCGCACTCGACAGAAGAGTTATGCTGATAAGTGTCGACGTGACTTGGAGTTTCAGGTTGGGGATCGTGTATTTCTGAAAGTATCGCCGTTCAGAGGTGTGAAATCTTTTGGGATCAAATGGAAGCTTAGTTCTTGATTCATTGGACCGTTCGAGATTCTTGAACGTATTGGGGAGGTTTCTTATCGTTTGGCTCTACCTCCTCAGTTATCACATGTTCATAATGTCTTCCATGTATCTCTGCTGAGGGGATACAATTATCATCCTTTGCATGTGGCATCTTATCCGTTTGATCAGATTCAACCTGATATGTCTCTTCCGGAAGAACCCGAAGCTATTTTGGATCGACAAGATCGAGTCATGAGAAACAAAGTCATTCCATTTGTTAAGATTCTTTGGAAGAACCACCCAGAGCGTGAAGCAACCTGGGAGACCGAGCAATCGATGCGAACCAGTTATCCTCATTTTTTTTCGTAGTCCGGTATGTCTTCATTTCCGTTCTCATTTCAATTTCACGGACAAAAATTTTTTTTTTAGAAGGGAAGAGTTGTAAAACCCTAGAATCTTAAACATTTGAATTCCCTAAATTACCCCTCAACTTTGAACTTATAAGAATCATTATTAATCTAAAACCTAAGTTATATAGATCTTAAATCCTTAACAAGATTACTAAACATTAATCTATGAATGTAACTAACATTTAAATGATACAAAAACTACTTATCACACGTTTAATATGATTTCTTTGGGCCAAATTCTCACTTTGACACGCATCAACTTTAGCTTGGGCCTTAAACACTTAAGTTAACTAAAACAAAAGCCCAAGAAACATCATGGAGATAGAATCGACTAGTCAATGAGCAATCCCATCAATCACGGATATTTTGACCTCTTTCCATCTAAAACACACACTCCTCATTCATATCCTCACAAAACATACGGTCATTCTCTCCTAAAATATTTCACACAAAAAAAACCCTAATTCAACAAAAGTGACGGCACCATAAAATTCCTCTCCATTCGATCATAGAGTGGCAGTACAAAGGCTTTGATAAGGTTTTGAATTCGTGGTACTAAGGTGGTGGTTTGACGTGGGTATTTGCTGGTTCAAAGGGTGGGATTGTTTCGGTTTGAATCTTGGTTTTGGTCCTTCATTCGCCTTTTCTTTCAGTCGACAAGGGGTATTGTATCACTTCCATTTTCTGTTCCAATTACCTTCATATTTAAGCTACTAGCACATGTATTTAACTCACTAATAATTGACATTTGAAACCTGTTAATGCATCATTTTGATGAACGCATGTTTAACACCACATGAAATCATAGGAAGCTTTGTTAATATGTTATGTCAATCTAGCCATTTGGTCCAGCCCTAATACAATTTTAAATACATGTTAAGACCACATTAATGACACTAATTACATACTACTAAACCTGGAAAACTCTAGGTAATTAATTAGCGGTCTATTACGGTTTATAAGGGGTTATGGATTTATTTTTCTGTCACAATAGTATGCTGACCAGATTTTTGAGTAGTGTTGCAAGGGTCATAAGTTACTGATACATACATGTTTTTGCTTTATTCTTGATACTAAAACTAAGTTCAGGATGTGTACTATCTGGATATGAAATTTCATAATTTTTGGAGGTCGGGAAGATAGTCTTTTGATTTTTTGGAGTTCAAGTGTCAAAACTGTGTTTTGAATGTCTGAAAACCCGTTGGAGTTTTGATTTTTCATTTTCAAACCATAAAGAGTTGAGATCTATCCCTTTCAAGAATAATATTTAAGTTATGTGGGACTTCCTGGATTTTTTGTATAATTTTCTGAAGTGCATAAATGGACTAACCAAATGCAAACTTTCTGCATGTATGTGCAGTCAATATTCTAGGTATGTTTGGATAAACGATTTTTAAAAGGATTGTTGCACTTAATAATAAAATCTGGGAAAATTCGTGTAAGTTCATAAGACATATAAATGCCTGGGTAAATTATTATAGCTTCTGAATAAGAGTCTAAGTATTACTTTAAAATTTCAAAAGTGGAGTTTGAATCATACTAAAATGAGTAACCTAATTCAATTAGACTTAAAGTAATAATTGGTATTTAATTCGTATAGGTTCCGTGAAGCGGGAGTGATACATCTCGTGGGACCTTTCTTTTCCTGTTTGTTTGCTTTGCCTAAGGTACAGATATTCTGACCTTATCTCTTAAGGTTTCTCATGATTCGTTCACATCTGTTTGATATTAGCTTTGATTATGATACCTTGATCCGAGCCTTCGTAGTATGGCTTTCTTTGACTTATTCTCTATTTGAACCTTTGCTATGCCCCCTTAGATTTGTGAACCTTTGGCATTTGAACTTTGATATGAACTTTTGCTTTGAACCTTTGATATGAACCTTTGACATTTGGACTTTGATTAAGACTCCTTGATGACTTAGACTTTGACTTTGATATGATATAACATTTGAACCCTTCAGTTTGATACCCGAGCCAAGTTCGTTTCCTAGCCATGAAGGTAACATGGCCGTGTCATTGATGCACCAATGTCATGACTCTAGTGTGGTTAAGTGATGTTCCACACCGTCCCATTTTGATATGATATGTGCACTTTATATTTGTTATGGCCAATATGATTTGTTCGGGGGCGTATGGATGCATCCTAGGTTCGATTTGTATTTTATGGATATGATATGATATGATATGATATGATATGATATGATATGATATGATATGATATGATATGATATGATATGTTCGGTGACTGGTGCATGGGTTCGGGAGTTAGCTACTCCATGTTTACTATGATATTTGATTTGACTTATGTTCGGGCTCGTGGTAGATTACTGACCTCTCCTTAATTTTGATATCCTTTTGTTTATACCTTATGCTTTTCCCAATACATCATATTATTCTTTGTTCCTTATCTTTTGTTTCATTTATATATATTTGTTCACTAGGCTTTTTAAGCTCAGCTGCATTTCTTTTTCTGCAGCAGGTATCTAAGCTAGGAGCGGGGATTTTGCTTTGGGTTGAGAGTTGTGCTATTGTGGAGTCTTTACCCTAGTCATCTTAGATTTATTTTGCTATTGTTATGACATTGTTTAGACTTGGATGATTTGTTATTCATCCCTTTGGAGTATTTCTTTTCGTTGAACTTATGTATTGGTTTAAGTCATTTTGACTTACTCCTTTTGATTATTTATGTTTAAGACTTCCGTTGTTCATTTATGTTCATTATGTTCATTATGTATGCTTTGATATGTCACCATAATGTGATGCTTCTACCTTTGTCGGGTTGGGGTGTTACAGGCATTGACCTGCCTGTCCCAATCGAACCATGGGAATCCAGCCTAGCCTCGTCCCACACGCTGAAAGTCAGATCTGATTTGATACCATGTGTTACGTACGTAACCAGGATGGTTTAACATACGTAACACTCTGCCTATAGCATACGTAATGCTTTACATATAGCCTATGCTATGGCTAATGTACTTAGCCAAAAAAACCAAAACTCACCAACAACATCCAAACAACGAATACAACACCGACGAGAAGAATAAATATTTCGATTCCGAAATATCCCAATCCAATATACATTGTATCAGTCAACTACAATAGTACTTGCACAATTCCAAAAGAATACGTACAACATAGCAGTAAAAACGAAAAAATTTATCCCAGGATATTACACTGATATTCACCTTGACATGTGGAAACCGCAGTCGCACTTTGCTTTGCACTTTTACAAGATATTTCTTCACCATTCAGAGTAAAGATATACCCTGATGTGGACATATGTACATCCATGTTTCCTGAAAAATCTGAGTCCATATAACCTGTCACTTTAAGTTCTCCACCGCTGTATGTAAGAACCAAGTCTTTAGTCCTCTTCAGGTAGTTAAGAATATTCTTTATAGCAGTCCAATGTTCCTGCCCTAGATTGGACTGAAACCGACTAACTATAGTTACAGCATAGGCAATGTTCGGTTTAGTGCAAATCATAGCATACATGAGGCTACCCACTGCCGAAGCATAGGGTACCTTTCTCATTTCTTTTCTATCTGAGGACACATTTCTAAGGAAAGTTTTGCACCATATTGCACAGGTAAGAACCCTCTTTTAAAATTTTCCATCCTAAATCGCTTCAGGACCTTTTATATATAGAGGGCTTGGGAAAGACCTATAATTCTCTTCGCTCTATCTCAGCAGAGATGAATACCCAGAATATTGGTGGCGTCTTCGAAGTCTTTTATTGGAAACTTATTAGAAAGCCAAGCTTTCACAGCACTTAGTATTCCTATGTCGTTTCTTATAAGTAGAAAATCATCCACATATTGTACTAAGAACGTAATTTTGCTCACACTAACCTTATTGTAAACACATGGCTCCTCTTCATTTTTGACAAAATCAAACTCTTTGGCTATTTCATCAAAACAAAGATTCCAACTTTGTGTAGCCTGCTTCAGTCCATAGATGGCACGTTGGGGCTTGCATATTTTATGAATATTAGCCTCAGATATGAATCCCTTAGGCTGTTCTATATAGATTTCCTCCTCGAGGTATACATTTAGGAACACCGTTTCACATCCATTTGCCATATTTCATAATCAAAATGGGCTCCTATGGCAAGCATCATGCGGATAGACTTTATCATGGTTACAGGCGAAAAGGTCTCGAAGTAATCGATTCCCTCTCTTTGGGAATAACTCTTCGCCATAAGCCTGGTCTTATGGGTTTCAATCTTGCCATCTCTATCAGTATTTCTATTGTAAATCCATTTATTTCCAACATGCATTATGCCTTTAGGACGATCCACTATATTCCAGACTTGATTAACATGCATAGAGTCTATCTCAGCTTCCATAGCCTCTTGCCACTTCGCGGAGTCAACATCTACCATCGCTTGGTTGTATGTAGAAGGATTATTCTCTTGACTACTTTTCGTCATATCATGGACAACTAGTTCCTGTTGATGCAAATAGCCATACCCCTCAGGTAAATGAGAAGCTCCTAGACCTGCAAGGTTGTGTTTGTATTTTCAGAAGGTTTTGTTCCAATATATTGTACAGATGTCTCATTGGGTGTTTCTTTTATTTCTTCTAAAGAAATAATTCTACATGTCCCTTTAGAATCCCCTAGATATCCTATGAAATGACCATTTACAGACCTAGCTTCCAATTTGTATAACTTTATTCTTCTTGACATAAGCAGGACATCCGCAAATCATAATATGATTAAGACTTGGTTCCCTACCTTTCCACATCTCATATGGAGTCATGGGAATGGATTTAGAAGGATATCTGTTTAAGATATGTGCAGCAGTAAGGAGCGCATAAACCCACAGGTAAATAGGTAGATCAGTATAATTAATCATGGAGTGAACCATATCCAACAAGGTTCAATTCCTTATTTTTGACACACCATTTAGTTGGGGAGTAGCTGGAGGAGTGAACTGTGACACTATTCCCAGTTCATTTAAGAACTTGTCAAACTTGGTACTCATATATTCGCCTCCTCGGTCTGACCTAAGTGCTTTAATATGATGACCCATTTGATTTTCAACCTAATGCTTTGAATTTAGGTTTCATTAAGTACATGAATCCATACCTACTATGATCATCAGTGAACAAAATGAAATACTGAAATCCATCTCTTTCCACTTCAAAAGGACCACATACATCGGTATGGATTAATCCAAGTTTTTCAACAGGTCTTTCAAAAATCCATGTGATTGGTGACTTAGTCATTTTGTCTTGAAGGCAAGATTCAGAAGTTGAATTGGGATCCGATCCCAATAGACCCATAAGTCCATCTTTCTTTATTTTATGAATCTTGATCTGGCCAACATGACCAAGTAAAAAATGCCACTTAAGTGCTTGATTTGTTTCATCCCTACCACGCTTCCTAGTTATAGTGTTCAAAGTGGTTTTATTCTTTAGATTCAAATGGTATAAACCATTTAATAATGTAGTTGTACCAACCAATTTATTTCTAAGATTAGGATCCATCTCGAATAAAGAAATGATATCCTTTACGGTCCATGACCGGAATTGATACAACATTTTTGTGCCCCTTGGGAAAAACAAGTACATCATACAAAGTAATAATAAAACTAAATTTGTAAATCCATCATAAGTGATCCGATGTCAGTATCCTCGACACTATGCCCGATGCCGACTGTCACCATCACTTCTCCAGCTCCAAGCTTCCTACTTCATTCTAGATCCTGATTTATTATACATAAATGAGAACATGCACCATAATCAAGTATCCAAGAAGAAGAATATACAGTTATAGAACATTTTGTTCCCAAAACTAATAGTTCCTTACCTGGAGGTGCATTGCTGTCAAGTTTTGGATAGAGCCTTATCCAATGGCCTAGCTCACTGCAGTTGAGGCAAGCATCTGTCTTCTTTGCCACATTATTCTTTTGAAACATTGGGGTCTGGCCCTTGTCTTTCTGTACCCCTCTTTGGGCTTAAACTGCTTCTTGCCCTTCTTCTTATTATTCTTAAACCTTCGAGGGCCAGAAGAAATTACAAGTGCATTTTCTGAGGGCCTAGTCTTCATTTGAAACTGTGCCGTACTTAGTTTGTTCACTAGCCCATCTAATTTGCAAGCAATCCTATTGCAGTTAAAGTTCATTACAGACTGAGAGAAGGGGTCAGGAAGCGATTGTAGAATAAAGTTGGTCTGGAGAGAATCATGCATCCTAAAATCAAGAGCCCCCATCTATCGATCATAGATATCATTTTGAGGGCATGATCCCCAACTTTCTCACCTTCCTTAATCTGAGCACCAAAGAACTGCTTTGATATCTCATACCAATCAGTTTGGCTTTGCTCGCCATAGAGTTCAGTAACATGTGCCATAATCGCCCTTGTGATGGTATGTTTTCATGGGCTCTTTGAAGCTCATTATTCATTGAGGCCATCATGACACCTCGGACGCGGACATCATCTTTTTTAACCCATTTCTCATGGGCATCAACATCCTGACTAGTCTTGGTCCTTGCAGAAGCCGGTGGTATATCCGCCTCCAAGACATAACCCAGCATTTCCATACTGAGGACTATCCTCAAATTTCGGAGCCATTTCATAAATTTGGGTCCAGGAAGAGTGTTATTTTCTAGTAGAATCATGAATAAGTTAATTGTCATTTTTGAGAGATTTTTCGTTTGTTAATTGCATAGAATAATTTTAGGTTCATTAGTCATTGTTTAGTTATGATTCGAGTAAAGAATTTAAGGACTTTATTTATTCAAAGCTCGACTTCCACAATTTTTATTGGCATTACTCATTCCCCTGTGAAATCCGGAAGTCATGGTTGACTTCATAGTTGTGATCAATTTCTTTACAAAGTTTAATAGAGGGCAACCCATACAGTCTATATTCTATTATTCTTTTTAAATTGGTGTCTAACACCAACCCATCTAATGGATGATTCAACCTTCTTTTACCCCTAGGTCACTTGCCCTCAAGCAATACGGTTTCTATGGCTCGCTGAACTATCTAAGTTTAAACCGTAAACACATATCAGTCTAACAATTGAATCTCACTGGGCAATCGATACAGATTCTAGGGGTTTGATTTTTCACAATCAAATGCATCTAATGCACTCTAGGTATTTATCAACCTTCCCTAAAAATATTACCCCGACATACTCAGAAGAATAATATCTTGGTTTGGATTTCAATTTTCCATGAGTTTGATGGAGGGTAGGAAATCTCGTAACTTTTTTAACTTAGGTGTTTGTAAGTGGGAGAATTACACAATTATATGTTAGATTTTACACATTAATCATCTTATAGTCGTGGTTTGTCGATTTGTTTGTGTGTCATGCAATATGAAAAACATACACAGCCTAAATCTACCAACATGTAGTTCATGGACCGTTCTTAAGTACCGAGTCATCATCGACTCGATTAAAAGAAAATTACAAGTAAACAAATTAAAAGTCTTGAATCTTCGTCTTCATAGTGGCTTGTCATCAGTGCTTATCATAGATAATTTATTACATATTTAAAATTTGCATCATATACAAATTTACTAAAAAAATAAATTGGCTCAAAACGGACATTACAACCCCATCAAATAAAGATTCTATAAACTAAGTCCATGAACTACATCACCATTCAAATAATAATGCAATAATTATACTAAAATTAATGGCAAATACAATTAATCTACATATTGATCCAATCAAGATAAAATTGATCCATCCATTAGAATTCATCCAATTAATTCACACAACATTTAATTTTAACTTGTTCCAGATAAAAAATAAATATTTCATTAAATTAATTCTCTTAAAAAATAATAATACCGTAGTTATATTTTAGTTAAATTAAATCCAACTTAACTAGTGCGAAATTAATTTACCTAACGAAATGTTAAAAACTGGAGACGGAAACAAGATGGCGTGGAAAAAATGATGCGGGTTTTTGATAGTGATTAGGACTGGTATTGTTTTGAGGGTTTTTAATTCTTTTAACATTTTATAATGTAATTTTTGATATAATGATATGTTCTTTATCATTCTCATGACTACTAATGACTTTTGACTCTCACTAGCACTGGACATTGTCAACTGATTATTCTTAGAACCACAGATGATTCTTGTAAATGCCTTTTTAAAAAAAATTATTATAATAATATCTATGATATTATTAATAGTAATGTTAATAACTATAATAATAATAAACAATAACAATGATAATAATGATAAATAATAATAATGATAATAATCAACAACAATAAAAACCATAATAACAAATATTATTAATAATTATTGCAAATATTAGTAGTAATAATAATAGTGATCAACAACATCAACAATAATAATTATCAAGATTATTGCTAATAATAATAAAATTATTTTTATTAATAATAATAAGAAGAAGAACTGAACTAAATCGAATCGATTTGAATGGACCTAAATCTGAATCGAATGGACTGAATCGAATCAATTGAATCGAATCAATTGAACTAAAAAACTGAAAAATAAGTCCAAAATAGCAGGGCCTATGTCCACGAACCACATCACCATTCAAATAGTAATGCAACAATCACAATAAAATTAATGGTATATACAATTAATCTAAATATTGATCCAATCAATATATGTTAGGCCAAGTGCGCGGCCCGGCACAAACTGCTGAGCCTAGGCCAAGAGGGTTCGCTCCTCTAGGCCTGCAGGCATCACACTGCCGGCTGGTACATGTAGTGTTTCGGCATTTGCTGCAGGCCATGTCCCGGCAGCTCCGAGTCGCCAGGTCAGACCACTTTTCCAGCTCGTCTTTTTGTCCCGAATCTAAAAAAATAATATTTTTCTAATTTTTATATTACACATATAAATCAGTTTTTCAAAAGAGAAATAGATTTATATCATAACATCAAATAATCAAAAATAAATTTTAAGACGAATAATTAAACATTAATGTTTACAATAAATATGATTCTATATAACCGAGCATTCCAAATGTAAATATCGAATATACTATTGCATAGACCTACCCTCTGATACCACTACTAGAATTCGATAATTAAAATCGAGTTACGCAGCGGAAAAATAAAATTTGTCTAACCGGATAAAAACTGAACCCCCTAAGAGGATCGATCAAGCATCGTTTATCGAATATATGAAAATTGAGGAAGATAATAATTTCTTCTTGATCCCGAGCACAAAAACGAATCCAATCGAACGATCTTTTGAAAATTCTCGAGCACTGAAAGTATCGTGCCTCTACGTATCACGCGTCGGAAGATGACCAAAAAATATTTCTATCTTCTTATTCTCAAAGAATACGGCTTGAAGTATAAAAATTTAGCTTGGTTTTAATTCTATACTCTAAGTATCTTATAAGAGTTATTTTCCTCTCAAATACACTTAAAACTCAAGTGTAGGAAAATAAGATGAAATCTTTGTCTTTTTCTTCTCACTACTCGCGGCCAAAATGTCTTCACATTGAAGCGGAGGATGAATCCTTGATTTTATATACAAAACATATTACATCTTCCACTTTAATAATGATTCCATGAAGAATACTTAATACACCAAGTGTATAAAATATCCCACACACATGAAATAATTTATTTCTAAGTCAAATGAAATAATCCTCATGTGAGGGGATCATGGGGACGGCCAAGATGAATAATCGGTTAGTTGGTTCATTTCGGTCTACAAAACGGACCCTCGTGTATCTAGTTCGATAGATAAATCTTGATACGTTTCAATATTAATATAATTAATCTAATTAATTGATTATATTAAAAATAAAATCTTTAAAAATAATATGAATAATTTATTTAATTCACGAGACCGATTTAATTTATCCAAGAAATTTAATAAGACATCTATTGTCCAATAACCAAGAGAGTATAAACTAAAAATAATCCATCATCAATTCCGATCTCGCGACTCTGTAGGTTCATCTCAGTTAGCATTGAGAGGATTCAATGAGTGTTAGCACCACCTAGCTAGTCCCATGACCTACACCGTAACCCAACTTAGAATGAATGATAGGTATAATTCCAAAACTTTTGCGTTATGAATACCATATACATATAAACCCTTCAATCATGTGTCCCGGTCAAGTATTAGGGTCATGGTAATGTCAAACTCTATAGTAACTTGACTTTAGGAATTTATTAATGCAACCGAGATCACCGAACTTTCGTGTATCAAATACAACTAGATCTAAATGCTTTAAAAACTTATGATCTAGTTTGCCATTAACCGCATAGGACATTTGCTTGCTCACTTACAGGAGAAAGAATCATATATTGGTTTTCAGTAGAGACTCCCACTTGCACACTAAGTTGCAGTTAGAGGTTGACCCCATCAACCGGTGATTGGATCGAACTACTCTAATGATAACTTAATGTCACAAGTACATCTCCTACTGAATCCTCAAGCCAAAGGTTCACGTATACCTATCACAACCTTTCAATTTAGTCATTGACAATCCCTGAGTGTTCCATGGTATCGAATCGAGGTGAGTCGAGTTTGAGTATACTAATCCCATTAGCATACCTATAATGTGTGTTTCCATTAACGATTAGTGAAGAAAGGCACTCTACATGTCAAAGCACACGTAATGCAAGTCTTGTCTAAACTTACTGCCGAGTTGGGTTTTATCGACTTGTGAACCAGTTAGGTATTCGAGCCTTAAACACTTCCAATGCCTATCTTCTTATCTCTATAAGGAGTGGAACGTTTGCTCTCAAATGCTAGGGCTATTATTCTATATACCAAATCACAATTCTAGTGATATACAATAATATCGAAATAATAAATGCCTTAGTTAATTTAATATTCATAATTACAATATAATGTTCTCACTCTCTCATCCTCTGAGTGGCATTCGAGGGCATATTCCTAAAAATCTAAGATGCCTATGATCTTCAAAACTAAGTTTAGAGCCTGGTATATGGAGTTTATAGGGCTGGGGAAGCTCTCAAGGGTGCAGAACTCGGACAAGTTAAGCAGAAGAAATGAAAGAGGTTTGGTGTATTTAGATAGAATGTTGTCCTTAACGAATGTCAGTTGCGCAATGTTACGTACACTAGTTCATTAACGTACGCTAGCTCACAAAAATTTCATACACTATTGATTTACATAGATCACTGCCTCATTTTTGTCCTATTTGGCATACGTTATTAAATTGCTTACGTAGGCTACTTTATTGACTTAGCGTATATTATTTGCATGTTGTAGCGTACACTAATAGTCGCTGACTTGCCTTTATAAAAGTTGTCGGTTGCTTGTGGAAGACGGCCGACATATAGGCTCCACACTCAAACCATGCCTTATCTGATCCTGACTACGCCTTATGTATGCTAGGTAACAGCGTTAACGTACATTACATGTGCTCATTAGCGCACGCTAGGTCTATCTGTTAACGTATGCAAGTATCATGCATGTATATGCATGGACTATCAATTTGCACACAATGTGGTCATGAATACTGGAATATGGATAAGGGAAATCATACTGCAATTAATTATATGATATAATCATACACCACATGATTTAAATATAGATAAAAATAGACAAAAAATATTTGGGTATTACACTACTAGGCCACTTGTCTCCAATTCTCTTGGAGATAATTCACTATACCTTTTAATGGTTACAATGAATTAGTTACAACAACTTTCAACCAATGAAAATCCTTGGCCGCGGTAAATCCTCTTTGATTGCTTGTCACCTCCTTATCAAAAACCCATGGATGCCTCACAACTATCAAGTTGTTTATCACCTTCCAATCAAGAACCCGTGAATATCACACAACCCAACTTTCAAGAACCTCGTTCAAGAAAGTACCCCTTACTCAAATCTGAATGACAAGAGTGTTTGTTTTCTCCAACTTCTAAAGAGCTTCTTATAACTTGAATATATGACCTTAGCTCTACACGATGCTTTAGAGAGTATATTGCTTTTGCTTTCATTGTTCGCTTGTGAGTGTTAATCGTATCGTACTTCTGCTCAAGGGTTCTTCACATATTTGTTCCTTGAGCTCTTCTTAGAGTTGCATCCTTTGGACAAATCAGACTATTGGAGAGAGACTTCCTTGTTTAACATTTTATCTCTTTGCACGGCTTGTCGCTTTCTTCAAATTTGGTCGTTTGAAGATATAAGATTGTCCGTGCCGTTTTTTTTATTTCTATAACACAAAAAGTCTTCTGGGCTTGAATCTCGAGGAATATTTTATTCCTTAACTTCCGTGAATTATTTAGATTGTCTGCTTTGCTTTATTCACGTCTGCATGTGATTTGTCGTCATTGTTGACTTTTCAACGTGTGCTGAAGTGGGCATAGCTGATTCACACTTGTGAAATTTTGTCTAAGTGTCAAGTGTTCCTTTATGTCCATATTTGGCTAATTGCTTGACTTGGCAATACTCGACTGATATTTTTTCTTGGCCATACCGGGATGATATTTTGACTTGGCAATAACCGGCTGATATACTTGGATGTCTTCTGAACTTAGCTGAACGAACTTAGTTGATCGGAAAAACCAAGTGGATCAATACCTAGCCTAATTTTAAAAGGCCCATAGAAGATACTCATTTGGTTCTTCTTTACAATGTCAAGTACTTAGAACATACATTTGAATTGAACTTTGAATACTGGGATGATATCATCAGAATGGTAAGTGTATTCCTAACAAACTCCCCTATTTTGATGATGGCAAAACTTGATGTTTGTTTAAATGTAAGTTAGTCATCACACAAAAAAAAATAAGAACTCAGTCTGTCTGAGACAACTAAGGATTGACATTCAAGCCGATTGTATATACGTTTTATCACTTTAGATTATTACAGCCTTTGAGATAATTTTGGCAAAATAAGTCAAAGAAATTACAAGTGACAAAGAAAATAATTTATTTCTTTCTTGCTCTTTATCTAGTCTTGGCTGGAGGGACTTCTTTTAGAGGTTTTGCCCCAATGGTTTTTTCCACTATATGAATCAACCCATATTTCTTCTTTACTACAGTGGAGGCAAGCTATTGGTCTTCAGGAGAGGTGTATTTATTTTTGATGCAGAATCTTCTCTTGAAGTGCATTTTCATCTAGCTTTCAATTTGCATCTATAGGAGGTTTTTGTGGTCTGAAGGAAGGAATCATTAGATATGCATTGAATTCTTTTTCACCATACTTCTTCAGGATTTCCCACAAGTTTGGCCAGCATATCCGTATATAGTCAATGAAAATTTGTTGTGGGGTATAATTGGGATCTTGAAGTATTTCCCATATGTAGTACTTCGAAATGAACTGCTTCTTGGATGTACCCCATATTGGTACAGCTTCCTCAGGGATGGATTCTTCCAAATAATAGGGCTATTTCTCTTCCTAGCTAAGTGGTTGAACTGTGTCTTTTATGGGTTCTTTCTTGCAGGAAGGTCCTGATGCTCAGCTGTGTTCTTCCTCTTTAGAGGTTTTGAACTTGGTCCAGCCTCCAGATAATGAATAACAAGTGGAAGGGCACTTCTAAGGATAACAGCTAGGGTTCTTATCTCCATTTACTCCTCATTTCTTCCCCTTTTTTTCCAGCATGAATAAGGTGTTTCAGCTGCTCTTCCACCTTCGTCATGAAGTCTTGCATGCCAAAGGGATTTATGACTGATGCAGGTGTTGGGGAAGGTTCCCTTTTATTGAGCAAGGAATCCATTTTACTGTTCTTCTCCTTCAGATACGGTTCAACTTTGGTCGCTAGAAGTCCTTCAACTACCTCCTCAACCATTTTCCTGACGAGTTCAGCAAGGTTATGAGGTAGCTAATCTGCAGATGGTTTATTTGGCTGATCTACTCGGTAGTCTGAGGTAGCTGGTTTTTCAGCAGGGGGAGACTTGGTTGAAGAATGTTCCCCCTAATTTTCAGACTCCTTCTCATCCCTTGAATTTTCAGCTATCCTGTCTCCATCTTGATCAGGTCCACCCTGATCCTCATCATGATGCGAGTCATCCTGCTCGTCTTTTTTTTATACTCCTCATCCTTCTTCTCATCTTCATCTCTTTCTTCTTTTTATTCTTCTTCTTCTTTCTCGCTCTCTTTGTTTTCCACTTCTCCTTCCTCATCTTTTTCAACCTTCTCATATTCAACTCCAACTTTTTCAAATAACTCATCCTTCTTGAAATTAAGATATTTCCCTTGGGCAACCCCTTCCATTATATAGAGCATGAATTGGTCTATATTTCTTTGGAAATTATTTATGAACCGATTTTCATCTAGTAGTAGACTCATATCAGTTTCATTGCAGAACACTTTGATGAATTTCTCAAAGGTCAGAGGGTAGTCCCATCCACTCCTCTCAACTAACTCCTTAATAGCAATAAATCTAACGGACCTCAAATGTTTCCAGTCTTTATATGCAGATATAATGGAAAGCTTGAGGATATGTTTACTTACCATTTTAAGTAGATCCTTACTTATATGAAATGGATTGTTGTCTTTGAGGTTGAACCTATAGTGAATGTCTGCTTCCTTAATTATATCTTATTCTTCAGCTTCTACTTCCACAGGAGTGAGGAAGCTTCAGGATTAGTACACCAGGGATGAGGTTTTCTTCTTCCTTTTCTTCTATCAGGGACAACTTGATTGTCTGAGTTGTTGGCACTTTAGTGGTATGATTTGAGTTTTAGTTGGGATACATGACTCATCTGTCATCTCAGCTGCCGGAATCTCAGCAACGGTTTCTTCTGAGGACTCAGTTGGATAATCACCTAGTCCTTTCATTTTTTTTGTTGCAGATACATGTGATGATTCGACGATGGTGACTTCCTTCTTTTCAAGGGACTTCCTCTTCCTTAAATGTGCATACAACGTAAGGTTGTTGCTATCTTCATCATCTTCTGGTTGGGCAGGTGTCATGATTGGTTGTTTTTCAGCAATAAGTAACTTATCTGATAGGATATTAGCTGCATTGATTTCAGCTGGGGTCAGTTCAGTTGGGATCTCAACTGTGGATAAGATAGCTACTGGTGATTCTTCTTATGCTTCATACTCGGATTCAGACGCCATTGTCTATGATGATGTGTCTGTTTTCGTTTTAGCCAGCATCTCTTTAGCTCGAGGTTGCTGTACAGACAGGCCTCCACTGCAACTGCGTCCAAATGCCTAAGATGTTTGTTGATGTGAAACTTTTCTGGATTGCCTTTGGCCATTCCCACGCACTCCAGAATCTAGCTAATTTGAGTTCCATAGATCAACTTTTGGCTGAATTTCTTATTAGTACTATCCTAGCTGACCTTGTTCACTTCTTTCACTATCTGCCTGAAAATATATTCAGGCTAGTTAATTCTCTGTCTTTGCATCATTGCCCCCATCACAGTGTATTTTGATGTGGACATCTCATCAAAGCTACCAAACATGCCCATTAAAATTTTGTTGGTCATGTCCATTATGAAGCAAAATTCCTTCTGGATGTCCACCTTCTTTGCAGTGTTCTTCATTTTGCTCTACTGATCTGGCATCTTAATCCATTGCCAAATATCCAGATGATTTTATTGTGAAGCCTCCACCTCTATTCCATGGTTTTCCAAAAGCACCAGAGATAGTTTGCTGGTTGATGATGATGCTTTCGTCAAAGATTGAGCTTTCTATGCCCTGTTCAATACTCGTGCTTCCTTATGAAAACAAATGAGTGATTTGTTGTAGATTTCAAGATGGTTGATGCCTAGATAATAGTAGATACCATTTTTCTTCATTTGTAAGATCAAGTCCACCATGAGTAGGATGTCGTTGGACTCCAGTACGATGAAGTCTACCACATTGTTGAAAATGATTTGCTTATTCACGACCTTCAAGTTGATGTTCTTGAAGTAAGTCTCGTAATCCATTTCTACAGTTTGAAAGTGTTTTCAGCGTAGATAAGAGTTCACATTTTTGCTATCGAAAAACTAAGATTCTTGATCATAAATTTTTGCTTATCATTCTTAGACGATATGTTTTATTGATACTTTCAATCTTTTCAAATAACGAACAATTTGAAGTTGGTTTTAAATAATATTTAATTCTAAAGTGATGGCTTGTCTTTTCGGAGAATGTGCGGTAGTGATTTGACAACGTATGGTTAGACATGGGGTTTTTAGAGTCATGCATATTAATCCACGTGTGATTTTAAATAAGAGAAAGTAATGTTAATGAGATTAGGAACTTAGCTGGTTGACTGTTTGACTATTTGACTCATGACCCAGCTGTGTTTTGATCCTGGATGAATTTCCTAATCTGCTAGGTTCTTTGATCCTGGCTGAGTTTTAGCATTAGCTAGGTTCTTTGATCCTGGCTGTGTTTCTGCATCATCTAGGTTCTTTGATCTAGCTGAGTTCCCTCATCAGCTAGGTTCTTTTATCCTAGCTGAGTTTTCGCATCATGTAGGTTCTTTTGATCCTGACTAAGTTTCTGCATCAGCTTGGTTCGTAGCTAGGCACTTTATTCCCAGTCTAAGAGTCCAAGATCCCTGATTAGATCAAGAAATCTTTCTTTTGGCAATGGCTTGGTGAATATATCAGATCTCTGATACTCAGTGCTGATTCTTCCCACTCGAACTCTTTTGTTAATTCTCTGATAAAGTGATGTTTGACATTAATGTTCTTCGTTCTGGAATGTAGCACTGGATTGTTTGTAATGGAAATTGTGCTATTGTTGTCATACCATATCGGGACTTCATTGTCTATAATATTGTAGTCCCTTAATGTTGGGATAACAAATCCCTATATCGATGCTGCTTGGATAACAAACCTTGTATCGATCGTATTGTCAGAATGTTTTGACAATATGCCAAATCCTAAATACCGCCTATAGCTGTATCGAAAAGCTGATCAAGTATCAACCATGTATTGAAGACTTTTCGCAGTCCCTATCATACAGTATATTGATCATACAGCAAAGAGTCCCGCAAACCCAAAGTATGGAAGCTGTCTCGAATATCAATACAGTGATCCTTCCATACAGCTCTCAACAGGACAAGAAGGAATCTTCAGTATTCGCTAGAAGTCCAGTCCCATTGATAAAGAAGTATTTAAATACGAAATGATAAAGTACTTAAATACTGTAAGTCAGAAGATCTTCAAAATCCCGCAATATCCGGATCTCAGTCAAATATCAGTTGTCGCATAATCTTGATCAACGGATATATTTCATAAGGATATATATATCTCCAGAGTTTGAAGATCATCAACTACTGAACTACATGAAAGAACGACTGAAAATCTACAGATTATTCACGACTTACAAACGATCAAGCTTACAAGAAATATTCAGAGCAAAACATATCTCCCCAAGCTTTCTGCTATTCAGATAAAAGAGATATACAGTGCTCAAACCTTGAACAACACATTATCAGCTTAAAGCCCAGAAAGTCATAGCTGTTGTTCCAACCCTGTTCTATCTTTGAACAAACTCATATCAGCCTTGTGTGGACTGAGGAATCTTTGCTACTCCCGAACTGTGTGTGAAGTACTTGCATTAAAGAAGATGAAGCTTCAGAACTGTGTGTGAAGAAGCCAGTCAAAGTGTTAGCTCAAACCAATCTGTGTGAACGGTTGAAAGCTAAGATCTTTATATCAATCTGTGTGAACGATATATTGATTAAGTGTTGTTATAATTACGTAGTTGTGCACGCAATAATTATAATAAACTTTTTACTCCTGTGTGGAGGACCAGTGGATGTAAAGGGGTTTACCTCAAACCACTTTAAATACTGTGTTATTTACCTTCTGACTTTATTGTTTTATTAACTGTGATTATTTAAGTATACACTACACATCGAGTTACTGTATCCTCAGCAACTAACTGTATTTAAGACTTCCGCTATGCACTCAGATTTAAAACAGTACAGCTTGTTATTTAAAACACTTTCCAAGTTGTATCCTGTATACTTAGTGTCCAATAAGTGGTATCGGAGAGGTTGATTCTAAAAAGAATCAGTCGTATTTTTAACCGAATCAGATCCAAAATCACTTATTCCTTTTAAAACAGTCTTTTTTTATTCCTAAATTCTCATATGGATACATCAATGATCAACAAAGTTCCTATGTTCTCTATTAATGAATTTGATGATTGGAGAATCAAGATGGAGGCTCATCTTGCAGCAATGCACGAAGAGATGATTTTTGTTATACAGGATGGCCCCATCAAGATAATGAAGGTAAATCCGGCTGCAAGGATTGAAGGCAAGCCCATGCTGAGATGCTCGAGAAGGAGCGCGATCAATGGACCACAGATGAAAGAAAGCGCGCCAACCTCGACAATGTTGCAAAGAATGCGTTGTTTGTCACCCTCGACAAAGGCACATTCTCGAAGGTAAAGAGATGTAAAACAGCGATATCTGGGATAAACTCAAGTTGATTTGTGAGGGAACTGAGCTCTCAAAAGAAAAGAAAATTTCCAAATTAACTCAGCAATTTGAATCTTTTGAAATGAAACCAACTGAAACACTTGAGAAACTTGACCTCAGATTCACTAGAATTGTTGGTGAACTTGAAGCTTTGGGCGAAATTTATACTCAAAGGGAGAAAAACTTAAAGATTTTCAGATCTCTCCATGCCCGATGGGACATTAAGACCACAACTATGCGTGTGTCGTGTAACCTTTGTGAAATATCTACCTTTGATCTCTTTTATGACCACAAAGCTTTCGAGTATGATATAGACCGGAGAGAGAAAGCTGAAGAATCTCCAGCTAGGACTACAGCCTTAGCCGCTGTATCCAACCATCGACACAGCATGCCCAGCCCATCAAAGCCAAATTACAAGAATGCTGACAGTGACGACGATATCCTGTCACAAGATGAAATGGCGCTCCTCATGCACAAATTCAAAAATTTCATCAAACAGTCTGGAATGACTCCCTACAGTCCCAAACCTGTTCACAAGGTAAGTACTGAAAATTCCTCTGGTGACGTTAATCTATGCTATAATTGCAGGAAACCAGGACATTATGCAAACAAATGTCCTCATCCCAAAGTTCAAAGGTTGCCGGAAGCCGAGCAACAAGAGAGGGATGAACGAAGATGTGCTTGGAAAAACAAGCTCAAGGCACTGATAGGAGAATCAGAAGCCTCCCCCACACCATCTAAATCTGAAGAAAGTCTTCAGGTAGTCACTGAAAGTGATTCATCTAACGATGAGTTCGAAGATAAGGCATATTTGTGCTTTATGGCAAAGGACATTTCGGAAGAAGAAGATAGCGATGATGAGGTAAGCTCAACCTCAATTATTCCAGTAAATGCATCGCATACTTTCGAAAACATGATGAATGAATTTAAGAACATTCAAAAAGCCCACGAGACTTTGAAAAATGAAAACATTCAGCTTCAACTTTCCAACATAGAGCTGAAAGAAGAAAATGACTTGCTAAAGATAAATTATGAAAATATGTCTATTGATTGTGAAAACAGTAAGGTCGAGCATGAAAAACTCGTGGAGAGCAATCATCAACTTGCTCATGAACTAAGTGAGACTAAGTCTCAAATTGGAAGCAAGACAAATGATTTTGTTCTACTTCAAGCTAAATTTAATACTCTCGAGAAATGAGAAAGCGAACTTGAGACCATTCTGAAATCTTTCAAGAAATCATCTAAAAGAATGGAAGAAATTCTAAGCACTGGGCAACATGCTCATGATAAAAGTGGCTTAGGATACAGCTCATTTTCCAACAAAGGGAAAACTAGTACTGTGTTCGTCAATAGTGTGGAACACATTCCTGTATCGGAAGATACTCCTAGTCCTGTGAAGGAACCTGCTACACCGCGAAAAGCAAAGGCTTCCATTCCGCCCCCGCAATCCTATTCAAGACAACGGAATCATAAGATATTTCAACCTGTAAGGCGCACGCAACAACATGCTCCCCGAGCATATCAACAGCGCCAACAGCCGTTCAGAAAGAAGGCTGTATCCAAACACCAAAGGCCCGCACGGCAGTACTTTCAGTACAGCACGCCTAGGTAATGTATACAGGAGCCTTGTCATTCATCGAGACACCAAGTGTCCGCACAGTATCAACAACAGTGTTGGGAATTCAACTGGAGACGCAGAAGGAAAGATGTAAGGCCAAAGAAAATGACTCCACCTCCGAGACGGCATACGTACTGGATTAATAATAATAACCCTGATTTTTAAATGCATAATGATTATCATGGATACCGTAACTATGTACATGCCCCATGTAGATACCGCAAATATGCACCAAATGAAACCTACAGTAAACCAATTGCTGTTAGGAAAATTTAGGTACCAAAAGGCACTAACATTCACGGACCTAACAATGAAAGGGGACCTAAATCTACATAATTTATGTGCTACATGACATTTTGGAGAAGGACATATGGTACTTCGACAGCGGATGCTCCCGGCACATGACAGGAGATAGAAGCAAGCTATCATATTTCGTAGAAGGTCGCGGTCCAAAAGTGCGCTTCAGTGATAAATCCAAAGGAAGAACAAGAGAAAAAGGAAACCTTCTTGTCGGAAAATCCAAAGTCACCGATGTAGCTCATGTTGAAGGCTTACAGTACAATCTACTTAGTATTAGCCAGTTCTGTGACAAACAATTCTCGGTGAAATTCTATATAGATCACTATAGAGTCAAGAACATCCTAACCAAAGAAGTTGTGCTCACAGGAAGCAGATCAGGTAATATATATTGCTGACTGGATGCCTACGAGCTCCACTATTCCTTGTTTAGTTGCCAAAGGCACTGCAGATCTAAGCTGGCTATGGCACAAGAGGATGTCACACTTCAACTTCAAGACGATCAACAAGCTCTCAACATAGGGACTGGTTAGAGGATTTCCGAATGTATCATTCCAAAAAGACAGTGTCTGTGGACCTTGTCAAAAAGGCAAGCAAATCAAGTCCACCCTGAAGAGAAAATCCTACCTTTCAACCCACAGAGTGTTGGAGATGCTACACATGGATCTCTGTGGTCCTGTAGACCCGGTAAGTTTGGGAGGTAAGAAATACTGTCTCGTTGTTGTTGAAGATTACTCCAGGTATGCTTGGACAATTTTCTTAAGCAAGAAGAAGGAAACAACATCAAAGCTGCCCGAGCTCCTGAGAAAACTTCAAAATGAAAAAGGATCGAGTATCGTGTCCATTCGTTCCGACAGAGGTACAGAATTTACTAACCGCTTTATAGAGCAATACTGTTCGGAAAATGGGATACAACACGAATACTCAACTGCCCGTACACCTCAACAAAATGGTGTTGCCGAGCGGAAGAATAGGACGCTGAAGGAAGCAACAAGGACAATGATTGCCGCAAGGAAGTTGCCACAGTGTTTCTGGGGTGAAGCAACCAATAAAGCATGCTACACTCAAAACCGTTGTATCGTCAACAAGCACCACAACAAAACAGCATACGAGGTATGGAACAACAAAACTCCATTAGTTTCGTATTTTCACATTTTTGGATGCAGGTGCTATGTGTTGAATAATGGGAAGAATCAACTTATAACCTTTGATGACAAGTCAGATGAAGGAATTTTTGTAGGATATTCCTCCGTCAGCAAAGCTTACAGGATCTTTAATAAAACGAAGCTGACGATCGAGGAATCAGTTCATGTAGTGTTCGACGAACCTCACCATGACCCTACAGGAGTAGAAGTTGTTACTCAGAACATCCAACAAATTTCCATCTTAGATCCACCAACTCCCATAAAACCTGTTGTTGACCTAGAAATCAACCCCGCAGCTGCAAGAATCGACGTAGATGAAGCCGCTGAAACTACAGCAACTCAAGATACAGTATGGGACCCCAAATTGGAACCCGACCGAAGATGGTTGAGAGATCACCCGCAAGAGCTGATCATCGAAAAAATTAATGCTCGTGTTTCTACCCGTAGGAGAATAAATAGTACACAAGGAAATGTACTGTGTGCACAAGAAGAACTAGATACTGAGATATCACCATTCCCTGAATGGAAATCTCAATCCGAGCTTAGAAGACTCAATATGTGCCTTTGTTCTTTGTATTCTTAGCCCATCAACTGTTTCTACCATAGAAGCTCTCAATAATTCTCATTGGATAACATCTATGGAAGAAGAGCTTAACGGTTTCGAAAGAAACAATGTATGGTATCTTGTACCCAGACCTACGCATCAATCAGTTATTGGAACCAAATGGGTATTCAGAAACAAAAAGGATCGAAATGGACTAATTATAAGGAATAAATCCAGAATAGTCGCTCAAGGCTATAGACAGGAAAAAGGCATAGACTACAATGAAACGTTTGCCCCTGTAGCCAGACTAGAGGCCATTAGGATATTTTTAGCCTTTGTCGCCCATAAGAGCTTCATTGTATACCAAATGGACGTCAAAAGTGCATTCCTAAATGGAGACGTTGCAGAAGAAGTTTATGTTGAACAACCACCAGGGTTTTCCAACACAGACGGCATCGATTTAGTATACGGGCTGAGGAAAGCACTGTATGGACTTAAGCAATCCCCTAGATCATGGTATGAGACCCTATCCCAGTATATAACCGATAATGGATTTGAGAAAGGTAATGTGGACAAGACCATGTTCAAAATACAGGAAGGCGATGACCTTCTAATGGTTCAAATCTATGTAGATGACATTATATTTGGTTCAACTAACCTTGCTTTATGTCAAAGGTTCTCTCATCTCATGCAAAGTAAATTTGAAATGAGTATGATGGGAGAACTTAGTTATTTCCTAGGTTTGCAGGTAAAGTAGTTGCCTATAGGGATTTTCATCAACCAGGAAAAATACAGCAAGGAGCTTCTCAACAAATTTGTAATGAACACTTCCAAATCATCGTTAACTCCCATGAACACTTCCGTGCAAATTAGTGCTGATGAAGCCGGAAAGCCGGTTGACCAATCACTCTACAGGAGGCTTATTAGCTCTCTCTTGTACCTAACGGATAGTAGGCCGACATCTAGTTTGTTGTAGGAGTGTGTGCGAGATATCCAGTAGTACCCAAAGAATCACACTTCAATACATCTAAAAGAATCCTGAAGTATATTAAAGGAACAGTCGATGTAGGACTGTGGTATCCTAAAGAAGGCGGATTCAATTTAGTTGGATACAGCGACTCGGATCTCGGAGGTTGCAAGCTAGATAGGAAGAGTACAAGTGGAACTTGTCACTTTCTTGGACCTAGACTTGTTTCATGGTTCAGTAAGAAGCAATTGGCAAACTCACTTTCCACGGCTCAATCAGAATACTATGCTGCTGGTAGTTGCTGTATGCAGATCCTTTGGATGCAGCAACAGTTGTCAAAATTATGGGATTGAAGCCAAGGAAATGCCAATCATATGTGATATCACGAGTACAATTGCAATAACGCACAACCCTGTATTGCACTCGCGCACTAAACACATCAACATGAAGCATCATTTCAAAAGGAATCATGTCAAGAACAAGGATGTTCGGCAGGAAAAAGTTCATACAGATATTCAGTTGGCCGACATCTTCACCAAGCCTCTCGATACAGCAAGATTCAACATGATTCGACAAGAATTGGGATTGCTACAGCCTGACTCCCAGTAAGTATTTATTGTTTTTACTCAACAACTGAGGGGGAATGCTATAATACCCAAGAATACAGTATCCACCATTAATTATCTGTACACTAAGAGCCTTCAATACAGCACTGAAGGGAACAAAGCAATATGAATCATCCTACAGCTGACGTGTGCAATAATTAAGGGGGAATACAGTATGACCCATGAATACAGCATTAATCCAAAAGTTGTTGTATGGAATTGAAACCTATATGTACCTTTTAAGGGGGAACGCTGTATCATCGCGGATACAACACATACTATGGGATTTCGATTCATTATATATTATAATATTTCATTTTACAAACAATTCACATGCCCTGTTTTCATATCAAACGTCGTTTACATTAAATGCCTTACACGACTTCTGGACAATCAAATCTCAAAAGTCGCGATGTTTTCAAATTGTTTAATATTTAGTACCGCCGTTTCACGCATTAAGGGTAATAACAAATGTCAGAAGTGGGACCCGCTCCTATTTTAAAATTCAATGGATAAATGTACCAGTTACACTAAGTCCATTGTGACCATTCATTTCAAACACCGGTTCCCGTCCCTTACATCTGACCATTCGTTCTCTGAAAACCCTTCTTCACCGCCTACTAGAAAAGGACTGCAAATGCCATTTGAGACTCTTTACGCCTTCTGCATATTTTAAGAGCACTCAAGCAATTCAGCCTACAAGTTTTTCTGTGTTTACTGCATATTTTTCTTGAATCTTTTTCATCTTTTCTTGAGAATCATCAATGGCGTCTACTCAGAAATCTTCCACCTCTCTCAAGAAGTCACTGAACTTCATCGATGGATGGATCTTCTCCAGATCTATCGTGATGGAACGCATTCACGCTGAAAGTGATGACGTCTATGCCATGGAGGTCGTCTCCAATAGAATCCGTCAACAAGGCCTTTACCGCCTTGGGAGTCACACCGCCGAGAACTATGACTTTCATCTGGTTGAGGAATTCTACCTTAACGCTGTGGTTCGTTTTCTGCCTCTGGCTCTAGGAGGACATGTTGTTGATATCACATCAGTTATCCGCAGAGTCGAGATCCGCGTTGACCAAGAGCTTCTCAAAAACATCTTCAGGATACCCTCTGATGGCCTGACCAGGGAAGAACTTGAGACCTTTGGGTCTCAAGAGCTGCTGACTCAATACTATGGCTTGTTCACCGGTTTAGCAATAGTGGAAGTGGTTCACACCACATGCCATAAGAAAAATTTATGTTTACCGTTTGTTTATTTACATGATTTTTGCTGCGGAATTATTGAGAATCGTACAGGTGCTTTTAAGATGTGCACCAATCTCAGATTCAGGACGATGGTCGCCATAATGACGTGCGAGAAGGTCAACTGGTGTCAGGTTATCCTTAAACGTTTCAAGGAAGAGTTGTCCAAACCTGCCACTCAGAAGAAATTGTTTGGTTTATTCTTAAACCATGTTTTGATGAAGTGCGGACTTCAGCAAACCGCAGAAGCAAAGAAGATAAGTTCGCGGATATTCTTAGGAGGCGTCAGGCCCACTGCCTTCAATCAGAGCATCCTGATTGCGAATAGGCCTTTTATCCGGAACTTGCCGCTGTCTGAAGATCCGAGGGACGTTTCTAAGTCCCAAAGTGTCGAATCTTCAAAAAAAAGAAAAATATCTCACAGCAAGACACCAGTTGCTGCTGAAAATCCGAAAAGGAAGCTAAGGAAGCTTACGAAAGCTAAAGTTACAGAACTCTCCGAGGATGCTCCTATCGTGGCGCAACCCACTGATCAACTACCCCAGGGCCCAACCCCTATGGAAGAGATGCCCGCTACTGTATCGACAGTAGATCCCGAGCCCTTTGCGGCTACGACGGATACGAGGACATCTGCCAACTCAAAAGACTCTGGCAAGTCGGCTTCCCATTTGGAGCCAATAGCTACCTCTCCTATATGGGATTCCACACCCGTTCAGGATCCACCTTCCTTCGGGGTACCATCCCCTGTAAGGAATCCCTGTCCAATATAGAATCCCACACCTGTAGAGGAACCCCTTCCTACAGCAAACCCAGACGCTGTACGGAGTCCCTCCCCGGACATAATAATTTCCATGACCCTGCTTTCCGTGCAGATTGAGCAGTCATTCGAGCAGTTTCTTCAATGGAAGAGCTTTAGACTTGCTCCGTACGAAACTTTGTACAACTAGAGCGAGTGGTGTAACGAACAGAAATTCATTTTGTAAGTGACGGACACCCAAGAAATTGCTGTCCTGATCCAATGGGACAACTTATTCGTCAAGGAGCTAATTGAGAGTCATCTGCTTGATAAGGCTAAAGCTAAAAGAAAGGAAAAGCTTCATCAATGGAAACTCCCGACAGTCCAAAATCTGATCCTGATTCCGACGACGATGACGACGCACTCCAAGCTAGTTTGCGGATGATTCTAGAGGAAGCCCAATCCAAGAAATATGAAGGGACATCCACCCATCAATCGTCTACTTCGCCACAGCAAGACAATGTTCCCGACAATGATGATTCAGTCCCTCATGTCGAGGAGGAAGAAAAGGTTTCGGAACATGCACCCAAGCCTGCCGTCGTCGCTGAAGAAGAAGAATCACACGCCTTCCAGCAAGAGGAATCAGTCCCTCTGCCGGAACAGGCAGATGCTGAGAGACACCAGGAGGAATTGGTCCCTCCTGTATCCATGTCTACAAAAACATCTTCGAAACAGGAGGATGCCGCACCCCCTACCGCCGAACCCGAAACAATTACTCCCGCGCCACCAACCGTCTTGGAATCCGACGACGGTACTATACCTGAGGATGTCCAACTCACTTCACGCCCTGACGTGAATTTGAGAAGGTTGAATGGAGTCGAGGACTTCGCCCAGCTAGACTCTCCCCGCACTGAAACAAGAAAAGAGCGATTACGTGCTCTTGGCCTCCAAACTGTATTTATTCAGGACGCAGTCAATGCTCTACACTCCGTAGAAAAGTCTCTTGATTGGATTCACACATGTGCTGTTGAAGAAATGACTGGATTAAAGCATGAAGTCTCTCGAGTAGTCGAAGCCTTCACTGTCTTGCCAGAGGTCTTCAAGCAAGCCCTGAGCAATCTGCAAGAGAAGCAAGAAAGGATCCTGAGAGAAGAGCAATCGAAACTACGCGTATCTGAGGCCAAGACCGCATCTGCTCTAATCGAATCTGGTTCCCAACTGCGAGCCCATGACAAGAATATAAAGGATATGTCGCAGGTGCTCTCCTCCCTTGTTGAGAGAATATCAAATATGGAGACAAAACAGGATGCCGCTCTGGAGATCCTAGAACGTCTTGATGAAAAGGTATCATACCTTGATGATGCCAAAAGGGGGGAAGAAGCATGGGATGCTGCTAGGAGAACGAGGTTGGAGAAAGAGAAAGAGTTGTTAGCTCCATTTGAAAACTCCATCACTGCTGACATAGACCGTATCTCAACGCCGAACGTGAGGATACAGGGAGATAGACCAGAATTCCAGTATCCCAAGTATCCTTGGAAAAGCCTAGTCCGAAAGCAGCACTCTATGAACCTCCCGGCAGACCGTCAACCTACCGCTGCAGAGATCGAAGATTGGAGGAGAAATGAACTGTTAAGATACTTCGTTATACTTATCAGGGAATTCGATTTATTGAATAGATGCAGAACGGTACAAGAAGCCGCAAAGAAATTCAAGACAAAGCTGGAAGATGGATCGCTCCTGCTACAGCAGCAGATGAAGTCAAAGCATCGAAAAGGTGACTTGGTGACCCATCCAGAAGACTAGATCCTAGTCTTTGATAAATCTTATGAAGGACGTGCAATTTATCAGAATCGAGACAAGGACGCTCACCAGAACTGGTGGCAAAACACCAAGAATGACCCTTCCAAGCGACCATGGAGACACTCTAACTTTAGGAGCTGAATACCTTAATGTATTATTCGATTGTAATTTTACTTTCAAAACAGCAATCTTTGTACTCTATTTCAGTATCAATAAAATTTTTGCCTGTCTTAAAAAGATTACAAATCGTAATCTACTATGCTAATAGTTACTTTATTTATTCTTACTGTATTCATATTATTAAACCTATCTCATGCACAAGCTGTAAGAACTTATCTGCGAACAGTTCATAGTTTAAGTTGTATGCATCTAGAAAACAATGTAAGATTGTGCCTATGCGCCAATCATAAGTTTTCAATGTAACTTTCTTTTGAGAAAATCTGAACTTGCCTGCGAGCAGTTCTTAGTGTTAAGCCCAAATACCGAAGGCTAGAACATTCGAAAGAAGACCAATAAGTCTGCCCTACTTCAAACCGCTATGTGTTAAAGTTTTGGCATCATCAAGGATGTTTGGATAACATCATAAGGTTTTAAAAGGAAGACTCGAAATGACTTGGAAAATTATCAAAAAGGGGGAAATTGTTGGGATAACAAATCCCTGTATCGATGCTGCTTGGATAACAAACCCTATATCGATCGTATTGTCAGAATGTTTTGACAATATGCCAAATCCTAAATACTGCCTCTAGCTATATCGAAAAGCTGATCAAGTATCAACCATGTATCGAAGACTTCTCGCAGTCCCTATCATACACTATATTGATCATACAGCAAAGAGTCCCACAAAGCCAAAGTATAGAAGATGTCTCGAATATCAATACAGTGATCCTTCCATACAGCTCTCAACAGGACAAGAAGGAATTTTCAGTATTCGCTAGAAGTCAAGTCTCGTTGATAAAGAAGTATTTAAATACTAAAGGATAAAGTATTTAAATACTGTAAATCAAAAGATCTTCAAAATCCCGCAATATCCGGATCTCAGTCAAATATCAGTTGTCGCAGAATCTTGCTCAACGGATATATTTCAAATAGATATATTTCAGAAGGCTATATATATCTCCAGAGTTTGAAGATCATAAACTACTGAACTACATGAAAGAACGACTGAAAATCTACAGATTATTCATGACTTACAAACGATCAAGCTTACAAGAAATATTTAGAGCAAAACATATCTCCCCAAGCTTTCAGCTATTTAGATAAAGAGATATACAGTGCTCAAACCTTAAACAACACATTATCATCTTAAAGCCCAGAAAGTCATAGCTGTTGTTCAAACCCTGTTCTATCTTTGAACAAACTCATATCAGCCCTGTGTGGACTGAGGAATCTTTGCTACTCCCGAACTGTGTGTGAAGGACTTGCATTGAAGAAGATGAAGCTTCAGAACTGTGTGTGAAGAAGCCAGTCAAAGTGTTAGCTCAAACCAATCTGTGTGAACAGTTGAAAGCGAAGATCTTTATATCAATCTGTGTGAACGATATATTGATTAAGTGTTGTTATAATTATGTAGTTGTGTACGTAGTAATTATAATAAACTTTTTACTCCTGTGTGGAGGACGAGTGGACGTAGAAGGGTTTACCTCGAACCACTTTAAATACTGTGTTATTTACCTTCTGCCTTTATTGTTTTATTAACTGTGATTATTTAAGTATACACCGCACATCGAGTTGCTGTATCATCAGCAACTAACTGTATTTAAGACTTCCGCTACGCACTTAGATTTAAAACAGCACAGCTTGTTGTTTAAAACACTTTCCAAGCTGTATCCAGTATACTTAGTGGCCAACACTTAACTATTGTCTGATCCATAGAATTTGAGCACAATAGGTGCCTGCAGCTCTAACACCCCGAGATATTCAAGATAATTATAGCGTCGTAATCGCTTTATATAAGGATTTACTAGGCTAAGAATTTAAATCAACATTATTAAATACCACAGTAAAATTATTATTACATACCGAGTCCTGGAAGAGTACAAGAAAACAAATGCAAAACAGTAAAACAATACAATACTATCCAAACATTTCAATGCAACGATGTACTCGAGTACTTGTTAAAACATAACACAACTGAAAGGATTCTCCAGAATGTTAACATCACTCAGCACCCCCATTGTCATGTAGCTCCTGTGGTTTTTTTCCAGCTCTCCGGGATCCTGAACATAGGACACATGTCCACCCCCGAAGGGGTTAGCACAATGATTCTAGTATAAGTACGATAATTTATACAACAAAAAATGATTCGACAAGTCGTGAAGAATAACGCAGTAACATAATAACACAAAAATAACAACAACAAGCCTCTCCCACGATAAGACCATCAATGTATTACACAATATGACAATCACGACATACACATGGTAATCCGATGATCCAGCGTTCACTGCATAGATCCCAAGATGATCCCATTGGACCAACACGAGGTGAAAAACCAGTCTAAGGATCCAGCGCACGCTAGCATAGATCCTAAGATGATCCCATCGGACCAACACGAGGTGGACAAACAACAATGACACATATGCATGACAACATAAATAATATTAATACGAGAACATAATTAAAGTACTTGCCTTATAATGATGACAAGGTTTAAATACTTCGACGAACACCAAAACACTCGAAGGTCGTCCCTTCATCTAACCACTTGCAAGCTTCCAACCTTTAAACAATAATGAAATATGAAGAGTTCAACATGCGTATACGTAACTAGAACACGATCATCTAAGGTTTTTAAGGTATGACCGAGTTAAACATCTTATGTACAGCCGGTTCACGGTTCAATTATCCAACGACCATTATGTCGGCTAAAATCGTGCTTCACGCATTCAGACGATCACAATTATGATTCCATACCGACATCTATGATTTCAAGGATTTCAAGTCATCCTAATTCCATACTAAAATCTTTGATCATTAACTCTAAAACGTGGTTCGACCAATTTATAGGAAGGTAAACACATTCAATTGAGTTCTAGGTTTATCATGGCTATTACTGACATAAACACTTCGTCCCTACCTTTAAAATGGAGAATAACTAATCACAAATTACTCCTTACAAGATATACCTTATTCGTGATGAATACCCTTATTGTTTTTCAACTTGAATTCATATAACATAGTGATATCATAACAAGTGAACTGACATAAGATCATTTGAAATCATCATCAAATGTATGATACAATCTCAGAAAACTACATCCCAAGGTTCAACATAAGTAAGGCTCAACTCATACATGTCTAAATCAAGGTATACCTTAGGTTTAATCATCTCATCCTTCCTAAAATAATGATGTTCAATAATTATGTCTTCAAAGGGGTCTAATAATCTCTGAAATACGTCTGTAATCATCCTAGAAATGTGAACTCAGAGCTGGAGCAACATTAACATACCTTATATGGAAGGTCTGAGATATGGCTAGAGTGTTGGGACTCGTTGCCTAAAACAAAGGCGCATCGGAAGCAAATAATGAATGTTACCGAACCCCTCAATAGGACTGATCATGCAATGTATATAAGAATATGAAAGAAAGAAAGAAAAGATATGAAGGCATACCCTTGAAGTCCTTTGATTGAATGTTGAAGTTGATGTTGGTGACCGCAAATCTAATTTGACAAGCCCTCGATGATCCAAATGCCGAGAACACCACGTCTCTACTAAACATGCTCCAGTAGATGACCGGAATAACATTCTACTCAATTATCCTCCAAGGATACGGCCAGAAAAGAGTAGTAGGAATTTTTTTTCTCAAGAATGTAGTCACTCTAAGTGATATATATATATAGATATATATATATATTGTTCTTTATTTTTATCTCTCAATTATGTGATCAGTCCAAGTGATATCTAATTTGTTCTTGTTTGTCTTTCTCTCTCCAAGAGTGTAAGAACATGAAGAAAAGAACTCTCTCTCAATTATGTGTTGGCCGATTTTTGTGTAAATATAGGAGGAAGATGAACTTTGTTTTATAACAAAGTCCACACATACTTCCAACCATCACATCTAAGGTAAGATAAGGCATCTTATCACCCCTTTTGTCCCCAAGTGCTACGAAGACTCCTCAACACATGCAAGATGGGGACAAAGGTTATCTTCCAAGATGATTCAAGGTTTGGGGCGGCCCACACAATAATAGAATAGAATTTGGTTCATTTCGGTCCATGAGACGAACTGTCGTGTATCCAGTCCGACTGATACAACTTGGTTCATCTCAAATTAAATTAATACAATTGATTAATCTAATTAATCAATTATATCAAAATATTATTTCTCCAAGAAATATAATTCATGAGTTAAATTAATTACCTATTAATTTATTTAATTCACTAGAACGATTTAATTTATCTAATAAATTAAATTAAATTAGACATCCAATGTCTAAAATTCACAATAAGAGATCTAATTCAAATTATTCCATCGTCTCCCTAATGTGCGACTCAGTAGGTCTGCCTCAGTAAGCAATTGGAGGAACCAAAGAGTTATAGCACCACCTAGCCAGTCCCGCGGCCTATAATGTAACCTTACTGAGAACGAATGATAGGGATCATTCAAGAACGAGTCTGTCGTAAATACCAGTAAACATATAAACCCTTCTTTCAAATGTCCCGATCAAGTTATAGGGTCACGACCAGTCAAACCCTATCTTGTACTTGATACTATGTTTAAGTTATTGCAAATCGAGATCATCGAGCTCTCGTGTATCCAATACAACTAGCTCTAATGCTTTGGCCAAAGACTTATGATCTCATCTGCTAAAAACCACATAGGACATATACATGTTCACTTATAGGAGAAACAATCCTATCTTGGTCTTTAGTCGAACCTGTTACTTGTCCGTCAAGATGCACGTCGAGGTTGACCCCCACCTCTCGGTTTTCTGGATCATACTACTCTAGTGAAAATATTAACTTCACAAGAACATCCCTACTAAATCCTCAAGTCGAAGGTTGACGAATACCTATCACAACCTATCGATTCTGTCATCAACTATCCCGGAGTTAAACCCGTGTGACGAATCGAGGATGAGTCGGTTCGAGTATACTAATCCCATTAGCATACCTACAACGTGTACTCCCACTAACCATTAGTGGCGACAGGCACTTTCCAAGTCAAAGAACATGTCATACAAGTCTTCACATAAACTTAACGCCGAGTCAAGTTTTAACGACTTGCAAAAGATTAAGTATTTAAGCTATAACCTTTCCAGTGCCGATACCCTTATCCAATAAGAAGTGAAATGTTTTGCTCTCAAATACACGGACTAGTTTCTCTATATATATTTATAATTTAGGAATGCTAGTGACTTTCAGTAAATAAAAAAATAAACAATTGCCTTCATATAATAATTTACATAATAACAAGTACAATGCCCTCTCTCATACATCCCCTGAGTGGCATTCGAGGGCATATTCCTAACATAGGGTTCAGACAAGACGACTGAAAGAAATGAAAAGGGTGATGTCCTATTTATAGAAAAATAAAAATTAGCGTACGCTATCCATATACTTAGCATATGTTAACGGGTTTACGAAGCTCACGGCCTCAATCAGCCCTCAGCCATGTGTGCGCTATCGAGTTCGGTACGTACACTACGTGCTGCCTTAGCGTGCGTTAACACACAGTGTAGCGTATGCTAAACACCGTTGACTTCACTTTTCCAAAACCCGTCCAGGTTCATACAAAGGCATCCCAAAAAATCCGTGATCTGCTCTCCTCACTCACCTACCGTGGTCCCATGTGGCTGACTGCTCATTACATATGCTAGTGTCTAGCTTAACGTATGCTAATTCTCATCAATTAGAGTACGCTAGCTTTAAATTAGTTTACATTAATTGCATGCAAACACTTTCATGAATTAACATCCTCTACCTCATACACTTATGAATACTAGATTACGAATACGTAAAATCATACTTCGGTTGATTACATGGCATAGCCAAATACACCAAGATTCAAATACAGGTTAAAAATATATCCGGGTATTACATACTCCCTCTCTGAAATGAAGTTTTGTCCCGAAACTTAAGATGTAAATAATTATGGGTATCTCGTCTTCATACTGTCTTTAGTCTCCCAAGTTGTTTCTTTGATTCCATGTCGTGACCATTGAACTTTAACTAAGGAGATTGATTTATTTTCCAACTGCTTGATTCGACTTTCGAGTATCTTAATAGGCTTCTCTTAGAACGTGCCATCATGAGCTACTTCGATCTCGCCAAAGTCGATGACGTGATTGGGATCCGATACGTACTTCTGTAACTGTGATACATGAAATACATTATGAACATGACTCAATGATGGAGGTAAGGACAATCTTTATACCAATTCTCCAACTCTTTCGAGAACCTCGAATTGTCTGATATATCTTGGACTCAGCTTTCCCTTCCTTCCGAAATGAAAAAATCCACGAGTAGGAGAAACTTTTTGAAGTACATGATCCCCAACTCTTCTAACGGGCGGCGGCGCACATCTGCATTAGACTTATGTCGACTTTGGGCAGTCAACAATCTTTCACAGATTAGGTCTACCTTCTCCTGAGTCTATATTATCAATTGCGGTTTTGTTCCAATTAAGTCAGGCGAATCATCCCAGCATAGGGGTGATCTACACCTTCTACCGTACAGCGCTTCGAAAGGTGCCATCTTAATAGGAGCATGACAACTATTAGTATAGGTGAATTCAATCAATGGTATATGAGTTTCCCAATCATTAGACCAATCTAAGGCACAATCTCTCAACATGTCTTCTACTGTTTGAATAGTTCTCTCGGACTGTTCATCGGTTTGAGGATGGTAAGCCGTGCTAAATCTCGACTCGGTTCCCAAAGCCTTATGAACCGCTTTCCAAAAATATGACACGAAGCAACCATCCCGATCTAAAATAATGGTCTTCGGTGTTCTATGCAATCGGACTATTTCAGCAATAAATACTCGTGCCAATCTTTCTGTTCCCCAAGTATCTTTAATGCCTAAAAAATTAGCCTATTTGGTTAAACGATTAACTATCACCCAGATCATATTCATTCCTGGTCCTTGGCATGTTGGTGATAAAGTCTATCGATATATCTTCCCATTTCCATACCGTAATTGGAAGTGGCTTCAACATCCTAGCGGGTCGCTGATGTTCGATTTTAACCTACTGACAAGCCAAACACTTCGAGACATATTCTGTTACCTCTTTCTTCATGTTACCCCCACCAAAAATTCTGCTTCAGATCTGTATACATCTTACTGGTGCCCGGGTGAATTGAATAAGGTGTACTATGAGCTTCTTCCATGATTGTTTGTTTCAGGACTTCATTATCTGGAACACAAAGTCGACTTTGAAACCTCAAAACTCCATCTTCATGGATTACAAATCATTGGGGCCTTTCCTTTGCTCACTTCATCACGTAACCGAATCATCATAGGGTCACATAATTTCTAAGATTTGATTTCATCGGCTAATGATGAAGTTAATTCCATCACACATAGTTGCCCTTGAACTCCTTGTAACCACACTTCAATTCCTCCTCGAATCAATTCTTGTTGAATGCTGGGATAGGACATGAGCGTCTCCAGCATCCAAATAGAAACAAGCTTACGGCTCAGTGCATCTGCCACCACGTTTGCTTTGCCTGGGTGATAAATAAATTCCAAGTCATAGTACTTAATCAACTCCAGCCATCTCCTTTGTCGCATGTTCAATTCCTTCTAACTAAAAATGTATTTAAGACTATTATTGTTGAATTGGTACCGCCACTAGAAGGGGGGTTTAATAGTGCGGATAAGAGTTTTGAACTCTTTTTGTGCAGAAGCTAAAATATCGGAGTAAATAAAATGCGGAAAAGAAAGAACATAAGAAATTGTTCGAGAGGTTCGGCTATTAACGAAGCCTACATCCCCTACCTAGTTTTATCGACTAGGACTTTTCTTAGAAACTGAGAATGCACTTTCTAGTTTAGTGCCAACTCTTACAATTTCTTGATTTCCGGGCTCAAGAACAACCTCACTAAAACACTCTTGTTTTTCCGGGTACAAGACAACCTTACAATAAAACAATTGCGAGTAAAACACTCGACGTTACAAGATATATCGCTCTTTGATACAAGAATATAGATAAGAAATAATAGAACAATTCTTGTCGTATCACAATATGGAATGTGTATATCTCTCGAAATATTTGCTTGAAATAGCTTGAGTATGCTTGTAAGCTCAGTTAAGTTGTGTGTATTCCAACACCTTGAATGGTGCTATTTATAGCCCTTGAGTTGTATTTGTAATACCCGAGATTTCTGATATATATTTGGAACTTGTAATATTATAATTATTGCATTTTGATCTGAGTATTATTCTCCGTATTTCTTGATCTGGTGTTGTCGAGCACATGAATTCATGAATGTGATGTAAATTGTGATTCTGCGCATGTAGCGCACGCTATCAACTATGTGTAGCGTACGCTAAGTTGGATCCGTAGCGCACACTGTGCTTGAACCTTAGCGCACGCTATACGTAGTCAGCATGATTAAGACAGGGTGGTAGGTGAGATCGGCTGAGGATTTCAGTCGGATTTTGTCGGGTTGAACCTGGACGGCTTTCGGGAAAAAGCCAAGTCAACGCCTTAGCGCACGCTACTGATACGAAAATAGCGCACGCTAAGTGCTGAGTTCAGTGAAGTCAGTAAGCCGCTAGCACACGCTACGAGTATGGACTAGCGCGTGCTAATAATCATTTCCTATAAATAGGACAGCATCCTTTTTCGTATTTTCAGTCTTTTCTCTTCCCACATCTGAATCCTTATACTTAGAGTAATACTCTCTTCATCCTAAACACTTCATATCAGCATCCTATCTCGTGTTGAAGATCGTAGATCATTGGGGGATTGGTGTTCGAGCCTTCGGCGTTGGGTTGCTTCGAATTCCTCCTTGTTCTTCACTACTTTGAGGTAGGTGATTCTTCACCAATATTAAGTACTATTATGAAGGACGTTTTGATCATGTCTCGAGTTTACCTAGTCAGTTAAATTCGTAGTAGTCGGGCATCTTGTGCTAGGAAGATAATTTCGATGTTTCGGTACTTATTCATCGTATAATACCATGGAACCTTTTTGTGTTTGAACTCCTAGCATATTCTGAAGCTTCAAACTAATTTGTGACCAGTAGATGGAAATTACCAAGTTGTTACGTTTTACACATTGGAATCATGCGTTTTGGAACGTAGGACAAAGGGAACTTAGGATACTTTCTCGAGATCAAGATGAATTTTGATGATAATACGTACCCTTGTATCTTGTAGTCGTTTAATCCGTAGAGATCATTCACACACCTTATGAGCATGATGTGCACGGGGATGACATGTATTATCACCATAGAATTCATGAGTTCATCACCATTAGATCAAGTTTTCTACCAGCAGTAATCTGCCATGCACGGTTAGCGCACGCTAACATATGTAAGTTAACGTGCGCTAGCGGGAATAAGTTAACATACGCTATATTTGGTACGTGACGTACATTATGTTATCAGTCGGGTCAGTCGGCTGATCAGAGATAACTGGCAATACGTGGCTAGCGTACGCTAGACTTAGACGATAGCGTACGTTAACAGGCAGACTTAGCGCACGTTACGTAGAGTACGTAGCGTACGCTAAGTGGTTCAGGAAGATTGCATATTTAGAGCTTTTTGGCCGTAGACTGGATTGATAGGTATTCGTTCGACTTGAGATGATTTGTATATCATTTCTTTTGTTAAGGTTTGACCTTGCTACGTTGATCGAAGGAGGCGGCCTTCGAGTGTGTGGAGATCATTGAAGTATTTCGTTCTTGCCATCTTCGAGGAAAGTATCGTAATATGTTAATATTAGTATTTTGAGCATGCGTGTGGTTATTCATGTTGTTAAACATGAGATTTATTTCGTTGAATTGTCATGATATTCGTTATCTAGTGTTTGTATGTTCATGTTGATGGACATGGTGATTTGGCATATATGTATGCATGAGTTGTGTTTGTGTTTGTTGTGCGATCTATGCTGAGGGCGCTGGATCGGATGTCCACCTCGTGTTAGTCCGACGGGATCATCTTGGGATCTAGGCTGAGGGCGCTGGATCATTGGACGGGTTATTTCCACCTCGTGTTGGTCTGACGGGATCATCTTGGGATCTATGCTGAGGGCGCTGGATCATTGGAATACCCTTGCTGTGTTAATGGAATCTTGTGGATTCGCATTGTCGGATTCTGGTAGCGGAAGTCCGTATGGTGTATCTTGTTATGTATTGTTGATGCATATTCGATTTGTTTAATATGATACTTGTACTAGCATCGTTTTGCTAACCCCTTCGGGGGTGGACATTTGTTTTGATGTTCAGGTAGCCGAGGAGCGGGGAAACAGCCACAGTACCGATGTGACGATGAAGGGGTTCAGTGATGTTTGTCGTTGCTTTTGATTGTCTTCTTGATTCATTTTCAGTACTCGAGTACGAATGTCTTATTAATATCATTTCGATATGGTTGTATTAATTACTCGTTGAACCAGTTGGACCGGTTTTGTAAACTTGAATTCCCGTGGTATTGATGTCTTATATTTACATTTCTTTTATTTAGCCATGTAAATCCTTTCTTAAAGGGTTTACGGCGCTGTAACTATTCCGAATATCTCGGGGTGTTACAGAATATGGTATCGGAGCTAAGATTCATGGATATCTTGGCAGTCGGGTTTTAAGTTGGGTCTGTTTACGTTATTGATTTATGAGTCGTTCGTAACATCACTGTTAAGCCAAAGTCGTCATGTGGACCGTGGTTGTAAGTCTCCTAATCTCTTATACTACCGTTTTACTTAATTACTGCTTTGTGAGTATTGACGGGCTTTATTTCGAAAACTTTGTCCTAGATATTGAGGAATTGTGTTTACAGTATGTTAAGAGGAGGACGTGGACGCGGACGCGGTCGTGGACGCGGACGGGGTAACATGAGACAGGAGGATTTCGCAACTACCCCAGAATTATCAGCTAGTCGAACCGATTCCCATTCTGGAGGGCAGCAAGGATCAGCGAATGACGACGCAAATCCTAACATGCCGGGAATGCTTCAACAGGTGGTGGCGCAGATAAACCAGTTCGCTCAGGTAGTTGACCGCATGCAGACGGCGATGGGACAGCAGCACCACGAGGATAACCGGGGAGACGGATGGCTTGCTGAGTGGTCAAATTGCACCCGCCAAAATTTGATGGATCTGCTGAGGCACTTACTTGGGATCATTGGCTTAAGGAGTTAGAGAAGATATTCGCGGGTCTTAACTGTCCCGAGGACCGGAAGGTTCCCATTGCCCAGTATTTTCTGACTGGGGAGGCCTTTGACTGGTGGGAAGCTATTCGACCCGAGAATCATAATTCGGATTGGACGGAATTCAAACTAATGATGGAAGCACAGTATTGTCCTCGTCCAGTTAGAGAGGCAAAGATCCGAGAGTTTTTCTCACCATAGAGTTCGGAAGCATCTATGACCGATGTAATTAAAACTTTTAATCATGAGCTGACTTGTGTCCGACACTTGGTCAGAACGGAGGCAGAAAAGATTTTTCCTTTCGATATGCGGATGAAGCCAGAGATTCAGCAGTACATGTCCGGATTCGAGTGTACTACGTTGCGGCAGTATCAAGACAAAGCACTGGCCTACGACATGAAAGAGGCGGCGGTGGAGAAATCAGTGGAGGCAATGAAGCAGAAAGTGACTGGCAGCTTCTCAGAAAACAAGAGCGGTGGGCACCGCAAGGGCCAGTCTTCCTTTTATTCGGATAGGAAGCCTCCACATCCTTCTAGAGGTGGAAAGAAGTTCCGGACTACATCAGCAGTTTCGGACTCATCAAAGAAATGCTACAATTGTGGTCGAGCAGGGCATATTCGACGTTATTGCCCCGCATCTTCTGTGACTTGTTACAATTGTGGGCAAGAAGGGCACCGTGCGGCTTTCTGTGGAGTTGCTACTAGATCCTTTGTTACTCGCACTCCAGTGCCAGTTCCAAAGGAGATGAGTGTGAACCAGAAGCAGCAGAGTGGATTTCAGCAGCAAAATATTGGGAAAAGAGAGGCATCCAGTGCTGGGTCCGTTCCTCCGCGCATGTACGAGATGAGGAAATCTGACGATCAGAACACTACTGTTGCATCAAGTACGATTCAGATCTTTTTGCAACCAGTTAGTGTCTTATTGGATTCCAGAGCTACACATTCTTTCATATCATTGAACTGTGTTAATCGTTTAAAAATCTCGTGTTTATTTGATTGTGAACCATATGTTGTGGGTTTGCTGAGTGGAGAGAGAATTGTGGGAACCCTAGAGGCTAGAGATTTTCCAGTGTCTATAGGAGGGAGAGATTAGCCATCGAATCTTATTGTAGTTGACATCTACGGTGACGATTTAATTCTCGGAGACGATTGGCTCAACCGTTATGGAGCTATTCTGAATTACCGAGAGAGAGTCATTTCTATCATTGCTGATGACGGATCTGAACACTTATTCCCAGGATGGAGACCGGGAAGCTCAGGAAAATTGATCAAAGCAATGAAAGCCGTGAAATTACTGAAGCAAGGATGTCATGGACTTTGGTGCTATGCCATGAGGAAAGAGGAAGGAGTAGAGCTCTCGTCTATTTCAGTTGTGAATGAGTTCTCAGATGTATTTCCTGACGAACTACCTGGGTTACCTCCGCTGAGAGAAGTGGAGTTCCCTATCGAATTAGAGCATGGAACAGCTCCTATTTCCAGAGCACCATACCGCATGGCGCCAACCGAGATGTATGAACTCAAGAAGCAACTGGAGGAATTGTTACAGAAGGGTTATATTCAACCTAGCGTTTCTCCTTGGGGAGCGCCCGTTCTCTTTGTCCGGAAGAAAGACGGATCCCTCCGACTGTGTATTAATTACAGGGAGCTCAACAAGATGACGATCAAGAATAAGTATCCTATACCTCGGATCGACGACTTATTTGATCAACTGCAAGGGGCAAGGGTATTCTCGAAGATTGACTTGCGATCAGGATACCATCAGTTGAGAATTAAGGAATCGGATATACCGAAATATGCTTTCAGATCCCGGTACGAGCATTATGAATTTGTAGTGATGCCATTTGGACTTAACAATGCTCCTGCGGTATTCATGCAATTGATGAATCGGGTATTCTTGGAACACTTGGATAAATTTGTGGTCGTCTTCATTGATGACATCTTGATATATTCGAAGGACGCAGAGGAGCATGCCGAACATTTGCATGTGGTTTTGAGCACCTTGAGGAAGTAACAACTGTATGCAAAGCTTTCACAATGCGAGTTCTGGCTTAGGGAAGTAACTTTCCTTGGGCATGTGATATCAGCTGACGGAGTTCAGGTGGACCCGAAGAAAGTCGAAGCAATCTTGGAATGGGAAGTTCCTAATAACGTGAAAGAAGTCCAGAGTTTCCTAGGACTTGCTGGATATTGTCGCCGCTTTGTAGAGGGATTTTCCAAAATTGCTCGTCCGCTCACTCAGCTGTTACAGATGTAACACCCCCAAGTTATTCGGGGAATATGACAGCGTCGTAATCCCCGCCGTGGGACCCACAAGGCTAAACATACGCGGAACTATAAATTTTGACCGAGAAGGTCTACACACAATGGAATGAAAAACAATACAAAGGTATTCCAAACATGGCCAATGTATTCACAGACGTCAAAACACAAATCAATACCTCGGCAAACACAGGCCGGAACATCAAGGGAAATGGAAAAACAATACTCGAGTATTCAATAGCCAATCCAATACAACAACACTGAATGGAAAACTCAAAACATAACTGGAAGAAAGACACAGTATCACACTTGCCCACCATCTTCATGCCGACCCGATACTCCGCCTCTGCCGTTCTCCTGGAACCTGAAATACATAAAACGTATTTCCCCCATAAAGGGGTTAGCCATCGAATAGCCAGTGCAAGTATATCAAATATGAAACACAATACTCCTCGACAATAAAGTAAATGTAACCGTCAATTCAACAATTCAAGACTAGTATTCCGGAATAACTAAATCTCATAGTGTCACATCAAGACGTATGTGAATGCCGTAGAAACGGTTCGTTCATATCATCCGTCAATACATGTATGAATGCCGTAGAAACGGTTCGTTCATATCATGCCAACAATGCATATATGAATGCCGTAAAAACGGTTCGTTCATATTATGCCATCAATATATCTATGAATGCCGTAAAAATGGTTCGTTCATATCATACCATCAATATTTCTTACTTTCAAAGTCGAGAACGTACAATCATAATTATATAATTGCCTTTGAGACATCGAGAAATCGAACGGAGGAAGGGTATGAGTTCGGTAGGTCCAAGAACGCGCTTCCGGCACCTAAACGATTCGCAAGGAATATGATAGTCAAATATCCGTACTCAAATTACACGAAGAAACCCCCGAAACCCGTCTACGATTCACGAAAAATACACGGGTAAGCAATTAGAGGTTGGAAAATCGCTGAAACTCCCAAAAGTCCAAAAAATCGTAGGAAAGGCGTGTATACGGTATGGATACATCATATTCTCAAGGTTCTCAAGCTTCAAATAGGATAAATCGGATGAATCTACGAAAAACCCCAAAATCCAACACAATATTCAAAGTGTTCTTGAATAATCTTTCAATAATCCGATGAATACTCAAACATGTCCATAATCATGCATATATCACTTCATACACCATGATTTTAACATCCAAAACGTCATTACCCAATGAAAAATAGAAAACCAAGATGTTGAAGAAATTACCTCTTGAAGATCCAAGCTCTATGATACGAAGAATACGCGATAGATCGATGATCCGGGCTTCCCAACCGAATGAAATTGATAAAAACCCTACACTTAAATGATAGATGATGATAAGATTCTCCCCTCAAGTTCTCTCTCTCGCAGGTGGAAGAAGGAAATGGAGGAAATGAGCTGCATCTCGCTCAAAAATCCGAATTATAAAGTTGACCGTCTTGTGTGCCGCGACTCAGCCGAAGTGTGCTGCGGCACAGGCCTAAAAATTGCTCCCAGGGCTCGGCAGTGTGCCGGCGTGGCGTGCGCCAGCGGCACCGGTCTGATCGCTTTTTGGCTGAGGATGCAACACAAGTGTGCCGCGGCTCAGCCTAGGTGTGCTGCGGCAATGACTCGGCAGTGTGTCGCGGCCCTGCCGGCATGTGCCGCGGCACCCGATACAGTCCGCTCGGCCAGGTCTAGAAAATGTGTGTGCATCAGCGCACATTCCTTGTGCCGCGGCCCACACCCTCCTCGGGTCCTAAAATGATGAAAAATGACCCGGGAAGAGAAGAAAAGCAATAGGACTCAATATCGGGGAAACAATAACACGAAATGGAAGTACGGAAACCCCAAAACGGTGGTTCCAAGCAATGATTTCAAAGGTCCGCCCAACAAAAAACACGATTCGCAAAATGAAGAGATTTGAAATGACATGAATTTCGACCGGGTATTACATTCTCCCCCTCTAAAAAGGAGTTTCGTCCCGAAAATTAAGAAATAAAAAGTTCGGGGTATTCCACCCGCATCTTCTCTTCCGTATCCCAAGTCGCCTCCTCGACCCCATGCCTCGACCATTGCACTTTAACCAGTGGAATGGTCTTATGCCGAAGTTGTTTCTCGCGGCGCTAAAGAATCTTCACGGGTTTCTCCGGAAAGGTAATATCCTCGGCTACGTCAATCTCATTGTAGTCGATAATGTGGCTCGGATCCGGTACGTACTTTCTCAACTGAGACACATGAAAAACACTGTGGACGTGGCTCAAAGCTGGAGGCAACGCCAAGCGATAAGCTAAATCTCCAACTCTGTCCAAAATCTCGAAGGGTCCGATATACCTCGGACTAAGTTTCCCCTTTTTCCCAAAGCGGAAAACTCCTCTGGTCGGCGACACTTTGAGAAAGACATGATCCCCCACTTCAAACTCTAAGGGTCGACGACGGGTATCAGCGTAGGATTTCTGACGACTCTGGGCAGCCAGCAATCGGTCCCGGATAATAAAATTCTTCTCCTTAGTCTCCATCAACATATCCGGCTCCGTCCCAACTAGCTCAGAAGCCTCGTCCCAACATAATGGCGACCTACATCGCCTACCATAGAGTGCCTCGAAGGGTGCCATTTTGATCGACGCATGCCAACTATTATTGTAAGCAAACTCGATCAACGGTAAGTGAAGCTCCTAATCATTACTCCAATCCAAGGCACAAGCCCGTAACATATCTTCCAACGTGTGAATCATCCTCTCTGTTTGACCGTCCGACTGAGGATGAAAGGAAGTGCTCAATCTCAACTCCGTACCCAGAGCCTAATGAACGGCCTGCCAAAAATGCGATACGAAATGGCCATCTCGATCAGAAACAATGGTCTTGGGGGCACCATGTAACCTCACGATCTCAGCAATAAAGGTTTGAGCCAGTCTATCCGGTCCCCAAGTATCCTTAATCCCCAAGAAGTGTGCAGACTTGGTCAATCGATCGACAATCACCCAAATCATATTCATTCCGGCCCGAGTTCTCGGCATGCCAGTAATGAAATCCATCAAGATGTCTTCCCACTTCCACTCGGGAATGGGAAGTGGTTTCAACAACCCCGCCGGTCGTTGATGTTCGATCTTGACTTATTGACATGTCAAGCATCGTAGTACAAACTCCGTAACATCCTTCTTCATGTTATTCCACCAAAAATTGCGCTTCAAATCTTTGTACATCTTACTCGTTCCGGGGTGGATCGAGTAAGGCGTAGCATGAGCTTCTCGGAGAATCCTCTGTCTCAACTCCAAATCGTTCGGAACACAAACCCTGCCCTGAAATCTCAGAATACTATCCTCATGAACCATAAAGCCAGGAGCTTTTCCTTTAATTACATCTTCCTTCAGTTGAGAAATCATCGGGTCACTCCACTGCTTCCCTTTGATGTCATCAACTAAGGACGAAGTAATTTCGAGAGCACACAACTGCCCCTGTACTCGTCGAAGCCAAACTTCTATCCCTTGTTCAATTAAATCCTGACGAATTTTTGTCTGGGATGTAAGAACCTCGAGCATTTGAAGAGATGCAGATTTGCGGCTCAAAGCATCTGCAACGACATTGGCTTTTCCGGGGTGGTAAAGAATTTCCAAATCATAATCCTTTATCAACTCTAGCCAACGTCTCTGTCTCATATTCAGCTCCTTCTGACTGAAAATATACTTCAGGCTCTTGTGATCTGTATAAATCCGGCACGGTGAACCATACAAATAATGCCGCCAAATCTTGAGTGCGAAGACAATTGCGGCCAACTCTAAATCGTGAGTAGGATAATTTATCTCATAAGGCTTTAATTGTCGTGACGCAAAAGCTATTGTCTTATCATGCTGCATAAGGACACAGCCCAGGCCTTGACCCGAAGCGTCACTGTAAACTGCAAAGCCTTCGCTACCATGTGGTAAAGTTAGAATCGGCGCGGAAGTCAATCGTCTCTTCAGTTCATCGAAACTCTTTTGTCTCTCATCAGTCCAAATAAACTTTTCGGTCTTCTAGAGTAATTTCCTAAGCGGTCGAGCGAGTTTCGAGAACCCCTCGACAAACTGACGGTAATACCCAGCAAGGCCCAAAAAGCTACGAACCTCCTTAACATTTTTAGGCGGTGCCCAATCTAGCACTGCCTCGATCTTCTGCGGGTCTACACGAACCCCTTCGGCCGAAATCACATGGCCGAGAAACATAACTTCTTCCAACCAAAACTCACATTTCGAGAATTTTGCATAGAGTTGCTCGGTTCTCAAAATGCCTAAAACCAAACGCAAGTGTCGGGCATGCTCCTCCTTATCTCGAGAATAGATCAAGATGTCGTCAATAAAGACGACTACACACCTGTCGAGGTACTCGATGAATATTTTATTCATTAACTGCATGAATACTGCCGGCGCATTCGTCAACCCAAAAGGCATAACTACAAATTCATAATGCCCATATCTCGTCCGAAACGCCGTCTTCGGAACGTCGGACTCCCTCACCCTGAGTTGATAATACCCGGATCTTAAATCAATCTTCGAGAAAACCGCAGCTCCTTGCAATTGATCAAATAAATCGTCTATACGAGGCAAAGGATATTTATTCTTGATGGTTACTTTATTCAGCTCACGGTAGTCGATGCAAAAACGTAGTGAACCATCTTTCTTCCTCACGAAGAGAACAGGCGCGCCCCAAGGCGAAGCGCTCGGTCTGATGTACCCTTTTTCCAAAAGTTCTCCCAACTGAGTCTTCAATTCCTGCATCTCGGAAGGTGCCATCCGATAAGGTGCTTTAGAAATCGGAGCCGCATCTGGCTCTAAGTCTACGGTAAATTCCATCTCTCGATCTGGCGGTAGTCCCGGGAGGTCATCCGGGAAAACATCGGGATACTCATTGACAACCGGAATCGAAGAGAAATCGACTTCATTTCCTTCCGTTTTCAAGGCATGACACCAATAGCCCGTACAACCTTTATTCAAAAGTTTTACGGCCTTCATGGAACTGATAAGTAATTTGGATTGGCCGGACTTACGTCCCAAAAATGAGCACTCAGATCCATCTTTAGTCATCATGGTAATAACCTTGGTACGGTAATTCATAATCGCTTGGTGATTATCAAGCCAATCCTCGCCGAGGATCACGTCCTCGCCTTCCATATCAACTACAATCAGATTCGATAACCATTCTATACTGGATATAACCACCAGAAAATCTCTAATCTCCCGATTCCCCACAATCCTATCCCCGCTAGGCAGTTTCACGATAAAGGGATTGCAAGCAGTCAAGCAAGTTATATTCAAACGGCGTACACACTCCAAAGATATAAAAAAATGTGTGGCACCCGTATCAAAAAGGACACGGACTGGATAAGATAAAATATGGATGGTACCTGAAGCCACCGCCGCGTCGGGTTCGTCTGTTCGACGCATCTCATAAACCCGTGGTTGCACCTAACCGACGCTAGAGTTTCCCCCTCCAGCGTTCTGACCCCGTCCCCGGCCCCTGCCAAAATTCTGCTGAGGTTGACCAAAAGATTGTCGCTGATTTAAACCTTGATCAAGTGGTGTTGGGGCAGAAGCCCGAGTATCCAAAGTCTGATTCGGCTCGGAACAATAAGCCGCTCTATGCCCCATCTGTCCGCACGTGTGACACTTCAATGGTGGAAAGTGGCATTCCGAATTAAAGTGGCCTGGACGGCCACAATTATAACAAGTCACCGTGCGATTTGAGGTACCCGGAGTGGGACGGTAACCCCTCTTCCCTTTATTAGAACGTGACGACTGTCCGGCAAAATGGTTAGTCGTCTGTGACTTCTGAAAGTTGCCACCCTTAGAGCCAGAAAAATTTCCCGCGACTTTCTGCTTCTTCGGTTCTTCAACGATATCATTGTCGGGGTTCAACATATCATGGGCTAAAGCTCTGTCCTGATACTCTTTCAGTGTGGTACAAGCAAATCCAGCCATGTATCGCCGTAAGTCCAAATTCATCCGCATATCGAAATAACGGATCTTATCACGCTCGTTACGCACTTGATCCTTCACATGGATCAATTGTTGGTTGTACTCCACGATCGCCTGTGAAACGGGAATATCTTGTGGTTTAGCCTCGAAAAAGGCTCGGATTCGGCCCTCTCGCACCGGCCAAGGACAAAACTCGGCCTCCAAGAGTTCCTTAAATTCATCCCACGTGGCAATACGATCCTGTGGCTTGATGACCTTCCACCAAGTAGCGGCCTCCTTAGTGAGGAAATACTGAGCAATTGGTACTTTCCTCACCTCGGAGCAATCAACCGCCTCGAAAATCTTCTCCAATTCCGCAAGCCAGTCTTCCCAGCCTAACGGGTCTGTGGCACCGCCAAACTGTGGAGGGTGCATGCGGATTACATTCTGAAGCAAGGCATCCGTGTTTGGGTTTGGGTTATTTAGATGAACAGTTTGGGCTAAAATAGTCATCTGGGTAGCCAATTGTTGAAGTGCATTCGTAACTCCAGCCTCCGCGTTGTTCCCTTAACCGTTTGACTGGTCGTGCTGTCTCTCAGTGTCAGGATGCACCGAGTTCGACAGACTGGGATTGGTCGACCCTGCAACTGAACTGATGGAAACGGCCGCGCCACGACCTCTTCCTCGTCCACGGCCACAACCACGGCCACAGCCTCTACCAGCTGACATACTGAAGAACACACAAGGTACATAAGCACAATTCAATCGCACGTCATTAAGGTGATCGATTCTCAAGAATATCCATATAAGAAGCATAATGAATAAGGAAACATCAAAAGAGTAAGAGGTCTTACAAGTACCGGTCGCACTGTGATGATGGCAGAGTAGTGATACTATGGACAATTGACGACTCATTCGACCCAAAAGACCGACAGCCTAGGTAGCCATAGACCTAAGCTCTGATACCATATTCTGTAACACCCCCAAGTTATTCGGGGAATATTACAGCGCCGTAAGCCCCGCCGTGGGACCCACAAGGCTAAACATACGCGGAACTATAAATTTTGACCGAGAAGGTCTACACACAATGGAATGAAAAACAATACAAAGGTATTCAAAACATGGCCAATGTATTCACAGACGTCAAAACACAAATCAATACCTCGGCAAACACAGGCCGGAACATCAAGGGAAATGGAAAAACAATACTCGAGTATTCAATAGCCAATCCAATACAACAACACTGAATGGAAAACTCAAAACATAACTGGAAGAAAGACACAGTATCACACTTGCCCACCATCTTCATGCCGACCCAATACCTGCCTGTCCGTTCTCCTGGAACCTAAAATACATAAAACGTATTTCCCCCATAAAGGGGTTAGCCGTCGAATACCCAGTGCAAGTATATCAAATATGAAACACAATACTCCTCGACAATAAAGTAAATGTAACCGTCAATTCATCAATTCAAGACTAGTATTCCGGAATAACTAAATCTCATAGTGTCACATCAAGACGTATGTGAATGTCGTAGAAACGGTTCGTTCATATCATCCGTCAATACATGTGTGAATGCCGTAGAAACGGTTCGTTCATATCATGCCAACAATGCATATATGAATGCCGTAAAAATGGTTCGTTCATATTATGCCATCAATATATCTATGAATGCCGTAAAAACGGTTCGTTCATATCATACCATCAATATTTCTTACTTTCAAAGTCGAGAACGTACAATCATAATTATATACTTGCCTTTGAGACATCGAGAAATCGAACGGAGGAAGGGTATGAGTTCGGTAGGTCCAAGAACGCACTTCCGGCACCTAAACGATTCGCAAAGAATATGATAGTCAAATATCCGTACTCAAATTACACGAAGAAACCCCCGAAACCCGTCTACGATTCACGAAAAATACACGGGTAAGCAATTAGAGGTTGGAAAATCGCTCAAACTCCCAAAAGTCCAAAAAATCGTAGGAAAGGCGTGTATATGGTATAGATACATCATAATCTCAAGGTTCTGAAGCTTCAAATCGGATAAATCGGACGAATCTATGAAAAACCCCAAAATCCAACACAATATTCAAAGTGTTCTTGAATAATCTTTCAATAATCCGATGAATACTCAAACATGTCCATAATCATGCATATATCACTTCATACACCATGATTTTAACATCCAAAACGTCATTACCCAATGAAAAATCGAAAACCAAGATGTTGAAGAAATTACCTCTTGAAGATCCAAGCTCTATGATACGAAGAATACGCGATAGATCGATGATCCGGGCTTCCCAACCGAATGAAATTGATAAAAACCCTACACTTAAATGATAGATGATGATAAGATTCTCCCCTCAAGTTCTCTCTCTCGCAGGTGGAAGAAGGAAATGGAGGAAATGAGCTGCATCTCGCTCAAAAAGCCGAATTATGCAGTTAACCATCTTGTGTGCCGCGGCTCAGCCGAAGTGTGCCGCGGCACAGGCCTAAAAATTGCTCCCAGGGCTCGGCAGTGTGCCGCGGCCCGGCTGGCGTGCACCGCGGCACCGGGTACAGTTGGTTTTTAGCTGAGGATGCAACACAAGTGTGCCGCGGCTCAGCCTAGGTGTGCCGCGGCAGTGACTCGGCAGTGTGCCGCGGCCCTGCCAGCATGTGCCGCGGCACCCAGTACAGTCCGCTCGGCCAGGTCTAGAAAATGTGTGTGCCGCGGCGCACATTCCTTGTGCCGCGGCGCACATTCCTTGTGCCGCGGTCCACACCCTCCTCGGGTCCTAAAATGATGAAAAATGACCCAGGAAGAGAAGAAAAGCAATAAGACTCAATATCGGGGAAACAATAACACGAAATGGAAGTACGGAAACCCCAAAACGGTGGTTCCAAGCAATGATTTCAAAGGTTCGCCCAACAAAAAACATGATTCGCAAAATGAAGAGATTTGAAATGATGAATTTCGACCGGGTATTACAACAGAAAACTCAAAAGTTTAAGTGAGATGAGAAATGCCAGGCTGGTTTTGATGAACTTAAGAAGAGACTGACGACAGCACCTATATTAGCGTTACCAGATGGAACTGATGGATTCAAGGTGTACAGCGACGCTTCAAATCAGGGTCTGGGATATGTGTTGATGCAAAAAGATAAGGTGATTGCCTATGCTTCTCGGCAGTTGAAACCATACGAGGTTAATTACCCGACTCATGATCTGGAGCTAGCAGTTGTAGTCTTTGCATTGAAAATTTGGAGACATTATTGGTACGGCACTCATTGTCAGATCTTTACGGATCATAAGAGCCTTAAGTACATTTTCAGTCAGAAAGAATTAAACATGAGGCAGAGAAGGTGGCTGGAATTGATCAAGGATTACGACTTGGAGATTCTCTATCATCCGGGGAAAGCAAACGTAGTAGTCGATGCATTGAGCCGTAAACCTGTTTCTCTCCGAGTGTTGGAAGCACTTACGTCCCAAACCAGCATTCAACGGGAACTGATCCGCGAAGGGATTGAAGTATGGGCACCAGGAATCCAAGGGCAACTATATGTGATGGAACTGACTTCATCACTAGTCGAGGAGATCAAATCTAAACAGTTGAACGATTCTCTGATCCTTCGGTTATGTGACGAAGTAAAGAAAGGAAAAGCCCCAGGATTCGTGATACAAGATGATGGAGTTCTGAGATTTCAGAGTCGACTTTGCGTTCCCAATGATGATGAATTGAGACGGGCAATTCTGAAAGAAGCTCATAGTGCACCTTATTCTATCCACCCGGGCAGCAGTAAGATGTACAAGGATCTAAAACAAAACTTCTGGTGGGGGAATATGAAGAAGGACGTGGTAGAGTACGTTTCGAAGTGTTTGACTTGTCAGCAAGTTAAGATTGAACATCAGCGACCTGCCGGAATGTTAAAGCCACTTCCGCTCCCTGAGTGGAAGTGGGCGGATATCTCGATGGATTTCATCACCGGTATGCCAAGGACTAGAACGGGAATGAAGATGATTTGGGTTATAGTTGATCGACTAACCAAGTCGGCTCATTTCCTAGGAATTAAAGATACATGGGGACCCGAGAGATTGGCGCGAGTATTTATTGCGGAGATAGTTAGATTGCATGGGACGCCGAAGACCATTATTTCGGATCAAGATGGTCGCTTTGTGTCACATTTTTGGAAGGCAGTTCATAGGGCTTTGGGGACTGAGCTCAACTTTAGCACAGCTTATCATCCCCAAACGGACGGTCAGTCCGAAAGGACTATACAAACGGTAGAAGACATGCTTAGAGCTTGCGCCTTAGATTGGTCGACTGATTGGGAAGTTCATTTGTCGTTGATTGAATTCACTTACAATAATAGTTGGCATGCTTCTATTAAGATGGCACCATTTGAAGCTTTGTACGGGAGAAGATGCCGATCACCCTTGTGTTGGGATGATTCCTCGGACTTGATCGGGACGGAACCAGAATTGATAGTTCTGACTCAAGAGAAGATAGCTTTGATTCGAGAAAGACTGTTGACTGCCCAGAGTCGACAGAAGTCTTATGCAGATGTACGTCGTCGCCCTCTAGAGTTCGACATTGGGGACCACGTACTATTGAAGGTGTCTCCTTCACGAGGACTTTTCTGTTTTGGGAGGAAAGGCAAGCTAAGTCCAAGATATATCGGACCATTCGAGATCCTCGAGAGAGTTGGAGATTTAGCATACAGGTTGGCCTTACCGCCATCGCTGAGTCACCTTCACAATGTGTTTCACGTATCCCAATTGCGGAAGTATGTACCAGATCCCAGTCATATCATTGAGTTCGATGAGATCGAGATAGCTAATGATGGCACCTTCGAGGAGAAACCAATTAAGATACTTGAGAGTCAGATCAAACAATTGAAGAATAAACCAATACACTTGGTTAAAGTACAATGGTCACGACATGGAGCTGAAGGGGCCACTTGGGAAACGGAGGACAGTATGAAGGCTAGATTTCCAGAGTTGTTTTCATCTTAAGTTTCGGGACGAAACTTCTTTTTAGGGAGGAAGGATGTAATACCCGAGATTTCTGATATATATTTGGAACTTGTAATATTATAATTATTGCATTTTGATCTGAGTATTATTCTCCGTATTTATTGATCCGGTGTTGTCGAGCACATGAATTCATGAATGTGATGTAAATTGTGATTCTGCGCATGTAGCGCACGCTATCAACTATGTGTAGCATACGCTAAGTTGGATCCGTAGCGCACGCTGTGCTTGAACCTTAGCGCATGCTATACGTAGTCAGCATGATTAAGACAGGGTGGTAGGTGAGATCGGCTGAGGATTTCGGTCGGATTGTGTCGAGTTGAACCTGGACGGCTTTCGGGAAAAAGCCAAGTCAACGCCTTAGCGCACGCTACTGATACGAAAATAGCGCACGCTAAGTGCTGAGTTCAGTGAAGTCAGTAAGCCGCTAGCGCACGCTACGAGTATGGACTAGCGCGCGCTAATAATCATTTCCTATAAATAGGACAGCATCCTTTTTCGTATTTTCAGTCTTTTCTCTTCCCACATCCGAATCCTTATACTTAGAGTATTACTCTCTTCATCCTAAACACTTCATATCAGCATCCTAGCTCGTGTTGAAGATCGTAGATCATTGGGGAATTGGTGTTCGAGCCTTCGGCGTTGGGTTGCTTCGAATTCCTCCTTGTTCTTCACTACTTTGAGGTAGGTGATTATTCACCAATATTAACTACTATTATGAAGGACGTTTTGATCATGTCTCGGTTTTACCTAGTCAGTTAAATTCGTAGTAGTAGGGCATCTTGTGCTAGGAAGATAATTTCAATGTTTCGGTACTTATTCATCGTATAATACCATGGAACCTTTTTGTGTTTGAACTCCTAGCATATTCTGAAGCTTCAAACCAATTTGTGACCAGTAGATGGAAATTACCAAGTTGTTACGTTTTACACATTAGAATCATGCGTTTTGGAATGTAGGACGAAGGGAACTTAGGATACTTTCTCGAGATCAAGATGAATTTTAATGATAATACGTACCCTTGTATCTTGTAGTCGTTTAATCCGTAGAGATCATTCACACACCTTATGAGCATGATGTGCACGGGGATGACATGTATTATCACCATAAAATTCATGAGTTCATCACCATTAGATCAAGTTTTCTGCCAGCAGTAATCTGCCATGCACGGTTAGCGCACGCTAACATATGTAAGTTAACGTGCACTAGCGGGAATAAGTTAACGTACGCTACGTTTGGTACGTAACGTACGTTATGTTATCAGTCGGGTCAGTCGGCTGATCAGAGAGAACTGGCAATACGTGGCTAGCGTACGCTATACTTAGACGATAGCGTACGTTAACAGGCAGACTTAGCGCACGTTACGTAGAGCTTTTTGGCCGTAGACCGGATTGATAGGTATTCGTTCGACTTGAGATGATTTGTATATCATTTCTTTTGTTAAGGTTTGAGCTTGCTACGTTGATCGAAGGAGGCAGCCTTCGAGTGTGTGGAGATCATTGAAGTATTTCGTTCTTGCCATCTTCGAGGCAAGTATCGTAATATGTTAATATTAGTATTTTGAGCATGCGTGTGGTTATTCATGTTGTTGAACATGAGATTTATTTCGTTGAATTGTCATGATATTCGTTATCTAGTTTTTGTATGTTCATGTTGATGGACATGGCGATTTGGCATATATGTATGCATGAGTTGTGTTTGTGTTTGTTGTGCGATCTATGCTGAGGGCGCTGGATCGGATGTCCACCTCATGTTGGTCCGACGGGATCATCTTGAGATCTAGGCTGAGGGCGCTGGATCATTGGACGGGTTATTTCCACCTCGTGTTGGTCCGACGAGATCATCTTGGGATCTATCTTTGAGAAGCCTGGATCATTGGAATACCCTTGCTGTGTTAATGGAATCTTGTGGATTCGCATTGTCGGATTCCGGTAGCGGAAGTCCGTATGGTGTATCTTGTTATGTATTGTTGATGCATATTCGATTTGTTTAATATGATACTTGTACTAGCATCGTTTTGCTAACCCCTTCGGGGGTGGACATTTGTTTTGATGTTCAGGTAGCCGAGGAGCGGGGAAACAGCCGCAGTACCGATGTGATGACGAAGGGGTTCAGTGATGTTTGTCGTTGCTTTTGATTGTCTTCTTGATTCATTTTCAGTACTCGAGTACGAATGTCTTATTAATATCATTTCGATATGGTTGTATTAATTACTCGTTGAACCAGTTGGACCGGTTTTGTATACTTGAATTCCCGTGGTATTGATGTCTTATATTTACATTTCTTTTATTTATCCTTGTAAATCCTTTCTTAAAGGGTTTAAGGCGCTGTAACTATTCCGAATATCTCGGGGTGTTACAGTATTTTCCCGTTGGAAGAGTAGGCAATCATTACGTGTATTAGGAGACATCATTTACATACGTAGCTAATATTACGTACATTATGTATTATACGTAACAGCCGTAAAATGATACTGGAAATTGGGCAGTGGCTTCTCTCTTCATTGTTACGTACGTTTTGCTTCATGCATTACGTACGTTATTCTTGGTCTTCATATCTGTTGGATGAGATGATGTACTGGATGACGTCACTTTGAATAAGATCAACGGTTAGCACATTAATTCAATTTTAAAACCGATAACGTACGTTAGGAATAGACATTTACGTACGTTATGTTATTTAGCCGTTTCATACTTTGACATTTCTAAAACTTTTTGCAATGGCAATAAAACTTGTATTACGTACGTTATTGAATATTGATTACGTACGTTATTAGAGCACGGTTTTAACAAATGTGTTATAAAAAATGATTTAAAATAACTATAGTAAAATCTGTAATTGGATAATAATTATTTTGCTAAAAAGATCATCATCAAAATATGTATCAAAAATTATTGTTCCAACAATCTACCCCTTTTTGATGATGACAAAATAATTTTAAAAATATGGTTGAATTTGTAAATGAATGGGGGAAGAGAAAAAATATGTTTTACAAAAACTCCCCTTTAGAGTAACCCCCCCTGAGATAAACAATAACTGAATATACATAGAATATAAATACCATGATGTAATGATTCAACCATAGTTCTCCCCCTTTTTGTCATTAACAAAAAGTGAGAAAAAAAATCACCTATAAAACATCTTATAAAAACAGTGTTAGAAAACAGTCCTCAAAAGCATTCTGCAAAAAAACAGCCTTAAAAAAAATCCTTAGAACAGTCCTCAAAATCATTAAAGCAGCTCTACAGAATAGTCCTGAAAAAACAATCCACAAAAACTTTAAAGCAGTCCTCAAAAATCAAGAAAACAGTCCTCAGAACAGGAACAAATTAAGAATATTGAAGTTTCTTAAGCATTCAAAAGAAACAGAAATAAAAATGCATGCTAAATGAAATGCTTGGTGTGGAAAGGAGATGATCATCAATAGTGAGGATAGTGCTAGTCAATGTCTGGCTGTGGGGTATGAGCCGGAAGAGCAATCCCGAAGAAGGTGCACAAATTCTCTAACATAGTCTCGGACCGACGAACACGATGCTCTAATGCACTAACTCTGTCGGAAATCACGGACGAGGAGGAGGAAGCACTTGGCCGAGAAGGGCCTGCCTAAGATGGAGGGATGTGTAGTTGAGATCGCTCTGCCTGAGGCCCTCGAGAAAAGATGCGATCCTCCAGTCGAGGCAAGGCACTCCCATCCGCAAGAGAGTCGCCATCCCATAAATAAGCTAAATATATCCAGCCTCGATTCCTGGTCTACACATATTTCATAGTACGTATGGTTCCTTCGTGAACCATATTCCCTTTTGGAATGTCCATTTTGTGCAGCCCTGAAAAATCAACTCCGGCATCTTCAAATATCCCAGTCAAAATAGAACCGAAGGGCATCCCGGATTTTCTCTGGCTATCTTTCCTCAAATAACCTTTCTTATAAAAAATGGATCCTTTCTCCACGAACCATTTCATAACAACTCTAGCAAAGTTAACTTGATGATCATTTAGAATATGATAGATAATCTCCATATCAACGTTAATTAAGCGTTGTTGAGCATTGACCTTTGGCATTAAAGAACGAGTGATAGCATCATGAAGGAGTCGTATGTTGAGGCCAAAATCATTATTTTCAAATTTTTCCGAGGTCACATTTATCACGGCCCGAGATTGAATAAAATCATGGACGACCTGTTCATTAAGGCAATCAGTTAATTCTTCATCTGAGGAATCATTATCCGTAAAAAAATTCCCATTACAAACATATCCTTCGTTTTGAAGGCCAAAGAGTTTGGACAATTTTGAGGCATCAAAGAGACGGATTTTCCACGAAATAATGAGTTAATAACCACAAGTCCATCCATATTAAAACTCGTAGAGAAATTTGCATAGAATTCTCGAATTAAATCCACATAAATCGGTCGACAAAAGATAACAAATTTTGAAATCCCTATCATGTCGAAGAAATCATCTAAATGAATTCCAATCCAAGTCAGAGACTCAAAATCGAAATAGTGGCTTGAGGTTACCTCTTCATCAAAGAGGATGTCATTGAAAATTTTCGCAGCCTGTGGAGTCACAAATCGGTCGGTTCAGGCGTAGTAGATGATGACTCTCCTCATTTCTTCTTGTTCTGGCGAGTATTCGGCATGATTTGCTGAAGAAGATGGACACAATTTCGATCGGTCAAAGGGTTTGAGGAGGAAGGGAGTCGGAATCAATTTTTAGGTTTGGGAGAAGTGAGAAGTGAAAAGGGGGCAGACGGGTTTTTATTTTCTGGGCATAATGAATTGCGTACGTTATCTGGCATAAATGCCGTAATGGTGAAAGTGTTATGGGATTTATAAGGTAAAACAACGTACGTAAGGGAGGATCCAGTGGTCACTGACTTGTTTCTGGAGAAATTATAACGTACATATAGAGCAACAAGTAACGTACGTTAAGGCGGTTAAATTACGTTATCCTTTTGATATAGCGGTCGTAATATTGAGTCCAGAACTGACTGTCCAAAAACCATCTTTTTCATTACGTACGCAATCTTAGAACCATAAAGTACGTAAGGGAGACCAAATGAATAGTACTTGTCTTCTGATGATATCTTTTGTTTTCATGACCATTTTGATGTAGATATGATGAATATGCAAAACTTAAAAATGATCAACATGTCCCATTCCTAAATTTATGTGAACAGAATTGAAAGCATCTTCGGGTAATGGTATTGTAAAAATATTCGCCAATTGTTCATTTGTACCAACAAATTGGAGACGCATATTCCCGTTTTGGACATGGTTACAAATAAAGTGGTGACGAATTTCTATATGTTTTGTCCTACTATGAAATATGGGGTTTTTGCTTAGATTAATGGCACTTGTATTGTCACAAAATATAGGTGTATTTTTAAGCTCGATGCCATAATCTAGTAGTTGATTTTTGATCCATAGGACTTGTGCACATGCACTTTCCGCAGCCACATATTCTGCTTCAGCTGTGGAAGTAGCGACACTAGTCTGTTTCTTACTCCCCCACGAAATTAAACATGAACTCATAAAATGACAAGTTCCGGTGGTGCTCTTTCTATCAATTTTTCATCCACCGAACGGCATCACTATATGCAAAAAGTTGGAAATCAATGCTCGATGGATACCACAGACCTAAGCCAGCAGTACTTTTTAAATAACGAAAAATCCTTTTGCATGCAATGAGATCGGATTCCTTAGGATTTGCTTGAAAACGAGCACATAAGCAAGTAGCAAACATTATATCAGGTCTAGATGCAGTTAAATAAAGTAAAGAACCGATCATACCTCGATACTATTTTTGGTCAACAGACTTACCTTTTTCATCTTTGTCGAGCTTAAGAGTGGAAGACATAGGAGTAGATATTTCTTTGCAATCTTCTATCTTAAATTTCTTTAGGAGCTCATTGACGTACTTGGATTGGTGAATGAATATTCTGTCATTGAGTTGCCTAATTTGGAGTCCGAGAAAGTTTTTCAACTCGCCCATCATGCTCATTTCGAATTCTCCCTTCATGAGATTTGAAAATTCTTAGGACAGAGATTCGTTAGTTGCACCAAAAATAATGCCGTCCATATTTTGGCAAATAAGCATATCATCACCTAAATTCTTAATATATAGGGTATTATCAACATTGCCTCTTTTATACCCATTTGAAATAATAAAAATGCTCAAACGATCATACCATGCTCTCGGAGCTTGTTTTAATCCATAGAGAGCTTTATAGAGCTTGTACACATGATCTGGATGATCATAGTCTTCAAAACCCGGCGGTTGCTTGACATACACCTCCTCCTAGATGATTCCATTTAAGAACGCACTCTTTACATCCATTTGATGGAGTTTGATTTTCTTGTACGCGTCAAAGGCACAAAGGAGACGAATTGCCTCAAGACCAGCCACATGAGCAAATGTTTCCTCATAATCCAAGCCTTCTTCTTGATTATAACCTTGGGAGACCAATCTCAATTTATTCTTAATTGGGAGACCATCATCATCGGTTTTAATTTTATGAACCCATTTAGTACCAATGATTAATTTGTCTACCGGTGTCGGAACCAATTCCCAAACATTATTCCTTTCGAATTGGTTTAGCTCTTCTTGCATAGCAATAGCCCAATTCTCGTCTATGATGGCTTCATCGATATTCTTTGGTTCTGTAAGAGAAATAAACGCAATATTGTTAATACAATCATTTATATTTCTCCTAGTTCGTACATCTTCATCGATTTTTCTGAGAATTTGTTCCATTAGATGGTCTTTCACATTTGCCCAATCTTTAGGAAGGTTGTAAGAATTCTCCTCCTGCTTGTCCGAGCTTAAGTCGAGCTTCTCCAACCCCTTTGACGCTTCTGATACTTCTTTATCCGGAACCATACCTGCATCATCATCAAAAACAACCTTTCCCCTAGGTAAAACTGTATCATCGAATTTTACATGAATTGACTCTTCTACCGAGCCTCTTCTACAATTAAATACACGATAAGCTTTACTGTTAGTCGAATAACCTAGAAATATTCCAATATCCGATTTAGAGTCAAATTTACCTAAATTATCCTTACCATTATTATGAATAAATACCTTACAACCAAATGGATGAAAATAAGATAAATTGGGGTTTTTACCTTTAAATATCTCATATGGAGTCATCATTTTGTTCCTCCGGAGATGGACTCGATTAATAACATAGCAAGCGGTGTTAACGGCTTCGGCCTAGAAATATTTAGGAAGCCCATATTCATTGAGCATTGTTCGGCTCATTTCTTCTAGAGAGCGATTCTTCCTCTCGACAACTCCATTCTGTTGAGGTATCTGAGGTGCCGAAAAATTGTGCCCAATACCATAATTATCGCACCAATCTTCAAAAATATTTGATCAAATTCTCCACCATGATCGGTTCGGATGGCGATAATTGGTAACTCTTTTTCCTTCTGGGTAACCTTACACCACTTAACAAACTCGTTAAATGCATCATTTTTATTTGTTAAGAATTTTACCCAAGTATATCTCGAAAAATCATCAACAAGAACTAAAGTATATAGTTTACCTGTTAATCTAGCATGCCGAGGTAGACTAATCAAATCCATATGAATTAATTCAAGAATGCGACTAGTGGAAATTTCCATTTTTGGTTTAAATGAGCCTCTAGCATGTTTACCTTTAATACAGGCTCACAGATGTGGTCTTTTCTGAAATTTAATTTTGGTAGACCACGGACAATATCGTTTTTGGCCAATTTTGAAAAAAGTGGTAAAGAGGCATGACCCAATTTTCGGTGCCAAATAACGGCATTTTCATCGTATGAGAGTAAATATTTTTCATTGAAAGAAGATTCATCTTGAAGATCAACAATATATATTTCCATATCGCAATCAAATAAAAACGACTTGGTCTTTTCTCATTGCAGTGCAATGTGTACTTTCAAAAATTAATTTAAGACCAGTGTCACAAAGTTGGGAAACACTTAGAAGATTATGGCAAAGACCATCAACAAATAGAACATTTTCAATAGTAGGTAAAGGTTTCTTACCTATTTTACCTGTCCCTTTTATTTGGCCCTTTTTATTATCGCCAAATGTTACACAACCATGATCTTCCTTTTTCAGCTCCGTGAAGAGATGTTCATTTCCACTCATGTGATTTGAACATCCACTATCAACATACCATTTATTTGATACTGTTGTCTTTCTTTCTTGTACCTACAAAAACAATTTTCTTCCGTTTTATAGGTACCCATGTTAATTTGGGTCCTGTGGAGTTAGATATAAAAACTTGGTTTTGAACAATGGTCCCTTTAGGTACCTAAATTTGTTTGACTTTTATAGTTCGTCTAGAACTTCTACAGTAAGTTTTGGTATGTCCTGGTTTTAAACATTTTGGACATGATTGAATTCCCATTTTTAAATGTCCGAATCTTTCGTGGTAATTTCTAAGGACTTTTTTATTGGAAATGAATTATATCCGAGTCCTTGTTTTGAAAGAGAACATTTTTGACCAAATAAGAGTTGCTCAAATTTGTCATTACCACACGAGAATTTTCTAACGTGAAGTTTCTATTCTTTCTGAGTTTTGTATAAATCATCTCTCAGAATTTTCTCGTTTTCCAGATAATTTGTATGATCAATCGAAACATCCTTGTTTTTCAATAATTTTGAATTTTCAGTTCAAGAGATTTTATTTTCTTTTTCAAATCTTTATTAATATTGCAAACCTTTTCGTATTCATTATTTAAAGATTTGAAAGCATCAAGAAGTTCTTTATGAGAAGAATCACTAACCTCGACTTCTTCATCGCTATCTTCGGATGCGCAGGCCATTAGAGCAAGATTGGTTTGAACTTGAGGTTCATCATCCTCATCATCATCGCTCCATGTAGCGACACAGACTTCCTTCTTTTTGAACTTTTCGTGAGGTGGTTAAGATGAACTCATTGGAGCAGCAGCACGACAATCTTTAGCAAAGTGGCCTGGAACGCCGCACTTTCGACAAGTATTGTCGAACCTTTTATTTTGTGGGAAGTGAGTCTTTTTGGATTCATCCCTCGGTTCTTGTTTGATGTCTCTTCGGCGCCTTTGTAAAAGATTTTTGAATTTCTTTATGTTTTTGGCATAAAAGACGGTTTATTCATCCTCGTCTTCGATAGGTTCATCTTCTATACCACTATCTTCTTTGGCTTTGAAGGCGATCGTCCTTTCTCTCTCCTTGGGCTTTGGTTTTGAGCTTCGAGATTTAATGACAATCTCGTAATTGATGAGAAATCCAATGAGAGCGCTGAATTCAATGGTGTTGAGATCTTTCGACTCCATGATAGCCGTAACAGTAGTGTCCCATTCTCTTGGTAGAGATCGAATGATTTTCTTGGCTTTATCACTACTTGATATCGGTTTCCCGAAGGAAGCTATCCCATTTGTGATAGCCGAGAAACGGTCAAGTATAGTGGTAGTGCTTTCTTCTTCTTTCATAGTGAAGAGTTCATTATCGTGAAGAAGCATATTGATTTTTGTTTCTTTCACTTGACTCGTACCTTCGTGGGTAATCTCCAGCATTTTCCAGATCTCATTGTCCGTCTCACAAGAAGAGATCATGTTGTGATCTTCTGGGTTGAGAGCACAATAAAGCAATTTAGTAGCTTTACTATTGAAGTGATCGTTCTTCCAGTCAACATCGTCGTACTCTACAAAGCTTTTGATCAAGCCATCTGTCTTCTTTGGAATGGTAGGTCCAAGAGCAATGACCTTCCAAATTTCAATATAATAATCTCATATGAAGATAGACATTTTCTTCTTCCATGTCATGAAGTTTGAACCATCGAAGAAAGGAGGGCGATTGAGAGCATTGCCTTCAAGTGAAGAGTGGATAAATGCCACTTTTGGATCTTTTCTCTAGCGGGTGTTAATCCGGTGAAAAAGAGACTGCTCCTATATCAATTGTTGAATTGGTACCGCCACTAGAAGGGGGGTTGAATAGTGCGGATAAGAGTTTTGAACTCTTTTTGTGCGGAAGCTAAAATATCGGAGTAAATAAAATACGGAAGAAAGAACACAAGAAATTGTTCGAGAGGTTCGGCTATTAACGAAGCCTACTCCCCTACCTAGTTTTATCGACTAGGACTTTTCTTAGAAACTTAGAATGCAGTTTTTAGTTTAGTGCCAACTCTTACAATTTCTTGATTTCTGGGCTCAAGAACAACCTCACTAAAACACTATTGTTTTTTCGGGTACAAGACAACCTTACAATAAAACAATTGCGAGTAGAACACTCGACTTTACAAGATATATCACTCTTTGATACAAGAATATAGATAAGAAATAATTGAACAATTCTTCTCGTATCATAATATGGACTGTGTATATCTCTTGAAATATTTGCTTGAAATAGCTTGAGTATGCTTGTAAGCTCAGATAAGTTGTGTGTATTCCAACACCTTCAATGGTGCTATTTATAGCCCTTGAGTTGTATTTTCCCATTGGAATAGTAGGCCAGCATTACGTGCGTTAGGAGACATCATTTACGTACGTAGCCAATATTACGTATGTTATGTATTATACGTATCGGCCGTAAAATGATACTGGAAATTGGGCAGTGGCTTCTGTCTTCATTGTTACGTACATTTTGCTTCATGCATTATGTACGTTATTCTTGGTCTTCATATCCGTTGGATGAGATGATGTACAAGATACGTCACTTTGAATAAGATCAATGGTTAGCACATTAATTCAAATTTAAAACCGATAACGCACGTTAGGAATAGACATTTACGTACGTTATGTTATTTAGCCATTTCGTACTTTGACATTTCTAAAACTTTTTGCAATGGTTATAAAACTTGTATTACGTACGTTATTGAACATGGATTACGTATGTTATTAGAGCACAGTTTTAACAAATATGTTATAAAAAATGATTTAAAATAACTATAGTAAAATGTGTAATAGGATAATAATTATTTTGCTAAAAAGATCATCATCAAAATATGTATCAAAAAATATTGTTCCAACACTTATGATCTGTGAAAATCTGACAATGAGTTCCGTACAAGTAGTGTCTCCATATCTTCAGTACAAATACGACAGCTGCTAATTACGAATCATGTGTTCGGTAATTAACTTCATATGGTTTGAACTGTCATGAGGCATAGGCTATTACCATGTCATTATGCATTAGTACACAACCTAGACCCTGATTCGAAGCATCACTGTAAACCATGAACCCTTCAGTTCCCTATGGTAGTGATAAGATTGGGGCTGTCATCAACCTCTTCTTGAGTTCGTCAAAACTGTCTTGACAGTTCTTGTTCCATTCGAATCTTTGGGTGTTCTATAATAATTTAGTGAGTGGGCGGGTGATTTTAGAAAACCCTTTCAGGAACCGACGGTAGTACCCAAAAAGTCCTAAGAAACTTCTGACCCCTTTCACATTCTTAGGAGATTCACATTGTGTGATTGCCTCGACTTTCTGTGGATCTACTCGAACTCCATCCGCTGATACTACATGACCAAGTAACATTACTTCCTTCAACCATAATTTGCACTTAGAAAGTTTAGCGTACAATTGTTCGTTTCTAAAAAGGTCCAACACAGTCCGTAGGTGTTCCGCATGCTCATCCGGACTCTTTGAGTAAACCAAAATATCATCGATAAAGACAACTACGAATTTATCCAAGTACTCTATGAATACTCGATTCATCAATTGCATAAACACGGCACGCGCATTGGTGAGACCTAACGGCATCACCATAAATTGATAGTGCCCGTAGCGGGTCCTGAATGCTAATTTTAGAACATTGAATTCTTTAATCCTCAACTAATGGTATCCTGATCTCAAATTGATCTTCGAGAATACGGTCGCTCCTTGCAACTGGTCGAACAAATCATCAATTCGAGGTAATGGGTACATATTCTTGATCGTCACTTTATTTAGTTATCGGTAGTCAATGCACAACTGAAGTAATCCATCTTTCTTTCGAAGGAATAAGACTAGTGCACCCCAGGGTGAAACGCTTGGCTGAATATATCCTTTGTCCAGAAATTTTTCAAGTTGCTTCTTCAACTCATACATCTCGGTGGGTGCCATTCTATACGGCACCTTGGAAATTGGTGTGTCTCCCGGTTCCAGCTTGATGGTAAACTCTACATCACGTTGTGGAGGTAATCCAGATAATTCATCAGGGAATACATCGGGAAATTCATTTACAACAGGAATAGATGGGAATTCTGATATTCCTCCTCCTTTCTTCATTGCATAACACCAGTATTCGACACAATCCTATTTCAGCAGTCTGATAGCCTTCATTGCTTTACTCACTTTTCCTGAGCTTCCTGGTCTCTACCCTTCAAATAAGGATTCGGAACCATCTTCAGCTATCATCGAAATATTACTCTTCCGATAATTCATAATAGCTCTGTAACGATTAAGACAATCATCCCCAAGAATCAGGTCATCTCCTTGAGTCTCTACAATAATCAGATTTGAAGGCCAATATTTGCCTCCGATTGATACAGGAAAATTTCTAGCTTCTAAAGTCCCACAATTCTTTCCCCACTCGGTAAACCCACAATAAGGCTCACATTCATGAAAACAAGAAATTTTTAAATTATTTACACAAGACATTGATATAAACGAATGTGTAGCTCCGGAATCGAACAAAACACTAACTGGTTGCAAAAGGATTTGAACCGTACTTGATGCAACCATTGTATTCTGATCGTCTGTCCTCCTCATTTCGTAAAGGCGTAGAGGAACGGACCCAGCACTTGACGATTCCTTTCAATCATACCGTCATCTACCTCTTCCTCTGCCAAAGCTCTGGTGTGGCTGAACACTCTGCTGCGTGGGATTGACACCCATTTCCTTCTGGACCTGTTGTGTGGCATGATCTATAATAGTTCTAGAAACATCCCCACATAACAGCACACGATGTCCTTATTGTTCACATTCATGACATGTTATGGCAGGGAAGGTGCAGTCACGCCGATAGTGTCCTGGTCGGCCACAGTTGAAGCATTTCGTTGTTGCCTCATTAAAAGCGGGTGCTGATTTGGAACTATTTCCACCTCTAGATGGATGCGGGGGCTTCTTGAATGAGTGAAATGATGATTGGGATCTATGGGCCCCATTATTCTTGTGCTCCGCAAAACCACCGGAGACTTTCTGCTTCTTGGACTCGGAAAACTTTTCCACAGCTACTTCTTTCATCTCGTATACCAGAGCTTTATCTTCATACAGGCAAAGAGTGGTGCATTCAAATCCTGACATATATCTCTATATCTCCGGTTTCATCCTCATGTCAAAATGCAACACCGTTTCTGCATCGGTCCAGACAAGGTGTCGAACAAATGCCAATTGCTGATTAAAGGTCTTAATTGCTTGAGACACAAGTATGTCCGTAGGTTGTGCGGAGAAGAATTCCCTAACTTTAGCTTCCCAGACCAGACAAGGGCAGTACTGAGATTCCATCATTATCTTGAACTCTCCCCAGTCAGCATCATGGTCAATAGGTCGGATGGCTTCCCACCACTCGGATGCCTATCCAGTCAGAAAATATTGGGCGATAGAGGATCTTCGATCTTCCGAACAGTTAATTCCTGCAAATATTTTCTCTAACTCCTCTAGCCAATGATCCCATGTCGGTATTTCAGAAAAACCATCAAACTTTGGTGGGTGCATCTTCGCCACCTCTTGTTGCCATCTGTCTCCTTGATATCCCAAGTCTGGGATCCGTTGCTATCCTTCCCCTCGTTGTATACCAACCGCCACTTGCATTCTGTCCACCACTTGAGAAAATTGGGTCATCTGATTGACCACTTGACGAAGTATGTCGGGAATAGCAGGATTGTCATTCTCCTCCAAAGTTTGCTCTCGATTATTGTTGATGGATTCTTGTTGCTCGTTAGAACTGAAGTTAGCCTGATTGGACAGTGAATCCGTGGCAGAGGGTGAAGCTTCCCTTTCAGCATTTCCACGACCGCGACCGCGTCCACGACTTCTACTCAACATACTGTAAGCATACATACTCAATAGACGAAGAACGATATTGTTCTAATGTTTAATTATCATAAAAGGGACAACATTAAAGGACAATAATAGAGTTTCAAGAAACTTACAACTATAGCTTGCATGAAGACGTAGGCGGTACAGTGACGTTGTTCACGGCCGGTTAACCCAAATGACACACCTGGACCCTAATTTAACCCGAGGGCCAAGATATCCATAATCTTAGCCCTGATACCATATTCTGTAACACCCCGAGATATTCAGGATTATTACAGTGCCGTAAACCTTTTATATAAGGATTTACTAGGCTAAGAATTTAAAACAACATTATTAAGTACCACAGTAAAATTATTATTACATAAGAGTAAAAGAAAACAAACGCCAAACAGTAAAACAATACAATACCATCCAAAAGATTTCAAAGCAACAATGTACTTGAGTACTTATTAAAACACAAAAAGGATTCTCCGGACAGTTAAAAGCACTCAGCACCCCCGTCGTCATGTAGCTCCTGTGGTTGTTTTCCAGCTCTCCTGGATCCTGAACATAAAACACATATCCACCCCCGAAGGGGTTACCACAACGATGCTAGTACAAGTACAATAATTTATACAACAACAAATGATTCGACAACTCGTGAAGAATAACGCAGTAACAATAATAACACAACAATAACAACAACAAGCCTCTCACAAAAGAAGACCATCAATGCATTACACAATATGACAATCATGATATACACATGGTAATCCGATGATCCAGCGTTCAGTCCATAGATCCCAAGATAATCCCGTCGGACCAACACGAGGTGGAAAACTCATTCAATGATCTAGCGCACGCTAGCATAGATCCGATGATCCCGTCAGACCAATACGAGGTGTACAAACAAAAATGACACATATGCATGACAACATGAATAATATTAATACGAGAACATAATTAAAGTACTTGCCTTATAATGATGATAACTTCGACGAACACCAAAACACTCGAAGGTCATCCCTTCGTGTAACCACTTGTAAGCTTCGAACCTTTAAACAATAATGAAATACGAAGAGTTTAACATGCGTATACATAACTAGCACACGATCATCTAACATTTCTATGCTATGACCGAGTTAAACAACTTACGTACATCCAGTTCACGGTTCAACTACCTAATGAACATTAAGTCATCTAAAATCGTGCTTCATGCAATTTAGACGATCACAATAGGGGTACCATACCGACATCTATGATTTCAAGGATTCCAAGTCATCCTAATTCCATACTTAAATCTTTGATCATTAATTCCAAAACGTGGTTCGGCGCAAACACATTCAGCCATGTTGTAGGTTTAACATGGATGTTACCGACATAAACACTTCAAACCAACCTTTAAAATGAAGAATAAGTCATCACGAATTACTCCTTACAAGATATGCCTTATTCTTGATGAATACCCTCATTGTTTTTCAACTTGAATTCATATAACATAGTGATATCATAACAAGTCACCTGACATAAGATCATTTTGAAATCATCATCAAATGTATGATACAATCTCATAAAACTACATCCCAATGTTCAACATAAGTAAGGCTCAGCTCATACATGTCTAAATCATGGTATACCTTAGGTTTAATCATCTCATCCTTCTTAAAATCAGGATGTTCAATAATTATGTCTTCAAAGGGGTCTAATAATCTCTGAAATACATTTGTAATCATCCTAGAAATGTGAACTCAGAGCTGAAGCAACATTAACATACCTTATATGGAAGAAATTGACGAAACAATTGGTAGAACTCAACACCGGAAGATTCACCACCACTCCAAGATGCTTATGATCTTAAAAATCCAGTTGAGGGGCTTAATTAGAGGTTAAGTGTGGTTGGAAGGTCTGAGATATGGGTAGGGTTCGGACAATACGAGTGAATAAATGAAATGGGTGATGCTTTATCTATAGAAAATATGAATTAGCGTATGTTATCCATATACTTAGTGTACGCTAATGGGTTTACGAAGCTCACTGCCTCAATCTGCCCTCATCCTTGTGTGCACTATCGAGTTCGTTACATACGCTACGTGCTGCCTTAGCGTGCGTTAACACACATGTAGCATACGTTAATCACCATTGACTTCACTTTTCCAAAATTTGTCCAGGTTCATGCAAAAGGCATCCCAAAAATCCGCTATCTGGTCTCCTGACTCACCTACCCTGACCCCATGTGGTTGACTGCTCATTATGTATGCTGGTGTCTAGCTTAACGTACACTAATTCTCATCAATTAGCGTGCGCTGGATTTATAAATTAGTGTATGTTAATTGCATGCAAACACTTGCATGAATTAACATCCTGTACCTCATATACTCATGAATACTGGATTACGAATACAGAAAATCTTACTTCGATTGATTAAATGGCGTAGTCAAATACACCAAGATTCAAATACAGCTGAAAATACATAATAATTATCCGGGTACTACAATAGCTAGGTATTCTGATGCAATTGTGGATATTGAATTTGAGGTCTGCTTCTTGATGAACCATGACATCAGCTAGGTTACAAGAAATTTACATGTTCCGATTGTTGTTTTCCTTTTAATTTTACAACCTGCAAAGTCAGCATCAGAATAGCATGATAGTTCAAAGTTGTCATTTTAGGATACCATAATCCATCATTGATTGTGGATTTTAGATATCGACTTATCCTTTTGGGTACTTCCTTGTGGGATTGCTTTGGTTTGGATAGGAATCTTGCACACACTCCAACTACATATGATATGTCTGGTCTGCTGGCAGTTAGATACAATAGTGAGCCAATTAATCCTCTATAGTGGGTTAGGACCACTCGAGTGCCTTCATCATCTATGTCAATGTGCAGAGATGTGGTCATGGGTACTCTCAAGGGCTTGGCTAACTCCATGCCAAATCTTTTGATCAGCTCCCTTGTGTATTTGGCTTGATTGATAAAGATACCTATTTCAACCTATTTGGCTTGTAAATCAAGAAAGAAAATTAGTTTACCCATCATGCTCATTTAAAATTCTCCTTATTTGAGATTTGAGAATTTTTCACATAATTCAGCAATTTGTACACCTTGTCTCATTTGACAAATCCAGGAGGTTGTTCTACATATACTTCTTCTTCCATTACTCCATTGAAAAAGGTGCTCTTTACATCCATATGATACACTTCTAGTCTCTTGAAGGTTGCATAGGCAATAAATAGCCTTATTGCTTCCAACCTTGCTACTGGTAATAAGTTTCATCAAAATCTATTTTTTCACATTGAACATATCCTTTTGCAACCAATATCGCTTTATTTTTAACAACATCTCCATCTTCATCACATTTGTTCTTGTAGACCAACTTGGTGCCAATGACTTTCTTGTGGTATGGTCTGTCTACTAGCTTCCATACATTCACCCATGTGTAGTCATCTAAAGCTTGTTCTGTTTTTTGGTTCCATCTGAGACATAAATCATGAGGACATGGCCATGCATATTGGGTCTTCTGATCTTCTGGTTATTACTCCATCAGTTAGGTTCCCAATGATTTGTTAGATGGGATGATCTTTTAACCATTTATGAGTTTCATCTTCATGTTCTGCTTTTGGTTGAAGATCATCATTATTTATTCTCCCTGAAGAATTGCCCGAAAGGTTTGATATATCCATCTTTGCTTTAGCTGGGTCTTGATTGATATGAAACAGGGTCTGATGTGAATCGTGGTTGTACGAAGCGTAAGTATAAATTCTCAAATGGGAGAAGTGAATAGCAAACCGCAGTTAGCAACAATGGACAGCACTTCGGTATTCCGACAGCAACAATCGGACAACACTTCGGTATTCTGACAGCAACGCGGACAACACTTCGGTATGCTAACAGCAACAATCGAATAGCACTTCGGTATCCTGACAGCAACACGAACCGCACTTCGGTATGCTAACAGCAACAATCGGACAGTACTTCATATTGTGACAGCAACACGGACCGCACTTCGGTATGCTAACAGCAACAATCGGACAACACTTTGATATTCCGACAGCAATAATCCAACAGCACTTCAGTATTCTGACAGCAACACGAACAGCACTCTTGAAGGATCACGACATGGAAATGACAAGGGCACTTCAAACCCTTAGAATTAATCACTATAATATCCTTAGAATCTTGTTCTAAATAAACGTCGGAATTATTCTAAGAACTCAAGTTTCTATGACTAAGACTTAAAAATTTTATGAACTAAAATTCTAAGAATGTAGAAGTGAGATTTATAAGAATAAAACTCAATAAAATCGGAGCAACAACTCTTGACTCAAGCACAAGGACAAAATATCTTTTTGATTTGAACAATTATCGGGCCTTCTTGAATCTCAAGTAGATCCACCGTCGCACAGTCACTAAACTTAGACATGATTTCCACTTCCAATTCGAGCAGCTTAAGGACGAGCTTTACTTCTTCTTTTCTTTGGTCGTGAATTCTTCTAGGGCCGAGCTGGGGCTCGGGGTCTTCCATCAGTAAACATCAAGCAGCCTCAATGTGAGGGTCTTCAAGATAGGATTTGATCGAGGTCATACAATGAAACTCTCGAGTAGGAACCGAGTTGTCTTCATGAAAGTTAGTAACAGATAATAAAGTAACGAGTTTGGAACGTGCATGAATGTTATTTCGTGAGGTGGTGCTAGTGTCGCTCATTCTCAATATTTCACTAGTTTGTTCTCTCAATTTCCTAGAACGTGCATGTGTGATAGGACCAGTGGGGTCCACGACAGGTCCAACCATTTCTAACTCTCTTCGAAGCAAAACCGTGGTTGTATCATCCCCTCCCTCTTGAGAAGGATCTGTGCTCAGATCCGCGAGATCACCTGCTTCAAACAAAGACAAGTCAGAAACATTAAAAGTAGCAGATACATTGTATTCTCCTGGTAAGTCTAGATTATAAGCATTATCATTTATTCTCTCCAAGATCATGAAAGGACCATCTCCCCTCGGAAACAATTTTGATCTCCTTTGTACAGGGAACCTTTCCTTCCTCATATGTAACCAAACCCAATCTCCAGGTTCGAAGACCACTTCCTTTCTTGCTCAGTTGGCGCGCTCAACATAATGCTTAATACGCCTTTCAATGTTAGCTCTTGACTTTTCATGGAGTTGCTTAATTAGCTCGGCTTTCTTCTTTCCATCTGTACTAATCCTTTCAGTCACAGGCAAAGGCACAAGATCAAGTGGGGTCAAAGGATTAAATCCATAAACAATCTCAAAAGAAGAAACTGAGAAGCAAAATGAAAGGTTCGATTATAATCAAACTCAACATGCGGCAAACAATCTTCCCAAGTTTTAATGTTTGTTTTTATTATAACCCTTAACAATGTAAAAAGAGTTCTATTTACTACTTCGGTTTGCCCATCGGTTTGTGGGTGACAAGTGGTAGAAAATAGAAGCTTTGTGCCTAGTTTAGCCCATAAGGTCTTCCAAAAATAACTTAGGAACTTAGCATCATGATCAGAAACTGTAGTCCTAGGCATTCCATGTAAACTAACAATCTCTCTAAAGGCAAGATTTATCACGTGAGATGCATCATCAGTTTTGTGACAAGCTATGAAATGTGCCATTTTTGAAAATCTATCAACCACAACAAATATAGAATCCCTCTCATACCGGTTCTAGGCAATCCCATCACAAAATACGTTGATATATCAATCCAAGGAGTATTAGGAATGGGTAGTGGGGTGACACGCTTTTAGTGTAACTATCGCAGGTGCACGATATCGTATCAAGTAGTAAAGTGGACTTTTTGAGTCCGGTTTATCGATCCCACAAGGAAGTTTTGTTATAATTTGAATTATACACTATTAGTCTATTTTTATAGATACTAATATGAGTGAAACACACAATTAAAAAGTTTGATTTAATAGTTGCAAAGTAAATGCAATAATAGTTCTAATATTATAAGGAAATAAAAAGATAGTAATAATAATAGATTGATTAACGATAAAATGAAATAGTTGGGATTACAAACTTAGTTCGTCATTAGTTATAAAAGATGTATAGGAGATCATAAGACGAATTTACTTATTATGTTGTGTACATTCGATTTTCCTTAAAAAGACGGTTTCTCTTTCGAACTATAAAACGCCCCTTACATATTGAATCAATCTACTAAATTTCTATGTTGATTGGCTTCAATACATAGCATTAAGATTTATGAAAATAACTCAAAGAATCATCTAAGGACTAGAGGTATATTTCTATCCCCTAGAACAACTTAGAGTGAAGATCATTTGATCTAATCAAACATATTTTCTTTCGAAACATATGAAGACCATAAATATCGTCATTTATTGGCCAAATAAATAAAGATTGTTAAAACAATGAAAATCACACACAATAATAAGTAATTCACAATAGATCTTCATACAAACATAAATAACATGACTAACCTTGTTTATAATCCCAACTAAAGATTACTTAGCCCATGAAGGGTTTATTATACATGTTACAAGCTTTGGTGGTCATTATTAGTTGAATCAAGAGAAAGAATTGATCCTAACTCCCTTAGTAGATAAAGGAGATAGAAACAATAAACTCTCTGAACAACATATGTTATACCACACTTACAAAGATCACTCAAGAACACAAGTGTGTTCTTCACACAAAAAGAAAAGTTTACAAGAAAATGGAAAATTATAAGATGAATGGTGAATGATGAAGGATCTAAGGGGTCTATTTATACACCTAAAGTCATCTAATAGCTCCAAAACTCCAGCATTATTACATTAGATCGGATCAATGCCAGCCATCCCCTCAATAATACACAAAAAGTATAAAAAATTAGACAAATCATAGTAATCTGTCAAGAGTTACGGCCGTAACATTCAGGAATTACGGCCGTAACTAGGGTGAGTTACGGCCGTAACTCCTGAATGTTACGGCCGTAACTCGGCTTCGTAAATTTGCTCATTTGAGGCTTGGATAGTTACGTTTTCGGCCCAAAATTTCTCAGACTTTGCGTTTTTGCCCCAGATCTTCTTCGGATGATAACTTTTGATATATAACTCTGATTTTGAATCCGAAAAGACTGCCGAATTCGTCTCGGAAAGCCCTAAAACATGAATATATCAAAATTCAATAAAGAGAATATTTATTAAACATGTTGTTTCTTGAGTAATTCAGTTATTTAATCCGATCATCATCCGATAAAAATAAAATTATTAAAACTAATAAATTAAAAGCAAAAAACGAATAGACTAGCTCAATTATGGGTGAATTTTATCGATACAAACCATGGATAAGTGTACAAAACTGACACTTATCACACCCCCAAACTTGAATTCTTGCTAGTCCCGAGCAAGACTCTTTATTATTCACACTTCAAAAATAAAAATAAAAATCACTAAAATAAGAAAATTAATACACACATAAATTAAAATATAAAAAGAGAAAAGGAGATCAAAATGCCATTAATAAACAACAACCAGCTTTATACAGTAGATAGAAATGAATCAAGATTCAAAATAAATCTACTAATGTTTTTGAAGTTAAAACACGGTTTTTATTTTGTAATTCCAAAATGTAAGGTTTTCCCCCCCAAAAGGTTGATTATTTCTTTCCCACTCGTGATACACATGACTCCCTTTAATGGTTGCTCTTGATCACTCGTTTATTTTTTGACTCAATATGAAGAAAAATTTCATTGGCGTCATCAAATATTGTGATTTTAACAAAATTGAGTGTATTGAAATTCAGCTGCTAATTAATTCAAATCTGCTCATAAACTACATCCCTTTTAGTGATAGCTTTCACACCGTTATTTGCTAACATGTAGCTCTTTTCACTAACACAATTTCTATCTCATTATTTTTCTTTTCGTAAAAAGGTGATAGCTTTCACACCGTTATTTGCTAACGTGTAGCTCTTTTCACCAGTTTTTCTGAGACGGCAGCTACGCACCAACAATGGTTAGTCCTTTATTTTTCGCAAAATTTAAGACTTCCAAAATTAGGCAGATGTTGCTGCTCAACACTTCTCCTTTTCGTCATTTATTTTTTTAGGTGATAGCTTTCACACCGTTATTTGCTAACGTGTAGCTCTTTTCACCAATGACTCCTTTTTTTTTTTTAAAACAAAATTATAATTATTATATGTTTGAGAATAATGAAAGAAAGACTCCCTGGATTTTATGAACGATCTGATCCTTGCTCTTGTTGTTGAATCCTTCCGTGTTACCCCCAAACTTATTTGCGAAATAATAGAGATTGGGTTGACTCCCAATAAGCGCTTTGTTTAACGTCCTTAGCTTGACTTTTCGTCAGATTAATTAGGTATTTCCATCATTATGATTGACTTTGCTGTCGAGAATTCTCCTCCCAGATATGGCTTTAACCGTTGACCGTTTACTTTGAAACTCCCGTCGGTTGTATTATAAATCTCCACAGCTCCATGAGAAAACACCTCTTTGATCGTGTAAGGGCCTGTCCCATCGTGATCGCACTTACCTTAAATGCACGCGATCGTGCATTAAAAAGCGTAACTTGGTCTCTGCTTTAAAATCTCTTCTTAGAATTCTCGTTGTCATGCCATGTTTTCGTTTTTTCTTTGTAGATTTTGGCATTTTCATATGAGTCGAGTCGGATTTCATCCAACTCATTTAATCTAAGAACCTTTTCTTTCCAAACAACTGCTCGTCAAAGTTTAATTTTTAATAGCCCAAAAAGTTCGATGTTCAAGTTCTACCGGCGGTGATAGGCTTTTCCAAAACTGCATTTAAATGGAGACATGCCTATTGGTGTCTTATAGGCTGTTCTGTAAACCCAGAGCGCATCATCCAGCTTTTTTGACCAATCTTTCCGAGATGAGTCGACTGTCATCTCAAGTATACGTTTCAGTTCACGATTGGAAACCTCGACTTGTCCACTGGTTTGTGGGTGATAAGAGGTAGCGACACGGTGTTTTACTCTAAATTTGGTTAATAGAGCCTTAACCTGGTGATTGCAGAAATGAGATCCGCCATCACTGATAATAACTCTCGGAGTTCCGAAGCGAGTGAATATATTTTTCTTTAGAAAATTTACCACGACCTTAGCTTCGTTTGTTGGTAATGCAATAGCCTCCACCCATTTAGATACGTAGTCTACAGCTACAAGGATGTATTCATTAGAGAACGATGATGGAAAAGGTCCCATGAAATCAATTCCCCAAACGTCAAAGATTTCAACCTCAAGGATGAAATTCATTGGCATTTCATTTCTTTTTGACATGTTTCCATGTCTTTGGCACCGGTCACACTTTGAGACAAGTGTATGTGCATCTTTGAACAGAGTGGGCCAATAGAATCCTGCTTCAAGAATTTTTGCTGCTGTTTCTGAACCCCCAAAATGTCCTCCATAGTGAGAGGAATGACATCTTTCTAATACCTTCTCCATTTCTTCTTCCGGTATGCATCTCCGGATGATTTGATCAGGTCCTCGTTTGAACTATAATATCCGGATTTATTACAGTGTATTTCATCTGTATTCAAACCATGTATTATTTTGGATTGGTGATTTTGATTATTGGAGTATGATATTTCGTGCATTGACATCATTGTACATAAGTATAGAAACTTGCAAAATTGTTCAAGCAACCTAATGATAGCGCACGCTAAGAATGTATCTTAACGCGCGCTATCGGGCCATTATTAGCGCACGCTATGCAGGTATGAGTAACGTGCGCTAAGGACTCAATTATTGAGCGGGACAGCTAGCTCATGCGCCAGCGGGACATGGGTCCGGATAAGATTCCCGCTGACGCACCCGGACAAATTTTGAAGTCAACCATTATTAGCGCACGCTAAGGGATGCTTAGTAGCGTGCGCTAACTTGTCAATAATGCAGAATATTATAAATGTGACAACAACCGCTTGGGCTTTCATTTCCTTCATCTATACTTCATCTTTGAGAGTCCAGAGAGCAATAATCTCCCTTCTAAACACTTAGAACATGTATGAGTGATCATTGAATGATTGAGTATCACTTGTGAAGTGATCATTGAAGAGAAGTAACACCTTGGAGGGGCGCATAACCAACCGGAGTCGGATTACACCTTGTGGTTCAGTGATTTCGGCATATTAAGGTATGTTCAACCTATCACCAGTCTTAGATTTGGATTTCCAATGGATATGATGATCATGTTAACAAGATATTGAATTTCATTAGTGAATTATTTCAACAACATCATGTTTAGAAGATTGGGATGTCTACAATTACGATATTATTGTTGGAACCTTGAAGTTGGAATCCTAGTACTTCAAATGATGAGAGAAATATTCGGAAGTTAACAATCCGTATGATTTATGTTATCTTTGTGATCATGATTTGGAAAAGATGTTATAAGAACTTAAAGGGAGAATCATCTTAGGAAATATTCTTTCGTATAAGTCGGAATTGTTAGTTCACCTCAAGATGAAGTCTGAATATGTATAATGATAGTAGAATCTAATACATCAACCGGAGATCACCAACTTTGCATGAGAATTGTAATCAAGATGGATTATGGTGTCATGATGATTATACGTATATTTGCATCTTGAAGTTGATATCATCCTGGAGATTATTCATAAGAGTAAGAACTTGGTATTCATGGAAGTAACATGAATTATCACGAAGGATTTCATTGTTTCGTTCATGGCAAGAACAGATTCTTGCTCGGCAGAAAGCGCCATGCGAGATAGCGCACGCTATGCTATGCGGTTTAACGTCGCTATCGAGCACTAGTTAGCGTGCGCTACGTTTGGTACGTAACGCACGCTAGACCATCGACGAAGTCATTGGCCGGGTCGGTGAAGTACCGACCATGCGTCGTTAGCGGCGCTAGGCTTTGTTGTTTGCGTGCGGCGCTATCGGGCGCATTTAACGCACGCTACATAGAGTACTTAGCGTGCGCTAAGCTCTTCGGGCAGATTGCAGTTTATGAACTTTTGACCGTTAAGCGAATTGTTAAACATTCATACGACGTGAGATAAACTCTATATCATTTATTTTGTTAAGGTTTGGTCTCGTTACGTGATTGATCGAGGAGGAAGATCTTCGAGTGTTCATTTTCGTGGAAGTATTGTTATTGTCTTCAAATCGAGGCAAGTACCTTAATTGTTTTATGTATTGTTGTTATACATATTGTCGTGCATGTATGTCGTTACTGTGTGTCCACCTCGTGTTGGTCCGACGGGATCATCGGGGGATCTATGCTAGCGCATACCGGATCATCGGACGGGTTTTTCCACCACGGGTTGGTCTGACGGGATCATCGTGGGTTCTAGGCAGTGAACGCTGGATCGATGGAATTACCATGTGTATGTATTGATATCATGTTGTGATTATCAGTTGTGTATGTTATGTTTGAGTTTCTCGTAGGAGAAGACTCGTTGGTATTTTGTCGTTTACGTTATTATTATTCACCGTGAGATATGAATAATATGTTGTGGTACTTGTACTAGCATCGTTGTGCTAACCCCTTCGGGGGTGAACATTTTGTTTGTGTTCAAGATCCAGGAGAGCGGGGAAACAACCACTGGAATTGTATGACGACGAGGGTGCAGAGTGATGTCCCGACCGGGTTTATTTATCTGTTGTTTATCCGTTATTTCAATAAGTACTCGAGTACGCAGTCGTTTGTGATGATTTGAATTTGTTCATGTATTATTGAGTTCTGTTGAACAATTGTACTATTTCTGTATTTGTTCAGAACTAATGTACTGTAATTCCGTTATTTCCATTCGTCAGTACCCTTTTATACTTGTTCAATTCTTCAGCCTTGTAAATCCTTATGTAAAGGATTTACGGCGCTGTAATATTCCCGAATATATCAGGGGTGTTACAGAATATGGTATCAGAGCTAAGATTATGGATATCTTGGCCGTTGGGTTAAAATAGGGGTCATTTATGTCTTTTGGGGCAACCGGCCGTGAATGACATCACTGCACTGCCTACGTCTTCATGCGAACAGTGGTTGTAAGTTCCTAAACTCTATCTTGTTCTTTTCATGTTGTGTCTCTTTACACTCGAATATTAGAACGATGTTGTTTCCTATATATTGAGTATTTATGCTTACAGTATGTTGAGAGGCGGACGTGGACGTGGTCGCAGTCGTGGACGCGGACGAAGAAATGCCGAAAGGGAAGCGTCGCCTTCTAACCGTGCTATCATAGCTCAAAGTAGCCGAAATCTATTAATAATGAACAGATCCTCATTGCAGATATCCTTCGTCAAGTGGTGAACCAGATGACTCAGTTCGCCCAGGTCGTGGACCGAATGCAAGTGGCGGTGGGACTACAGCAGGGAGAGAGACAGCAAGGGATCCCAGATATGGGAAATTGAGGTGACCGATGGCTGCATGAAGTGGCGAAGATGCAACCACCCAAATTCGACAGTATTTCTGAGACTCCCACCTGGGATCATTGGCTAAAGGAGCTGGAGAAAATCTTTGCCGGAATCAACTGCCCAGACGACCGGAGAGCCTCTATCGCTCAATATTTTCTGATAGGGGAAGCGTCCGAATGGTGGGAAGCCATCCGGCCTGTAGACCATGATGCCGATTGGACAGAGTTTAGATTAATGATGGAAGCTCGATTGCCTCGTCCCGTGAGGGAAGCCAAAGTTCGGGAGTTTTTCTCCGCCGGCCATCCGATGTGTCGCATCCTGTGCGATCAAGACGTTTAACCAAGACTGGCATTTGTTCGACATCCGGTCGTAATGTATGCGTAAATGATGATTCATTTCGATATGAGAATGAAACTAGAAGTTCGCAGGTACATGTCCGATTCGAATGTACCACACTCCGCCAATACCAGGATAAGGCGTTGGCATATGAGATCAAGGAAGCAGCCATGGAGAAATTTTCAGAATCCAAGAAACAGAAAGTCTCTGGTACTTTTACAGAGCACAAGAACAGTGGGGCCCGTAAGGCCCAGTCATCCTTTCACTCTTTCAAGAAACCTCCGCACCCAGCTAGGAGCGGAAAGAATTTCGGGGCGACATCAACTATTACTGATGTTACCAGGAAATGCTTTAACTGCGCCCAGACGGGGCACTATCGACGGAATTGCCCCCTTCCTGCCGTGACTTGTTTTGACTGTGGACGAGAGGGACATCGGGCGGTGTTTTGTGAAGAGGCTGCAAAGTCTTTTAGAGCCCGTACACCACAGCCAGTCCAGAAGGAGGCCAGTATTCCACAGACGCAACAAGGTGTTCAGATGCCTCAGAATTTTGGCCGCGGGCGAGGCAGAGGACAATGGGACCGAAAGGGGATATCGAGTGCCGGATCTGCTCCCCCACGTCTGTACGAGATGAGGAGGACAGACGATCGTGATGCCGCCGCATCGTGCATCGGCCCAGATCCTTTCCCAGCCAGTTAGCGTTTTATTCGATACAGGAGCTACACATTCTTTCATATCTTTGTCTTGTGTAAATCGTTTGAATATTTCCGGTTTTCATGCTTGTGAACCTTATGTTGTTGGTTTACCGAGTGGAGAGAGAATTTTCGGAAATTTAGAAACTAGAAATTTCCCTGTATCATTTGGAGGCAGAGAGTGGCTCTCAAACTTGATCGTGATAGAAATGCAAGGAGACGACCTGATACTCGGAGACGATTGGCTTAATCGATATGGAGCAATTGTGAACTACCGAAGGAGGAATATCTCACTGATCGCTGACGATGGTTCCGAAATTTTGTTTGAGGGATGGAAACCGGGAAGCTCAGGGAAATTGATCAAGGCGATGAAAGCTGTCAAATTGTTGAAACAGGGCTGTACCGGGTACTGGTGTTACGCAATGAAGAAAGAAGACGAAATTGTGGAACTTTCATCCATTCCTGTTGTGAACGAATTTCCAGATGTGTTTCCTGACGAGTTACCTGGACTACCTCCACGAAGGGATGTGGAATTTACCATTGAGTGGAACCGGAGCTACACCAATTTCCAAGGCGCCGTATCGTATGGCACCTACGAAATGTACGAATCAAGAAGCGGTGGAGGAGTTCTTGGACAAGGGCTATATTCAGCCAAGCGTTTCACCCTGGGGAGCGCCAGTTCTTTTTGTCCGAAAGAAGGATGGATCGCTCCGACTGTGTATTGACTATCGAGAGCTGAACAAGATGACGATTAAGAACAAGTATCCGTTGCCACGGATTGATGATTTGTTTGACCAGCTGCAAGGGGCAACGGTATTTTCTAAGATTGATCTGAGATTAGGATACCATCAACTGAGGATTAAGGAGTCTGATGTTCCGAAATCAGCGTTCAGAACTCGCTACGGGCATTATGAGTTTGTAGTGATGCCGTTTGGTCTCACTAACGCACCTGCTGTATTTATGCAATTGATTAACCGTGTGTTCATTGAATTTTTGGACAAATTTGTGGTCGCGTTTATTGATGACATTCTGGTGTACTCTAAGAGTCCTGAAGAACATGCGCAGCATTTGCGGATAGTATTGGAGCTTTTGAGAAACGAGCAATTGTACGCCAAACTTTCTAAGTGTGAATTTTGGCTAAAGGAAGTAATGTTCCTCGGCCATGTGGTGTCAGCTAGAGGAGTCCGAGTGGATCCTCAGAAGATCGAAGCAATATTGGATTGGAAGCCTCCAAAGAACGTAAAAGAGGCCCGAAGCTTCTTAGGACTTTCTGGATATTATCGTCGATTCGTGGAAGGGTTTTCTAAAATTTCCCGCCCACTTACTCGACTTCTGCAGAAAACTCAAAAGTTTGAGTGGGACGAGTCGTGTCAGACTAGTTTTGATGAGTTAAAGAAGAGACTGACGACGGCACCGATTCTATCACTTCCGCAGGGAACTGGAGGATTCATAGTTTACAGTGATGCTTCGAATCAAGGACTTGGGTGCGTGTTGATGCAGAATGATAAGGTGATCGCTTATGCGTCGCGACAACTGAAACCTTATGAAGTGAATTACCCGACACATGATTTGGAGCTAGCAGCAGTGGTTTTTGCCTTGAAGATCTGGAGGCATTATCTGTACGGGACTCACTGTCAGATCTTTACGGATCATAAGAGTCTCAAGTATATATTCAGTCAGAAAGAGTTGAACATGCGGCAAAGGAGATGGTTGGAACTGATTAAGGACTATGACTTGGAGATTTTATATCATCCAGGCAAAGCAAATGTAGTGGCCGATGCATATAGCCGCAAGCCTGTCTCTATTCAGATGCTGGAGACACTGACCTCCCAACTTAGCCTTCAGCGAGAGATGATTCGTGAAGGGATTGAAGTGTGGTTACAGAGAGTCCAGGGACAACTGTGCGTGATGGAGATAACTTCATCTTTAACCGAAGAAATCAAATCTAGACAGACAGATGATCCTCTGATAATTCGGTTACATGATGAAGTGATCCAAGGAAAGGCCCCCAGATTCATAATTCATGACGATGGAGTTTTGAGATTTCAGAACCGACTCTGCGTTCCCGATGTTGATGTTCTGAAACAGACGATTATGAAGGAAGCTCATAGTTCGCCCTATTCTATCCACCCGGGCACCAGTAAAATGTATAAGGACTTGAAGCAGAATTTACGTGGGGCAACATGAAGCAAGACGTAGCGGACTATGTTTGAAATGCTTGACTTGTCGGAGTTAAGATCGAGCATCAACGGCCTGCCGGAATGTTGAAGCCGCTCCCGATTCCTGAATGGAAGTGGGAGGACATATCGATGGACTTTATCACTAATATGCCAAAAACCAGGACAGGAATGAACATGATTTGGGTGATAGTTGATCGTTTAACCAAATCGGCTCATTTTCTAGGCATTAAGGATACGTGGGGACCAGAGAGGTTGGCACGAGTCTTTATTTCGAGATAGTTCGATTGCATGGTACGCCGAAGACCATTGTTTCGATCGAGACGGCCGCTTTGTGTCTCACTTTTGGAAAGCAATTCATAAGGCCTTGGGGACCGAATTGAACTTCAAGATGACTTATCACCCGCAATCGACGGACAATCCGAGAGAACTATACAAACGGTGGAAGACATGCTAAGGGCCTCGTGCCTTAGATTGGTCAAACGATTGGGAAGTTCATCTACCGTTGATTGAATTTACCTACAACAATAGTTGGCATGCTTCTATTAAGATGGCACCGTTTGAGGCATTATATGGAACGAGATGCAGATCGCCCTATCCGGGACGATTCATCGGACTTGATCGAACAGAACGCAGAGTTGATCGAGCAGACTCGAGAGAAGATAGCCTTAATTCGTGAAAGGCCGCCGACCGCCCAGCAGTCGCCAGAATCCTATGCGGACGCACGCCGCCCATTGGAGTTCAAGATCGGAGATCACGTACTTTTGAAGGTTTCTCCTACTCGGGGAATCTTTCGTTTCGGAAGGAAAGGAAAGCTGAGTCCGAGATATATCGGACCATTTGAGATCCTCGAGAGAGTTGGGGAGTTGGCATACAGATTAGCATTGCCACCGTCATTGTGCTATGTTCATAACGTGTTCCACGTATCCCAGTTACGGAAGTATATACCAGATCCCAGTCATATCATTGATTTCGGCGAGATCGAAGTCGAACAGGATGGGACGTTTGAAGAAAGACCGGTCAAGATACTCGAGAGTCGAGTTAAGCAACTGAGGAACAAATCAATCGTTTTGGTCAAAGTTCAGTGGTCACGCCATGGAACGGAAGAAGCCACTTGGGAAACAGAAGCTGATATGAAGTCTAGATATCCCGAGTTATTTTCGTCTTGAGTTTCGGGACGAAACTCTTTTTTAGTAGGAGAGTATGTAATATCCGGATTTATTACAGTGTATTTCATCTGTATTCAAACCATGTATTATTTTGGATTGGTGATTTTGATTATTGGAGTATGATATTTCGTGCATTGACATCATTGTACATAAGTATAGAAACTTGCAAAATTGTTCAAGCAACCTAATGATAGCGCACGCTAAGAATGTATCTTAACGCGCGCTATCGGGCCATTATTAGCGCACGCTATGCAGGTATGAGTAACGTGCGCTAAGGACTCAATTATTGAGCGGGACAGCTAGCTCATGCGCCCGGACATGGGTCGGATAAGATTCCCCGACGCCTTTGGACAAATTTTAAAGTCAACCATTATTAGCGCACGCTAAGGGATGCTTAGTAGCGTGCGCTAACTTGTCAATAATGCAGAATATTATAAATGTGACAACAACCGCTTGGGCTTTCATTTCCTTCGTCTATACTTCATCTTTGAGAGTCCAGAGCAATAATCTCCCTTCTAAACACTTAGAACATGTATGAGTGATCATTGAATGATTGAGTATCACTTGTGAAGTGATCATTGAAGAGAAGTAACACCTTGGAGGGGCGCATAACCAACCGGAGTCGGATTACACCTTGTGGTTCGGTTGATTTCGGCATATTAAGGTATGTTCAACCTATCACCAGTCTTAGATTTGGATTTCCAATGGATATGATGATCATGTTAACAAGATATTGAATTTCATTAGTGAATTATTTCAACAACATCATGTTTAGAAGATTGGGATGTCTACAATTACGATATTATTGTTGGAACCTTGAAGTTGGAATCCTAGTACTTCAAATGATGAGAGAAATATTCGGAAGTTAACAATCCGTATGATTTATGTTATCTTTGTGATCATGATTTGGAAAAGATGTTATAAGAACTTAAAGGGAGAATCATCTTAGGAAATATTCTTTCGTATAAGTCGGAATTGTTAGTTCACCTCAAGATGAAGTCTGAATATGTATAATGATAGTAGAATCTAATACATCAACCGGAGATCACCAACTTTGCATGAGAATTGTAATCAAGATGGATTATGGTGTCATGATGATTATACGTATATTTGCATCTTGAAGTTGATATCATACTGGATATTATTCATAAGAGTAAGAACTTGGTATTCATGGAAGTAACATGAATTATCACGAAGGATTTCATTGTTTCGTTCATGGCAAGAACAGTTATCTTGCTCAAAGAAATCGCCATGCGAGATAGCGCACGCTATGCTATGCGCTTAACGTCGCTTATCGAGCACTAGTTAGCGTGCGCTACGTTTGGTACGTAACGTACGCTAGACCATCAGACGAGTCAGTTGGCTGGTCAGTGAAGTACTGACCATGCGTCGTTAGCGTGCGCTAGGCTTTGTTGTTTGCGTGCACTATCGGGCAGACGTAACGCACGCTACACAGAGTACTTAGCGTGCGCTAAGCTCTTCGGGCAGATTGCAGTTTATGAACTTTTGACCGTTAAGCGAATTGTTAAACATTCATACCACGTGAGATAAACTCTATATCATTTCTTTTGTTAAGGTTTGGTCTCGTTACGTGATTGATCGAGGAGGACGATCTTCGAGTGTTCATTTTCGTGGAAGTATTGTTATTGTCTTCAAATCGAGGCAAGTACCTTAATTGTTTTATGTATTGTTGTTATACATATTGTCGTGCATGTTTGTCGTTACTGTGTGTCCACCTCGTGTTGGTCCGACGGGATCATCGGGGGATCTATGCTAGCGTGCACTGGATCATCGGACGGGTTTTTCCACCACGGGTTGGTCTGACGGGATCATCGTGGGTTCTAGGCAGTGAACGCTGGATCGATGGAATTACCATGTGTATGTATTGATATCATGTTGTGATTATCAGTTGTGTATGTTATGTTTGAGTTTCTCGTAGGAGAAGACTCGTTGGTATTTTGTCGTTTACGTTCTTATTATTCACCGTGAGATATGAATAATATGTTGTGGTACTTGTACTAGCATCGTTGTGCTAACCCCTTCGGGGGTGAACATTTTGTTTGTGTTCAGGATCCAGGAGAGCGGGGAAACAACCACTGGAATTGTATGACGACGAGGGTGCAGAGTGATGTCCCGACCGGGTTTATTTATCTATTGTTTATCCGTTATTTCAATAAGTACTCGAGTACGCAGTCGTTTGTGATGATTTGAATTTGTTCATGTATTATTGAGTTCTGTTGAACAATTGTACTATTTCTGTATTTGGTCAGAACTAATGTACTGTAATTCCGTTATTTCCATTCGTCAGTACCCTTTTATACTTGTTCAATTCTTCAGCCTTGTAAATCCTTATGTAAAGGATTTACGGCGCTGTAATATTCCCGAATATATCGAGGGTGTTACATGAACAACAGAGGATCTTCCCAGTAATAGTATTTCAACTCGGAGAAGAATTTTTTCTTTTGATGATGGGAAAATTTGGGTGAATTATTCCACTAACAAGGAAATTAACGATGTCAGCATACCATGGTGCATTTTGTTTTTCCTGTATATTAGAGATTTGGAACAGTTGTTCATCCGGAAATACTTCATTTATTTCCTTCTCTAGAGCATTGTTTTGGTCGAGTCTAGAGAGATGATCCGCCACTTGGTTTTCTGTTCCTTTTCTGTCTCTGATTTCTATGTCGAATTCTTGCATAAGTAGAACCCATCGGATTAGCCTTGACTTTACATCTTGCTTTGTCATTAATTATTTCAAAGCTGAATGATCAGTGTAGACTATGACCTTTGATCCCAATAAGTAGGATCGAAATTTGTCAAAGGCATAAACCACTGCAAGCATCTCTTTTTCAGTTGTTGTGTAGTTCAGCTGAGCATCATTCATAGTCCTGCTAGCATAATGGATTACTTGCATCATTTTGTCCTTCTTCTGGCCCAGTACGGCCCCTACGGCATAATCACTTGCATCGCACATTAAAATGAAAGGAATAGTCCAATCTGGAGAAATGATGATTGGAGCTGATGTAAGCTTATCCTTCAAAGTTGCAAAGGCCACGTGGCATTCATTTGTGAAAAGGAATGGTGTATATTTCTCAAGCAAAGAACAGAGCGGTTTTGCTATTTTTGAGAAATCTTTTATAAACCTTCGATAGAATCCTGCATGTCCGAGAAAACTCCTTACTCCTTTCACCGAAATTGGTGGAGGAAGTTTTGCAATTACTTGGATCTTTGCCTTATCGACTTCAATTCCATGTTGTGAGATTCTATGGCCAAGTACGATTCCTTCCTGGACCATGAAGTGACATTTCTCCCAATTGAGAACTAGATTTGTGTCTTCACATCTTTCCAAGACCATGCCTAAGTGAATTAGGGATTTATCAAATGAATCTCCGAAAACCAAGAAATCGTCCATGAAAACTTCAATGAATTTTTCAACCATGTCTGAGAATATAGACATCATGCATCTTTGAAATGTGGCTGGAGCATTGCACAATCCGAATGGGATTCTTCTCTAGGCAAATGTTCCATAAGGGCATGTGAATGTTGTTTTCTCTTGGTCTTCTGGGGCTATTACGATTTGGTTGTACCCTGAATAGCCGTCGAGAAAACAGTAGTAAGAATGTCCCGCCAATCTATCTAGCATCTGATCAATAAATGGGGGTGGAAAATGATCTTTTCTTGTCGTCTTGTTTAGTTTCCTGTAATCAATGCACATTCTCCATCCTGTGATCGGTCGTGTTGGTATAAGTTCATTGTGCTCGTTCTCTATGATCGTGATTCCACTCTTTTTTGACACCATATGTACAGTGGCTCACCCATGGACTATCCGATATCGGATAAATGATTCCTGCGTCAAGTAATTTAAGAATCTCTGCCTTCACAATTTCCTTCATGTTTGGATTCAAACGTCGTTGATGCTCAATTGAAGGTTTGCAGTCATCTTCCATCAAGATTTTGTGAGTGCATATAGAGGGGCTTATTCCTCTAATGTCTGCAATAGTCCATCCAATTGCTCTTTTGTGATTCCTCAATACCCTTAGTAATTTCCCTTCTTCAAGTTTAGTCAATATGTTAGATATGATGACCGGAAGTGTTGAGGAAACGCCCAAGTAAGCGTATCTCAAATGTGTGGGTAGAGGTTTGAGATAAAGTTTTGGAGCTTCTTGTAAATAAGGGAGGGGTTTAGCGGAGCTTGTCCCCAAGTCTTCAAAATGTGAATGCTTTCTTAAGGTTGGTAGTTCTTCTAGGTAGTTAACTGTTTCGGCCAAGTGATATTCTTCTTCCATGCTGGTTAGAGAATTTGCTATACATGTCTCAAGAGGATCTTTAGATAGAATTTTCTCTAACGACTTGTTCACCATGGCTTCAATTGTGTCTATTTTTAGACAATACTCATCTGTGGAGGGTTGATTCAAAGTTTTTAAGACATTGAAGATGACATGTTCGTCTTCCACTCTGAGAATTAGCTTTCCTTCATAGACGTCAATAAGAGCACGTCCGGTTGCAAGAAATGGTCGTCCCAAAATAATGGGAATATCCTGATCTTCTTCCATTTCGAGGATGATAAAATCTGCTGGAAATATGAATTTATCAACTTTTACGAGCACATCTTCAACTATCCCACGTGGATATTTGATTGACCGATCGGCTAATTGTAGTGAAACTGTTGTTGCTTTTGCTTCTCCCAAGTTCAATTTGTTGAAAATTGACAGGGGCATCAAGTTGATACTTGCCCCTAAATCACAAAGAGCTTTGCCAAAATTCACTTCACCAATTGTACACGGGATTGTGAAAGTTCCCGGATCTTTTAGCTTGGGTGGCAACTTCTTTTGTAGTATTGCGCTACATTCCTCTGTTAGCATGACATTTTCGTACTCTTCAAGCCTTCGTTTGTTGGAAAGAATATCTTTCATAAATTTGGCATAGCTTGGCATTTGTGCTAGAGCATCGGCAAAAGGAATGTTGATGTGTAGCTTTTTGAATATTTCCAAGAATTTCCCGAATTGAGCATCGAGCTTGTGATTCTTCAACTGTTGAGGAAATGGGATAGGTGGAACATAAGATTTTGTAGCAATTGTACCTTTTTGAGATGAAGGTCCTGTATCAGATTCTTTTTCTGATTCTTGATTTTGTTTAATTTTTTGTTTTTCCAGATGGTTTTCCATAGAAATTTCGGGCAACTGCACTCCACTTCTTATTGTGATAGCTTGTACATTTTCCCTTAGATTTACCTCGGTATTGCTAGGTAACATGCCATGAGATCTTTCTGAAAGTATTTTGGCCATTTGGCCAACTTGTGTCTCCAGATTTTTAATTGAAGCATCATTTCGTTGTTGATACTTCAGTTGTTGTTCAGCTTGCTTTGTGATTGCTTCTTCCCATCCGGGCTTCTTTTCTTGATGCATTGGATTCAACACATTGTTGTTGTTTGCATAAGAAAAATTTGGATGATTTTTGTACCCTGGATTGTATGTTGGTCCGTAATGCTTGCCTTTGGAAATTCTGAGTATACGCCACTTGTTCTGGTGGTGGTGTTGACTGCTCTTGTTGCACTAAGGGACAGATAGTGCTGTTGTGAGTTGCTCCACAAATTTCACATGAAAAAGCTGAAATTTGTGGAGTTTGCACCGTCTTCACAGATTGAGGAGTTGGAAAAGACATTTCCTCGACTTTCGTTGATAGAGCTTCAGTTTTTGCCAACATAAGTGAATAAGAATCCACTTCAAAAACACCATTTGGTTTCTTTTGGATATTTCTGTCTGGCCATCTTGCACTTTGTTCACTTATAACCTCAAAAAGATTATAAGCCTCTTTCATAGTTTTGTTTCCCAGTGAGCCATTTGATGATGAATCGACATTGGCTCGGCATGAAGGTAAAATTCCAGAATAGAAGTAATTGACTTGTGCTCCCAAATTGAAACCATGGTTAGGACATTTTCGTAGCATATCTTTGTATCTCTCCCATGCTTCGTGGAATGATTCTGAATCTTGTTGACGAAATGTAGAGATTTCGTATTTGAGTTTCGCCACTTTTATTGGTGGAAAGTATTTAGTGGTGAATTTCTGGACAAATTCGGGCCAATTTGTTATGCTTCGTGGTGGCAGTATCTAGCCACTCTCTTGATCTGTCCTTCAAAGTGTGCACAAAAAGTCTCATTTTGATCGCCTCGTCATTTACATTTGGATATTTGAAATTTCCACATATTTCCACAAAACGGTTAATATGGAGATATGGATTTTCGTCGGTTCTTCCATATAATGAGTTGTTGTTGGAGAAGAGATTGATGACATCTGGGCGAATTTGAAAATTGTCCACTCCAAATGGTGGATAGATTACACTTGATTGAATGCTCAAAGATGGGGGGGTTCATGAATTCCCCAAAGAGCATGTTGTCTTCATCTATTTCCGGCACAATAGGATATTGTTGATGTTGAATGTTTTGAACATTAGGTATTCCCCCCACCGTAGGAATTCTTTCGTTATCATTTCCTTGGGGGAGACGTGGATTTAGTTCGTCCGCCATTGATGGTGATGAAATAATGTTTTTCTTTTGTTCTCTTCGCCTTCTTCTGAATGTGGCTTTGATCCCGGGATCTAGTGAAACTAAATCGCGATTGTATGTCCTTCGCATAGACAAGAGAATCTACAACAAAGAAAAAGTTGTATTTATAACAATAGCTAATAATGTAATTTTTCAAATATAACTTATACTTCCCCGGCAACGGCGCCAAAAACTTGACACGCTTTTAGTGTAACTATCGCAAGTGCACGATATCGTATCAAGTAGTAAAGTGGACTTTTTGAGTCCGGTTTATCGATCCCACAAGGAAGTTTTGTTATAATTTGAATTATACACTATTAGTCTATTTTTATAGATACTAATATGAGTGAAACACACAATTAAAAAGTTTGATTTAATAGTTGCAAAGTAAATGCAATAATAGTTCTAATATTATAAGGAAATAAAAAGATAGTAATAATAATAGATTGATTAACGATAAAATGAAATAGTTGGGATTACAAACTTAGTTCGTCATTAGTTATAAAAGATGTATAGGAGATCATAAGATGAATTTACTTATTATGTTGTGTAGATTCGATTTTCCTTAAAAAGACGGTTTCTCTTTCGAACTATAAAACGCCCCTTACATATTGAATCAATCTACTATATTTCTATGTTGATTGGCTTCAATACATAGCATTAGGATTTATGAAAATAACTCAAAGAATCATCTAAGGACTAGAGGTATATTTCTATCCCCTAGAACAACTTAGAGTGAAGATCATTTGATCTAATCAAACATATTTTCTTTCGAAACATATGAAGACCATAAATATCGTCATTTATTGGCCAAATAAATAAAGATTGTTAAAACAATGAAAATCACACACAATAATAAGTAATTCACAATAGATATTTATACAAACATAAATAACATGACTAACCTTGTTTATAATCCCAACTAAAGATTACTTAGCCCATGAAGGGTTTATTATACATGTTACAAGCTTTGGTGGTCATTATTAGTTGAATCAAGAGAAAGAATTGATCCTAACTCCCTTAGTAGATAAATGAGATAGAAATAATAAACTCTCTGAACAACATATGTTATACCACACTTACAAAGATCACTCAAGAACACAAGTGTGTTCTTCACACAAAAAGAAAAGTTTACAAGAAAATGGAAAATTATAAGATGAATGATGAATGATGAAGGATCTAAGGGGTCTATTTATACACCTAAAGTCATCTAATAGCTCCAAAACTCCAGCATTATTAGATAAGATCGGATCAATGCCATCCATCCCCTCAATAATACACAAAAAGTATAAAAAATTAGACAAATCATAGTAATCTGTCAAGAGTTACGGCCGTAACATTCAGGAGTTACGATCGTAACTAGGGTGACTTACGGCCGTAACTCCTGAATGTTACGGCCGTAACTCGGCTTCGTAAATTTGCTCATTTGAAGCTTGGATAGTTACGTTTTCGGCCCCGAATTTCTCAGACTTTGCGTTTTTGCCCCAGATCTTCTTCGGATGATAACTTTTGATATATAACTCTGATTTTGAATCCGGAAAGACTGCCGAATTCGTCTCGGAAAGCCCTACAACATGAATATATCAAAATTCAATAAAGAGAATATTTATTAAACATGTTTTTTCTTGAGTAATTCAGTTATTTAATCCGATCATCATCCGATAAAAATAAAATTATTAAAACTAATAAATTAAAAGCAAAAAACGAGTAGACTAGCTCAATTATGGGTGAATTTTATCGATACGAACCATGGATAAGTGTACAAAACTGACACTTATCATGGGGTATACAAACGATGGGGCTGAACTCTACTTTTAGCCATTTTACAAGTAATACAACGACCACAAATACGAATGACATCTCGTTTCACACCAGGCCAGTAGAAATGTTCTTGCAAAACAGACAAAGTTTTATCAATGCCAAAATAACCCATCAACCCTCCCCCATGCGATTCGAGTAACAACAGTTCACGTATAGAGCTAGCAGGTATGCCTAACTAATTTTCCCTAAACAGAAAACCATCACTCTTATAAAACTTATCTACCCCAGATTTCTCACAAGTAATGAAAATCTCGCCAAAATCAATGTCTTTCTCGTACATATTTTTAATCAATTCAAAACCAAGTATTTTCGAATCTAAAGCAGTCAGGAAGGTACACTTGCGCGATATATAGAGCATCAGCAACGACGTTCTCTTTTCCCTGTTTGTACTTAATCACGTACGGAAACGTCTCTATGAATTCCATCCATCGAGCATGCCTCTTATTCAACTTTTTTTGCCCCTTCAAATGTTTCAAGGACTTGTGATCAGTGTGTATCACGAACTCTTTGGGCCATAAGTAATGTTTCCAAGTCTCGAGTGTTCGAACCAAGGCATACAGTTCCTTGTCGTAAGTTAGATAGTTCAGTGAAGCTCCTCCTAACTTCTCACTAAAGTAGTCAATCGGCCTACCCTCTTGCATCAAAACAGCTCCTATACCTGTACCGGATGCATCACACTCAATCTCAAAAGACTTAGCAAAATTCGGTAGGGCTAGTAGTGGAGCATTCATCAGTTTTACTTTCAAGGCCTTGAAGGCCGTCTCTTGTTCCTTTTACCACTTGAATCCAACATTCTTCTTGATTACCTCGGTAAAAGGGGAGGCTATAATACTAAAGTTGGGTACAAACTGGCGGTAGAAGCTTGCCAAGCCGTGGAAGCTTCGGACTACGCTAACATTTTTGGGGCTGTCCAATTCTTTTATTGCTCTCACCATATCTTCATCGACCTGTATTCCCTGAGAACTAACAACCAAACCAAGGAAAACCAATTTCTCGGTGCCAAAGTTGCTCTTTTGAATGTTAGCAAATAAGCGTTCCTTCCTAAGCACAAGCAACACATCTTTCAAATGCTTTACATGTTCATTCAAACTTTTGCTATATATTAGGATGTCATCAAAGTACACCACAACAAATTTCCCAATAAAAGCACTTAGAACATGATTCATTACCCTCATAAATGAGCTTGGTGCATTTGTGAGCCCAAATGGCATAACTAACCACTCATACAAACCGTGTTTAGTTTTAAATGCTGTTTTCCACTCCTCTCCCTCTTTCATTCGAATCTGATGGTACCCACGTTTTAAATCAATTTTTGAAAATATTGTGGAACCATATAATTTATCTAACATGTCATCAAGTCTAGGGATGGGATGTCGATATTTTACCGTAATGTTGTTTATCGCACGGCAGTCTACACACATCCTCCACCATCCATCTTTCTTTGGTACTAGCAACACCAGAACTGCACAAGGACTCATACTTTCTCTCACATGTCCCTTTTCTAGTAGCTCATCCACTTGCCTTTGCATCTATTTAGTCTCTTCGGGGTTACTTCGGTATGCAGGACGTTTTGGTATTGAGGATCCCGGAACAAAGTCGATCTGGTGTTCTATGCCTCGAACGGGCGGCAATCCGAGTGGTGTCTCCTCGGGAAAGACGTCTTCAAACTCCTGCAATAAAGAGACAATCAATGGATTAGTAGTATCAGGAATATATGAAATATTAAGCAATACATCACGAAATAGTAATAGAACCATAGGCTATTTTGCGAGCAAGGCCCGCTTAACCTCACTAGCCCTACAAAGGGCGACGATTTTTGTCCCTTTAGGGACTGCCGTGACCGTTTTCTTTTCCTTATCTTTCTTCTCGCTTTCTTTCAGTGCTTGCTCTAATATCCTCTGATCTTCAAGGATTTTCTTAGGAGTCATAGGTGATAGGTTGAACTTCTTCTTCCCAAAGATGAAGGAATACTTGTTCGAAAACCCATCATGAGTAACTTTGCGGTCGTACTGCCATGGTCTTCCTAAAAGGATCTGGGTGGCATGCATAGGGGTGACATCGCAAACTACTTCATCCTCATATCTACCTATCTTGAAGGGCATGGTGCATCTACTCACTACTTTCAATTCTGCAGCATTATTCATCCACATCAACTTATACGGTTTAGGGTGTTTTTCGGTTTTCAGTTCTAGTTTTTGCACCAAGGCGGTGCTAAAAACATTAACACAACTACCCCCGTCTATGATGATACTATAGAGGTTCTCCTTAATGTAGCACCTACACTGAAACAAGTTCTCCCTCTGGCTATGCTCATCGTCTACTATCTTAGCTGACAAGGACATTCTAAGCACTACATTAATCTTTCCTTGTAAGATCTCTTCATTGCATTCTTCTATCTCTTCTCCACTATCCTCATTCTCAATCTCCTCTTCAACCTCACTTTCAGTCGCTATTTACCCTGACTTAATGACTACGGTTCACTTATTTGGACAGTTCTGGGCTATGTGACCTATACCTTGACACCTATAGCATCGGATCTCATGTGTCCTAGGTTGAGGTTTGGAATTCGGTAAAGGTTGGGACTTAGTTGGCGGATTAGGGGCTGACTGGACCCTATTGACCGACGGTTTAGGGTCTTCCTTATGGTTAGTAGGCTACCTCAGTTTCCATGGGATACTAGGAGTGGTGTTCTTCCTAGTTTGACGCCTCCTAACTTGGCTCTCTATTTTCCTAGCCGTGTGCACCATCTCCTCTAAGTCATGCATAGTCATGAGCTCTAATTGGTCTATAATATCAACATTAAGTCCGGCTAAGAACCTAGTCATGGTGCTATCATGGTCCTCCTCTATACGACACCTAATCAGTCTAGTTTCCATCTCCTTATAGTAATCGTCTACCGACTTAGTCCCTTGCCTTAAAGTTTGAAGACTATACATAAGGTCCCTCATGTAATGGCTAGGAACCCACCTTTCCTTCATCACTCGCTTAAGGTCTTCCCATGTTTCTATAGGTTTTTTCCCACGTTCATGCTTAAGTTGAACTACATGATCCCACCATACAAGAGCATACCTGGTGAACTCTACAGTGGCTATCTTAACCTTCTTAAGATTAGAAAAGTTTCGACACTCAAATTGTCTCTCGACCTTCCTAACCCATTTAAAGTAAGTTTCGGGATCAGATTTACCTTCAAAGGGGGTATGGAAAACTTAACACTACTTAAGTTATCGTCTACCCATCCTCGTTGTTCCCTAAGATCTTGGTCGATCCTAGACTGTCTATCATCCTCAAAGTACTCGTCATATTCATTGTCCGGATAGTATTCGGGTGGTGGAGGGGCTACTCTAACTCTACCCCTTCCTCTACCTCTATACCGTGAATCCCTTCCTCCCATCGTGGGTTCTCTCTCTCGATCCTCCCTATTTCTAATAGTAGGTTAGGGGGTTTGTGAGGTTCTATGGGATTTCAGCTCTTCTCTCATCTCCAACATCATGTTTTCCATCCTTCGTATGTAGGATGTCAGGCCATCGAGTTGGAATTGCACATCACGGAAGCTTTGGATTTTATTAGTAACTGGGCCGTCGCTTAGGACCTCTTCCTCATCTACGGGATCCTTTCCAGCTCGTCTAGGGGATGGAGTTTCTCCATCCTTCGAGTTTCTTGATCCTACCATCATGGTACCCAATGATAATTCACAAGAAACAAGTATTGAATAACTCACTTAAAACACAACAACTGAACTCCAATGCGAACCACAAAATTATTTATTATATTCTTTATAGATTATGGTAAGAGAGAAAAAAAATATAATAATCTAAAAGTTATATATATATATATATATATAAATGTATATGAAAATAAAAAGATAATAGAGAAACGACTAAACCGTTCTCCGATGCCAAATGATACGAAACAGGGTCTGATGTGAATCGTGGTTGTACGAAGCGGAAGTATAAATTCTCGAATGGGAAAAGCGAACAGCAACTCGCAGTTACCAACAATGGACAGCACTTCGGTATTCCGACAGCAACAATTGGACAACACTTCAGTATTCTGACAGCAACATGGACAGCACTTCGGTATGCTAACACCAACAATCGGACAGAACTTCGGTATCCTGACAGCAACACGGACCACACTTCGGTATGCTAACAGCAACAATCGGATAGTACTTCGGTATTCTGACAGCAACACGGACCGCACTTCAGTATGCTAACAACAACAATCGGACCGCACTTCGGTATTCTGACAGCAACACGGATAGCACTCTGAAGTATCAGGACACGAAAATGACAAGGGCACTTCAAACCCTTAGAATTAATCACTATAATCCCCTTAGAATCCTATTCTAAAGAAACGTCGGAATTATTCTAAGAACTCAAGTTTCTGTGACTAAGACATAACAATTTTCTGAACTAAAATTGTACGAATGTAGAAGTGAGATTTATAAGAATAAAACTCAAGAAAATCCGAGCAACTGCTCTTGACTCAAGCACAAGGCCGAAATATCTTTTTGATTTCAAAGGTGATCTGTTTGTTTCATAATCAAAAGGTCTCCTTTTATAGGATTGTACAGAACAAACCATAATATCCCTTACATATTAAACTAAGAAAATAAAATCAAGGATGTCCCCCTTTCTAAGACAAAGAAGGACGGTCAAACATGTGACAAGAATAAAAGAAAATAAAATAGCAACTATTCTAGACAGTAAATAAGGAAAAAATCTTGAACTGATCTTGGTCTTCAAAACATCACGTTCATTTTGAAGCTCCCATGTGCATAAGTCTTGTTTCCAAGATAGGGTGGACTTTCCTCAATATCAAGTGTAAACAAAGATAAGTTTTGAAAAACATCACACCTTCCTTGAAGCTTCCTCACGCCTAAGTCTAGTTTCCTAACTTGGATGGACTTTCCTCAATCATCAAGTCGACCTCCGGTTACTCAGCCTTTATAGAATATTTTCCTTTTCGAGTTTTTATGATTTAACTCTCATTTTCAGGAAACATGACAAAGACGCTCTCATGCCATTATTTAAGCAATATCTGGGGTCCGCCCTCAATCTTTCTGTTTTTAGCTATATCTGGGCTGCCCTCAAGCAAAGCATCTGGTCTTAGGATTTGAACAACAGTCGGGCCTTTTTGAATCTCAAGTAGATCGACCGTTTCACAGTCACTAAACTTAGACATGATTTCCACTTCCAATTCTGGCAGCTTAAGGAGGAGCTTGTCTTCTTCTTTTCTTTGGTCGTGAATTCTTCTAGGGCCGAGCTTAGGCTCGGGGTCTTCAATCAGTAAACTCCAAGCAGCCTCACTGTGAGGGTCTTCAAGATAGGATTTGATCGAGGTCATACAACGAACCACTCGAGTAGGAACCGAGTTACCTTCATGAGAGTTAGTAACAGATAATAAAGTAACGAGTTTGGAACGTACATGAATGTTATTTCGTGAGGTGGTGCTAGTGTCACTCATTCTCAATATTTCACTAGTTTGTTCTCTTAATTTCCTAGAACGTGCACATATGATAGGACCAGTGGCGTCCACAACGTCTCCAACCGTTTCTAACTCTATTGGAAGCACAACCGTGGTTGTATCATCGATGATCTGCAGATGGGTCTAGTTTAGCTATATCCGAATTAGCTCTGCTGGATTCAGTTGCGAGTGGTTCAGCTGCATCTGGTGAACCTGGTTGATCTGCAGTAGGGTTTTCATTAGCCAGACAATTATTCTCGTGTATTTGATAATGATTTTCTCTAGAGTGGTGTTTTTGAGCTTTTTCTCAATTTGTTCCACCTATTTCCTGTACTCAACAGTAGATTCCTCAAAGACAACATGAGGTGTTTCTTCAACAACTAAATTTCTCTTGTCAAAGACTATGTATGCTTTTCTTATTTGAGAGTATCCCATGGAGAGAACATCATCAGTTTTAGCATCAAAAGCATTCCGTTGGGTTTTGCCATTGTTGTGGATAAAACACTTACAAGCAAAAATATGAAAGTATGCAATAGTTGGTAATATGCCATTCCAAACCTCATAAGGAGTTTTACAGTATCTCCCTACAATCATACTTATGTTCTATGTATGATAGGCTATGTTGACAGCTTCAGCTCAGAACCTTTTAGGGAGATCAACTTCAACAATCATTGTCGTGGCTGCTTCCTTGAGGGTTCTGTTTCTTCTTTCAGCTACACCATTTTGTTGTGGTGTTCTTGCATTTGAAACTTCATTTTGTATTCTATTTTGATCATTGTATTCATTTATGGCCTTGTTGAGAAATTATTCTCCTTTTTCTGATCTGATCTTGATAATAGATAGAGATTTTCTCATTTTGAGTTCTCTTCATTAGCTCAGGCAGCTTGGTTAGCGTTTCACTCTTCTTATAGAGGAAGACTATCCAAGTGTATCTTGAGTAGTCATCTACACCTACTAAGACATGTTTTCTTCCACTCAAGGTTCTTTGCTTGATGTGTCCAAATAGATTCATGTGAAGAAGTTAGGTGTTCTGCTTGTTATAGTGGTAGGTTGTATTGATTTAAATAAGGCTATGGTCTGTTTTTCTTTATGACGTGCATCACAAAGAGTCTCTTTCTTAAATATTTCTTCTCGGAGACTTGTGACTAGTTTTCGTGAGTTTAATTTGTTGAGCACTTTGACATTAAGGTGGCTTAATCTCTTGTGCAATAACCAACCATTTCCAGCTAGAGTCATTGATATGAAACATGCATCGAGTATGCTTATTTTCCAATCTATCACATAAACATCTCTTCTTTTATAACCTTATAGCTTTACTTCTTCATATGAGAGATCAATCACCATACATTTCCATTTGGTGAAGGCTACCAAATTCCTCTCATCACAGAACTGGCTTATACTTAGATTATAATTAATCCTTTAACATACTGTACTTTAATTATGATAATATTACCTCTGTGCAGCTTCCTATATCATTTGGTTTGCCCACATGAGCTATCTCCAAATAATACATCTGGGCCTCTTTTTTTGGTATAACATGACAATATCTTTTTGTTTCCAGTCATGTATCTTGAGCACCCAGAGTCTACAAACCATTCTTCACTTCCTACTGGTGATTTTGTGGCTGATGCACAATAATCCTTCCACCTTTTCTGCAATCATATAAAAGAGATTTAGGTACTCTCCATTGAAAAAACATCATAACTCTCTCCATACTTGTTTTTTGAGTGTGATATTTTTCATGAAAACGAGACTCGTTTAGTTTTCCAACGATGTATGGCAAAACTCATAATTCACATATAATAAAATTAATTTATTATTGAAATTGACAGTTTCAGTAGGAACTTTATGTGTGAACTTCGAATCAGAAACAGTACTTTGTACACTATGAAGCAATGCATTTTTACATTGATGCAGTGTAGTTATAATTCAAAAGGCAATATGATGTAAGTCGCAGAAGCAATATTTTGTACATATCGAAATATTTTGTACATATCGAAATTAGATACTAAGGAAGGGGAAAGGGATATTTATAAAACTGCTCGTATTAGAGATAGGAGGACACGAGATATTGGGAGAGTTAAATGTGTGAAGGATGTGGATCATAAGGTTTTAGTCGAAGATCAGGAGATAAGACAAAGATGGAGGGCATACTTTGATAACCTATTTAATGGACAAGGTGAGGAATATATTGGGGATGTAAGTATTGCTTCAAATTTGATTAATCGGGATTTTATGCGACGAATTCAAAAGGGTGAAGTACGGATGGCATTAAAGAAAATGGGTTTGAAAAAGGCAGAATGGCCAGATGTTATACCTATTTAAGGATGGAGGTGTTTGGGAGAGAGGGGAATCGAATGGTTGACTATATTTTCAACAAGATTTGGAAATATAACAAAATGCCACTTGTAATACCCGAGATTTTCATTCCGATTTCGTTGATTTTTCTTCGGTCGAACGGACTGTTGTCATCCGCGTCTTTGGAATCGCATGCTTGTATTGTGATACATTGAGTTTTGTAGACTGTTCTTTATTGTTTTGGATCATAGCCGGCGCGTTCGCGTGATCGAGACGTCGTCGAGTATCGAGCCGGATGGTCGGGTGTGGGCTGGGTCGAGTTACGACCGTAAAGCCTGGCCGATTATGGCCGTAAGGCTTCCAGACACCTGGGCCTGGGATACTCGATTACGGCCGTAAGGCCTATCTGGTTACGGCCGTAAGGCTTGCTACGGCCGCTTGACGCTGGCCGGTTACGTCCGTAAGGATTTGGAGAATTTCAATTAGTGGCCTGGGATGCTTGGTTACGGCCGTAAGGCTATGCCGATTACGGCCGTAAGGTGAGATCATTGCGTATGCAAGTTTTCGGCCATTGCGTATGCTAACGCGCGTTGACCGAGTTACGTCCGTAAGGCACTGCCGGTTATGGCCATAACCCTGTCGGCATAAATGGGCCTGGGCTTCGGCCAAACCTCATTTTTGCACTCGTTTTTCATCCTTGTGGCGGCTGCTGGACGGGAGAGATGAGGGGAGGAATTATTGGTCAGTTCCACTCGATTTCGAGGTGTTTTGGAAGATCCATTTCGATTATATCATCATCTAATCTGTGTTCTTCGTCGAATCAAGGTATTTCTTACTTAGAACTCTTGTTGTGTATATTTTTGAGGGTTTCTTCGTGATTCATTGATTTTATCCGAGATTGATGTATTGGTTATGGTATTCTTGTTGTCTTGGCCATGATCTTCAGATTTTGTAACTCGTTTATCGATTTTTACAACCCGGAACATTGATTTCCAATTTCCTTGAAGAACCCTAGGATCCTTGTTGTTTTTCGGGTTGATTCGGATGCCGTTTAGCGTTATTGATTCATGTTGATATTATTTTCGTAGTTTCCACAGGGTTGTCGGGTTTTTGGTCGATCTTGGAAGTTCGAGGGCTACCCGACCATGTCCGTTCGTCATTTCACTGCTCGCGGTATCGAGGCAAGTATCTTGCCCATACGTTTCATGTTTCGTAGGCATAATTGTTGGTAAATGATTTCATGTAAAATCCGGATGTTTAATGAATGTTAAAAAGGATCGGTATGTTCTCGATAAATGTTGTCTTTCAACGATAACTCGGATGCTTCGTGAATAAGTGTGTTTTTGGACTATATGTGTTAACTTCGTTTGTTGAAAGACGTATGATCACATTTAGTGAATGTAATAAACCGTACTCATTTACCGAGGATTACGTGTTGTTATGTGTGCTTGTTCGGTGAAAATGTGACGGGTGATATTCGTTGTTACTCCTTTGAAAGGAGGTGCTGATGTTTAGTGTTGCTTGGCTTGATGTTTTGCTTATTGTTATGTGATCGTTGAAAGTGACGTGCCTCCGGGTAAGATTGATGAATCTCCGGGATCCATACTTGCTAGTATAGGTCGGGCGTGACCGTAGGGTTATCCAATCCAGGTATGTCTTGCGGGGACTCCAAGGTTCGGGGCTTGCTAGCCCGATGTCGGGATAACTTGTGGGGTTATCCAATCCGGGTATGTCTTGTGGGTGTAATACCCGGTTGTAATTCAGTCATTATCATTCAGTATTTATCGTTCAGTAATTGTCACTCAGTAATTTTCACTCATTAATGATCATTTGTCACTCATATTCAATCATTGTATTCACCGTTCAGATTAATTGTATCGTGTATCAATCGTCATTCATCATCAATCTAGTTGGAGAATTGTGCCTTTGTTTATCATCATTGTCATCTTCATAGTGGGCTGTGTGTGAGGAGTAGCGCACGCTATGTACTCTTTTTAGCGCGGGCTAATTGAGTTCAGGTAGCGCACGCTACCTCTCAACACTAGCGCACGCTAATGTAGTTCAAGCAGGCAGTCCAGAAGGCACTGGACTGCAGTTGGGTTGTAAGTAGTGCATGCTATGAATGGTAAGTAGCACGGGCTAGTAGGTCGGAGTTGCGCACGCTATGCAGTCGTTGTAGCGCGCGGTAAGGTCGGATCAGGCAGAGTCCAGTGGCTACTGGACTGAATTGGATTAATTCCTAGCGTACGCTACAAGTAGATATTAGCGTACGCTAATCAGGGTCAGTAGCGCACGCTGAATTTTGTGTGTAGCGCGCGCTACCACGATCAGATCAGAGAACAGGAGGTTCTGGACTTCAGTAATGGGCAACAGATAATTTGTTAGCGCATGCTAACATTTTGAGTTAATGCACGCTAAGTATATGGTTGTAGCGCACGCTACAAAAGGTACGTAGTGCACGCTACCGTCGCGAACAGAGGGTATTGGACTACCCAACACACCCGTTAGCGCACGCTACGCACAGGAGCTAGCGCACGCTAAACTGGGGTTGCTATAAATAGGACAGTTCAGTCTTTTCTTTGTCATTCTTCATTTCTTTTCATTCCTTCGTCGGTTCCGGGCGATTTGGAGCTTCTTGAGAAGTGTTCTTCGAGGTGCAATCATCTATCAACATCTCCAAGCTTATAATTCGGAGTAATCATCATTTCATCATCTCCATCACATCAAATCAAGGTAATAACTTCTTGGATCTAGAATTTCGGATTTTTGGGTTTTTCCTTCCGATTTCTTCGTGTAAGCTTGGATTGTTGTTGGAATATGTTAGATATGAACTATCTACCTTGGATAAATGTATTCCTATGGATTTAATGGCATATATTTCGGATTTCATGAATTGTTGGGGTTTGATTCAAGAACACATTAGAGTTGACTTTGATATTTGGGGGTTTTCGATTAGATGTTGTCGTTAACTCGATTTGTGGATTCCTATGGGATTATTGATATCATTGAAGGTGTTTTGTTGGTTTGAAATACTCATTTTGGAGTTGGTTTCGATATATTCAGGATTTGGGTATTATCGAAGGATGTATGTTGCTAAGTATTCGTTAGAATGCCTCAATGAGTTTGGATATTGTTTTATTGACGTTTGAATTGGTTATAATTGTGTTTGATACGTATATTGAGCGTTTGTTGGTAATTGTGATTCAAGGTTGTTCGAGCGACCGACATCCCTTTTAGGACGTTGTTCGAGGAAGGACATTCTTCACTGGTGTGGAGTAAGTTAATTCTTACTTGGTTAAAGGATATTCATTCCTTTCATTATTGTTCATTCATAATCATAATTCATTCATAATGTATTAACCGTATCGAGACTTGTAATTGTCAATTAATCACTTCATTCACGAGGAACGACAGTTCCAATCATTTCATTGAGTTATCATTCATTTCACTATCATTTCATCTCGGTGAGTCATTCTTGACTTTGTCGGATTGTTATTCGTTATTATTCTTCATGGTCATTCTTGCCCATATGACCTTCTGGGTTCATATTGTGTGGCCGGGTGGGGATGTGTGGAATTTTTAGTCGGGCACGTGATAGTCGTGTGTTTGGGTTCACCGACACATTGGACTGTGCACACGGTAACGTACCTCCGTGATACTAATTAGGTACAAGGGCGAGTGTGTCCAAACACTCGTCTTGTGCACCTGCACATACCATTACGGGCATACTATGATGCCCCTCTTCAGCTTAATTTCATAAATGAGATATATCGTGATTGTGTTTATTCAACTCTTGAGGATTGTTGTTCTGTGTAACTGACCCCGTTGGGAGATGTTGTTTTCAGGTCATGGCAAGCCTAAGGCACGGGAAGAGAACGTTGACGGCGAGGAGTCCCAGTGATACTAGTAGGTGTAGGTCACAAGTCGTCCAGGTACAAGTCTAGAGGGGGGGTGAATAGACTTGTAGAAACTCATGAACTCTTTTTCACGAAGAGTGAGTTTTTTCAGCTGATAGGTAAACAAATGACTTGGAGTCGTTTGTTCTTTAATATATGCGGAAGTCAGCTGATGACGAATAGAAGGCAACTAATGAAACACTTAACAATGAATGCAGCAGTTAAAGTATGATGCAATAAAACAGTAAATAACGCAGGCAATTATAGTGGTCTCAGAGGTGGGGTAATCCTCTACTAATCCACTTTTCTCCAAACCAGTTGGAGATGAATTCACTATAATTCTCAACCAGTGATAAATATTACAGTGATTCAAACCACACTACAACAGCTTCCAACCAGTGGAAATCCGTGCCATTATACACACTTGACTGCCTTGCACCTCTTGATCCTCGATCCTCGGATGCCTTTACAGTCTCTTACTTCAACCAGTGAAGTACCCCGTACTCAGGATTATAGACAAGAGTTTTTGTCTTCTCCAACTAAGAGCTTCTTTAAGTATGAACTTTTAGAACCGCTCTTTTCACGATGCTATTGATTGCTTTAGATTGCTTGATTGCTTTGATCGCTTGAAAGTATGTTCGCACCGGTAGTTGCTCAGCTTCAAATCTTCAGATATATATAGGTCACGATCTCTGAGCTTTTTCCTTGTAGCCGTTGCAAATATTTTGAACAAATCCGTCCGTTGGAGGGAGACTTCTTTGTTTAATTTCTGAACGTTGCAAGGCTGGATTCCCATTATTTTAATCTATCTTCCGACCGTTGTGAAGACTCTGCATGTGATGCGCCGAATCTTTTGATTATAAAACGTTTAAAGTCTTCAAGGTGGGTCTGGATAGTTTTTTTAATTCATATCTCTAGCGGGAATCACTCCAATTTATCTCTTCACGTTGCATGTGACTTTCCGTAATACTTGATTTTTCAACGCATGCTGACGTGGACTTGGAGTACTTGGCTGGCTTCGACTAGGCTGATGAGCAGCTAACATCACTGCAGTCTGGACCTCTCTGCTGTTCACTGTTTGTGACTTATCTGATCAGGTGACTTCCCTGAGGTACCTTGGCTGCAGTCTGGTCAAACTTCTCTGATAAATTATGTTGACCAGGACTACTCTGACTCGACTCGACTGATCCTCTCTCGATGAACTTAGTTGTACTCGACTTAGCCGATTTTAGCCTAACTAATTTTTGGCCTATAGAAGACACTCATTTGGTTCTTCTTTACATTTTGCCAAGTTTTATACTTAACATATTTTGGCCTATGGAAGATACTCATTTGGTTCTTCCTTACATTTTTGCCAAGTAATAAACATTTGATTTTATATTAATGACATCATCAAAATCTAACAAGTATTCCTAACAAATTCCCCCTATTTTGATGATGGCAAAACTTTAAGCAAGTAATCAAATGATCAAGTCTGCACTTAAGTGCAACACACAAACTGAAATCAGTCTAATATTGAGACAACTGGAAATTGTCATTCAACAGACTGTTATAAAACTTTCTGACTTGATTATGATTGAGTTTTACAAGAAAGTTTTTACAGGTACAGAAATAAAAAAATTACAAGTACAAAGAAATAAAGTCATCTGCCTCTTCCTCTGCCTCTGCGAGTAGGCTGTTTGGCAGGTCTGAAGGGTTTGGCTCCAATTGGTCTTATCTTGACTGGAGCAAGACCATACATCCTCTTCACAACATGAGCTGCAAAGTCTTGTTCTTGTTGTGATGAAAATCTATTCTCAAGACATAGCTGCTTGATTTCTCTTTGAAGCTCTAGCTCATTAAGCTCATTGTCTAGACGGGTCGGCGCTTCCTCTGCTCTGAATGAGGGAATCATAGGATAAGCATTTTGATCCTTAGCATGCTTCTTCAGAATAGCCCAGAGTTTTGGGTGAGCTGCTTCCATGAAATTGATGAAGATCTGCTGTGGGGAGAGATTATCATCCTGGAGTAATTCCGAGATGTAGTAGTCTCTTATGGATTTCTTCTTTGCAGTTCCCCACATGGGCAGAGCTTCATATGGTATAAAATCCTCAACATACCACAGCTTCTTTCCTTCCCATTCTAGAGTAGGTCCAAAACCTCCTCTAGTTCTCCTTTTCTTGCCTTCAGGCTGGTCAGCCTGTTCATCTGGATCTGCTCCTCCCTTCCTCTTCAGACTTGAAGGTCCTTCAATTTGAAGGATATCTTGCTTCTTTGTTCTTATCTCTGCCCTTATCTCTCCTTGATTACTTCCTTCCCCCTGCATTTTCTCTTCCCCCTTTTTGCCAGCATCAACTAGGGTAGTTAATTGCTGCTCCATTCTGCTCATCCAATCAGACATGCCAAATGGCATTCTGTTGTTGGTAGGGGGAGGGGGCTGAGGAACTTCTCTCTGCAGCAGAGTGTCTATCTTTGCATTGATTGATTGAAGGTCAGGAGTGACCTGACACGCCAGCAGCTCTCCAATTGTATCTTTGACTATCTGCCTAATCAGCTCAGTCACGGCAGGTGATATCTGAACTGATGAAGAGTGCTCTCCTGAGCCTTCTGCAAAAGAACATTTGATCGCAAGCTTCGTCTGCAGCAGTACTCCAGAGGGTCTTCTCGGGGTCCCCGACTGAGTCTTCACTATCTCCGTGTCTAGCCGTGGTGTACGGCGGTGTACCACGATCTATCTGCAGCTTCTTGAATTGGCTCTGGCTCCGGCTCTGGTTCCTTTTCTTCTTCTTTCTCTTCCTCTTTCTCCTGATCCTCCTCCTTCTCTTCTTCTGCCTTTCCTTTAATATTTTCCTTTTCTTCCTCATTCTTTTCTTTTTCATTTTCTTTTTCAGCTCCTTCATCTCCTCCATCATCATCATCATTATCATCATTGTCATCATCCTTGTCCTCTTTTTCTCCTTCATCATCATTCTCCTTTTCATCATCATCCTCCTTTTCTCCATCTTTTTCTTGTTCTACCTCTTCTCCTTCTTCTTCTTTTTCTTCATCAGCCAACTCTTCTGTTTTCTCAATTTCTTCTGACTGTTTTTCAACTAGAGTGTTTTCTTCTGTTCTTCTCTCTTCCTGCTCTTCTTCTTCTTCTTTTTCATCAACCAAATCAACAACTTCTTTATTTCCTTCTCCATCTACCTCCTCAATTCTAACCTCTTTTTCAACTTCCTCCTCCTCCTCTTCTCCAAAAGAACCATCAAAAATGCTAAGCATTATGGAATGGATGAATTGGTCCATGTTGGTTTTAAAATGAGACATGAACCAATTATCCTGGAGGATCAACACTAAGTCTGATTCTTTGCAAAAGTGAATCAGTACCTCCTCTGTGGCTTGGGGATATTCCCAACCACTGTTTTCAATGTAAGTTTGAAGGTTTGTAAATGTCAGAGTTTTCAAAAACTTCCACTCTTCAAAAATATTGACAAAAGAGTGTTTTAATGCTTGTGGCTTAACAAGCTGTAGTTGTGCAATGGATAGGTTGAAAGTATTGTTTTCTAGCAGGTTAAAGGTATAATTAGCTTCAGGAATTGAAATTATTAGACCTGCTTCTTCTTCCTCGGAGATGTAGGCTGAGGGGGTGAGTACAGCCACAATCCGAGTCTCGTGGGTGCCTGGGGCAGGCTGGTCTTCCGGATGAGTTGGTGATCTAGCTGAGGGGCTGGCAAGATGTTTAGACTGCTCTTCCTCACTAAATTGCAGTTTCCTTGGCCTCTAGGGAGAGGGTTCTGGTGACGACTGCAGAATAGAAGGTCCTTCAGGGGCTGGTCCCCTTCTCTTGAATCTGACTGCTATGGGAGTGTCGTCGGACTCGGTGTCTGACTCGACTGCAGTTGGTATGTCGGCTGCAGGTCAGTCCGACTCTCCTGATGAATAATATCTCGGATATGTCCTTGTGTCCGGCAGCTCCTTCAACATCTGAGCTGCTCTCCCAGTGCCTCCTAATTTTCTCAGCGTCTCTTGGTCCAAATGACCAAGTCTTTTGTTGGGGTGGAAGGGGTCGGTGCTTCCCTTTGCCACACCAGTCTTTTCCAAAAACCAACTTAGCTGCATTCCAAATGCCAGCTTTGTTTTGAATCTCTTCTCATCAACAATCCATTCGGCTTTGTTGACCTCTCGCACGAGTTGCCTGAATATGTAGTCTGCCCAGTCAACTTCTTCTTCCTGAATCAGTGCTCCCAGCACCATAAACTTTGACGACGATAGTTGATCATAACTGCCGGCCATCCCCATGATTATTTTGTTGGTTATGTCCAATGCAAAACGGTAAATCTTTTTGAGTTCACTCCTCTTGGCAGTGAATTTCAGTTTTTTCGGGATATTCTCCACCTTAATCTTCTTCCAGGTTTCGGCGGCGGATTGCTTGAGAGCTTCGACCGCTAAACCACGGTGCTTCATACCGAAGACAGTATGGATCGTCTCTCGAGATATGTCGACTGGTATTCCGCCAACTGTGCTCTGAATTCCGTCTTGAATCAAACAAGCTTCGCGATAGAATGAGATAACATCCTCTTTGTACAGATATTGAGGATTGATGTCTAGAAATGGGTAGATCCCATTGAGCTTCATTGCGCGAATCAGATTAAACATGTCGTAGTCCTCGAGATTAGCTTCCAATAAGCCTTCAAAGTCGACGACCAGCGAGAAAATGATCTGGTCTTTTACCGCCTTCAAATTAACTCCTTCGAAGTAGGATGCCATTTCTGCAAATAAAAGATTTTAGTGTATTTGGTGTTCAAGGAATTTTTGCTCTGAAAAATATAGGGTTTCTGTAAGCGTAAAAGGTAAAGTAACTGGTTTTCTTTCCTTATAAAGAATATGAAAAGACGTATGGATTAATTTATTATATATTTGGAACGGTGGTACGCCTTTTGATATTCTTTTGAATTTCAAATTTGAATCGGTGGCCCATTTTAAAATTTGACGGTTGATTCTGATTGGCCACCGTGGAGGTCGATTTAATAGGCGATTGACGCGTGTATTAAAATTGCCACTTGGCTTAGGAAAATATATATTTAAATGCCAGTTGTTAACCAAAATTAATATAATAATATTATAAATATGGCAGATAATAATTAAATATTCAGAGGTCAGTTTAGAAAACTTAGCTGGTCTGATTTGTTGACTGTTGACCGCTCTGTATCAGGTGAGTTGACTTCTCGCCTGGTATTCTGATTAGCTAGGTTGCTTTGTCCGTCCTTTGTCTTCTTGCCTTCATCAGTTAGGATCTGATTCTTCAGATGGGTCCGTCCTTCCTCTGAAATGCATCAGCTTGCTTCAGTACTAGATTCCCAATCTAGTCATCCAAGATCTCTGCTCAGCTCCAGAAATCTTTCTTCTGGCAAGGGTTTGGTGAAGATGTCAGCTATCTGGTAGTCTGTGCTGACTCTTTTAACTCTAACCCTTTTGTTAAGCACATGGTCTCTGATGAAATGGTGCTTAACGTCAATGTGCTTCATCCTTGAATGCAAAACCGGATTGTTGGTTATTGCAATAGCACTATTGTTGTCACACCAGATAGGAACTTCATTTGCAATGATATTATAATCCCTTAGCTGCTGTCTAATCCATAAAATCAGGCACAATGACTACTGCACTAGGTATTCTGACTCTGTAGTGGAGATAGAGTTAGAAACCTGCTTCTTGCTAAACCAGGATATCAGTGTGGTTCCTAGGAATTGACACGTTCCACTAGTGCTCTTCCTGTTGATTTTGCATCCTGCGAAATCCGCATCTGAGTATCCTGACAGCTCGAAATTATCATCCTTGGGATACCATAGTCCAACATTAATTGTAGACTTAAGGTATTTTATTATCCTCTTGGCTGCATCTAGGTGTGATTGCTTCGGCTTGGACTGGAATCTTGCACAAACTCCAAGGGCATAGGATATGTCTGGCCTGCTTGCAGTGAGGTACAGAAGATATTCAATGAGTCCTCTGATATGCCTGCCTCGTCTGCATCCAGGTGAGTACTTGTGCTCATAGGAATTCTTGCTGGCTTGGCTGATTCCATTCCATATCTCTTGATAAGGTCTCTGGTATACTTTGCTTGGTTGATGAAAATTCCTTTTTCCATCTCCTTAACTTGTAGTCCGAGAAAGAAGTTAAGCTTTCCCATCATACTCATCTCAAATTCTCCTTGCATGAGGTTGGAGAATTTCTCGCATAACTCTGGATTGGTTGATCCGAATATGATGTCATCAACATATATTTGAACTATTAATATATGGCTTTCGTGCTCCACTCTGAATAGGGTTTTGTCCACTTTTCCTTTGCAAAAACCATTTTTCTCAAGAAACACAGACAGTGTTTCATACCACGCTCTAGGTGCTTGCTTAAGTCCACATAGAGCCTTTAACAGCTTATAGAATTTGTCTCCTTTGACAAAACCTGGGGGTTGCTCTACATAGACTTCTTCTTCTAGGATTCCATTTAGGAAAGCACTTTTTACATCCATCTCATATACTTCAAAATCCTTGAATGCAGCATATGCGAGAAATAGTCTGATGGCCTCTAATCTTGCAACAGGTGCATAGGTTTCATCAAAATCTATTCCTTCACACTGTGCATACCCTTTTGCTACAAGTCTGGCCTTATTCCTAACAACAGCTCCGTCTTTATCACTCTTATTTTTGTACACCCATTTGGTGCCAATAACTTTCTTGTGATCAGGTCTGTCAGTTAGTTCCCAAACTTTGTTTCTCTCCATCTGCTCCAATTCCTCTTGCATGGTATTAATCCACGAATAATCTTCCAAGGCTTGTTCTGTAGTTTTAGGTTCAATTTGTGACATAAAACATGAGAACATAGCCATTCCTGCTGGTAGGGTTGACTGTCTCGTCTTAACTCCATCAGTCAACTTTCCGATAATTTGCTGGATTGGGTGATCCTTGAGCCACTTGGGGATATCGTCCTCTTCTAGGTTTGTTCCCCCTGTTGGATTGCCCTGGTGGTTATTTGCATCACCGGGTTCGTCCGCAATCGGATCGCCATCGCCTTGTCATCTATAGGTTGGTTACGACCGCAGATGAGTCTTTGTCGCCTACGGCTGGGTCTTCATCGGCGGCAACTGGATCGGATAGGTTTGGTGATCTGTCTCGATCTGCATTGGGTCTTCGGCACTGCGGTTGGGTCATCAGGCTGGTCTGCAGGTGAGTCCAACATTCCAGTGTCATGTACAATGACTTCTTCAAGGGTCGCTGATTTGAGCTTGTTCTCAATTAGCTCAACTTGTTTCCTGTACTCAACGGTAGATTCATCGAAAACAACATGGGGTGTTTCCTCCACAACTAAGGTTCTTTTATTAAAAACTCTATATGCCTTGCTTCTTTGGGAATATCCCATAAAGAGACCGTCATCAGTTTTAGCATCAAAGGCATTTAGTTGTGTTTTACCATTGTTTTGGATGAAACACTTACAACCAAAAACATGAAAGTAAGCAACAGTAGGAGTTCTATTATTCCAAACCTCATAGGGAGTTTTGCCATGTCTCCCTACTATCATACTCCTGTTCTGGGTGTGACAGGCTGTGTTGACAGCTTCAGCCCAGAACCTTTTGGGCAGGTCCGCTTCTGCAATCAAGGACCTTGCTGCTTCCTTCAGGGTTATGTTTCTTCTTTCAGCAACACCATTCTGCTGGGGCGTCCTGGCTGCAGAGAGCTCATGCTGGATCCCATCCTGATCGCTGTAATCAGTTATCGCCTTGTTGAGAAACTCCCCTCCTCTATGTGATCTGATCTTGATTATGGATAGGGATTTCTCATTCTGGATCTTTCTCAGCAGCTCGGGTAACTTGGTCAAGGTTTCACTTTTCTTGTATAGGAAGATAATCCAAGTGTACCTTGAATAATCATCTACAATTACAAGCGCATGCTTTCGGCCACTCAAAGTCCTTGGCTTGATAGGACCAAATAGATCCATATGGAGTAGATCTAAGATCCTTGTTGTGAGCGTTGTTGGCTGAACTGGCTTGAACGATGCTCTGGTCTGCTTTCCTTTCTGACATGCATCACAAAGCGCTTCCTTCTTGAATGCTTCATTTGTAAGTCCTCTGACCAGCTTCTGAGAACTAATCTTGTTGATGGCTTTGAAGTTCAGGTGACATAGTCTTTTGTGCCACAGCCATCCATTCTCAGCTACTGTCTTGGATAGAAAACAGGAGTTAGGTGTTCCTGTGTTCCAATCAATCATGTAGACATCTCTCCTTCTGAAACCTTGTAGCTTTACTTCTCCAGATAAGATATCTATTACCATACACTTCAAGATGGTGAATACTACTAGGTTCTTCTCACACGTAATCGGCTTATGCTCGGGAGGTTGTACTTGAGCCCTTTGACATAATGAACTTTGGATATCACAATATTTCCTCGGTGCAGCTCTCCAAAGCCTTTTGTTTGTCCTCTAGAGCTATCTCCAAAGGTTACATCGGGACCTCTTTCTTTGGTGTATTTGGACAACATCTTCTTGTTCCCGGTCATATGCCTCGAGCATCCAGAGTCTACAAACCATTCTTCACCTCCAAAATTTGAGCTTGTGGAGATGTGGTTGTAGTCCTTCCACCTTTTCTGCAATCAAACAAGCAGAGATTTAGGTACCCAAATTTGTGTGGGTCCGTTGGGGTTAGCTGGTTTCCTGGAGAATTGATTTCTCCTTCGATTATAGAAATTCTTATTATTATTATAACCCTCATAAGGTGTGTAAGGTCGAGGTCTGAATCTCCTGTTTGGATTGTATACCGGATATTCATCAAAATTTTGATAGTGTGGGCCATTTCTAAATCTTGGCTGAGACCATTTATTAAATCTTTGTGGTCTCCACACTTGTTCATTTTGGTAATTAGGATAACCTTGAGGTTTCCATCTGCCCCTCCCATTATGAAATCTGTTTTTAGGGAGTTGTTGGTAATAGTAGGCATGTTGTCTGGGCTGCTGCTTTTGCCTGGGCCATTCCATAGTCGCCTGTCTAGGTGGCTGCCTGGTGTAGCCTGACTGCAGCCTAGACATTTGACTTGGCTGTTGCCTGTTTTTGAATATCGGTTTATACGTAGGCTCAACAGTCGAGACAATTGTTTCTCCCTTGATAAATTTTCTTTTAGAACTAGTGGGAGTGTCAGGATCATATCCAAGGCCTGATTTGGAATATAGTGGCCTTTTGTTGGTACACAATTCTTCCAGGGTTGAAGACGCCTTCAGGGAGGTTATTTCCTGCACCTGAGTTTTATTCACTTGTGTCAGCTTAGTAAACTCGTTTTTGGCATGAGCAAGTGCAGCTGATTTTTCTTTGAGTAAAATGGTTAGTCTGTTTATCTCAGCTGTATTAACATCAGCCTGGTTTTTAAAGTCAGCTGCAGTTATCTCAACCTTATTCAGATCTAGGCTAAGTTTTTCGAAATCATTTTTCAGCTGCCTATTCTCATCTTGCAGCTGAGTTTTCTCTGCTGATACAGTTTGGTGTGCAGATTTGAGTGTTTCGAAATCTTTAAATAACTGATTTACCGATTCGTGCAGATCCATATCTTGTGACATGGCTGAGCTATTATTTGAACCGGTGGGTTTAGAAGTTACCTCTTTATCAGCTAGGTTTGCCATCAGGCAGTCATACTCCTCATCTTCATCAGAAAAGAATTCGCTGCTTGATTCGACATGCTCCTGGTCTTCTCCGATGAGGGCCTTTCTTCTATCTTCTTTTCTACCCACCTCCTTCTTGGTTTCGTCCTTCTTGAGCTCAGGACAGTCCATTTGGATGTGTCCGGTCTTGTGACAGTTGTAGCATTCTACTTTCCAGCTTCCAAATTTTCTCGGTTCCTTCTCGATTCTCCTTATAATTTTTCTTGTATTTGGAGTAGTTCTTTCTAAAGTTGCTGAACCTTTGCATTATAAACGCCATTTCTTCCTCAAAATCTAGTGGATTTGGAGGTTTCACATCAGATAGGCTCTTGGCAGGGGACTCGGCTGCAAATGCGATTCCCTTCTCTGTAGGCTCAGTTGAGGATGAACTTGGAAGCTCGAAATCGTAAGCCTTCAGATCAGAGAACAGCTCTTGAATTTTTATTTTATTCAGGTCCTTGGACTCTCTCATGGCCACGGCCTTCATGCTCCATTCAGGGTTGAGAGATCTGAGAACCTTTAGTGCCATTTCCCTGTTGCCATAGGTTTTGCCGAGGGAGTTGATCTCATAGATAATCTCAGTGAACCTTGTGTCCACTTGGTCTATGGATTCACCATTCTTCATTTTAAAGTTGTCAAATTTTTGGATAGCAATTGACAGCTTGTTTTCCTTGATCAGCTCCGTTCCTTCACACATTAGGGCTAATGTGTCCTGCATTTCTTTGGCTTTCTTGCAGTTGTTGTTATTGTGCATGGTGGATTTGTCAAGAGTCCGATATAATACATCTCTCGGCCCGGTTATCAAGATTGGCCGCCTTTCTTTCTTCGAGTCGCCTCCGTCCTCTTCTTAGGAATCTTCTCTCGGCTTCCCGCCGCGATCTCCTCTCTTTGTGTTGTCCTTCTCAAAGATGAATGGACCGTCCTCGATGATGCACCACATGTCGTCATGAATCGAAGATAAGTGTGCCTGCATCCTTATCTTCCACAGATCATACTCTTCAACTGAAAACACAGGGAGTCTAGAGTGCATGTGTTCCATTATAAAGTGAGAGAAAAGATATATATCTGATATAGATCTGGTTCGTGAAATAAATGAACCAACCTCTCCGATACCACTTGTAGGTCACAAGTCGTCCAGGTACAAGTCTAGAGGGGGGGTGAATAGACTTGTAGAAACTCTTGAACTCTTTTTCACGAAGAGTGAGTTTCTTCAGCTGATAGGTAAACAAATGACTTGGAGTCGTTTGTTCTTTAATATATGCGGAAGTCAGCTGATGACGAATAGAAGGCAACTAATGAAACACTTAACAATGAATGCAGCAGTTAAAGTATGATGCAATAAAACAGTAAATAACACAGGCAATTATAGTGGTCTCAGAGGTGGGGTAATCCTCTACTAATCCACTTTTGTCCAAACCAGTTGGAGATGAATTCACTATAATTCTCAACCAGTGATAAATATTACAGTGATTCAAACCACACTACAACAGCTTCCAACCAGTGGAAATCCGTGCCGTTATACACACTTGACTGTCTTGCACCTCTTGATCCTCGATCTTCGGATGCCTTTACAGTCTCTTACTTCAACCAGTGAAGTACCCCGTACTCAGGATTATAGACAAGAGTTTTTGTCTTCTCCAACTAAGAGCTTCTTTAAGTATGAACTTTTAGAACCGCTCTTTTCACGATGCTATTGATTGCTTTAGATTGCTTGATTGCTTTGATCGCTTGAAAGTATGTTCGCACCGGTAGTTGCTCAGCTTCAAATCTTCGAATATATATAGGTCACGATCTCTGAGCTTTTTCCTTGTAGCCGTTGCAAATCTTTTGAACAAATCCGTCCGTTGGAGGGAGACTTCTTTTTTTAATTTCTGAACGTTGCAAGGCTGGATTCCTATTATTTTAATCTATCTTCCGACCGTTGTGAAGACTCTGCATGTGATGCGCCGAATCTTTTGATTATAAAACGTTTAAAGTCTTCAAGGTGGGTCTGGATAGCTTTTTTAATTCATATCTCTAGCGGGAATCACTCCAATTTGTCTCTCACGTTGCATGTGACTTTCCGTAATACTTGACTTTTCAACGCATGCTGACGTGGACTTGGAGTACTTGGCTGGCTTCGACTAGGCTGATGAGCAGCTAACATCTCTGCAGTCTGGACCTCTCTGCTGTTCACTGTTTGTGACTTATCTGATTAGGTGATTTCCCTGAGGTACCTTGGCTGCAGTCTAGTCAAACTTCTCTGGTAAATTATGTTGACCAGGACTACTCTGACTCGACTCGACTGATCCTCTCTCATGAACTTAGCTGTACTAAGTACTTAGCCGATTTTAGCCTAACTGATTTTTGGCCTATAGAAGACACTCATTTGGTTCTTCTTTACATTTTGCCAAGTTTTATACTTAACATATTTTGGCCTATGGAAGATACTCATTTGGTTCTTCCTTACATTTTTGCCAAGTAATAAACATTTGATTTTATATTAATGACATCATCAAAATCTAACAAGTATTCCTAACCGTAGGGGGGCCAGTCCTTTCAATCTTCATGTTTTCTTCATTTGTATTCTGCTGCAGACTTCCATTGTATTACTCATTTTAATTGGTGTTGTATATTTTATCTTCATATGAAATATACATGTATTCCGTCTCATCCTAGGTGTGTTGTACTTGAAACTCCTCATCGGAGTAATTATGATATACTGTGGTTCGGTACTACAATTATATCACTTATATCATTAATGTTCATTCACCTAGTGGGTCCCAGTCGGGGGTCCACGGCACTGTAACAGTCGCCTAGTTTGGGGTGTTACAGAGTTGGTATCGGAGAGTGGTTTTGAATACTACCTTACGAGTCATGTCTCATTTGAAATCATCATTCATCAGAATAGTATCATTGGACTTTCGCATCACGTGTGACCTGTGCAAGAGCCGAGCCCCTCGGACCAAAGAACAGCAAGATTTTTGACGCCATGGTATAATTTATGGCAATAAGAATCACTCATTCATCATTCAACAGTCAACAATCCTCATTCATCATTTTCATTTGTGATCAAGTCGATCATGTTAATTCATTAATCACTCAGTTCATTTCATTGTTCAGTTGTTGATCTTGAGGATCATATCATTAATCTTGTTAACTTGTTCAAGAAAATATTTTCAGGAATTTCATTAGATAATCACGTCACTTCAGTTGATCATTCATGTAATCATTGTGTTTGAGCGCGTATGCTCATTTTCATTATTTCATAACGTAATCATAATGTGATTTTCATGTGAGAGATATAATTATCATATGACTTTCCACTTCAGTATGGAAAGAGCTGGCAGAGGACGCGGGGGAAGAGCCCGTGGTGCGGGCCGAAACCCGAGAGCTCGTGTGAATACATGCATGAACGCAAGGAATAATGCGAATTCATCAAGCAGCAACGCTGCCACTCATTCACCCAGAAATGATCACTCACTGTCAGGGAGTCGTACCTGGGACACAGCTCAATCAGAAGGTGTTTGGGTTGATCCACTCGCTTTTATGCAGGGCATGATGGCCCAATGACTCAAATGGCATGCCTCAAGGAGACGATGCAGAACTCAGCCACTCATAATCAACAGGCTCCTCCGCCGCCACCTCAGAGGCAAGAGAGGGGTGTAAGCAGTATCATTGGCGACATCTTTCGCCAGAGGCCACCTACTATTGAGGGCTCATCTGAGGCGGAGGATATTGTTCACTGGCTTGAGCATTTAGAGAAGTTGTTTGCTATGGTGGAGTGTCCCGAAGGGCACAAAGTTTCAGTTGCAGCTTACTATCTTGGTAAGGGCGCTCATTCATGGTGGTTATCATTGAAGCCCACTGACGGATCTTGTACTTGGGATCAATTCAAGACTCTCATGATGGAGAGGTATTATCCGGCCCCACTCAGGGAGGCCAAGTTTTCACAATTAATCACTCCCGATCTCTCAACGGACGATGATGTTCTATCCATCGCCGAGAAATTTCAGGAGCTACTTCCTTTTGCCTCGTCCATTATTCACTCTGAGGCGGAGAAAATCAAATATTTCAGCAAGAGGTTGAAGCTTCGTATGCGGATGCAGTTGCTTAATCACAATTGCACCACTCTGGCCGAATTTATTGAGAAAGCCCTTACTTATAAGCTTACTGCTAAGGATATTGCTAAGCAACAACCTTCATCTGCTGGCAAGAAGTCAAAGAATCGTAATCAGTCTGACGGCAGTCAGGCGACTTTCAAGAAACCTCGTGCGGGCTCTACTTTTTCTGAGCGACCTCCTATGGTGCCTAGACCCTCGGAATCTCAGTCACGAGCGGCCAGTTCGGCCATCACCTATTTCAACTGTGAAGAACATGGTCATTTCAGCACCAAGTGTCCGAGGCAGACTGTCACGTGCCATAACTGTGGGATTGCTGGGCATATGGCCCGTTTTTGCCGAAGAGACTCTAAACCTACTCCGCCATCATCTCAGGCCCCGAGACATTCAGCGGTGCAGAATCAGGCCACTCAGTCCGCGTCGTTCAAGACGATAGGAGAAAATAAAGGCGGAGCCAAGAGCTATCAGACGGGAGCATCCGGTTCAGGGGCCGGCAAGCCCCGAATTTATGAGATGAAGAAGACCGACGATCCAGAGGCTCGGATGATCTTAGGTACACTCGATATTATATGTCAACCTGTGTGTACCCTTTTTAATACTGGTGCATCGCATTCGTTCATTTTCGAGTCATGTTTGAGTAGACTACGTCTGGGTAGTGCTACTAGTTTTGAGCCTTATGTCATTGGTCTACCTGATGGTAGAAGAATTATCAGGAATTGTGAGATTAGGGATTGTCCGATTCAGCTTCATGGCCGTGATTGGTTGGCAGACCTAATCGTGGTAGATTTACCGAGAGACGACGTCATCTTGGGTATTGATTAGATGGATCGTCACGATGCCGTCATTAGTGTCTGTAAGCGTATGATCACTATCATTTCAGACGATGGGGTCGAATGTGTATTTCAGGGAGGTAATCCCATCTGTTCTGGGAGAGTCATCAACTTGATGAAAGCAGTGAAATTACTCAATCAGGGGTGTGTCGGTTATTGGTGCTATATGACCAAGACCTAGAAACCATCAGTAATGTTGACGGATATTCATGTAGTGAGGGAATATGCCAATGTATTCCCAAATGAGTTACTTGGTTTGCCTCCACAGAGAGATGTGGAATTCACGATTGAGTTGGAGCCTGGTACGTCCCCGATATCGAAGGCACCGTACCGGATGGCCCCGACTGAAATGCAGGAGTTGAAGAATCAATTAGAGGATTTGACCGAGAAGGGTTATATTCGACCGAGTGCGTCCCCGTGGGGAGCACCAGTGTTATTTGTCAAGAAGAAGGATGGTTCGTTCCGCTTGTGTATTGATTACCGGGAATTGAACCGGGTGATGATCAAGAATAAATATCCTCTACCCCGTATCGATGATCTTTTGGATCAACTTTAGGGAGCTTCAGTATTTTCCAAGATCGACTTAAGATCTGGATATCATCAGCTGCGAATTCGAGAGTCGGATATCGCAAGGACGGCATTCCGAACACGCTATGGTCATTATGAGTTTGTGGTAATGCCGTTTGGGTTAACTAATGCACCTGCGGTATTCATGGAGTTAATGAATTAGGTTTTCATTGACTATTTGGATCAGTTCGTGGTTGTCTTCATTGATGACATTTTAATTTATTCTCGTGACCGGGAGGAACACGATTTTCACCTTCATCAAGTGCTCGACGTGTTGAGACGAGAGCAACTTTATGGGAAGTTTTCCAAATGTGAGTTCTGGATGTCCGAAGTGACGCTTCTCGGACATGTAATTTCATCAGACGGAGTTCGTGTCGACCCTCAGAAGACGGAGGCTATCCGAGATTGGCAACCTCCGAAGAATGTTAAGGAAATTAGAATTTTCCTCGGATTAGCAGGTTATATCGGCGATTTGTGGAAGGATTTTCTAAAATCTCTCAACCCATGATGAACCTTTTAAGGAAAGATAAGAAATACACGTGGTCCGACGCGTGTCAACAGAGTTTTGAGGAACTCAAGAGCCGGTTAATTTCAGCACCTGTCCTTTCTTACCGCAAGGGACGGAAGGATTTGTGGTTTATAGTGATGCGTCCGGACAGGGTCTCGGATGTGTACTAATGCAGAACGGGAAAGTTATTGCTTACTTATGCTTCACGGCAATTGAGACCTTACGATGTTAATTATCCGACCCATGACATGGAACTAGCAGCCGTGGTGTTCGTATTGAATATTTGGAGTCATTATCTTTATGGCATTACCTGTCAGATATTCACCGATCATAAGAGTTTGAAGTATATATTTACTCAGAAGGAGTTAAATATGCGACAGAGACGGTGGTTGGAACTAATCAAAAATTATGATATTGAGATACTTTACCACCCGGGCAAGGCGAATGTTGTCGCCGACGCCTTGAGTCGTAAGTCCGTTCAAGAGCAGATGCTTGCTCGATTAACAGTTGAGAAGAAACTTCAGCAAGAATTTCTGAGACCCGAGATCGAGGTCTGGTTACAGCGAGTACAAGGGCAACTTTGTACGTTAGAGATTTCATCGCCACTTGAGGAGACGATCAGGGAGAATCAGGGTTTAGACCCATTTTTGTTACGCATTCGAGATGATGTGACTCAGGGGAAAGCCCCTAGATTTGTGGTCCATGAGGATGGACTTTTGCGATTTAAGAATCGGTTGTGTGTACCGGCAAAGGACGAGTTGAAAAACTTGATTTTGAGAGAAGCTCATGCTACCCCTTATTTTGTTCATCAGGGGTCTAGCAAGATGTACAAAGACTTGAAACAAAATTACTGGTGGAGTAATATGAATCGAGAAGTCGCGGAATTTGTTTCGAGATGCTTAACCTGTCAGCAAGTCAAGATAGAACATCAGCGACCGGCGGGTATGCTGAAACCCCTCCCTATTCTAGAGTGGAAGTGGGAATATATTTCAATGGACTTCATCACGAGTTTGCCGACGAGTCGTCGTGGCGTGAATACAATTTGGGTAATTGTGGATCGTATAACTAAGTCGGCTCATTTCCTTGAAATTAAGGATATGTGGGGTCCCGAGAGACTTGCCCAGTTGTTCATCAAAGAGATAGTGAGACTGCACGGTACTCCTAAGAGTATCGTTTCTGATCGTGACGGACGTTTCGTGTCTCATTTTTGGAAATCAGTTCATCGTGCTATGGGAACTCAGCTTAATCTCAGCACAACTTTTCATCCCCAGACCGACGGACAATCATAGAGGACTATTCATACTTTGGAGGACATGTTGCGGGCATGTGTTCTCGATTGGGAAGATGATTGGGAAGCCCAACTACCGTTGATCGAGTTCACGTACAATAATAGTTGGCATGATTCGATTAAGATGACACGTTACGAGGCCTTGTACGGTCATCGTTTCTGATATCCTTTGTGTTGGGATGACTTATCAGAATTGGCACAGAGCCTGATATGTTTATAGCCGCCCGTGAGAAGGTAGCTTTGATCGGGAGTCGTTTGTTGACCACTCAGAGTCGACAGAAATCTTATGCAGATAACTGTCGTCGACCATTAGAGTTCGAGGCGGGTGACCATGTTTTGGTCAAGGTATCCCTGAGTCGAGGTATCTTCCATTTTGGGAAGAGGGGTGTAATACCACTGGTATTTCATGCTTTATTACTTTGTACTGTGTGAATTTTTGTAATGTGACGTCATTTCTATTTATGTATTCCATTGAGTGCTATACAATTGTGCGATGTGGATGAAACGGAGGTGACACGCCTTGACGTCGTTGGACGATCGTCGGTGCGAATATGACGGTGTCCAACGTCTTGTTCCCCGATAATTGTTGATGAGTGGAAAGGACGGTCACCCCGAGATGGTTAAAATGTGTTATGTGGCTAAAGAACTGAATATCTAACGCACGTTATAGCATATGCCTAACGTACGCTAGAATTAAAGTGTTATGTACGTTAAGGTTCCTATCTTACGTACGTAATGGGTGAGTTGGTCTTCCGACCAGAATCTTTCTTTTGACGTGGAGGAAGCTACTTTCGGCGGGCTAGAGGACAAACGAGTCAACCCTTGATAGCCTACGCTATTCTCCAAACCTAACGTACGCTACCGACTAAAGATTTACGTGCGTAACAACGACTTACGTACATAACACTTGGGCACATTTCAGGCAGTGACCTCTGGACGGACTTTACGTACGTTAGTATTGAAGTATTACATACGTAAGTAGCTTTACGTACGTAATCTCTGTATCATTAACGTACATTATCCAAACTGAGTGTTATAAAATAAAACTTCCCCTCTTCATTTGCACGACCCCAACCTTGCAAGAAGACACCCTTGGAGCATTTCCTAGCCTTATACTCGGTTTCTAGCCTCTCATATACTTGAATTAGCATTAACGAGGTGGTTTCTTGAGCTCCGGTGAAGATTATCCATGTCATTCAAGCCACTTTTCGTTCCTCCTCATAGTTCTTGTGGATTCGTCAACTCTCTTCATTATTCTTCATCTTCTAAGGTAAGTCTATCAATCCTTGAAGTAATCTCTTCAATATTATTGATTATTACTCGTTAAGATTATGGGTATTTGGGTAGATTTTGCTAAAATCTCGTAGACGATCTAAACAGACGAACTTGTAGAATCGGAGTTATCATTGTTCGTATATTTCATTTTCATACAACTCGTTGTAACAATCACATGCGAGAACTTCCGTCTTAATTTACATTGGGACCATATATAATCGACGAATCGATTGTAGAAGGATGTCGTAGGGATTCATCACCATTCGATAAACTAGTCGTAACTTACTCTTGAAAAATGATAATCAACGTTAAACGTTAATGAGGGAATTAATTCGATGATATTAATGTCGTTGAAAATCGTTAGCCGAAATCATTGTGTAAAATGATAGTTTATCAATTGTAGTACTCGTAATAGAGACTTGGATTAGGAGTATGGGATTTGGTTATGATATGGTCAATTGTTGCCAACCGAATAGTGGTAGGGATGATCTTGTTGAACGAATTGACGTATTTAACGTTAACCGTAGAATTGAATGGTAAATGGAACGTAATGCTTATGAACTTAGAAAAACGATACTAATGTTGGTAATTAAGACTACATTAGGAATCCGGTTGGGAAAGGGAGACTAACTTTATTCATCATGATCCGTACGAGGCGTTAATCGGATATTACGTGATTAGGTTAAGCTCGAGCGGGCGTGGGGATTTTGGTTATCATAAAGCACCTACCGTCGGATCACAGGCAAGTGAAATCTTGCTATAGAAATGCTAATATTGTTGTAATGTTGTATTTATGTATGTGCCATTGTTGATAAATGCCGACGGTTGTCTTTCTCTAAAATGTGTTATAAATGGGCCGATGTGTTGGGGATAAAACCTGTATGGTACCTGTATGGAAATGTGTTAGGGGATAAGACCAGAATTGGGCACCTATGTTCCGGGGTATTCCCGTGTGGATACTTTCGTGACCCTTGGTTGCGACCTTGGGGTTTATGTGATAAAAGAGAAAGACGACGCCGGTCGTGTGATGAAATATTCTCTGTTGGTTATATGGCATTGTACTTGGTAAAATTGTGTATATCATTGCTAGTAATTGTTATTGGTATGCATTCTCTGACCCTGGTTATCTGTCATGATTTGTCGTGCCAGGTAAATTTGTTAATCTTGTGCAGGACATTCCCGAGGGGTCCGGTCTGACTTGAACGGTGTTGGAATAATCTCTTGCCACTGTTTAAATTAAATTTGATTTCAAAAACCTCCGTTGTATAATAATCGAACTTTGAATTGTTTTTCTTCTTAAAACCTTTAGTCTCATGATATGTAACAGTGGACTTATCGTTTTATTGTAATTTCCTTAAATTATTTATTTCCTAAACTAGCCTTGTGGGTCCCACACGGGATTCACGGCACTGTAATGCCTCGGGAAATTTTGGGGGTGTTACAGAAAATGGTATCAGAGAGTAACTCCTGGTTTAAATAAAATTCTCCTAAATTTCAAAGTTATTCCAGTCCAACACCCCAAGCGACCGTAACTCCTCATGGGAATACAAAGTAAGTGACGTGTGTGTTTTCTGTCTAAGTACTGCATTTAATTGTAAACTGTGTATGGAACTGGCTTTAGATTAATACTGTCAGTAATGGCACGCCGAGGAGCTAGGAGGATGGTGAATGATGTTCAGGGTTCCGCCGCAAAACACAATGAGGACAGGAACACTGCCGAGACCCATCCTGATGGGGACCAGCCGCCACCAATTAATCAAAACGATCAGGAGGCGGAACGCCAAAATAACAACACAGGAGGCATGGACCCGGCTTTTGTTCAGGCCCTTGCCCAAGCCATCGCCATGGGGATTGCTCAGGTCAACCAGGCAGAACGGATACTCGTTATCTATGTGGAGGAAAACGCAGGAAGAGACCGATGGTTGGGAGAAATGCTAAAGGCTAGGCCTCCATTATTTGACGGGGCAGGGGAGAAACACGTGGACGACTGGATTTCCGAAATGGATACTGCTTTTGAAGTGATCGGATGCCCAGAGAACCGAAGGGTGCCGCTCGGGATTAATCAACTCCGTGACACTGCCGCACGCTGGTAGAGGACTTACAGGCCAGAGGATCGAGTGGTCAGGTGGACCGAATTTTCCCGATTGCTGCGGAGCGAGTACTGTCCCAGATCAGCCCAGACCGCTCGCGCATGTGACTTTTTCAGTGCCGGGCCTCAGAACATGCCAGTACCAGAGATCATTCAGGGCTACCAAACCGAGCTAAGTTACATCTCGCAGATGGTTCCATCAGAAGATCAATGAATATGCCATCTTGCACAGAGGTTTCCAGAAGAGGTACAACGGTATGCCGCCGGATTCCACTGCACGACCCTGAGGGCGTACGAAGACGTGGTCACAGCTTATGCCGGTACTGTTGTTAATACCGATCCCGGACATAACTCAAAGAAGCAAAATACATCGGCTCAGTCAGGGAGCAACAACAAAACGAACTCAGGACCCGCATCTTCTTTTAAGTCAGCAGCATCGTACCAACAGAAGGGTGCATCCGATCGGCCATACCATAGGGATTGATTCAATTATGGCGTGTCCGGATATATTAAGGATCGGTGCCAGAAGACGGCTACTAAATGTTTCACTTGCGGAAAGAGTGGGCACATGTCTCGTTACTGCTGGTGGGCTAATCCCACTCAGAACTCAGTTTCTCAACCGAGTCAACAAGGCTCTATGCAATCTCCCAGGACGCCTGCCGTTTCCAACTACCGAGCTGCATCCCATCAGACTCAACCACCGCCACACGGTGCCGGTCGAGGCCGTGGGCGCGGCGGTGGTACTTCATCCTTTTCAGAGTCAGTGTCGTCCCATGTATTTGAGTTGAGGGCTACGGATGGTTAGTCCGCGCCAGCTATCTCAGGTACTCTTCTTGTTAACTCTCAGCCAGTGCATGTATTATTTGATACGGGAGCCACACATTCATTTATATATGTGGAATGTGTTGAACATTTAAATCTTGTTTGTGTACCTTGTGAGTCCTTTACTATTAAGCTACCCGAGGGTAGTCGAATAGGCGGCGATCTAAAGGTCCGAGACTGTCACATCTGCAACAACGATCATAGTTGGACTACTAATATTATGGCCTTTACGCTCCAGAATGAAGATATCATATTAGGAATGGACTGGATGCCATTGCACAGAACGATCTTGGACACCTACCACTTAACTATTTCCATTACGGCTCATGACGGTACCACACATGTCATCAGAGCACGAGAACACTTTAGTACGAAAGGGTCTCTCAGACTTCTCGCATCGGAAGTCTCCTGCAGCTCTCGAGAGGAGTACTATTGGTGTTATGTTCTTCAGGAGGATACTTCACAACTGACGATCGCAAACATTCCGGTGGTGAATGAGTTTCCAGACGTCTTTCCCGATGAACTACCAGGGCTGCCACCGCACCGAGAAGTTGACCTTTCCATTGAACTCGAGCCAGGTACGAGACCTATTTTCAATGCTCCTTACAGGATGGTGCTGGCCGAGATGAAGGAATTAAAGATACAGCTCGAAGATCTATTGGAGAAGGGGTTGATCCGCCCGAGCACCTCACCGTGGGGCGCAGCGGTACTTTTCGTTAAGAAGAAAGACAACTCTCTACGCTTGTGCATCGACTACAGGGAGCTAAATAAGGTTACTATCAAGAATTGTTACCCATTATAGAGAATTGATGACCTCTTAGATCAATTACAAGGGGCAGTTGTGTTTTCAAAGATCGATTTACGGTCCGGATATCACCAATTGAGAATTCGGGAGGAAGATATACCCAAGACTGCATTTCGATCGAGGTATGGACATTACGATTATATTGTGGTATCATTCGGGTTGACTAATGTCCCAGACATTTTTATGGAACTTATGAATAGAGTTTTGATTGATTTCCTCGATAAGTGCATGGTGGTTTTTATCGACGACATCCTGATCTATTCCCGAAGCCGACAGGAACACAAGGAACATTTGAGGCAAGTGCTGAGCGTGTTAAGGCAACACCAACTTTATGCGAAACTTTCCAAGTGCGAATTCTGGATGCCGGAGGTAACGTTTCTCGGACATGTTGTCTCAGCAGAAGGTGTCAAAGTCGACCCACAAAAGATCGAGACAATAATGAGTTGGGAACCGCCGAAGAACGTCAAGGAGGGAAGGAGTTTCCTAGGATTGGCGGGCATCTATCGAAGATTCGTCGAGGCTTTTTCCTGTATCGCTCGACCGTTAACGAACCTACGGAGAAAAAGCTCCAAATTTGTATGGACTGCAGACTCCCAAAAGAGCTTCGACGAGCTCAAGAGTAGGCTAACTACTGCTCCAGTGCTAGTGTTACCGCAGGGAACGGAAGGATTCATTATATACACGGATACATCTAAGCACGGACTGGGATGTGTCTTCATGCAGAACGGCAGAGTCATTGCGTACGCATCCCGACAACTGAAGCCATACGAAGATAATTACCCGACGCACGACTTGGAGCTAGCCGAAGTGGTGCATGCTCTCAAGATTTGGAGGCACTACCTTTACGGAGTTACTTGCAAGGTTTTCACGGATCATAAGAGTTTGAAATATATCTTCACTCAGAGAGAATTAAACATGAGACAGAGGCGCTGTAATCAAGGACTACGATGTGGAAATCTCCTATCACCCCGGAAAAGCCAATGTGGTGGCTGACGCTCTTAGTCGGAAAACTACACAAGAAGTGATGGTATCCATCATAACAGTTCAACCCGAACTGCAGCAAGACCTCAGGAGAAGCAGTACCGAAGTATGGATACAACGTAGGCAAGGAAAATTGTGCTCAATCAATATACATTCATCCTTACTAGACGAGATACGTCTAGAACAGATGGAGGATCCCGAGTTACCTGCGATTGGTGCAAGAATTTAGGGAGGGGATGTTTCCGACTACAAAATTCAGGGCGACTTGGTGAGGTTCAAGAATAGGATCTGTATTCTGCCGAATGACGGGCTGCAAAAAACTATATTGAAGGAGGCGCACTCCACTCCCTACTCTATTCACCCAGGAGCGAGCAAAATGTACAAAGATCTCCGACAGAGTTTTTGGTGGAAGAATATGAAATGGGAAGTTGCTAGATTCATCGCCCGATGTATGACATGCCAACAAGTGAAGATTGGACACCGCAGACCAGCCGGAATCATGCAACCTCTACCTATCCCGGAGTGGAAATGGGAAAGCATATCGATGGATTTTATCACTAAGCTACCAACGGCGGTGGGAGGAAAAGATAAAATTTGGGTCATTATTGATCGGTTGACGAAATCGGCACATTTCATTCCTATTCAAGAGACAACCGGGACAGAGCAATTAGTCGTCATTTTCATCAGATAGATCGTAAGGCTACATGGAGTTCCCTCATCCATCATTTCGGATAGGGACACCAGATACGTGTCTCGTTTTTGGAAAGCCGTCCATAAAGCTATGGGGACCCAAATATATTTTAGCACGGCTTATCACCCTCAGACGGATGGACAGACCGAACGTACGATTCAAACCTTTGAAGATATGTTGAGGGCATGTGTGCTCGATTGGGGTAAGGATTGGGCTAGACATTTGGGATTAGTGGAGTTCTTGTACAACAACAGCTGGCATGCAAGTATAGGCATGGCACCGTTTGAGGCCCTGTATGGGCGAAGATGCAAGTCGCCGTTATGCTGGGATGATGCTTCTGACACCGCGGTCACCGAGTTAGATCTGATCCAGGAATCCATTAAGAAGATCTCTATCGTTCGAAAGCACATGCTAGCTGCACAGAGACAGGCAGAAATCTTACGCCAAAAACCGACAGCGACCGTTAGAATTTGCGGTCAGGGATCATGTGTGGATCAAAGTATCACCTATGCGGGGTATCCAGCGTTTCGGCCAAAAGGGCAAGTTGAGCCCGAGATTTATAGGTCCGTTTGAGATATTGGATCGGGTAGGGAAGCTGGCATTTCGATTAGCTCTACCGCCGTATTTGGATGGAGTGCATAACGTTTTTCACGTCTCGCAGTTAAGGAAGTATGTCTATGATCCGAATCACAAGCTCAATTTCGAAGAAGTGGAAATTTCCGATGACGCTACCTTTAGAGAGGTACCGATCGCCATTTTGATTTGGCGTATGAAGATGTTATGAAATAAAGCCATACCCCTCGTGACGGTTCAGTGGTCGCACCACAGCATGGAAGAAGAGACTTGGGAAACCGAGTCGAGCATGAAAGAGAGTCATCCCGAGTTATTTTCTTAAGTTTCAGGACGAAACTATTTTTAAGCGGGGTGATATGTAATACCACCGGTATTTCATGCTTTATTACTTTGAACTGTGTGAATTTTTGTAATATGACATCATTTCTATTTATGTATTCCATTGAGTGCTACACAATTGTGCGATGTGGATGAAACGGATGTGACACGCCTTGACGCCATTGGACGATCGTCGGTGCGAATATGACGGTGTCCAACGTCTTGTTCCCCGATAATTATTGACGAGTGGAAAGGACGGTCACCCCGAGATGGTTAAAATGTGTTATGTGGCTAAAGAATTGAATATCTAACGCATGCTATAGCATATGCCTAACGTACGCTAGAATTAAAGTGTTACGTACGTTAAGGTTCCTATCTTACGTACGTAATGGGTGAGTTGGTCTTCCGACCAGAATCTTTCTTTTGACGCGGAGGAAGCTACTTTTGGCGGGCTAGAGGAAAAATGAGTCAACCCTTGATAGCGTACGCTATTCTCCAAACCTAACTACGCTACCGACTGGAGCTTTACGTACGTAACAACGACTTACGTACGTAACACTTGGGCACATTTCAGGCAGTGACCTCTGGACGGACTTTACGTACGTTAGTCTTGAAGTATTACGTACGTAAGTAGCTTTACGTACGTAATCTCTGTATCATTAACGTACATTATCCAAACCAAGTGTTATAAAATAAAACTTCTCCTCTTCATTTGCACGACCCCAACCTTGCAAGAAGACACCCTTGGAGCATTTCCTAGCCTTATACTCGGTTTCTAGCCTCTCATATACTTGAATTAGCATTAAGGAGGTGGCTTCTTGAGCTCCGGTGAAGATTATCCAAGTCATTCAAGCCACTTTTCGTTCCTCCTCATAGTTCTTGTGGATTCGTCAACTCGCTTCATTGTTCTTCATCTTCTAAGGTAAGTGTAACAATACTTGAAGTAATCTCTTCAATATTATTGATTATTACTCGTTAGATTATGGGTATTTGGGTAGATTTTGCTAAAATCTCGAAGATGATCTAAACGGACGAACTTGTAGAATCGGAGTTATCATTGTTCGTATATTTCATTTTCATACAACTCGTTGTTACAATCACATGAGAGAACTTCCATCTTAATTTACATTGGGACCATATATAATCGACGAATCAATTGTAGAAGGATTTCGTAGGGATTCATCACCGTTCGATAAACTAGTCGTAATTTACTCTTGCAAAATGATGATCAACGTTAAATGTTAATGAGGGAATTAATTCGATGATATTAATGTCATTGAAAATCGTTAGCCGAAATCATTGTGTAAAATGATATTTTATCGATTGTAGTACTCGTAATAGAGACTTGGATTAGGAGTATGGGATTTTGTTATGATATGGTCAATTGTTGCCAACCGAATAGTGGTAGGGATGATCTTGTTGAACGAATTGACGTATTTAACGTTAACCGTAGAATTGAATGGTAAATGGAACGTAATGCTTATGAACTTAGAAAAACAAGACTAATGTTGCTAATTAAGACTACGTTAGGAATCCGGTTGGGAAAGGGAGACTAACTTTATTCATCATGATCCGTACGAGGCGTTAATCGGATATTACGTGATTAGGTTAAGCCCGAGCGGGCGTGGGGATTTCGGTTATCATAAAGCACCTGCCGTCGGATCACAGGCAAGTGAAATCTTGCTCGAGAAATTCTAATATTGTTGTAATGTTGTATTTATGTATGTGCCATTGTTGATAAATGCCGACGGTTGTCGTTCTCTAAAATTTGTTATAAATGGGTCGATGTGTTGGGGATAAAACCCGTATGGTACCTGTATGGAAATGTGTTAGAGGATAAGACCCGAATTGGGCACCTATGTTCCGGGGTATTCCCGTGTGGATACTTTCGTGACCCTTGGTTGTGACCTTGGGGTTTATGTGATAAAAGAGAAAGACGACGTCAGTCGTGTGATGAAATATTCTCTGTTGGTTATATGGCACTGTACTTGGAAAAATTGTGTATATCGTTGCTAGTAATTGTTATTGGTATGCATTCTCTGACCCTGGTTATTTGGTATGATTTGTCGTGCCAGGTAAATTTGTTAATCTTGTGCAGGACATTCCCGAGGGGTCCGGTCTGACTTGAACGGTGTTGGAATAATTTCTTGCCACTGTATAAATTAAATTTGATTTCAAAAACCTCCATTGTGTAATAATCGAACTTTGAATTGTTTTTCTTCTTAAAACCTTTAGGCTCATGATATGTAACAGTGGACTTATCGTTTTATTGTAATTTCCTTAAATTATCTATTTCCTAAACTAGCCTTGTGGGTCCCACACGGGATTCACGGCACTGTAATACCTTGGGAAATTTTGGGGGTGTTAGAAGGGGAAAGTTGAGTCCGAGATTCATTGGACCATTTGAGATCTTGGATCGAGTGGGCGAGCTAGCTTATCGATTGGCCTTACCTCCGGCGTTGAGCCGAATTCATAATGTTTTTCACATCTCTCAGTTGCGGAAGTATGTTGCTGACCCGAGTCACATACTTCAGTTCGACGAGATTGAGATCGCGAACAATCATTCGTATCAGGAGCGTCCCGTACGAGTCTTAGAGCGGCGAATCAAACAGTTGAGGAACAAGATGATTCCTTTGGTTAAAATTCAGTGGTCTAGACACGGAGTCGAAGAGGCTACTTGGGAAACCGAGGATAGTATACGGGAGAGTTATCCCGAGTTGTTTGACCCTTAGTTTCGGGGACTAAACTTTTTTAAGGGGGGTGTATGTAATACCCGGTTGCAGTTCAGTCATTATCATTCAGTAATTATCGTTCAGTAATTGTCACTCAGTAATTGTCACTCATTAGTGATCATTTGTCACTCATATTCAATCATTGTATTCACCGTTCAGATTAATTGTATCGTGTATCAATCGTCATTCATCATCAATCTAGTTGGAGAATTGTGCCATGTTTATCATCATTGTCATCTTCATAGTGGGCTGTGTGTGAGGAGTATCGCATGCTACGTACTTTCTTTAGCGTGTGCTAATTGAGTTCGGGTAGCGCACGCTACCTCTCAACACTAGCGCACGCTAATGTAGTTCAAGCAAGCAGTCCAGAAGGCACTGGACTGCAGTTGGGTTGTAAGTAGCGCATGCTACGAATGGTAAGTAACATGCGCTAGTAGGTCGGATTAGCGCACGCTATGCAGTCGGTGTAGCGCGCGCTAAGGTCAGATTAGGCAGAGTCCAGTGGCTACTGGACTGAATTGGATTAATTCCTAGTGCACGCTATGAGTATATATTAGCGTACGCTAATCAGGGTCAGTAGCGCACGCTGAATTTTGTGTGTAGCGCGCGCTACCGCGATCAGATTAGAGAACAGGAGGTTCTGGACTTCAGTACTGGGCAGCAAATAATTTGTTAGCGCATGCTAACATTTTGAGTTAATGCACGCTAAGTATATGGTTGTAGCGCACGCTACAAAAGGTACGTAGCGCACGCTACCGTTGCGAACAGAGGGTACTGGACTACCCAAAACACCCGTTAGCACACGCTACGCACAGGAGCTAGTGCACGCTAAACTGGGGTTGCTATAAATAGGATAGTTCAGTCTTTTCTTCGTCATTCTTCATTTCTTTTCATTCCTTCATCGGTTCCGGGCGATTTGGAGCTTCTTGAGAAGTGTTCTTAGATGTGCAATCATCTATCAACATCTCCAAGCTTATAATTCTGAGTAATCATCATTTCATTATCTCCGTCACATCAAATCAAAGTAATTGGATCTAGAATTTCGGATTTTTGGGTTTTTCCTTCTGATTTCTTCGTGTAAGCTTGGATTGTTGTTGGAATATGTTAGATATGGACTATCTACCTTGGATAAATGTATTCCTACGGACTTATTGGCATATATTTCGGATTTCATGAATTGTTGGGGTTTGATTCAAGAACACATTAGAGTTGACTTTGATATTTGGGGGTTTTCGATTAGATGTTGTCGTTAACTTGATTTGTGGATTCCTATGGGATTATTGATATCATTGAAGGTGTTTTGTTGGTTTGAAATACTCATTTTGGAGTTGGTTTCGATATATTCGGGATTTGGGTATTATCGAAGGATGTATGTTGCTAAGTATTCGTTAGAATGCCTCAATGAGTTTGGATATTGTTGTATTAACGTTTGAATTGGTTATAATCGTGCTTGATATGTATATTGAGCATTTGTTGGTAATTGTCATTCAAGGTTGTTCGAGCGACCGACATCCCTTTTAGGACGTTGTTCGAGGAAGGACATTCTTCACCGGTGTGGAGTAAGTTAATTCTTACTTGGTTAAAGTATATTTATTCCTTTCGGTGTTGTTCATTCATAATCATAATTCATTCATAATGTATTAACCGTATTGAGACTTGTAATTGTCAATTAATCACTTCATTCACGAGGAACGACGGTTCCAATCATTTCATTGAGCTATCATTCATTTCACTATCATTTCATCTCGGTGAGTCATTCTTGACTTTGTCGGATTGTTATTCGTTATTATGCTTCATGGTCATTCTTGCCCATATGACCTTCTGGGTTCATATTGTGTGGCCGGGTGGGGATGTGTGGAATTTTTAGTCGGGCGCGTGATAGTCGTGTGTTTGGGTTCACCGACACATTGGACTGTGCACACAGTAACGTACCTCCGTGATACTAATTAGGTACAAGGGCGGGTGTGTCCGGACACTCGTATTGTGCACTTGCACATACCATTACGGGTGTACTATGATGCCCCTCTTCAGCTTAATTTCGTAATTGAGATATATCATGATTGTGTTTATTCAACTCTTGAGGATTGTTGTTCTGTGTAACTGACCCCGCTGGGGGATGTTGTTTTCAAGTCATGGCAAGGCTAAGGCACGGGAAGAGAACGTTGACGGCGAGGAGTCCCAGTGATACTAGTAGGGGGCACAGTCCTTTCAGTCTTCATGTTTTCTTCATTTGTATTCCGCTGCAGACTTCCATTGTATTACTCATTTTAATTGGTGTTGTATATTTTATCTTCATATGAAATATACATGTATTCCGTCTCATCCTGGGTGTGTTGTGCTTGAAACTCCTCGTCGGAGTAATTATGATATACGGTGGTTCGGTACTACAATTATATTACTTAATTCATTAATGTTCATTCGCCTAGTGGGTCCCAGTCGGGGGTCCACGGTACTGTAACAGTCGCCTAGTTTGGGGTGTTACAGTGGGGACTCCGAGGTTTGTGGCTTGTTAGCGCGATGCCGGGATAACCTATGGTTGTGACTTGGAATGGTTTTGTGACTGTTGTCACGAGGACATGTGAATTGGTATGGTTTCCTATGGGGTTATTCACTTGGGTATGTTATCCGGGAGCATCTGAGGTTCGTGGCTTGTTAGCACAGCACGCGAATAATCCTTAGGAATATGTGTTTGATGATTTGGGTCGTGGACCCTGTGGTTTATGAATTGGGTCGTGGACCCTATGTTTCGTGATTTGGGTCTTGGACCCCGTGTTTTGTGAATTGGGTTGTGAACCCATATTTTATTATCGGAATTGTATTTTGGGAAATATGATTTTGGGCCGCGTCCCCAAGCGTTTTCGAAATACTTGAGAATTCTTTAATCCCAAATGTTTTCAAAACTCCCAAGATCGTAAAATGTTTTGTAAGAGATACATTAGGTTTATTTTCCCATTTTTCATGATTCGAACTGTCTTGGTCAAATAATTTATCTCGGGAAGCGTGTTCATGATTATTATATTCTTGGAGTATGTTGTGTATGGCTCGTATTTGTATTTTACACTTGCACTAGCAAAACAGTGGAGTTTTGCTAACCCCCGAGTATTCGGAGGGTGGATGTCTGTATTGCATCCAGGTACTTGCAAGTTTCCGGGGAGCGAATCACAGGATCGATACGAAGGGTGATGGTCGACGATACTAATCACATGAAGACTAATTATAGAGTATTTTGGATAGTCTTGTTGGTTATTTCTCCGATGTGTTATTATCGCAATATAGGGGAGCGTTAATGTATTCCAGCCCCTGCCTGGGTATGAGTTATGGGAAAGAATCTTGTATGTAATGATGTGTGTGTTGTGACAAAAGACCAAATCGGTCTAATGGTCCTTTGCGAAGCCATGTCGGCATGTGAAGTGATGCATTGTTTTGTATTTAGCCTGGTAGATCCTCACGGAGAGGGTCTGCGGCACTGTAATATTCCCGAGTGGTTTGGGGGTGTTACAGAATATGGTATCGGAGCTTAGGTTGCAGAAACCTAGGTTGTCGGGTCGAGTTGTGTGTTGTCGGGTCTTGTCTTGTCTTGTCAGATTTTGTCTGACTGAGTAGTGTCGCGACGCGTCGTCTGAGTTGTCGGTCATGATTAGTATCGAGGTGCAACCATCATCTTCGTGCGATATGTAGATGTAAGTCTCCATACTTTGTAGTATCTCGTGTTATACGAGCTTGTGTGATTCTGTGTTATTATGTGGAGTTTAAACATGCCTCGAGAATACGTACTCCATACTTGTTTGATTCTTGTATTGTGCAGGAAGGAAGAGTAGTACCGGTATGTATGTATGTATGTATGTATGTATGTATGTATGTATGTATGTATGTATGTATGTATGTATGTGTGTATATATATATATATATAGTCAGGTTCAAACGAGAATGCTAACTATTTAAGAGAATATGAGAATGGTCACTCATGTACAAAATCATATATGATTCACGTACAAAATCATATATGATTACGTGGGTGTGTACATCAGTATAAATTCATATATGATTTTATACGTATATATTTGATTTTTTTGGTCAGTATAAAATCATATATGATTTTTTCCATCAGTGTACAACCATATATGATTTTATACATGGGCGACAATTCTCGTATTCTTAAATAGTTAGCATTCTCGTTTGAACCTGACTATATATATATATATATATATATATATATATATAAATATATATATATATATATATATATATATATATATATATATATATATACGTCCTTGCGTGAAATCGTTTTTTTCATAAGTAATGTTTTGGATTGGTTACTCAATGAAAGTTTACCAATGTGGTATTTTAAACATCAAATGTTTTGTGGAAGTCACGTAAATTTTATTTAAAAACATCCTTCGAGGAGGGAAAAAGGTTTGATTTCGTATGATGACCTCGAGACCGAAGATTTTGAGAATTCAAACTACATATATCTTATTTTATCTTGCATTGAAAATTTTCAAAATTTGATTTTTAAAATACTCAAACGAGGTCTATCAAAAGTATACGTGAGACGTGACTTTTGCTTTCAACTTTTCGGTTTTATGGATTTCGGTTAAAAGGTATGTAGTGAGGATGTTATTATTTTGATTATGATGCTCAGAGTGGTGATTAAGGTAATGGTGTAAACGCTGAGTCGTTCGGTGTGCTCTCGTCGAGATAGTTCTCTCGACCGAGAAGTGGAGACTCGGTTTGGAATGTTATTCGACCTCTGATGGTTATTTGTGCAATGTCATAATAATGTGAATTGCTGGCATTTGGATTCGTATGTTGTTGTTTATTTGTAACCTTCAACTTTTGGTATTATTTGGTGTATGTTCATGAGCGTGTTGCTGGAATAGAATAGTTAGCGCACGCCAAGTGTGGGACTAGCGCGCTAACGTGGCATGGCTAGCGCACACGAAGTCTATGTTGGATCACACACTAATCAGCCTGGGCAGAAGCTCGGGAATTACATTCTGGCCGTAGGGTCGAGTCGTCCTCTTCTATTTTGTTTGTTTTCGTCGAGGCAAATCATATATATGGGATTGAAGAATCTCATTAAAATCTGCGTACATTGGGTAACTGAATACAAAGTTTTTACTGGTAGTATTTCTTCAAATGCACGAAGTTCCAGGGATATTGGTCCGGAGTTCCGTCTGGGTGTTCGAGTTCGTAGGCTCCCCTAGTTAGCCATTTAGATATCCTGAAGGGGCCTTCCCAATTCGGGCCAAAGACTCCTATGTGAGTCCGGACCTTTTTGAGGACTAGGTCGCCCACTTCGAACCGTCTTTCCTTGACCTTCGAGTTGAAGAATTTTTCGGATCTCCTTTTGTGGATTGTGTTCTTCATTTCCGAGGTCAGCCGCCGTTCTTCGAGCATGTCCAAGTCGATCCGTCGGGCCACATCATTGTCCGTCGTCATCTCTTGTTCGGTTCGGTGCCTGAGGACGGCGATCTCCGAAGGGATCACCGCTTCTGTTCCAAAGGTGAGGGCGAACGGGGTTTCGCCAGTTGAGTTTCGGGTCGTTGTATGGTAGGACCACAAAACGTCCGGGAGCTCGCTCACCCATCGTCCTTGTTTGGATTCAAGTTTTGCTTTGATCGTGTGTTTGAGAATCTTGTTTACATCCTCTACCTGTGTAACATCCCCGATATATTCAGGAATATTACAGCGCCGTAAATCCTTTAGATAAGGATTTACAAGGCTGAAGAATTGAAAAGACATTAACAGGTACCAACGTAAGAAAATAACGGAATTAAGATACAACAGTTCTGACCAAATACTGAAAATACGAATGTTCAACAAAAAAGTATTAATAAATCACCAAATTCAAATTATAAACGACTACGTACTCGAGTACTTATTAAAATGATACAAACAACAGATAATTCAACCCGGCCGGAACATCACTCTGCACCCTCGTCGTCATGCAACTCCAGTGGTTGTTTCTCCGCTCTCCTGGATCCTGAACATAAACAAATGTTCACCCTCAAAGGGGTTAGCACAACGATGCTAGTACAAGTACAATAATCATACAACAGTGATAAAATCAACAATTATATCATAACAAGTTTCTCCAACGAGAAATAACAACAACACATATCACATCATAATAGTCTCAACATACTGATGGCATTCCAACGATCCAGCGCACACAGCTATAGATTCCCATGATGATCCCACCGGACCAACGCATGGTCGAACTTCCTGTCCAACGATCCAGCGCACACAGATATAGATTCCTATGATGATTCCCGTCGGATCAATGCATGGTGGACATTTAATCACAACACATAATATACAATACAATCATAATATAGCTGTCATAATATAAATAATTCTAATTAGAGTACTTGCCTCGATTCGAAGACAAGAACAATACTTCCATGAAAAATGAAATACTCGAAGGTTGCCCCTTCGATCAATCACGTAGCAACCTCGAACCTTAACAAAAGGAATAATATAGAATTCATCTCACATCGAACGAACAACTAACAATCCAAAATACGGTCGGAAGTTCTTAAAAGAAATCTGTCTGGTTTGCTTAACGCATGCTATGCATCCTATGTAGCAAACGTTAAGGCTACTCATTAACGCACGCAATTACATACAGCCTAGCGTACGCTAACCATGCACGGTCAGTACCTCACTGATCAGCCGACTAACTCGCCTGATGACTTAACGCACGCTAAGTTTCAATCGTAGCGTACGCTAAATATGCCCGTTAGCGTACGTTAATCCACATAGCTTAGCGCACGCTAAGCGTGCATGGCAATTCACTGTTGGGCAGCAGACTTGTTCTAATAGTGATGAAACTTACAAATTCCTCAGTGATTAACGTGTGTTACCCGACTACATGTCATGTTCATAAACTTATGAATGATCTTACGGATCCAATCATCTTTGAGTTTCAAGGAAAAGAATATCATCACAACTTTTATATTCGAACATGATTATCATTCTCATGCGAATTTCGGTGATATCCGGTTGGTGCACTAGATTCTAGTATCATTATTCACATTCAGACTTCATCTTGAAGGTGAACTAACAATTCCAACTTATACGAAAAGATACTTCCTAAGATGATTCTTTCCTTAAGTCCTTATAACCAAAAGTGATATCACCTCCAATTTTATGATCAATAAGACAACATAAATCATATGGATAATCAACTTCAGAATGTTCCTCTCATCATTTGACGTACTAGGATTCCAACTACGAGGTTTCAACGACAATATCATAAGTATAATTATTCCAATCTTCTAAACATGATATTTTTTGAATAATTCACCAATGGAACTCAATATCTTGCTAGCATGATCATCTTATTCTTCATAACACGAATCTAAAGTTGGAGATAGAATTAACATACCTTTAATGAAGAAATCACTGATCCAAAAACGTAGAATCCAGCTCTGGTTGCTTGAGTGTCACTTTAAAGTGAATTCTTCTTCAATGATCAGGTATAAGCACTCTTTAATATTTAATGATCAAGTAAGGCGGATTTGTATGTGTTTAAGGAGTATGAAAGGCTCTTTGGACTTCCAAGGAACGAAGAACAAATGAATGGAAATAATTAGAAATGGAGTGTTGTCCTTTAAATAAAGTTTCTGCACATTAGCTGATTAGCGCCCGCTACCATATAATTCTTAGCGCACGCTAATAAGCTTTGACTCCAAATATGTCCAAATTCGTCTGCGGGAATCTTATCCGGACCCATATCCCGACTGGCGCATGTGCTAGCCACCTAGCTCAATAATTGACTGCCTAGCGCACGCAAATCCTACATTCATAGCGTGCGCTAGTTGTAGCCGATAGCGCGCGTTAAGCTACATTCTTAGCGTGCATTATCACGAGTTCGCATGAGAAATTTTGCATGACGATATACTTATGTACAAAGATACCAATATGAGAAATATCATACTCCAATTATCGAGATCACAATTCCGAATAATACAGGGTTCAACTACAGATGAAATATACAATAATAAATCCGGATATTACATACTCTCTTACTAAAAAGGAGTTTCGTCCTGAAACTCAATACGAAAATAACTCTGGATATCTGGACTTCATGCCATCTTCCGTTTCCCATGTGGCTTCTTCCACTCCGTGGCGTGACCACTGAACTTTGACCAAAACAATTGGTTTGTTCCTCAACTGCTTGACTCGACTCTCGAGTATCTTGACTGGTCTTTCTTCAAACGTTCCATCCTGAGCGACTTCGATCTCGCCGAAATCAATGACATGACTAGGATCCGGTATATATTTCCGTAACTGGGATACGTGGAACACATTATGAACATGGCTCAATGACGGCGGTAATGCCAATCTGGATGCCAACTCTCCAACTCTCTCAAGGATCTCAAATGGTCCGATATATCTCGGACTCAGCTTTCCTTTCCTTCCAAAACGAAAGGTTTCCCGAGTAGGAGAAACCTTTAAAAGTACGTGGTCTCTAGTACTGAACTCCAATGGGCGACGGCGTACGTCTGCATAAGATTTCTGTCGACTATGGGCGGTCAACAACCTTTCACAAATCAAGGTTATCTTCTCTCGAGTCTGTACGATCAACTCTGGTTCTGTCCCGATCAAGTATGATGAATCGTCCCAACATAGGGGCGATCTGCATCTCCTCCCGTGTAATGCCTCAAATGGTGCCATCTTAATGGAAGCATGCCAACTATTGCTGTAGGTAAATTCAATTAACGGTAGATGAACTTCCCAATCGTTTGACCAATCTAAGGCACAGGCCCTTAGCATGTCTTCCACCGTTTGAATGGTCCTCTCGGATTGTCCTTCAGTCTGCGGGTGATAAGTTGTGCTGAAGTTCAATTCGGTCCCCAAGGCCTTATGGACTGCTTTCCAAAAACGAGATACAAAAAGGCCGTCTCGATCAGAAATAATGGTCTTCGGCGTACCATGCAATCGAACTATCTCTGAAATAAATACTCGTGCCAAACTCTCTGGTCCCCACGTGTCATTAATGCCTAGAAAATGAGCTGATTTGGTTAAACGATCAACTATCACACAAATCATGTTCATTCCTGTCTTGGTTCTCGGCATACTAGTGATAAAGTCCATCTATGTGTCCTCCCACTTCCATTCAGGAATCGGGAGCGGCTTCAACATTGCGGCAGGTCGTTGATGCTTGATCTTAACCTGCTGACATGTCAAGCATTTCGAAACATAGTCCGTTACATCTTTCTTCATGTTGCCCCACCAAAAATTCTGCTTCAAGTCCTTATACATCTTACTGGTGCCTGGGTGGATAGAATAGGGCGAGCTGTGAGCTTCCTTCATAATCGTCTATTTCAGAACATCGACATCGGGAATGCAGAGTCGGTTGTGAAATCTCAAAACCCCATCATCATGAATTACGAATCCGGGGGCCTTCCCCTTGATCACTTCATCACGTAACCGAATCATCAGAGGATCATCTGTCTGCATAGATTTGATTTCTTCGATTAATGATGAAGTTATTTCCATCACGCATAGTTTTCCTTGGACTCTTTGTAACCATACTTCAATTCCTTCTCGAATCATCTCTCGTTGAAGGCTAAGTTGGGAGGTCAGAGTCTCCAGTATCTGAATAGAAACAGGCTTGCGGCTATGTGCATCTGCTACTACATTCGCTTTGCCTGGATGATACAAAATCTCCAAGTCGTAGTCCTTAATCAGCTCTAACCATCTTCTTTGCCGCATGTTCAACTCTTTCTGACTGAAGATGTATTTAAGACTCTTGTGATCCGTAAAGATCTGACAGTGAGTCCCGTACAGGTAATTCCTCCAGATTTTCAAAGCAAAAACTACTGCCACTAGCTCCAAATCATGCGTTGGGTAATTCACTTCATAAAGTTTCAGCTGTCGTGACGCATAAGCGATCACCTTATCATTCTGCATCAATACACATCCGAGTCCTTGGTTCGAAGCATCACCATAAACTATAAATCCTCCAGTCCCCTGTGGAAGTGTTAAAATCGGTGCTGTCGTGAATCTCTTCTTCAATTCATCAAAGCTATTCTGGCACAATTCGTTCCACTCAAACTTTTGAGTTTTCTGCAGGAATCGAGTAAGTGGGCGGGAAATTTTAGAAAACCCTTCCAAGAATCGACGATAATATCCAGCAAGTCCTAAGAAACTCTGGACTTCTTTTACGTTCTTTGGAAGTTTCCAATCCATAATTGCTTTGATCTTCTGAGGATCTACTCGGACTCCTTCAGCTGATACCACATGGCCGAGGAACATTACTTCCTTTAGCCAGAATTCACACTTAGAAAATTTGGCGTACAATTGTTCATTTCTTAACAGGTCTAACACAATCCGTAAATGTTGTGCATGATCTTCCGGGCTCTTAGAATACACCAGAATGTCATCAATGAACATGACCACAAATTTATCCAAATATTCGATGAACACTCGGTTCATCAATTGCATGAATACAGCAGGTGCATTAGTGAGACCAAACGGCATCATTAAAAACTCATAATGTCCGTAGCGAGTTCTGAATGCTGACTTCGGAACATCAGATTCCTTAATCCTCAGCTGATGATACCCTGATCTCAGATCAATTTTAGAAAATACTGTTGCTCCTTGTAACTGGTCAAACAAATCATCAATCCATGGCAACAGATACTTGTTCTTAATCGTCATCTTATTCAGCTCTCGATAGTCAATACACAGTCGAAGCGATCCATCCTTCTTCCGGACAAAAAGAACTGGCGCTCCCCAAGGCGAAATGCTTGGCTGGATATAGCCTTTGTCCAGTAACTCCTCCAGCTGCTTCTTCAGTTCGTACATCTCAGTAGGTGCCATACGATATGGCGCCTTAGAAATTGGTGTAGCTCCAGGTTCCGACTCAATGGTGAATTCTAAATCCCGTCGTGGAGGTAGTCCAGGTGACGCGTCAGGAAATACATCTGGAAACTCGTTCACAACAGGAATGGATGAAAGTTCCATAATTTCGTCTTCTTTCTTCATTGCATAACACTAGTATCTGGTACAGCCCTGTTTCAACAATTTGACAGCTTTCATCGCCTTGATCAACTTTCCTGAGCTTCCTGGTTTCCATCCTTCAAACAATATTTCGGAACCATCGTCAGCAATCAGAGAGATATTCCTCCTTCAGTAGTTTACAATAGCTCCATATCGATTAAGCCAATCATCTCCGAGTATCAGGTCGTCTCCTTGCAATTCTATCACAATCAGAGTTGAGAGCCACTCTCTACCTCCAAATGATACAGGGAAATCTCTAGTTTCTAAGTTTCCAACAATCCTCTCTCCACTCGGTAAACCAACAACATAAGGTTCACAATTATGAAAACTAGAAATATTCAAATGATTTACACAAGATAACGATATAAATGAATGCGTAGCTCCTGTATCGAATAAAACGCTAACTGGATGGGAAAGGATCTGAACGGTACCTGATGCGACAGCAGCATCCTGATCGTTTGTTCTCCTCATCTCGTACAGACGTGGGGGAACAGATCCGGCACTCGATGTACCCTTTCGGTCCCACTGTCCTCTGCCTCGTCCGCGGCCAAAATTCTGAGGCATCTGTACACTTTGCTGCGTCTGTTGGATACAAGCTTCCTTTTGAACTGGCTGTGATGTACAGGTTCCATTGAATTTGGTGGCATCCTTGTAAAACGTCGCACGATGCCCTTCCTGTCCGCAATCAAAACACGTAACTGGAGTGCGCAAACAATCACGCCAAAGGTGGCCTGGGCGACCACAGTTAAAGCACCTCCTAGCTGTATCCGTCGTGGCTGATATTGTTCCGAAATTCTTTTCGCTCTTAGATGGGTGCGGAGGTTTCTTGAAATAATGAAAAGATGACAGGGCCTTGCAGGGCCCACTGCTCTCGTGCTCTGTTAAACTACCAGAGACTTTCTGCTTCTTGGATTCTGCAAACTTCTCCATTGCTGCTTCCTTGATCTCATACGCCAACGCCTTATCCTGGTATTGATGGAGAGTGGTACATTCAAAATCGGACATGTACCTCTGGATTTCTGGTTTCATCCTCATATCAAAATGGATCATCATTTCTGCATCTGTTATGACCAAATGTCGAACAAATGCTAGCTGCTGGTTAAACGTCTTAATTGTCTGGGATACAGATTTGTCTGACGGCTGTGCGGAGAAAAACTCCCGAACTTTGGCTTCCCTCACAGGACGAGGGCAGTAATGAGCTTCCATCTTCAATTTAAATTCTGTCCAGTCAGCATCATGATCTGCAGGCCGGATGGCTTCCCACCACTCGGATGCTTCCCCTATCAGAAAGTACTGAGTAGAAGCTCTACGGACGTCTGGGCAATTAATTCCAGCAAAATTTTTCTCCAATTCTTTCAACCAACGGTCCCATGTGGGAGTCTCAGAAAAGCCGTCGAATTTGGGTGGTTGCATCTTTGCCACCTCTTGCAGCCATCGGTCACCTCGATTTCCCATATCTGGGATCCCTTGCTGTGTCTCTCCCTGCTGTAATCCCACCGCCACCTGCATTCGGTCCACGACCTAGGCGAACTGAGTCATCTGGTTCACTACCTGACGAAGAATTTTGGGCACAACAGGTTCCGGTTCATTATTGATAGATCTCTGTGGCTCACCTGAACTGTGGCTGGCCTGATTAGAAGGCAAAGCTTCTCTTTCTGCATTCCTTCGTCCGCGTCCGCGACCGCGACCACGTCCACGTCCGCCTCTCAACATACTGTAAGCATAAATACTCAATATACAGGAAACAATATCGTTCTAATGTTCAAGTCCAAAGAAATACAACATGTAAAGAACGAGACAGAGTTTAGGAACTTACAACCACCGTTCGCATGAAGACGTAGGCATTACAGTGATGTCATTCACGGTCGGCTACCTCAAAAGACGTATATGACTCCTATTTTAACCCAATGGCCAAGATATCCATAATCTTAGCTCCGATACCATATTCTGTAACACCCCCGATATATTCAGGAATATTACAGCGCCGTAAATCCTTTACATAAGGATTTACAAGGCTGAAGAATTGAAAATACATTAACAGGTACCAACGTATGAAAATAACGGAATTAAGATACAACAGTTCTGACCAAATACTGAAAATACGAATATTCAACGGAAAAGTATTAATACATTACCAAATCCAAATTATCATAAACGACGACGTATTCGAGTACTTATTAAAACGATACAAACAATAGACAATTAAACCCGGCCGGAACATCACTCTGCACCCTCTTCGTCATGCAACTCCAGTGGTTGTTTCCCCGCTCTCCTGGATCCTGAACATAAACAAATGTTCACCCCCGAAGGGGTTAGCACAACGATGCTAGTACAAGTACAATAATCATACAACAGTGATATAATCAACAATTATATCATAACAAGTTTCTCCCACGACAAATAACAACAACACATATCACATCATAACAGTCTCAATATACTGATGGCATTCCAACGATCCAGTGCACACAGCTATAGATTCCCATGATGCTCCCATCGGACCAACGCATGGTGGAACTACCTGTCCAACGATCCAGCGCACACAGCTGTAGATTCCCATGATGATTACCGTCGGATCAACGCATGGTGGACATTTAATCAAAACACATAATACACAATACAATCACAATATAGCTGTCATAATATAAACAATTCTAATTAGAGTACTTGCCTCGATTCGAAGACACGAACAATACTTCCATGAAAAACGAAATACTCGAAGGTCGCCCCTTCGATCAATCACGTAGCAAGCTCGAACCATAACAAAAGGAATAATATAGAATTCATCTCACGTCGAACGAACATCTAACAATCCAAAATACGGTCGGATGTTCTTAAAAGAAATCTGTCTGGTTTGCTTTACGCACGCTACGCATCCTATGTAGCGTATGTTAAGGCTACTCGTTAGCGCACGCAATTACATACAGCCTAGCGTACGCTAACCATGCACGGTCAGTACCTCACTGATCAACCGACTGACTTGCCTGATGACTTAACGCATGCTAAGTTTCAATCGTAGCATACGCTAAATATGCCTGTTAGCGTACGTTAATTCACATAGCTTAGCGCACGCTAAGCGTGCATAGCAGTTCACTGTTGGGCAGCAGACTTGTTCTAACGATGATGAAACTTATGAATTCCTCAGTGATTAACGTGTGTTACCCGACTACATGTCATGTTCATAAACTTATGAATGATCTTACGGATCCAATCATCTTTGAGTTTCAAGGAAAAGAATATCATCACAACTCTTATATTCGAACTTGATTATCATTCTCATGCGAATTTCGGTGATATCCGGTTGGTGCACTAGATTCTATTATCATTATTCACATTCAGATTTCATCTTGAAGGTGAACTAACAATTCCAACTTATACGAAAGGATACTTTCTAAGATGATTCTTTCCTTAAGTCCTTATAACCAAAAGTTATATCACCTCCAATTTTATGATCAATAAGACAACATAAATCATACGGATAATCAACTTCAGAATGTTCCTCTCATCATTTGACGTACTAGGATTCCAACTACGAGGTTCCAACGACAATATCATAAGTATAATTATTCCAATCTTCTAAACATGATATTTGTTGAATAATTCACCAATGGAACTCAATATCTTGCTAGCATGATCATCTTATTCTTCATAACACGAATCTAAAGTTGGAGATAGAATTAACAAACCTTTAATGACGAAATCAATGATCCAAAAAGGTAGAATCCAGCTCTGGTTGCTTGACTGTCACTTCAAAGTGAATTCTTCTTCAATGATCAAGTATAAGAACTCTTTAATATTTAATGATCAAGTAAGGCGGATTTGTATGTGTTTAAGGAGTAGGAAAGGCTCTCTGGACTTTCAAGGAACGAAGAACAAATGAAGGGAAATAAGTAGAAATGGAGTGTTGTCCTTTAAATAAAGTTTCTGCACATTAGCTGATTAGCGCACGCTACCATACAATTATTAGCGCACGCTAATAAGCGTTGACTCCAAATCTATCCAGATTCGTCCGCGGGAATCTTATCTAGACCCATGTACCGGCTGGCGCATGTGCTAGCCGCCTAGCTCAATAATTGACTGCCTAGCGCACGCAAATCCTACATTCAAAGCGTGCGCTAGTTGTAGCCGATAGCGCGCATTAAGCTACATTCATAGCGTGCGCTATCACGAGTTCGCATGAGAAATTTTGCATGACGATATACTTATGTACAAAGATACCAATGTGAGAAATATCATACTCCAATTATCGAGATCACAATTCTGAATAATAGAGGGTTCAACTACAGATGAAATACACAATAATAAACCCGGATATTACATACTCTCCTATTAAAAAGGAGTTTCGTCCCGAAGCTCAAGACGAAAATAACTCTGGATATCTGGAATTCATGCCATCTTCTGTTTCCCATGTGGCTTCTTCCACGCCGTGGCGTGACCACTGAACTTTGACCAAAACAATTGGTTTGTTCCTCAAATGCTTGACTCGACTCTCGAGTATCTTGACTGGTCTTTCTTCAAATGTTCCATCCTGAGCGACTTCGATCTCGCCGAAATCAATGACATGACTAGGATCCGGTATATATTTCCGTAACTGGGATATGTGGAACACGTTATGAACATGGCTTAATGACGGCGGTAATGCCAATCTGTATGCCAACTCTCCAACTCTCTCAAGGATCTCGAATGGTCCGATATATCTCGGACTTAGCTTTCCTTTCCTTCCAAAACAAAAGGTTCCCCGAGTAGGAGAAACCTTTAAAAGTACGTGGTCTCCAGTACTGAACTCCAATGGGCGACGGCGTACGTCTGCATAAGATTTCTGTCGACTCTGGGAGGTCAACAACCTTTCACAAATCAAGGCTATCTTCTCTCGAGTCTGTACGATCAACTCTGGTTTTGTCCCGATCAAGTCTGATGAATCATCCCAACACAGGGGCGATCTACATCTCCTCCCGTATAATGCCTCAAACGGTGCCATCTTAATGGAAGCATGCCAACTATTGTTGTAGGTAAATTCAATCAACGGTAGATGAACTTCCCAATTGTTTGACCAATCTAAGGCACAGGCCCTTAGCATGTCTTCCACCGTTTGAATGATCCTCTCGGATTGTCCTTCAGTCTGCAGGTGATAAGCTGTGCTGAAGTTCAATTCGGTCCCCAAGGCCTTATGGACTGCTTTCCAAAAATGAGATATAAAATGGCCATCTTGATCAGAAATAATGGTCTTCGGCATACCATGCAATCGAACTATCTCCGAAATAAATACTCGTGCCAACCTCTCTGGTCCCCACGTGTCCTTAATGCCTAGAAAATGAGCTGATTTGGTTAAACGATCAACTATCACCCAAATCATGTTCATTCCTGTCTTGGTTCTCGGCATACTAGTGATAAAGTCCATCGATATGTCCTCCCACTTTCATTCAGGAATCGGGAGTGGCTTCAGCTTTCTGGCAGGTCGTTGATGCTCAATCTTAACCTGCTGACAAGTCAAGCATTTCGAAACATAGTTCGTTACATCTTTCTTCATGTTGACCCACCAGAAATTCTGCTTCAAGTCCTTATACATCTTACTGGTGCCTGGGTGGATAGAATAGGGCGAGCTATGAGCTTCCTTCATAATCTTCTGTTTCAGAACGTCGACATCGGGAACGCAGAGTCGGTTCTGAAATCTCAAAACCCCATCATCATGAATTACGAATCCGGGGGCCTTCCCCTTGATCACTTCATCATGTAACCGAATCATCAGAGGATCATCTGTCTGCATAGATTTGATTTCTTCGATTAATGATGAAGTTATTTCCATCACGCACAGTTGTCCTTGGACTCTTTGTAACCATAATTCAATTCCTTGTCGAATCATCTCTCGTTGAAGGCTAAGTTGGGAGGTCAGAGTCTCCAGCATCTGAATAGAAACAGGCTTGCGGCTAAGTGCATCTGCTACTACATTCGCTTTGCCTGGATGATACAAAATCTCCAAGTCGTAGTCCTTAATCAGCTCTAACCATCTTCTTTGCCGCATGTTCAACTCTTTCTGACTGAACATGTATTTGAGACTCTTGTGATCCGTAAAGATCTGACAGTGAGTCCCGTACAGGTAATGCCTCCAGATTTTCAAAGCAAAAACTACTGTCGCTAGATCCAAATCATGCGTTGGGTAATTCACTTCATAAGGTTTCAGCTGTCGTGACGCATAAGCGATCACCTTATCATTCGGCATCAATAAGCATCCGAGTCCTTGGTTCGAAGCATCACTGTAAACTATGAATCCTACAGTCCCCTGTGGAAGTGTTAAAATTGGTGCTGTCGTCAATCTCTTCTTCAATTCATCAAATCTATTCTGGCACAATTCGTTCCACTCAAACTTTTGAGTTTTCAGCAGGAGTCGAGTAAGTGGGCGGGAAATTTTAGAAAACCCTTCCACGAATCGACTATAATATTCAACAAGTCCTAAGAAACTCCAGACTTCTTTTACGTTCTTTGGAGGTTTCCAATCCATAACTGCTTTGATCTTCGGAGGATCTACTTGGACTCCTTCAGCTGATACCACATGGCCGAGGAACATTACTTCCTTTATCCAGAATTCACACTTAGAAAGTTTGGCGTACAATTGTTCATTTCTTAACAGGTCTAACACAATCCGTAAATGTTGTGCATGCTCTTCCGGGCTCTTAGAATACACCAGAATGTCATCAATGAACACGACCACAAATTTATCCAATTATTCGATGAACACTCGGTTCATCAATTGCTTGAATACATCAGGTGCATTAGTGAGACCAAACGGCATCACTACAAACTCATAATGTCCGTAGCGAGTTCTGAATGCTGACTTCGGAACATCAGATTACTTAATCGTCAGCTGATGATACCCCTGATCTCAGATCAATTTTAGAAAATACTGTTGCTCCTTGTAACTGGTCATACAAATCATCAATCCGTGGCAACGGATACTTTTTCTTAATCGTCATCTTATTCAGCTCTTGATAGTCAATACACAGTCGAAGCGATCCATCCTTCTTCCGGACAAAAAGAGCTGGCGCTCCCCAATGCGAAACGTTTGGATGGATATAGCCTTTGTCCAGTAACTCCTCCAGCTGCTTCTTCAGTTCGAACATCTGAGTAGGTGTCATACGATACGGCGCCTTAGAAATTGGTGTAGCTCTGGGTTCCAACTCAATGGTGAATTCTACATCCCGTCGTGGAGGTAGTCCAGGTAACTCGTCAAGAAATACATCCGGAAACTCGATCACAATAGGAATGGATTAAAGTTCCACAATTTCGTCTTCTTTCTTCATTGAATAACACCAGTATCCGGTACATCCCTGTTTCAACAATTTGAAAGCTTTCATCGCTTTGATCAACTTTCCTGAGCTTCCTGGTTTCCATCCTTCAAACAATATTTCGGAACCATCGTCAGCGATCAGCGAGATATTCCTCCTTCGGTAGTTTACAATAGCTCCATATCGATTAAGCCAATCATGTCCGAGTATCAGGTCGTCTCCTTGTATTTCTATCACAATCAGATTTGAGAGCCACTCTCTACCTCCATATGATATAGGGAAATCTCTAGTTTCTAAGTTTCCAACAATCCTCTGTCCACTCCGTAAACCAACAACATAAGGTTCACAATTATGAAAACCAGAAATATTCAAACGATTTACACAAGATAACGATATAAATGAATGTGTAGCTCCTGTATCGAATAAAACGCTAACTGGCTGGGAAAGGATCTGAACGGTACCTGATGCGACAGCAACATCCTGATCGTCTGTTCTCCTCATCTCGTACAGACATGGCGGAACAGATCCGGCACTCGATGTACCCTTTCGGTCCCACTGTCCTCTGCGTCGTCCGTGGCCAAAATTCTGAGGCATCTGTACACTTTGCTGCGTCTGTTGGATACTAGCTTCCTTTTGAACTGGCGGTGATGTACGGGTTCCATTGAATTTGGTGGTATCCTTCCAAAACGTCGCACGATGACCTTCCTGTCCGCAATCAAAACACGTAACTGGAGTGCGCAAACAATCACGCCAAAGGTGGCCTGGGCGACCACAGTTAAAGGACCTCCTAGCTGTTTCCGTCGTGGCTGACATTGTTCCGAAATTCTTTCCGCTCTTAGATGGGTGCGGAGGTTTCTTGAAAGAATGAAAAGATGACTGGGCCTTACGGGGCCCGCTGCTCTTTTGCTCTGTGAAACTACCAGAGACTTTCTACTTCTTGGATTCTGCAAACTTCTCCATTGCTGCTTCCTTGATCTCATACGCCAACGCCTTATCCTGGTATTGACGGAGAGTGGTACATTCAAAACCGGACATGTACCTCTAGATTTCTGGTTTCATCCTCATATCAAAATGGATCATCATTTTTGCATCTGTTCTGACCAGATGTCGAACAAATGCTAGCTGCTAGTTAAACGTCTTAATTGTCTGGGATACAGGTTCGTCTGACGGCTGTGCGGAGAAAAACTCCCGAACTTTGGCTTCCCTCACAGGACGAGGGCAGTACTGAGCTTCCATCATCAATTTAAATTCTGTCCAGTCAACATCATGATTTGCAGGCCGGATGGCTTCCCACCACTCGGATGCTTCCCCTATCAGAAAGTACTGAGCAATAGAGGCTCTCCGGACGTCTGGGCAATTAATTCCAGCAAAAATTTTCTCCAATTCTTTCAACCAATGGTCCTATGTGGGAGTCTCAGAAAAGCCGTCGAATTTGGGTGGTTGCATCTTTGCCACCTCTTGCAGCCATTGGTCACCTCGATTTCCCATGTCTGGGATCCCTTGCTGTCTCTCTCCCTGCTGTAATCCCACCGCCACCAGCATTCCGTCCACGACCTGGGCGAACTGAGTCATCTGGTTCACTACCTGACGAAGGATTTTGGGCACAGCAGGTTCCGGTTCATTATTGATAGATCTCTGTGGCTCGCCTGAACTGTGGCTGGCCTGATTAGAAGGCGAAGCTTCTCTTTCGGCATTCCTTCGTCCGCGTCTGCGACCGCGACCACGTCCACGTCCACCTCTCAACATACTGTAAGCATAAATACTCAATATACAGGAAACAATATCGTTCTAATGTTCAAGTCTAAAGAAATACAACATGTAAAGAACTAGATAGAGTTTAGGAACTTACAACCACCGTTCGCATGAAGACGTAGGCAGTACAATGATGTCATTCACGGCCGGTTACCTCAAAAGACGTATATGACCCCTATTTTAACCCAATGGCCAAGATATACATAATCTTAGCTCCGATACCATATTCTGTAACACCCCCGATATATTTAGGAATATTATAGCGCCGTAAATCCTTTACATAAGGATTTACAAGGCTGAAGAATTGAAAAGACATTAACAGGTACCAACGTATGAAAATAACGGAATTAAGATACAACAGTTCTGACCAAATACTGAAAATACGAATGTTTAACGGAAAAGTATTAATACATCACCAAATCCAAATTATCATAAACGACTACGTACTCAAGTACTTATTAAAACGATACAAACAATAGACAATTAAACCCGGCCGGAACATCACTCTGCACCCTCATCGTCATGCAACTCCAGTGGTTGTTTCCCCGCTCTCCTGGATCTTGAACATAAACAAATGTTCACCCCCGAAGGGGTTAGCACAATGATGCTAGTACAAGTACAATAATCATACAACTGTGATATAATCAACAATTATATCATAACAAGTTTCTCCAACGAGAAATAACAACAACACATATCACATCATAACAGTCTCAACATACTGATGGCATTCCAACTATCCAGCGCACACAGCTATAGATTCCCATGATGATCCCGTCGGACCAACACATGGTGGAACTACCTGTCCAACGATCCAGCGCACACAGCTATAGATTCCCATGATGATTCCCTTCGGATCAACGTATGGTGGGCATTTAATCACAACACATAATACACAATACAATCATAATATAGCTGTCATAATATAAACAATTCTAATTAGAGTACTTGCCTCGATTCGAAGACAAGAACAATACTTCCACAAAAAAAAAAATACTCGAAGGTCGCCCCTTCAATCAATCACGTAGCAAGATCGAACCTTAATAAAAGGAATAATATAGAATTCATCTAAGGTCGAACGAACATCTAACAATCCAAAATACGGTCGGAAGTTCTTAAAAGAAATCTGTCTGGTTTGCTTAATGCATGTTACGCATCCTATGTAGCATACGTTACGGCTACTTGTTAGCGCACGCAATTACACGCATCCTAGCGTACGCTAACCATGAATGGTCGGTACCTCACTGATCAGCCGACTGACTCGCCTGATGACTTAACGCACGCTAAGTTTCAATCGTAGCGTACGCTAAATATGCCCGTTAGCGTACGTTAATTCACATAGCTTAGCGCACGCTAAGCGTGCATAGCAGTTCACTGTTAGGCAACAGACTTGTTCTAACGGTGATGAAACTTACGATTCCTTAGTGATTAACGTGTGTTACCCGACTACATGTCATGTTCATAAACTTATGAATGATCTTACGGATCCAATCATCTTTGACTTCCAAGGAAAAGAATATCATCACAACTCTTATATTCGAACTTGATTATCATTCTCATGCGAATTTCGGTGATCTCCTGTTGGTGCACGAGATTCTATTATCATTATTCACATTCAGACTTCATCTTGAAGGTGAACTAACAATTCCAACTTATACGAAAGGATACTTCCTAAGATGATTCTTTCCTTAAGTCCTTATAACCAAAAGTGATATCACCTCCAATTTTATGATCAATAAGACAACATGAATCATACGGATAATCAACTTCAGAATGTTCCTCTTATCATTTGACGTACTAGGATTCAAACTACGAGGTTCCAACGACAATATCATAAGTAGAATTATTCCAATCTTCTAAACATGATATTTGTTGAATAATTCACCAATGGAACTCAATATCTTGCTAGCATGATCATCTAATTCTTCATAACACGAATCTAAAGTTGGAGATAGAATTAACATACCTTTAATGAAGAAATCACTGATCCAAAAAAGTAGAATCCATCTCCGGTTGCTTGAGTGTCACTTCAAAGTGAATTCTTCTTCAATGATCAAGTATAAGCACTCTTTAATATTTAATGATCAAGTAAGGCAGATTTGTATGTGTTTAAGGAGTAGGAAAGTCTTTTTGGACTTCCAAGGTACGAAGAACAAATGAAGGGAAATAAGTAGAAATGGAGTGTTGTCCTTTAAATAAAGTTTCTGCACATTAGCTGATTAGCGCATGATACCATACAATTCTTAGCGCACGCTAATAAGCGTTGACTCCAAATCTGTCCAGATTCGTCCGTAGGAATATTATCCAGACCCATGTCCCGACTGGCGCATGTGCTAGCCGCCTAGCTCAATAACTGACTGCCTAGCGCACGCAAATCCTATATTCGTAGCGTGCGCTAGTTGAGATCACAATTCCGAATAATACAGGGTTCAACTACAAATGAAATACACAATAATAAATCCGGATATTATAACCTGCCCGTTCGTCTGAGGGTGGTAAGGGGCCGAGAACAACTTTTTGATTCCCCATCTCTCGAAGAATTGCATGACTTCCAAGCCGTCGAACTGCTATCCGTTGTCGGAGATGATAGTCTGGGGTAGACCGAACCGGTATATGATGTTCTTCCAAATGAACTTCATTACTTATTCTTGGCCGATCTTGTTGAGTGGTTCGGCCTCAGCCCATTTCGTGAAATAATCGACCCCCACGATGGCGAATTTATAACCCCCTGGCACCGTCGGCAAGGGACCGATGAGGTCGATGCCCCATTGGGCGAACGGCCATGGGCTATACATAGAAGTGAGCTGTTCAGGGGAGAGCATGATGTTTGGGCCCATCACTTGACATCTGTGACACGATCGGTCGTAGGCGATCGCATCTTTTCATAGTGTAGGCCAGAAAAAATCTTGCCTGGTCATTTTGTGGATGAGAGCTCGCCCGCCAGCATGGTTCCCACAGATCCCATCATGGATCTCGGCTAAAACGAGTTGGACTTCCTCCGGCGTAATGCACTACAGGAGAGGAAGGTTGAAAGCTCGCTTATAAATCCGGTCGTCCAATAGGGTGTATCTGGTTGCACGGAGCTGAAGTTGGCGAGCTTTGATACGGTCGGCGGGACCGTCCCGTCCTTCAAGTATTTGATGAACGGAGTCATCCAGTTATCTTCGGCGATGGCAACTGTGGTAATCAGGCTTCTGTCGATCACCGGCTTTGTTGATTTTGTGATTTGGATGTTAGAGAAATCGGCTGCCCCATCTGACGATGCTAGTTTGGATAGGGCATCGGCCTGGGAGTTGTGCTCTCTTGGGACTTGTTCGATCAGCACTTTTTCAAACTTCGTGCACATTTCGGCGACCAATTCTTGGTATTTGATCATTTGTTCGCCGTGCGCCTCATATTCTGCCGAGCCATCCACGTACAACTTCCAAGTGGGGCCACCGATCTGGGTCGGACTGGGTGGGAATGTTAATTCCACCACGAAGTCCGCCAGAGCTTGGCCTTTGATTGCCGTGAGAGGAGCGTATGTGATACCATATTGGGCGATCTCCAGTGACCACTTGATGAGTCACCCGTTAGTGTCTGGCCGGTGCAGGACTTGCCTTAAGGGGAGAGTCGTCAGAACCTCCACTTGATGTTCGAAGAAGTAGGCTCTTAGCTTGCGAACACTCATGACTAGAGCGTAGGCGATCTTCTCGAGAGGCGTGTAACGCATTTCCGCGTCATTGAGTGCTTGAATAACGTAATAGATCGGCAAGTGGGCTTGCCCCTCTGTTCGCACTAAAACATCACTCAGCGCGACCTCCGAGGCCGCTAGGTAAAGGAATAGCTTTTCGCCGGGGATCGGCTTTGCCAAGATCTGGGGGTTAGATAGATACTCCTTGATCTTGGAGAACGCTATTTGACTCTCCTTTGTCCATGCGAACTTCTTGTTCTTTATGGTCGTGAAGAATGGCTTGCTTTTATCTCCGAGCCGGGAAATAAAACGGTTAAGGGCAGCTAGACAACCTGTCAGGCGTTGCACCTGCTTGACATTCCGTGGCTCCTGCATGTCGAGGATCGTCTGGATCTTGGTGGGGTTTGACTCGATCCCCCTCTGACTCACGATGTGTCCCATGAATTTTCCGGAGCTCACCCCGAAGTTGCATTTCTTGGGGTTCAGTTTCATGTTGAACTTCTCGAGGATGGCGAATGTCTCGGCAAGGTCATTGAGGTGATCTTCCTTTTTGAGGCTTTTGACTACGATGTCATCAATGTAGACCTCCATGGTCTTGCCGATCTGGTTGGCGAACATCCCGTTGACTAGCCGTTGGTAGGTCGCCCCTGCATTCTTCAGGCCGAACGGCATTCGAACCCAAAAGTATATGTCTTTTTCCGTGTGGAACGATGTGTGATTTATGTCCTTCTCCGCCATTGGGATCTGATGGTATCCGGCGAAGGATTCCATGAACGACATCATTTCGCAACCTGCTGTACTATCGACCAAGTGGTCGATATGAGGCATCGGAAAGTGACCTTTTGGGCATGCCTCGTTGAGGTCGGTGAAGTCGATGCACAACCTCCAGGAGTTGCTCGGCTTTTTGACGAGCACCGCGTTGGCTACCCACTGTGGCTCGTATGTAGCTACTCCGATTAGTTTGTTATCGAGTAGCTTTTTGACTTCTATGTCGAGCACTGCATACTTTTCCGGACCGGATTTCCTGTATTTCTGGTGAACAGGCTTCCTTTCCGGGTCGATCTTTAGATAGTGGCAATCGTGTCTAGGACATATGCCGACCATATCTTGATGCGACAGGCTAAGACTCCGATGTTCTTACATAGTAAACTGATCAGATCATTCTTTAACTTGAGGTCGACGCTCGTGCCGATCTGTACTTCCCGCTCCGGGCGAGCCGGATCTATTGTTATACTTTCCAAATCTTCAATGGGGACGGTCGCTTCTCGTTTGGAACGATTTCCGGACTCGATCCTTGGATCGATGTTGAGGCTTGGCTCGAAACCGATCCTTGGCTCGATGTCGTCCGTTAATCGATGTGAGATGCCGTCTTCTGAGTCGGGCTGGTACGAGGTGCTTGGCTCGTCGAGCTCCATCGGTTGATTGTTGATCGACTTAATGTTATAACTAGTATGTGAAGTGTTGAAAGATGTTACGACACAGGATTACTTCAAACATTTCTTAGCCATTAGTTGGTCCCCTTTTACAGTACCAACCGTCCCATCGGCAGTGGGGAATTTGACACAGTAAAAGAAAGAAGAGGCGACCGCCTCGAAGGTTTTTAGAAATGGACGACCTAGGAACCCGTTATAGATGCTGGGCCTATCTATGATTACAAAATTCAGGTTCCTAGTAATCCTCACCTTGGAATCGTAATAACATATTAGCTCAACAGAGAGCTTGATCCTTCCATAGGCTTGGACTGTGCTGTCGCCGAACCCTTGGAGCACAGTGTTAAATGGCTTGACGAACTTGGTCAGGTTGCTGAGCTGGTGAAGAGCGGATTTGAATATGATATTGCAAAAGCTCCCATTGTCAACCAGCACGCGATCTACCATTTTCCCAAGGATACATGAAGAGATTACCAATGCATCCTCTTTGGGGCACTGCACTCCCTCCCTATCCTTGTAGGAGAAAGTGATGAGCGAGTCTTTGGAGATGGTCGGCTCTCGGGGTACCACGACATGGACCCCGGCGAACGCCCTCAATTCAGCCTTCCGCTTTCTGTTCGACATGGTGGAAACCGGGGAAAGGCCTCCGAGGTTTCCACCTCCTGCCTGAAGCATATTGATCCGACCGCCAGGGTTGATCGGAGGGATAGATTCATCAGAGTACTACGGCTCGTTATGCTCGATCCTGGTGACCGGATTGGGAGGGATTCCATCGTTCTGTCGGCGTTCGCGCCCTCCGGTCCTTTCTACTCGAGGTTCTGGATTGGTAACCAAGTTATCCAATTTTCCTTCCTCAAACAGTCGCCAGAGTTGCCTGAGGAGGTCGCGGCATTGGCCGGTGTTGTGACCGGGACTCTTGTGGTAGGCACAAAATTTGCTGCGGTCTAGATGACCGTGGTCCCTCACCGGCTTCGGTTTGCTAAGCCATTCGCGCCCCTTGATGGCGTTGAAAATGTGGGTCGGAGATAGGTTGAGGTTGCGGAGGAGGTGAACCTCCACATCCTCGAAAGCTTTGAATTCGCCGGGCGGCTTCGCGATCGCCTTTTTGGGCTTGGCGGCTGCCTTTTTTAGGATGGAAGATGGCGCCTTCCCTTCCCCGATAGATCCCTCACCTAAGCGGAGGGTGAGCATCCTCTGCCTAGCCAGGAAATCAGCGGCCCTGACGCGGAAGATCGCGTAGGTCGGGGGGATGTCCTTTGTAAGGTGCCTGAACATGGGCAAGTGGCCATAGAATCCCCCTAGGACCGAGTAGAGAGCGAGCTCGTCGCTAATAGGCTCGCCGGTGAGGACTATTTCATCCACCCAGTCAATGTAGTCTTCATCGGGATCGTTCTTCCCCTGTCTGATTTTCATCATGCGGTGGGGGCCTTCTGGCCGAGCAACTTTGGCAGCGAAGTACGACGTGAAGTCGTTCGCCAGCTTCTCAAAGCAATTGGTCGAGCGAGGTGGCAGTGAGATGTACCACCTATGAGCGAGGTCGCCCAATGTCAATGGGAACATTCGGCATTTCGTCGCGTCCGATGCTCCACATCCGGTCATGTAAATCCAGAACTTGCTCAAATAGGTCTCAGGATCCGATCTCCCCTCATATAGAGGTGTTTGAGGGGGAGCGATCTTCGGTTGAACTGGGGCAAGCTCGATCTGGGCCGCGAGTGGGTCACTCGGTCCAACGATCGATCTCTTGGTGCCTGCCCCAGTCTCTAGGAGCGCCTTCATTTCGTCGAGCTGGCGCTGCATGGCGGCCATAGCCGTAGCCTGACTGCTCGCTGATTGGCTCACGGAGCGGGAGCCAAGGCGATCATGTACTGATCTCCTGGCCCCATGGTAGGTGACGAGTTCTCCGCCATCGGACTCATTTCTTGGGCGAGTGGGGGCCCGTTAGCCGGCTTGTCTTCTGGGAGTCGGATATGCTGAGCTCCTGGTGACGGATTCGGACTTCGATGTCTCCCGGCTAGGGCCTGAATGCCCGGGTCGCCATGAGGGATCGCTCCCTAGGCGGATGAAGGCGGAATCATCCCGCCTTACGAGAGCCTTTTCCTGCGGCTCAGGGCTTTCCGATGATTTCTCGACGTATAGCCCCTGAAGCTTCCACTTGCCTGCTCGGCGGAGTAATGGTGGGCGAGTCGCATGCCCTCCGTCGCTCCCTGAGGATGGCTATAGCCTCCTCGATCTGTTCCGCGGTCTGGAACTGATCGAGTGAGAGGCTGGGACCGTCCCTCAGGGGCGGGAGTGAGAGCCTAGAGTCGCCGCGGTCGCCTTCCGCCGTAGGTTGGAATTCGGTCTGGGCCGGAATGAGATGTCCGGCAGATCGCAGGGTGGCTCTTTTTGAGGTCGTGGCAGATGTCATAATTCTGAAGGTTTTTATTTGAAGAACAGTGAGTGTTTCTTCAAGTATATGTCCTGGAGAACAGTGAGTGTTCTTCGAGATGGTCGAAATAAAATTTGGTTCAAATCACCCATTCTTCTAGCGCCAATTGTTGTTACCCAAAATATTATCTGGAGATGATATTGCTGGAATTGTCTAGTAACAAAAAAATGCGAGAACACTTCCGTGGGAAAGTAAATAACACAAGATTTGCCGGGGTTGTTTGTCCCGGGATTGAATGCTCTCGCGAGATGTTATTAATATGAATATTAGGGAGTACAAATATTAATGTTAGAATACTATTACAATGAGTGTAAAGATTCTAGTTATCTCAGCTATTAAGCGTGAGGATTGCCGGAAGAACCAGATATGATGCTCTGTGAGTTCTTGCTTTTTATGCTCTAAATATGTGTATGAGTTTCCCTGCCAATCGATTTCACTGTGTATGTGTATGTATTTGTCAAGTCCACCGTTTTTAGGTCATTGTTGGAGGCCTTCTATTTATAGTAGGAGAGGTTGCTAGTAGAGGTGTTCACGGTTCCGGTTCGAACCGCCGAACCGCCAGTTTTGAACTGTTGACCGCGGTTCGGTTAACCGTTGACCGCGGTTCGGTTCAAAACCGGAACCGTGAACCGTTTTTAGACGATTCGGTTCCGGTTCGTCAAAATGACGAACCGCGAACCGGCGCTTTCAAAAAAAAAATTTCAAAAATTCAAAAATGTGGCCATTGTGAACCGGCGGTTCAACCGGGAACCGGCGGTTCAACGGTCACATTTTCAAAAAAAAAAAAAATTATTTTTTTTTACATTTTTACACCTATAAATACCCCCCTCACATCCTTCATTTTTCTCACACCAACTATCTACTTTCTCTCTAATTTCTATTATCTCAACTCTCAAGTATACTTTTAATTCGAAAAAATGTCAAGTGGTCAATTCAATCGGGGAAAGGGAAAGGCTATCACCGGCATTCCTCGACGTGGAAGAGGCGGTGCTAGTGGTAGTACTCCTCCTACTACTCATACTCCGAGTTCTCATTCTATCCCAAGTCCGAATTTTGGAGATTATGTTCCCGATGAATTAATCGAGGAACAAATCAACGAAATGTTTGAAGCCTCAAAATCGATTCATGAAGATGATGAGCAAGAGCAACCAACAAAAACAAAACAAAGGAAACCATCCGAGCTGAAATCTCCATTATTTGCGATCGATTATACAAAAATGGACGACGTTGCATCCGGTCCCGGTCATTTCTTGGCCAAATGCAACTATTGCGATAAAATGTACAAGTTTAAAAAAGGAGGAGGTTACGGGACACTCAATGGCCATATACAAAGACAACATCCCGACAAAGTTGGCATCGAGTCTAATCAAACCCAACTTCGAGGCACGGCGACGTCGTCTAATGCCCCCAATCAAGGTAATAGTACTTTATTTAAATTTAATCCAATTACCGCTAGAAAAGAATTAGCTAGGTTTGTTTGTGGTAAATCTCTTCCTTTTAACTTTGCCGACGACCAAATGTATGAAAATTTCACTCAACTAAGTTTTAATCCCGCTAGTAAAAATATTTCACGCTCTACCATAACTCGTGATGTTCGAAAAACTACTAGCGAGGCAAAATTAATTTTAGAAAATATGTTTTTAAACTTAGATCATAAAGTTTGTATATGTTCCGATGCTTCGAGTGATCATTGGGAAGCAAATCCATATATGGGAATTACTTGTATTTGGATTGATGATTCTTGGACTATACAAAAACGTTTAATTGGTTTTAGAGAGTTTAATATCGCACATACCGCTCAAAATATTTCGCATAAAATTCATACAATTTTATCTGAATATAATTTAGTACAAAAAAAAAATTTAATTTCTTTTGATAATGCTAGCTCCAATACAGCTAGTTTAGAATCACTTAGTGCAATATGTGAGCCATCTCTTGGTGGTAAATTTTTTCATGTTAGGTGTATTTGTCATGTTCTTAATTTATGTGTTCAAGATGGTTTAACTGTTTTACAAGAAGCATATGCTCCTATCCGTGAAGCAATAATGTATTTAATTAGACATTCGTCTCTAGGTAAAAAATGGAAAAGATATTGCATAAAAAATAATATTCATCCAAATTTTTTTTTCAAAATATGTGCCAAATCGTTGGAATTCTACTTATAATTTGTTAAATGATAGTTATGAATATGGTATTGCATTATGCAATTTTTATAACGAAGAACAAGTACTCGTTTGCTTATTGCCAACTCAATGGGATAAGTGCTCTAGTTTAATGGCACTTTTAAAAATCTTTAAAGAGGCAACTGAATATTTGTCCGGTGTTTATTATCCTACTTCTACACTTGTTGTTGAACATTGTGTTAAAATTGTACTTGTATTCAAGTCTTTAATTAAAGTTCCCGAGTTAATTAATTGTATAAAAGAAATGAGAGACAAATGGATTAAATATTTTGCCTACATTCCTCCGGTTTTTTTAGTTGCTAAACTTTTAGATCCTCAAGTTAGAGAGGAAGGTTTGCTAAAATTACTTTCACTTTACTATAATGCTTTATTTCCTAATCCTATTGCTAATTTTAGTCCTCCAAATCCTAGCGAGTTAGTTCAAAATGCAAAAAATTTATTATCTACTCTTTATCATGAATATGCTTGTAGTTATAGTGGTAGTCTTGATCTTGGTACGGGTTCTTCTTCTCCTGTTCACATTCCTTCTAGTAGTAGTACATCTTCTTTTGGTTTTGCTATTCCGGATCTTAGTGAATGGAATGCCTATCAAGAAGATTTATCCCGAAAACGAACAAGGTACCAAAGTAATGCTTATCAAGAACTTGAAAATTATTTAACTACTTGTGAATTGGGAGCTTTAGAACGTAGTTCGGATGGTAATAACAATCTTCTTAAGTGGTGGGCAAAAAGGTCTACAATATTTCCTGTAGTTGCCACGATTGCGAAGGAAATACTAGCTGTCCCCGCCTCAACAGTTTCTGTTGAACAAGCCTTCAGTGTAGGAAGATACATTCTGGATGAACGATGATCTCGATCGACGCCTCGAAATCTTGAAGCCCAAGCATTATTGAATGACTGGGTGAAAGCCGAGTTACGCCAACAAGAACCAAATTATAATGAACAAGAAGACAGTGATACATATGATACCGGATCTAGCAATGATTCGGTTGACTTGGGTGATTGAACCATCTCCTCTCCGCCTCCACCTCCGCTCCCTAAGGTAAGTATAAGGTAAGTGAACTACGAGGACTTTGATTCCTAAGGTAAGCGGATACGTAAGCAACTTAATCCAAACATTTAAAGTTGAAATTCTTAATTTTAACTTTGAATATTTGAATTAAGCTCAAGTTCAATTTATTTTTTTTCCTTCCCCCACCAAATTTAAAAATGAACTACGAGGACTTTGATTTTGATTCCTAAACTCTAAAGTTACGGATATCAAATACGTAGCCGCTTAATTCAAAGATTTAGAATTACAAAATTCAAGTTTAGTCTTTAATATCTGAATTAAGCTCAAGTCCAATTTTTACCCCATATTTTTTTTAAATTAAAATTTAAAAATTAAAAAAAAAACCGCCGAACCGGCGGTTCACGGTTCAAAACCGTAACCGTGAACCGCTATAAGGCGGTTCGGTTCCGGTTCCGGTTCCAATTTTTGGCAAACCGGAACCGGCGGTTCAAAAAACTGGCGGTTTTGAACCGCCGAACACCTCTAGTTGCTAGGTCCTCCCTGGCGATCGGGGGCGACCGCCGTATTCTATATTAGAAGAATGTGGGCGATCGTCCCATCACGTGGGACTGTTTCCTTAAAGTCCGAGGCTGCTGCTGGCAGCCAGAAGTGCGAGCCAAGGAAAAGTCCACACGCATCCTGGGTCGCTGTCAGGGGAGAACCCACTCTGTACCTTTCGGCGGGCTTGTCGGTAGGTGTGAAGGTGGTGACAGGCTGGGGTCAAAAGGCCTAATCTTGTGGCGCCTTTTGCGGATCTGCACGTGGGTCTTCGTCCGAGATTCGGTATTCGAAGACTCCGACGGGTGTCGGATTCCTACGTGGCACGGGACGATCATCTACAGTCGGACATTATAGGCGATCGCCAGATGCCAATAGACGATCGCCTTGGACGTCGACCGCTAGGCGCTTGCCCAGCATCCGTCTTCTATGGCTGGCTCTTGATCATTATGTCGATCGCCATCGAGGCGTATTAATCGCCGCACAACACTCCGGACGATTTAACCTTGATTTTTTTCCAGCTTTAAGCTACTATGTGCAAACGTTAAGCACACCTATGATTCTCAACTATTTCCTCATTTTACAAAGTAAATCAGTTTTTACATAGTGTTGGCGAACACTCTCCTAGTGCTCATATACGAGCAAATGGAACAACTATAAACAAATATGACCGAGTGGATAATAAGGAAAGGATATGATACAACTCGTACTCATGTACTCGAGTAAATAAATAGATGAATATTATATTCGGTTAAATAAATATTATTGTAATCATATATTATGAGTACTATTTTACTCATCCCATATGAATACTTGCACGAAATATAAATATATAATTTTAGTAATTGAGCACTCATTTGATCGAGCAATACAAGTACCGTAGTAGTCATATAGTTATGAGTACATGAGTACTCATTGATCGAGCAATGAGTTTATCAGTACTTATTGATCGAGCAATACAAGTACTAGGAGTGCAGTACAATGGTACTCATATAGCTATATGAATACATGAACACTCATTAGCGAGTAATATGAGTATTTGGAGTACATTTGGTCATAGATTTAAGCACGGAAAGACTTAAGCATCATATCGGCTTCCGTGAATAAGACGTATCTATGACTACCGTAACACCAGTGCTTGAATGTCCAAAACCAGCATATATAAATCTAAGGAATAGATGAACTCAAAATTTGCAAGTTAGAACGAATTCCTTTGGGAGACTTAAAATAACAAAGCTAGAAATTGACTGGGCAATAATAGTACGTCTATTTATTTATACTTTATATATATAACACCCATAAAGTATACAAGAAAATCCAAAATTAATAGATATATTTGAGATTTTAATCACGACCGGAATTTTTCACTCTTACTGGCCCAAAAAACATATGTCCGTCGGTTCGTCTGCATCTTCTCTTCTTATTCTCAGTTTTCTATTCTCCTCTTTTTTTCAATGCTCTCCTTTTTCTCCCTTCTCTTCGTCTTCTTTCTTCTTTCTCAATTTTCTCCGCACTCCTCCTTTCCTCTCCTTCTTTGTACGTTCATCAACCTACTCCTCTTCGTCGATCCACTGCAATCCAAATGGTATACTGATGTAGTAATAATGGACCTGTGGGAAAAAAAAAATAAAGCAACGGCAATCACAATGTAAAACAACGAGGAAGAGAGCCACTTTTACTCTGGAGCCGTAGAATCTCTTGCGCAAAACCTTGATTACCAGTCAGCATAAGTCCATTTAGTACCCGATTAAAGGTAAACTTTCGAGGGGAAAATCCCCGATCAACCATTTCTATCAATAACTTCCCAGCAACCAACAAATCTTCTGACTTCTTCCGCACAAACAGTGCACCAATCATAATATTGTAAGTATCCAAATTAGGCAGACAAGCCCCACCATTCATCTTCTCCAAAACCTCCATAGCCTCCTCGATTGCTCCATCATCACAATAATATCTAATAACTAGGTTAAATGTCTGAATAGTTGGAGCACAATCATCTTTCATTTTATTCATATATTCGAGAGCCATATTGATTTTCCCCGAATGACATAGACCTCTAATAACTACATTATATGTAGTTGCATTTGGCACATAACCCTTCTTCAACATTTCATCAAACACCGCCATGGCATTTTCAACACAATCCTTCTTGCACAGAACTTGAATCAGAGCATTGTAAGTTGCAACCGAGGGAAGCACACCGGCTCCAACCATCTCATCAAACACTTTTCTCGATTTCTCTACATCACCTGCAACACCAAACCCATGAACCACCGTCGTGTAGCTCACAACATCAATTTCTATATTTCTCTTTCTCATTTGCAAGAAGAATTCCCACCCTTCCTTAATTTGTCCAGCCCCAAAATAGCCCTTAAGCAATATGTTGTATGTGGTCAATGTCGGCTCCAAACCCCTCTCCACCATCTCCTTCATAATTTCCAATGCTCGCACGATTTGCTTCTTTAAACAGAACCCATTTGCAATAATGTTGTAACTAATGGCATCCGCTTTAAACCTCCCTCGACAAAGCTTAAACCATTTATAAGCCATGTCTGCCCGTTTCGACTTACACAACACATCAAGAAACGCATTAAACGAATTCAAATCCTGTTGGCAACCATGTACGTGCATTGAAAAGAATATCTTAGCAGCCTTATCAGCTTTTCCAGCAGAAACGTACCGTTCAGTGATAATAGCAAAAGTTTTCGGGGAGGGACCCAGTTTTCTGGATCTCATCTTGCACACAATGGTCCACATGGTTTTGTACTCCCGCAATCGAGCGGCGATGTCAATAGCATGGTCGAAAGTGGCGGCAGAGTGGGAGAGCGGAAAGTGACTGTCAAGGAGGTCGAAAAATTGGAGTGCTTTCGGGCCATGGTTCCAGAGGCGTTTGAGAATTGTTTGGACTAAGTTTGGGCTCCATTTAGGAAGCGAATGGAGGGTTTGGGATAGCGACTCTGGATTGTCTGAGTTGAGGATTAACTTGGCAATAGCGTCAGGGTCCGGCGGCGGCGAAGAGGTGGCGGGCGGGATTTTGGGTGAGATTTTGAGATTCTTCTTGGGTAGGGTCATTTACCCCTTGTTTGGTTCAAAGGAGAGGGTACGGGGATTTTAATGCAGGGAAGGGGAAGCGAGTGGAGGGATTTTAATACTTATGACTAGGGCTGAGCACCGGGTCTGACCCGGCGCGGACCGATTCGGTCCGGAATGGCCCGAATTATAAATGATCGGATTTTATCGATTCGAACTCCGGACCTGTTCAGAACCGGGCCAACCCAGTTCGGACCCGGTAAAACCGGGTCGGTCCGGGCTAGCCCGGTTCTAGCCCGATTTTGTAAATTTTTTTTTTTTTTTTGCATATTAAGTGTCCTTTTATTACATATAAAATGCTTTCTTCTTTACATACTCCCATAAAATACAATTATCAATCTTAATATCTTCATTTAGTCATCAAACTCTCAAGTTCAACAATATTTTAGTATAAATAAATTTCATTAGAATAATGTGCAATCATAATCGAGCCATTAATCATCATTATTTCATCACCACCGAGGGTAAATTACAATAAAAAATATTTTTTTCTTGTATTTTTATTTTTACCGGGTCGTTAGGTTAGACCGAATTTTGAGTTTTGACTCGTCAGGCCGGAACCTTTTGGACAAAATGCAGACCCGGGACCCGGACCTAGTTAACAGGTCCGGTCCGGGTCCGGGTAAAAACCGGGTCCGGACCATTTGTGCTCAGCCCTACTTATGACGTTTGGTTCATAGGATTGGATGGAAGGGAAAATAATTTATTTTTATTTACTTCATGAGGGGAGGGAAGAGATTTTTTAATGAAAATTACTTTTATACATTTTATATATTTACTCGAATTTAACAACACAGTATAACGTCCTTCTTCATCAACAATTATTCTGCATAATTTTAAGTCTTCACCACATCCTCACAAACCAGAATTTTCAAGACATTGAACGGTGACAGAAAAAAAAAAAAAAAGGCAAAGGCACCATTAAGTTCACAAATTCATTGATGCAAAGTGATCAAAATAAGCAACAAATAAGATAAAAATCAAATAACTCCACAAAGTCCAATAAATATTTAGAGCAAAATACCGCAAAGTACTTTAAAAATGCTCAAGAATCCAATCAAGGGCATCAATTGGTAGGTGGATTTGAGGAGCCAAACACCATATACATGATCACATCCTTGCATGCTTCAACTGGACATTGAAGAACTGTTTTAAGTCCGTCAACATCTTTCATTAATTTGCAAAAAATCATAGGCCATAAATTTTCATTGCATCTGCATTCCTTGATTAACTTCCAAGCTTCTTCCCCAGAAATTGGAGGGCTGTGACGCTATTTCATTATAACATTTCCTTCTCTTAGTGTTGCTGCAACCTCTTGCATTGCTCCTTTAATTTCAGATATGTCGTCATCCTTCCCTTTGTTGTTAGACACTTTTGATTCCTTCCTTTGTTGTTAGTACTTTGTATAGGTGAAGGATCTTGAGATTGAATTTCAGGAGAAAAATTATCATTACCATTATAAGCATCAAAGTCCTCCAATGTCACCTCATTTCGAAGTATATGATCATCAAGATCATCAATGGATTCAAAAATATCAGATTCAGTGGTTGAATTAAGTCACTTTCTCATTTCTGATGTAGTTTCAACTTCCTCTCCAGTAGCTCGATCTTTCCCATAAAGTATCACCATCGCCTCATAGTTTGGAAATGTGGTATTTCTATAATATGCTGCTTTAGATTTTGACTAATAATAAAAGCATGAATTTCACAAAAGTTAGTCAACAATTCAATAATGACATATTAGTAAATAAAAATACATGCATGTTACCTGAATTAGAGTATCCCAAACTTCTGGTTCAGCATCCCATAAATGAGTAGATGGGTTACAAGCAAACCCACTCATACCATTCTTAAAAATATCATAAAAATCAGAAAACTTTTTTTTTAATATTTTCTAACGGTTTTTGATCTTACTCTTATCAATTTTCATCTCGAACAATGCACTCAGCTCACTCGCGATGTTGTCAAGTGCTATGGTGGTGAACTGACCATTAACTTTGTTACCGGATTTAAACTCGTGCATGAAAGCATTGATAAGAGCATCATCCATGGCTCTTTGTCCAATTGATGTTATTACCACTGCTGGTTGTTGATTGCGTTTTGGGTGCCATACTGTGATATTCATCAATTATAGCATAACACAATTAAAAAAACGAGATGATTAAAAAATAATAATAATCAATATAACATGTTCCATCTGAAGAAAATCACCATTACAATCAATTCAACCAAATTCAACTAGAAGTTCAGCATACAAGGTAAAATAAAGAAAGTAACACAAATATAATTACAAATATTTTAGCTCAAAAGATTATTTTGATAATCTATCTACATTTGATTGGCTAAAGCGTCTCTTATAAGTTCTCCATGAGCAGTCTCCTCACTATCACTTCTTATAGCTTGATAATTATCATGAGAAACGTTTTGATAATTATCATTTCAGCTATAAGATCTTCATATGGATCTATGGTCATTAATTATTTATAAAGGATACAACATACAATGATGAATTTATTTTGAGCTCTAATGCTATACATAGCCTCTGTTGAGCTAGATAAAATCTCAAATCTTTTTTTTCAAAACACCAAAGTCTCTGTTGACTCAAAGTATTTTGATGATGATCGTATTCAAAACATTTAACAAAATGTATCTCATCGAGATGCTACATTGAAGGAAAATTATGTTCATAGTGCATGCTACAGTCTCAAAGGTAGCGCACGCTATCGAGGGATCAAGTCACCTGCAGTCAGGCATGTTATCTGCAGCCTAGTTGAGTCACCTGATGGATAGCGCACGCAAAGGTCACAATATCAGCACACGCTAAGCTGTTAGTCTTAGCGCATGCTATCATCCTTATTTAACTCACGCTATCGCATCAGTCAGAGAGGACAGTAAGGTATGGAAATAAAAGAAGGAATTACTTTGCGCACGCTATGGAAGATTATCTACACACGCTATTCTTACTCATTAGCGCACGCTACCTAGCAAGTATTGCGCACGCTACCGGATAACATCTTTAGTAGTCCAGTAGCCACTGGACTCAAAATAAGGAAGCACTTACGTACGCTACACAAGCTAACGTACGTTACTGAGGAAAGTATATAGCGCACGCTATTCAGCAATTATTAGCGCACGCTAAATCATTCAAATTTCTATCGTTGGACAAATTACCCGTTGGAACGCAGGAGTCAAAAGGAGATCCGAGAAATCTGGAAAGTTAATATTAAATAATACTAGCGCACGCTATGTACAATTGGTAGCGCACGCTAAGTATAAATATATCCGTTGGGAAAGAGTCGTTGGGGAGACAAACCGACATAATCTAAAGTCAAGATTGAAGACCTGTTGACCAACCATTAGAACACGCTATGATGGTATGACTAGCGCACGCTAGACATATAATTTTACTGTTGGAACAGTTTTGTGACCGTTCAGATCGGCCAAGTCAGGGATCGATTGCGCATGCTATGGACGTATTATTAGCGCACGCTAATAATACAAATATCAGAATTCGAAGAAGGACTGACACCTATAAATATCCATATCATTTGGGTATCTCTCACACAACTTCAAGCATTCAAGTATACAAGCAATCAAAGCATTCCTGAGCTCAGTTTTCTATCTTTTATTGCATTCTAAGTTGTGAGAAGAATGATACAAAGAGTGAAACATCTTGTAATATTTATTATACTTTGTATTCTTTTATTTGGTTGTGAGTGTTGCATCACTCATACAAGAGCATTAGAGAAACGAATTTAGAGTCACTAATCTGGTGTTATTAGGAACTTTGATCCGGCATTGTTAGGATTACACTCAAATATTCATAAAGTGAGGATTATTTAGTTCCGATAGAACACTAGATAAACAAAGTTTATTTTGAGAGTGGTTGTGCTTGGACCAATAGAAGACAAGCGGTTGTAATGGTTGTTGTACTCGGACCGATCGAAGACGAGTCTAGTGTGTGGTTGTTCTTATGCCAATAGAAAAAGAAGTCGGAGAGAGGACGTAGGCAAGTTGCCGAACCTCTATAAATCTTTGAGTCTTTTACTTTCCGCACTATTTTCTTTTATTCGCGAGAAAGTTCAATATTCCGCATTACCACTATTCAACCCCCCTTCTAGTGGTGAATTTATCTCTTCAGTTGGTATCGGAGGGGGTCTCTTTTTAAAGGTTTAACCACCTAAGGGAAAAAGATCCGCAAATGGCACTTCTTGGCCAAATCGAAGGAAATGCTCTCAACCATCCTCCCTTCTTCGACGGTTCCAATTTCATGACATGGAAAAAGAAAATGGCTATATTCGTTCAAGCCTATGATATTGAAATTTGAAAAGTCATTGCACTTGGTCCGAAACTCGCCAAGAAAGAAGATGGATCGTTGAAAAAGTTCGACGAGTTCAACGACGAGGACTGGAGGAACACGCACATCAATTCACATGCTACTCAACTTCTCTATTGCGCCCTTAATCCCGAAGAACTCAATAGGATATCTTCCTACGAAAGCGCAAAGAAAATTTGGGAAATCCTCGAAGTAACTCATGAAGGAACCACCCAAGTTAAGGAGACTAAAATCAACATGATTCTTCATGACTACGAACTCTTTTCCATGAAGGACGAGGAAACGATCACCAATATGTTGGATCAGTTCTCGGCTATAACTAATGGACTTGCATCATTTGGAAAGCCTATATCTAGTAGCGACAAAGCTAAAAAAATTCTTCGCTCGTTGCCATGTGAATGGGATGCCACGGTTACCGCGATCATGGAGTCCATATATCTCAACAAGCTCGAGTTTAGTGCCCTCATCGGGCCACTCATCAATTATGAGATCGTTCTCAAGTCTATAGGTACCAAACCAAAGCCTCGTGAAAAGGTAGTCGCATTTAATGTTGATAGCGATGTTAGGGAAGATGTTCCTGAGGAAGAAGACGACGAGGAACTTGCTCTCTACGCCAAGAACTTCAGAACGTATAAAAATCTAATTCAAAGAAGGCAAATTTTCCTTGGTCGGGATGGTAAGGCGGAACAAAAGAACAATAGCTATGTTCCTATAAAAAAGTTCGACAATAATTGTCAGAAATGCGGTCAAGCCGGTCACTATGCCAAGGATTGTCGATGATCCTCTTCAAAGCCTCAAATCTAAAGATTCAAAAAGAAAGAGGTTCTAATCGCATCTTGGAGTGACGACGAGGAGGAGATTGAAAGATCTCTCGATGCTAATCTTGCATTTATGGCACTCGACTCCGAAAGCAATATCGAGGTAAGCTCTAAACTCAATAATGATGAATATGATAATTTCAATTTTTGCGATTCACAAGAAGACCATCATGATGATGATCTATTAAGTGCGTTTGAATCTTTAAACATAGAATACGACGAGATGGTTAAATTAAATATGTCCTTAAAGAGGAAAATAAAATCTTTAGAACTCGAAAAATCCTCTCTTCAAAACAAGGGCAAAACTATTGAGCTCGACCATACCTTATGCCTTGAAAAGGAAAACATTTTGAAAATTGAGTTGACGAAAACTCAAAAGGAGCTAAAATATATTTTGAACAAATTTACTCTCAGAAACGAGAAATTCGAAAAGCTCTTATCCATTCAAAAATCTCCGTTATTAAAACACGGCCTTGGTTTTGACCCGTTTAAAAGGGAAAAATCCCTTACCAACCTTGACAAAATAAAGAAAACCGAAGCCGAGAATTCAAAAACTCCTTTCAAACAACGAGTTCATGATAACGTTCGTTCAATGTTAATAACCATCAAAGTTAAACAAATATGGGTTCCAAAAGGGACAATTGTTCCTAATGCTATAAGTATCGTTAACTTTGGAGGACCCAAAAGGGCTTGGGTACCGAAACAACCAAGAAACACTATTTTTGTAGGTACCGGCACCAAGGAAAAGCAAGTGGTACATTGATAGCGGACGCTCAAGGCACATGTGCGGCTCCAAGGACTTATTTGAAGACCTCGAATATCAAAAACAAGGACATGTGACCTTTGGGGACAATCAAAAGGGAAAAATCAAAGGCATCAGAAAAGTCTGTAAGGAACCTTCTCCCTCTATCAACAAAGTATTATTTGTTGAAGGTTTGAATCACAACTTACTTAGTGTTTCTCAACTTTGTGATGAAGGTTTTAAAATTCTCTTCGAGCAAACTCATTGCACGGCATTTAGAAATAATAAAATTGCATTCATCGGTTTGAGATGTGGAAATATTTATATTGTCGATCTTAATGATAAAAGTTCATTCAATGAAAAGTGTCTTATTACTTTGGATGATAATGCATATTTATGGCATCGTAAATTGGGGAATACATCTCTTCCCATCATTTCTATTTTATCAAGACACGGTCTTGTTCGTGGTTTACCCAAACTCAAATTTGATCGAAAGCATTTGTGTGAATCATGCATAAAAGGGAAACATACTCGAGAATCTTTCAAACCAAAATTCGAGGTTTCCAGTAGCCGTATTCTTGAACTTGTGCATATGGATTTAATTGGACCATGTAGATATCTTAGTCTAAATGGCAAGCTTTATACTTTGGTCATTGTTGATGATTATTCCTGTTTTACTTGGGTGAGATTTATTGCTCATAAAGATGATACATTTTCCGAGTTTTCCAAATGGTGTCATTTGGTGCAAAATGAGAAAAATCTTTCTATAATTTCAATCCGCACCGATCACGGAGGTGAATTTGATTGCACTCCGTTTGATCTTTTATGTGACAAATATGGTATTAATCACAATTTTTCGGCTCCTAGAACCCCTCAAAAAAATGGGGTTGTTGAAAGGAAAAATCGATCTTTGGAGGAAATGTCAAGGACTATGCTTAATGAATACTCTCTTCCACAATACTTTTGGGCCGAAGCAATTTTTACGGCATGTTATGTGATTAACTGTGTCCATGTTCATAGAACTAACCTTAAAACTCCGTATGAATTATGGAAGGGCAAAAAGCCAAATATATCGTATTTCCATCCTTCTGTTTGCAACATGTTTATCCTAAATAATGGTAAGGATAACTTGGGGAAATTTGATGCTAAATCCGATTCCGGTACATTTCTTGGTTATGCTACAAATAGCAAAGCATATCGTGTTTATAACATTAGAACAAATAAAGTTGAAGAATCCATTCATGTTAAATTCAACGATATGATCTCTCCCCCGAGAAAGGTAGAATATTTTAATGATGCAGGTATTTTTCCGGACTCTCATCCCTCAAACGAAATGGAGAAAATTTCAGAAATTCAAAAGAAGACAATTGAGAGTCTACCGTATAATACCCGGTTGTAATTCAATCATTATCATTCAGTATTTATCATTCAGTAATTGTCACTCAATATTTTTCACTCATTAATAATCATTTGTCACTCATATTCAATCATTGTATTCATCGTTCAGAGTAATTGTACCGTGTGTCAATCGTCATTCATCATCAATCTAGTTGGAGAATCGGGCGGTGTTTACCATCGTTGTCATTTCATAGTGGGGTGTGTGTGAGAAGTAGCGCACGCTATGTACTCTCTTTAGCGTGTGCTAATTGAGTACGGGTAGCGCACGCTAACTCTCAACACTAGCGCACGCTAGTATGTTTCAAGCAGGCAGTCGACAAGGCACTGGACTGCAGTTGGGTTATAAGTAGTGCAGGCTACGAATGGTAAGTAGCGCGTGCTAGTAGGCTGGAGTAGCACACGCTATGCAGCTGGTATAGCGTGCGCTAAGGTCGGATCAGGTTGAGTCCAGTGGCTACTGGACTACATTGGATTAATTCATAGCGCAAGCTATGAGTGGTTTTTAGCGTACACAAATGATGTTGTAGCGCACGCTAAATATTGATTGTAGCGCACGCTACCGCGATCAGATCAGAGGACAGAAGATTCTGGACTCCAGTACTGGGCATCAGATAATTCGTTAGCGCACGCTAACATTTTGGGGTTAGCGCACGCTAAGTGTTCAGCCGTAGCACACGCTACAAGAAGGTACGTAGCGCGCGCTACCGTTTTCGGACAGTGAGTACTGGACTAACCAAAACACCCGTTAGCACACGCTAAGAATTGGGGATAGCGCGCGCTAAACTGGGATTTCTATAAATTGGACAGTGTAGCCCAGATTTCGTCATTTGTCATTTCTTCTCATTCTCTCACCGATTTCGGGCGATTTGGAGCTTTTTTGTAACACCCCAATACACAAATGGGACGTTACACGCCGTAGAACCCTCATGAGGTCTACCAGGCTGACACTTGACACATAAACCACAATATAATCCCAAATGATGCATTCAAAAAGTAAGTAAGGCCGTGGCCTCGGCCAAAATATTTTAACGGAGTACATGAATATAAGATAAATACCGATTCATTGCCCACGCAGGGGACTTAAACCAAGTTTCAAAGTAAATAGTCTAACTCCGGTACTCGACAAATGCAATGACACAACATAAAAGTACTGACTCGAGCCACATCATCAAGCCATCCCATCCTTTACGTGCGTGCCCCGTGCCTGCTCCTCAGCTCTCCCGGTACCTGAAATGCATAAGACGCATTTCCCCCATTTAAGGGGTTAGCATTCGAATAGCTAGTGCAAGTACACAATTACACAACATTATATACAAAAATACGGTTTTACACAATCATCTCAAACATAAGTCATTTGCCACATATATATTCCGGAATACTACATTGGCAATCACATCGATTTTTAGTCATCACGATATCACAAAATCACAACCGGTATCCCGTGGCCGTACCCCTTAGTATCGACCCCCAGACATCCCGTCGAACACTCCGGGTGGGATACCACTTCCGCGGCCGTACCCCTTAGTATCGACCCCCAGACATCCCGTCGGACACTCCGGGTGGAAGTTCAATCACACACGCACCCAAGTCCACTTCCACGGCCGTACCCCTTAGTATCGACCCCCAGACATCCCGTCGGACACTCCGGGTGGAAGGAACACAACTCACGCACCCAAAAATCACCATTCATCATTCATTTCGAGAATCACAATATACATAACGAAATGTAATACATGTACTTGCCTTGAATGAAACGAAATGAAGGAAACGACGACGGAATAGGTTTCGGTCCGAACAATCCTCCCAAATCCGTTCCTAACACAATAACGGTATACACAAGTCTCAATGATGCGGAAAGGTAAGAATTAATCCTAATTCTACCCGTTGGGACAATTCATCGGACACCAAGAGTGCATAAGGAAATGAAATCGGTCAATGGAATAACAACGGGATTTCATCCCAATCAAAAACAAGAAAACCAAGGGTCACGAGTATACTATCAAAATCTAACAACAACATCGGTTAATTCGGATTAAAACACAAGATCACCACCAAACCCTCCCAAAAACATACTAGGGTTGAAGGAGTTCTTACCTCTTGAAGATTCAAGCCCTATAATCCGAAGAACAAGTGCTAAATCCACAATCCGAGCTACACGATCGAAGGAGGATGAAGAAAATAAAACACTCAAATGATTTGTGAAGTAAAAACCCTCCCTCAAGCTCTCTCTCTCGGTTGCAGGTGAAGAAAAGGGGAAAAATGAGCTGAAATGCTTAGAAAACGAATTTATAGGCGGACGGACTCGTAGTGTCCGACATGACACGGTCGTGGCGCGCGGTGGCGCGAGGACTCGACCGTGTCCTGCATGACACGGTCGTGGCGCGAAGGGGCCTACCGATAGTGACTTGTCCGCGGCGCTCGGCATTGACTCGACCGTGTCCTGGAACACGGTCGGGCCTCTAGGCAGACGGTTCCGGCTTATCCGGAAGAGTTCGGCTCGGCCGTGCCAGACGACACGGTCGGGTCCTGAGGCGAGACACGGCTTATCCGGACGAGTACGGCATGGGCCGTGTCGGACGACACGGCCAGTCCGTCGGCGTGATCGGCCGAAAGAAAAATGAGCGGGTGAGCAAACGATCATAACTCTCTCGTCCGGACTCCGATTGACTCACCGTTTGAACCATTGGAAAGCTAACTCGATGCTCTATAATATTGCAAGGATTTAGAATTTTTGGAGTTACCAAAAATTAATGGTGATCTAACAAAGTCGAATTCATATGAGGAAAGTTGAAACAATGAACAATAATGATACACAACTCGAAGTTTTTCCGAACGGTGAACACGGTGAATGAACATGATTGATGAATGATTATAATTGAGTGTAATACCTGAGTGACAATTACGGTGATAATTCTTGAATGAAAATAAATGAATTACGACCGGGTATTACATTATCTCCCTAAAAATAAGTTTCGTCCCGAAACTTACAACCTGAATAACTCGGGGTATCTCGACCTCATACTCTCCTCCGTTTCCCACGTGGCTTCCTCGGATCCATGCCTCGACCACTGCACTTTGACCAAAGGAATGGTTTTGTGCCTGAGTTGCTTCACTCGACGCTCTAAGATCAGAATCGGCCTCTCCTCGAAGGTAATGTCGGGCCCCAACTCGATCTCTCCAAAATCAATAATATGGCTAGGGTCCGATACGTACTTCCTAAGCTGGGAAACATGAAATACGTTATGCACGTGGCTCAGGGACGGCGGCAAGCCTAACCGATACGCAAGCTCTCCAACTCTATCTAAAATCTCAAACGGCCCGATATATCTCGGACTAAGTTTACCCTTCCGACCGAAGCGGTAAACTCCCCGTGTCGGCGACACCTTAAGCAAGACGTGATCTCCCACCTCAAACTCCAACGGTCGGCGACGTGTATCGGCATAAGACTTCTGCCGACTCTGGGCCGTCAGCAATCTACCACGAATCAAGGTAACCTTCTCCCTCGTCTCAACTATCATGTCGGGCTCGGTACCGATTAGCTCAGACGTATCATCCCAACACAACGGCGATCTGCACCTCCTCCCATACAACGCTTCGAATGGTGTCATTTTGATCGAGGCATGCCAACTATTGTTGTACGTGAACTCGATCAATGGCAATTGTGTCTCCCAATCATCCTTCCAATCTAAAGCACAGGCTCGTAACATATCCTCTAGCGTCTGTATCGTCCGCTCAGACTGTCCGTCTGTCTGAGGGTGGTAGGATGTACTAAGTCTCAACTCGGTTCCCAAATCTCTATGAACGGCCTGCCAAAAGTGTGATATGAACCGGCCATCACGATCCGAAACAATGCTCTTAGGGGTCCCATGCAATCTCACTATTTCCGCAACAAACACTCGTGCAAGCCTCTCCGGCCCCCAAGTGTCCTTAATACTTAGAAAATGAGCTGATTTGGTTAGTCGATCAACAACGACCCAAATCATGTTCATTCCCGTCCGAGTCTTAGGCATACCGGTAATGAAATCCATAGTAATATCCTCCCATTTCCACTCCGGGATAGGAAGTGGTCGTAACAGCCCCGCGGGTCGCTGATGCTCAATCTTAACCTGTTGACAGGTCAAACACCTCGACACAAACTCGCTAACGTCTGTATTCAAATTACTCCACCAGTAGTTGCTCCTCACATCCTTGTACATTTTACTCGTACCAGGATGTATGGAGTAAGGTGTGGTATGAGCTTCACTCAAGATCTTCTGTCTCAGCTCAACAACACTCGGTACACATAATCTGCCGCGAAATCTCAAAACTCCATCATCGTGAACCACAAATCCGGGGGCTTTCCCTTTCCTCACATCCTCCCTCAGCTGGACCAAAAACGGATCGTCATACTGCTTCGCCTTGATATCATTAGTCAAGGACGAAGTGATCTCTAATGCACATAGCGGCCTGAACTCTCTGAACCCAAACCTCAATATTCTGACGGATGAAATCTCGCTGGATCTTACTCTGCGGTGTAAGTACCTCTAACATCTGCAAAGCCATCGGTTTTCGGCTCAACGCATCAGCCACTACGTTGGCCTTACCCGGATGGTAAAGTATCTCGAGGTCGTAATCTTTAATTAGCTCTAACCACCTACGCTGCCTCATGTTCAACTCTTTCTGGCTGAAGATGTACTTCAAACTCTTGTGATCCGAAAAAATCTTACCTGATGACCCATAGAGGTAGTGCCTCCAGATTTTTAAGGCGAAAACGACCGCAGCTAACTCCAAATCGTGCGTGGGATAATTTACTTCATAAGGTTTCAATTGGCGGGATGCATAAGCAATCACTCTGTCTCTCTGCATCAAAACACATCCTAGACCAAGGCCCGAAGCATCACTATACACTACGAAGTCCTCGTTCCCCTGAGGCAATGCTAAAACGGGTGCGGTAGTCAGACGTCTCTTAAACTCGTCAAAGCTGTCCTGCCTGTCTGCAGTCCACTCGAACTTCTGAGTTTTCTGGAGCAACTGAGTGAGTGGTCTAGCGATCTAAGAAAATCCCTCAACGAATCTGCGGTAATAGCCGGCGAGACCCAGAAAACTCCTCACCTCCTTCACATTCTTAGGCGGCTCCCAAGCCATCACTGCCTCTATCTTCTGCGGATCTACCCGAACTCCCTCTGCTGAAATCACATGCCCGAGGAACGTCACTTCCTCGAGCCAAAACTCACACTTAGAGAACTTCGCGTACAACTGCTCAGCCCTCAAAGTGTCTAATACAATTCGGAGATGTAAGGCGTGTTCCTCCCGACTCCGTGAATAGATAAGAATATCGTCGATAAAAACGACTACGAATTTGTCCAGATACTCAATAAAAACTCTGTTCATCAACTGCATGAACACTGCTGGGGCATTGGTTATCCCGAAAGGCATAACTACAAACTCATAATGGCCATATCTTGTCCGAAAGGCAGCTTTCGGAATATCGACGTCCCGAATCCTCAACTGGTAGTAGCCCGATCGCAAATCAATCTTCGAAAAGACTGTCGCCCCCTGAAGCTGATCAAACAAATCGTCAATCCTGGGCAAAGGGTATTTATTTTTGATGGTCAACTTGTTTAATTCTCGAAAATCGATGCATAAACGAAGCGACCCATCCTTCTTCTTAACAAAGAGTACAGGCGCACCCCAAGGCGATGCGCTCGGTCGAATATACCCTTTCTCTAACAATTCTCCCAACTGATTCTTCAACTCTAACATCTCCGACGGTGCCATACGGTACGGTGCTCGAGAAATAGGGGCTGCATTCGGCTCTAGATCGATAGGAAACTCCACCTCTCGCTGTGGTGGTAACCCCGGCAAGTCGTGCAGGAAGACATCGGGATACTCACTAACAAGCTGGAATTGACGACATGTCAACTCCACCATCTTCCGCCTTGAGCATAACACCGATGGCGACACATGTACACGGTTCGAAGTTTCATCGCCTTCAAGGCGCTAATCACGCTCCCGATCTGCGACTACGGTAGGCGAGTATACTCGGTGCCATCCTCGGCCACGATCGAGATAGTACGAGTCCGATAGTTCATGATAGCACCGTGACGCTCTAACCAATCGTCCCCGAGGATTAAATCCTCACCCTTGAGGTCGATAACAATGAGGTTCGAGGGCCAATCTCGGCTCCCGATCCTCACGGGGCAATCCCTAACTTTCCGGTCCCCAACCATACGATCCCCGCTAGGCGTACCCACCACAAACGGTTCACACTCAAACAAGCAGTTTAAGCCAATACGATTCACACAATCCGACGCAATAAAGGAATGGGTAGCACCCAAATCAAAAAGTACGGAAACGGGATGAGTAAGGATCTGAGTGGTACCTGATGCCACCGGAATGTCTGCCTCCTCTGTGCGCCTCATCTGATACACTCGGGGGTGAACTGAACCCGAACTCGAGGCTGCACGGCGATCCGGCTGACCCCGTCCTCTACCACGACCCGAAATCTGCGGAATATGAGTAGCTGGAGTGCTGTGGTCCCTCTGATCGGTAGTGGTAGTCGGAACTCTAACAGCCCTGGTGGCCCGCTCACAATGAGTCGCCCGATGCAGTGCGCGCAAGTGAAGCAAGTAGCGGAGGATAAGTGCAATCCTTCATCAAATGCTCATATTTGTTGCTGTTAAAACAAACCACGCCACGAAGCAGCGATCTGACGAGCAGTTACCACGAGATCCACCGTCACGATGGAATGGCCTCTTCCCGGTATGGGAGCGAGCGAGACCTCGGCCCGACCACCCTTCGGTCGAGAATCCACTGGTAGTCTTACGCTTCTTAGCTTCCGAAACCGACTCGATTAGGAACGCCATCTCGATCGCTAGGGCGCGATCACGGTATTCCTTCAAAGTGGCACACATGAGCGGTGCCATACTGCCTAATATGCGGCTTCATGCGCATATTGAAATGATTTTATCGGCCTCCGTCCTCACACGATCTCTCACGAAACCCAATGCTGATTGTAAGAAATGATGGCACGAGAAATAGGCACATCTGAGGTGTAGCGGTGAAGAACTCCACAGTCTGCGCTCCTTGGCGGCGGACAATATTACGCTTCCATAGCAGCCTGAACTCATCCCAAGTGGCCCGACGATCTCTGGGCTGCGACCTCCCACCATTCCGCTGACTTCCTTATCCGGGAGGTCTTGGGCAATGTGTACCCTCTGTCCTCGGAACAAGCTACGGCATCGAAGGTCTGGACAAGCTGAAAGAGCCATTCTCCCATCCGAGGAGTCGGAAGATCCGGAGAAACGAGGAGGGTGCATCTTAGTTACCGTGAAGCCACTTACTAGCCTCCTCTTAGGTGTCGGGGCGGATTCAGCGTCCACCACGAGCTATTCGAGTAAGTTGGGCTACCAAGCTGCTGAAATCTGGCAGTAGCCAGCGTCGGCATTATTACCCAGCAGTGCGAGTGAGAGGTGAATCCGCAGAGGGGGAAAGTGAGCCCTCCTCATTATCGGCACCACGACCACGGCCTCGGCCGCGTCCCTAGCCGGTCTACCACGACCTCTCAACATACTGAAGGAAAATAAGAAAAGAACAAGATCAGAAAGATTCACAATTCACAAGGTTGGTGACACAAGTCACAACCCCGAACAGTACAAGAAAACGGATTACAGAAATATAAGAGTTCGAGGAGACTTACAGCCACGGGTCGCACGAAAAGACGGTAGCATGATGATATTAGGCTCAACAACTGACTCTAATGGCCTTGGTGGACCCAAAATTCACCGGCTAGGTATTCAAAACCTAAGCTCTGATACCATAAATGTAACACCCCAATACACAAATGGGACGTTACACGCCGTAGAACCCTCATGAGGTCTACCAGGCTGACACTTGACACATAAACCACAATATAATCCCAAATGATGCATTCAAAAAGTAAGTAAGGCCGTGGCCTCGGCCAAAATATTTTAACGGAGTACATGAATATAAGATAAATACCGATTCATTGCCCACGTGAAGACTTAAACCAAGTTTCAAAGTAAGCAGTCTAACTCCGGTACTCGACAAATGCAATGACACAACATAAAAATCTTGACTCGAGCCACATCATCAAGCCATCCCATCCTTTACGTGCGTGCCCGTGCTGCTCCTCGGCTCTCCGTACAGAAATGCATAAGACGCATTTCCCCCATTTAAGGGGTTAGCATTCGAATAGCTAGTGCAAGTACACAATTACACAACATTATATACAAAAATACGGTTTTACACAATCATCTCAAACATAAGTCATTTGCCACATATATATTCCGGAATACTACATTGGCAATCACATCGATTTTTAGTCATCACGATATCACAAAATCACAACCGGTATCCCGTGGCCGTACCCCTTAGTATCGACCCCCAGACATCCCGTCGAACACTCCGAATGGGATACCACTTCCGCGTCCGTACCCCTTAGTATCGACCCCCAAACATCCCGTCGGACACTCCGGGTGGAAGTTCAATCACACACGCACCCAAGTCCACTTCCACGGCCGTACCCCTTAGTATCGACCCCCAGACATCCCGTCGGACACTCCGGGTGGAAGGAACACAACTCACGCACCCAAAAATCACCATTCATCATTCATTTCGAGAATCACAATATACATAACGAAATGTAATACATGTACTTGCCTTGAATGAAACGAAACGAAGGAAACGACGACGGAATAGGTTTCGGTCCGAACAATCCTCCCAAATCCGTTCCTAACACAATAACTGTATACACAAGTCTCAATGATGCGGAAAGGTAAGAATTAATCCTAATTCTACCCGTTGGGACAATTCATCGGACACCAAGAGTGCATAAGGAAATGAAATCGGTCAATGGTATAACAACGGGATTTCATCCCAATCAAAAACAAGAAAACCAAGGGTCACGAGTATACTATCAAAATCTAACAACAACATCGGTTAATTCGGATTAAAACACAAGATCACCACCAAACCCTCCCAAAAACATACTAGGGTTGAAGGAGTTCTTACCTCTTGAAGATTCAAGCCCTATAATCCGAAGAACAAGTGCTAAATCCACAATCCGAGCTACACGATCGAAGGAGGATGAAGAAAATAAAACACTCAAATGATTTGTGAAGGAAAAACCCTCCCTCAAGCTCTCTCTCTCGGTTGCAGGTGAAGAAAAGGGGAAAAATGAGCTGAAATGCTTAGAAAACGAATTTATAGGGCGGACAGACTCGACCGTGTCCGACAGGCATGACACGGTCGTGGCCAGCTGGCGGCGAGGACTCGGCGTGTCTGCGCGACACGGTCGTGGCGCGAAGGGCCTACCGATAGTGACTTGTCGCGGCGCTCGGCATTGACTCGGCCGTGTCACGGAACACGGTCGGGCCTCTAAGCGACGGTTCGGCTTATCCAGGAAGAGTTCGGCTCGGCCGTGCGAGCGACAGTCGGGTCTGAGGCGAATACTCGGCTTATCCGGACGAGTACGGCACGGGCCGTGTCGGACGACACGGCGAGTCCGGTCGGCGTGATCGGCGAAAAATGAGTGGGTGAACGAAAACGATCATAACTCTCTCGTCCGGACTCCGATTGACTCACCGTTTGAACCATTGGAAAGCTAATTCGATGCTATATAATATTGCAAGGATTTAGAATTTTTGGAGTTACCAAAAATTAATGGTGATCTAACAAAGTCGAATTCATATGAGGAAAGTTGAAACAATGAACAATAATGATACACAACTCGAAGTTTTTCCGAACGGTGAACACGGTGAATGAACATGATTGATGAATGATTATAATTGAGTGAAATACACTGAGTGACAATTACAGGCTGATAATTACTGAATGAAAATAAATGAATTACGACCGGGTATTACATTCTTGGGGAGTGTTCTTCGAGGTGCAATCGTCAATCATCATCTTCAAGCATATAATCCGGAGTAATCATCATTTCATCACCTTCAAACATCATAATCAAGGTAATAATCTCTTGGATCTAGAATTTCGGATTTTGAGCTTTTTCCTTCCGATTTCTTCGTGCGAATTTGGATTGTTGCTGGAATATGTTAGATATGGATTATCTATCTTGGATAAATATATTCCTACGGATTTATTGTCGTATAATTCGGATTTCATGAATATTGGGATTGAATCAAGAACACTTAGGGTTGACTTTGATATTTTTGGGGGTTTTCGATTAGATATTGTCGTTAACTCGGATTGTGGATTCCTATTGGATTATTGATGTCATTGATATTGTTTTGCTGGTTGGAATCGATCTTTTGGAAGTTTGTTTCGATAATTTGGGGTTGGTTGTAACCCACGGGTAAGAGGTTTGCTACGTATTCGTTAGAATGCCCCAATGAGTTTGATTATCATTGTATCGACTTTTGAGATAGTCGTGTTTCATTGCTTGATATGTGTATTGAATGGTTGTTGGTAATTATTGTTATTCAAGGTTGTTCGAGCGACCGACATCTCATTGTAGGACGTTTGTTCGAGGAAGGACATTCTTCACCGGTTGAGTAAGTTAATTCTTACTCAGTTAAAGGGATATTCATTCCTTTCGTTGTTGTTCATTCATAATCATAACTCATTCATATTGTATTAACCGTATCGAGACTTGTCATTGTCAATTAATCACTTCAGTCACGAGGAACGACGACTCCAATTATTTCATTGAGCTATCATTCATTTCACTATCATTTCATCTTGGTGAGTCATAATTAATTTTTCATGTCACTTTTGTTATATCGTGACATTCCGGGTCATACTGGCGTGTCGGTTGGTATGTGTAGGATTCGCATGTCGGGCATATTTAAGTCGTGTGTTGGTTGTTGGCCTCACATTGGACTGTGCACACGGTTCGATTGCTTCGTGAGACTGATTAGGTACAAGACCACACGTGTATTCGATCGATACTCGTTGGTGGCTTGTGCACGAACACATTTCCATCCCAGCATAGTGTGGCGCCACCCTTTGAGCCGTACCGTTAGTTGATTCATACATCATGTTTGATTGCGTATGTTTTCAACAAGATTGGGTTATAATCTAACCGATTCATTTTTGATCGAACTTGTGGTTGATACAACATATATATATATATATATGATTGTGTTTATTCAACTCTTGAGGATTATTGTTCTGTGTAACTGACCCCGTCGGGGGATTTTGTTTTTCAGGTCGTGGCAAGGCTAAGGCACGGGAAGATAACGTTGACGACGAGGAGTCCCAGTGATACTAGTAGGGGGCCCCAGTCTTTTCAGTCATTTATGTTTCCTTCATTTTATTCCGCTGCAGATATTCCGTTTGAATACTCATTTTATTTAGTGTTGTATATTTTATATTCATATAAAATATACATGTATTCTGTATTATCTTGGGTGTGTTGTATGAAACTCCTCATCGGAGTAATTAATGATGTAATGTGGTTCGGTACTACATTTACCCTGTGTAATTCATTCATTTTCATTCGCCTGGTGGGTCCCAGTAGGGGGTCCACGGCACTGTAATATCCGCCTAGTTTAGGGTGTTACAGAGTTGGTATCGGAGCATGGTTTTGAATACTATCTTCCGAGTCATGTCTCATTTGAAATCATCGTCATCGGACTAGTATCATTGGACTTTCGCGTCACGTGTGACCTGTGCAAATGCCGAGCCCATCAGACCAAGGAATAGTAAGATTTCCTCATTTATCATCTTCATTTTTGTCATGTTGATCATGTTAACTCATTAATCACTCAATTCATTTCATCACTCAGTTGTTGATCTTGAGGATCATATCATTAATCTTTTTAACTTGTTCAAGATAATCATTTCAAGAATATCATCAGATAATCATGTCACCTCAGTTAATCATTCATGTAATCACTGTGTTAGAGCGCGTATGCTAATTTTCATCATTTCATGATGTAAATCATAATGCGGTACTCATACGAGATATATAATTATCATGCGACCTTCCTACTTCAGTATGGAGAGAACTGTCAGGGGATGCACGGGGAGAGGCCGCGGTGCGGGCCGAAATCCGGGAAATAATCACTCACTGCCAGGAAGTCGTACCCAGGACTCAGCTCGATCGGAGGATATTCGGGTTGATCCACTCACTTTTACGCAGATCATGATGACCCATATGCAATTACTCAATCATCATTGCGCCACTCTGGCCGAACTAATCGAGAGAAGTCTCCCGTGTGAGCCTGCTACTAAGGAAATTGCTGAGCAACAACCTTCATCTGTCAGTAGGAAATCGACGAAGCGTAATCAGTCCGAAGGCGGTCAGTCTACCTTCAAGAAGCCTCGTGCGGGCCCTAACGTTTCTGAGCGACCTCCTACGGCGCCTAATCCTACGGGATCTCAACCCCGAGCGGCCAGATCAGCCATCACCTGTTTCAACTGTGGAACGCCGGGTCATTACAGCACTAAGTGTCTGAAACCGTCTATCACGTGCCATAACTGTGGGATTGCTAGGCATAAGGCCCCTTTTTGCCGAAGAGACTCCAAGAATACTCCGGCGGCATTTCAGGCCCCGAAGCAGTCAGCCGTTCAGAATCAAGCTACACAGTCAGCATCATTTAAAACGACAGGAGCGAATAAAGGCGAAGCTCATATTTATCAGACGGGTGCGTCCGGTTTGGGGGTCAGTAAGACCTGGATTCACGCAATGAAGTGGACCGATGATCCGGAGGCCCGAATGATCTCAGGTATACTCGTAATTTTATCTCAACCTGTGTGTATCCTTTTTGATACTGGTGCACCGCATTCATTCATTTCCGAATCATATTTGAATAGACTTCACTTGGGTAGTCCTATTAATTGTGGGCCTCATATCATTGGTCTACCTGGCAGTAGAAGAATTTTTGAAATCATGAGGTTAAGAACTGACCGGATTAAGCTTAATGACCGCGATTGGTTGGCGGACCTAATCATGGTAGATTTACCTAAGGGCGTAATATTGGGTATTAGTTGGATGGATCGTCATGATACCATCCTCAATGTTCGTAAGCGTATGGTCACTATCATTTCCGTCGTTGGAGTTGAGTGTGTCCTTCAGGGAGGTGATCCCCGTTGTTCCGGAAGAATCATTAATATGATGGAAGCAGTAAAATTACTCAATCAGAGTTGTTCAATCATTCATTATATCACTGTCATCGATTGACCGTTCTTAGGCAATCGAGATATTAAATCATTCATTATATCACTGTCATCGATTGACCGTTCTTAGGCAATCGAGATATTCAATCATTCATTATATCACTGTCATCAATTGGCCGTTCTTAGGCAATCGAGATATTCAATCATTCATTATATCATTGTCATCGATTGACCATTCTAAGGCAATCGAGATGTTCAATCATTCATTATATGTCATTGTCATCGATTGACCATTCTAAGGCAATTGAGATGTTCCATCATTCCTTATATCATTGTCATCGATTGGCCGTTCTTAGGCAATCGAGGTGTTCAACCATTCGTGATATCATTGTTATCGCTTGACGATGTACTCCCAGACGAGCTACCTGGTTTACCTCCACCGAGGGATGTGGAATTCACGATAGAGTTGGAGCCTGGTACGTCCCCAATATCGAAGGCACCGTACCGGATGGCCCCGACCGAAATGCAGGAATTGAAGAATCAATTAGAGAATTTGACCGAGAAGGGTTATATCTGACTGAGTGCGTCCCCGTGGGGAGCACCAGTATTGTTTGTCAAAGAAATAGGATGGTTCGTTCCGCTTGTGTATTGATTACCGGGAATTAAACCTGGTGACGATCAAGAATAACTATCCTCTACCCCGTATTGATGATCTCTTAGATCAACTTCAGGGAGCTTCAGTATTTTCCAGGATCGACTTAAGATCTGGATATCACCAGTTGCGCATTCGAGAGTCGGATATCGCGAGGGCGGCATTTCGAACACGCTATAGCCATTATGAGTTCATGGAGTTAATTAATGCACTAATGCACCTGCGGTGTTCATGGAATTAATGAATCGGGTTTTCATCGACTATTTGGATTAGTTCCTGGATGTCTTCATTGATGACATTTTGATTTATTCTCGTGATCGGGAGGAACACGAGTTTCACCTTCATCAAGTGCTCGACATGTTGAGACGAGAGCAACTTTTTGGAAAGTTTTCCAAATGTGAGTTCTGGATGTCCGAAGTGACATTTGTCTGTTGGAATATTTATTCCACACATTATTTAAGTTATGTTTTGATGATTAAAGTTGCTAAACAACAAAACAACATCGAGGCGAAGCAAAATGTCGAAGCAGACGAAGACGCAAAAAGTTGCAATCTGGACTGAATTAGCGCACGCTAAGTCATATACGTTAGCGCATGCTAACGAGGAGTCAACTGCATTCCAGCCAAGTTTCGAAGTTAGCTGAAGTGAAGTTAGCTGTAGAGATAGCGCACGCTAACACGGTATCATTAACGCACGCTATCGAGCCTTGTTACCGTTGTGAAAGAATTCAAACACAGAATAACGTATGCAATGAAGTCAGCATTAGCGCACGCTACAAAGAATGATTAGCGCACGCTAAGAAGTTTGAATCAAGTCAATCCGAACGTTGGAAAGATTCAGCAGAAAGTCAAGCATCAAACTTATAGTTTGACAAGTAAAGGCAACGGATATATTACGTTAACGCACGCTACTCAATCATGGTTAACGTACGCTAAGTAAGTGAGATAACGTACGTAAGATAGACAGTATAACGTACGCTAAAGAAGAAACGAAGCTACTGGACTGAAACTGGAAATATCTAGCGCACGCTAAGAAGGAAGGGCTAGCGCACGCTAGCTAGTCAACAGGCAGCAACGGCTAGTTTATGGGAAATGTCTATAAATACCATTCCTATGGTATTGTTTGAGCACAACAACTTCAAGCAAACGAGATATTCATTTGAGAATCATATACTTACATTGTTGTTGTAATATTGAGCTATATATTGTTAGTTTGAGTGTTTATACATTCAACATTATACACGAGCGAGAAAAAGAAAAGATACGATTTGATTCGGTGTTATTAGGATCAAGGATCCGGCATTGTTAGAATCACAATCGCTATCTTAGTAAGGTTTATCTAGTACCTATAGAAAGCTAGAGTGGTTGATTCCTTATCCAATAGAAAAGGAAAAACGGTTGTACTCGGACCGATAGAAGACGAGCTTGTAACGGTAATCCCTCGACCGATAGAAGAGAGGCGTAGAGGTTTTTATCTCGATCCTAAAGAAAAAGATACATCAAGAGAGGACGTAGGCTTCGTTAATACCCGAACCTCTATAAATCCTTGTGTGATTTATTTTCTGCAATTTATTTACGCTTCCGCATAAAACGGCACAAATAACCGATTTTATACCAATAATTGGTATCAGAGCGGTACTCCAATACACGGCTTAACATCCGAAGAGAAAAGATCCAATGGCGTTTCAAATGACTCCCGTCGAAGGCCTTGCTCTCAACCGACCACCATTTTTTGATGGCGCGAACTTCATGACTTGGAAGAAGAAGATGTCGATATTCATTCGAGCTTACGACATCGAACTTTGGAAGCTGATTTGTCTTGGTCCAAAAATTCCAATGAATTCCAACGGTACGCTTAAAAATTTTGAAGAATATGACGACTCCGATTGGAAAAACGACCATTTCAATTGTAAGGCAACTCAACTTCTTTATTGTGCCTTAAATCCGGAAGAACACAACCGGATATCATCGTGTGATAGTGCCAAAGAAATATGGAAAATGCTTGAGGTAACACACGAAGGTACGTCTCAAGTCAAGGAGACGCAGATAAACATGCTCCTTCACGATTATGAATTATTCCAAATGAAGGACGACGAATCCATCTCGATTATGCTTGACCGATTTTCGGTTATCACAAATGGATTAGCATGTTACGGAAAACCACTATCGAGTAGTGAGAAAGTAAAGAAAATTCTCCGATCACTACCTCGAGAATGGGATGGTACAGTTACGGCTATAATGGAATCTAAAGATTTAAATAATCTTGATTTTAGCGCTCTCGTTGGTTCACTTATCAACTACGAGATTGTTCTAAAATCTCGGAATGCCAAACCGAAACCGAAGGAGAGGTCGATAGCCTTCAAGGCTAAAATGTCGAAGAAGAAAGAAGAAACCCCGGTGGACGAAAGCGACGAAGAAATGGCATATTATGCCAAGAATATTAATAAGTTCCAACACTTATTAAACCGGAGAAAGAAGGACATCCAAGCGGGCGAATCGAAGAAACCCGACAACACTTGTCGATTATGTGGTAAACCAGGCCACTTTGCCAAAAACTGTTGAGTAAAGCAAAAGGAGGTTTTAATCGCAACATGGAGCGACGAAGATCCCGATGAAGATTTTCTTGACCAAAATAATCTCGCGCTCATGGCCCGGAGTTCATTCGACGATAGCGACGTCGAAAGCCAAGTAAGTAACTCCTACGACGAACTCTTTGAAGCATTCGAATTATTACATACGGACTATCAAAATGCTTTAAATGAAATTAAATCCCTCAAGTCTAAATATAAAACTTTGGAAATTGAAAATTCCAAAATACTTGAAAAAGGGAAATTTGTCGAGATTGATCATTCGAAATGCCTTGAAAATGAAAATATTTTGAAAAATGATCTTTTAAAAGTTCAAGATGAACTAAAAATTTTGACAAAGAAATTCTCCTGCGGCAACGATAAATTTGAACAAATGTTATGTGTTCAAAAATATACTTTAAATAAAGAGGGGTTGGGATTCAAATCACGTTCGAAAAATGAATCCGTCAATTTCAAAATACCCCGATGCGAAAAATGTTTGAAAATCGGGCATCACATTTCAAATTGCAAAAGCCCAAGACGGACGATAAAAATTAAAAAGATTTGGGTTCCTAAAGGAACAAACATTTCAAATATCGTCTACGTTTTAAAAGAAAAACCAACTATAGGTTGGATCCCCAAAAATAAATTTTAACAAATGATATTTTATAAAGGGGGAGAAGGAATTCTTTTTAGGAGAAATAATATTTTCAGGGGGAGTTTATACCCTTATTAATGCATAAATTGATATCATGCATATTTATATTTCATTTGGTACCCTTTAAATTTTTTTTACTTTTTGATGAAGACAAAAAGGGGGAGAAGAAGATGAATTGAGGTAAAAATGAGAAGGAGATGAATGGATAAAAAAGGAGAAAATCGAAGAAGTCGAAAAGAAAATAAAAAGCATACAAATAGGGGGAGTTGAAAAATTGAAAAAAAAAAACGACGGAGTTGAAAAATAAGGGAGATGTTGAAAAAGAAAAGAGGATTGGCGAAACTAACGAAACGATCAAAGCCAAAAACTTTGATTCGTAAATATACAGATATTATTTTTCAGGTTTTATCCAATTCAAGAGCTGTTTTGTAATCATCAAAAAGGGGGAGATTGTTGGAATATTTATTCCACACATTATTTAAGTTATGTTTTGATGATTAAAGTTGCTAAACAACAAAACAACATTGAGGCGAAGCAAAATGTCGAAGCAGACGAAGACGCAAAAAGTTGCAATCTGGACTGAATTAGCGCACGCTAAGTCATATACGTTAGCGCACGCTAACGAGGAGTCAGCTGCATTCCAGCCAAGTTTCGAAGTTAGCTGAAGTGAAGTTAGCTGTAGAGATAGCGCACGCTAACACGGTATCATTAACGCACGCTATCGAGCCTTGTTACCGTTGTGAAAGAATTCAAACACAGAATAACGTATGCAATGAAGTCAGCATTAGCACACGCTACAAAGAATGATTAGCGCACGCTAAGAAGTTTGAATCAAGTCAATCCGAACGTTGGAAAGATTCGGCGGAAAGTCAAGCATCAAATGGATAGTTTGACAAGTAAAGGCAACGGATATATTACGTTAACGCACGCTACTCAATCATGGTTAACGTACGCTAAGTAAGTGAGATAACGTACGTAAGATAGACAGTATAACGTACGCTAAAGAAGAAACGAAGCTACTGGACTGAAACTGGAAATATCTAGCGCACGCTAAGAAGGAAGGGCTAGCGCACGCTAGCTAGTCAACAGGCAGCAACGGCTAGTTTATGGGAAATGTCTATAAATACCATTCCTATGGTATTGTTTGAGCACAACAACTTCAACCAAACGAGATATTCATCTGAGAATCATATACTTACATTGTTGTTGTAATATTGAGCTATATATTGTTAGTTTGAGTGTTTATACATTCAACATTATACACGAGCGAGAAAAAGAAAAGATACGATTTGATTCGGTGTTATTAGGATCAAGGATCCGGCATTGTTAGAATCACAATCGCTATCTTAGTAAGGTTTATCTAGTACCTATAGAAAGCTAGAGTGGTTGATTCCTTATCCAATAGAAAAGGAAAAACGGTTGTACTCGGACCGATAGAAGACGAGCTTGTAACGGTAATCCCTCGACCGATAGAAGAGAGGCGTAGAGGTTTTTATCTTGATCTTAAAGAAAAAGATACATCAAGAGAGGACGTAGGCTTCGTTAATAGCCGAACCTCTATAAATCCTTGTGTGATTTATTTTCCGCAATTTATTTACGCTTCCGCATAAAACGGCGCAAATAACCGATTTTATACCAACATTGTCGGACATGTAATTTCATCATACGGAGTTCGTGTCGACCCTCAGAAGACGGAGGCTATCCGAGATTGGCTACCTCCGAAGAATGTTAAGGAGATCCGAAGCTTTCTCGGATTAGCCGGTTATTATCGGCGGTCTGTTGAAGGATTTTCTAAAATCGCTCAACCCATGACGAATCTTTTACAAAAAGATAAGAAATACACGTGGTCCGACGCGTGTCAACAGAGTGTTGAGGAACTCAAGAGCCGGTTAACTTCAGCACCTGTACTTTCTTTACCGCAAGGGACAGAAGGATTTGTGGTTTATAGTGATGAGTCCGGACAGTGTAATACCCGGTTGTAATTCAGTCATTATCATTCAGTAATTTCATTCGGTGATTGTCACTCAGTGGATTTTCACTCATTTATAATCATTCATCAATCATATTCATTCACCGTGTTCACCGTTCGGAAAAACTTCAAGTTGTGTATCGTTATTGTTCATTGTTTCAACTTTCCTCATATGAGTTCGACTTTGCTAGATCACCATTAATTTTTGGTAACTCCAAAAAATTTTAAATCCTTGCACTATTATAGAGCATCGAGTTAGCTTTCCAATGGTTCAAACGGTGAGTCAATCGGATTCCGGACGAGAGAGTTATGGTCGTTTTAGCTCAACCGCTCACTTTTCAGTTAGTGGCCGATCACTGCCGACCGAACTCGGCCGTGTCGTCCGACACGGCCCGTGCCGTACTCGTCCGGAAATGCCGAAGTGTCTGCCTCAGGACCCGACCGTGTCGTCTGGCACGGCCGAGTCGAACCCTTCCGGATAAGCCTGAACCAACTGCCCAGAGGCCCGACCGTGTTCCAGGACACGGTCGAGTCAATGCCGAGCACCGCGGACGGGTCACTGTCGGTAGGCCCCTTCGCGCCGCGACCGTGTCAAGCAGGACACGGTTGAGTCCCTGCCGGCCAGCTGCACGCTGCGACCGTGTCAGGCGGACACGGTCGAGCCTGTCAGCCGAGTCAACCCCTATAAATTGGTTTTTTGAGCATTTCAGCTCATTTTTTCCATCTTCTTCACCTGCAACCGAGAGAGAATAACTTGAGGGAGAGATTTCTTCATCAATTATCATTTGAGTGTGTATTTTTCATCACCTTCAATCATTTGGGAAGCTTGGATAGTCGATTTTACACGTTTTCATCGGATCGAATAGGTTGGATCTTCAAGAGGTAAATTCTTCAACACTTTGGACTTCGATTTTGTGTTGAGATATGATGTTTTGGACGTTATAATCATGTTATATGAAGGGATATGTATATGATTATGAGTTTGTATAAGGATTCATTAGATTATTGAGGAATTATTCAAGAACACCTTGAATATCGAGTTGGAATTGGGGATTTTCGATTAATTATCGTTATAATCACGTTTTCGGATATTCATCTTGGATTATTAATCATATTGAAGATGTTTTGTTGGTTTGAAACACTTCTTGGGGACTTTGATATTGGTATATCGAGGTTTGATTGTAAACAATCGGAGTTTGGATACAACGTGTTTGATTTAATGCCTCTATGGACTTGGTTTAGTCGTATCGACGTTTTGAGTTCGTTATATTCGTGTTTGATTCGTATATTGAACGGATTGTTGGTAATTGTATTATTTAAGGTTGTTCGAGCGACCGATATCTCAATTAGGACGTTGTTCGTGGAAGGATAATTGTCACCGGTATTGTGTAAGTTAATTCTTACTCGGTTAAAAGGATATTCATACCTTTTGTTGTTGATAATTCATAATCATAACTCATTCATCATTGTATTAATCATATTAATCACTTGGTCATAAGGAGCAGCGGTTCCAATCCTTTCGTTGAGCTATCATTCATTTCATTATTACTCTCATCTCGGTGAGTCATTCTTGACTTTGTCAGATTATTATTTATTCATTGATATTCATTACGGTCATTCTCGTTCATATGACCTTCTGGGTTCATATTGCGTGGCCGGGTGTGGCTGTGTGGAATTTTTAGTCGGGCACACGATGGTTATTGTATTGGGTTCACCGATACATTAGACCGTGCACACGGGAAAGCGTTACACCGTGAGACTAATTAGGTACACGGACGGGTGTTGTACACTCGCACAGAACACTACGGGCGTACTATGGTACTCCTCTTCAGCGTAATTCATAACTAAGATATTTCATAACTTCAGTTATTCATGATTGTGTATTTTCAACCCTTGAGGATTGTTTGTTCTTTGTAACTGACCCCGTTTGGGGATTTTGTTTTTCAGGTCATGGCAAGGCAAACGCACGGGAATAGCATGTTGATGTCGAGGAGTCCGAGTGATACTAGTAGGGGGCCCCGATCTTTCAGTTATTCATGTTACTGTTCTTTATTTTCCGCTGCAGACTTTCATTTGAATACTCCGTTTCATTCAGTGTTGTGTATTTTATCCTCATATAAAATACACTAATATTCGGTATTGTCCTGGTGTATTGTAATTAAACTCCTCATCGGAGTAATTATTGTTGTAATGTAGTTCGGTACTACATTTATCTTGTGTAATTCATTCATTTTCATTTGCCTGGTGGGTCCCAGTTGGGGATCTACGGAACTGTAATATCCGCCTAGTTTGGGGTGTTACAGACAGGGTCTCGGATGTGTACTCATGCAGAACGGGAAAGTTATTGCTTATGCTTCACGACAATTGAGACCTTATGAGGTTAATTATCTAACCCACGACCTGGAGTTAGCAGCCATGGTATTTTGCATTGAAGATTTGGCGTCATTATCTTTATGGCGTTACCTGTCAGATATTCACCGATCATAAGAGTTTAAAGTATATATTTACTGAGAAGGAGTTAAATATGCGACAGATACGGTGGTTGGAACTAATCAAAGATTATGAGATCGAGATCCTTTACCACCTGGACAAGGCGAACGTTGTCGCCGTCTCCTTGAGTCGTAAGTCCGTTCAGGAGCAGATGCTTGCTCGATTATGATTCGAAGGAACTTCAAATAGAATTTCGAGACCCGAGATCGAGGTCTGGTTACAGCGAGTACAAGGGCAACTTTATACGTTGGAGATTTCATCGCCACTTGAGGAGGCGATCAGGGAGAATCAGGGTTTGGACCCATTTCTGTTACGCATTCGAGAGGATGTGACTCAAGGGATAGCCCCCGGGGTTGCGGTTCACGAGGATGGACTTTTGCATTTTAAGAATCGGTTGTGCATACCGGCGATTGACGAGTTGAAAAAAAAAACTCAATTTTGAGAGAAGCTCATGCTACCCCTTATTCCATTCACCCGGGGTCTAGAAAGATGTATAAAGACTTGGAACAAAATTACTGGTGGAGTAATATGAAGCGAGAAGTCGCGGAATTTGTTTCGAGATGCTTAACCTGTCAGCAAGTCAAGATAGAACATTAGCGACCGGCGGGTATACTGAAAACTCTCCCTATTCCAGAGTGGAAGTGGGAGGATATTTCTTTGGACTTCATCACGAGTTTGCCGACGAGTCGTCGTGGCATGAACACAATCTGGGTAATTGTGGTCCGCTTAACTAAATCGGCTCATTTCCTTGAAATTAAGGATACGTGGGGTCCCGAGAGACTTGCCCCGTTGTTTATCAACGAGATAGTGAGACTGCACGGTACTCCCAAAAGTATCATTTTCGATCGTGACGGACGATTCGTGTCTCATTTTTGGAAATCAGTTCATCATGTTATGGGAACTCAGCTTAATCTCAATACAGCTTTTCATCCTCAGTCCGACGGACAATCAGAGAGGACTATTCATACTTTGGAGGACATGTTGAGGGCATATGTCCTCGATTGGAAAGATGATTGGGAAGCCCAACTACCGTTGATCGAGTTCACGTACAATAATAGTTGGCATTCTTCGATTAAGATGGCACCTTACGAGGCCTTGTACGGCCGTCGTTGTCGATCTCCTTTGTGTTGGGATGACTTATCAGAATCAATCGGCACTGAGCCCGATATGCTTATAGCCGCCCGTGAGAAGGTAGCTTTGATCATGAGTCATTTGTTGACCGCTCAGAGTCGACAAAAATCATATGCAGATAATCGTCGTCGACCATTAGAGTTCGAGACGGGTGACCATGTTTTGGTCAAGGTATCCCCGAGGCGTGGTATCTTCCGTTTTGGGAAGAGGGGAAAGTTGAGTCCGAGATTCATTGGACCGTTTGAGATTTTGGATCGAGTAGGTGAGCTAGCTTATCGATTGGCCTTACCTCCGGCATTGAGCCGAATTCATAATGTGTTTCACGTCTCTCAGTTGCGGAAGTATGTTGCCGACCCGAGTCACATACTTCAGTTCGACGAAATCGAGATCGCCGATGATCATTCATATGAGGGGCGTCCTATACGAGTTTTAGAGCGGCGAATCAAACAGTTGAGGAACAAGACGATTCCTTTGGTTAAAATTCAGTGGTCTAGACACGGAGTCGAAGAGGCTACTTGGGAAACCGAGGATAGTATACGGGAGAGTTATCTGAGTTGTTTGACCCTTAGTTTCGGGGACGAAACACTTTTAAGGGGGGGTGTATGTAATACCCGATTGTAATTCAGTCATTATCATTCAGTATTTATCATTCAGTAATTGTCACTCAGTATTTTTCACTCATTAATGATCATTTGTCACTCATATTCAATCATTGTATTCATCGTTCAGAGTAATTGTACCGTGTATCAATCGTCATTCATCATCAATCTAGTTGGATAAACATGCGGTGTTTACCATCGTTGTCATTTCATAGTGTGTTGTGTGTGAGGAGTAGCGCACGCTACGTACTCTCTTTAGCGTGCGCTAATTGAGTACGGGTAGCGCACGCTACCTCTCAACACTAGCGCACGCTAGTATGTTTCAAGCAGGCAGTCCAGAAGGTACTGGACTGCAGTTGGGTTATAAGTAGCGCACGCTACGAATGGTAAGTAGCGCGCACTAGTAGGCTGGAGTAGCGCACGCTATGCAGCCGGTATAGCGCGCGCAAAGGTCGGATCAGGTTGAGTCCAGTGGCTACTGTACTGCATTGGATTAATTCATAGCGCACGCTATGAGTGGTTTTTAGCGTACGCAAATGATGTTGTAGCGCACGCTAAATATTGATTGTAGCGCACGCTACCGCGATCAGATCAGAGGATAGAAGGTTCTGGACTCCAGTACTGGGCATCAGATAATTCGTTAGTGCACGCTAACATTTTGGGGTTAGCGCACGCTAAGTGTTCAGCCGTAGCGCATGCTACAAGAAGGTACGTAGCGCGCGCTACCATTTTCGGATAGTGAGTACTGGACTAACAAAAACACCCGTTAGCGCACGCTAAGAACTGGGGCTAGCGCGCGCTAAACTGTGATTTATATACATTGGATAGTGTAGCCCAGATTTCGTCATTTGTTATTTCTTCTCATTCTCTCACCGATTCCGGGCGATTTGGAGCTTCTTGGGGAGTGTTCTTCGAGGTGCAATCATCAATCATCATCTTCAAGTATATAATCCGGAGTAATCATCATTTCATCACCTTCAAACATCATAATCAAGGTAATAATCTCTTGGATCTAGAATTTCGGATTTTGAGCTTTTTCCTTCCGATTTCTTCGTGTGAACTTGGATTGTTGCTGGAATATGTTAGATATGGATTATCTATCTTGGATAAATGTATTCCTACGGATTTATTGTCGTATAATTCGGATTTCATGAATATTGGGATTGAATCAAGAACACTTAGGGTTGACTTTGATATTTTTGGGGGTTTTCGATTAGATGTTGTCGTTAACTCAGATTGTGGATTCTTATGGGATTATTGATGTCATTGATATTGTTTTGCTGGTTGGAATCGATCTTTTGGAAGTTCATTTCGATAATTTGGGGTTGGTTGTAACCCACGGGTAAGATGTTTGCTACGTATTCGTTAGAATGCCCCAATGAGTTTGATTATCGTTGTATCGACTTTTGAGTTAGTCGTGTTTCGTTGCTTGATACGTGTATTGAACAGTTGTTGGTAATTATTGTTATTCAAGGTTGTTCGAGCGACCGACATCTCGTTGTAGGACGTTTGTTCGAGGAAGGACATTCTTCACCGGTTGAGTAAGTTAATTCTTACTCAGTTAAAGGGATATCCATTCCGTTCGTTGTTGTTCATTCATAATCATAACTCATTCATATTGTATTAACCGTATCGAGACTTGTCATTGTCAATTAATCACCTCAGTCACGAGGAACGAGGGTTCCAATCATTTCATTGAGCTATCATTTATTTCACTATCATTTCATCTTGGTGAGTCTTTATTGATTTTCGATGTCACTTTTGTTATATCGTGACATTCCGGGTTATACTGGCGTGCCGGTTGGTATGTGTAGGATTCTCATGTCGGGCACATTTAAGTCGTGTGTTGGTTGTTGGCCTCACATTGGACTGTGCACACGAGTCGATTGCTTCGTGAGACTGATTAGGTACAAGACCACACATGTATTCGATCGATACTCGTTGATGGGTTGTGCACGGAAACATTTCCATCCCGGGCGTAGTGTGGCGCCACCCTTTGAGCTATACCGTTGGTTGATTCATACAGCATATTTGATTGCGTATGTTTTCAACAAGATTGGGTTATAATCTAACCGATTCATTTTTGATCGAACTTGTGGTTTATACAGCATATATATATGATTGTGTTTATTCAACTCTTAAGGATTGTTGTTCTGTGTAACTGACCCCGTCGGGGGATTTTATTTTTCAGGTCGTGGCAAGGCTAAGGCACGGGAAGATAACGTTGACGGCGAGGAGTCCCAGTGATACTAGTAGGGGCCCCCAGTCTTTTCAGTCATTTATGTTTTCTTCATTTTATTCCGCTGCAGATATTCCGTTTGAATACTCATTTTATTCAGTGTTGTATATTTTATCTTCATATAAAATATACATATATTATGTATTATCTTGGGTGTGTTGTATGAAACTCCTCATCGGAGTAATTAATGATGTAATGTGGTTCGGTACTACATTTACCCTGTGTAATTCATTCATTTTCATTCGCCTGGTGGGTCCTACTCGGGGGTCCACTGCACTGTAATATCCGCCTAGTTTGGGGTGTTACATACCGAAAGATTGGAGGTACATGAAAGACCATCCAAAAGATCTTGTGATTGGAAACATCAATGATGGTGTTCAAACCCGAAGGAGAACCATCGATTATATAGCTCATTGTGCTTTCGTATCCGAAATAGTTCCCAAGAATATATCCGAGGCCCTTGATGATGAAAGTTGGGTGATGGCAATGCAAGAGGAGCTTGTACAATTCATGCACAATAATGTATGGAATTTAGTTCCCGCTCCTAAAGATAAAACAATTATCGGAACTAAATGGGTGCACAAAATCAAGAGTGACAAAGACGGTTACCCAATTCGAAATAAATCTCGTTTGGTCGATCAAGGGTATAATCAAGAGGAAGGCCTTGATTACGAAGAAAGTTTTGCTCCCGTTGCTCGACTCGAAGCCATCCGTTTGTTATGTGCATTTGCCGCTCACAAAAAGATCAAACTATTTCAAATGGATGTGAAAAGTGCATTCTTGAATGGCTACATTCAAGAATAAGTCTATGTCAAGCAACCTCCCGGTTTTGAAGATCATCAATTTTCGGATCACGTCTACAAGCTCAACAAGGCACTCTACGGGTTGAAACAAGCACCCCGAGCATGGTATGATCGTTTAAGTCAATTTTAATTGCAAATGATTATAAAAGAGGTAAAGTCGATAATACCTTGTTTGTGAAAATATTGAATAATGATATACTTCTTTGCCAAATCTATGTTGATGACATTGTATTTGGAGCTACTAACGAATCATTGTGCCAAGATTTCTCTAATCTTATGAAAGGAGAGTTCGAGATGAGTATGATGGGAGAATTACCATTCTTCCTTGGGCTTCAAATCAAGCAATGCGAAGATGGAATCTTTATTCATCAAACAAAGTACTCAAACGATCTCCTAAAGAAATTCAAAATGGAGAGTAGCAAAGTGATTTCAACGCCAATGTCCTCATCATTAAAGCTTGGAAAAGATAAAAATGGCAAATCCGTAGATCAAAAATTATATCGAGGTATGATCGGATCTTTGTTATATTTGAATGCTTCTAGGCCAGACATAATATTTGCTACATGCTTATGTGCTCGATTCCAAGCTAATACCAAGGAATCACATTTAATTGATTGTAAATGGATTTTTCGTTACTTGAAAGGGACCATCGGACTAGGTCTATGGTATCCCTCTTGCTTGTACTTTAATTTGATTCCATATAGTGACGCCGATTTCGGCGGATGCAAAATTGATAAAAAGAGTACTAGTGGTACATGTCATTTCATTGGTTCATGCTTAATATCGTGGGGAAGTAAAAAGCAAACCAGTGTAGCGTTGTCTACAGCTGAGGCCGAATACGTTGCTGCAGGGAGCGCCTGTGCTCAGGTACTATGGATCAAAAATCAACTCCGCGACTACGGCATTTATTTTGAAAATACCCCTATATTATGTGATAATACTAGTGCTATTAATCTGAGTAAAAATCCCGTACTGCATAGTAGAACTAAGCATATAGATATTAGACATCACTTTTTATGCGATCATGTGCAAAATAAAGATATATGCTTAATTTTTGTCGGGACGAAGGACCAACTTGCTGATATTTTTACAAAACCTCTTCCCGAGGAATCATTTAATAATATTCGTTTGCAACTTGGTATGGGACATCTAGACAATTTTTGAAATTAGCTTTCTACTCGAGAATTCAATATCTATGAAACATTCCATTCGCTAGCGCGCGCTAGCTTCATTTTTTTTAACGCGCGCTAACTTTCGTCTTCGATAGCGTACGCTAACCTTTTATCTTTTGCGTTTGCTAATTAAAACTCTTCATATTCCGAATTTGCTACTGGACAGTCCAGTGAGCTACCCATATACTCCTAACGTTCGCTAATGTTACATTCCTAGCGTATGCTAATTAAAGCGGCTCAGTTCACTATATAAACTCTGTTCAGCTCAGAAACACTCTCATCCTCTCATAACTTACGCAAACACACAGATCCCCTTTCAGTCCCTAGCCGAAAAATTCGATTCATCCTATCCCGATTCCTTCTTCACTCCTCTCAGATTTATGTCGAGCAAGGGCCGCAAAGCTATGGAGAAAACTTACAAAAACGCAAAACTCCCTCGCGACCCCGAATACGATGCGACCCGCTTTGTGTCATATACCGCGTCGAAGGTGTTTTCTGAAATTCTCCCTCAGGAGCATATTACGGACTGCTACTTCTTTAATTTTCCAAGCCTAGAACGGGTAAATGTTGTTATCTCGGATTTTTTCTCCTCCATTGGAATTGCCCGATTCGTTCAATGTAAGGATCCCATATTTCCCGAGCTTGTCCGCGAATTTTACACAAACCTTCATGTTGCTGAAAGTGAAGGTTCCTCATCCCTACTCTTAGGGAGTTTGGTTGGAGGAACGGTAGTGAAAGTTTCCTCGGAAATTTTAACTCAACTTTTTGGTCTACCATTCGATGGGTTTTCGTGTACTGGAAAATCGATTGCTGAGGAAACTGGAGTAAGGGAGATTGATGTGAAGGAATTCCTGAGTTCAAAAGCCGTAATAGACATCACCAACGAATTCTTCGAGAACAATGATTTTGGGATTAACATACGACTCCTTTTAGTTGCTCTCACAAAGTGTATAATGCCCAAGGTAAACACGCAACATAAGTTAGTCAGAGTCGACAAACACATTGTATACCGAGTGCTTAATGATGATAAAGTTGATTTTGCCGATATCGTCAAAAGTTGGATGAAAGTGAAGGGCGACCTTTTTCGGTCAAAGAATTATGCATCTCGATCCCACAAGGCTGGAATGCCGTATGGTTCCATCCTAACGGCGATCTTCAGATTTCATCACGTGGACTTGTTGAAGGACAAAGCCGTCCCCGTTTCTCTTGGCCATGAGATCCCAGATTACTCGCTAAAGGCCATACACTATGTCTGGACGATCAACCGAGGCTGGATTCTTTTCCCATATCTTCGCGAAGATGACCAAGTGGAGAAAGGGACACGTATGCCTACACCGGAAGAGAGAATCACTCGACGAGGACCACACACCCTTCGGGAAATGCAAACCGGGGAATTTGTGAGGAATCCCACTTCTAAGGGAAAGCGTCCGATGCGAGAGACTCTTACCGAGGAAGAGGAGAGTGACCTCGTTTCACGGATGCACAGCATAGAGACTTCTCAAATGGAGATCCGTGAAGACGTTCGTTCTCTTCGCTCCAAGGTTCAAGGAGTACGCGGGCTGATTGAAGATTTCATTCGCTTCACTCATCCATCGTTCCTGCTTCCACCGTCCTCATCCGAGCACGCACCCTAGTTTTAGGACGTTGATACTCGTTGTAGCAACTTTTATTTCAAATGTTTTTGACGTCCCTTGCTTTGAATATCTATGTGTAATGCTTTAACTATTTTTCAATAAAATATGCATTTCTCTTCATTCAGTTTTCATGTAGCCTGGCATTTGTTGATTATGTGTTTTCGTTTTGGTTCATGGCATTTGGTTTGTATTATGTTTTATACGTAACGTCATAGGGGGTGTCCTTTTTGTTTATGTCAAAAAGGGAGAGAAATACTCCAAAAACCGGAACGTACTAACATATCAAACAAGTTACCTTGATTCGAAATTTTTTAAAAACGTTTTTGCAGGTATAAATTAAATGTTTTGACATCATCAAAAAGGGGGATATTGTTGACTTAAAGTATTTTGATGATGATCGTATTCAAAACATTTAACAAAATGTATCTCATCGATATGCTACATTGAAGGAAAATTATGTTCATAGCGCACGCTATAGTCTCAAAGGTAGCGCACGCTATCGAGGGATCAAGTCACCTGCAGTCAGGCATGTTATCTGCAGCCTAGTGGAGTCACCTAATGGATAGCGCACGCAAAGGTCACAATATCAGCGCACACTAAGCGGTTAGTCTTAGCGCACGCTATCATCCTTATTTAACGCACGCTATCGCATCAGTCAAAGTGGACAGTAAGGTCTGGAAAGAAAAGAAGGAATTACTTTGCGCACGCTACGGAAGATTATGTATGCACGCTATTCTTACTCATTAGCACACGTTACCTACCAAGTCTTGAGACAATAGAAAAAGAAGTCGGAGAGAGGATGTAGGCAAGTTGCCGAACCTCTATAAATCTTTGAGTCTTTTACTTTCCGCACTATTTTCTTTTATTCGCGAGAAAGTTCGATATTCCGCATTACCACTATTCAACCCCCTTCTAGTGGTTAATTTATCTCTTCAGTCTCTTTAAATTGTATTGTGCAATGATAAATGTCGAAGATTAAACAATTCTCTAGGAGTTTGCGGTGGATTTGTTGCTGAATATTCTTTCAAGTGATAATGAACTCCTCTGTAAGGTGTAATAAGTCCACTTGTCAACATAAATCCAGCACAAACTGTAACACCCCAAAACCATAGGGGAATATTACATGCCGCAGATCCTTCCCACGAGGATCTACCAGGCTAAACAAGACAAAACGACCAAGTGTTTGCCCGGCCGGGGGCAAACAATACAATGATATGGACCGTTAAGGTCAATTATTAACAACTATACTGACTGATGAGGTCGCATGACTGACACAAACAGAAAAATTCAATCTTTACAATGAATACCCACGTAGGGGTAAAGATACAAAATAGCGGAAGATGGATTACAACTCTTACGATACAACACAACTCAACTTAACTCTCAACTCTTGATTAGTATCGTAGCCCATCACTTCCTGTGCCGGTCATGTGACTGCTCCACGAACCTGCATGTACCTGGACACAAAACAGACATCCACCCCCGATTACTCGGGGGTTAGCAAAATTCCACTATTTTGCTAGTGCAAGGATAATACGATATGAAGTGCAACAAGCAAATAGCAACCACGAATTAGATACGGCAATCGACTATCAAAATATTCCCGAGGAGTTTTAGAATTCCGAACTCAAGCAAAGAAGTATTTGAAAAGAAACTCATCATCTCGGGGATTTTTAATGTAGAAATTCTTTTGGACCTCGAGTCCCAATTTACAAAACCTTTTCGAAATCTTTAGGGCCTCAGCCCGATTCTCGTTTCAAAACACGTTAGCTAAGATATCATCATGAGTGCGAGACCCAACTTTGAAACGTTATCCAATCAATCACAGTTACACGATCATTGCTCGTACACATCATGTACCGAACTCTAGAGGCCTCAACGGACCCTACCCAGAACACACACGTTGTTCGTACACATCATGTACCGAACTCCAGAGGCCTCGTCGGACCCTACCTGGAACACACACGTTGTTCGTACACATCCTGTACCGAACTCCAGAGGCCTCGCCAGACTCTACCTGGAACACACACATTGTTCGTACACATCATGTATCAAACTCCAGAGGCCTCGTCTGACCCTACCCGGAACATGTAACACCCCCAAAACCATCCGAGATATTACAGCACCGTGGACCCCACACGAGGAGATCCACCAGGCGAATACGACTAAAATACATCAAATTAACCAACAAGGGAAATCATAGTCCCTACTATGATATCCGACACAATATTCCGATAAGGAATTTCAACGACAACAATGGGCCTACATGGCCAAAAATGAAATACAATGACATCCACGAGCATTTGCTCAGATAATACATAATGACAACGGCTGACAAACTGGAGAACACTCCAACTGACTGACCAACATGAATAACTCGGACTAGCATCGCTCGAATGCCTCGTCGCCATCGCCATGCCCCTATGTCTCAACTCTCTCCTCGCAACCACCTAAAACATGAAAACATGTTCCGCCCCCACGGGGTCAGTCATCTAGATAATGAACATCAAATACATGTATAACATGATATGCATCCAAAGGCAGAATGAAACGGTACAATAACAATAATAAGAATACGAGATGCTCACAAACCAAGGTAAAAATCGAGCAATCATGAAACACTATGCCCACGACATACTATTAATACCTGTTCAACAGGTTAGAGCATAAATGCCCAACGGCGAATCATAATTATAGAATGCCACAATGAATTGCACGAGCATAAACCAAACCAGAACTGAATTCAATATGAATCACAATGCCCGAAGGATCCAACGAAAATACCAAGACATCACAAAGTCCTGAAAGCCACTCAGCCGAAGTTGTCAAATATCACAATCACCTGCAACCAAAACAGCCCGAAGTTGTATCAATGAGGGCCGAAGCCACGGCACGAAGCTGTATCACAATGAGGGCCGAAGCCACGGCACAAAGCCGTATCACAATGAGGGCCGAAGCCACGGCACGAAGCCGTATCACAATGAGGGATGAAGCTACGGCACGAAGCCGTATCACAATGAGACCATCCAATGGCCGTGACCTACTGAACTGTAGGTGTTGGGAAACCAATCGCGAAGGTCCAAGCCCTAAACTTACCCATAATGAGATCACCTAGTGACCGTGACCTGCTGAATTACAGGTGCTGGCAAACCAACCGCGAAGGTTCAAGCCCAGACTTACCTATCGAGCACTAGCCGAGACTATCCTAGAAAACATAATTAATCACAAACGGAAATGATCCAAAGATTAACGAATTCACAAGAATGATAGTGTGCTGCCTTTAATATCCGGGGGTAAACTTTTTTTTTTTTGTTTCACTGTTGAGTTGTACATATTCATTTGGAATTGTACAAACGCCGTTGTATTGTATCCTTTGTGTTTGTTGAGGTGCGTTGGATTGTAGTTCGTTCATTCTGGTTGAGAGTTGGTGGAACAACTTGGTTGTCCACTTTGTTGAGCTAACGTACGTTAGCTTGTGCGCTTAACGTACATTAGTCTTTAGGCATTACGTACGTTATGATGTTCATGTTACGTACGTAATGAGTGGTAGGTGGAGGGAACCTTCCTTGGACTCGACTTTCGGACGGTGGGTCCCGGGCATCTTTGATCCGATCTTACTATTGCAGTCAACGGATCCTTACGTACGTTAAGAGGTGAGCTCTACGTACGTAATCCATGTAGCTTGCTAACGTACGTAAATGGTTATTTTTTACGTACGTTAAGGTCTTCGTATTTTGGGTGAGTTGGTTTCGAAGTTAGCATTATGTACGTTAAATAGCGTATGTAATGGCCCTTACGTACGTTAACCTTGGTGTATAACGTACGTAATGTGTTTGTCAGATTATATAACTTGGTTTCGTATTTCATTTCTTCACGAACCAAAATCATTTTTCTCTCCCTAGAATCATCCTTCTGTACTTGTTCTTGATGTTTAGCCCCGTCCAACACGATTTTGATCATCCTAGCTTGGATTGAAGCTTGAAGTTGGAAGTTTGTTGGTTCTCCTTTGTTGTTTGGAGAGTTATTCTTGTTCTTCATTGGTAAGTTATCTTAATCTCTTGTTCTTCAAGTTATTTTCGAATATGATGATGATGTTGTTGTTGTTGTTTTCCTCGTATAGTTGGTGATTGTTGGAGTATATCATGATTCTTGATGAGTTTTCATAACTTGTATTGTAGAACATGATGATTTTGTCTTGAGGAGGAGTTGTTCTTGATGTTATATAATGTTTGGAGGTTATAATCATGTATAGGAAGGATTATGTTAAGATTGCTATATGATTAACATAGTCTTGATATGATTGTTGTTGTTGATTGTGTTTTTGGAGGGATTATAACCAATTTAGTAAGGAATTATGATGAATTATGTAATGATTATCATAATCTTGAAATGGTTGAGTGAACCTTGTTGATTAATCCGAATTCATGATGAATGTTTAATTGATTATGGTTTAGACATCATGTTTGTTGAGATGATGATGTTCTTGGGGTATTGATGATGATATTGGTGATATTATCATTTTGAGATGTTTGTTTTGATGATTGTTCTTAAGTGATTCTTGTTGAATTGATTTCGCAAGTGTTAAGAACGTAATGATCATGTTAATCGATCATTGAGGTGTTGGAGGACGTTAGAATTCACGGTTGAGAACTATGATATTCGTTGGTTGAGTTTAACCGATTCGGGGTTGAATCGGGATTACCATTAGTGTTGTTTTCCATTGATTTTGTGTTATTGAATGAATTGCATTTCATTCAAGGTTGTTCAAGTGGTTGTGATCGTCGGAAGACACCATTCGTCATTTCGTGTAAGGACGTTGATCGTGGAAGGACTTTCTCGCCTTTGGTTTGAGGCAAGTTTTATACTTGAACTGGTCAATGAGATTAATGTTATCCTGTATGTGTATGAATGTGTGTATCATTTCGAGACTTGATCTCTCTATGATTTCGTTGATATTTGGAGATTATTTGATGCAATACCCTTCGACAATTATGATAGATGTTATTGTTATTCGTTCACGACCTGTTTAAGGCATCGAAACTCTTGTTGTTATTGTTGTTGTCGATAGCCGGTCCGCGGTATCGAAGTATCGATTATTGTTGACGGTGATGTCAGTCTAAGACATCGTTGCGATTGTTATTATCGAATTGGTATTGTTGCTATTGTATTGGCCAATTGAAGGCATTTGACGTATCCGATTTTCATCTCTGTTTTCGGTGGTCGGTTTAAGACACCGGGACATCTATTCTAATCGAGTTGTTGTTATCGATTGGTCATTCTAAGATAATCGATGTATTGAATTGGGATTATCGAAGATAATTCCCATCCGTTATGTTGTTGTTATCGATTGGCCATCCTAAGGTAATCAATGTATTGAATTGGGATTATCAAAGATAATTCCCATCCGTGGTGTTGTTGATATCAATGGGCCATTGTAAGGCAATCGAGGTATTGAATTGGGATTATCGAAGATAATTCCATCCGTTGTATCATTATTTATCGATTGACCATTCTAAGGTAATCGATATTGAATTGTGACTGTCGAAGACATTTCCCATCCGTTGAGTCATCGTCATCGATTTACCGTTCTAAGATAATCGAGGTGTTGAATTGGGACCATCAAGGATAGTTTCCATCTGTTGGGTTGTTGTGATCGATTGGCCATTACAAGGCAGTCGAGGTATTTGAATTGGGACCATCGGGGACAGTGCCCATCCATGAGTTATTTTGGTCATGTTGGCCGACTCAAGGCAGCACACTATTATTCTTGTATTTCAGTAATCTTGGGATCATTGCCGTTTGTGATTAATCGTATTTTGGAGGTTAGTCTCGGCTAGCGCTCGATGGGTAAGTCTGGGGCTTGAACCTTCGCGGTTGGTTTCCCAGCACCTGCGATTCAGCAGGTCACGGTCACTGGGTGATCACATTTTGGGTAAGTTTGGGGCTTGAACCTTCGCGGTTGGCTTCCCAACACCTACAGTTCAGTAGGTCACGGTCATTGGATGGCCTCATTGTGATACGGCTTTGTGCCGTGGCTTCGGACCTCATTGTGATATGGCTTTGTGCTGTGGCTTCGGCCCTCATTGTGATACGGCTTCGTTCCGTGGCTTCGGCCCTGGGCTTCGTGCCGTAGCTTCAGCCCTCATTATGATACCGCTTAGTGCCGTGGCTTCGGCCCTCATTGTGATACGGCTTCATGTCGTGGCTTCGGCCCTCAAATGATACAGCTTTCGGGCTGTTTAGCTTCGGGCCATTGTGATGATTGGCAGCTTCAGCTGAGTGGTTTTTCAGACCATTGTGATATTGTGGCAGCTTCGGCTGAGTGGCTTTCAGGCCATTGTGATGTATCGGTATTATCGTGGGAGCCTTCGGGCGTTGTGATTCGTATTTATTTCAGCGTTGGTTTGGTTTACCTTCGGGTAATGTTTTGGTTGTGTTCTATATTGATGATTTGCCGTTGGGAACTTGTGTTCTAACCTGTTGAGCAGGTACCGATCGTATGCCGTGGGCATAGTGTTTCTCGAATGCTCGTTTCTTACTTTGGTTTGTGAGCATCTCGTATTACCCTTGTTGTACCATTTATTCTGCTTTTGGATGCATATCATGTTGTACATGTATTTGATATTCATTATCTGGATGACTGACACCGTGGGGGCGGAACATGTTTACATGTTTTAGGTACTTGCGAGGAGAGAGTTGAGACACGGGGGCGATGGCGACGAGGCATTCGAGCGATACTAGTCCGAGATGTTTTGGTGTTCATATCGGTCAGACAGTTTGGAGTACTCCAGTTTTGTTCAGTTGTTGTCATTTTGTATTATCCGAGCGAGGATCGTGAGTGTTGATGTATTTTTATTTTGGCCATGTAGGCCCACTTTTGTGGTTGAAATTCCATATCGGAATATTATGTCGGATGTCATAGTAGGGACTGAAATTCCCATTTTGGTCAGTTTGGTGTATTTTTGGTCGTGTTCGCCTGGTGGATCTCCCGGTGTGGGATCCACGGCACTGTAATGACCCAATGGGATTTGGGGGTGTTACACTTCCTTGATTCGGCCAACACGACGACGGTAACTCACGGATGGGTACCGTACTAGACAGTCCCAATTCAATACCTCGATTACCTTAGAACGGCCAATCGATAACAACGAACAACGGATGGGAACTATCCTTGACAGTCCCAATTCAATACCTCGATTACCTTAGAATGGCCAACCGATAACAATGATGCAGCGTATGATTCAATACCTCGATTGTCTTAGAATGGCCAACCGATAACAATGATACAATGAATGACTCAATAACTTGATTGCCTTAGAATGGCCAACCGATAACAATGATGCAGCGAATGATTCAGTATCTCGATTGCCTTAGAATGGCCAACAGTTAACAATGATACAACGAATGCCTCGGCACCTTTAATCGGTTACCGACGACGAAGATGAGAAACGAATATGCCATTGCCTTCAATCGGCCAATACAACATCGATCACAAAACGCCAACATTAATAACAATGATTACAACAATGTCTTAGATCGACATCAATATCAACAACAACAATCGATACATCGATACCGCGAACCGGCTATTGACAATAACATTAACAACGAGTATCCCAAGGCCTTGAACCAGCAATTAATAAACAGTAATAAACATTTGACATAATTGCCGAAGAGTATCATATCGAACGATCCCTTAATATCAATGAACTCATGAAAAGACTAAGTCTCGGAATGATACAACACATTCATACACATATATGCTAACATTAATCTCATTGACTAGTACAAGTATAAAAATTGCCTCAAACCGAGGGCGAGAACGTCCTTCCACGATCAACGTCCCTTGGAAATATCGGCCGCTCGAACAACCTTGATTTGAAGTGATGGAGCAGATTAAATGTTTATTAATCTGAACTAGGATCTTGATGATTTCAAGAAATTACCTCGATTCGACGAAGAACAAGGATTAGATGTTGATATAATCAAAAAACGCCTGCCAAAACACCTTGGAATTGAGTAGAATCGACCAGGAATGAAAGTTCCCGTCTCACCCGTCTGTCAGCCGCGAGAGGAAGAGAGGAAAGGAAGAAAAATGGCACAAACCCATCACCCCGGATATATATAGCCGCACATGTTACGGCCTTAACAGGCGGTACCTTACGGCTGTAACTCGGCCCTTAGGGCCATAATCGACATCATCTTACGGACGTAACCAGCACCTCCCACGCCACTACCCAAAATGCTCGGTCACATTACGGCCGTTACCAGACAAAGCATTGCGGCCGTAACAGGGCATTACGGCCGTACCCGTCCACTCCTTACGGCCGTAACCTGGTTCACAAGCCTACTGCCCAAAAGTGCGCGGTATGTAACGGCTGTAACCTGCAAGGCATTACGGCCGTAACTCGGCCATGCATTGCGGCCGTAATCGACTATGCCTTATGGCCGTAACCGACCGTGCCTTATGGCTGTAACTCGGCCAGGCCTTACGGTCGAAACTCCGCCATTTCGATAGTCCGTTTGACGTTCGACAACGTCTCGGTCACACTAACGCACCAGCTATGATTCAAAATAATAACGAGCAAATTACGAAACATAACATACCACACCACACACACACATTTAATCAAAGAAACGCACGCAACAATAAGTCTCACTCGACGAACACTACAACAGAATATATCATACCGTTCATGACAGAAAAATGAATTCCAGATAATCATAATGAAACGAAATAACCGATACCAAACGACAAATAGTTCAACGCAACCGGAATAAAAATCTCGGGTAGTACAAAAACAAGGTAATACTTGTCTATAATCAAGTTGAGTAATGTAATATCCTGGAATTTCAGTATAAATTTTTCTCATTATTTTACCTGAGTTATATTGCACAATGCACGATATTATACTATGGATAATATAATTTAAGGACTGAGACAATTGTGTTGGAATAATTGTCGTACTTGGTTGATAATTGCATTTGAGGATATTGTCTATCACGTGTATCATATGAGAATATTATTGGAACGAGTATACGTATTCCGCATGTCGCGTGTACGTATTAGGTATATTGAGACGACAGGCAGGAGCAGTTGTAAATGTCTAAGTATAAAAGCCATTACGTACGTTAAGACACAGCTATAATGTACGTTATGTTGAATATATAACGTACGTTATGAAGAGAATCAGATAGGATCTGAAGTGTCGGCAAGTTTCGGCGCAGATGTGGAGGTAAGTCAACATTGAGCTTTACGTACGTTAAGGATATTCCATTACGTACGTTAAATGGGTATATTACTGTAGCAAGTCAACTCTGTGTTACGTACGCCACGGCACAGGTGTTACGTACGTAATACAAGGTACGAAATGAGGCAGTGGGTTCTGGAGTAGCGTCACATACGCTATCAAAGTCGGATAACGTACGTGATACTCGTTACGCGTTTGGTTGATCAGGTAACGTACGTAATGACTGAAGTGTATATAAATATGAGATGTCCGTCACTTTGATATTTTGAGAGTTTCACTTCATTTCTTCATCCTTCAACCCTCCGAGATGGATTTTTGATTCTTCTAAGTCGATTATGAGCTTGAGGACAAAGATTTGGAGCTTGAGATATGGAATTATGGTTGATTCTTGAGGCATTTGCTTGTGTTGTTCATCTTCTTGAGGTATGCTGGATAACTCTTCTCTTTAACTTCATATTTTGAGGTTGTTGTTGATGCTTGCTTCGTATGATGATAGATTATGGGAGTATTGTTATTATTATTGGTGTTTCATGAACTTCGTGTTGAGAAATGACGACATGTTTGATATTTGTTGGATTATGAGTTAAGATGGTGGTTTAAATGTTAGAACACATATTGGATTATATTGTTGTGATGATTATGGGCAAAGTGATGTTAGTCGAATATGGTTATGGATTAATTCATATTCTTGAACAATTATTGGTCTATATGACATGATTATGATGATTATATGTCGAAGTGTTGGAGGAAATAAGATTTGGACACTTTTTTTTGGAAAGTCTCGTGTATAAGGCTCGAATTTGGAAAATTACCACCGATTCTTGAAAACTTCAAAAATTTTGAAACATAACAGTCTGATAGAGCGTCGAGTTAACTTTCTAATGTAATACCCGGTTGTAATTCAGTCACTATCATTCAGTATTTATCATTCAGTATTTGTCACTCAGTAATTTTCACTCATTAATGATCATTTGTCACTTATATTCAATCATTGTATTCACCGTTCAGAGTAATTGTATTGTGTATCAATAGTCATTCATCATCAATCTAGTTGGAGAATCGTGCCGTGTTTATCATCGTTGTCATCTTCATAGTGTGCTGTGTGTGAGGAGTAGTGCACGCTACATACTCTCTTTAGCGTGCGCTAATGGAGTACGGGTAGCGCACGCCACCTCTCAAGACTAGCGCACGCTAGTATGTTTCAAGCAGGCAGTCCAGAAGGCACTGGACTGCAATTGGGTTATTAGTAGCGCACGCTACGAATGGTAAGTAGCACGCGCTAGTAGGTCGGAGTAGCGCACGCTATGCGGCTGGTGTAGTGCGCGCTAAGGACGGATCAGGCAGAGTCCAGTGGCTACTAGACTGCATTGGATAAATGCCTAGCGCACGCTACGAGTAGATTATCGTACGCTAATCGGTGTAAGTAGCGCACGCTGAAGCTTGTGTGTAGCGCGCGCTACCGCGATCAGATCAGAGAACAGGAGGTTCTGGACTCCAGTACTGGGCATTAGATAATTCGTTAGCGCACGCTAACCATTGGTGTTAACGCACGCTAATTAAATGGTTGTAGCGCACGCTACAAAAGGTACGTAGCGTATGCTACCATTGCGATCAGAGGGTACTGGACTACCCAGTGCACCCGTTAGCGCACGCTACGCACAGGAGCTAGCGCACGCTAACTGACTTGCTATATATAGGACAGTCCAGTCCTTTCTTCGTCATTTGTCATTTCTCTTCATTCCTTCGGCGATATTGGACGATTCCGGGCGTTTTGGAGAGTATTCTTCGAGGTGCAATCATCAATCATCACCTTCAAGCTTATCATTTGGATTAATCATCATTTCATCATCCCCATCACATTAAATCAAGGTAATAATCTTCTTGGACCTAGAATTTCGGATTTTGGGTTTTTCCTTCCGATTTCTTCGTGTAAGCTTGGATTGTTGTTGGAATATGTTAGATATGGATTATATACCTTGGATAAATGTTTTCCCATGGATTATTCAGTGTATATTTCGGATTTCATGAATTGTTGAGGTTTGATTCAAGAACACTTTGGGGTTGACTTTGATATTTTTGGGGGTTTTCGATTAGATGTTGTCGTTAACTCGAATTGTGGATTCCTATGGGATTATTGGTATCATTGAAGTGTTTTGATGGTTTGAAATACTCATTTTGGTGTTGGTTTCGATATATTCCGGATTGGATATTTTCGAAAGTTGTGTGGTTGCTACGTATTCGTTAGAATGCCCCAATGAGTTTGATTATCGTTGTATCGGCTTTTGAGTTAGTCGTGTTTCGTTGCTTGATACGTGTATTGAACGGTTGTTGGTAATTATTGTTATTCAAGGTTGTTCGACCGACCGACATCTCATTGTAGGACGTTTGTTCGAGGAAGGAAATTCTTCACCGGTTGAGTAAGTTAATTCTTACTCGGTTAAAAGGATTTTCATTCCTTTCGTTGTTGTTCATTCATAATAATAATTCATTCATAATGTATTAACCGTATTGAGACTTGTAATTGTCAATTAATCACTTCATTCACGAGGAGCGACGGTTCCAATTATTTCATTGAGCTATCATTCATTTCACTATCATTTCATCTCGGTGAGTCATTCTTGACTTTGTCGGATTGTTATTAATTATTATTCTTCATGGTCATTCTTGTTCATATGACCTTCTGGGTTCATATTACGCGGCCGGGTGTGGATGTGTGGGATTTTTAGTCGGGCACGTGATGGTCATGTGTTGGGTTCACCGACACATTGGACTGTGCACACGGTAATGTACCTCCGTGAGACTAATTAGGTACAATGGCGGGTGTGTCCGGACATCCGTATTGTGCACGTGTACATTCCATTACGGGTGTACTATGATGCATCTCTTTAGCGTCATTTCATAATTAAGATATATCATGATTTGTGTTTATTCAACTCTTGAGGATTGTTGTTCTGTGTAACTGACCCCGTTGGGGGATATTGTTTTCAGGTCATGGCAAGGCTAAGGCACGGGAAGAGAACGTTGACGGCGAGGAGTCCCAGTGATACTATTAGGGGGCCCCAGTCATTTCATTCACTCGTGTTTTCTTTATTTTATTTCCGCTGCAGACTTCCGTTTGGATATTCATTTCATTCAATGTTGTATATTTTATCTTCATATAACATATACATGTATTCGGTATTATCTTGGGTATGTTGTAATGAAACTCCTCATCGGAGTATTTATTGATATACTGTGGTTCGATACTACAATTATATCACTTAATTCATTAATTTTCATCCGCCTAGTGGCTCCCAGTCGGGGGTCCACGGCACTGTAATATTCGCCTAGTTTGGGGTGTTACATCTAATGGTTCAAACGGTGAGTTAATCGGAGTCCGGATGAGTGAGTTATGACCAGAATGGTAAAAACTATACTGCCTGTACTCAGATCATATATTACGTACGTTATGACTTTGTTACGTACGTTAACATACCTCAGAGTATAAATATGTTCAAAAAATCGGGAATTTCACTTCCCAACCCTTCCTACACTATCCCCTTTCACCCCAAGACACCCAAAATCGATTTTTAACCCCTGAATATCAGATTTTGAAGTAGTTTATCAAGTGTTAACATCTAGGAAAGATGGGAACAAATAGTATAACATCATTCTTGATTGTTTTTCCGGATTGAAGGTAATTGGCTTGAACTCTCATGTTTTGGGATTTTTGAGACATCTTGGTATATTTGAGTTATTTAGTTCGTATCGATGGCTAGAATCGTATTATGTTGAAGGATATATATATTTATGATTGTGTTCTTCGTGTTCTTGATGTGGTTGGTGTTTATTAATTGATAATTCAAATATACCTTTGAATCATGCCTTCAAGGTGTTTGATTGAAGACTTGAAAGAGATATTAATTGGAATATTTTGGTTAAGTTTGTATATTCGCCTTATCGAATTGATACATTGACTTTGCGAAATTATGGGAAAGTTGGAATTAAGTATATGTTTAATAACTCGTGGGATTGTTCTTGTTAATTGGTCGTAGTAATTCGGACGTTGTTGTTAGAATTCGATATGGATATATTCAAGGATACTAATTTCATGTTTATTATTATTTGGATAGATTGATGTTGTTTAGGTCGTGATTGAAGAAGTATCAAGTTCGGAGTATTCGTGCATCTGAATCGGCTTGTTGGCGTATCGGTATTTGAGGCAAGTTTTATACTTGCTCTATTTATAATACTTAATGAATGGTTTCGGTTTTATTTCATTTATAATTCGTATAGCAATGGCTGTATGTAAGAATTTGTGGAGATGAAGTTTATATGTTGTGTTTTGGTTTTGGTGCGTAACCATAAGATATATGATTTACATACGTCAAGATGTATAATTGAGCATTGGGATTACAGTTTGATAACGACGAAGATATAAGTTCTACAGTCTAAGGTATGCGGTTTCATCAAGTAATGAGGTATGTTACGATAAATGAAGGTTCTGGTTATTCTAAATGATTCCGCGATAGTATAAGATTGGACGGTTATATAGGTATAGTCAAGAGTTGGTTATTTTTAGTGATAATCGAGAAGTCCAATTATAGCAAATACTTTAGTATATGTTTTATCTTATTGTTTTGAATATGATTGCAGTCGAGAGGCTATTGTGATTGGTCCGATGTGTTGAGGGATAAGACCTAAATGGCACCCACATTCCGGAGTATTCCTGTGTAGATGCTTCCGTGACCCTTGGTTGCAACCTTATGGTTATTGTAATTGAAAGATAATAATTGATTATTTGTGATTTTCTGTTTTCATATATTGTTGGTACTTGACTAGATTGGCACTCGATTATTAGAGTTGAGATTTGATGGTGTTAATCAATGGATATGATTGGACTCGCCGAATATAGGGTATCATGTACTTATGAGTTATGATGATTTTTGGTATTATCTGAATACAATACATATGGTTGTAGTTGAGTGCATTCGTCATTTGAGAATGTGAAATGTGTATTATGGTAAAGATCGATTTGGCATGGATTGCTATGGATTGGTAAGGTCATGACGGTAAGATTACATTGATAGTATTCTTACTTTGTAGTTACATTGGTATGTAATTATTTATGATGATGTGATCGCTATCATTGTTGAGTATTGTGGCTGACCCCGTCATGGGCTTTATTTTTAGGTACTCGGAGATCGATCTAATAGTGGTCGTGATGGTATGATCTTCCCGAGTGATACTGGCTATGGCATTATTTGGGAACCGAGTATTTGACTGGTTATTTTATTCCGCTACAAATGTATTTTCAATTATGTCTATGTTCGCTGCGCGAGTATTTCAAAATAGTTTTCCGGTATTTTACCAACTCGTGTATAACTTTAAAATGGCCTTTTGGGTATTTCTTAAATTTGGTTTAATTCGTGAAACCTTTTTCCTTAGACTTTCTCAAACTATCAGTACGTATAACTGGTGGCTTAGCGTACATTTGAAACTATTGAATTTTGGCATTGTTGGCCTTTTACTTTCAAATGGTATTTTATGACGGTATTTGGAAAAATAGTTTTTCGGAGATTATTTAAGCATTTGAAATATATTACCATCATCAGCTTTTTTGGCGTGTTTGAAACACTTGTGAAAATGATTTTTAGCCTTGTGGCTTCCAGCGCGGGGCACACGGCGCTGTAATTTCCCCGGATGGTTTGGAGGTGTTACAAGTAACCAATGTGATAGTCTTAAAATCAAATATTATATAAATTGCACGCATAATTTATTCATTACCTTGAGGTATTTTAAGCTTATCTTCTCATCTTAATGCGTTCTTTATAATTCTTGAGTGAGAGGCTGTGCCTTCCCAACTAGAGAGCACATGGGTGAATCTTAAATCAAATGTGCATGCTGCTAACACATTTTGGGTTGAGTGATCTTTTCTACCACGATATCAGGGAGCATGTTTAGGAGATACTTTGACACGTATGTGTGTACCGTCTACAGCACCAACACAATCCTGACACAATATATTTATATTAATATAATCAAAGTTTATTGTTCATATCTTTTAATCAATAGTAATTCAATGATGAATTTTACCTTAAAATATGGGTAGAATCTACTACTACCATAAATTTCATGAGGAACTGTTGAACCATCAGGTTGCATAATAAAGTTTGCTTCCAATTGGAGGAGGGCTCTCAACACTTGATGAAGATGACTACTAATCGTCTCACCAGATCGACAACACCAAAAATTTACTTCATGATTTTTAGCATTGTGTGTTAATATGTAATTTTTTTTGGCAACTTGTTCTTCCACACTTGACCATCTTGTAGGTTGTAAGCCTCCCTCTCTAACATACCACACAACATTAAAAGGTTTGAGGATGTAATACCCGTACTTTTTATTTATATATTTTTCTAATCTAGTGACTTACTTGTGTTCATTGACACATTTTAGACATGTTTTGTTCAGCACATTTCGTCATTCGAGCAAGTTTTTATATTGTTTCGGATTAATCGACGTATTATTTCGACTTTTCCACATATAAGTTCGACTTTGTAAAATCACCATCAATTCTTGGAAACTCCAAAAATTCTGAATCTTTTCCATATGATAGAGCATCGAGTTAGATTTCAAATGGTTCAAACGGTGAGTCAATCGGAGTCCGGACAAAGGAGTTATGGTCAAAATAGCAAAGACTACACAGTGTATATTTATCGCACGCTAAACGCATCTATTAGCGCGCGCTAACGGAGTTTGGAAGAGGGTTCTTGTTAGGTGTATTTTTGTACGCTTATTTATCATTATTTTGTAGTATTTTGGAGAGTGAAATTGTCTAAATGAGCCTTTAATGCCTTAATTTTGTATGATTGACAGGAAATTGAAGTCCGGAAGCTAAAACGAGGCAAAACGGAGAAAACGGCAAATCTGGACTATGAGCCGCGGCACAAGGAAGCAGGGCCGCGGCACAGGAAGACACCCAGCCAAAGGCAGAGTAATCAGACTTCAGGCCGCGGCAAGCCTGTGTGAGCCGTGGCACGTAAGAAATTGAGGACGCCTGGCATCCACCAAGGCTCTGTCAGCGACACAGTTTAGTGCGCCGCGGCACACTTGGCGGTTTTTGGTTGTCCGCGCGAATTAGGGCCGCTTTCGGGCCGATTTCGACCTATGGATACGGACGCGATTTGGAGGATATGCTGAGCTATAAATAGGGTTTAAGACCCTAATTAATTATCTTTTGATCTTTTATCTTTTGGAGCTTAAGCTTGGAGACGACAGAAGAAGAGGGAAGCAGAAGACTTCAAGGGCAGAGGGCGGAAGCTGAAGAACGGAGGAATCCGAGCTTCATCTGCGTTTGATTTTTATGCTTTCATTTATCTATTCTGTATTTTCAATTATTAGTATGTCAGGCTAAAGCCCAAATCTAGGGTTTTGATGAAACCTATGTTTTGACGAATTTCTTGAGATTATCCAATTAATTACCTTTTTGTTGAGTTTTCCCAATTGTGTTTAATGCTTGCAATTATCTGGCCAATAGTTGTATTAATTTAATCATTCACTTCGAATCGGGAGAGGAGATTTGGTGAGGAACTATTGGTGAGGACCGTTTTATTCTGTGAGATAGGAATATACTCATAGGAACTACGTGGCTTTTGGGAGATTTTATGCCTTTCGCCTATTGACGAATTAATTCACCTAGGGATAGAGTGCGTTATTCGTCTTTAGATAAATCTATTGACCTCGGGAGAGGCGGTAGAATATATTAGCAATCTCCGCCTTCAATAAATTGGGAAAATTATTTATTACGGATAATCGAGAGTAAATTCGGATAAACTGAGGTGGATTCAGAATCCTAGACTTATTCATCATTTGATTTATTTTATTCAAGCTATCGTTTTCTACTAGTCTTTTAGTAATCCTTTTTGTTATTAATTGCAAAAACCCAAATTCCATTGTTCAAATAAAATTGGAATACACAAAAATCGGTAGTTAGAGATTCAGTCCTCGTGGGAACGATACTCTACTTATCACTTTATTACTTGTAAACGATGACGTGCACTTGCGTGTAAGAAATATCGCAACAAGTTTTTGGCGCCGTTGCCGGGGACTGAAATTTTCTAATATCGATTTAAGTATTTCTAGTTTTAATTTGAACGTTTTATTTTTATTTTTGTGTATTTAATTTCGTTTATTTGTTTTTCCTTTCAGGACCTTTTGTGTAGTGCATGAGAAAACTCGGTAACAAAGGCCTACTACCTTTGGATACCGAGCTCGAGCGCACTCTAAGAAGGAACAAGAAGGAGAAAAGAGAGTTGCAGACGACGGTCAACATGGCCGAGAATATCGAAGTCCAAGGAGGAGATAACCATGTGCGGCAAGTTCAACCGGAACTAGCTCTTCGAGACTATGCCATGCCGCAGATCAATGCTAATTTTTCGGGAATTCGGCGTCCCACTATCCAAGCCAATAATTTTGAGATCAAGCCTGCTATTATTCAGATGGTGCAGGCAAGCCAATTCTGTGGACTGCCGAATGACGACCCGAATGCCCATATTGCTTCTTTCCTTGAGATATGCGACACGTTCAAGACTAATGGTGTCACTGACGATGCCATCCGATTGAGGCTTTTCCCTTTTTCTTTGAGGGATAAAGCGAAATTTTGGTTAAATTCCTTACCGCCGGGGTCGATTACAACATGGGGGGGTTAGCGCAAGCCTTCCTTGCCAAATTCTTCCCACCTGCTAAGACGGCGAGGTTGAGAAACGAAATAACCACCTTTGGTCAGTACGATATGGAATCGCTCCACGAGGCGTGGGAGCGATATAAAGATTTGCTACGAAGATGCCCACATCACGGCCTTTCTGATTGGCTTCAGATTCAGACGTTCTATACTGGTTTGAGTGCTTCTACACGCACTCTCGTGGATGCAGCCGCTGGTGGAGCCTTGATGGGAAAGTCTATGGCCGAGGCACACTCGCTTCTGGAAGATATGGCCGCAAATGCATACCAATGGCCATCGGAAAGATTGACACCGAAGAGAGTTATGGAAGTTTCAAGTAATGACCCGATTTCCACTTTGTCAGCTCAAGTCGCCGCTTTGACCCAACAGCTCCAAGCATTTTCGCACGCAACTTCCCCCGTTACCATAGAGACATGCAATTGGTGTAACGGATCACACCCGAGCGCAGAGTGTCAAGTTGGAAACCCGTTCGAGCAACATCAGATGGAGCAGTCTCAATTCGTGGGAAATGGAAATCGGCAGAATAACCCTTACTCCAACACTTATAATCCGGGGTGGCGCAATCATCCCAACTTTACATGGAGAAACGGACAGAACTCAAACCAGCCCCCGTTCGCTCAGAATCAACAGCAGCCCCCTCCGGCTCCAAAAATTTCTCTTGAGGAAGCACTCGCAAAATTGGCGGCGAATACGAGTCAATTTATGACCCGTACTGAAGCGACATTGCAAAATCATTCCGCTTCCATACGAAACTTGGAGGTCCAGCTGGGCCAAATTGCTAATGTGTTGACAGCTCTCCCGGAGGGAGCATTGCCGAGTACAAAAGAGACAAATCCTAGAGAGAGTCTAAACGCAATCAGCTTAAGAAGTGGGAAAGAGGTGCTGGATCATCCCGAGCGGTGTGAAAAGAAGAAGGAAATTGAGGAAAAGAATGATTTAGAGCCAGAGGAGTCGAAGGATTTGAAACCTTCAATAAAGTTGCCAGATAACTCGAAGACATGTGTGCCCCCCGTCCCGTTTCCGCAGAGATTACAGCAAAGAAAGGCGGACAAACAATTTTCTAAGTTCCATGACGTATTTAAAAAGCTTCACATTAACATTCCATTCGCCGACGTGTTGGAACAGATGCCGAGTTACGTTAAGTTCATGAAAGAGATATTGTCGAAGAAAAGAAAACTCGAGGAGTTCGAAACTGTAGCCTTGACGGAGGAATGCAGCGCAATTCTTCAAAAGAAGCTCCCACCTAAATTGAAAGATCCGGGAAGCTTCAACATACCGTGCACCATGGGGAATCTTTCTTTTAATAAGGCACTATGCGATCTTGGTGCTAGTATCAACCTCATGCCTCTGTCGATTTTCAAAAAGCTGGATATTGGGGAAGCCAAGCCAACAACAGTCTCCTTACAATTGGCGGATCGATCCATCAAATACCCAAGGGGAGTGATTGAGGACGTTTTAGTCAAAGTTGATAAGTTCATCTTTCCGACCGATTTCATCGTACTCGACATAGAGGAAGATGAAGATATTCCAATCATTTTGGGACGACCATTTTTAGCGACTGGCCGAACCCTTATAGACGTGGAAAAAGGGGAGTTAACTCAGAGGGTCCAAGACGAGCAAGTTACTTTTCAAGTATTCAAATCGTTTCCATGTCCCGGAAGTGTTGATAAAAGGTCACAAATTGAAAGTGTAAATGCCGTTGAAAGAGGAAAGCACCGAAAACATCGTCGGTGGGAAAATTCAGATTTTGTGTTAGATGGTCCAAGTCTTAAGAAGGATGTAGAACGAGTGGCGTTCCTCGAGCATGAGGACAAATCTGCTGCAGTCTTGAGTGCGTTTGTGAAGGAGGAGAGTAAGCCGAAAGCCCAGCGGACAATTAGTCATGGAAAAAACGGGTGTTTCGGGAAGTTGTTCACGTCGAAACCTTTTCGCAAACAACATTTGATGTCCGAACCGAAAGTCGAATCGCTAATGACCAATGGTCATAATTTTGAAAACCATATGAACGGTTCGATGATCGGAGCGGAAACCAAATGGAGTTTGCGAAAAGCGAACTAATATTTTCAAATAGGTCCGGCTGAAGACTATAAACTTAGCGCTTCTCGGGAGGCAACCCGAGTTCGTAGTTGTAGATTTTTGCGTTCCTTTATTTTTCTTGCATCTTTGATTTTTATTTTTTTCTTCATTTTTGTGCTTCAATTTGCTTCTGCCTCTCGCTTTTAACGTGTTTTCTCAAAATTGTGCGTAAAAGTCCTGTGGAAGAAATCAAGTCCGAGCCATGCAGTATTGTGAGCCGCGGCACACATAAATCGTAAGGAGGCTAAACCAATCAGACCTTGTGCCGCGGCACACGATAATCGAGCCGCGCACACTTGAGCACCGAGCCGCGACACACGAAATTGCGGCCGCGGCATTTAAATTGCCGCGGCACATGACAACACGAAAACAGTAAAAGGGATCGCACTCGTGCCGCGGCTCACTTTAGCTGTGCCGCGGCACACAATGCGGAATCTGAAAGGCCCAGGTACCTTATAACTCTCAATCGGCCGAACTCCCAGGTACGTTTTCTTTTTCCCTTCCCTCTCCCTTACCTGTGCGCGAATCGGCCGAAGCATTCTTCAAATTTTTTCTTGCGATTTCTTCTTGCAATCTTCACAAAACCAAAAGGTATGTTCCAATCTTTAAACTCCACTTGTTTATGGTTTAAATTTGAAGTTGTTTATGCTTTGGATGGATTGAACATGTTTATTCTCCTTCAAAATTTCTAGAATGGTTTAGGGAATAACATGGTAGTTTTAATCGAATTTTTATGGTTAGTTTGGAATATGAATGAGTTCAGTGTGTTGTGTTGATGATGATTGAATTGTGTTTCTGTTCTTGGGGGTTGAATCGAGCTATAGCCATGTTTATTCTTCAAGTAAACTCGTGCCCTCAAGGTGTTTGATAAATTGCCTAAGTGAAAAATTTTCTTTGGAAAAGCAATCTTTTGAATTTTCGTGCAACGTATACGTTCTGAATTTACAGCAAGCCCAACCCTTACATCCAGGTTAAACATTTAAGTCCAATTTCATCCTTCTCTCACGAATGCGCTATTTTGTTAAATTCAGGATTTCTGGCTGGACATCCTTAGCCAAGTGTAGATCATTGTTATTATTGTTTGCGTGAATAAACCCTCGTGTTGTACTTTTCAGGACTGATTATGGCGAGAACAAAGAAACTGAGCAAGAGAGCTAGGACCCAGTCATCCCCCACTCGAGGGGAGACCTCTCGTAGTCGGGCTGAGTCGGAGGGGCACCAGTTTTCGGACCCTGAAATTCACAAGATATTCAATGAAAAGATCCGGCCACGACCGCTTATTCCAGAGAGGGGATTTACTGCAGCTCCTCAGGACGGAGAATTGCTCACTATGATCGATGAGATGGGGTAGGCCAGATTTGCTGCACCCCCCGAGCCAGCGGTTATCTCGATTGTGCACGAGTTCTACGCCAGTGCACTACTGAAGCACATTCGGGCAGGGCATACGTTGCCGTCATTAGAGTCTCGGACTCAGGTCGATGTCCGAGGGGTTACAATTGATTTCTCCACGACTGCTATTCGGAGGCTGTTTGGGCTTCCGGTGGTTGATGAGTCGGCCTATGACCGAGTGATGACCGGCCTCACGAAGGAGGCCCTGCTCGAGACCATTGCAGAGCCCGATTCCGACTGGGAGCAGCGAGCACAGGGTTCTTCCACTTTCCACTTCAGGAGCTCGCGCCTCAGCCGGCTCGGGCGTGCCTGGCTTTATTTTATCTGCGCACGCATTGACCCCACCTCCCAGATCCGTACTGTCTTTCTCTCCCGCGCCCGGACACTTTATGCTATCACTTCCGGGCTGTGTTTCGATGTGGCCCCCATCCTGGTCCGATCTATCTTCCAGTGTATCCAGGGGGGGCCAAGACGGGGTTGAAGCACCCCTCTCTCATCTGCGCTTTGTGCCGGCAGTCGGGGCTGACGTGGTCAGACGACGAGCCGATGCTTCCCCCCAGGCCCCGATCGACCACCGCATCATATCACACTTTGACCAGTGGGGAGGAGCGCCGGCGCACGCTCGAGGGAGAGGATTTCTGCTAGAGGAGGCCCACTAGGGATCCCCCGAGCCGCTTTTGTTGACGCATGGAGATGCCGGCCCGCCGCCCGACAGAGCGAGGTTGCAGGAGTTGTTTGATGGGCTGAGGGAGGATCTGAGGAGACAGAGAGAGGAGCAGAGAGAGGATCTGAGGAGAGAGAGAGAGAGAGAGAGGAGCTGAGAGAGGAGACGAGGAGAGAGAGAGAGATGAGATGAAGAGAGAGAGGGGGAGTTTGATGGCTGCCATGCGAGAGGAGCAGCGGACGGAGGAGCGGGAGAGCGTTATTGCTGCCGTCAGAGCCGAGATGCGAGAGCAGGCCCACCGGGCCAGCCGACGAGAGGCGAGGCGTCTGGCTGCGAGGGATGTTTATCATCAGGAGCACCTTGCCGCATGGACGGCCCATATCATGCATCCCGACGGGCCATTTATTGCACCGGCCCGGCCAGCCACACCATCCTCCTCACCGGATGATGCCGGCACCAGCTCCTGAGCGGACTGGAGGGGAGTACTTGACCTTTTACTTTTATTGCATATCATTTTTTGTCTATTGAGGTCAATGTACGTCCTAATTTTGGGGGGGATTTACTTTCAGTTGCTACATTCATTGCTGTACTTTATTTTGTTGCACTTTTCATTGCTTTGCGTTATTTTTTTTATACGTTTGGATAGCCTTGCTTGTCTTAATTCTTCTTTATTCGTGAATTTTTTGTGCTTCTATTTGTGTGATACTGATGTTACGACACTGTTTTTCTCTCTGAAGAAACGGTCGAGTTCTAGTCGCATTGTAGTCAGTTATTTCTGTTCTGCTTAGTAGTCATTTAGGTCCAAAATTTTTCGTGATTGTAAAGGTCTTGGCAGATAAGAGACGATACATACTTGTTTTAAAATCACCGTCAATACGTTTGGTTACATTTTTCGGTTAGTTAGTCGTCCAGTTATATTAGTCGTGTTGGCACTTAGATTGAGTTTAGAGTCGGTCAGTTTTTCCCACTAGTCGAGATAATGTTGTTCTATGAAGGGAAGTCTAGTAACCGGGGGCATTCGCGTGACCCGCTGTTTACTCTCGCGTAAAACGACGACCCTGATTAGACTAGTGATTTAGAGGTTTCACATGTGCCGATGTTAGGGAGCCTAGTAACCGGGGGTATTCGCGTGACCCGCTGTTTACTCTCGCGTAAAACGACGACCTTGATTCGGACATGCAGAAATTATATATTCGAGTTGTTTCTCTACTGTAGAAGGGAACTTAGTAACTAGAAGCATCCATGTGCCCCATGAGTGTCTTTTACGTCAAACAGCTTCCCAATACATGAGAATGGAAGTTCCACCCTAGGATTATTCCGATGAAACATCCCGAGATCCTAACCTAGTGGTCAACTCGAATCAAATTCTTGAACATATATATAAGGGAATACTATCCGAGGTTTATTTGTTATGAAACTCGTGAAAATTGTGCCATTAGACTGTGGAACGGGACGAACTAACTTGTTTATTTTAGCCTTTCATATTGACGGTCGATTTGACTCACGTTTTGTTAATCTTTGAGCTGGATTTTCTTCATGAACGAGTGATTAGGACTGAACTTGATTACTTTGCGGAATCATTATTCTGAGTGCAGCTCGCTTTTATGACACTCGTATTATTTAGAGAGAATTACAGGATAGTATTGATTAGGTTGAACACTATGAGTTGCACGATGATTCACGACATTCTTTTATTGAATTTAATTCTTTTTGCTTGAGGACAAGCAAAGGCTTAAGTTTGGGGGTATTTGTTAGGCGTATTTTTATACGCTTATTTATCATTATTTTGTAGTATTTTGGAGAGTGAAATTGTCTAAATGAGCCTTTAATGCCTTAATTTTGTATGATTGACAGGAAATTGAAGTCCGGAAGCTAAAACGAGGCAAAATGGCGAAAACAGCAAATCTGGACTATGAGCCGCGGCACAAGGAAGCAGGGCTGCGGCACAGGAAGACACCCAACCAAAGGCAGAGTAAATTGTACTCTGTGCCGCGGCACAGCCCAGGTGAGCCGCGACACAGGTTTAGTGCACCGCGACATACTTGGCGGTTTTTGGTTGTCCGCGCGAATTAGGGCCGTTTCGAAGCCAGTTTTCGACCTATGGATACGGACGCGATTTGGAGGATATGCTGAGCTATAAATAGGGTTTAAGACCCTAATTAATTATCTTTTGATCTTTTATCTTTTGGAGCTTAAGCTTGGAGACGGCAGAAGAAGAGGGAAGCAGAAGACTTCAAGGGCAGAGGGCGGAAGCTGAAGAACGGAGGAATCCGAGCTTCATCTGCGTTTGATTTTTATGCTTTCATTTATCTATTCTTTATTTTCAATTATTAGTATGTCAGGCTAAAGCCCAAATCTAGGGTTTTGTTGAAACCTATATTTTGACGAATTTCTTGAGATTATCCAATTAATTACCTTTTTGTTGAGTTTTCCCAATTGTGTTTAATGCTTGCAATTATCTGGCCAATAGTTGTATTGATTTAATCATTCACTTCGAATCGGGAGAGGAGATTTGGTGAGGAACTATTGGTGAGGACCATTTTATTCTGTGAGATAGGAATATACTCATAGGAACTACGTGGCTTTTGGGAGATTTTATGCCTTTCGCCTATTGACGAATTAATTCACCTAGGGATAGAGTGCGTTATTCGTCTTTAGATAAATCTATTGACCTCGGGAGAGGCGGTAGAATATATTAGCAATCTCCGCCTTCAATAAATTGGGAAAATTATTTATTACGGATAATCGAGAGTAAATTCGGATAAACTGAGGTGGATTCAGAATCCTAGACTTATTCATCATTTGATTTATTTTATTCAAGCTATCGTTTTCTACTAGTCTTTTAGTAATCCTTTTTGTTATTAATTGCAAAAACCCAAATTCGATTGTTCAAATAAAATTGGAATACACAAAAATCGGTAGTTAGAGATTCAGTCCTCGTGGGAACGATACTCTACTTATCACTTTATTACTTGTAAACGATGACGTGCACTTGCGTGTAAGAAATATCGCAACAGTTCTAGACTGCATTTTGCAGCCGATAGCGCATGCTACACATATCTTAGCGCGCGCTAACTGTTGACAGTATACAGTTAAACCTCGATAAATGAATGTTCGATAAACGAATAACCTCGCCAAATGAATAATTTTTTCCGGTCCCAACTCTTTATAACATATTCAAATTTTCTGTCGATAAATGAATACTTTCGCTAAATGAATATTTTTATCCGTTCCCGATCATATTCATTTATCAAGGTTTTAGTGTATATAAGACTGCAGAGGTCAACTTTTGTCATTTCTTCCTCCCCTTTCTCCCTTCCGGCGATCTAGACGATCTTGAGGGTGTATAAGCATGGATTTTGGCCTGATTTCATCACCCATTAACATCTCTGAGTTCCTAGTACGAATTTAACAACATCCCAAGATTTTTCACCATTTTAATCAAGGTAAAATTCTAAGAACCCTAATTTCGGGTATTTTGGGGGTTTTGTTCTTGACTTCATTTCAATCCATTTTTGATAAATCGGGTAGTGTTAAATGATGTTGTTAAACATGTTCTATGGCTTGTATATCCATTTCCTTGATTCTTTCAACCCGATTGATGATTCGAGTGTTCTTGAGGAACCGCGAACATTTATTGTTCGATTAAATGTTCATATGAGTTTTCCTTCGTTGATTTGAGGCGTTTTCCATTGGTTTTGGTCTTGCTCCTCATTCTGATCATATTTTCATTATTTCTTATGGAAGTTGTAGGTGTTCGAGGTTTTCCGGTTGAGCCGTGTTCTCCGGAAAATTCGCGTGTTGATTTTCGAGGCAAGTATCTTGCCCATAGTTTTCATGTTTCGTAGATGCAATAATTGATAATCGACTATGTGTGTTTACTTGGAGTACTCATAACGAACTTTCAAGAGGATTGATACAATCCCATTAACGGTTTTCTTTCAAAACGCCCGAGTACTTTGCGAATAAATGAGTTCTACGGATATGTGTATTGTGGTTGCGAATTGGAATATATTGCCTTCGTGCTACGTGATTATAAAAGCCATTTTCCCTAGTTAAGGGTTGTATGCTCGAATGTGTATTCGTTTGATGAGTGTGCATATGTTGTGTTGTATTGTTTGTCGACTCCCTTGTGAGGAGGTGGTACTATTCAGTGATTTTGGGGATTATATCTCCTCGTGGTTGTGATCATATCCATATATATTCACTCTGGGACGGACCGACTGGTCCTCTGAGGGTTCCGTAGCCTTTGGTGTGGTTCCACGAATATATTTTGGGTTAACCACTATGAGACGGACTGACGAGTCCTCTGAGGGTTCCGTTGCCCCTGGTGCGGTTCCATGGTTAATCACGCATATAAATGAAATGTGACTTACAATGAGACTTAGTTACTCCAGAATACTAGTCTTGAATTCAAATTGATTATATATATTCACTCTGGGATGGACTGACGAGTCCTCTGAGGGTTCCGTAGCCTTTGGTGTGGTTCCACGAATATATTTTGGGTTAACCACTCTGGAACGGACTGACGAGTCCTATGAGGGTTCCGTTGCCTTTAGTGTGGTTCCATGGTTAATCACGTATGTATTTAAATGAGATGTAATGAGATTTAATTATTTCCGGAATACTGATCTTGAATTGTATGATTACATTTATTCACCATCAATTACATGTGACCCTCAGTTATTTACCATTTCTTAGTCCAGATTATTATACTCTTGGAATATGTTGTGTATGGCTCGTATTTGCACTTTATACTTGTACTATCAAAATAGTGGAATTTTGCTAACCCTCAAGTAATCGGGGGGTGGATGTATGTATTGCATTTAGGTACGTGCAGGTTCCTGAGGAGCATGACACGAGACCGATACGAAGGATGATGGAAGGCAAATGATACTAATCACATGAGGGCCAGTATTGGGATTTGTTGGTCAAATTGTATTATTCTTTTCCGCTGTAGTGTTTTCCCGTCGTATGGGAGTGTCGTTGTATTTTGACCCTTGCATGGGTACGAATCGGGGTAGAAAGGTATATGAAGTTTAAGTTGTATGAGTTGGGGTAGCGAGGTATATGAAGTTTAATTTGTATGTTATTGATGAAAGGCCAAATCGATCTACTGATTCGTATTTAGCCATGTTGGCATTGTTTTGATGTCTTTTTTTGGTATCTAGCCTGGTAGATTCTCACGCAGAGGGTCTGCGATGCTGTAATATTCCCGAGTAGATTGGGGGTGTTACAGAATATGGTATCAGAGCTTAATGCGGCGCCAATATCTAAGGCACCATACAGAATGGCCCCATCAGAAATGCAAGAGTTGAAGAAATAATTGGGTGAACTGCTGGACAAAGGTTATATTTGGCCTAGTGCGTCTCCATGGGTTGCACCGGTATTGTTCGTACGGAAGAAATACGGATCTGTGCGGTTATGTATTAACTATCGTGAGTTAAGTAAACTCACTATCAAGAACAATTATCTGTTGCCAAGAATCGATGATCTATTTGATCAATTACAAGGGCTACGATTTTATCGAAGATTGATTTGAGATCGGGATATTATCAATTGCAGATTTGGGATTCGGATATTCCAAAAATGGCATTCCGAATGAGATACGGGAATTACAAATTTGAAGTCATGCCTTTTGGTTTGACGAATGCTCCGGCGGCAATTATGCAACTTATGAACAAAACATTTATCAAATACCTCGATAAATTTGTGGTGGTGTTTATTGATGATATCCTAATTTATTCTAAGAGCGAGATGGAGCATACCGATCACCTGAGAACTGTGTTGAGTATTTTAAGGGCTGATAAGCTTTATGCTAAGTTTTCTAAGTGTGAATTCTGGCTGAAAAAAGTTGCTTTTCTTGGTCATATTGTATCGGCTGAAGCTATTCGGGTAGACCCTCAAAAGGTTGAAGCAGTCTTAGTTGGGAGCCTTCACGAAATGTTAAGGATGTTTGGAGTTTTCTGGGATTAGCTGGCTATTAGATTTGTCGAGGAATTCTCGAAAATTGCTCGACCGCTCACCCAATTATTACAGAAAACTCAGAAATTTGAATGGAGTGACGAATGTCAGAGGAGTTTTGATGAATTGAAGAAGAGGATGACTACGTCTCCGGTCCTAGCCTTACCAAAAGGGATGGAAGGTTTCTTATTTATAGTGATGCTTCTAAACAAGGATTGGGATGTGTATTGATGTAAAACGAGAGAGTAGTGGCTTATGCATCTCGACAATTAAAGCCATATGAGATGAATTATCCTACCCATGATCTTGAGTTAGCCTCTGTGGTGTTTGCATTGAAAATTTGGAGGCATTACTTATATGGTTCTTCTTGTCAAGTGTATACGGATCATAAGATCTTAAAGTATATATTCACGAAGAAGGAGCTTAATATGCGCCAGCGGCGATGGTTGGAATTTCTTAAAGATTATGATCTTGACATTCTTTACCATCCAGGTAAAGCGAATGTCGTTGCCGATGCTTTAAGCCGCAAGTTAGTCGTGTTGTAGAAATTAGAATTACTTACCATTCAATCGAAGCTCAGATGAGAGTTGATTGATTTGGAAATTGAGGTTTGGCCTGAAAGAGCTCAAGGACAATTACGTTTCCTTGAGATTACGTCCTCCGTGATGGAAGATATTAAGTCCAAACAGTTAGACGATCTTTTATTTATGCAGCTTCGGGAAGACGTTGTTAAAGGAAAGGCTCCGGGATTCTTAATCGATGAAGACGGATTTCTTCGATTTCGAGGTAGAACTTGTGTACCTAAGTAGGATGATCTCAAGCAAGTGATTTTGAATGAAGCACATTCTACCCCGTACTCAATTCATCAAGGAACGAGTAAAATGTATAAAGACTTGAAGAAACAAATTTGGTGGCAACATGAAGAAAGATGTAACGAAGTTCGTGTCGTAATACTTGAATTGTCAGTAGGTTAAACATGAGCATCAAAGACCTTCCAGGAAGTTGCAAATGTTACCAATTCGGGAATGGAAGTGGGAAGACATCGCGATGTATTTTATTGCGGGAATGCCAAGGACGCGAACCGGAATGAATATGATTTGGGTAATCGTTGATCGGTTAACCAAATCAGCACATTTTCTGGGTATTACAGACACTTGAGGACCAGAGAAGTTAGCCCGTTTGTCCATCGCAGAGATTGTGGGACTCCATGGTACCCCAAAGAGTATTGTTTCAGATCGCAATGGTTGTTTTGTATCACATTTCTGGCGGGCAGTACGTTGAGCCCTCGATACCGAACTGAATTTTAGCACCGCTTATCATCCTCAGATGGATGGACAGTCGGAGAGAACGATCCAAATGTTGGAAGACATGTTGAGAGCTTGTGCGTTGGATTGTAAAGAAGATTGTGAGATTCATTTACCATTGATCGAATTTGCGTAAAATAATAGTTGGCATAGTTCGATTGGAATGGCTCCGTTTGAAGCATTATATGGAAGACTATGTAGATCGTCAATTTTTTGGGACGAACTGTACGAGTTACTTGGAGTAGAACCGGACTTGATGATTGAAACACGTGAGAAAGTCGCAGTTATTGGACAAAGGTTGCTGACCGCCCAGAGTCGACAAAAGTCATATGCCGACGTTCAACGTCGACCATTAGAATTTCAAGTAGGAGATCATGTGTTGTTGAAAGTATCGCCAACTCGTGGAGTCTTTCGGTTTGGTAAGAAAGGGAAGCTTAGTCCTCGTTATATTTGTCCCTTTGAGATCCTGGATAAGGTAGGTGATGTAGCTTATCGGCTAGCATTACCTCCGATGCTTAGTCATGTTCATAACATGTTCCATGTTTCGCAATTGCGTAAGTATGTTCCCGATCCCAGTCATGTTATTGATTATCAGGAGATTGAAGTTAAGGATGATGTTTCATATGAAGATCACCCGGTAGCCATATTGCAGCAGCGAGTGAAACAATTGCGACGGAAAGCAATTCTATTAGTAAAAGTCCAATGGTCTAAACATGGAATTGAGGAAGCCACATGGGAAACCGAAGATAGTATGCGTTCCCGATGCCCTGAACTTTTCGAATCTTAAGTTTCGGGATGAAACTTCTTTTTAGGGGGTAGGGTGTAATATCTGTGTGTTTTACGTATGTTATTTTGGTTGTATCTTGTGTAATGTGGATTATGTGGAGATGAGTGTATTGATGAATGGATATTCGGATTGTTCATGATTGTTAATCGTTGAGTTTTGTGATTTTCGGAGGTGTTTTTTCTGGCCGGGCTGCAGGATATGTGACAGGCGGGTTACGACCGTAAGGCAATCTGAGTTACGACCGTAATGGTTATTACGGCCGTAAGGTGCTTCCGGTTACGGCCGCAACGCACCCTCACAAAACGGGCAGAAGCCTCGGCATGACTCTTTACGGCCGTAAGGGAGAGCCGGTTACGGCCGTAAGGCGTGGGTCGAGTACGGCCGTAAGAGAGAGCCGGTTACGGCCGTAAGGTCTCGAGCATTACGACTGTAATACCTGGTCGGTAACGGCCATAATGCATCATAGCATTTTGGGCGGTCACCCGTGAGGACCCATTACAGCCGTAAGGCACTGCCGATTACGGTCGTAACACACTCGGCTATATAAGTCCGAGTGACGGGTTATATAGGCATTTTCTTCATTTTTCTTCCTCCTTCGCGATTCTTCGGGAGATTTTGAGAACTTTGATCCAGAGCATCATTGAGCATCATTTTGGGAAGTTTGATTCGTGTCTAACATCATCCTTTACTCGAGTTCCGTCCGAATCAAGGTAAAATTCGTTCAAATCCCTAGTTCTTCATATGTTGGGGTATTTTCTTGAATCTTTAATTTTAATCTTTTCCAGCTCTAGTTGGTGTTAGATTATGATGTTAGAATCGTAATCCTTCATTTTTCCCCGAAGTTCATGGATTAAATTCCAAGTTTTCCTCCGTACTTTGAATCCGAACCAAATTGTCTTCATAGTGTTTGATTAAATGACCCTAAGGGTGAAACTTAGGGTAAATCCTTCCGTTGTCATGCGGTATTTGATTCGGTATTTCAATGTGTTAGGATCGAAGTGTTGAAGGAAGTCGGGCCATACGTTCTTCCGTCGTTGTTTCCTGTGTCGTTCGAATTGAGGCAAGTACTTTGATTGTGTTTAATGTACTTCGTGTGAATATGTGAAAAAAAAAACATGGTTTTGTGAAAAGTGGTAATTTCAGAAAATGTGAATTGTGCCAAAGTGATGTTTTCAAAAGTGCGACTTGAGGTCGTGTGCTAAATAAAACCAGCCAGGGTCCCCTGGGTCCCGTAGACCGAGGCTTCTGCGGTCCACTTGGCTGGGTTTGTACAACCAGGGAGGCCTGATGAGGACTCACTAGGGAGAGGTATGTATCTCACGTGAGTTATAGTACCTGTACAGCCCCCGTTGATATTTTGTGATGATGATTGTGATGTGGTATTCCGGAATATCTGTGATGGCACTGTGATTTCTATGATTTATGTTGATTATTTACTTGTCATACATATTCTAGAATCATTGTACTTGAACCGGCTTCTTGCTGATGTAATACCCGGTTGTAATTCATTCATTATCATTCAGAAATTATCAGTCAGTCATTGTCACTCAGTAATTTTCACTCATTAATAATCACTCATCATCATGATTCATTCATTTGTTTTCATCGTTGGCATATTTTAACAGTGTATAAGTTACCGATCGTCATTCATCTCCGTTTGAGGATCGAGACGAGAGTATTATCATAATCATCATGAATGGTAGTCTTGTGTTGGAAGTATCATCTATCGCGTGTTATTGGACTTAATTACATTCATACAAGTATTGTATGTCGGATCATTCACCTTTAGTAATGAGAAACGGAGTTGTCAGACTGTGGCATTTCCAGCAGTGAGCTACGGCCGTAACTTATCATGCATTACGACCATAACATGCATTCGTTGGCTTAAGGATATTTAGGCCAAAGGTGAGATATGGCCGTAAGGATGGGCAGGCTACGACCGTAACATGCGTTCGTGGTTTTCAGGACATGTCGCATGAAGAGGGATTACGGCCGTAACGGTTGCGGCATACGGCCGTAAGATGAGGCAGGTACGGCCGTAAGGCTTGACCGGTTACGGCCGTACAATTCGAGCAGGGTGCCTGGTCAGTTTCGACGAAGGTTTCATACGCCCGTAAGCCTTGCCGAGTACGGCCGTAATAGTCTAGTTACGCCTGTAAGGCATGTGTTGTACGGCCATATGTCTGTCGGCAGACGTTTTGATGAGGGCGAGTTATGCCCGTATGAGTTGGATGGTTACGGCCGTAAGGCCGTTTACTTGGGGATGTTACGATCGTAAGTAGGCCGAGTTACGGCCGTAACCATGGCAGTACTTAAGGACTTGGACAGGACTTTGAGCTCATTTTTCTCATTTCTTCACCTTGTTTCCGAGACAGAGAGATTGAGGGAGAGATTTTTCATCATCAATCACTTGGGTGTTCTGTTTTCATCATCTTCATTCGTTTGTGAAGCTTGGATAGTCGATTTATCACGATTTCACTGGATCAAAGTATTTGGATCTTCAAGAGGTAAATTTTTCAACACTTTCGATTTCGATTTTGTGTTGGGTGATGATGTTTGGACGTAATGATCATGATATATGAAGTGATATACTTGTGATTATGTATTGTTAAGGATTATCGGATTATTTTGGTTTATTCAAGAACACCTTGAATATTGATCTGGATTTGGGATTTTCGATTAGATGTTGTTTGAAATCTCGATTTGGGTATTCATTTTGGATTATGGATTGTGTTGAAGATGTTTTGTTGGATTGAAACACTCCTTGGAAGTTTGGTATCGATTAATTGAGAATTGGTGGTAAACAATCGCAGATTGTTTACAACGTGTTTGTCATAATACCCCAATGAACTTGGATTTGTCATATCGACGTTTGGAGTTTGTTATAATCGTGCTTGTTGCGTATATTGAGCGGATTGTTGGTAATTGTGTTATTCAAGGTTGTTCGAGCAACCGAAATCTCATTGTAGGACATTTGTTCGAGGAAGGACCTTCTTCACCGGTATTTTGTAAGTTAATTCTTACTCGGTTAAAGGGATATTCATCCCTTTCGTTGTTGTTCATTCATAATCATAACTCATTCATAATGTATTAATCGTATTGAGACTTGTAATTGTCGAATAATCACTTCATTCACGAGGAACAACAGTTCCAATCATTTCATTGAGCTATCACTCACTTCACTATTATTTCATCTCGGTGATGTTGGAATATTTATTCCACATATTCATAAATAATGTTTTGATGATTAAGTTGCTAAACAAAACAAAACAACAAAGGCGAAGCAAAACGACGAAGAAATCGAAGACGCAAAAATCTAGATAAAATACAAAGCTAGCGCACGCTAGAAATATAAGTTAGCGCACGCTAACGGGTCCCGGATGCAAATAAGACGAGTTCGAAGTAACCTGAAGTGAAGTCACCTGATGAGGATAGCGCACGCTACACGTGATGACTAACGCACGCTATCGAAGACCTGTTACCATTGTGAAGAGATTCAAACACAAAATGACGTATGCATTGAAGTAAGCTTAACGAACGCAAGAGATGATATTTAGCGCATGCTAAATATCAAGTTTGAATCAAGTCAATCAATCCGTTGGGGAGAATCTGCTACAAGTCAAAAAGCATTAACGGATATATGACGCATGCAATAATGCATGATTAGCGCACGCTACAAGAAAGAGTTAGCGCACGCTAAAAGTCAGAGACAGTAGCCACTGGACTGAAACTGGAAATACGCTAACGTACGTAATAGTACATAACGTACGCTAAGGCAAAAACATGAGATAGCGCATGCTAAGGAAGTCAGCCTAGCGCACGCTAGTAACAACTTGCAGTAACAGCTAGTTTGTGGAAGAAGGCTATAAATACCAAATGAGTTGGTATCATTCCACACAACAACATTGAGCAATTCATATATACTTGAGATATAATTGTAAACATTATAGTTGTTGTTCTTGAGCTTAAATTAGAGTGATTAAGTGTTATACACAAAATCATACACGAGTGAGAAAAAGAAAAGATACGATTGGATTTAGTGTTATTAGGATCAAGGATCCGGCATTGTTAGAATCACAATCGCTATCTTAGTGAGGTTTATCTAGTACTAATAGAAAGCTAGAGTGGTTGATTCCTTATCCAATAGAAAAAGAAAAACAGTTTTACTCGGACCGATAGAAGACGAGCTTGTAACGGTAATCCCTCGACCGATAGAAGAGAGGCGCAAAGGTTTTGATCTTGAACCTATAGAAAAAGATACATCGAGAGAGGACGTAGGCACGTTTGGCCGAACCTCTATAAATCCGCGTGTCATTTAATTTCCACATTTAATTTACGATTCTGCACAAACGGCGCAAACACCGATATTACACCAACAATTGGCATCGAAGAGGTACTCCTATAAGCGGCTTCACATCTGAGGAGAAAAGATCCAATGGCGTTTCAACTTGCTCCCATCGAAGGCCTTGCTCTCAACCGACCACCATTTTTTTATGGCTCAAACTTCATGATTTGGAAGAAGAAGAAGATGTCTATATTCATCCGAGCATATGACATCGAGCTTTGGAAGGTGATTTGTCTTGGTCCGAAAATTCCGACGAATTCTAACGATACGCTTATAACTTTCGAAGAATATGATGATTCCGATTGGAAAAATGACCACTACAATTGTAAGGCAACTCAACTTCTTTATTGTGCCTTAAATCCGGAAGAACACAACCGGATATCATCGTGTGATAGTGCCAAAGAAATTTGGAAAATGCTTGAGGTAACATACGAAGGTACGTCTCAAGTCAAGGAGATGAAAATAAACATGCTCCTTCACGAGTACGAATTATTCCAAATGAAGGACGATGAATCCATCACTATAATGCTCGACCGATTCTCGGTCATCACAAATGGATTAGCATATTTCGGGAAACCACTTTCGAGTAGTGAGAAAGTAAAGAAAATTATCCGATCACTACCTCGAGAATGGAACGTTACGGTTACGGCTATAATGGAATCAAAGGATTTAAATACTCTTGATTTTAGTGCTCTCGTTGGTTCTCTTATCAACTACGAGATTGTTCTAAAATATCGGAATGTTAAACCAAAACTGAAGGAAAGGTCGATAGCCATGAAGGCTAAAATATCAAGAAAGAAAGAAGAACTCCCAGTGGACGAAAGCAACGAAGAATCGTCATATTATGCCAATAATATTAATAAGTTCCAACACTTATTAAACTGTAGGAAGCAGGACATCCAAAAGGGCAAATCGAAGAAATTCGACAACACTTGTCGATTATGTGGTAAAACAGGCCACTTTGCTAAGAACTGTCGAGTAAAACAAAAAGAAGTCTTAGTTGCAACATGGAGCGGCGAAGATCCTGATGAAGATTTCAGGAATCAAAATAATCTCGCCCTCATGGCCCGGAGTTCATTCGACGATAGCGACGTCGAAAGCCTAGTAAGTAACTCTTACGACGAACTTTTTGAAGCATTCGAATTATTACATACCGATTATCAAAATGCTTTAAAAGAAATTAAATCCCTTCAAACTAAATATAAATCTTTGGAAAATAAAAATTCCAAAATTCTAGAAAAGGGAAAATTTGTTGAGATCGATCATTCAAAATGCGTTGAAAATGAGAATATTTTAAATAATGATCTTGTTAAAGTTCAAACCGAGCTAAAAAATTTAACGAAGAAATTTTCTCTCGGAAACGAGAAATTTGAAAATATGCTCTTGGTTCAAAAATATACGTTAAATAAAGAGGGGTTAGGATTCAAACCGCGTTCTAAAAATGAATCCGTAAATTTCAAAATACCCCGGTGTGAAAAATGTTTAAAAATTGGGAACCATATTTCGAACTGCAAAAGCCCAAGACGGACGATAAAAAATAAGAAAATTTGGGTTCCTAAAGGAACAATTGTTTCAAATATCATCTACGTCTCGAAAGAAAAACCGACTTTCGGTTGGATCCCCAAAAACTAATTTTTAACAATTGGTATTATACTCAGGGGGAGAAATACTTTTAAAGGGGGAAATATTATTTTCAGGGGAAGTTTTATACCCTATTATTGCATATTTTTTATTCATGCATATTTTCTTTATATATTCAAATTGGTATCCTTTATATTTATTTTCACTTTTTGCTGAATACAAAAAGGGGGAGAAGAAGTTGAATCGGATAAAAGCGTCATGAAAGATATGACGAGAAAAATAATAAAAGTCGAAGAAGTCGAAAAGAAGAATAAAGCATACAAAAAGGGGGAGAAACGAAGGAGTTGAAAAATGAAAAATGAAGAAGTCGAAAATAACAAGAAAAAGAAAAAGGATTGGTGAAACTAACGAAATGATCAAAGTCGAAAACTTTGAAACGTACATATATATAATTTTATTCTGCAGGTTTTATCCAATTCAATAGTTGTTTTGTAATCATCAAAAAGGGGGAGATTGTTGGAATATTTATTCCACATATTTATAAACAATGTTTTGATGATTAAGTTGCTAAACAATACAAAACAACAAAGGCGAAGCAAAACGACGAAGGAATCAAAGACGCAAAAAGCTGGACAAAATACAAAGCTAGCGCACGCTAGAAATATAAGTTAGCGCACACTAACGGGTCCCGGCTGCAGATCAGACGAGTTCGAAGTAACCTGAAGTGAAGTTACCTGATGAGGATAGCCCACGCTACACGTGATGACTAACGTACCCTATCGAAGACCTGTTACCGTTGTGAAGACATTCAAATACAAAATGACGTATGCACTGAAGTAAGCTTAACGTACGCAAGAGATGATATTTCGCGCATGCTAAATATCAAGTTTGAATCAAGTCAATCAATCCGTTGGGGAGAATCTGCTACAAGTCAAAAAGCATTAACGGATATATGACGCATGCAATGATGCATGATTAGCGCACGCTACAAGAAAGAGTTAACGCACGCTAAAAGTCAGAGACAGTAGCCACTGGACTGAAACTGGAAAGACGCTAACATACGTAACAGTACATAGCGTACGCTAAGGCAAAAACATGCGATAGCGCACGCTAAGGAAGTCAGCCTAGCGCACGCTAATAACAATTGGCAGTAACGGCTAGTTTGTGGAGAAGGCTATAAATACCAAATGAGTTGGTATCTTTCCACACAACAACATTGAGCAATTCATATATACTTGAGATATAATTGTAAACATTATAGTTGTTGTTCTTGAGCTTAAATTAGAGTGATTGAGTGTTATACATAAAATCATACACGAGTGAGAAAAAAAAGATACGATTGGATTCGGTGTTATTAGGATCAAGGATCCGGCATTATTAGAATCACAATCGCTATCTTAGTAAGGTTTATCTAGTACCAATAGAAAGCTAGAGTGGTTGATTCCTTATCTAATAGAAAAGGAAAAACGATTTTACTCGGACCGATAGAAGATGAGCTTGTAACGGTAATCCCTCGACCCATAGAAGAGAGGCACAAAGGTTTTGATATTGAACCTAAAGAAAAAGATACATCGAGATAGGACATAGAAACATTTGGACGAACCTCTATAAATTTGCGTGTCATTTAACTTCCGCATTTAATTTACGATTCCGCACAAACGGCGCAAATACCGATATTACACCAACAGGTGAGTCATTCTTGACTTTGTGGGATTGTTATTCATTAATATTCGTCATGTTTATTCTCGTTAATATGACTTTCTGGGTTCGTATTACGTGGCCGGGTGGTGATGTGTGGAATTTTTAGTCGGGCATATGATGGTCACATGTTCGGGTTCACCGACACAATGGACTGTGCACACGGTAACGTACCTCCGTGAGACTAATTGGGTACAAGGTCGGGTGTGTCCGGCCACTCATCTTGTTCACATGGACATAACATTACGGGCGTACTACGATGCACCTCTTCAGCTTAATTTCATAATTAAGATATATCATGATTGTGTATATTCAACTATTGAGGATTGTTGTTCTGTGTAACTGACCCCGTTGGGGAATGTTGTTTTCAGGTCATGGCAAGGCTAAAGCACGGGAAGAGAACGTTGACGGCGAGGAGTCCCAGTGATACTAGTAGGGCGCCCTAGTCCTTTTCTGTCATTCGTATTCTTCATTTTATTTTCGCTGCAGACTTTCGTTTGAATACTCATTTTTATTTAGTGTTGTATATTTTATCTCCATATAAAATATACATGTATTCTGTATTATCTTGGGTGTATTGTAATGAAACTCCTCATCGGAGTAATGGATGATATAATGTGGTTCGATACTACGATTATATTAATTAAGTCATTAATTCTCATTCGCCTGGTGGGTCCTAGTCGGGGGTCCACGGCACTGTAATAGTCGCCTAGTTTGGGGTGTTACAGAGTTGGTATCAGAGCATGGTTTTGAATACTACCTTCCGAGTCATGTCTCATTGAAATCATCATCATGCTAGTATCATTGGGATTTCGCATCACGTGTGACCTGTGCAAGAGCCGAGCCCCTTAGACTAAAGAATAGTAAGATTTCTAACGCCATGGTATAATTTCTGGCAATAAGAATCACTCATTCATCATTCTACAGTCAACAATCCTCAATCATCATTTTTATTTTGATCATATCGATCATGTTAACTCATTAATCACTCAGGTCATTTCATTGCTCAGTTGTTGATCGTAAGGATCGTATCATTAATCTTGTTAACTTGCTCAAGATAATCATTTCAAGAATTTCATCAGATAATCATGTCACCTCAGTTAATCATTCATGTAATCACTGTGTTAGAGTGCGTATGCTCATTTTCATCATTTCATGACGTAATCATAATGTGATATTCATACGAGAGCTATAATTATCATGTGACTTTCCTACTTCAGTATGGAGAGAGCAGGCAGAGGACGCGGGGGTAGAGGCCGCGAAGCGGGCCGAAACCCGAGAGCTCATGTGAATACACGCATGAACGCGAGGAATAATGCTAATTCATCGAGCAGCGACGCTGCCACTCATTCACCCAGAAATGATCATTCACTATCAGGGAGTCGTACCCGAGACACAACTCAATCAGAAGGTGTTCGGGTTGATCTACTCGCTTTTATGCAGGGCATGATGGCCCAGATGACACAGATGGCACGCCTCATGGAGACGATGCAGAACTCAACAGCTCAGAATCAGCAGGCTCCTCCGCCGCCACCTCAAGGGCAAGAGAGGGGCGTAAGCAGTATTATTGGCGACATCTCTCGCCAAAGGCCACCTACTTTTGAGGGCTCATCTGAGCCGGCGGATATTGTTCATTGGCTCGAGCATTTCGAGAAGTTATTTGCTATGGTAGAATGTCCCGAAGGACACAAAGTTTCAGTTGCGGCTTTCTATCTGGGTAAGAGCGCTCATTCATGGTGGTTATCGTTGAAGCCCACCAACGGATCATGTACTTGGGATCAATTCAAGACTCTCATGATGGAGAGGTATTATCCGGCCCCACTCAGAGAGGCCAAGTTATCAGAATTACTCACTCCCGACCCCTTAGTAGACGAGGATGTTCTCGCCATCGCCGAGAAATTTTAGGAACTTCTTCCTTTCACCTCATCTATTATTCACTATGAGGCGGACAAGATCAACTTTTTCAGCAAGAGGGTGAAACCCCGTATGCAGATGCAGTTACTTAATCACAATTGCACAACTCTGGCCGAATTCATCGATAAAGCTCTTACTTATGAGCTTACTGCTAAGGAGATTGCTAACCAGCAACCTTCATCTGCTAGCAATAAGTCAAAGAATCGTAATCAGTCTGAATGCGGTCAGGCAACCTTCAAGAAGCCTCGTGCGGGCTCTACTTTCTCTGAACGACCTCCTGTGGCACCCAGACCCGCGGACTCGCAGTCCCGAGTGGCCAGTTCGGCCATCACCTGTTTCAACTGTGGAGAAGTTGGTAATGTCAGCACCAAGTGTCCGAGGCAGACTATCACATGCCATAACTATGGGATTGCTGGGCATAAGGCCCATTTTTGCCGAAGGGACTCCAAACCTACTCCGGCATCATCTCAAGCCCCGAATCAGTTAGCTATTCATAATCAGGCCACTCAGTCTGCGTCGTTCAAGATGACATGAGCGAACAAAGGCAGAGCCAAAAGCTATCAGATGGGAGCATCCGGTTCGGGGGCCGGCAAGCCCCGAATTTATGAGATGAAGAAGACCGACGATCCGGAGGCCCGGATGATCTCAGGTACACTCGATATTCTGTCTCAAACTGTGTGTACCCTTTTTGATACTGGTACATCACATTCATTCATTTCCGAGTCATGTCTGAGTAGACTACATCTGGGTAGTGCTACTAATTGTGAGCCGTATGTCATTAGTCTACCTGATGGTAGACGAATTATCGGGAATCGTGAGATTAAGAATTGTCCGATTCAACTTCATGGCCGTGATTGGTTAGCAGACCTGATCGTGGTAGATTTACCAAGAGACGACGTCATCTTGGGTATTGATTGGATGGATCGTCACGATGCCCTCATTAGTGTCCGTAAGCGTATGGTCACTATCATTTCAGACGATGGGGTCGAATGTGTTTTTCAGGGAGGTAATACCAGTTGTTCCGGGAGAGTCATCAACTTGATGAAAGCAGTGATATTACTCAGTCAGGGGTGTGTTGGTTATTGGTGCTATATGACCAAGACCGAGAAATCATCAATAATGCTGGCGGATATTCCGGTAGTGAGAGAATACGCCGACGTATTTCCAGACGATTTACCTGGTTTGCCTCCACAGATAGATGTGAAATTCACGATTGAGTTGGAGCCTGGTACGTCTCTAATATCAAAGGCACCATATCGGATGGCCCGACCGAAATGCAGGAGTTGAAGAATCAATTAGAGGATTTGACCGAGATTGGACAGGGTGACGATCAAGAATAAATATCCTCTACCCCGTACTGATGATCTCTTAGATCAACTTCAGGGAGCTTCAGTATTTTCCAAGATCGACTTAAGATCTGGATATCATCAGTTGCGAATTCGAGAGTCGGATATCGCAAGGACGGCGTTTCGAACACGCTATGGTCATTATGAGTTTGTGGTAATGCCGTTTGGGTTAATTAATGCACTTGCAGTGTTTGTGGAGCTAATGAATCGGGTTTTCATCGATTATTTGGATCATTTTGTGGTTATCTTCATTGATGACATTTTAATTTATTCTCGTGACCGAGGAAAGCACGAGGTTCACCTTTATCAGGTTTTGGACGTGTTGAGACGAGAGCAACTCTATGGAAAGTTTTCCAAATGTGAGTTCTGGATGTCCGAAGTGATGTTTCTCAGACATGTAATTTCATCAGATGGTGTGCGTGTTGATCCTCAGAAGACGGAGGCTATCCGAGATTGGCTACCTCCGAAGAACGTTAAGGAAATTCAAAGCTTTCTCGGATTATCCGGTTATTATCGGCGGTTTGTGGAAGGATTTACTAAAATTGCTCAACCCATGACAAACCTTCTGCGGAAGGATAAGAAATACACGTGGTCCGACGCGTGTCAACGGAGTTTTGAGGAACTCAAGAGCCGGTTAATTTCAGCACCTGTCCTTTCCGTGCAGCAAGGGACGGAGGGATTCATGGTTTATAGTGACGCGTCCGGACACGGTCTTGGATGTGTATTAATGCAGAATGTGAAAGTTATTGCTTATGCTTCACAGAAATTGAGACCTTACGAGGTTAATTATCCGACCCACGACCTGGAGCTAGCAGCCGTGGTGTTCGCATTGAAGATTTTGCGCCATTATCTTTATGGCGTTACCTGTCAAATATTCACCGATCATAGGAGTTTAAAGTATATATTTACTCAAAAGGAGTTAAATATGAGATAGAGGAGCTGGTTGGAAATAATCAAAGATTATGATATTGAGATCCTGTACCACCCGGGCAAGGCGAATGTGGTCGCCGATGCCTTGAGTCGCAAGTCCATTCAGGAGCAAATGCTTGCTCGTCTAACAGTTCGGAAGGAGCTTCAGCAGGAATTCTATAGACCCGAGATCGAGGTCTGGTTACAGCGAGTGCAAGGGCAACTTTGCATGTTGGAGATTTCATCGCCACTTGAGGAGGGAATCAGGGAGAATCAGGGTTCAGACCCGTTTGTTGCGCATCCGAGAGGATGTGGCTAAGGGGAAAGCCCCTGGATTTGTGGTCCACGAGGATGGACTTTTGCGATTTAAGAATCGGTTATGCGTACCGGCGAATGACGAGTTGAAAAACTTAATTTTGAAAGAAGCTCATGCTACCCCTTATTCCATTCATCCGGGGTCTAGCAACATGTACAAGGACTTGAAACAAAATTACTGGTGGAGTAATATGAAGCGAGAAGTCGCAGAATTTGTTTCGAGATGTTTAACCTGTCAGCAAGTCAAGATAGAGCATCAGCGACCGGCGGGTATGTTGAAACCTCTCCCTATTCCAGAGTGGAAATGGGAAGATATTTCTATGGACTTCAGCACGAGTTTGCCGACAAGTCGTCGTGGCATGAATACAATTTGGGTAGTTGTGGACCGTTTAACTAAGTCAGCTCATTTCCTCGAGATTAAGGATACATGGAGTCCCGAGAGACTTGACCAGTTGTTCACTAAAGAGATAGTGAGATTGCATGGTACTACTAAGAGTATCGTTTCTGATCGTGACGGGCGATTCATGTCACATTTTTGGAAATCAGTTCATCGTGCCATGGGAACTCAGCTTAATTTCAACACAGCTTTTCATCCTCAGTCCGACGGACAATCACAGAAGACTATTCAGACATTGGAGGACATGTTGAGGGCATGCGCCCTCGATTGGAAAGACGATTAGGAAGCCCAACTACCGTTGATTGAGTTCACGTACAATAATAGTTGTCATGCTTCGATTAAGATGGCACCTTATGAGGCCTTGTACGGTCATCATTGTCGATCTCCTTTGTGTTGGGATGACTTATCAGAATCAATCGGCACCAAGCTGGATATGCTTATAGCCGCCCGTGAGAAGGTAGCTTTGATCAAGAGTCGTTTGTTGACCGCTCAGAGTCAACAGAAATCATATGCAGATAATCGTTGTCGACCACTAGAGTTCGAGGCAGGTGACCACGTTTTGGTCAAGGTATCCCCGAGTCGAGGTATTTTCTGTTTCGGGAAATGGGGAAAGTTGAGTCCGAGATTCATCGGACCGTTTGAGATTTTGGATCGAGTAGGCAGTCTGGCTTATCGATTGGCTTTACTTCCGGCATTGAGCCGAATTCATAATGTGTTTCATGTCTCTCAGTTGCGGAAGTATGTTTCCGACCCGAGTCACATACTTCAGTTCGACGAGATCGAGATCGCGAATGATCATTCGTATGAGGAGCGTCCTATACGAGTTTTAGAGCGGCGAATCAAACAGTTGAGGAACAAGACGATTCCTTTGGTTAAGATTCAGTGGTCTAGACACGGAGTCGAAGAGGCTACTTGGGAAACCGAAGATAGCATGCGGGAGAGTTATCCCGAATTGTTTGACCCTTAGTTTCGGGGACGAAACTCTTTTTAAGGGGGGGACTATGTAATACCCGGTTGTAATTCATTCATTATCATTCAATAATTATCAGTCAGTCATTGTCACTCAGTAATTTTCACTCATTAATAATCACTCATCATTCATGATCCATTCATATCTTTTCATTTTTGGCATATTTTAACCGTGTATCAGTTACCGATCATCATTCATCTCCGTTTGAGGATCGAGATGAAAGTATTATCATAATCATCGTGAATGGTAGTCTTGTGTTGGAAGTATCATCTATCGCGTGTTATTGGACTTAATTACATTCATACAAGTATTGTATGTCGGATCATTCACCTTTCGTAACGAGAAACGGATTTGTTGGACTTTGGCATTTCCAACAGTGAGTTACGGCCATAACTTATCATGCATTACGGCCGTAACATGCATTCGTTGGCTTAAGGATATTTTGGCCGAAGGTGAGATACGGCCGTAAGGATGGGCAGGCTACGGCCGTAACATGCGTCCGTGGTTTTCAGGACAAGTCCGACAAAAAGGGCTTACGGCCGTAAGGGTTGTGGCATACGGCTGTAAGATGAGGCAGGTACAGCCATAAGGCTAGGACGGTTACCGCCATACGATTCGAGCAGGGTGCCCGTTCAGTTTCGACGAAGGTTTCATACGCCCGTAATCCTTGCCGAGTACGGCCGTAACAGTCTTGTTACGCCCGTAAGGCATGTGCGGTACGGCCGTATGTCTGTCAGCAGACGTTTCGACGAGGGCGAGTTACGACCGTATGAGTTGGCTGGTTACGACCGTTAGGACGTTGACTTGGGGATGTTACGGCCGTATGTAGGCCGAGTTACGGCCGTAACCATGGCAGTACTTAAGGACTTGGACGGGACTTTGAGCTCATTTTTCTTATTTCTTCACCTTGTTTCCGAGAGAGAGAGAGAGCTTGAGGGAGAGATTTTTCATCATCAATCACTTGGGTGTTCGGTTTTCATCATCTTCATTCGTTTGTGAAACTTGGATAGTCGATTTAACACGATTTCACCGGATCAAAGTATTTGGATCTTCAAGAGGTAAATTCTTCAACACTTTGGATTTCGATTTTGTGTTGGGTTATGATGTTTGGACGTGATGATCATGATATATGAAGTGATATACTTGTGATTATGTATTGTTAAGGATTATCATTGGATTATTTGGGTTTATTCAAGAACACCTTGAATATTGATTTGGATTTGGGGATTTCGATTAGATGTTGTTTGAAATCTCGATTTGGGTATTCATTTTTGATTATGGATTGTGTTGAAGATGTTTTGTCGATTGAAACACTCCTTGGAAGTTTGGTATCGATTAATTGAGAATTGGTGGTAAACAATCGAAGATTGTTTACAACGTGTTTGTCATAATACCCCAATGAACTTGGATTTGTCATATCGACGTTTTGAGTTTGTTGTAATCGTTCTTGTTGCGTATATTGAGCGGATTTTTGGTAATTGTGTTATTCAAGGTTGTTCGAGCGACCAACATCTCATTGTAAGACGTTTGTTCGAGGAAGGACATTTTTCACCGGTATTTTGTAAGTTAATTCTTACTCGGTTAAAAGGATATTCATCCCTTTCGTTGTTGTTCATTCATAATCATAACTCATTCATAATGTATTAACTGTATTGAGACTTGTAATTGTCTAATAATCACTTCATTCATGAGGAACGACGGTTCCCATCATTTCATTGAGCTATCACTCACTTCACTATTATTTCATCTTGGTGAGTCATTCTTGACTTTTTCGGATTGTTTTTCATTAATATTCATCATGGTCATTCTCGTTCATATGACCTTCTGGGTTCGTATTCCGTGGTCGGGTGGTGATGTGTGGAATTTTTAGTGGGGCATATGATGGTCACGTGTTCGGGTTCACCGACACAATGGACTGTGTACACGGTAACGTACCTCCGTGAGACTAATTAGGTACAAAGGCAGGTGTGTCCGGTCACTCGTCTTGTGCACATGCACATACCATTACGGGCGTACTACGATGCCCCTCTTCAACTTAATTTCATAATTAAGATATATCATGATCGTGTATATTCAACTCTTGAGGATTGTTGTTCTGTGTAACTAACCCCATTGGGGAATGTTGTTTTCAGGTCATGGCAAGGCTAAAGCTCGGGAAGAGAACATTGACGGCGAGGAGTCCCAGTGATACTAGTAGGGGGCCCCAGTCCTTTTCTATCATTCGTATTATTCATTTTATTTTCGCTGCAGACTTTCGTTTGAATGCTCATTTTTATTCAGTGTTGTATATTTTATCTCCATATAAAATATACCTGTATTTTGTATTATCTTGGGTGTATTGTAATGAAACTCCTCATCGGAGTAATGGATGATATAATGTGGTTCGGTACTACGATTATATTAATTAAGTCATCAATTCTCATTCGCCTGGTGGGTCCCAGTCGGGGGTCCACGACACTGTAATAATCGCCTAGTTTGGGGTGTTACAGCTGACCCCTTCGTGGATGGATATACTTTTGTATATTTAGTTACAGGTCCAGTGGTAGATCCAGCATAGAGCGGACACGAGCTTGGTGGGCAGCATTGATATCGTGTACCTTTTTTAGTTATTGGTCATATTGTCATAGTCATGGTCGTGTTTTGGTTTTGTACTCGCGCGAGTATTGTCGTGTGATGTATTTCATGTCATTGTTGATGTTAGTCCAAGCCTGGTAGGTTCTCCAAAAAGAATCTATGGCGCTTTATATCTCTATAAATCACGGGGGTGTTACATCTAGTACCCATACAAAGCTAGATAGGTTGATTCCTTGTCCGATAGAAAAGGAAAATGGTTTAACTTGGACCGACAAAAAGACAAGTGAATTACGGTTTATCTCGGACCGATAGAAGATGAGAATTGTTACGGTAATCCCTCGACCCATAGAAGAGAGGTGCAGAGGTTGATCTTTAGCCTCTAGAAAAAGATACCAAGAGAGGACGTAGGCATGTTTGGCCGAACCTCTATAAATCCTGTGTCGATTTATTTTCCGCACCTTTAAATATGCTTCCGCACAATAGCGCGTATAGCCGATATCGCACCAACAATTGGTATCAGAGCGGTACCTCCTAGAAGCGGCTTAACATCTGAGGAGAAGACGATCCAAATGGCATTTCAATTTGCCCCGGTTGAAGGTCTTGCCTTGAACTGACCACCATTTTTCGATGGATCTAACTTCATGACATGGAAGAAGAAGATGTCTATATTCATTCGAGCTTACAACATCGACCTATGGAAAGTAATATGTCTTGGTCCGAAAATTCCAACGAACTCGAACGGAACTCTCAAAACTTTTGAAGAGTATGATGATGCAGATTGGAAAAACGACCACTATAATTGCAAAGCCACGCAATTATTATATTGTGCATTAAATCTGGAAGAACACAACTGGATATCTTCGTGTGATAGTGCCAAAGAGATATGGAAGATGCTATAAGTCACACATAAAGGAACGTCTCTAGTCAAGGAGACGAAAATAAATATGCTCCTACATGAGTACGAGCTACTCCAAATGAAAGACGAAGAATCCATTACTATCATGCTCGACCGATTTTCAGTCATTACAAATGGATTGGCTTGCTATGAAAAAACGCTACAAGTAGCGAGAAAGTCAAGAAAATCTTACGATCACTACTTAGCGAATGAGACAGCACCGTGACGGCGATCATGGAATTTAAATATCTCAATACGCTCGATTTTAGCGCCCTCGTTGGCTCGGTAATTAATTATGAGATAGTTCTAAAATCATGGAACAACAAGCCAAAGTTGAAGGAAGGAATGATAGCTATGAAAGCTAAAATGTCTCGCAAAGAAGAAATCCTGGTGGATGATAGTGACAAAGAATCGGCATATTATGCCAAAAATCAGTTGAGGAACGCTAACTGATCAGATCAGTCAAGGAAAGTTACCTGATTAGATGAGAGCAAAGTTACTTGATCAGACGAGAGCAAAGTCACCTGAAGTAAAAGTCACATGATCAAGCTTAACGTACGTAATGCATGACAGATAACGTACGTAATGTGAAAGCTACCTGATGTCTCACCGAAGTTACCTGATGTTATTAACGTACGCTATATGTATTGTATAGCGCATGCTATCGAAGGTGTATAATGTACGTAACACATGGTTGATAACGTACGTAATGAAGTGTTTCAGAATTCAAACAAAGAGCCGTTGAATATGATGTCATGGCATAGGTCAGCATGCGACGGATATGAAGACTTATTCTAACGTACGTAATGGAAGAAACGAAAGCTACTGGACTAATCTGTGAAGAGCTTAATGTACGTAACAAGTTTATGTTAATGTACGTAATGCATATAACGTACGTAATGGATGTTGAATAGCGTACGTAATGAAGTGGCAGAGAGTTAACGGCTAGTTGAGGCTTTGGAGCCTATAAATACCACTTCCTATGGTATTGAAACTACAACAACTTCAAGCAATCAATATATTGATCATATATTGTTATACAATCTATCGTTGTTGTAATTGTACTTATATTGATAAGAGTTTGACATGAAAACTCATACACGAGAGAAAAAAGAAAGGATAAGATTCGATTCGGTGTTATTAGGATCAAGGATCCAACATTGTTAGAATCGCAATCGATATCTGAGTGAGGTTTGTCTAGTATCCATAGAAAGCTAGATAGGTTGATTCCTTGTCCGATAGAAAAGGAAAACGGTTTAACTTGGACCAACAAAAAGATAAGTGAGTTACGGTTTATCTCGGACCGATAGAAGACGAGAATTGTAATGGTAATCCCTCGACCGATAGAACAAAAGTGCAGAGGTTGATTTTTAGCCTATAGAAAAAGATACCAAGAGAGGACGTAGGCACGTTTGGCCGAACCTCTATAAATCCTGTGTCGATTTATTTTCCGCACCTTTAAATACGCTTCTGCACAATAGCACGTATAGCCGATATCGCACCAATAGTAGGGTCATAACGGGGCTCATCAAATACAACGTTTATGGATTCCTCTATTATCATCTTCTTTTTGTTAAATATCCTGAATGCTTCGCTGACAGAGGAGTATCCAACAAAAATACCCTCATTCGACTTTTCATCGAAGGTCTTCCGTTTATGCTTCCCATTGTTTGGCAAGTAAACCTGCATCCAAAAATGTTAGAGTATGCAACCATTGGAGTTTTATTATTCCATACCTCATATGCTATTTTGTTGTGATGATTGTTGATGATACAGCAATTTTGGGTATAACACGCTATATTTGTTGCTTCTCCCCAGAAACGTTACGGCAATTTGCTTTGTGGTTAAGATGGTCATTGTTGCTTCTTTTAGCGTCATGTGCTTGTTCTCGGCAACATCATTTTGTTGAGGAGTCTGGGCTGCTGAGTATTCGTATTGTATTCCATTGTCCGCACAGTATTGCTCTATAAAGCCATTTGTGAATTTTGTGCCTCTTTCGGAATGAATGGATACAATACTCAACCCTTTCTCATTCTACAACTTCTTCAGGTGCTCTGGAAACTTTGTGATGGTATCTTTCATTTTGCTCAGGAATATGGTCCCAGCATACCTGGAAAAATAGTCAACAATAACAAGACAGTATTTCTTACCTCCCAAACTTACAGGGTCTACAGAGCCGTAGAGGTCCATGTGTAGAAAATCTGGTACCCTGTGGGTGGACAGATAACACTTGCTCTTCAGGGTGGTCTTAACTTCTTGCCTTTCTGATAGGGTCCACACACGTTGTTTTTATGAAATGACACATCGGGCAAACCTCTGACCATGCCCTGTCAAGGGAGCTTGTTGATAGTCTTGGGGTTGATATGCCACATCCTTTTATACCATAGCTAGCTCTGATCTGCAGTGCCTTTGGCAACAAAGCATGGAATAATGGAGCTTGTGGGCTTCCAGTCAGCAATGTACATGTTACCTGACCGGCTTTTGTATGGATGACTTGCTTGGTCTTGATGTCCTTCACCCTATAGTGATCTACATAGAATTCGACCGAGAACTGTTTGTCATAGAGCTGGCTAATACTAAGTAAATTATATTGTAGTCCTTCGACATAGGCTACGTCGGTGACTTTAAACTTTCCTACAAGCAAGGTTCATTTCCCTCTTGTTCTTCCTTTGGATTTGTTACCGAATCGCACCTTTGGACCACAACCTTCTACATAATCTGACAGTTTGCTGATATCTCCTGTTGTTGGCCACTAAGTATACAAAATACATCTTGGAAAGTGTTTAAGCAACAAGATGTATGGTTTTCAAGTTAGAGTGCGTAGCGGAAGTCTTGTAATAGTAAGTTGCTGTAAATACAACAACTAGGTATGTAATGTATACTTAAAATAATTACATTTAAGAAAAATAGTAAATGCAGAAAGTAAATAACAGAGTAATTAAAGTGGTTCGAGGTAAACCCCTCTACGTCCACTGGTCCTCCACACAGGAGTGAAAATGTTTATTATAAATACTGCGTACACAACTACATATTTATAATCAAACTTATCAATGTATCGTTCACACAGATTGATCCAAAGATCGTAGCTTTCAACCGTTCACACAGATTGGTTAAGGCTAACACTTGACTGGATTCTTCACACACAGTTTCGAAGCTTCGTCTCTACAATGCAGATCCATCACACACAGTTCCGAAAAAGCAAGTATTTCTCAGTCCACACAGGGCTGATGGTTTTCTTCAATGTAAGAACGTTGCTTGAACAACAGCTTGACTTTCTTGAGCTTGAGCTGATGATGTGTTGTTCAAGAGAGAGTACTTGTATATTTCTTATCTTAGGATAGACTGAATGCCTGAAGAAATATTACTGCTCTTTATATACTGTTTGTTAGAAGATCTCGATGAAACTCAGTATATATCAATTTGAATACTTGTGAAAGCTCGAGTATAGTTCTTCATTCGTAAAATGTTCAAGTATTCTCTTGGTATGTATTCGTATACTGATATTCAATCTTCGGGATATATATAGCTTTTGGAATAGATCCTTTGAGAAAGATCCGTTGAGCAAAAGTCCGTTCCAATGGGATGATTTATTTGAATAAAGCACGATCCGATTTTTGCTCCTTGTTTGAATATCTCTATCGGATTAGTATTTAAATACTTTATCCTTTTAGTATTTAAATACTTCTTTTCAAACGGGACTTGACTTTAGCAAATAAGGCAGATTCCGTTCCAACGATTTTAAGTCCTGTTTAGATAAGTATTTAAGATCTCAATACTTACAGCCTGGATGCTGTATCGAACATATTGCTGTAGGCTATCTTAGACTGATACTGTATGGAAGGATGCTATATGATCATTTCGGGACAACTTCCATACTTAGCGTCATATTGACAGATGGGTCTCTTTGCTGTATGATGGATCTTTATACTTTTTCTGTATGTTGGCATTATGAGAACACTTCGATACATGATTGATTATTTCAACAACTTCAATCGTCTTCCGAGACAGCTGCTTTGCTGTATGTTGGCATTATATCAAAACTTCGATACAGGATTGTTTTATCCCAACAATTTCCCCCTTTTTGATAATTGCCAATTCTCCTTAAGTCCTTTTTGATGTTTTCCAAACATTCTTGATGATGCTAAAACCTTGAAACCTTTGAAACATCTTAGAGGAGGGCAGTCTTCTTGGTCTTCTGTCAAATATTTTGGTCTTCAGCAAATAGTCTAATACTATGAACTGCTCACAGGCGAGTTCAACTTTGAAAGGAAAGAGTATTACATCTTAAACTTATGATTGGCGCGCAGACACAATCTTACAGCGTAATCTAGATACATACAACTTAATCTATGAACTGTTTGCAGACAAGTTCTTACAACTTTACATTCATTCACATCTCTCTAGATTTTTTCTCCTCCTTCTCTCTACAATCTTCATACACCTTCCTTGCATTTTTGAGTTTTCCGATCGGCATTCATCTGATAACGTTCAATTTTTTCGAATTTCCGCCGCCTTGAGCGGCGGTCCATCAATTAATTATCTGCCTCATGGCAGAAAAAAATAAAAAATCTGGAGGGCCTCCCGACCGTCAACTTTCCACATCCCCCAAAAACAGATCGCGGTCACCAGCAAGTGACTCCGCTTTTCCTCCAAATTCACGTGATATGGATCTCAATCCCCCCGCCAGTCAACATCTCGGCCAATTTAATAAAGAACCACGTTCTTTACCACCCGGGAATTTGGGCTTTTCCTCTCCCGTGGACCAAGATATCCCCACCCACCTCCATATTCATCCACCTACCTCACCAAAAATCACTCAAAATAATACTAAACAAAAGGCTGGAGATTCCTGTTCCCTACCTTCTTCTCCATCCTCCCAGCCAAGTTTCCTCAATTTTTCTTCTGTCATCATCAACAAGCCGTCGGTCCCTGTAATCCCGATTAGAAATCCTAATCCAACAACCCAATCCTTCCGAGATGAAGAGCAACATCTTCCTGCGGGCGAAGGTAAGAAGACCGCTCCTTCCACAGATCCGGCGGTCGCAAAGTTCTCGGCCATTAATATCGGAGGGAACCCGGTTTCTCTCGATGACTTCCCGACTCCAGCTTCCCTGGACTTTGTGGCTGCGGCCGTTTCTGAAGAGGCGGCCCAAAAACTTCAACAAACTCCTGGCGAAATCATCACTCCTGAGAGCGGTGACCACTCTTCTCGGCAAAACATCTCTATGAATCCGAAATCCCAACCCATGGGCATTTTTGCTTCGGTTTCCCAGACCAAAAATACTGAAAACAGACCTCTCGCTGAAGGTGTTTTTATTCCTCCCATCATTCCGGCGGCTAAATCATATGCGGCTGCTACTTCCGGCGGCGCGGAGCACCTGCAGGGGGCTTTTGGCACGGTCGACCGGTCCGGTGCGGTTCCTACAGTGGTTTTTTCGAAACCAGAGTGTGACAAGGCATCCGAAGCTTTCCGTTTGTCGGTGGTCGGTAAGTTCTCTTATGGTAAACCGGCTAATGAGGTAATCCGAACCACCCTTCATAATCTCGGTTACAAACCTTGTAAAGTTCAGTATCTCAACCTCCGCCATGTTTTAATTACATGTTTTAATGAGGAACAATTTGCTAAACTCCGTATTCAACGTGAAATACCGATAGCCGGACTTCCGATGAGGGTTTTGAAATTGACTACTGATTTTGATTTCAAATATGAACCACCGGTTGTTCGGTTTGGCTTAAAGCATTTGCTCTCCTATTCAATGGTTCGACGTTCGGAGTTTAAAAACAATTGCAGTGTTTTTGGTGAATTTGTCATGGTGACGAAGCTACTCTTTCAAAATCTCGTCTAAACTATGCCCGTTTTGTGTTGAAATAAATCGAAACTCCCGGTCGAGAAATTTGAAATATCTTGTAATGGTAAATCTGTTGATATAAATGTTCAATTTGAACGGCTGCCAAAATACTGTCATTTTTGCAATCATATTGGCCACGCGGAAATGGACTGTTATATTAAGAACCATAAACTCAGGCCGAATTTTGCTGAAAAAAATAAACGCCTTGCTGAAAAACTTTCTCACGTCAATCAGGCTGCCAAAAATAACAAAAAAACTGAAAAAACCCCACTGTTGATTGAACAGGAAGAACAAATATTTCAACATAAAAAGAATGATAATATTGATCTTGACTTGCACACAACTACTGTATCTCGTGGTGTGCAGGAAGAGGCCTTTCCGGTTAAGGATGATCTATCTAATAACCCATTTCATGTTCTGAATCATGTTGAGAATGATGAAATTATTGTGCTAGATTCGGTTGAACCTACTGATGAACATGGGTTGCAGGATGTTTATTTGATTCCTCCCCTGGCTGACAAGCCAGACATGCCTGGGAGAGACTTACTCTCCCCTGAACTTGCACTGGCCCAAATGGGACTCCCGAAACATGTCGGTAATCCCCTCCCCAAGACGGAAGGAGTGCCCAATGATATTTCTGAGTGTGCTCACAAGAAACCTAACGAAGTAGAGAATAGTGACTTTTCTCGGGACACTTACTCTGCTTCATCTGATTCTTGTGGCAACGCTGAGTCTGACTTGGGCATCCCCGACGTTGGCCCTGATATTGACTCTGATCGTGTTGCAGGGCAAGTAATGCTGGCTCTACCCCAGAAACCCCCCCGGAGTGAAAGGGATGAACAGCGGTTACGTGATATTGAATATGGGAGACAGTTGGAAAGGGAGGCCCAGGGCCTCGTTGGTCCACCCAAAGGCCACGACCCGAATGACGTCAACAACACGGAGCGCAGGAGGAGAAGCGCTAGAATCCAAAAACCCCCTACTGTTTCTAATGATTAACACCCTCATTTGGAATGTTAGGGGGATGGGTAAGAAAGATGCTAAAAGGAATGTTAAAAACCTGAGTAGAGACCACCACGTGAATATTTTGGCTCTAATTGAGCCTAAAATTTCACTTGATGCGGCCTACTTTTGTAAATATCTCTGTTTCGATAAAGTGGTTGCTAATCAAAGTAACCACATTTAGGTGTTCTTTGATCACAATTTTTCTTTTCAAATCTTGAAAAACACTGCTCACTTGCTCCACATGGAAGTCAGTTCAAATGCTTCTCCTGTCCCCTATTATTTAACCATTGTATATGGGAAAAATACTAGGGTCGAAAGGAGGGCTCTTTGGGATGACCTTCTTCTGTTAGCAATAATCGGGGCCGTGGATTGTGGGAGGCGATTTTAATATCATTTTACACTCCCATGAAAAAGGTGGTGCGTCTCCTACCCCTTCGGAGATGGAAGACTTCCATGATGCTCTTTTCGTTGTAATCTTATTGACTTTGGCTTCATTGGTTCGCCGTTTACGTGGTATAGCAATTTTATTTGGCAAAGGCTCGATAGAGTTTTACACTCTCCGGCTTGGTTTGATACCTTCCCGGATTCGAGTGTAAAACACCTATCCCGCCTTCACTCGGACCATTCGGCGATTTTATGTAGTTTTGGTAACAAAAGTTCAAACCTAAACCCTCGTTTCGTTTTCAAAATATGTGGATCAAGCATAAAGATTTTCCGGGGATTGTTAGAGATTCATGGCAGATCCGGTTCATTCGTCGGGTATGCCCAAACTTTTGAACAAACTTTCGAGAGTTAAACTTTCTTTAAAAGATTGGAATAAAACTCATTTTGGCGATATTTTCACTAAAGTAGTGAAGCTAGGGAGCTAGTGTCGGATCCGAGATCAAGTTTGATAATAACCCTTCCGACAACAATCTTATTTTTTTAAAAATACCAGAGCTAATCTCAATCTTACGATGGCAATGGAAGAGGACTTTTGGAAACAAAAAACCAATCTTAAATGGTGCCTCGAAGGGGAACGGAACACCAAATTTTTTCATGACCTTATCAAATCCAAAAGGAGCAAAGGCAAAATCTTTCAAATTATGGATGGCATCCAAATCACGGACCCCGTCGATATCCAAAATTCTGGAGTTAATTACTTCTCTACTTTTTTTAAATGTTCTGATTTTACTCCGGCTGATATTAAGCCTGACATTATCCCCTGTCTCATTAATACTGTTGATAACCAAAATTTGTGTGCCATGCCGGATGTGGATGAAATTAAACAAGCTGTTTTTAGTATTGATCCAGGCAGTGTGGCCGGCCCGGATGGTTTTAATGCCTTATTTTTTCATAAGTGCTGGGACATTATTGCTACTGATGTTTGTGAGGCAGTGTGGGATTTTTTCTCCGGAAACCCCATGCCCAAATCCTTTTCGTGTACTACTATTTCTCTTATCCCCAAATGCTCTCCCCCCCTTGCTTGGAAGGATTTTAGGCCGATAAGCCTCTGTAATACCACTTATAAAATCATTGCGAAAATCCTAAGTACCAGATTGGGCCGCCTTCTTCCGAAAATTCTCAAATTGACTTAATCGCTTCATTAAAGCCCGCCTCATTACTCATAATATTTTAACGGCCCAAGAACTTTTTAATGACATATCTACATCTGATTCAAACGTTTTGATTAAATTAGATATGGAAAAAGCCTACGATAGGCTTAACTGGGCTTTTCTATTAAAAATTTTAAAAGCCTTCGGCTTCTCGGATGCTTGGGCTGCCATGATTTATCGTTGCATTTCAAATTGTTGGTTTTCGATTCTCATTAATGGGAGTCCTGTGGGCTTTTTTAAATCCGACAGGGGCATCAGACAAGGTGACCCCCTGTCGCCTCTTCTCTTTGTGATTGCGTCCGACTATTTATCTAGACTATTGGATAAAACTTTTCTTGCCCACCCCGATATGTTTTTCAAAATCAGGAAGAAGGTTCGGATTTCACACCTTGCTTATGCTGACGATGTGTTAATCTTTACCAATGCTTCCTACAATAATCTCCTCATTCTCAAAAATTGCCTAGATCACTACACCGCGAGCTCAGGGCAAAAAATTAATAACTCTAAAAGTTCTTTTATTTTTGCCAAGCCGAACAATTTGTTGGTTCGTATGGTGAAACAAACGACTGGATTTTCTAAAATGAGTCTCCCAATTAATTATTTGGGAGCCCCATTGTGGAAAGGGAATCAAACTTTTGACATGTATGGTGAGCTTATTGCTAAAACCAGCGCCAAATTCCAGTCGTGGAATCACCTATTACTTACCTCGGGTGGCAGACTAGAACTTATTAAAACTACCCTGAGCTCTATTCCTTTCTATTGTCTCCAAGTCCTTAAACCCCCTAAAAATGTCATTATCTTCTTCGAACGGCTTTTTAACAAATTTCTTTGGGGTTCCAACGACAATAGAAAGAGACTTCATTGGGCAGCATGGCTTAGGCTCTGTTACCCTAAGGAAGAAGGTGGTCTTGGTTGTAGGAGTCTGGGGGACATCATTAAAGCGGCTCAAATTAAACTTTGGTGGAGGTTTCGTACCTCATCTAATATTTGGACCCAATTCATGATGGCTAAGTATTGTAAACGTCTCCACCCCATGGTGGTTAAATCCAACCCCAATGACTCTCCTACATGGAAAAATCTTTGTGACATTCGTTCCTTAGCTGATAAATGGATATTTTGGTATATTGGTGATGGCGATATCTCGTTTTGGCACGACAATTGGTGTGACTTTAGCCCGCTGTCCCAATAGGCTTCTAACCCCCGGCTAAACACCACCATTAACCATTTTTGGACTTCACACGGGTGGGATCGATCCAAACTTCTCTCCGTCATTCCCTCGGATCTTGGGGATTATGTTATGACCTTTCCCACTCATGTTGAGTCGGGCCTTATCGCTAATAAGGCCGTCTGGAAACTTACCACCCACGGCGGTTTTTCCTTTAAAAGTGCGTGGGAGGCTATCCGCCAACGTCATGATACTCATCTTATTTTAAAGCATTGTTGGAATCAAATTATTACCCCTACTATGTCGTTTTTCATGGTTAGACTTTTGAAAAAATGGATTCCCACTCCGGACGGCCTTAGATCGAGGGGCATTATTGCTGATAATTCTTGTTTTTGTTGTGATAGCACCGAGGACCTGCCCCATCTTTTTCTTAATGGCCCGATCGCCTCTTCGGTTTGGGCCAACTTTTGTACCTTATTGGGCATCCCTCTTTTACAAACCAGATCTATTTCTTTAGTTATGTCCCATTGGTTTAATAAAGCCTCGGGTGCTATCCACATTTTACGCATCATTCCTATACTCATTCTGTGGTTTATTTGGTGCTCTAGGAACGACATGCGGGTCAAGAAGATTCCGTTCACGGCTCAGCGTGTGTGCGATCGAATTTGGGACTTTCTGTTCATGATTAAAGGCCACAAATGCATTCTGCCGCGGGCCTGGTTAGGCGCCCCGGCTCTTTCAGATATTTTGGGTCTTCATTTCTGCCCCTGCAATTTTATTAATAATTTTGCATGTAATTGTAAAAACAAAAAAAAAGAAGAAAATCTACATAGTGAGATGGGTCAGGCCGACTCCTGGGACAACCAAAATCAACACAGACGGGGCCTCAAAAGGCAACCCCGGGGAGTCGGCTGTGGGGGGGATTGCTAGGAATTTTGTGGGCGAACCTATCTTTGCTTTTCACGAATTTATCGGCAACCATTCTAATAATTTTTCCGAACTTTTTGCTGTTTGGAGAGCGCTGGACCTTTGCCACGACAGAAACATTCGTAAGGTTTGGGTTGAGATGGACTCGGCCATTGCCCTTTATCTAATCAACTCGCCTAACAAGGGTAATTCGCAAGTGCTAAACATCTGTCACAAAATTGCATCATTCAGGCGTGTCATGGATATCTCATTCTCTCACATTTATCGGGAAGGGAACACCATTGCGGACCACCTCGCTAATGAAGGTTATAAGTTCAGAAATTTTCAACTTTATAGCCCGTCTGATCTGTCCGGGAAGATTAATGGCTTGATTAGGCTCGATAAAAATAATTTTCCATATGTTAGGTTTAAATAATCTCCTCGGCTGTTATTGTCGTTAATTGGGGCGTGTAGAGGGGCTCGTCCTCCCTCAATCTCTTTGGGCGTGTAGTGGGCCTCGTCCCCCCACATTTCTGGTCCAGTTAATAAATTTCGGTTTTTTTTTTTAAAAAAAAAAAAAAAAAGTTCTTACAACTTTATATATTTAACAAGTTTTCAAACTTGTTTGATTTCAGCAAATGAATTGAATTTTGAAATCATACAGGAACATAGTACATTACAAGTTGTAATCTTTCAATACAGAAAAATATTTTATTGATATTTCAGCAATGGTTACAAGATTTGCTGTTTCAAAAAAAATAAAATTATAGGAAGAAATATTTAAGCTAACTCCTATAGTCAGAGTGTCTCCAAGGCCTTTTTGGGTCGTTCTTGGTTCCCCTCCACCAATTTTGTAGTGCATCCCTATTTCGATTTAAGTAGATGGCTTGACCTTCATAAGATTTATCGAACACAAGGATCCAATCTTCCGATTGGGTAACCAGATCTCCTTGCCTATGTTTGGATTTCATCTTTTCTTGTAGAGGGAGCGATCCTTCATCCAACCTCTTTTTGAATTCCTCGGCGTCTTCTTGCAGCGTCTTGCAACTGTTGAATATGGAGGATTCCCTGATATGAACTACAAAGTATCTTAACAGTTCATTCTTCCTCCAATTCTTTATCTCGTCGACTGTCGGCTGTCAGTTGGCCGGGAGGTTTATTATTTGCGGATTCTGCACGAGATTTTTCCACGTAAATTTAGGGTCATAAAATTCTGGACGATCTCTCTGTATCCTAACATTGTGAGTAGGAGATGATAATCGAGAAATTTCAGCAGTAATGCTGTCTCCAAATGCAGTTTCCATCTCATTTTCTTGCTCGAGCCTTATTCTCCTTGCAGCTTCTCTAGACTCTTCCCCCCTTTTGGCCTCATCAAGGTAATGGACCTTCTCATTAAGACGTTCGAGAATGTTCAAGGCATCATCCTGTTTGGTCTCAAAACTTGACATTTCATCAACTAGGGAGTTGAGCACCTGCGACATATCTTGAATCTTTTTGTCATGTGCTCGAAGCTGGGAACCGGAGTCAATAAGAGAGGATGCTGTCTTGGCCTCAGAAATACGAAGCTTTTCTTGTTCTTACTTTAGGATCTGCTCCTGGCGCTGTTGAAGTTGGTTGAGTGCCTGTTTCAAGACGGTGGGCAAAATACGGAAGGCTTCTTCTACTTTTGACACTTTGTGTCTGACACCGGTCATTTCTTCAACGGAAGATTGATGCAACCAATCAACTTCTTTTTCGACAGCATGCAGGGCATTAACGACATCCTATAGGAAAACTATTTGTCGGCTAAGAGCATGCAGTTGATCGTTCTTTTCGATGGTTCGGGGAGAGTTGGGCTGGGAAATATCTTCAGCTCTGTTCAGCTGTCTGACGACCACATGACATGGTGTCCATTGTGGTTTATCTTCAGGTAAGATACCGTCGTCAGATTCTACTGTGGTTAAGGTGCGGGAGCATCAGATGTGGGCGCGGCAACATGAGGGACTGATTCCTCCTGTTCCGGAATTGGTTCTGTAGACATTGGTACAGGAGGGATCGATTCCTCCTGCTGTCTCTCAGCTTCCACCTGTTCCGGCAAAAAGACTGAATCCTCTTGCGAGATGGCGCGGGATTCTTCTTTGGGCTAGGTGGCGACATGATCGGATGCTTATTGAGAAACTGATTGTTCCTACGCGACAGGAGGGACTGATTCCTCGCTGTCGTGAACATTTTCTCGCTATTGGGAAGGGGACCGGTGGTGACTTGATGTCCCTTCACATTGTTGATGTTGTGTCCGGGAGAATTCCTGTTCGCTTCACGACTCATCCTCAGACCAGCTTGGAAGGCATCATCGTCGTCTGAGTCGTGGTCAGATGTTGTACTGATTGGAAGTGTTTCCATGGACTGAAATTTTTCCTTCTTTAGAGCATCGATTTTGTCCAAGAGATGGCTCGATAGAAACTCCTTACAACAAAGGCTGTCCCATTGGATCAGGATTTCAACATTTTGAGAGTCCATCACTTCCAAAACAAACCTTTCTTCTTCGCTCCATTCACTCTAATTGTACAAGGTGTTGTACGTGGCAAGCCTATAGGCTTTCCATTGGACAAAACGTTCATATGCCTGCTCGATTTGCATAGAAAGTAAAGTCTCGTTAATGATGGTGTTTGTGGAGGGGCTGCGTACAACGCATGGGTCCGCTGTATGCAAAGGTTCCATTACAAGTGTGGGTTCCTGAATTGGAGAGGGATCCCGTACAGGGGATGTGGCTATTGGCTCCAAAGGGGCAGTCGACTCACCGGAGTCTTTAAAGTTGGCAGATTGCTTTATATCTGTCATTGCCGCCAATGGATCGGGATCTACTGTTTGCACAGTAGCAGCTATCTCTTCCACATGGGTTGCGCCCTAGGGGTTTGATACGGTGGGTTGGGCCGTTGAAGGAGCATCCTCGGAGATTTCTATAATCTCTGTAGTTTTAACTTTTGTGAGCCTCCTTAGCTTCCTTGTCGGATTCTCACCAGCAATGGGAGTTTTGCTGTGAGATCTTTTTCTTTTCATAGAAGTCTCCTCGCTCCCAGACTTCGGAGTCATGTCCCTTGGATCAGCAGAAAGGGGCATGGTTCAGGCAAATGTCCTGTTAGCAATCAGATGTTGCTTGTTGAAGACAGTGGGCCTGAAGCTTCCGATATATTTGCGTGAAGTTATTTTCTTCATTTACTCGTCCTGCGGAACACCGCATTTTGTCAGAACATTGTTAAGAAATAGTCCAAAGGACTTTTTCTGAAAGACGGGTTTTGAAACTTCTTCTTGCAGCCTGTTGAGAATGATCTGGCACCAATTGACCTTCTCACAGGACATGATGGCGACCATCATCCGAAATATTAGGTTGGTGCACATCTCAAAAGCATCTGTTCGGTTTTCAATTACACGACAACAGAAATCATGTAAGTAAACAAATGGAAGACAAAAACATTTCTTATGATAAGAAACATGGACATCCTCGTCCGATGTTGAACTAGTGAACAATTGCCAATATTTGGCCAGGCTTTCTTGGGACCCAAAGGTCTCAAGTTCCTCCATGGATAGGCCATCAGCAGGGAGCCTATACAGATTTTGAAGCAGCGCTTGGTCCATGTGGATCTCCACTCCGCGGACGATAGCAGTGATGTCGGCGACAATTCCTCCCTGTGCAAGAGAAAAGAAACGGACAACAGTGTTAAGGTAAAATTCCTCAACCATTTGATCATCGTAGTGCTCAGGGATGTGACTTACAAGGCCATAGAGGCCTTGTTGGTGAATCCTCGAAATGATGATCTCTATTGATTCGACATCGTCTCCTTCAGCATGAACTCGCTCGACAACCATGGATCTTGTGAAGATTCTTCCATCGATGATATTGGCGGTCTTTTTGAGAGATGGAGAGGAAGTCTGTGATGATGTCATCATAGTTTCTTGAAGAAAAGAAGTAAGATTCAAAGAAAATTGCAGTAAAATTTGCAGTAAACTGTAGGCTGTTTGCATAAAGACTTGTTTAATTACTGAAAGCATAAAGAGTCAAAAGAGGCATAAACAGTCCTTTTATAGTTGGGCGGTGGGAAGATTTAGAGTTTTCAAAATAATGAACGGTCAGATTTAAGGGATGGGAACCGTGGTTTTAAATGAACGATTAGGATGAACTGAGTGTAACATGTATATCCTATCCATCCAATTTTGAATTGATACTGGGTCCCACATCTGTATTTTCATCTTCCCTATTTGCACGAAATGGCGGTGAGAAATTATAAAATAATTTGAAAAATTGCGGCTTTTGAAATACTATTGTCCAGATGTCGTGTAAAGCATTTAATGCAAAAGACGTTTGAATTTAAAAAATAGGGCACGTGGACTCCAAGTTGTTTTGAAATAAATAGAATATTAGAATTTAATATTAATTGAATTTCATAGTATGTGCTGTATCCGCGAAAATACAGCGTTCCCCCTTAAAAGGTACATACGAGATTCAATTTCATACAGCAATTTTGGGATTACTGCTGTATTCATGGGTCATACTGTATTCCCCCTTAATTATTGCACATGTTAGACATAGGATAGTTCATGTCGCTTTGTTCATACAGTGCTGTTTGGAATGTATGATGTACATATAATTATCGGTGGATACTGTATTCGTGGGTCTTACAGCATTCCCTCTCAATTTTTGAGTGAAAGCATTAAAAACTTACAGGGAGTCAGGCTGTAGCAAACCCAATTCTTATCGAAGCATACAGAATCTTACTTTGCTGAGAGGTTTGGTGAAGATGTCGGCTAACTGGATATCTGTATGAACTTTATCGATCCGAAGATCTTTGTTCTCAACGTGATTCCTAATGAAGTGATGTTTCATATTGCTTTGTGCGCGAGTGCAATACAGGGTTGTGCGTTATTGCAATGGCACTCGTGCTATCACACATAATCGGTGTTTCCTTGGCTTCAATTCCATAATGTGACAGCTGTTGTTGTATCCAAAGGATCTGCATACAGCAACTACCAGCAGCATAGTATTCTGATTCTGCCGTGGAAAGTGAGTTTGCTAATTGATTCTTACTGAACCAAGATACAAGTCTAGGTCCAAGAAAGTGACAAGTTCCGATTGTACTCTTCCTATCTAGCTTGCAGCCTCCGAGATCCGAGTCGCTGTATACAACTAAATCGAATCCGCCTTCTTTGGGATACCACAGTCCTACATCGACTGTTCCTTTGATGTGTTTCAGGATTTGTTTGGCCGTTGTGAAGTGTGATTCTTTAGGTGCTACTTGATATCGCGCACACACTACTACAGCAAACTGGATATCGGGCCTGCTAGCCATTAGGTACAGGAGTGAGCCAATAAGCTTCCTGTAGAGTGATTGATCAACCGGCTTTCTAGCTTCGTCATCACTAATTTGCACGGAAGTGCTCATGGGGGTTGACGATGATTTGGAAGTGTTCATTCCAAACTTGTTGAGAAGCTCCTTGCTGTATTTTTCCTGGTTGATGAATATCCCTGTAGGCAACTGCTTTACCTGCAATCCTAGGAAATAACTAAGTTCTCCCATCATACTCATTTCAAATTTACTTTGCATGATATGAGAGAACCTTTGACATAAAGCAAGGTTAGTTGAACCAAATATTATATCATCTACATATATTTGAACCATCAGGAGGTCATCACCTTCTTGTATTTTAAATAAGGTCTTGTCCACAACACCTTTCTCGAATCCATTATCGGTTAGATACAGGGACAGGGTCTCATACCACGCTCTAGGTGCTTGCTTAAGTCCATACAGCGCTTTCCTTAGCCTGTATACAAGGTCTCCGCCTTCTGTATTTACAAACCCTGGTGGTTGTTCAACATAGGCTTCTTCGGCAAGGTCTCCATTCAGGAATGCACTCTTGACGTCCATTTGGTATACTATAAAGCTCTTATGGGCGGCAAAGGATAAAAATATCCTAATGGCTTCTAGTCTGGCTACAGGGGCAAATGTTTCATCGTAGTCTATGCCTTCTTCCTGTCTGTAGCCTTGTGCAACTAGACGGGATTTGTTTTTGATAATGAGTCCATTTCCATCCTTCTTGTTTCTAAATACCCATTTTGTTCCAATTACGGATTGATGTGTAGGTCTGGGTACTAGATACCATACATTATTCCTTTCGAATCTATTAAGCTCTTCTTCCATAGATGTAATCCAATGAGAGTTGTCTAGAGCTTCTTTGGTGGAAACAGGTTCAGATTGAGCTAAGAATACAGCAATAGTGCACATATTAAGTCGTCTAAGTTCAGATTGAGATTTCCATATAGGAAATGGAGATTTCTCAGATTCAGGTTCTTCTTGCACACATAGTACATTTCCTTGTGTACTCTGTATTCTCCTATGGGTAGATACTCCACCATCAATATTTCCTATGATCAACTCCTGTGGGTGATCTTTCAACCATCTTTTGTCGGGTTCTAATTCGGCATCCCGTACTGTATTTTGAGTTGCTGTAGTTTTGGGTTTAGCTTGTATAGCATCGGCGTCATCTACTTCAGTTCTTAGAGATGCGCGGTTGATTTCTAAGTCAACGACAGGCTCTGTAGGAGTTGGTGGATCAATGATGGAAAGTTGTTGGATGTTCTAGGTAAGTTCTTCTATTCCTGTAGGATCATGGTGAGGTTCGTCGAACACTACATGTACTGATTCCTCAACTGTTAGCTTTCTTTTATTAAAGATCCTGTAAGCTTTGCTAACTGAGGAATATCCTACAAATATCCCTCATCCGATTTCTCATCGAAGGTTCTAAGTTGATCTTTCTAGTTGTTCAAAACGTAACATATGCATCCAAAAATGTGAAAGTATGAAACTAATGGAGTTTTGTTGTTCCATACCTCGTAAGCTATTTTGTTGTGGTGCTTGTTGATGATACAACGGTTTTGTGTATAGCACGCTGTATTGGTGCTTTGCCCCAGAAACGCTGTGGCAACTTGCTTGCGGCAATCATGGTCCTAGTTGCTTCTTTTAGCGTACTATTCTTTCGCTCGACAACACCATTTTGTTGAGATGTACGGGTAGATGAGTATTCATGCTGTATCCCATTTTCCGAACAGTATTGCTCTATAAAGTGGTTTGTGAATTCTATACCTCTGTCGGAACGAATGGACACTATACTCAACCCTTTTTCATTTTGAAGTTTTCTCAGGTGCTCAGGCAGCTTTGATGTTGTTTCCTTCTTCTTGCATAGGAAGATTGTCCAAGCATACATGGAATAATCATCAACAATAATGAGATAATATTTCTTACCTCCCAAACTTACCGGGTCTACATGACCGTATAGATCCATGTGTAACATTTTCCAAAACTCTGTGAGTGGAAAGGTAGGATTTGCTCTTCAGGGTGGTCTTGATTTGCTTGCCTTTATGACAGGGTCCACAGACGCTGTCTTTTTGGAATGACACATTGGGCAATCCTCTAACCATTCCCTGTCTGGAGAGCTTGTTGATTGTCTTCAAGTTGACATGTGACGTCCTCTTGTGCCATAAACAGCTTATATCTGCAATGCCTTTGGCAACAAAACAAGGAATTGTGGAGCTCATAGGCATCCAGTCAGCAATATACATATTACCTGATCTGCTTCCTGTGAGCACAACTTCTTTGGTTAGAATGTTTTTGACTCTACAGTGATCTATATAGAATTTTACCGAGAACTGTTTGTCACAGAACTGGCTAATACTATGTAGATTGTACTATAAGCCTTCAACATAAGCTACATCGGTGACTTTGAATTTTCCTACAAAAAGGGTTCCTTTCTCTCTTGTTCTTCCTTTAGATTTATCACCGAAATGCACTTTTGGACCGCGACCTTCTACGCAATCTGACAATTTTCTTTTGTCTCCTGTCATGTGCCGAGAACATCCGAAGTCGAAGTACCAGATGTCCTTCTCTAAGATGTCCTGTATGCAAATAAATTAAGTAGATTTAGGTCCCCTTTGATTGTTGGGTCCATGGATGTTAGTGCCTTTAGGTACCCAGATTTTACTGACATCAATTTTTTTTACTGTAGGGAACGTTAAGTACATTCTTGCGGTACCTATGTGGGGTAGGTACGTATTCGCTATAACCATGATAATTATTATGCATGTAAAATTCAGGGTTATTATTATTAATCCAGTACGAATGCCGTCTTGGAGGTGGAGCCATTTTCTTCGGCCTTACAGCTTTCCTTCTGGGTCTCCAATCGGATTCCCAAAGGTGTTGCTGATACTGTGCGAATACTTGCTTTCGCGAGGGATAAAGAGGCTCCTGTATTCAATACCTAGGCGTGCTGTACTGAAAGTACTGCCATGCGGGCCTTTGATATTTGGATACAGCTTTCTTTCTGAATGGCTCTTGGCGCTGTTGATATGCTTGAGGAGTTTGCTGTTGGGAGGATTCCGCTGTCTGGAATATGACTGTGGTGGCGGAATGGTAGCCTTTGCTGTTTGCGGTGCAACGGGTTCCTTCACAGGACTTGGAATTTCTTCCGATACAGGAATGGGTTCCACACCCCTGACGAGCACAGTACTAGTTTTCCCTTTATTGGAAAATGAGCTATATCCTAAGCCACTTTTATCATGAGCATGTTGCCCGGTGCTTAGAATTTCTTCCATTCTTTTAGATGATTTCTCGAAAGATTTCAGAATGGTCTCAAGTTCTCCTTCTCGTTTTTCGAGAGTTTTTACTTTGGCTTGAAGCAGAAAAAAATCATTTGTCTTGATTTCACTGTGAGATTTAGCCTCACTTAGTTCATGAGCAAGTTTATGATTGCTTTCCATGAGTTTTTCAAAATCGACTTTGCTGTTTTCACAATCGACAGACAAATATTCATAATTTACTTTAAGCAAGTCGTTTTCTTCCCTCAGCTCTAGGTTAGAAATTTAGAGCTGTATGTTTTCATTTTTCAAAGTCTCATGGGCCTTTTGAATTTTCTTAAACTCGTTCATCAGGTTTTAAAAGGTATGAGATGCATTTGCAGGAGTAATTGAGGTTGAGCTTACCTCATCATCGCTATCTTCATCTTCCGGTATGTTAGTGACTGCCTGTAGACATTCTTCGGACTTTGTTGGTTCGGGGGAGGCTTCTGATTCACCAATCAGGGCCTTGAGCTTATTTTTCCAAGCACGTCTTCTTTCATTAGTTTCCTGTTGCTCGGCTTCTGGCGACCTTTGAACTTTAGGATGAGGACATTTATTTGCATAATGTCCTGGTTTCCTACAATTATAACACAGGTTAGCATCACCAGAGGAAGTTTTGGTACTTACCTTGTAAACAGGCTTGGGCCTATATGGAGTCTTTCCCGACTGCTTAATGAACTTCTTGAACTTATGCATGAGGAGCGCCAGCATTCTTTTGGGCAGACTTTGATGTGCTCGGCATGCTATGGATACATCGGCTAATGCTGTAGTCCTCGCGGGAGATTCTTCAGCTTTCTCTCTCCTGTCTATATCATACTCAATTGCTTTGAGGTCAGAAAAGAGATCAAAAGTAGATATTTCATTAAGATTGCACGACACACGCATAGTTGTGGTCTTAATGTCCCACCGGGCAGGGAGAGATCTGAAAATTTTTAGGTTCTTCTCCTTTTGGGTATAAATCTTGCCCAACGCTTCAAGTTCACCAACAATTCCAGTGAATATGAGGTCAAGTTCCTCAAGTGTTTCAGTTGGTTTCATTTCAAAAGATTCAAATTGCCGAGTCAATTTTAATTTTTTTTGAGAGCCTAATTCCCTCACAAATTAACTTGAGTTTATCCCAGATAACCTTGGCTGATTTACAGCTCTTTACCTTTGAGAACGTGCCTTTGTGAAGAGTGACAAATAACGCGTTCTTAGCAACATTGTCGAGGTTTGTGCACTTTCGAACATCAGAAGTCCATTATTCGCGCTCTTTCTCGAGCATCTCAGCATGAGGTTGGCCTTCACTTCTTGGGGCCAAATTTACCTTCATGATCTTTATGGGGCCATCCTGTATGACAAAAGTCATCTCTTCGTGCATTGCTACAAGATGAGCCTCCATCCTAATTCTCCAGTCGTCAAACTCATTAATAGAAAACATAGGAACATTATTGATCATTGATGTATCCATATGAGAATATAGGAAATGAAAAGATTGTTTTACTAAAATAAGTAATTTTTGGATCTGATTCGATCAAAAATACGACTGATTCTTTTTAGAATCAACCGCTCCGATAACACTTGTTGGCCACTAAGTATACAAAATACAGCTTGTAAAGTGTTTAAGCAACAAGCTGTACCATTTTCAAGTTAGAGTGCGTAGCGGAAGTCTTATAATAGTAAGTTGCTGTAAATACATCAACTAGGTATGCAGTGTATACTTAAAATAATCACAGTTAAGAAAAACAGTAAATGTAGAAGGTAAATAACATAGTAATTAAAATGGTTCGAGGTAAACCCCTCTACATCCACTGGTACTCAACACAGAATTGAAAATGTTTATTATAAATACTGCGTACACAACTACGTATTTATAATCAAATCTATCAATGTATCGTTCACACAGATTGATACAAAGGTTATAGCTTTCAACCGTTCACGCAGATTGGTTAAGGCTAACACTTTACTAACTTCTTCACACACAGTTTCGAATCTTCATCTCTACAATGCAGATCCGTCACACACATTTCAGGAAAAGCAAGACTTTCTCAGTCCACATAGGGCTGATGGTTTTCTTCAATGTAAGAACGTTGTTTGAACAACAACTTGACTTTCTTGAGCTTGAGCTGATGATGTGTTGTTCAGGAGAGTGTACTTGTATATTTCTTCTCTTAGTATAGACTGAATGCCTGAAGAAATATTACTACTCTTGATATACTCTTCGTTAAAGGATCTCGATGAAACACAGTATATCTCAGTTTGAATACTTGTGAAAGCTCGAGTATAGTTCTTCGTTCGTAAAATGTTTAAGTATTCTCTTGGTAAGTATTCGTATACTGATCTTCAATCTTCGGGATATATATAGCTTTTGGAATAGATCCGTTGAGAAAGATCCATTGAGCAAAAGTCTGTTCCAACGGGATGATTTAGTTAGCGTCATATAGGCAGATGGTCTCTTTGCTGTATCATGGATCTTTATACTTTTTTTGTATGTTGGCATTATGAGAAGACATCGATACAGGATTGTTTTATCCCAACACCTGTCATTTGTCGAGAACATCCGTTGTCGAAGTACCACATGTCATTCTCCTTGATGTCCTGTAAGAAAATAAATTCGGTAGATTTAGGGCCCATTTGATTTTTGGGTCCATAGTTGTTCGTGCCTTTTGGTACCCAAATTTTCATTACAGTAATTGGTTTGCTATAGGTTACTTTTGGTCCTGTTTTGCGATATTTAAGTGGGAAAAGAACGTATTAGCTGTAATTATAAATATTATGCATGTAAAATCTAGGGTTTTGGTCTAGTATGATTGTCGTCTCAGAGGGGGAACCATTTTCTTTGGACTCAAAGCTTGCCTTCTAGGTTTCCAGTTGGATTCCCAGATCTATTGATGATGGAACTGCGTGGCAGCCTACTTTCCTGGATGGATATCTAGGTTCCTATATCCAGTATCTAGGTACAGTGTACTGTTGATAGTAATGCAGTGAATACCTTTGATACTTAGATATAGCATTCTTTATGGCTGGTTACTGGCGCTGTTGGTATGCTCGGGGAGCATACTAATGGTGATTAGCATCGCGTCTTACAGGTTTGGGAGGCTGGGGTTTCCGCTGCTTATGCTAGGAACTTGGGGGTGGAATCACAGTCTTTGCAATCTGAGGTGGGGCAGCTGTAGCCTTTACGGGACTCGGGGTCTTTTCGGGTTCACAAATGGGTTCCCCTCCCCTAAAAAACACCGTACTATACTTTTCCTTAGGGGAGACGAATCATATCCTAAGACACGTTTATCGTGGGCATGTTGCCTAGTGCTTAGAATGTATTCCATCCTTCTTGAAGATTTTTCAAATGATTTTAGGATGGTCTCGAGTTCTCCTTCTCGTTTCTCGAGAATTTGAATTTTAGCTTCTAAGTAAGCATAATCATTGGTCTTGCAATTATTATGAGTTTCCACCTCATTCAATTATGTTGCAAGTTGATGATTCCTTCCATGAGTTTTTCTTGAGTAATTTTGCCGTTTTCACAGTCTAAAGACATGTTTCCATAGTTGTTTTTCAGCAAATCATTTTCATCCTTTTCAGCTCTAGGTTTGAAATGGTGAGTTATATGTTTTCCTTTTTGAGCATCTAATGGCTTTTTGAATGGTTTTAAGCTCATTCATCATATTCTCAAAAGTATCTGATGCATTGATAGGAATAATTGAGGTTGAGATTACCTCATTATCGCTTTCATCATCATCATCTTCTTCTTTGGCCATAAAGCACATATATACTTTATCCTCTATTTCATCGTCGGAGGAGTCACTATCAGTATGAGGCAATTATCAAAATATAGGGCTGAATTTTTCCCAACAGAGGCCTAGACCGTAGCCGCCCTCGAATTCATAGGATCAAAATTAACTTCCCGTGATCAAAAGATCAATGAACTGACAGCAGTAGTTGCGATTCGGGTAAATTGCTTCATCAATCTAAAACCAAGCAGTCCGGATCATTGGACATCTTTTGGGATATTCACGACAAGGTATCTGATCTTGATAATGCAAAAAAGGGGGAAGAGGCGCAAGAGGGTGGTGGGATATGGTGGCTGGAGAAGGAAATGAGATGGAAGCCTTTCTAGACGATAGTGTTCCACTGCGATTGGAAGACTAGCCGGACCCGGGCAAGGTCAAGGAGTCAAAGGATATAGGATTTGTGGTTCTCATACCGTGTTCTAGGATCCTAACTTCCCTTGGAAGAACCGTATGCAGAAGCCTGCAGAAACCAGACTTCCGACAAATAGACAGCCAACAAATGAAGAGTTAAAGGCATGGAGGATGCCGCCACAGAGTTCTCAAGGCTTCTAGCAAAAGGAATGCTCTCACTCCAGATCAAACTGAAATCCAAAATCCTGAAGGGCGAACGGCCAACCCACCCGTAAGACTGGATTTTCTCCTTGACGTATCCCAGAAAAAAAACAAACTATATACATAGATCGAGGAAGAGATGCCTTCAGCAACTGGTAGAAGGTAACCGAACATGACCCCTCCCAGAAATCATAGAAACATTAGTCCTATAGGGATATTATCATCTCTTGATTTCCTTTCACTGTAATCTTTTAATGCAAATAGTATTGTAATCTGATTATCAATAAAGTACCTTTTTATCTCAAAAGATTACAGCTCGTGATCTAATATTATCACTATGATTATATTTTGTGTTGAAATGTTATACTAAGTATAAAACATCGATAAGTCTCAAAGATGTAAGAACTTGTCTGCAAACAGTTCATAGATTAAGTAGTATTCAAATAGGATACTTCCTGTAAGATTGTGATGACACGCCAATCATAATTTAAGTTGTAGTACACTTAGTCCTGTAGGATTTATTATTTTAGAACTTGCTTGCGAGAAGTTCAAATGTAGACTAAGTCTCAAAGATCAGAACTTTCGACAGAAGACTTGAAGACAGCCTCTCTTTATTAGAAGTTTTGGCATTATCAAAAAGGGGGAGAGTGTTGGGAAATATCCTCCATGTATTCTGATAATTGCCTCATACAGCAAGATCTTCAAAGTCAGATTATCAGTCGAAGTATGGAAGCTGTTAGGAGAACATCACACAGGCTGTTCATACAGTGTAAAATCTTCCAGTAAGTCAAGAGTCCTTTCCTACAGTGTAGTCTTCAAGATACAACAAAGACGAATATGTTGGATACATCAAACATGTTGTAAGTGTTTTATTTAGAAAAAGTAAAACACAAATCCAATAGGGCTGAAGAAACTCTAAATTGTTGATAAAGCAAACATTATTTATTCACAAAGTATTCATGGTTAAAGTAGCATTTAATGCTAAATAGGACAACATTTAATGCGGCCGAAGAGACTATAGTCAAAAGAGCATTTAATGCTCATAAAATAGAATGTTGGAAGCATTAAATGTGAATCGTCTTTAATTCGAAACATTCTGAAGTCACCAATCAGAGAAATCTCAATCTCACCAATCGGCCAACTGCTACATTTATAATGGATCTATTTCTAAGGTTATAAATATCCCCAAGCAAGCGGATATTGCTAATAAATAGACGCACTTATACAATCGGATTATCAAGCTTTCAAAGAGCACTATATTTCTTCAAGCATATAGCTTCATCAAAAGATAAGAAATATACAAAGTCCTCAATGCAAACAACTCACTTACAGCGAACGTTCAACAAGCATCCTGTCATACTAATCTTATCGTTGAGATTACTTAGCCCTGTATGGAATAAGCCTTGCTATTTATGACCTGGGTGGGACGAATAGCACCAAGGACGAAGCTTCAATCTATGTAAGAAGAAGCAAGTCGAATAAGCCAAAGCTAATCTCTTAACGGCCCAAGCTATTGTCGAATGTATTCAATTTGTGTGAATGATACAATGACGTGTTTAGTTAAAGTCACATAGTTGTGTATGCAATGATATTACTCCAAGCTATTGTACTCTATGAGTCCAAGATATTGTACTCTATAAATAGAGACTCTCACCCCCAGTTGTAATAGATAAAAATTTTACATTCTCTATTCTATTATCTCTTCTCTCTCTTTTAGTTTACAACACGTTATCAGCACGATGCTCTAACAGTAGAATTTTTTTTCATCTGATTTCCGAAATTCGCAAAAAAAAAATCCGCGAGCAGATTTTTTGCAGTGTGAGGCCGCGTGAAAATTGTGTTTCCTGCTACGTTAACTGTCGGATCATCCTAAAATTTTGACATCAACTTCTCAACATAAATATCTATATATTCAACGATGGAGGTCGGATTTTGTATAATATTTCTTACTGAATCTATTGCCGAACAGAAGTAGATAGGAAGGTAAATAATTGATTTTTATGGCACATACATTATACAATATGCATAATTGAAGGTTTGTTGAATTCTATTTGCTTTGAAATAATGCCAACTAATAAGATTTGCACATCTGCTACTTTTTCAACTTAATATCAAAGCAAGTTACGGAAAAAAAAAGATTGATTTCCTTTACCTTCCTATTTTACCCTTTAAAAGATTTTAATTATAGAGATGCTGCAACTTGGTTTTAATTTGGATTTTTGCAAACTCTTGTTCATTTAATTCAGTTATCAATCAAATTGAAATTTTTCTTCTATATTAACTTTCCAGTAATTAAGAATATGATCAAAGCCATAATTTTAAAACTGTAATGGTTATTTGTTTTTATCTAAGTCCGTTTTATAATATTTTAGTTTTCACGTTGTTGTATATGTGATATAGACCATATTGTCGTATTTATGGTTCCGAAGAACTTTAATCACATTGTCGTATATGTCACTAAATCACATTATTGTATGTGTGGTTCTATAAATTACATTGTAGTACATGTGATTGATGGTGCAATTTTGAGTGTATAAGTCGCATTGTTGTATATGCGATATATTGAGTCATAAGTAATAATTACATTGTTTTATATGTAATTTGATAATGCTTCATGTTGTAGTGCATTTCTTAATTATAAGCCTCTAATATAAGTTCTTGACAGATGTCGAACCTTACAAAGCTTTACTTTAAAGCTCTTGATGTGAGCGAGGATAATTATATGACATGGAGATTGGAACCAAAATTACATCTTCTGTCAAACAAACTTGATCATGCTATCAAAGAAGAAACAATGGGCATAATAAAGGGAACTCAAACCCTCAAAACAAGCAAGGCAATAGTTGCCATAGATGTGTCAAAGAGGGACATTACTTCAAATTTTTTCGAACTCCAGCATAGGAGATTGAGAAGCCCAAGGCGTCCCACAATGTGGAAACAAACTTGCTTGATGGATTTGGTGATAGTCCAATTAATGCCCCCCACTTTGACACCTCTAATTTCTTTGAGGATATGAGCAATGATCAATTTGAGCAAAAGGTGGGTCTTCCACCTTCACTGGAATAATTTCTTTTTATCTCTATCTTAGTTTAACTTTTTTTAGTATGTTTTAAATCTTACAAAATTTATGTTTGCATTATCATGGAAAGTTTAGGCCATGAGAGTCGGTTTTGTTTTAGCAAAATATGAATCTCTGAACATGCTTATGAATATTTTCTAGTTAATTATTTGAACTCGTTTATGTTTGTGGTAATGGAATCTTATGTTATGATAAAAATATGGATGGACACATGGACAAAAATGATACAGATATGTGTTTGGTGGATAGTGCTATGACTTATACAATTTTGAAGAGTCCGAAATTTTTCTCTAAAATTGTATTTGATAAACATAAAGTGTCAACTATAGCTGGGCTGGCTCATATAATTGAGGGCTATGAAAAAGCATGACTCATGTTACCTAATGGTACCCAAAGTATTGTGAAGAATGCGTTATGTTCAAGCAATTCAAGGAGAAAATTGCTAAGTTTCAAAGATATACGTATAAATGGGTACCATATTGAAACTCGAAATAATGTTCACAAAGAGACTATGTATCATATCTAATGTTGGGAGAAAGAAGCTCACATTAGAAGAGTTCTCCTGCTTTTAGTGGGTCTGTATTGCACCAAGATCAGTGTAATTGAATCTCACTTGAATGTGGTGAAACAGAAGAAGCATGTTCCTGCTTTGTGTACAATTTGGCATGACCGTTTGGGTCACCCTGGGCAAACTATGTTCAAGCGGATCATTGGAAATTCTTGTGGACATACATTAGAGAAATACCATCTCGACTTACCTAAGAATTATTTGTGTCCCATGTTCACAAGGAAAGTTAATAACTAAATCATCTTTCTTGAAGGTTGAGAATGAATCTCTGGCTTTCTTACAAAGAATACAAGGTCATATATTTGGTCCTATTCATCCTACTAGCGGAAAATTTCAGTATTTTCTTAGTAATTATTGATGCATCATCTAGGTGGTCACATGTTTGTTTACTGTCAACTAGGAATTTAGCTTTTTCCAATCTATTAGCTCAGATCATAAAGCTTAGAGCTCACTTTCCAGATAACCATATCAAATCAATTAGATTGGACAATGTGCTGAATTTACATCACAAACATTCGATAGTTATTGTACATCTCTAGGTACTGAAGTAGAACATCATGTTCCGCATGTACATACACAAAATGGATTAGATGAGGCATTCATTAAATGTCTTCAACTTATAGCCAGACCATTACTCATGCAATCTGGTTTGCCACTTACTGCTTGGAGACATGCCATCATACATGATGCATCTCTAGGTAGGCTTCGACCTTCCTCTTACCATAGTTTCTCACCTCTACAGCTTGTTAGTGGTAGGCAACCTAACATATCACACTTAAGAAAATTTGGATGTGCAGTTTATGTTCTAATTCCACCTGCAAAGAGAACAAAAATGGGGTATTTACATTGGTTTTGTGTCTTCATATATAATAAATATCTTGATCCAATGATAGGGAATGTATTTACTGCAAGATTTGCAGATTGCCAATTCGATGAGACAGTATTCCCGCCGAGGGGGAGATAAGCAACAAAATATGGTTGCCAATGAACAATGTGAATGGTGTAAATTGATATAGCACACACCTAGCCTGTCTCATCTAGATCCGAGAACTCTGTAGTGTGAAAATGAGATACTAAAAATGATACATTTGCAGGAAATTACAAATAAATTGCCTGATACATTTAATGATGCGGCAAAGGTAACAAAATCGCATGTGCCAGCTATGAATGTGCCAGCCAGAATAAATGTTCCAGTTGGACAAGCTCCAATGCCATCGGTAAATGACTCTACTACACGCCAAAAGTGTGGTAGACCTATAGGTTCCAAGGATAGTGCTCATAGAAAAAGAATATCCAATGCAACATCTTGTCCTGATAAAAGCCTGGTAAAGGCTGGAGCTCCAGAAACAAATAATAAAAATGCAGAAGTCCCCAAATTCACTAAAATGTATATTATATCCCCCAATGAGGAGGCACAGGTACCTGAAATTGATGAGATCTCAATTTTTCATACATGTTCAGGTGAATTGTGGTACAGAAAAGCATTTGTCATCGATGACATATTTAGCTATGCAGTAGTTGTTGAAATATCAAAGGACAATGATGATGATGAACATGAACCACATAGTGTAAATGAATGTCGACAACGAAAAAATTGACCAATGTTGAAAGATGCTACTCTAGCAGAATTAAATTCTCTAGATAAACGTGATGTGTCCGGACTTATAGTGGAAACGCCAAAAGGTGTAAATCCTGTTGGGTTCAAATGGGTTTTCGTAAGAAAACAAAATGAGGGAAATGAAGTTGAAAGATACACAACCTGACTTTTCGCACAAGGATTCTCTCAAAGACCCGAGATTGATTATGAGGAGACATACTCCTCAGTTATGGATATGATTACTTTTAGATATCTAATTAGTCTTGCAGTTTCTAAAAACCTTGATATGAGGCTCATGGATGTTGTAAATGCATATCTATATGGAGACTTGGATATTAACATCTATATGAAAATCCCTAAAGGATTTATAATGACTGAGACAAAGTCAAAAGGGATATGTTCGATAAAACTAAGACGAGCACTATATAGGTTAAAACAATCCAGAAGGATGTAGTACAATCGTCTTAGTATATATTTGACTAAGAAAGGATATAAAAGTAGTCAAACTTGCCCTTGTATGTTCATCAAGAAATCTGTAGATGGATTTGCTATAGTAGCAGTATATGTAGATGATATTAATCTTATCGGGCACTCCAAAGAATTGGAGAAAACTGCTAACTACTTGAACAAAGAATTCGAGATGAAAGACATAGGCAAAACAAAACTTTGACTCGGTTTACAAATGGAACGGAATTCCAATAGAATTTTACTCCATCAATCCAGGTAAATTGAACGGGTCTTGAAACAGTTTAGAATGCATAAAGCACATCCGCTCAGTACTCCTATGGTTGTAAGGAGTTTAGATTTAGATAAAGAACCATTTCGACCAAGGGAAGAACATGGAGATATTCTTGGTCCTAAAGTCCCATACTTAAGTGCTATTGGATCACTCTTATATCTTGTGCAATGTACCAGACCTGATATTGCATTTTCAGTCAATTTATTGTCCCGATGTGGTTCTTCACTTACAAGAAGACATTGGAGTGGTATTAAACATATATTGAGATATCTTCATGGGACAACTAATATGGTATTGTTTTATTCCTGTGATTCCACCAACGACTCTCGTCTAGTTGATTATGCAGACTCGGTTTATCTTTTTGACCCCATAAGGGATGCTCCCAGACAGGTTATGTTTTCATTAATAGCCATACAGCTATATAATGGAGATTAACAAAGCAAAGTACTATTGCAACCTCCTCTAACCATGCATAATTGATTGCACTCCATGAAGCAGGAAGAGAAAGTGTGTGGTTGAGATCGATAATTCAACATATCCGAGGACATTGTGAGTTAACCCCAGCCACAAATGAATCAACGACTATTTATGAAGATAATGCCGCCTGCATTGCACAAGTAGAAGAAGGGTTTACCAAAGGTGATCGAACCAAGCATCTGCCACCAATATTGTTCTACGCACACGAGCTTCAATGAACAAAGGTGATAGCTGTAAAACAAGTAATATTAAGCAATGATTTAGCATACTTGTTCACAAAAGCACTATGAAAGTCAACGCTACAGAATTTGGTATATAGGATAGGCATGCGACGACTCAATCATCAAACCAATTAGTAGTTGTTTCTTTACTTAGAGGGGAAGTAATGTTTCGGGTAGCATTTACTCGAGAGGGAGCATTTTTCAAGACTACAACGTGTTGTACTCTTTTTCCTTCAATAAGGTTTTATTCCACAGGATTTTCCTTATCAATGTTTTAACGAGGCAACATATGCGTGTCCAACACTGTCCTAAGTTCATCATATTATACTCTTTTTTCCTTAGCTATGGTTTTGTTCCATAGGATTTTCCTAGCAAGGTTTTAATGAGGCAATCAGTTTAGAAACATTGGACATCCAAGGGGGAGTGTTATAAATCTAACGGTTGTGGTTGTGGATGCCTACTTAATTAGGTCCGTTGACTTGACTATTATATTGCTTGGACTCCAAGCTATTGTACTATATAAATAGAGACTCTCACCCTCATTCTAATAGACAAGAAGCTCTATTCTATTCTCTCTTATCTCTTTTACTTTACAACACATTTTAACCTATTTTCCCTATAAATATTAGTAGAAAGTTGGGGCATTACAAAATGTTGCCAAAAATGCTATTTTTGTTGGTGGCGGGTTTCGAACTAGCGCGATTGTGGATGGCGCGACATAGCGCATCCATACAGGCTACTGTCCATGTTTGGTGATTTTAGCAGGGAATTTATTCTTATGTCTGACTATTAGGAAGATACATAATATGTTTTTAATAATTATATGATAATTAATTTTAGTATACGATTAGTGTATGGCCTGACCGTACATTGAGCAATGTGATTGGATGTTTCAATTTCTTATTGGGTTGTTTTCGACGGCCTGCGTGTTGTTTACGGCCTACAAGTTGTTTATCAATTTAATATTATTATTTATGGCTTGCGTGTTGTTTGACCTCGTTTGACCTCTTGTAATTTAATTTACTAGTGTAGTATAGTTTTTCAATAATGTAATGAAGACAAGAAAGATATGAAGGATGGACTGGAGGATTCAATCAATTGCGTATGACGTTCCAAGGAGTTGGAAGATCAATCAAGACCAATTATACTCTTTAGATTGACCTTTGTGATTTTCATGTTGGCTCATGAAAATTACGTTAGGATTATGGACATGTTATACACGGTCTTATGCTTTATTATGTCATGTGGTTCTATATATGCTTTGAATTAAGTATGTATGTGATATGATGTATGTTAACCAACACAGACATGAAACACAGGATAAACCCCTCGTTAAAATTTAATGCTGTTCAATTTAAATACCTATCAAGACTTCGATCATCTTGAGCAAGTGATGTAAAGTTGGATGCTCGGATTATTTTAGTAAGGTAGGATAGGTAATGGAGATATAAATGTGTTTTAATGAACTCAGAATTCAGAATAGTTTTGAACCTTAAGGCATAAGATGGGATTATAACATGCTTGAGCATAAGATGCCAAATCCCATATGTATAATCCGAGAGATACATATGATTTAATCGATAAAGAGTTATCTACCTAAAGTATCTCAATTCTAGGAGTCATGCTATAGCTGAGTTTAAAGTTGTACGAAATAGGGTCTTAGCCCACTGAAATTACAAATGTTGTAAAATTGAGGGTATTTTGTTTTAGTGGGAGTATTTTCCGAGAAATAGAAATGTGACTAAATACTTTGCATATTGAATTTTGTAGATAATAGAATGGCATCAAACAACACATCCACCATTTCATTGCGATTCGTCCTTGAGAAGGACAAGCTCAATGAAAACAGTAGCAACTATTTGGATTGGATCCGAAGCTTGATAATAGCTCTCAAGTAAGAAAGAAAGTTGTGCATTCTTGAGGAAGAAATTCTCTATGGCCTGCTGATAATGCTAACAAAGCAACAAAAGAAAAATGGAAGAAACATTTTGATGATTCTATTGGCTACCATTTGTCCAGAACTTCAAAAGAATCTGGAAGAAATGGAAGCCTATGAGCTTAATGCTCACTTAAAGGAAACTTTCTCAAAGCACGCTAGGTAAGAGAGGTATGAGATCTTGCAATCCGTGTAAGCTTGCAAGATGGTTTTCCATTTGTCAGGAGTCATGTACTCAAGATGAAAGGATATATTGATCGTATTGATAGGCTTGGTTTTCCACTTTCTAAGGAGCACTCCATGGATGTGATCCTAAACTCATTACCCGATAGCATTGTTCAATTCATTATGAACTATAACATGAATGAGATATAGAAGCCCATTTCTAAGTTGCATGGGATATTTTAAACGGTTGAGCAGAATATTAAGAAGAAACCAAGCCACATGCTGATGGTCAGCAAAGGGAAGTTCTTCAAGAACAAAGGCAAGAGTAAAGATAAAGCAAAATTTGCCAAAGCTAAACACCCAACTAAGCTGGTTTTCAAGGCAAAAGCTCCCAAAGAAGGAAATTGCCATCATTTCAATAAAGGAGGACACTGGAAAAGAAATTACAAGGTTTACTTGGAACAGCTGAAGCTACCAAGGCTAGTGGGACTACTGCAAGTATATTTGTTACAGAAGTTAACTTATCTACTTCTAACTCCTAGATATTGGATACTGGACGTGGATCTCACATTTGTACAAATGTGCAGGAGCTGAGAAACAGTAGATGTAATATCCTGCATTTATAATATAGTTGTATAATGTTATTTTATCCGAGTTATTATTCCAGTTGCCCTGAATTATTTGTCATTTGGTGCCGGTTATTTTGTTTCGTTATGATTATGTGGGAAACGTTTTTCTATTATGTACGGTGTGATGTGTTCTATTGTAATGTTCGTCGAGTGGAACTTGTGTCGCGTGCGTTTCTTTGATTAAATGCATGCTTGTGGTATGTTATGTTTCGTAAATTGCTCGTTATTGTTTTGAATCTTAGCCGGTGCGTTAGTGCGGCTGAGACGTTGTCGAACGCATAACCAGACTGTCGGAACGATCGAGTTTCGACTGTAAGGCCTGGCTGAGTTACGGCCGCAATGCGGGGCTAGTTACGGCCGCAACGCATGGCCGGTTACGACCGCAATGTAGGGTCGGTTACGGCCACAACGCATGGCCGATTACGACTGCAATGCATTTCCGTTAAGGCCGTAAGGTTCACACACATGTTGGGGAGTAGCCCAGGGAGGATCGGTTCCGGCCGTAAGGAGTGGCCGGGTACGGCCGTAATGCCTTGTTACCGCCGCAGTGCCTTGCCTGGTAACGGCCGTAATATGCCCGAGCGTATTGGGCAGTGGCCTGGTAGGTGCCAATTACGCCCGTAAGATGATGCCGATTACGGCCGTAAGGTCCGCGTTACGACCGTAAGGTACTGCCGGTTACGGCCGTAACGTGATCGGCCATATATAGGCCTGGCAACGGGCAGACCTTGTTTCACTCCCTTTTTCCCTTCTTGTGGCGGCTGATGGACGGGAGGTTCGGGAAGCAGAGTTCTTGGTCGATTCCACTCAATTCCAAGATGTTTTGGAAGGCTCTTGTCTATTATATCATCATCTAATCCTTGTTCTTCGTCGGATCGCGGTAAATTCTTGAAATCTCCCAGGGTTGACTTTCAGGATTTTCTTCTTGATTTTTGTTGTTCGTCTGATTTTGATGAATCAATTGATGTTTTTGAGTATTATTAATCATCTTCTACGGGTTGTATATCCATATTTCGAGTTTGTTTAACTCGATTGGCGATTTGAGTGCTCTTGGGAGTTATTGAACATCTAATGTTCGATTAAATGTCCCAATGAGATTTCCTTCGATAGTTTGGTAGGATATCTATTGTTTTTGGTCTTGATTCTCGTTGTAATCGTATCTTTGCTGTTTTTTCCGGAGGATTGTAGGTGTTCGAGGTTTCCCGATTGAGCCGTATTCATCGGAGTGTTCGGTATCGGTTATCGAGGCAAGTATCTTGCTATACGATTTGTGTATTGTGAATGGAGACTTCGTGTTAGGTTTGTGATGATTTGGTTTACCTTCGTGAATATGCTTAGTGTGATTTGATTATTGTGAACGATTGATGGTAGTGATGATATCCTCACTTGGTTAACGTCGTCGAATCGTGTTGGTTGTGTTAATCATATGGTTTTTGTCGTGCGTGATTGGTCATGGTTGAGTTATCGTGATGATTATGATATTTGTGTCGATTTGATTACATACTTGAATATGTATTACGGTGTATTATTGAATGGTTTGACATATTGGTAATAATGTGTGTTGTTCAGGGTGATGTGTTGAGTTGATCAATATGAGTTGTGTCGTGATGATGCGTGTGTTCCGGGTAGGGTCTAAGGAGGCCTCTGGAGTTTGGTACATGATGTGTACGAACGATGTGTGTGTTCCGGGTAGGGTCTGACGAGGCCTCCGGAGTTTGGTACATAATGTGTACGAACAATGTGTGTGGTCGGGTAGGGTCCGTCGAGGCCTCTGAAGTTCGGTACATTATATGTACGAACAATGCGTGTGGTCCGGGTAGGGTCCGTCAACATGATGTGTACGAACAGTGATCGTGTTACAGTGATTGATTGGATAACATTTTAAAGTCGGGTCATGCACCCATGATGATATCTTAACTAGTATGTTTTGAAACGAGAATCGGGCTGAGGCCCTAACGCTTTCGAAAAGGTTGTTGTTAATTGGGACTCGAGGTCCAAAAGAATTCCTACTTTAAAAATCCCCGAGATGACGAGTTCTTTTCAAATACTTCTTTGCCTGAGTTCGAAATTCTAAAACTTCTCGGGAACATTTTGATAGTTGATTTCCATATCAAATTCGTGGTTGCTATTTACTTGTTGAATTTCGTATCGTACTATACATGCACTAGCAAAATAGTGAAATTTTGCTAACTCCCGATTAATCGGGGGGTGGATGTCTGTTTTGTGTCCAGGTGCTTGCAGGTTCGGGGAGCAATCACAGGATCGGCACAGGAAGTGACGATTTATGGTACTAATCGAGAGTTGGGAGTTAAATCGAGTTGTGTTATATCGTTAGAGTCGTAATCCACCTTCCGCTATTTTGTATTTTTACCCCTCCATGGGTATTCATTGTTAAGAGTTGTATTTTTCTGTTTACGTCAGTCGTACGACCTCACTGGTGTGTGTAGTTTTTATAATTGACCTTAACGGTCCGTATCATTGTATTCTTTGCCCCGGCTGGGGAAACACTTGGTCGTTTTGTGATGTTTAGCCTGGTAGATTCTCATGGGAAGGATCTACGGCATGTAATATTCCCATACGGTTTTTGGGGTGTTACATTTATGGTATCGGAGCTTAGGTTGCGAAAATCTAGGCTGTCGGGTCAAGTCAAGTCGTGATTTGTCGAGTAGTGTGACGTCCTGTCATTCGAGTTGTCGGGTGACAAATTGAGTTGTGCGTAGTTACAACGTGTCGATTATATTGTCAGATGAGATTAGTATCGTGGGCGACCGTCATCTCCGTGCGGCCTGTGGACGTAAGTCTCCTCTTTTATATGATGTATCTGTGTTTCATGATTTCATCTATGCGAGTTAATTGTGGTACATAATTTTATTTGCACGGTGTTGTGTAATGGAGTTTGTATTCGATACTTGTGACACACTATATGTGTATAGAATTGGACGTATTTATGTTTTGACTTTGAAACACCATGTGGGGTGGTATGATGGGAAAGTTGTGAACCTTGATGGGTTTCGAAAAATGTATCGACGGTAGAGTTTGTGAGAAACTCAGAGGGATGGTTTTGTTGTATGTTTAAACTTGATGCCCATGAGATGTGTTTGATTGAATTTATGATCCTATGTGCTGTTTGGGCATGTGATTTTAAGTTGGATTATTTTTAGATTGTTTTAAATATGCCGCTGCCGGTAGGTTTCAGAACATTTTTCTGACATACTTTACGGGTTTGAGCATTTTTGTGGAAATCAATTTTTGAAAATATTTTGATGGTGCGATTAAACAACGGTTTTTATGGATTTTGAAATCGGTTAAATTTTGACAAGTTGTTCATGTATTGTCAAATAACACCATCAAACGGTATTTGCAAAATGTGTTTTAAAGTACTTCGGACATTGCAAAATATTACCGTCATTTTTTGTTATGATCGAAAGGATTTTGGAAAATTTCTGTTTTGCAAAACGACTTTGGTTTTCGGAATTTAAAACATTATGTGTTTGTGTGTTGGGACTAAGTCGTTGCGACAAGTTTGTTATGTTGTTATGCTCGTCGAAGAATGTTGCAGTGTTTCTAAATGTCGGAATACATCGTTAGGAGTCGATCCTTAACCTTTGAAGCCGTGTCGGGGCTGCTGGGACAATTCTGCTGTCCTGTAGCTAGTGATTACGGCCTTAAGATGTTTACCATTATGGCCGTAAGCTCGCAGACATTACGGTTGTAAGCTCCTAGTTGTTACGGTCGTAAACTGTATGTTATTATGGCCGTAAGTTTGTGACTGTCACGGCAGTAATTTTGTTGTTACAGTGGTATCAGTGCTCTTTGTCGATTGTTTGATTCCTGTCGATATATTCGTATGGTCCGCCAGTGACGACTGTGAACTTTAACTATTGTATCGGTAATGTCGCACTCGGTTGGTTGTTCTGTATGTCTTTACGGTGGTGATGTTATATATTGATAAGGTCATTTTGATGACATTGGTTATCGAGTAGGCTTGATATTTCAAAAATGTTGTTTTACAAATGACTTTAAAACAAAACAGTTTTGATAGTGGGTTCATGGTTTTGATTAAACGACATAGATATTAAAGTGTTTCAAAAATTTCATTTCAGCAAAATCATTCTAACTCACGAATTTTAAAATATTATTATTTGAACAAATACCCTGGAAAAGTTTTATTTTTAAAGAATGTTACAAGTGTTTGATCACAATTATATGTATGTGGTTTTGACCGTGTTTGTTTTGATAAAGGTCGTACAACTCTGTTGATGTGACCGTGCGAATTACTTTTGAATTTAAGTTCTATTATTCTAATACCCGCAATTTTGGATTTCGGTAATTTTCTTTTTTCGGCGGAAGTCCGTTTTGGTGACTCGCTCATGACCTTTTCGTCATTCCGAGAATATTTAATTCTGCACTTTTTGTCATCCGAGTTCGTTTCGGTATCGTTTTCTTGAGTTCTGTGTTCTTAAGCGGCTTTTCCGTACTTGAGTTCGATTCTTGCGAATCTCGTCTGAAACTGTTGTTTCGAGTTTCTCGTAAGTTCATTTAATCTTATTATTCATGTTTCGAGCTTCGACTTGGTGTTTCGATCGTGTATCGTGTATTTCGGACGTTTTGGGCCATTTTTGTAATTTCACAAAGTTTAGGGTAATTACTTTCTGTTGTCAAATTTCGAGCCTTCGGGTGGTCGGAATCGTGTGTTCTCTTAGTGCTCGAATTTGTCTTTGCGAGTACTTCGTAACCGTATCTTCGTTTCGTATTCAGGTTCGGGTTTCGGGGTCGTCCGGGCCGTCGGACTTGGTCCTGGCCGAGTCATGGCCGGGCAGGTTGGGCTCAGGCTGGCACTGGCCGAGTAACGGCCGCTATGGCCCGGCAGTTACGGCCGCAATGGGCCCTGTCCGGTAACGTATGTAACGGGACGGCAGATTTGGGGCAGTTGGTTCGGCCATGGCCGGTTACGGCCGTAAGCCATGGCCGATTACGTACGTAATGCGGCCGGCAGCGGCCTATATAAGACCCAGCAGACGGGTTTTTCATCATTTTTCTCACCCATTTCATCCTCTTCCGTGGCTGGAGCTTGGTTAATCATGGAGGCATGTTTTTAGACAATGAATCAATGAAGTTTTGAGGTTCATATCATCAATCGTCCGTCCTATAACATCCTTTGATCGAGCGAATCAGGTCAGATTTCCTGGAAATCCTTGTTTGGGTAAATTGGGGGTTTTGTTCGTTTTCGTCCGATTTAACCGTAATAACTTAGAATTTTGATGGATTGATGATTATTTAGGTGTATTCTATCATTTCCACTGTTATTCCATGGTTGGATTGTATTGATTCGTTGTTTTGGTCGAGTTCTTAGTCGACGCCTTCAAGGTGTCCGACAAAAGGTCTTAGAGGTGGGATTGGGCGTTGTGTGATTATTATCCATCGTACGATTGTTGATTTATCATTGGTATGACTTAGGGAGGAAATACTTGTGAAGAACTCGAGTCGGAACCCTTCCGTTTGTTGTCTTCTTCGGGGTCCGAGCTTCCCGGTCGAACCGTCTTCTTCGGAGTATTCGGTAGCGGTTATTAAGGCAAGTATTTTATTATACGAATTGTGTCTTGTGAATAGGGACGTCGTGTTATGGTGATGATGAATTGATTTATCTTAGCGAATATGCTTCGTATGAATTAATTATTATGAACGATTGATGGTAACGATAATACCTTCACTTAGTTAACATCGTGGAATTATATTGGATGTGCAAATCATCTAAGTTTGTGCCGGGCGTGGTTGGTCATTGTTGAGTTGTTGTGATGATTATGATAATTGTGTTGTTTTGTTTTACATGCTTGATTATACATTTCTGTTTAATGTGGAATGGCATGACATTTGATGATTATGAGTTGTGTCGTGTCGATGTGTGTGTGTGTTCCAGGTAGGGTCTGACGAGGCCTCTGGAGTTCGATACATGATGTGTACGAACAAGGTGTGTGATCCAGGTAGGGTCTGACGAGGCCTCTGGAGTTCGGTACATGATGTGTACGAATGATGTTTGTGGCTGGGTAGGGTCCGTCTAGACCTCTGGAGTTCGGTACATGATGTGTACGAACAGTGTGTGTGGTCCGGGTAAGGTCCGTCGAGGCCTCCGGAGTTCGATACATGATGTGTACGAACAACAATCGTATAACAGTCATTGTTTGGATAACATTTTAAATATGGGTCTCGGACTCATAATGATATCTTATCTAGTGTGTTTTGAAATGAGAATCGGGCTAAGGCCCTAATGTTTACGAAACGGTTTTGTAAATTGGCACTCGAGGTCCAAAAGAATTTCTACTTCAAAAATCCCCGAGATGATGAGTTCCTTTTCAACTATCTCTTGCTTGAGTTCGAAATTTTAAAAATTCTCGGGAACATTTGATAATTGATTTCCATATTAAATTCGTAGTTGCTATTTACTTGTTGCATTTCGTATCGTATTATACTTGCACTAGTAAAACAGTGGAGTTTTACTAACCCCCGAGTAATCGGGGGGTGAATGTCTCTTTTGCGTCCAGGTACATGCAAGTTCAGGGGAGCAGTCACAGGATTGGCACAAGAGGATGACGAGCTGCGATACTAATCAAGAGTCGAGAGTTGGTAGAGTTTGGTTGTATTGTTAGAGTTGATTTCAGTCTTCCACTGTATTGTGTTTTGACCCCTGTGTCGGTAATGTTGTTTTATGCAGTTCTGTTGATGGAGTTGTATGACCTCATCGGTCTGTGTATTCATGTGTAAGTAACCTTAACGGTCTATATTATTATATTGTTTGACCGTGTCCGGGCAAGCATTTTGTTTGTTTATGGATGTTTAACCTGGTAGATCCTTGTGGAAAGGGTCTACGACGTGTAATATTTCCATACGGTTTTGGGGGTGTTACATTTATGGTATCGGAGCTTAGGTTGCGGAAACCTAGGCTATCGGGTCGAGTCGAGTCGTGATTTGTCGAGTAATGTGTTGTCTTGTCGTTCGAGTCGTCAGGTGACCAGTTGAGTAGTGCGGAGTCACAACGTGTCGGATATGTTGTCGGATGAGATTAGTATCATGGGCAACCGTCATCTCCGTGCGACCTATGGACGTAAGACTCCTCTTTTATGAGAGGTACCCTTGTATCATGATTTTATCTTAGTGAGTTAATTGCGGTGCATAATTTTATTTACACGGTGTTGTATAATATAGTTGTATATAGTACTTGTGACACATAGTATATGTATAAAAACTGGGTGTATTGTTGTTTTACCTTTGAACCACCGTATGGGGTGGTATGGTGTGAAAAATTGAGAACCTTGATTGGTTTCAAATAAGGTATCGACGATTGAGTTCGTGAGATACTCTGAGGAATGGTTTTGTTGTATGTTTAAACTTGATGCTGTGAGATGTATTCAATTGGATTGGCAATCCTATTTTCCGTTTGGGCATGTGATTTTTAGTTTGATTGTTTTTAGATTGTTATGTTTATATCGTTACGGGTAGGTTTTAGAACGTTCTTCTTGGAGGACTTTACGAGTTTGAACATTTTTGTGGGAATCGTTTGCTATTGTTTAAAATATTTTGATGGTGCGGTTAAAACCATGGTTTATAAAATCGGCTAAATTTTGATAAATTGGTCGTGTATTTTCAAATGACACCATCAGCTGGAAAATATGTTTTGAAGTACTTCGAACATTGTAAAATACTACCGTCGTTTTTGGTTATGAACGAAAGGATTTTGGAAAATTTTTATTTTGCAAAACGATTTTTTTTTGGTTTTTCGGAATTTTAAACTTCATATGTTCACGTGTTGGGGCTAAGTGGTTGCGTTAAGTTTGTGGTGTTGTTGTGCTCACCGGAGAATGTTTCAGTGTTTTCTAAATGTTGGGATACGTTGATAGGTATCGTTCCCTACCTCTCGGAGCTCTATTGGGGGCTGCTGTGACAATTCTGCTGTTCTGCAGCTAGTTGTTACGGCCGTAAGATGTTTTCCATTATGGCCGTAAGCTCAGAGTTGTTACGGCCGTAAACTGCATGTTGTTATGACCGTAAACTTTTAACTGATCCGATAGTAATTTGTTGTTACAGTTGTATCTGTGCCCCTTTTACTGATTATTTAATCCCTATTAATATATTCGTGATGGATGGCATGGTAACATGTTGTTACCCTGTATATCGCTAGTAATGGTAATGATATATATATAAGATCACTTTGATGATATTGTCTATCGAGTAGGTTGGTGTTTCAAAGTGTTATTTTGCAAGTGATCTCGAATCAAAACAGTCCTGATAATGAGATACATAGTCTTGATTAAACGACCGAGGTATTAAAAGTTTTCAAAAACTTCATTTCATCAAATCTTTCAAACTCGCGAATTTTAAAATTTTATCATCTGAACAATACCCCGAAAACATTTTATTTTGTTCCTAGTGCTTGATCCCTACGATGCATGTGTGGTTTTGACCGTGTTTGATTTGGTAAAATCCAAACATCTCTGTTGATGTGACTGTGTGAATTACCTTTTATTTAAGTCCTAACATTACGGTGTTAGTTCGTGCACTTGTGTGATGACTTGGGGTTGATGTTATATCGTGCTACTATTTATTGTCCTACATTGGCGTTGTGATGTTTGTTTGGTTGTGTTATTATGATTAGTCGTCCGTTCAGTATGCCGAGAGGCCGAGGACGTGGTCGTAGTCATGGTCGTGATCAGGAGCATGAGAGGGTGACTCGTTCATTGTCGAATGCTAATCAGCTCAGTACGGACGGTCATGATGACCCATCAGGTGATCAGCAGCAATCATCCATAGGTAATGTTGACATTGGCGCCGCCACGATCCTTCGTCAGGTGGCTGACCAGTTGGTGCATATGAATCAGACCGTACACCGAGACGGGATTCCGGATGAGGATAACGGAGCTAGTAAATGGTTACGAGTTGTGATGAGAATGCACCCGCCCCGTTTCGTAGGTTCTTCGGGCTCGTTATGCTGGGAGAACTGGCTCTTCAAGTTGGACAGAATATTTGATGCTGTAGCTTGCCCCGATGAGAGAAGAGTACCCATCGCCCAATACCTGCTTGACAGGGAAGCTGCACACTGGTGGGAGGCCGTAGCGCCTAGTGATCGTACAGCTACTTGGGCCGAATTCAAGATTTCCATGGAGGCCGAGTATTGTCTGCCGCCTGTTAAAGAGCACAGGATTGTCGAGTTTTTATCGGCTATGCCCCGAGACGTGTCGGTGTCTCAACCAATAGTCGATTACAATCGACAGTTGTGTTATGTTCGGGATCACGTGAAAAGTGAGGCAGATAAGGTTCGTTATTTTGATATGCATATGAAACCTCAGATTCGGCAGTGTATGGCTCCTTTTATGTGTACAACCTTGAAGGACTATCAGGATCGAGCCTCGGCTTTTGAGATGGCTATAATGTCTACCGAGTTCGTATCGGTAGCGAAGAAGCAGAAGATCTCCGATGATGCATCGGGAAGTAAGGGAATTGGGATCCCCACACCTCAACCCTCGTATCAGTCGAGCATGGGACCTTCTCGGTCAGCTAGAGAATCTAAAAGACCCAAGCCGGTTTCTTTGAGTTCTGGTAATGCTCCTAGGTGTTTCAACTGCAACGTTTTAGGCCATGAACGCGCGCATTGCAAGAAACCGCCAGTGACTTGTTATAATTGTGGACACAAGGGGCATCGAATTCAGTACTGCGAGATTGTTGCGAGATGATATGGGACCAGAGTTCCATTCCTACTTCCGGAGGGCCTAGTGATGTCCAGTGATGATGTTTTTGGGTACTCGTTGCGCGGATTGTTTCTCGTGTAGAGATGTATTTTGTGACGCTTTTATGTTTGGAACTAGTAGAATGATATTTTGTTTTGAATGAGTTCCCGTATAGTTGTTGAACCTACGGAGACGTGTCAGTGGACCGCGGGGTCATGATTATGGTATTTTATTATATGTCGTTATGTTTTGTTTCGTATCACTGTGATGACCTTAGTTTAAGTTTCGGGGCGAAACTTATTTTTTAGTAGGATAGAATGTAATATCCGGTATTCTCATTTTCCATTATCTTGAATTGTTTGTGTTTTGTCGTCGGACATTTTCTTGCTAATGGGAATTGGAGTGATTTCTATCGTGATACTCTATTTGTTTCTATCGCATAGCCATTTTAGTCGGGTGCGACTTGTTGCCGCGTACGGTTCTTTGATTAATTGTGTGCATGTGATGTGTCGTTAATTGCTCGTTATTGTTTTGAATCATAGTCGGTGGCGTTGTGTTGGCTGCCGTGGGGAGTGTTTTCACGCCGTATATTCCTTTGTGTTGCTTGTAGCGTTTCGCCAATGGGCGAAAGTTACGCGTTTCCTGTGTATCTCAGTGAAATATTCCTAGTGGTATATTGCTTCTCCCTACTTGTTTTATGTTTCGAGACGAAACTTCTTTTAAGGAGGGTAGAATGTAATACCCGTAATTTCGGATTTCAGTAACTTTCTTTTTTTGGCGGAAGTCCATTTTGGTGACTCGCTCATTTTGGGCCATTTTTGTAATTTCACAAAGTTTGGGGTAATTACTTTCCGTTGTCGAATTTCGAGCCTTCGGGTGGTCGGAATCGTGTGTTCTCTTAGTGCTCGAATTTGTATTTGCGAGTACTTCGTAACCGTATCTTCATTTCATATTCAGGTTCGGGTTTCGGGGTCGTCCGGGCCGTCGGACTTGGTCCCGGCCGAGTCATGGTCGGGCAGGTTGGGCCCAGGCCGGCACTGGCCGAGTAACGGCCGCTATGGCCCAGTAGTTATGGCAGCAATGGCCGGTTACATACACAAGGCCCTGTCCGGTAACGTACGTAACGGGCCGGCAGATTTGGGGCAGTTGGTTCGGCCATGGCCGGTTACTTCCGTAAAGCCATGGCCGCTTACGTACGTAATGCGGCCGACAACGGCCTATATAAGACCAGCAGACGGGTTTTTCATCATTTTTCTCACCCATTTCATCCTCTTATGCGGCTGGAGCTTGGTTAATCATGGAGGCATGTTGTTAGACAATGAATCCATGAAGTTTTGAGGTTCATATCATCAATCGTACGTCCTATAACATCCTTTGATCGAGCGAATCAGGTCAGATTTCCTGGAAATCCTAGTTTTGGGTAAATTGGGGGTTTTGTTCGTTTTCGTCCGATTTAACCGTAATAACTTAGAATTGTGATGTATTGATGATTATTTAGGTTATTATATCATTTCCATTGCTGTTCAATGGTTGGAATGTATTAATTCGTCGTTTTGGTCGAGTTCTTAGTCAACGCCTTGAAGGTGTCCGACAAAAGGTCTTAGAGGGGGGATTGGGCGTTGTGTGATTATTATCCATCGTACGATTGTTGATTTATCATTGGTATGACTTAGGGACGAAATACTTGTGAAGAACTCGAGTCGGAAACCTTCCGTTCGTTGTTTTCTTCGGGGTCCGAGCTTCCCGGTCGAACCGTGTTCTTTGGATTATTCGGTAGCGGTTATTAAGGCAAGTATTTTACTATACGAATTGTGTCTTGTGAATAGGGACGTCGTGTTATGGTTATGATGAATTGATTTATCTTAGCGAATATGCTTCGTATGAATTGATTATTATGAACGATTCATGGTAACGATAATACCTTCACTTAGTTAACATCGTGGAATTATGTTGGATGTGCAAATCATCTAAGTTTGTGCCGGGCGTGGTTGGTCATTTTTGAGTTGTTGTGATGATTATGATAATTGTGTTGTTTTGGTTTACATACTTGATTATACATTTCGGTTTAATGTGGAATGGCTTGACATTTGATGATTATGAGTTGTGTCGTGTCGATGTGTGTGTGTTCCAGGTAGGGTCTGACGAGGCCTCTGGAGTTCGGTACATGATGTGTACGAACAAGGTGTGTGATCCAGGTAGGGTCTGACGAGGCCTCTGGAGTTCGGTACATGATGTGTACGAACGATGTTTGTGGCCGGGTAAGGTCCGTCGAGGCCTCCGGAGTTCGGTACATGATGTGTACGAACAACGATCGTATAACAGTGATTGTTTGGATAACATTTTAAATATGGGTCTCGGACTCATAATGATATCTTATCTAGTGTGTTTTGAAACGAAAATCGGGCTAAGGCCCTAATGTTTACGAAACGGTTTTGTAAATTGGGACTCGAGGTCCAAAGGAATTTCTACTTCAAAAATCCCCGAGTGATGAGTTCCTTTTCAAATATCTCTTGCTTGAGTTCAAAATTTTAAAACTTCTCGGGAACATTTGATAATTGATTTCCGTATTAAATTCGTAGTTGCTATTTACTTGTTGTAATATCCGCAATTTCGATTTCCGGTAATTTTCTTTTTTTCGGCGGGAGTCCGTTTCGACGACTTGCTTGTGACCGTTTCGTCATTATGAGAATGATTAATTCTGCACCTTTTATCATCCGAGTTCGTTTCGGTATCGTTTTCTTGAGTTCCGTGCTCTTAAGCGGCTTTTTCGTACTTGAGTTCGATTCTCGCGAATCTCGTCCGAAAATGTTGTTTCGAGTTTCTTCTAAGTTCATTTAATGTTATTATTCAGGTTGGAGCTTTGGCTTGATGTTTCAATCGTGTATCGTATATTTCGGACGTTTTGGGATGTTTTCGTAATTTCCCAAAGTTTGGGGTAATTACTTTTTGTTGTCGAATTTCGAGCCTTCGGGAGGTCGGAATCGTGTGTTCTCTTAGCGTTTGGTTTCGTCTTTGAGAGTACTTGGTAACCGTATCTTCGATTCATATTCAGGTTCGGGTTTCGGGGCCGTGTCGGGCTCGATATTGGCCTCGTATTGTATCACACGAGCAGGCCACACGAGCACGTGCTCGTGCGTGGCGCTCGTGTGCTATCCAGCGCTCGGCAGTGAGCTCCGGGGACGCACGAGCAGGACACACGAGCAACTACTCGTGCGCGTTGCTCGTGCATGGTGTCAGTGGCTGGGCAGTGGCCTAGCGCACGACCAAACACACGAGTACTTGGTCGTGCGTTATGGTCATGCGTCGCTGGTTTATATAAGGGGACAGACGGGTTTCTCACCCCATTTCCTCCCCTTCTTCTCTTCTCTTCGCGGCTGTCGGACGGGTGAGGCTAGGGTTCGAGTTCTTGGTCGGTTCTACTCAATTCCAAGGCATTTTGGAAGATTCTTGTTGATTATATCATCATCCAATCCGTGTTCTTCGTCTTATCGAGGTAATCTCTTGAAATCTCATAGGGTTGACTTTTGATATTTCTTTTTAATCTTTGTTGTTCGTCCGATTTCGATGATTTGGTTGATGTTATTGAACCTTATTAATCATGTTCTATGGGTTGTATATCCATATTTTGGATTTGTTCAACTCGATTGATGATTCGAGTGTTTTTGAGAATTATCGAACATTGAATGTACGATTAAATGTCCGAATGAGTTCCCTTTGATATTTTGTTGGGATTTCCATTGTTTTCGGCCTTGATTCTCGTCGTAATCATGTTTTATTGTTCCTTACGGAGGATTATAGGTGCTCGATGATTCCGATATTCAATTCCGTTGGTGATTGATGATTCGTGTGGTGTTATTCTCGTAGTAATTGCGGTGTTATCGCGTTCTTGATAGTGTTCGGGACTTCGGGGCCGTTCGACCGTATTTCATCAGTCGTCTTGTTGCGATCGTGGTTTCGAGGCAAGTACCTTGTTCATACGCTTCTCGTTTTGTGGATATTTATGATCGGTGATCGTCTTGGTGTGTTTATTTGGTTATTTGAAATGAATTTTCAAAAGATTTGTTTTGGCCCTGTTAAAGGCTCTCTTTCAAAAATACGTGTGTGTTTTGTGAACGGTGTGTTTTGGGAATTGATTACGATTTGATTATTTTGAACGTGGAAGGCTTTGATGATACCCCTGTTGTTTAAAGTTATGGAATCGTGTATTCCATGTTTAATCTTGTTATTGTGTTTTGAAGAGTTTGATAATGGTGTCGGATTAGTGGCCATCTCTAGTAAGTATTCTTGATGAACTTACATTCTTAGCATATTATTATTGCATGAGTAACGTGTGTGTGTGTGTATGCTCACTATGGATTAGATCCGACGGGGTCTCGATAGGGGTCCATGGAGCGGTGGATCCGCGAGCTTGCTTTTAACCACTATGGGTTAGATCCGACGGGATCTCGGTAGGGGTCCACGGAGGGGTGGGTCCGCAGTTAATTGTGGTGCATTTTGCAAATGTGATTTGATTATGGCATTTCCGGAAATGAGTGCTTTTGAACGGTTTTCATGATTGCATGCATCGAATAAGTGTGTAAGAGGTAAGTTGTTCGTTTGGCATACTTGGCTAGGATGGAACTAGGGTATTTTGTCGTATGTATTTTAGTCTTTTAATTGTGGGGTTTTAATGTTGGAGAACGAACCTTGCTATCATTCTCGTGTCTTGTGATTTGATGTAATTTGGGGCTAAAATCCCAACGGTTTTGTAAAGGTCATTTTACGGAAAATAAACCTTCAGGGCGGTGACCCCATTCGTATTTCGAGTTTTGAAAAGAGAAGGATTCGATAATCCTAATTTGTTTTCTATTAAAACTCCCGAAGGCATATCAAACCATTTTGTAAACTATTTTCCCTGGATTGGTGATTCTCTCGGTTTTTAGAAAGTTTTATTCAAACCCTTGCCTCGGGAAGTACTTTCTTGTTATGTTGTAATCTTTGAGGATTCTTGATCGTTTTTATTCTTCGAACCTGAATTGTATGACTCGTATTTTTGCACTTTGTACTTGCACTAGCAAAACAGTGGAGTTTTGCTAACCCCCGAGTATTCGGGGGGTGGATGACTGTTTTTGCATTCATGTTTTGGATCATAACACAAGGGTCGGCACGAAGGATGATGAAAGATGAACGATACTAATCACACGAGGATCCGTATGATGTCATTGGTTTAGTTATAGTTTATTTTCCGCTGCAGTATTCTTTCCCGTTGTACGGGAGTGTGTTGTATTCGACCCTTGTGTGGGCATGTAACGAGTTTGAGTTGTATGTATTTATTGAAAGACCAAATCGGTCTACTGAGTCATTTTAGCCTTAAAGGCATTGTTGAGATGTTCTATTTTGTTACCAGCCTGGTAGATCGTTGAGGAAAGGTTCTACGGCGTGTAATATCCCTAAGCGGATTGGGGGTGTTACATAAATGGTATCAGAGCTTAGGTTGTGGAAACCTAGGCTGTTGGGTCAAGTCATGTTGTTTGAGTCTTGTTTCGTCAGATTTTATCTGACTGAGTCGTGTCGCGACACGTCGTCTGAGTTTGTTGGTCGTGATTAGTATCGTGGGGCGATCATCATCTTCGTGCGACCTGTGGATGTAAGTCTCCATTTTTTGTGTTGTGCCTCGTGTGACACGAGCTATTTTTATGATTATTTGTTAAGTGACGGAATCCTCTTATGGATTTTGATTTCTTGATAAGTGGTTATTTAACCCTCATATTTCGTTCATATGAGGAGTAGTGTTGCTGGATTGTGCATGTTTGACTTTATTTCTTTTATCCGCTGCTTGAGTTCTTTTCTAATGACTTTCGGTATTTTACCGACTGAGTTTTATTTCGAAAACCGATTCCCTTAACCGAGTTTGTGGCATTATAGCCTTGATCGTTTTGGCAAAATTCTTATGACGGTATTTAGTACTTTGTAAATGGCTTTTGTAAGTTTTTGGAATATTACCGTCATCGACCTTCTTGACGTTTTTGTAAATAGTTTTTAGCCTGGTGGATTCTGGCGTGGGGCCCACAGTGTTATAATGTTCCGTGTAATTACCTGAAATTTTTGGGTATTCTAGCCCATTGAATTATCTTTGGAAACCTTGAGTATCTTAGAAAATAAATTTCGAGACGTACTTTTAAAATGAATTATTTTCTCGTGGTACATCCAAGGTGCCACAATATGTTTCAAAATTCTTCTACCTCGAGGACCAAAATGTTTTGAGATATTTTCATTGTTATAGAAACACTTTTACTTAGACCCGAAGGTCGAATATTCTGAAAAAATTTTACTAAGAGAAAGTGTCTCGATGACGATGTTTGTACTACTTCTTTTTATATATGATACTCGAGATCAACTAGTGTTTTGAAATTATTTCGAAAGTGGTTTTCGTTTTTAAAACCTATCGTTTCTATTTGCGGTACACGAATGTATATGTGACGTTAGCATTATTGTTAGGATGTTGGCCCTATGCGTTGTAGTCGAATTGGCGGTGTGAGCGTTGAGTCGTTTTCCACACATTTGTTGTGTTAGCCCTCTGTGAGAGGTGGGACGTTGGTATTGAACATTGTCGCCCCGTGGTGATTTCTGTGTTATTGCACATGTGCGAGCTGTTAGAGCTTGGTTTGGTATGACCGTGTGCATCGGTGACTATTCCGTTATGTGTCGGTTGTTTAATGTATTATTACCTTGCTTCCTTTTTTGTGGATTTCGTGGACGAGATCGAAGGTAATACCCGTACAGTTTTGACTTGTGTATTTTCTCTTTCTCCATTCTTTAAACTCGCTCGTGTTCGTTGATACTTTCTGAACTTGTTCTATATTTCGGTTTCATCGTTTGAACGAGATGTGATCTTGTTTTGGGTCGATCTGGTTATCGCTGTGACTTTTTTGAGTTCGGTTCGATTCTTGTGAACCTTGTTCGGAAGTGACATCATTTGGTTCTATTAGTTCTTTTATTCGAAGTGGATCGGATTTTGAACTTCTGTATTTTCGACTCTTTCGACTCGTTTATGTTCGTTGGCATTTTCTGAGCCTGTTCTGCCCCTTTCTTTTTTTGATCAAACGAGTGTGGTATTGTTTGGGAATAACACGTTTGTCGTTGTGACTTTTCGATTGCTATTCCATTTCCTGTGGATCTTATGGGAATGCACATCTTGTTGTTTTCACCAGATCATATATTGTCTCGAGCCGAGACGTGAACCTGGGAATTGTTGTTTGAATTTTATTATTCTTCGTGATTCGAACATGATTATTCGATTTTTGTTGTCTCGATCGTTTGATTGTTCGGTTTTTGTTGATCTCGTGTCGTGATTGTTGAACGTTCAGGCTCCTTCGTAATTACCTTAAGTTCGGGAAATTAGTCTCATTTTCGATCTTCCAACCCTTGGGCAGTGGAATTCCGTATTTGTTCAGCGATTGGCTCGTGTTTTGATTGATGTACCGTTGGGTCGGTCAATCGAATTGATTTTCGTTCATTGTGTTTTGTGATTGTTCAGATAATCGACGTGATTGTATTATCCGTTTGTTGACGCTTGTCACTTGTGGGTTTTACTATGTCTCTACCGGTAGCGTTGTGTTGGTCCTCGTGGAGCGTGTTTTCACGCTGTTTGTTCCTTTGCGTTGCTTGTAACGTTTTGCCATTGGGCATAAGTTACGCGTTTCTTGTGTATCTCGTTGAGTGTTTCCTGCAGGATATTACTCCTCCCTACTTGTTTTAAGTTTCGGGACGAAACTTCTTTCAAGGAGGGTAGTATGTAATATCCGCAATTTTGATTTCCGGTAATTTTCTTTTTTTTTTGGCGGGAGTCCATTTCGACGACTCTCTTGTGACCGTTTCGTCATTCTGAGAATGATTAATTCTGCACCTTTTGTCATCCGAGTTCGTTTCGGTATCGTTTTGTTGAGTTCCGTGTTCTTAAGCGGCTTTTTCGTACTTGAGTTCGATTCTTGCGAATCTCATCCGAAACTGTTGTTTCGAGTTTCCCGTAAGTTCATTTAATGTTATTATTCAGGTTGTGAGCTTTGTCTTGGTTTTTCAATCGTGTATCGTATATTTCGGACGTTTTGGGACGTTTTCGTAATTTCCTAAAGTTTGGGGTAATTACTTTCCGTTGTCGAATTTCGAGCCTTCGGGAGGTTGGAATCCCGTGTTCTCTTAGCGCTTGGTTTCGTCTTTGCGAGTACTTCATAACCGTATCTTCGATTCATATTCAGGTTCGGGTTTTGGGGCCGTGTCGGGCTCGATATTAGCCTCCTATTGTATCACACGAGCAGGCCACACGAGCACGTGGTCGTGCGTGGTGCTCGTGCACTATCCAGTGCTCGGAAGTGAGCTCCAGGGACGCACAAGCAGGACACACGAGCAACTACTCGTGCGCGTTGCTCGTGCGTGGTGTCAGTGGCTGGGTAGTTGCCAAGCGCACGACCAACCACACGAGTACTTGGTCGTGCGTTATGGTCGTGCGTCGCTGGTGTATATAAGGGGACAGACGGGTTTCTCAGCCCATTTCCTCCCCTTAGTCTCTTCTCTTCGCGGCTGTCGGACGGGTGAGTCTAGGGTTCGAGTTCTTGGTCGGTTCTACTCAATTCCAAGGCGATTTGGAAGATTCTTGTTGATTATATCATCATTTAATCCGTGTTCTTCGTCGAATTGAGGTAATCTCTTGAAATCTCCTAGGGTTGACTTTCGAGATTTCTTTTTAGTCTTTGTTGCTCGTCCAATTTCGATGATTTGATTGATGTTATTGAACCTTATTAATCGTGTTCTATGGGTTGTATATCCATATTTCGGATTTGTTCAACTCGATTGATGATTCGAGTGTTCTTGGGAATTATCGAACATTGAATGTTCGATTAAATGTCTGAATGAGTTCCCTTTGATAGTTTGTTGGGATTTCCGTTGTTTTCGGCCTTGATTCTCGTCGTAATCATGTTTTATTGTTCCTTACGGAGGATTATAGGTGCTCGATGATTCCGATGTTGAATTCCGTTGGTGATTGATGATTCGTGTGGTGTTATTCTCGTAGTAATTGCAGTGTTATCGCGTTCTTGATAGTGTTCGGGAGTTCGGGGTCATTCTACCGTATTTCGTCCGTCGTCTTGTTACGATCGTGGTTTCGAGGCAAGTACCTTGTTCATACACTTCTCGTTTTGTGGACATTATGATCGGTGATCGTCTTGGTGTGTTTATTTGGTTATTTGAAATGAATCTTCAAAAGATTTTTTTTGGCCTCGTTAAAGGTTCTATTTCAAAAATGCATGTGTGTTTTGTGAACGGTGTGTTTTGGGAATTGATTACGATTTGATTATTTTGAACGTGGAAGGCTTTGATGATACCCCTGTTGTTTAAAGTTATGGAATCGTGTATTCCATGTTTAATTTTGTTATTGTGTTTTGAAGAGTTTGATAATGGTGTCAGATTAGTGGCCATCTCTAGTAAGTATTCTTGATGAACTTACGTTCTTAGCTAACTAGTATTGCATGAGTAACGTGTGTGTGTATGCTCACTATGGGTTAGATCCGACGGGGTCTCGGTAGGGGTCCATGGAGGGGTGGATCCACGAGCTTGCTTTTAACCACTATGGGTTAGATCCGACGGGGTCTCGGTATGGGTCCACGGAGGGGTGGGTCCGTGGTCAATTGTTGTGCATTTTGCAAATGTGATTTGATTATGGCATTTCCTGAAATGAGTGCTTTTGAACGGTTTTCATGATTGCATGCATCGACTAAGTGTGTAAGAGGTAAGTTGTTCGTTTGGCTTACTTGGCTAGGATGGCACTAAGGTATTTTGTCGTATGTGTTTTAGTCTTTTAATTGTGGGGTTTTGATGTTGGAGAACGAACCTTGCTATCGTTCTCGTGTACTGTGATTTGATGTAATTTGGGGCTAAAATCCCAACGGTTTTGTAAAGGTCATTTTACGGAAAATAAACCTTCGGGGTGGTGACCCCATTCGTATTTCGAGTTTTGGAAAGAGAAGGATTCGATAATCCTAATTTGTTTTCTATTAAAACATCCGAAGGCATAACAAACCATTTTGTAAACTATTTTCCCTGGATTGGTGATTCTCTCGGTTTTTAGAAAGTTTTACTCAAACCCTTGCCTCGGGAAGTACTTTCTTGTTATATTGGAATCTTTGAGGATTCTTGATCGTTTTTATTCTTGGAACCTGAATTGTATGACTCGTATTTTTGTACTTTGCACTTGCACTAGCAAAACAGTGGAGTTTTGCTAACCCCCGAGTATTCGGGAGGTGGATGTCTGTTTTTGTATTCAGGTTTGGGAGCATAACACAAGGGTCGGCACGAAGGATGATGAAAGATGAACGATACTAATCACACGAGGATCCGTATGATGTCATTGGTTTAGTTATAGTTTATTTTCCGCTGCAGTATTCTTTCCCGTTGTATGGGAGTGTGTTGTATTCGACCCCTGCGTGGGGATGTAATGAGTTTGAGTTGTGTGTATTTATTGAAAGACCAAATCGGTCTACTGAGTCATTTTAGCCTTAAAGGCATTGTTGAGATGTTCTATGTTGTTACCAGCTTGGTAGATCCTTGAGGAAAGGTTCTACGGCGTGTAATATCCCTGAGCGGATTGGGGGTGTTACACTTGTTGCATTTCGTATCGTATTATACTTGCACTAGTAAAACAGTGGAGTTTTACTAACCCCCGAGTAATCGGGGGGTGGATGTCTGTTTTGCGTCCAGGTACATGCAGGTTCAGGGGAGCACTCACAGGATTGGCACAAGAGGATGATGAGCTGCGATACTAATCAAGAGTCGAGAGTTGGTAGAGTCTGGTTGTATTGTTAGAGTTGATTTCAGTCTTCCACTGTATTTTGTTTCGACCCCTATGTGGGTAATATTGTTTTAGTAAGTTCGGTTGATGGAGTTGTGTGACCTCATCGGTCTGGGTATTCATGTGTAAGCGACCTTAACGGTCTATACTATTATATTGTTTGACCCTGGCAGGGGAAGCATTTGGTTGTTTATGGATGTTTAGCCTGGTAGATCCTTGTGGAAAGGGTCTACGGCGTGTAATATTCCCATACGGTTTTGGGGGTGTTACAATTATTGCAGTGTTAGTTCGTGTATTCGAGTATTTACTTGGAGTTAATGTTTTATCATGCTGCTGTTTTTTGTCCTATGTTGATTTTGTGGTGTTTGTTTTGTTGTATTATTCTGAATGGTTGTCCATTCAGTATGCCGAGAGGTCGAGGCCGAGAACATGGTCATAGTAGTGGTCGTAATCAGGAGCATGAGAGGGCGACTCACTCGTTGTCGAGTGCCAATCAGCTCAGTACAAATGGTCGAGATGACCAATCGCGTGATCAGGGGCAATCAGCCAGAGGTAATGTTGACCTTAACGCCGCCGACATCCTTCGTCAGGTGGTTGACCAGTTGGCGCATATGAATCAGATCGTACACCGGGATGGGATCCCAAATGGGGATAACAAAGCTAGTAAGTGGTTGCGAGATGTGGTGAGAATGCACCCGCCCCGTTTTGTAGGTTCTTCGGACTCGTTAGGCTGGGAGAACTGGCTCTTCCAATTGGACAGAACATTCGATGTTGTAGCTTGTCCCGATGAAAGAAGAGTACCTGTTGCTCAATACCTGCTCGACAAGGAAGCTGCAGACTGGTGGGAGGCCGTAGCGCCTAGTGATCGTACAGCTACTTGGGCCGAATTCAAGATTTCCATTGAGGCCAAGTATTGTCCGCCGCCTGTTAAAGAGCGCAGGATTGTCGAGTTTTTCTCGGCTACGCCCCAAGACATGTCTATATCTAAGGCAATGGTCGATTACAATTGACAACTGTGTTATATTCGGGATCAGGTGCGAAGTGAGGTAGATAAAGTTCGTTATTTCGATATGCGTATGAAACCTTAGGATCAGCAGTGTATGGCTCATTTTATGTGTACAACGTTGAAGGACTATCAGGATCGAGCTTTAGCATTTGATATGGCTATAATGTCTACAGAGTCTGCATCTGCGGCAAGAAAACGGAAGATTTCCGATGACGCATCGGGAAGTGAGGGAATTGGGATTCCTAAACCTCAACCCTCGTATCAGTTGAGTATGGGACCTTCTCGGTCGACTAGAGAATCTAAAAGACCCAAGCTGGTGTCCTTGTGTTCAGGTAGTGCTCCAAGATGTTTCAATTGTAATGTACTGGGCCATGAACATGCGTATTGTAAGAAACCGCTGGTGACTTGTTATAATTGTGGATGCGAGGGGCATCGAGTTCAGCACTGCGAGATTGTTGCTAAGATGGTAGGGAACCAGAGTTCCATTCCGACTTCTGGAGGGCCTATTGATGTCCAGTGATAGTATTTTGTGCTCGTGTTACGGATTGTTTCTCGTGTGGAGATATGTTATGTGATGTTTTTATGTTTGGAGCTTGATGACTAATATTTTGTTTTGAATATGTTCCGTGTGGGTTGTTGAACCTACGGAGACGTGACAGTAGACCATGGGGTCATGGATTTGGTATTTTTATATGAGTCGTTGTGTTTTGTTTTGTATCACTGTGATGACCTTGTTTTAAGTTTCGGGACGAAACTTATTTTTAGAGGGGTAGAATGTAATACCCAAGATTTTTATTCCAATTGTCCTGAATTATTTTTCATTTGGTGCCGGTTATTTTGTTTCTTTATGATTATGTGGGATACGTTTTTTCTATTATGTACGGTATGAAGTGTTCTATTGTAACGTTCGTCGAGTGGGACTTGTGTCGCGTGTGTTTCTTTGATTAAATGCATGCTTGTGGTATGTTATGTTCCGTAAATTGCTCGTTATTGTTTTGAATCTTAGCCGGTGCGTTAGTGCGGCCGAAACATTGTCGAACGCCTAACTGTACTGTCGGAATGATCGAGTTTCGACCGTAAGGCCTGGCCGAGTTACGGCCGCAATGCAGGGCCAGTTACAGCCGCAACGCATGGCCGGTTACGGCCGCAATGCAGGGCTGGTTACGGCCGCAATGCATGGCCGGTTACGGCCACAATGCCTTGCCGGTTACAGCCACAAGGTGCCCGCACATGTTGGGCAGTAGCCCAGGGAGGATCGATTACGATCGTAAGGAGTGGCCGGGTACAGCCATAATGCCCTGTTGCGGCCGCAATGCCTTACCTAGTAATGGCCGTAATATGCCTGAGCATATTGGGCAGTGGCCTGGGAGAATCCAATTACGCCCGTAAGATGATGCCAATTACGGCCGTAAGGGCCGAGTTACGGCCGTAAGGTACTGCCGCTTACGGCCGTAATGTGATCGGCCTTATATAGACCTCGCGACGGGCCGACCTTATTTCACTCCCTTTTTCCTTTCTTGTGGCGGCTGACGGACGGGAGGTTCGGGAAGCAGAGTTCTTGGTCGATTCCACTCAATTCCAAGACATTTTGGAAGGCTCTTGTAGATTATATCATCATCTAATCCTTGTTCTTAGTCGGATCGAGGTAAATTATTGAAATCTCCTAGTGTTGACTTTCGGGATTTCCTTCTTGATTTTCTTTGTTCGTCCGATTTTGATGAATCTGTTGATGTTATTGAGTATTATTACTCGTGTTCTATGCGTTGTATATCCATATTTCGAGTTTGCTTAACTCGATTGGCGATTCGAGTGTTCTTTGGAGTTATTGAACATCTAATGTTTGATTAAATGTCCCAATGTGTTTTCCATCGATAGTTTGGTGGGATATCCATTATTTTTTGTCTTGATTCTCGTTGTAGTCATATCTTCGCTGTTTTTGCCGGAGGATTGTAGGTGTTCGAGGTTTCTCGATTGAGACGTGTTTGTTGGAGTGTTCGGTATCGGTTATCGAGGCAAGTATATTGCTATACGATTTGTGTTTTGTGAATAGAGACTTCATGTTAGGTTTGATGATTTGGTTTACCTTCATGAATATGCTTTGTCTGATTTGATTATTGTGAACTATTGATGGTAGTGATGATATACTCACTTGGTTAACGTCGTGGAATCGTGTGGGTTGTGTTAATCATATGTTTTGTGTCGTGCATGATTGGTCATGGTTGAGTTATAGTGATGATTATGATATTTGTGTCGGTTTGATTACATTCTTGAATATGTATTACGGTGTATTGTTGAATGGTTTGACATATTGGTAATAATGTGTGTTCGTGGTGATGTGTTGAGTTGATCAATATGAGTTGTGTCGTGATGATGTGTGTGTTTCGGGTAGGGTCTGATGAGGCCTCTAGAGTTCGGTACATGATGTGTACAAACAATGTGTGTGTTCCAGGTAGGGTTTGACGAGGCCTCTGGAGTTCAGTACATGATGTCTACGAACAATTTGTGTGATCCGGGTAGGGTCCGTCGAGGCCTCTGGAGTTCGATACATGATGTGTACGAACAATGCGTGTGTTCCAAGTAGGGTCCGTCGAGGCCTCTGGAGTTCGGTACATGATGTGTACGAATAATGATCGTGTAACAGTGATTGATTGGATAACATTTTAAAGTTGGGTCATGGACCATGATGATATCTTAACTAGTGTGTTTTGAAATGAGAATCGGGTTGAGGCCCTAACGCTTTCGAAAAGGTTTTTGTTAATTAGGACTCGAGGTCCAAAAGAATTCCTACTTTAAAAATCCCCGAGATGACGAGTTCTTTTCAAATACTTCTTTGCCTGAGTTTGAAATTCTAAAACTGCTCGGGAACATTTTGATAGTAGATTTCCGTATCAAATTCATGGTTGCTATTTACTTGTTGCATTTCGTATCGTATTATACTTTCACTAGCAAAATAGTGGAATTTTGCTAACCACCGAGTAATCGGGGGGTGGATGTCTGCTTTGTGTCCAGGTGCTTGCAGGTTCGGGGCGCAATCACAGGATCGGCACAGGAAGTGACGGGCTACGATACTAATCGAGTTGTGTTGTATCGTCATAGTCGTAATCCACCTTCCGTTATTTTGTATATTTACCCATGCGTGGGTATTCATTGTAAAGAGTTTTATTTTTCTGTTTACGTTAGTCATACGACCTCACCGGTCCGTGTAGTTGCTTATAATTGACCTTAACAGTCCGTATCATTGTATTGTTTGCCCTGGCCGAGCAAACACTTGGTCGTTTTGTGATGTTTAGCCTGGTAGATCCTCTTGGGAAGGATCTACGGTGAGTAATATTCCCATACGGTTTTGGGGGTGTTACACATAATGGGGTTCATCGAATACTACATGGACAGATTTCTCTATTTCATCTTCCTTTTGTTAAATATCCTGAAAGCTTTGCTGACAGATGAATATCCTACGAGTATCCTTTCGTATGACTTTTCATCGAAGGTCTTGAGTTGATCCTTCCCGTTGTTCAGAATATAACACCTACATCCAAAAATGTGAAAGTATGCAACCATTGGAGTTTTATTGTTTCATACCTCATATGATGTTTTGTTGTGATGCTTGTTGATGATATATCAGTGTTTTGTGCATGCTGTATTTGTTGCTTCTCCCCAAAAACGCTGCGGAAACTTGCTTACGACTATCATGGTCTTTGTTGCTTCTTTGAGTGTCCTATTCTTTCGCTCGGCAATGCCATTTTGTTGAGGAGCTCGGGCTACTGAGTATTCGTGTTGTATTCCATTGTCCGAACAGTATTTCTCTATAAAGAAATTTGTGAATTCAGTACCTCTGTCTGAACGAATGGATACGATACTCAACTCTTTCTCATTATGTAGCTTCTTCATGTGCTCTGGCAACTTCGCGATGGTATCTTTCTTTTTGCTTAGAAAGATTGTCCAAGCATACCTAGAAAAATCGTCAACAATAACAAGACATTTGTTACCTCCCAAACTTACGGGGTCTAAATGTTAGGGTTGTATAATGCCTATGAGAATATTAATTACATTTATGCTTGTATTATCTTATTTCCCTGTAACTACCTATGAGAATATTAATTACATTTAATCACGTGTTTTGCATATTTATTCACGTTATGGTTATGCAAATGAAATATCTAATTATTTTATATTGTAGATAATGTTGTGTGTTGGTGTCACACGAAGATCACATTATCGGTACCTTATAAAATAATATAATAGTTCACAACCTATATAATTATTAGACAAATTATATGAAATGTTGTAGTGTATGCTTCAGATTAGTTGGTCTTGACTATTAGCATACATTAGCGTATTTGCATACGTTGAACTGGACCGAGATGAGATAGTATCTTCTGTACTGACTGTAAGAAGAGCATAAATCTCAGATAATCATTATTTCTTAATTCTAAGTATATAATATTTAATTATGTATTTATAATACTTATTGCTTTGATTTACCATGGGTGAGAGTAAAAATGATCGACTCAATAAGCCTCGTATCTTGGGCAATAATATTATTTATATGACAATTATTATTTTTACTAGAAATCGTGTCCCGACTGGTGCGGGTTGATGATGTCCCCTTGATGAGCTCGATAATGATTATTATATTAAACCCTGCAGGTGATTTAATTCTGATAATAATAAGGTTCGGGTGGTACTACTCTTGGATAAGATATTAATTCATTAAAACTGTCAATAGCTTATAATTAATTAATGGTCATTCGATATCTTAAACACGGGAAATAATATATCTAATAAGGAGCCTCATTTTGTAATTTGGGATTTTGGTAGGAAGTGCAATATCGATCTTTTAGTGGACTAAGTTGATATTAATAGATTCATTATATTAGGAAGAGTCCTAATATGGTAAGATGAAATCTATTGGGAGTCCTTCTCTAATCCTCCTTAAGATCCCTAATAGTAGTCCAAGAGCCTATAAATAGGACATCTATGGGGGGGGGGGGGGGGTTCGGATATATCAAATTCACCAAGGTTGTGAGATCAAATTTTTCTTCTTGTGTTTAATTGTAGATCTAGACTTGTGTCTTTGATTCTACAATTTAGATAACACATCAATTTTCTAAGAGTGATTACACAATAGTAGAGAATAAGGAAAAATCGAGTGGCTCACAAGAAAGGTGGTTCGCCCGATTCCCCATAGTTGTCTAAGCAAAGATCCGGTAGCTCGTTACCTACACAATGTCCGGGTTAAGGCGGATCATACTCTAGAAGGTCTAAAGGTAGAAATACAAGGTGATCAACACGAAAGCAACCACTACTCTTCAAAGGTAATATCCTATGATTTTTTAGATCTAGATTAGGATATTTCAATTACCAACATATTTATTTAATAAATAATAAATAATATTTAAATTGCTTATTAGTCTTAGTAATTAATTAATTAGCATGCCTAAATAGATCTTATGCTCATGGATGCATAAAATGCGTTTATCAAACTTTCCCAAACTTCGCTTCCGCAGCGTTTTATTTCCATCAATTGGTATCGGAGCCGGATTTTTAGGCTTTTTACTATTTTAATTCATTTTGGTGATTAATTGATAGCAATTTAAGTATTCATGTAATTTGATGTTGGAATATTCTGCTAGATGTGTTCTTGCAGGTGATATGATCCAATTATCATGGTTATGTGAATGGTTTATTTATTTATTTACTTTTATTATTTATGCAATTGTTGGTTTGGCCCGTTTTGAGGCATTTAATGGTTTTTCCCGTGAGAAAATTCGCGGGTATATCTTGATGTTTTATTTTTCGTGTAATCTTGCTGTAATTTCGATGTATTTTATTTTGTGTAAGATTGTAATCAAATTCAAAAAAGTCGGGATCACGAAGAATTAGAGCGAGCAGAAGGGTGCCGGATCTGCCGGGCTGTGACGCTGCCGGCGAGTCTGCTGAGCGGCACACGGCCGTGCAAGCGCTGAGCATGCTGCCAGGAGCCGCGAGCAGCCTGGTTCGGGTCGGTTCGCCGATTTGGGCGGGTCGTCCAGCTTTTGGTCCGGTTCGTTTCGCCATTGATCGTTGCGTCCGCTGGAGAGTCGGGATTTAAAATTAAATTTTTTTATGTAATTAATTTTGCATAAAAGTGAAATTTTAATTTTGGAAATCCACGGCCCGCCGGGGAGGAGCGACGAGATGCTTGATTCTGTGGGAGAGATCGAGTCGAAGATTTTCTCGGATTCAACTCAAGGTATAAGACCATGATAATTGGATAATTTAATTATGCATGCTTTATTTTTGGTTTTATTGTTTTGATGTATGGCATGTATGAATGTATGCGTGATATGTTTTCTGCATGTTAGGAAGAGAAAATTAAAAAACCAGTGTTATTCGTCAAGAAGAATAATGGTTCGTTCCGCTTGTGTATTGATTACCGGGAATTGAACTGGTGATGATCAAGAATAAGTATCCTCTACCCCGTATCGATGATCTTTTGGATCAACTTCAGGGAGCTTCAGTATTTTCCAAGATCGACTTAAGATCTGGATATCATCAGTTGCGAATTCGAGAGTCGGATATCGCAAGGACGGCATTCCGAACACGCTATGGTCATTATGAGTTTGTGGTTATGCCGTTTGAGTTGACTAATGCACCTGCGGTATTCATGGAGTTAATGAATCGGGTTTTCATCGACTATTTGGATCAGTTCGTGGTTGTCTTTGTTGATGACATTTTAATCTATTCTCGTGACTGGGAGGAACACGAGTTTCACCTTCATCAGGTGCTCGATGTGTTGAGACGAGAGCAACTTTTTGGAAAGTTTTCCAAACATGAGTTCTGGATATCCGAAGTGACGTTTCTCGGACATGTAATTTCATCAGACGGAGTTCATGTCGACCCTCAGAAGACAGAGGCTATCCGATATTGGCAACCTCCGAAGAATGTTAAGGAAATCCGAAATTTCCTCGGATTAGCTGGTTATTATCGACGATTTGTGGAAGGATTTTCTAAAATCGCTAAACCCATGACGAACCTTTTACGGAAAGATAAGAAGTACACGTGGTCCGACGCGTGTCAACAGAGTTTTGAGGAACTTAAGATCCGGTTAACTTCAGCACCTGTCCTTTCTTTACCGCAAGGGACGGGAGGATTTGTGGTTTATAGTGATACGTCCGGACAGGGTCTCGGATGTGTACTAATGCAGAACGGTAGAGTTATTGCTTATGCTTCGTGATAATTGAGACCTTACGAGGTTAATTATCCGACCCCCGACCTGGAGCTAGCAGCCGTGGTACTAGCATTGAAGATCTGCCGTCATTATCTTTATGGCGTTACCTGTCAGATATTCACCGATCATAAGAGTTTAAAGTATATATTTACTCAGAAGGAGTTAAATATGCGACAGAGACGGTGGTTTGAACTAATCAAATATTATGATATTGAGATACTTTACCACCTGGGCAAGGCGAACATTGTCGCCGATTCCTTGAGTCGTAAGTCCATTCAGGAGCAGATGCTTGCTCGATTAAAAGTTTAGAAGGAACTTCAGCAGGAATTTCTGAGACCCGAGATCAAGGTATGGTTACAGCGAGTACAAGGGCAACTTTGTACGTTAGAAATTTCATCGCCACTCGAGGAGGCCATCAGAGAGAATCAGGGTTCGGACCTATTTTTGTTACGCATTCGAGATGATGTGACTCAGGGGAAAGCCCCTGGATTTGTGGTCCACGAGGATGGACATTTGCAATTTAAGAATCGGTTGTTTACCGGCGAATGACGAGTTGAAAAACTCAATTTTGAGAGAAGCTCATGCTACCCCTTATTCCGTACATCCAGGGTCTAGCAAGATGTATAATGACTTGAAACAAAATTACTGGTGGAGTAATATGAAGCGAGAAGTCGAGGAATTTGTTTCGAGATGTTTGACCTGTCAACAAGTCAAGATAGTACATCAGCGACCGGCGGGTATGCTGAAACCTCTCCTTATTCCATAATGGAAGTGGGAAGATATCTCAATTGACTTCATCACGAGTTTGCCAAGGAGTCGTCGTGGCATGAATACAATCTGTGTAATTGTGGACCGCTTAACTAAATCAGCTCATTTCCTTGAGATTAAGGATACGTGGGGTCCCGAGAGACTTGCCCACTTGTTTATCAAAGCGATAGTGAGACTGCACGGTACTCCTAAAAGTATCATTTCCGATCGTGACAGACGATTCGTGTCTCATTTTTGGAAATCATTTCACCGTGCTATGGGAACTCAGCTTAATCTCAGTACAACTTTTCATCCTCAGTCCGATGGACAATCGGAGAGGACTATTCAGACTTTGGAGGACATGTTGAGGGCATGCGTTATCGCTTGGAAAGATGATTGGGAAGCCCAACTACCATTGATCGAGTTCACGTACAATAATAGTTGGCATTCTTCGATTAAGATGGCACCTTACGAGGCCTTGTATGGTTGTCATTGTCGATCTCCTTTGTGTTGGGATGACTTATTAGAATCAATTGGCACTGAGCCCGATATGCTTATAGCCTTCTGTGAAAAGGTAATTTGATCAGGATTCATTTGTTGACCGCTCAGAGTCGACACAAATCTTATGCAGATAATCGTCGTCGACCTTTAGAGTTCGAGACAGTGACCATGTTTTGGTCAAGGTATCCCCGTGTCGTGGTATCTTCTGTTTTGGGAAGAGGGGAAAGTTGAGTCCGAGATTAATTGGACCGTTTGAGATTTTAGATCGAGTAGGCGAGTTAGCTTATCGATTGGCCCTACCTCCGGCGTTGAGCCGAATTCATATTGTATTTCACGTATCTCAGTTACGGGAGTATGTTGCCGACCCGACCCATATACTTCAGTTCGATGAAATCGAGATCACCGATGATCATTCATATGAGGAGCATCCTATACGAGTCTTAGAGCGGCGAATCAAACAGTTGAGAAACAAGGCGATTCCTTTGGTTAAAATTCAGTGTTCTAGACACGGAGTCGAAGAGGATACTTGGGAAACCTAGGATAGTATGCGGGAGAGTTATCCCGAGTTGTTTGACCCTTAGTTTCGGGGACGAAACTCTTTTAAGGGGGGTGTATGTAATACCCGGTAATTCAGTCACTATCATTCAGTATTTATCATTCAGTATTTGTCACTCAGTAATTTTCACTCATTAATGATCATTTGTCAGTTATATTCAATCATTGTATTCACCATTCAGAGTAATTTTATCGTGTATCAATCATCATTCATCATCAATCTAGTTGGAGAATCGTGCCGTGTTTATCATCGTTGTCATCTTCATAGTGTGCTGTGTGTGAGGAGTAGCGCACGCTACGTACTCTCTTTAGCGTGTGCTAATTGAGTACGGGTAGCGCACGCCACCTCTCAACACTAGCGCACGCTAGTATGTTCCAAGCAGGCAGTCCATAAGGCACTGGACTGCAGTTGGGTTATTAGTAGCGCACGCTACGAATAGTAAGTAGCGTGCGCTAGTAGGTCGGAGTAGCGCACGCTATGCGGCTGGTGTAGTGCGCGCTAAGGACGGATCAGGCAGAGTCCAGTGGCTACTGGACTGCATTGGATAAATGCCTAGCGCACGCTACGAGTAGATTAGCGTACGCTAATCGGTGTAAGTAGCGCACGCTGAAGCTTGTGTGTAGCGCGTGCTACCGCGATCAGATCAGAGAACAGGAGGTTCTGGACTCCAGTACTGGGCATCAGATAATTCGTTAGCGCACGCTAACCATTGGTGTTAACGCACGCTAATTAAATGGTTGTAGCGCACACTACAAAAGGTACGTAGCGTATGCTACCATTGCGAGTAGAGGGTACTGGACTACCCAGTGCACCCGTTAGCGCACGCTACGCACAGGAGCTAGCGCATGCTAACTTTGACTTGCTATATATAGGACAGTCCAATCCTTTCTTCGTCATTTGTCATTTCTCTTCATTCCTTCAGCGATATTGGACGATTCCGGGCGTTTTGGAGAGTATTCTTCGAGGTGCAATCATCAATCATCACCTTCAAGCTTATCATTTGGATTAATCATCATTTCATCATCCCCATCACATCAAATCAAGGTAATAATCTTCTTGGACCTAGAATTTCGGATTTTGGGTTTTTCCTTCCGATTTCTTCGTGTAACCTTGGATTGTTGTTGGAATATGTTAGATATGGATTATCTACCTTGGATAAATGTTTTCACATGGATTATTCAGTGTATAATTCGGATTTCATGAATTGTTGAGGTTTGATTCAAGAACACTTTGGGGTTGACTTTGATATTTTTGGGGGTTTTCGATTAGATGTTGTCGTTAACTCAAATTGTGGATTCCTATGGGATTATTGATATCATTGAAGTGTTTTGATGGTTTGAAATACTCGTTTTGGTGTTGGTTTCGATATATTCGGGATTGGATATTTTCGAAAGTTGTGTGGTTGCTACGTATTCGTTAGAATGCCCCAATGAGTTTGATTATCGTTGTATCGACTTTTGAGTTAGTCGTGTTTCGTTGCTTGATACATGTATTGAACGGTTGTTGGTAATTATTGTTATTCAAGGTTGTTCGAGCGACCGACATCTCATTGTAGGACGTTTGTTCGAGGAAGGACATTCTTCACCGGCTGAGTAAGTTAATTCTTACTCGGTTAAAAGGATTTTCATTCCTTTTGTTGTTGTTCATTCATAATAATAATTCATTCATAATGTATTAACCGTATTGAGACTTGTAATTGTCAATTAATCACTTCATTCACGAGGAACGACGGTTCCAATTATTTCATTGAGCTATCGTTCATTTCACTATCATTTCATCTCGGTGAGTCATTCTTGACATTGTCGGATTGTTATTAATTATTATTCTTCATGGTCATTCTTGTTTATATGACCTTCGGGGTTCATATTGCGCGGCCGGGTGGATGTGTGGGATTTTTAGTCGGGCACATGATGGTCATGTGTTGTGTTCACCGACACATTGGACTGTGCACACGGTAATGTACCTCCGTGAGACTAATTAGGTACAATGGCGGGTGTATCCGGACATCCGTATTGTGCACGTGCACATTCCATTACGGGTGTACTATGATGCCTCTCTTCAGCGTCATTTCATAATTAAGATATATCATGATTTGTGTTTATTCAACTCTTGAGGATTGTTGTTCTGTGTAACTGACCCCGTTGGGGGATATTGTTTTCAGGTCATGGCAAGGCTAAGGCACGGGAAGAGAACGTTGACGGCGAGGAGTTCCAGTGATACTAGTAGGGGGGCCCAGTCCTTTCATTCACTCGTGTTTTCTTTATTTTATTTCCGCTGCAGACTTCCGTTTGGATATTCATTTCATTCAGTGTTGTATATTTTATCTTCATATAAAATATACATGTATTCGGTATTATCTTGGGTGTGTTGTAATGAAACTCCTCATCGGAGTAATTATTTATATACTGTGGTTCGGTACTACAATTATATCACTTAATTCATTAATTTTCATCCGCCTAGTGGGTCCCAGTCGGGGGTCCACGGCACTGTAATATTCGCCTAGTTTGGGGTGTTACATCTAATGGTTCAAACGGTGAGTTAATCGGAGTCCGGATGAGTGAGTTATGACCAGAATGGTAAAAACTATACTGCCTGTACTCAGATCATATATTACGTACGTTATGACTTTGTTACGTACGTTAACATACCTCGGAGTATAAATATGTTCAAAAAATCGGGAATTTCACTTCCCAACCCTTCCTACACTATCCCCTTTCACCCCAAGACACCCAAACTCAATTTTTAACCCCTGAATATCAGATTTTGAAGTAGTTTATCAAGTGTTAACATCTAGGAAAGATGGGAACAAATAGTATAACATCATTCTTGATTGTTTTGTCGGATTGAAGGTAATTGGCTTGAACTCTCATGTTTTGGGATTTTTGAGATAGCTTGGTATATTTGAGTTATTTAGTTCGTATCGATGGCTAGAATCGTATTATGTTGAAGGATATATATATATATATATATATATATATATATATTTGTGATTGTGTTCTTCGTGTTCTTGATGTGGTTGGTGTTTATTAATTGATAATTCAAATATACCTTTGAATCATGCCTTCAAGGTGTTTGATTGAAGACTTGAAAGAGATATTGATTGGAATATTTTGGTTAAGTTTGTATATTCGCCTTATCGAATTGATACATGGACTTTGCGAAATTATGGGAAAGTTGGAATTAAGTATATGTTAAATAACTCGTGGGATTGTTCTTGTTAATTGGTCGTAGTAATTCGGACGTTGTTGTTAGAATTCGATATGGATATATTCAAGGATACTAATTTCATGTTTATTATTATTTGGATAGATTGATGTTGTTTAGGTCGTGATTGAAGAAGTATCAAGTTCGGAGTATTCGTGTATCTGAATCGGCTTGTTGGCGTATCGGTATTTGAGGCAAGTTTTATACTTGATCTGTTTATAATACTTAATGAATGGTTTCGATTTTATTTCATTTATAATTCGTATAGCAATGGCTGTATGTAAGAATTTTTAGAGATGAAGTTTATATGTTGTGTTTTGGTTTTGGTGCGTAACCATAAGATATATGATTTAAATACGTCAAGATGTATAATTGAGCGTTGGGATTACAGTTTGGTAACGATGAAGATATAAGTTCTACAGTCTAAGGTATGTGGTTTCATCAAGTAATGAGGTATGTTACGATAAATGAAGGTTCTGGTTATTCTAAATGATTCCGCGATAGTATGAGATTGGACGGTTATGTAGGTATAGTCAAGAGTTGGTTATTGTTAGTGATAATCGAGAAGTCCAATTATAGCAAATACTTTAGTATATGTTTTATCTTATTGTTTTGAATATGATTGCAGTCGAAAGGCTATTGTGATTGGTCCGATGTGTTGAGGGATAGGACCTAAATGGCACCCACATTCTGGAGTATTCCTGTGTAGATGTTTCCGTGACCCTTGGTTGCAACCTTAGGGTTATTTTAATTGAAAGATAATAATTGATTATTTGTGATTTTCTATTTTCATATATTGTTGATACTTGACTAGATTGGCACTCGATTATTAGAGTTGAGATTTGATGGTGTTAATCAATGGATATGATTGGACTGGCCGAATACAGGGTATCATGTACTTATGAGTTATGATGATTTTTGGTATTATCTGAATACAATACATATGGTTGTAGTTGAGTGCATTCGTCATTTGAGAATGATAAATGTGGATTATGGTAAAGATTGATTTGGCATGGATTGCTATGGATTGGTAAGGTCATGACGGTAAGATTACATTGATAGTATTCTTACTTTGTAGTTACATTGGTATGTAATTATTTATGATGATGTGATCGCTATCATTGTTGAGTATTGTGGCTGACCCCGTCGTGGGCTTTATTTTTAGGTACTCGGAGATCGATCTAATAGTGGTCGTGATGGTATGATCTTCCCGAGTGATACTGGCTATGGCATTATTTGGGAATCGAGTATTTGACTGGTTATTTTATTCCGCTACAAATGTATTTTCAATTATGTCTATGTTCGCTGCGCGAGTATTTCAAAATAGTTTTTCGGTATTTTACCAACTCGTGTATAACATTAAAATGGCCTTTTGGGTATTTCTTAAATTTGGTTTAACTCATGAAACCTTTTTCCTTAGACTTTCTCAAACTATCAGTACGTATAAGTGGTGGCTTAGCGTACATTTGAAACTATTGAATTTTGGCATTGTTGGCCTTTTACTTTCAAATGGTATTTTATGACGGTATTTGGAAAAATAGTTTTTCGGAGATTATTTAAGCATTTGAAATATATTACCATCATCAGCTTTTTTGGCGTGTTTGAAACACTTGTGAAAATAATTTTTAGCCTTGTGGCTTCCAGCGCGGGGCACACGGCGCTGTAATTTCCCCGGATGGTTTGGAGGTGTTACAAATAACCAATGTGATAGTCTTAAAATCAAATATTATATAAATTGCACGCATAATTTATTCATTACCTTGAGGTATTTTAAGCCTATCTTCTCATCTTAATGCGTTCTTTATAATTCTTGAGTGAGAGGCTGTGCCTTCCCTACTAGAGAGCACATGGGTGAATCTTAAATCAAATGTGCATGCTGCTAACACATTTTGGGTTGAGTGATCTTTTCTACCACGATATCAGGGAGCATCTTTAGGAGATACTTTGACACGTATGTGTGTACCGTCTACGGCACCAACACAATCCTGACACAATATATTTATATTAATATAATCAAAGTTTATTGTTCATATCTTTTAATCAATAGTAATTCAATGATGAATTTTACCTTAAAATATGGGTAGAATCTACTACTACCATAAATTTCATGAGGAACTGTTGAACCATCAGGTTGCATAATAAAGTTTGCTTCCAATTGGAGGAGGGCTCTCAACACTTGATGAAGATGACTACTAATCGTCTCACCAGTTCGACAACACCAAAAATTTACTTCACGATTTTTAGCATTGTGTGTTAATATGTAAATTTTTTTGGCAACTTGTTCTTCCACACTTGACCATCTTGTAGGTTGTAAGCCTCCCTCTCTAACATACCACACAACATTAAAAGGTTTGAGGATGTAATACCTGTACTTTTTATTTATATATTTTTCTACTCTAGTGACTTACTTGTGTTCATTGACACATTTTAGCATGTTTTGTTCAACACATTTCGTCATTCGAGCAAGTGTTTATATTGTTTCGGATTAATCGACGTATTATTTCGACTTTTCCACATATAAGTTCGACTTTGTAAAATCACCATCAATTCTTGGAAACTCCAAAAATTCTGAATCTTTTCCATACGATAGAGCATTGAGTTAGATTTCCAATGGTTCAAACGGTGTGTCAATCGGAGTCCGTACGAAGGAGTTATGGTCAAAATAGCAAAGACTACACAATGTATATTTAGCGCACGCTAAACGCATCTATTAGCGCGCTAACGGAGTTTGGAAGAGGGTTCTAGACTGCATTTTGCAGCCGATAGCGCATGCTACACATATCTTAGCGCGCACTAACTGTTGACAGTATATAGTTAAACCTCAATAAAGGAATGTTCGATAAACGAATAACCTCGCCAAATGAATAATTTTTTCCGGTCCCAACTCTTTATAACATATTCAAATTTTCTTTCGATAAATGAATACTTTCGCTAAATAAATATTTTTATCTGTTCCCGATCATATTCATTTATCAAGGTTTTACTATATATAAGACTGCAGAGGTCAACTTTTGTCATTTCTTCCTCCCCTTTCTCCCTTCCGGCGATCTAGACAATCTTGAGGGTGTATAAGCATGGATTTTGGCCTGATTTCATCACCCATTAACATCTCTGAGTTCCTAGTACGAATTTAACAACATCCCAAGATTTTTCACCATTTTAATCAAGGTAAAATTCTAAGAACCCTAATTTCGGGTATTTTGGGGGTTTTGTTCTTGACTTCATTTCAATCCATTTTTGATAAATCGGGTAGTGTTAAATGATGTTGTTAAACATGTTCTATGGCTTGTATATCCATTTCCTTGATTCTTTCAACCCGATTGATGATTCGAGTGTTCTTGAGGAACCGTGAACATTTATTGTTCGATTAAATGTTCATATGAGTTTTCCTTCATTGATTTGAGGCGTTTTCCATTGGTTTTGGTCTTGCTACTCGTTCTGATCATATTTTCATTATTTCTTATGGAAGTTGTAGGTGTTCGAGGTTTTCCGGTTGAGCCGTGTTCTCCGAAAAATTCGCGTGTTGATTTTCGAGGCAAGTATCTTGCCCATAGTTTTCATGTTTCGTAGATGCAATAATTGATAATCGACTATGTGTGTTTACTTGGAGTACTCATAACGAACTTTCAAGAGGATTGATACAATCGCATTAACGGTTTTCTTTCAAAACGCCCGAGTGCTTTGCGAATAAATGAGTTCTACGGATATGTGTATTGTGGTTGCGAATTGGAATATATTGCCTTCGTGCTATGTGATTATAAAAGCCATTTTCCCTAGTTAAGGGTTGTATGCTCGAATGTGTATTCATTTGATGAGTGCGCATATGTTGTGTTGTATTGTTTGTCGACTCCCTTGTGAGGAGGTGGTACTATTCAGTGATTTTGGGGATTATATCTCCTCGTGGTTGTGATAATATCCATATATATTCACTCTGGGATGGACCGACGGGTCCTCTGAGGGTTCCGTAGCCTTTGGTGTGGTTCCACGAATATATTTTGGGTTAACCACTATGAGACGGACTGACGAGTCCTCTGAGGGTTCCGCTGCCCCTGGTGCGTTTCCATGGTTAATCACGCATATAAATGAAATGTGACGTACAATGAGACTTAGTTACTCCAGAATACTAGTCTTGAATTCAAATTGATTATATATATTCACTCTGGGATGGACTGACGAGTCCTCTGAGGGTTCCGTAGCCTTTGGTGTGGTTCCACGAATATATTTTGGGTTAACCACTCTGGAACGGACTGACGAGTCCTCTGAGGGTTCCGTTGCCTTTGGTGCGGTTCCATGGTTAATCACGTATGTATTGAAATGAGATGTAATGAGATTTAATTATTTTCGGAATACTGATCTTGAATTGTATGATTATATTTATTCACCATCAATTACATGTGACCCTTAGTTATTTACCATTTCTTAGTCCAGATTATTATACTCTTGGAATATGTTGTGTATGGCTCGTATTTGCACTTTATACTTGTACTAGCAAAATAGTGGAATTTTGCTAACCCTCAAGTAATCGGGGGGTGGATGTCTCAGACAGATCTGTGCACGCAGGTGTTCCTGAGGAGCATGACACGGGACCAGTACGAAGGATGATGGAAGGCAAATGATACTAATCACATGAGGGCCAGTATTGGGATTTGTTGGTCAAATTGTATTATTCTTTTCCGTTGTAGTGTTTTCCCGTCGTATGGGAGTGTCATTGTATTTTGACCCTTGCATGGGTACGAATCGGGGTAGAAAGGTATATGAAGTTTAAGTTGTATGAGTCGGGGTAGCGAGGTATATGAAGTTTAATTTGTGTGTTATTGATGAAAGGCCAAATCGGTCTACTGATTCGTATTTAGCCATGTTGGCATTGTTTTGATGTCTTTTTTTGGTATCTAGTGTAACACCCCCAAAATATCCCGAGGTATTACAGTGCCATGAACCCCACGTGGGACCCACAAGGCTAGTTAGAAAAATAGGCATTTTAAGAAAATCGCGATAAAACCTTAAATTCAAGGATTACATAACGTGAATCGAAAGATTTAAGGGAAAATGTAATTTGAAGTCCAATTATTACACAACAAAGGTTTTTCCAAAGAAAACAATTTATTCCAATTAAAGCAGCGGCTAGAGATAATTCCAACACCGCTCAAGTCTGACCGGACCCCTCGGGAATGTCCTGCACATGATGAACAATTTTACCTGGTACGACGAGTCATACCAGGTAACCAAGGTTAGAGAATACATACCAAATAACAACTACTAACTACGATATGCGACATCTTTACAATCACAGTACCTAGTAATCACAGGGAATATTTCATCACTCAACCGATGTGTCTCTCTCTTTATCACATTAGCCCCCAAGGTCGCAACCAAGGGTCACGGAAGTATCCACACGGGAATACCCCGGAACATAGGCGCCCAATTCGGGTCTTACCCCCTAACACATTTCCACACGGGTACCATACAGGTTTTATCCCCAACACATCGGCCCATTTATAACATCTTTAGAGAAAGACAAATGTCGGCTTTTATCAAAATGGCACGTACACACATACGGTATAACATTGATATTAGAAAATTCACGAGCAAGATTTCACTTGCCTGTGATCCGATAGTAGGTGCTTTATGATAACCAAGTCCCCACGCCCGCTCGAGCTTAACCTAGCCACGAAACATCCGATTAACACCTCGTACGGATGATAATGAATAAAACTAGTCTCCCTTTCCTAACCGGATTCCTAGTGTAGTTTTAATTGTCGGTATGAGTATCGTTTCTAAGTTTTCAAGTGTTGTGTACCATTATCTCGTTCAATCTTATAATTAACATTAGGTATATCGATTTACTCAAGAAGATAATCCTATCATTCTTCGGTTTTCAACGAATTATTATGGCGAAATCGAATCTTATGCTTTCTAATACAATTCTATATTCCGAATACTACAATCGACGGATTTTATTGCACAATAACTTCGGTGGTTTGACAACCAATATTGATTATACAATCGAATTATTTTTCCTTAGTTTGCTAAGTGTCAAAAATCACAAGGTAAGGGTGGCTACGAACAATGGAACATACGGTGACGGATTACTACGAATTTCCCCACAATTGATTCGTCAAATTTTACATTCCTAGCGATGATTTGAAGTGAAATTTCGTTTGCATGAAACAAAACATATGAGAAACGGAATTCCCGGTTACTACAATTTCATCCGACAAGATTGTCTACGAAGTTTAGCAAAATCTACCCAATACCCGCAATATAATAAGTATAAATAAGAAAACATCAAAGATATAACTCCATGGATTGGTGGCTTACCTTATTGGAAGAAGAATAATGAAGATAGTTGACGGATTCACAAGAACTACGAGGAGAACGAGAAGTGACTTGAACGACTTGGATAATCTTCACCGAAGCTCAAGAATCCACCTCCTCAATGTTAATTCAAGTGTTTAAGAGGCTTAAGAACCGGGTATAGGGCTAGGAATTTCTCCAAGGGTGGTAGTTTGTGATGTTGGGTCGTGTAAATGAAGAAGGGAATTATCATTTTATAAAACTTGGTTTTGATAACGTACGTTAATGATAAGAGTGTTACGTACGTAAGGTGTATTACATACGTAACAGTGTGATGACAACGTACGTAAAGAACTCACTGCCCGAAATGTGCCCAAGTGTTACGTACGTTAAATTTGGGACATAACGTACGTAACGAAGAGTTGACTCGTTTGTCCTCTAGCCCGCCGAAAGTAGCTCTGTCTGTGTCAAAAGAAAGATTCTGGTCGGGAGACCGACCCACCCGTTACGTACGTAATGTAGCTGCCTTAACGTACGTAACAATCGAAATATAGCGTACGTTAGGCATGGGTTATAGCGCGCGTTAGACAGAACTTTTTAGCCTCAAACCACATTCTAACCATCTCGGGGTGACCATCCCTTCCACTCGTCAACAATTATCGGGGAACAAGACGTTGGCCACCGTCATATTCGCACCGACGATCGTCCCACGGCGTCAAGGTGTGTCACCCCCATTTCATTCACATCGTACAATTATATAGCACTCAATGGAATACATAAATAGAAATAACGTCACATTACCAAACATTCACACAATACAAGGTAATCAAGCATGGAATACCGGAGGTATTACATATCACCCCTCTTAAAATAGTTTCGTCACGAAACTTAAGAAAATAACTCGGGATGACTCTCCTTCATGCTCGACTCGGTTTCCCAAGTCGCCTCTTCCGTGCCGTGGTGCGACCACTGAATCTTCACGAGGGGTATGGCTTTATTTCTTAACATCTTCACACGCCGATCTAGAATGGCGGTCGGTATCTCCCTAAAGGTAGCGTCATCGGAAATTTCCACTTCTTCGAAACTGAGCTTGTGACTCGGGTCATAGACATACTTCCTTAACTGGGAGACGTGAAAAACATTATGCACTCCATCCAGATGCGGCGGTAGAGCTAATCGATACGCGAGTTTCCCTACCTGGTCCAATATCTCAAACGGACCTATAAATCTCGGGCTTAACTTGCCCTTCTGGCCGAAACGCCGAATACCTCGCATAGGTGATACTTTGACCCAAACATGATCCCCGACCGTAAATTCTAACGGTCGCTGTCGGTTTTCGGCATAAGATTTCTGCCGGCTCTGTGCGGCCAGCATGTGTTTCCGAACTATAGAGATCTTCTTAATGGACTCCTGGATAAGATCCAACTCGGTAACCGCGGTGTCGGAGGCATCATCCCAGCATAACGGTGACTTGCATCTTCGCCCATACAGAGCCTCAAATGGTGCCATGCCTATGCTTGCATGCCAGCTATTGTTGTACGAGAACTCCACTAGTCCTAAATGTCTAGCCCAATCCTTTCCCAAATCGAGCACGCACGTCCTCAACATATCTTCCAAGGTTTGAATCGTACGCTCGGTCTGTCCATCTGTCTGAGGATGATAAGCCGTGCTAAAGTGTATTTGTGTCCCCATAGCTTTATGGACGGCTTTCCAAAAACGGGACACATATCTGGTGTCCCTATCCAAAATGATGGATGAGGGAACACCATGTAGCCTTACGATCTCTCTGATGAAAATGACGGTCAGCTGCTCTATCCCGGTTGTCTCTTGAATAGGAATGAAATGTGCTGACTTTGTCAATTGATCAACAATGACCCAAATCGTATCCTTTCCTCCCACCGCCGTAGGTAGCTTAGTGACAAAGTCCATTGATATGCTCTCCCATTTCCACTCCGGGATGGGTAGGGGTTGCATAATTCCGGCTGGTCTGCGGTGTTCGATTTTCACTTGTTGGCATGTCATACATCGGGCGACGAACCTAGCAACTTCCCACTTCATGTTCTTCCACCAAAAACTCTGTCGCAAATCCTTGTACATCTTGCTTGCTCCGGGGTGAATAGAATAGGGAGTGGAGTGCGCCTCCTTCAGTATAGTTTGCTTCAGTCTGTCATTCGGTGGGATACATATCCTGTTCTTGAACCTCACCAAATCACCCTGAATCTTATAGTCGGAAACATCTCCTTTCTCGATTCTTTCACCAATCGCACGTAATTCAGGATCTTCCATCTGTGCTAGACGTATCTCGTCTAGTAAGGACGAAAGTATATTGATTGAGCATAATCGTCCTTGCCTATGTTGTACCCATACTTCGGTGTTGCTTCTCCTGATCTCTTGCTGCAGTTTGGGATGAACTGTTATGCTGGATACCATCACCTCTTGTGTAGTTTTCCGACTAAGAGCATCAGCTACCACGTTGGCTTTTCCGGGATGATAGGAAATTTCCACATCGTAGTCCTTGATTAGCTCCAACCAACGCCTTTGTCTCATGTTTAATTCCCTCTGCGTGAAGATATATTTCAAACTCTTATGATCCGTGAAAACTTTGCAAGTAACTCCGTAAAGATAGTGCCTCCAAATCTTGAGGGCATGCACCACCGCGACTAGCTCCAAGTCATGTGTCGGGTAATTTACTTCGTACGGCTTCAGTTGTCGGGATGTGTACGCAACGACTCTGCCATTCTGCATGAAGACACACCCTATTCCATGCTTGCATGCATCCGTGTATATAATGAATCCTTCTGTACCCTGTGGTAACACTAGTACTGGGGCAGTAGTTAGCCTACTCTTGAGCTCGTCGAAGCTCTTCTCCGGCGCCTGCACCCATACAAATTTGGTGCTCTTTCTCAGTAGGTTCGTTAACGGTCGGGCGATACAGGAAAAAGCCTCGACGAATCTTCGATAGTAACCCGCCAGTCCTAGAAAGCTCCTAACCTCTTTGACATTCTTCGGAGGTTCCCAACTCGTTATTGTCTCGATCTTTTGCGGGTCGAACTTGACACCTTCTGCCGACACAACATGTCCGAGAAAAATTACCTCCGGCATCCAGAATTCGCACTTTGAGAGTTTCGCATAAAGTTGGTGTTGTCTTAACACGCCCAGCACTTGCCTCAAATGTTCCTCGTGTTCCTGTCGGCTTCGAGAATATATCAGGATGTCGTCGATAAAAACCACCACGCATTTATCAAGGAAATCAATCAAAACTCTATTCATCAGTTCCATGAAAACGGCTGGGGCATTAGTCAACCCGAATGATACCACGATATATTCGTAATGCCCATACCTCGACCGAAATGCAGTCTTGGGTATATCTTCCTCCCGAATCGTCAATTGGTGATATCCGGACCGTAAATCGATCTTTGAAAACACGATCGCCCTTGTAATCGATCCAAGAGGTCATCAATCCTTGGTAGTGGATAACGATTCTTGATAGTAACCTTATTCAGCTCCCTGTAGTCGATGCACAAGCGTAGAGAGTTATCTTTCTTCTTAACAAAAAGTACCGGCGCGCCCCACGGTGAGGTGCTTGGGCGGATCAACCCTTTCTCCAATAGATTTTCGAGCTGTATCTTTAATTCCTTCATCTCAGCCGGTGCCATTCTATAAGGAGCTTTGGAAATAGGTCTCGTCCCCGGTTCGAGTTCAATGGAAAGGTCAACTTCTCGGTGCGGTGGCAGCCCTGGTAGTTCATCAGGAAAAACGTCTGGAAACTCATTCACCACCGGAATGTTTGTGATTGCAAGTTGTGAAGTGTCCTCTAGAAGAACATAACACCAGTAGTATTCACTTCGAGAGCTGCAGGAGGCTTCCGATGCGATAATGCTGAGAGATCCTTTTGTACTAAAGTGTTCACGTCCGCTGATGACATGTGTGGTACCGTCATAAGCCGAAATAGAAATAGTCAGGTGGTAGGTATCCAAGATTGTTCTGTGCAATGGCATCCAGTCCATTCCTAATATGATATCTTCATTCTGGAGTGGGAAGACCATAAGATTAGCGGTCCAACTATGATCGTTGATGCTGATCCGACAGTCTCGAACCTTTTGATCGCCGCTTAATCTACTACCCTCGGGTAGTTTAACAGTAAAGGGCTCACAAGGTACACAAACAAGATTTAAGCGTTCAACACATTCCACAGATATAAACGAATGGGTGGCTCCGGTATCAAATAGTACATGCACTGGCTGAGAGTTAACAAGAAGAGTACCTGAGATAGCTGGCGTAGGCTGACCATCTGTAGCCCTCAGCTCAAATACACGAGACGGTACTGACTCCGAAAAGGACGAGGTACCTCCGCCGCGCCCACGGCCTCGTCCGGCACCGTGCAGTGGTGGTTGGTTCTGGTGGGATGGAGCTCGGTAGTTGGAAACAGCAGGCGTCCTAGGGGATTGCACAGAGCCTTGTTGACTTGGTTGCGAAGCTGGGCTATGAGTGGAATTGGCCCGCCAGCAGTAACGAGGCATGTGTCCACTCTTTCCGCAAGTGAAACATTTGGTAGCCGTTTTCTGACACGGATCCTTAGTATGCCCGGTCATGCCACAATTGAAACAGTCCCTACGGTAAGGCCGATCAGATACACCCTTCTGTTGGTACGAAACCACCGACTTAAAAGAAGATGCGGGCCCCGGATTCGTTTTGTTGTTGCTCCTGTGCTGAATCGATGTCTTCGCTTCTTCGAGTTATGCCCGATGTCGGTATTAACAAGCTGCATCGCATATGCTGTGACTACGTCTTCGTATGCTCTCAGGGTCGTGCAGTGAAATCCGGCGGCATAGTGTTGTACATCCTCCGGTAACCTCTGTGCAAGATGGCATATTCGTTGATCTTCTGATGGAACCATCTGGGAGATGTAACTTAGCTCGGTTCGGTAGGCCCGAATGATCTCTGGTACTGGCATGTTCTGAGGGCCGGCACTGAAAAAGTCTCGTGCGCGAGCGGTTCGGGCTGATCTGGGACAGTACTCGCTCCGTAGCAGTCGGGCAAATTCGTTCCACCCGACCACTCGGTCCTCTGGCCTGTAAGTCCTCCACCAACGTGCAGCAGTGTCACGGAGTTGATTAATTCCGAGCGGCACCTTTCTATTTTCTGGGCATACGATTACTTCGAAGGTAGTCTCCATTTCCGAAATCTAGTCGTCCACGTGTTTCTCCCCTGTCCCGTCAAATAATGGAGGCCTAGCCTTCAGCATCTCTCCCAACCATCAATCTCTTCCTGCGTTTTCTTCCACATTGATGACCGGTATCCGTTCTGCCTGATTGACCTGAGCAATTCCCATGGCGATAGCCTGGGCAAGGGCCTGAACAAAAGCTGGATCCATGCCTCCAGGGTTGTTATTCTGGCGTTCCACCTCCTGATCGTTTTGATTAACTGGTGGCGGCTGGCCCCCAGCAGGATGGGTCTCGGCGGTGTTCCCGTCCTCATTGTGGTTTGCGGCGGAACACTGAGCGTCATTCACCACCCTTCTAGCTCCTCAGCGTGCCATCACTAACGGTATCAATCTAAAGCCAGTTCCACGCATGGTTTACAATTAAATGTTGTACAAAAATAGAAACACACACATATCACTTACTTGCATTCCCACGAGGAGCTTCGATCGCTTGGGGTGTTGGATTTTGAGAGAAAAAAAAAATAGGAGAAAGTTTTATTCAAACCAGGAGTTTCGCTCTGATACCATTTTCTGTAACACCCCCAAAATATCCCGAGGTATTACAGTGCCATGAACCCCACGTGGGACCCACAAGGCTAGTTAGAAAAATAGGCATTTTAAGAAAATCGCGATAAAACCTTAAATTCAAGGATTACATAATGTGAATCGAAAGATTTAAGGGAAAATGTAATTTGAAGTCCAATTATTACACAACAAAGGTTTTTCCAAAGAAAACAATTTATTCCAATTAAAGCAGCGGCTATAGATAATTCCAACACCGCTCAAGTCTGACCGGACCCCTCGGGAATGTCCTGCACATGATGAACAATTTTACCTGGTACGACGAGTCATACCAGGTAACCAAGGTCAGAGAATACATACCAAATAACAACTACTAACTACGATATGCGACATCTTTACAATCACAGTACCTAGTAATCACAGGGAATATTTCATCACTCAGCCGATGTGTCTCTCTCTTTATCACATAAGCCCCCAAGGTCGCAACCAAGGGTCACGGAAGTATCCACACGGGAATACCCCGGAACATAGGCACCCAATTCGGGTCTTACCCCCTAACACATTTCCACACGGGTACCATACATGTTTTATCCCCAACACATCGGCCCATTTATAACATCTTTAGAGAAAGACAAACGTCGGCTTTTATCAAAATGGCACGTACACACATACGGTATAACATTGATATTAGAAAATTCACGAGCAAGATTTCACTTGCCTGTGATCCGATAGTAGGTGCTTTATGATAACCAAGTCCCCACGCCCGCTCGAGCTTAACCTAGCCACGAAACATCCGATTAACACCTCGTACGGATTATAATGAATAAAACTAGTCTCCCTTTCCTAACCGGATTCCTAGTGTAGTTTTAATTGTTGGTATGAGTATCGTTTCTAAGTTTTCAAGGGTTGTGTACCATTATCTCGTTCAATCTTATAATTAACATTAGGTATATCGATTTACTCAAGAAGATAATCCTATCATTCTTCGGTTGTCAACGAATTATTATGGCGAAATCGAATCTTATGCTTTCTAATACAATTCTATATTCCGAATACAACAATCGACGGATTTTATTGCACAATAACTTTGGTGGTTTGACAACCAATATTGATTATACAATCGAATTATTTTTCCTTAGTTTGCTAAGTGTCAAAAATCACAAGGTAAGAGTGGCTACGAACAATGGAACATACGGTGACGGATTACTACGAATTTCCCCACAATTGATTCGTCAAATTTTACATTCCTAGCGATGATTTGAAGTGAAATTTCGTTTGCACGAAACGAAACATATGAGAAACGGAATTACCGGTTACTACAATTTCATCCGACAAGATTGTCTACGAAGTTTAGCAAAATCTACCCAATACCCGCAATATAATAAGTATAAATAAGAAAACATCGAAGATATAACTCCAGGGATTGGTGGCTTACCTTATTGGAAGAAGAGTAATCAAGATAGTTGACGGATTCACAAGAAATACGAGGATAACGAGAAGTGACTTGAACGACTTGGATAATCTTCACCGAAGCTCAAGAATCCACCTCCTCAATGTTAATTCAAGTGTTTAAGAGGCTTAAGAACCGGGTATATGGCTAGAAATTTCTCCAAGGGTGGTAGTTTGTGATGTTGGGTCGTGTAAATGAAGAAGGGAATTATCATTTTATAAAACTTGGTTTTGATAACGTACGTTAACGATAAGAGTGTTACGTACGTAAGGTGTATTACGTACGTAACAATGTGATGACAACGTACGTAAAGAACTCACTGCCCGAAATATGCCCAAGTGTTACGTACGTTAAATTTGGGACATAACGTACGTAATGAACAGTTGACTCGTTTGTCCTCTAGCCCGCCGAAAGTAGCTCTGTTCATGTCAAAAGAAAGATTCTGGTCGGGAGACCGACCCACCCGTTACGTACGTAACAATCGAAATATAGCGTACGTTAGGCATGGGTTATAGCGCGCGTTAGACAGAACTTTTTAGCCTCAAACCACATTCTAACCATCTCGGGGTGACCATCCCTTCCACTCGTCAATAATTATCGGGGAACAAGACGTTGGCCACCGTCATATTCGCACCGACGATCATCCCACGGCGTCAAGGTGTGTCACCCCCGTTTCATTCACATCGTACAATTATATAGCACTCAATGGAATACATAAATAGAAATAACGTCACATTACCAAACATTCACACAGAACAAGGTAATCAAGCATGGAATACCGGAGGTATTACATCTAGCCTGGTAGATTCTCACGAGAGGGTCTGCGACGCTGTAATATTCCCGAGTGGATTGGGGGTGTTACAGAATATGGTATCAGAGCTTAATGCGGCGCCAATATCTAAGGCACCATACAGAATGGCCCCATCAGAAATGCAAGAGTTGAAGAAATAATTGGGTGAACTGCTGGACAAAGGTTATATTTGGCCTAGTGCGTCTCCATGGGGTGCACCGGTATTGTTCGTATGGAAGAAATACGGATCTGTGCGGTTATGTATTGACTATCGTGAGTTGAATAAACTCACTATCAAGAACAATTATCTGTTGCCAAGAATCGATGATCTATTTGATCAATTACAAGGGCTACGATTTTCTCGAAGATTGATTTGAGATCGGAATATTATCAATTGCAGATTCGGGATTCGGATATTCCAAAAATGGCATTCCGAATGAGATACGGGCATTACGAATTTGAAGTCATGCCTTTTGGTTTGACGAATGCTCCGGCGGTAATTATGCAACTTATGAACAAAACATTTATCGAATATCTCGATAAATTTGTGGTGGTGTTTATTGATGATATCCTAATTTATTCTAAGAGCGAGATGGAGCATACCGAGCACCTGAGAACTGTGTTGAGTATTTTAAGGGCTGATAAGCTTTATGCTAAGTTTTCTAAGTGTGATTATGGCTGAAAAAAGATGCTTTTCTTGGTCATATTGTATCGGCCGAAGCTATTCGGGTAGACCCTCAAAAGGTTGAAGCAGTCTTAGCTGGGAGCCTTCACGAAATGTTAAGGATGTTCGGAGTTTTCTAAGATTAGCTGGCTATTAGATTTGTCAAGGAATTCTCGAAAATTGCTCGACCGCTCACCCAATTATTACAGAAAACTCAGAAATTTGAATAGAGTGACGAATGTCAGAGGAGTTTTGATGAATTGAAGAAGAGGATGACTACGTCTCCGGTCCTAGCCTTACCACAAGGGATGGAAGGTTTCTTATTTATAGTGATGCTTCTAAACAAGGATTGGGATGTGTATTGATGTAAAACGAGAGAGTAGTGGCTAATGCATCTCGACAATTAAAGCCATATGAGATGAATTATCCTACCCATGATCTTGAGTTAGCCTCTGTGGTGTTTGCATTGAAAATTTGGAGGCATTACTTATATGGTTCTTCCTGTCAAGTGTATACGGATCATAAGATCTTAAAGTATATATTCACGCAGAAGGATCTTAATATGCGTCAGCGGCGATGGTTGGAATTGCTTAAAGATTATGATCTTGACATTCTTTACCATCCAGGTAAAGCGAATGTAGTTGCCGATGCTTTAAGCCACAAGTCATTCGTGTTGTAGAAATTAGAATTACTTACCATTCAACCGAAGCTCAGATGAGAGTTGATTGATTTGGAAATTGAGGTTTGGCCTGAAAGAGCTCAAGGACAATTACGTTTCCTTGAGATCACGTCCTCCGTGATGGAAGATATTAAGTCCAAACAGTTAGACGATCTTTTATTTATGCAGCTTCGGGAAGACGTTGTTAAAGGAAAGGCTCCGGGATTCTTAATCGATGAAGACGGATTTCTTCGATTTCGAGGTAGAACTTGTGTACCTAAGTAGGATGATCTCAAGCAAGTGATTTTGAATGAAGCACATTCTACCCCGTACTCAATTCATCCAGGAACGAGTAAAATGTATAACGACTTGAAGAAACAAATTTGGTGGCAACATGAAGAAAGATGTAACGAAGTTCGTGTCGAAATACTTGACTTGTCAGTAGGTTAAACCTGAGCATCAAAGACCTGCCGGGAAGTTGCAAATGTTACCAATTCGGGAATGGAAGTGGGAAGACATCGCGATGTATTTTATTGCGGGAATGCCAAGGACACGAATCGGAATGAATATGATTTGGGTAATCGTTGATCGGTTAACCAAATCAGCACATTTTCTGGGTATTACAGACACTTGGGGACCAGAGAAGTTAGCTCGTTTGTCCATCGCAGAGATTGTGGGACTCCATGGTACCCCAAAGAGTATTGTTTCAGATCGCGATGGTTGTTTTGTATCACATTTCTGGCGGGTAGTACATTGAGCACTCGATACCGAACTGAACTTTAGCACCGCTTATCATCCTCAGATGGATGGACAGTCTGAGAGAATGATCCAAACGTTGGAAGACATGTTGAGAGCTTGTGCGTTAGATTGTAAAGAAGATTGTGAGATTCATTTACCATTGATCGAATTTGCGTAAAATAATAGTTGGCATAGTTCGATTGGAATGGCTCCGTTTGAAGCATTATATGGAAGACTGTGTAGATCGCCAATTTTTTGGGACGAACTGTACGAGTTACTTGGAGTAGAATCGGACTTGATGATTGAAACACGTGAGAAAGTCGCAGTTATTGGACAAAGGTTGCTGACCGCCCAGATTCGACAAAAGTCATATGCTGACGTTCAACGTCGACCATTAGAATTTCAAGTAGGAGATCATGTGTTGTTGAAAGTATTGCCGACTCGTGGAGTCTTTCGGTTTGGTAAGAAAGGGAAGCTTAGTCCTCGTTATATTTGTCCCTTTGAGATCATGGATAAGGTAGGTGATGTAGCTTATCGGCTAGCATTACCTCCGATGCTTAGTCATGTTCATAACATGTTCCATGTTTCGCAATTGCGTAAGTATGTTCCTGATCCCAGTCATGTTATTGATTATCAGGAGATTGAAGTTAAGGATGATGTTTCATATGAAGAGCACCCGGTAGCCATATTGGAGCAGCGAGTGAAACAACTGCGACGGAAAGCGATTCTATTAGTAAAAGTTCAATGGTCTAAACATGGAATTGAGGAAGCCACGTGGGAAACCGAATATAGTATGCGTTCCCGATGCCCTGAACTTTTCGAATCTTAAGTTCCGAGATGAAACTTCTTTTTAGGGGGTAGGGTGTAATATCCGTGTGTTTTACGTATGTTATTTTGGTTGTATCTTGCGTAATGTGGATTATGTGGAGATGAGTGTATTGATGAATTGATATTCGGATTGTTTATGATTGTTAATCATTGAGTTTTGTGATTTTTGGAGGTGTTTTTTCTGGCCGGGCTGCAGGATATGTGACAGGCGGCTTACGCCCGTAAGGCAATCTGAGTTACGACCGTAATGGTTGTTACGGCCGTAAGGTTCTTCCGGTTACGGCCGTAATGCACCCTCACAAAACGGGCAGAAGCCTCGGCAGGACTCGTTACGGCCGTAAGGGAGAGACGGTTACGGCCGTAAGGCGTGGGTCGAGTACGGACGTAAGAGAGAGCCGGTTACGGCTGTAAGGTGTCGAGCATTATGACTGTAATGCCTGGTCGGTAATGGCCGTAATGCATCATAGCATTTTGGGCGGTCACCCGTGAGGACCCGTAACGGCCGTAAGGCACTGCCGGTTACGGTCGTAACACACTCGGCTATATAAGTCCGAATGACGGGTCATATAGGCATTTTCTTCATTTTTCTTCCTCCTTCGCGATTCTTCGGGATATTTTGAGAACTTTGATCCAGAGCATCATTGAGCATCATTTTGGGAAGTTTGATTCGTGTCTAACATCATCCTTTACTCGAGTTCCGTCCGAATCAAGGTAAAATTCGTTCAAATCCCTAGTTCTTCATATGTTGGGGTTTTTTCTTGAATCTTCAATTTTAATCTGTTGCAGCTCTAGTTGGTGTTATATTATGATGTTATAATCGTAATCCTTCATTTTTCCCCGAAGTTCATGGATTAAATTCCATGTTTTCCTCCGTAGTTTGAATCCGAACCAAATTGTCTTCATAGTGTTTGATTAAATGACCCTAAGGGTGAAACTTAGGGTAAATCCTTCCGTTGTCATGCGGTATTTGATTCGGTATTTCAATGTGTTAGGATCTAAGTGTTGAAGGAAGTCGGGCCATACGTTCTTCCATCATTGTTTCATGTGTCATTCGAATTGAGGCAAGTACTTTGATTGTGTTTATTGTACTTCGTGTGAATATGTGAAAAAAAACGTGGTTTTGTGAAAAGTGGTAATTTCAGAAAATGTGAATTGTGCCAAAGTGATGTTTTCAAATGTGCGACTTGAGGTCGTGTGCCAAGTAAAACCAACCAGGGTCCCCTGGGTCCCGTAGACCGAGGCTTCTGTGGTCCACTTGGCTGGGTTTGTACAATTAGGGAGGCCTGATGAGGACTCACTAGGAAGAGGTATGTATCTCGCGTGAGTTGTAGTACATGTACAACCCCCGTTGATATTTTGTGATGATGATTGTGATGTGGTATTCCGGAATATCTGTGATGGCACTGTGATTTCTGTGATTTATGTTGATTATTCAGTTGTCATACATATTCTAGAATCATTGTACTTGAACCGGCTTCTTGCTGATGTAATACCCGGTTGTAATTCATTCATTATCATTCAGAAATTATCAGTCAGTCATTGTCACTCAGTAATTTTCACTCATTAGTAATCACTCATCATCATGATTCATTCATTTGTTTTCATCGTTGGCATATTTTAACCATGTATCAGTTACCGATCGTCATTCATCTCCGTTTGAGGATCGAGACGAGATTATTTTCATAATCATCGTGAATGGTAGTCTTGTGTTGGAAGTATCATCTATCGCGTGTTATTGGACTTAATTACATTCATACAAGTATTGTATGTCGGATCATTCACCTTTAGTAATGGGAAACGGAGTTGTCGGACTGTGGCATTTCTAGCAGTGAGTTACGGCCGTAACTTATCATGCATTACGGCCATAACATGCATTCGTTGTCTTAAGGATATTTAGGCCAAAGGTGAGATATGGCCGTAAGGATGGGCAGGCTACGACCGTAACATGCGTTCGTGGTTTTCCGGGCATGTCGCACGAAGAGGGCTTACGGCCGTAACGGTTGTGGCATACGGCCATAAGATGAGGCAGGTACGGCTGTAAGGCTTGGCCGGTTACGGCCGTACAATTCGAGCAGGGTGCCTGGTCAGTTTCGACGAAGGTTTCATACGCCCGTAAGCCTTGCCGAGTACGGCCGTAACAGTCTAGTTACGCCCGTAAGGCATGTCTGGTACGGCTATATGTCTGTCGGCAGACGTTTTGATGAGGGTGAGTTATGCCCGTATGAGTTGGATGGTTACGGCCGTAAGGCCGTTGACTTGGGGATGTTACGGCCGTAAGTAGGCCGAGTTACGGCCGTAAGTAGGCCGAGTCATGGCCGTAACCATGGCAGTATTTAAGGACTTGGACAGGACTTTGAGCTCATTTTTCTCATTTCTTCACCTTGTTTCCGAGAGAGAGAGATTGAGGGAGAGATTTTTCATCATCAATCACTTGGGTGTTCTGTTTTCATCATCTTCATTCGTTTGTGAAGCTTGGATAGTCGATTTATCACGATTTCACTGGATCAAAGTATTTGGATCTTCAAGAGGTAAATTTTTCAACACTTTGGAATTCGATTTTGTGTTGGGTTATGATATTTGGACGTAATGATCATGATATATGAAGTGATATACTTGTGATTATGTATTGTTAAGGATTATCGGATTATTTTGGTTTATTCAAGAACACCTTGAATATTGATTTGGATTTGGGGATTTTCGATTAGATGTTGTTTGAAATCTCGATTTGGGTATTCATTTTGGATTATGGATTGTGTTGAAGATGTTTTGTTGGATTGAAACACTCCTTGGAAGTTTGGTATCGATTAATTGAGAATTGGTGGTAAACAATCACAGATTGTTTACAACGTGTTTGTCATAATACCCCAATGAACTTGGATTTGTCATATCGACGTTTTGAGTTTGTTATAATCGTGCTCGTTGCGTATATTGAGCGGATTGTTGGTAATTGTGTTATTCAAGGTTGTTCGAGCAACCGAAATCTCATTGTAGGACATTTGTTCGAGGAAGGACCTTCTTCACCGGTATTATGTAAGTTAATTCTTACTCGGTTAAAGGGATATTCATCCCTTTCGTTGTTGTTCATTCATAATCATAACTCAATCATAATGTATTAATCGTATTGAGACTTGTAATTGTCGAATAATCACTTCATTCACGAGGAACGACGGTTCCAATCATTTTATTGAGCTATCACTCACTTCACTATTATTTCATCTCGGTGATGTTGGGATATTTATTCCACATATTCATAAATAATGTTTTGATGATTAAGTTGCTAAACAAAACAAAACAACAAAGGCGAAGCAAAACGACGAAGAAATCAAAGACGCAAAAATCTGGATAAAATACAAAGCTAGCGCACGATAGAAATATAAGTTAGCGCACGCTAACGGGTCCCAGCTGCAGATAAGACGAGTTCAAAGTAACCTGAAGTGAAGTCACCTGATGAGGATAGCGCACGCTACACATGATGACTAACACACGCTATCGAAGACCTGTTACCATTGTGAAGAGATTCAAACACAAAATGACGTATGCACTGAAGTAAGCTTAACGCACGTAAGAGATAATATTTAGCGCACTCTAAATATCAAGTTTGAATGAAGTCAATCAATCCGTTGGGGAGAATCTGCTACAAGTCAAAAAGCATTAACGGATATATGACGCATGCAATGATGCATGATTAGCGCACGCTACAAGAAAGAGTTAGCGCACGCTAAAAGTCAGAGACAGCAGCCACTGGACTGAAACTGGAAATACGCTAACGTACGTAATAGTACATAACGTACGCTAAGGCAAAAACATGCGATAGCGCACGCTAAGGAAGTCAGCCTAGCGCACGCTAATAACAATTGGCAGTAACAGCTAGTTTGTGGAAGAAGGCTAAAAATACCAAATGAGTTGGTATCATTCCACACAACAACATTGAGCAATTCATATATACTTGAGATATAATTGTAAACATTATAGTTGTTGTTCTTGAGCTTAAATTAGAGTGATTGAGTGTTATACACAAAATCATACATGAGTGAGAAAAAGAAAAGATACGATTGGATTCGGTGTTATTAGGATCAAGGATCCGGCATTGTTAGAATCACAATCGCTATCTTAGTGAGGTTTATCTAGTACCAATAGAAAGCTAGAGTGGTTGATTCCTTATCCAATAGAAAAGGAAAAACAGTTTTACTCGGACCGATAGAATACGAGCTTGTAACGGTAATCCCTCGACCGATAGAAGAGAGGCGCGGAGGTTTTGATCTTGAACCTATAGAAAAAGATACATCGAGAGAGGACGTAGGCACGTTTGGCCGAACCTCTATAAATCCGCGTGTCATTTAATTTCCGCATTTAATTTACGATTCTGCACAAACGGCGCAAATACCGATATTACACCAACAATTGATATCGGAGAGGTACTCCTATAAGCGGCTTCACATCCAAGGAGAAAAGATCTAATGGCGTTTCAACTTGCTCCCATCAAAGGTCTTGCTCTCAACCGACCACCATTTTTTTATGGCTCAAACTTCATGATGTGGAAGAAGAAGAAGATGTCTATATTCATCCGAGCATATGACATCGAGCTTTGGAAGGTGATTTGTCTTGGTCCAAAAATTCCGACGAATTCTAACGGTACGCTTAAAACTTTCGAAGAATATGACGAATCCGATTGGAAGAATGAGCACTACAATTGTAAGGCAACTCAACTTCTTTATTGTGCCTTAAATCCGGAAGAACACAACCGGATATCATCGTGTGATAGTGCCAAAGAACTTTGGAAAATGCTTGAGGTAACACACGAAGGTACGTCTCAAGTCAAGGAGACGAAAATAAACATGCTCCTTCATGAGTACGAATTATTCCAAATGAAGGACGATGAATCCATCACTATAATACTCGACCGATTCTCGGTCATCACAAATGGATTAGCATGTTTCGGGAAACCATTTTCGAGTAGTGAGAAAGTATAGAAAATTCTCCGATCACTACCTCGAGAATGGAACGTTACGGTTACGGCTATAATTGAATCAAAGGATTTAAATACTCTTGATTTTAGTGCTCTCGTTGGTTCTCTTATCAACTACGAGATTGTTCTAAAATATCGGAATGCTAAACCAAAACCGAAGGAAAGGTCGATAGCCATGAAGGCTAAAATATCGAGAACGAAAGAAGAACTCCCAGTGGACGAAAGCGACGAAGAATCGTCATATTATGCCAATAATATTAATAAGTTCCAACACTTATTAAACCGGAGGAATCAGGACATCCAAAAGGGCGAATCGAAGAAATTCGACAACACTTGTCGATTATGTGGTAAACCAGGCCACTTTGCTAAGAACTGTCGAGTAAAACAAAAGGAAGTCTTAGTTGCAACATGGAGCGGCGAAGATCCTGATAAAGATGTCATGAATCAAAATAATCTCGCCCTCATGGCCCGGAGTTCATTCGACGATAGCGACGTCGAAAGCCAAGTAAGTAACTCTTACGACGAACTTTTTGAAGCATTCGAATTATTACATACCGATTATCAAAATGCTTTAAAAGAAATTAAATCCCTTCAAACTAAATATAAATCTTTGGAAAATGAAAATTCCAAAATTCTAGAAAAGGGAAAATTTGTTGAGATCGATCATTCAAAATGCGTTGAAAATGAGAATATTTTAAAGAATGATCTTGTTAAAGTTCAAACTGAGCTAAAAAATTTAACGAAGAAATTTTCTCTCGGAAACGCGAAATTTGAAAATATGCTCTTGGTTCAAAAATATACGTTAAATAAAGAGGGGTTAGGATTCAAACCGCGTTCTAAAAACGAATCCGTAAATTTCAAAATACCCGGTGTGAAAAATGTTTAAAAATTGGAAACCATATTTCGAACTGCAAAAGCCCAAGGGGGACGATAAAAATTAAGAAAATTTGGGTTCCTAAAGGAACAATTGTTTCAAATATCATCTACGTCTCGAAAGAAAAACTGACTTTCGGTTGGATCCCCAAAAACTAATTTTTAACAATTGGTATTATACTCGGGGGGAGTAATACTTTTAAAGGGGGAAATATTATTTTCAGGGGAAGTTTTATACCCTATTATTGCATATTTTTTATTCATGCATATTTTCTTTATATATTCAAATTGGTATCCTTTATATTTTTTTTCACTTTTTGCTGAATACAAAAAGGGGGAGAAGAAGTTGAATCGGATAAAAGTGTCATGAAAGATAAGACGAGAAAAATAATAAAAGTCAAAGAAGTCGAAAAGAAGAATAAAGCATACAAAAAGGGGGAGAAACGAAGGAGTTGAAAAATAAAAAATGAAGAAGTCGAAAATAACAAGAAAAAGAAAAAGGATTGGTGAAACTAACGAAATGATCAAAGTCGAAAACTTTGAAACGTACATATATATAATTTTATTTTGCAGGTTTTATCCAATTCAATAGTTGTTTTGTAATCATCAAAAAGGGGGAGATTGTTGGAATATTTATTCCACATATTTATAAAGAATGTTTTGATGATTAAGTTGCTAAACAAAACAAAACAACAAAGGCGAAGCAAAACGACCAAGAAATCGAAGACGCAAAAAGCTGGCCAAAATACAAAGCTAGCGCACGCTAGAAATATAAGTTAGCGCACACTAACGGGTCCCGGCTGCAGATCAGACGAGTTCGAAGTAACCTGAAGTGAAGTTACCTGATGAGGATAGCCCACGCTACACGTGATGACTAACGTACGCTATCGAAGACCTGTTACCGTTGTGAAGACATTCAAATACAAAATGACGTACGCACTGAAGTAAGCTTAACGCACGCAAGAGATGATATTTAGTGCACGCTAAATATCAAGTTTGAATCAAGTCAATCAATCCGTTGGGGAGAATCTGCTACAAGTCAAAAAGCATTAACGGATATATGACGCATGCAATGATGCATGATTAGCGCACGCTACAAGAAAGAGTTAGCGCACGCTAAAAGTCAGAGACAGCAGCCACTGGACTGAAACTGGAAATACGCTAACGTACGTAATAGTACATAACGTACGCTAAGGCAAAAACATGTGATAGCGCACGCTAAGGAAGTTAGCCTAGCGCACGCTAATAACAACTGCAGTAACAGCTAGTTTGTGGAAGAAGGCTATAAATACAAAATGAGTTGGTATCATTCCACACAACAACATTGACCAATTCATATATACTTGAGATATAATTGTAAACATTATAGTTGTTGTTCTTGAGCTTAAATTAGAGTGATTGAGTGTTATACACAAAATCATACATGAGTGAGAAAAAGAAAAGATACGATTGGATTCGGTGTTATTAGGATCAAGGATCCGGCATTGTTAGAATCACAATCGCTATCTTAGTGAGGTTTATCTAGTACCAATAGAAAGGAAAAGGAAAAACAGTTTTACTCGGACCGATAGAAGATGAGCTTGTAACGGTAATCCCTCGACCGATAGAAGAGAGGCGCAGAGGTTTTGATCTTGAACCTATAGAAAAATATACATCGAGAGAGGACGTAGGCACGTTTGGCCGAACCTCTATAAATCCGCGTGTCATTTAATTTCCGCATTGCACAAACGGCGCAAATACCGATATTACACCAACAATTGATATCGTAGAGGTACTCCTATAAGCGGCTTCACATCCGAGGAGAAAAGATCTAATGGCGTTTCAACTTGCTCCCATCGAAGGACTTGCTCTCAACCGACCACCATTTTTTTATGGCTCAAACTTCATGATGTGGAAGAAGAAGAAGATGTCTATATTCATCCGAGCATATGACATCGAGCTTTGGAAGGTGATTTGTCTTGGTCCGAAAATTCCGACGAATTCTAACGGTATGCTTAAAACTTTCGAAGAATATGACGATTCCGATTGGAAAAATGACCACTACAATTGTAAGGCAACTCAACTTCTTTATTGTGCCTTAAATCCGGAAGAACACAACCGGATATCATCGTGTGATAGTGCCAAAGAACTTTGGAAAATGCTTGAGGTAACACACGAAGGTACGTCTCAAGTCAAGGAGACGAAAATAAGCATGCTCCTTCATGAGTACGAATTATTCGAAATGAAGGACGATGAATCCATCATTATAATGCTCGACCGATTCTCGGTCATCACAAATGGATTAGCATGTTTCGGGAAACCATTTTCGAGTAGTGAGAAAGTAAAGAAAATTCTCCGATCACTACCTCGAGAATGGAACGTTACAGTTACGGCTATAATGGAATCAAAGGATTTAAATACTCTTGATTTTAGTGCTCTCGTTGGTTCTCTTATCAACTACGAGATTGTTCTAAAATATCGGAATGCTAAACCAAAACCGAAGGAAAGGTCGATAGCCATGAAGGCTAAAATATCGAGAACGAAAGAAGAACTCCCAGTGGACGAAAGCGACGAAGAATCGTCATATTATGCCAATAATATTAATAAGTTCCAACACTTATTAAACCGGAGGAAGCAGGACATCCAAAAGGGCGAATCGAAGAAATTCGACAACACTTGTCGATTATGTGGTAAACCAGGCCACTTTGCTAAGAACTGTCGAGTAAAACAAAAGGAAGTCTTAGTTGCAACATGGAGCGGCGAAGATCCCGATGAAGATTTCATGAATCAAAATAATATCGCCCTCATGGCCCGGAGTTCATTCGACGATAGCGACGTCGAAAGCCAAGTAAGTAACTCTTACGACGAACTTTTTGAAGCATTCGAATTATTACATACCGATTATCAAAATGCTTTAAAAGAAATTAAATCCCTTCAAACTAAATATAAATCTTTGGAAAATGAAAATTCCAAAATTCTAGAAAAGGGAAAATTTGTTGAGATCGATCATTCAAAATGCGTTGAAAATGAGAATATTTTAAAGAATGATCTTGTTAAAGTTCAAACCGAGCTAAAAAATTTAACGAAGAAATTTTCTCTCGGAAATGAGAAATTTGAAAATATGCTCTTGGTTCAAAAATATACGTTAAATAAAGAGGGGTTAGGATTCAAACCGCGTTCTAAAAACGAATCCATAAATTTCAAAATACCCGGTGTGAAAAATGTTTAAAAAATGGAAACCATATTTAGAACTGCAAAAGCCCAAGGCGGACGATAAAAATTAAGAAAATTTGGGTTCCTAAAGGAACAATTGTTTCAAATATCATCTACGTCTCGAAAGAAAAACTGACTTTCGGTTGGATCCCCAAAAACTAATTTTTAACAATTGGTATTATACTCAGGGGGAGTAATACTTTTAAAGGGGGAAATATTATTTTCAGGGGAAGTTTTATACCCTATTATTGCATATTTTTTATTCATGCATATTTTCTTTATATATTCAAATTGGTATCCTTTATATTTTTTTTCACTTTTTGCTGAATACAAAAATGGGGAGAAGAACTTGAATCGGATAAAAGCGTCATGAAAGATATGACGAGAAAAATAATAAAAGTCGAAGAAGTCGAAAAGAAGAATAAAGCATACAAAAAGCGGGAGAAATGAAGGAGTTGAAAAATGAAAAATGAAGAAGTCGAAAATAACAAGAAAAAGAAAAAGGATTGGTGAAACTAACGAAATGATCAAAGTCGAAAACTTTGAAACGTACATATATATAATTTTATTTTGCAGGTTTTATCCAATTCAATAGTTGTTTTGTAATCATCAAAAAGGGGGAGATTGTTGGAATATTTATTCCACATATTTATAAAGAATGTTTTGATGATTAAGTTGCTAAACAAAACAAAACAACAAAGGCGAAGCAAAACGACGAAGGAATCGAAGACACAAAAAGCTGGACAAAATACAAAGCTAGCGCACGCTAGAAATATAAGTTAGCGCACACTAACGGGTCCTGGCTGCAGATCAGACGAGTTCGAAGTAACCTGAAGTGAAGTTACCTGATGAGGATAGCCCACGCTACACGTGATGACTAACGTACGCTATCGAAGACCTGTTACCGTTGTGAAGACATTCAAATACAAAATGACGTACGTACTGAAGTAAGCTTAACACACGCAAGAGATGATATTTAGCGCACGCTAAATATCAAGTTTGAATCAAGTCAATCAATCCGTTGGGGAGAATCTGCTACAAGTCAAAAAGCATTAACGGATATATGACGCATGCAATGATGCATGATTAGCGCACGCTACAAGAAAGAGTTAGCGCACGCTAAAAGTCAGAGACAGTAGCCACTAGACTAAAACTGGAAAGACGCTAACATACGTAACAGTACATAGCGTACGCTAAGGCAAAAACATGCGATAGCGCACGCTAAGGAAGTCAGCCTAGCGCACGCTAATAACAATTGGTAGTAACGGCTAGTTTGTGGAAGAAGGCTATAAATACCAAATGAGTTGGTATCATTCCACACAAAAACATTGAGCAATTCATATATACTTGAGATATAATTGTAAACATTATAGTTGTTGTTCTTGAGCTTAAATTAGAGTGATTGAGTGTTATACATAAAATCATACACGAGTGAGAAAAAGAAAAGATACGATTGGATTCGGTGTTATTAGGATCAAGGATCCGGCATTATTAGAATCACAATCGCTATCTTAGTGAGGTTTATATAGTACCAATAGAAAGCTAGAGTGGTTGATTCCTTATCCAATAGAAAAGGAAAAACGATTTTACTCGGACCGATAGAAGATGAGCTTGTAATGGTAATCCCTCGACCCATAGAAGAGAGGCACAGAGGTTTTGATCTTGAAGCTATAGAAAAAGATACATCGAGAGAGGACGTAGGCACGTTTGGCCGAACCTCTATAAATTTGCGTGTCATTTAATTTCCGCATTTAATTAACGATTCCGCACAAACAGCGCAAATACTGATATTACACCAACAGGTGAGTCATTCTTGACTTTGTCGGATTGTTATTCATTAATATTCATCATGGTTATTCTCGTTCATATGACTTTCTGGGTTCGTATTGCGTGGCCGGGTGGTGATGTGTGGAATTTTTAGTCGGGCATATGATGGTCACGTGTTCGGGTTCACCGACACAATGGACTGTGCACACGGTAACATACCTCCGTGAGACTAATTAGGTACAAGGTCGGGTGTGTCCGGTAACTCATCTTGTGCACATGGACATACCATTACGGGCGTACTACGATGCACCTCTTCAGCTTAATTTCATAATTAAGATATATCATGATTGTGTATATTCAACTATTGAGGATTGTTGTTCTATGTAACTGACCCCGTTAGGGAATGTTGTTTTCAGGTCATGGAAAGGCTAAAGCACGGGAAGAGAACGTTGAGGGCGAGGAGTCCCAGTGATACTAGTAGGGGGCCCTAGTCCTTTTCTGTCATTCGTATTCTTCATTTTATTTTCGCTGCAGACTTCCGTTTGAATACTCATTTTTATTCAGTGTTGTATATTTTATCTCCATATAAAATATACCTGTATTTTGCATTATCTTCGGTGTATTGTAATGAAACTCTTCATCGGAGTAATGGATGATATAATGTGGTTCGGTACTACGATTATATTAATTAAGTCATTAATTCTCATTCGCCTGGTGGGTCCTAGTCGGGGGTCCACGGCACTGTAATAGTCGCCTAGTTTGGGGTGTTACAGAGTTGGTATCAGAGCATGGTTTTGAATACTACCTTCCGAGTCATGTCTCATTGAAATCATCATCAGGCTAGTATCATTGGGATTTCGCATCACGTGTGACCTGTGCAAGAGCCGAGCCCCTTAGACTAAAGAATAGTAAGATTTCTAACGCCATGGTATAATTTCTGGCAATAAGAATCACTCATTCATCATTCTACAGTCAACAATCCTCAATCATCATTTTTATTTTGATCATATCGATCATGGTAACTCATTAATCACTCAGGTCATTTCATTGCTCAGTTGTTGATTGTAAGGATCGTATCATTAATCTTGTTAACTTGTTCAAGATAATCATTTCAAGAATTTCATCACATAATCATGTCACCTAAGTTAATCATTCATGTAATCACTGTGTTAGAGTGCGTATGCTCATTTTCATCATTTCATGACGTAATCATAATGTGATATTCATACGAGAGCTATAATTATCATGTGACTTTCCTACTTCAGTATGGAGAGAGCAGGCAGAGGACGCGGGGGTAGAGGCCGCGAAGCGGGCTGAAACCCGAGAGCTCATGTGAATACACGTGTGAACGCGAGGAATAATGCTAATTCATCGAGCAGCGACGCTGCCACTCATTCACCCAGAAATGATCATTCACTATCAGGGAGTCGTACTCGGGACACAACTCAATCAGAAGGTGTTTGGGTTGATCCACTCGCTTTTATGCAGGGCATGATGGCCCAGATGACACAGATGGCATGCCTCATGGAGACGATGCAGAACTCAACAGCTCAGAATCAGCATGCTCCTCCGCCGCCACCTCAAGGGCAAGAGAGGGGCGTAAGCAGTATTATTGGTGACATCTCTCGCCAAAGGCCACCTACTTTTGAGGGCTCATCTGAGACGGCGGATATTGTTCATTGGCTCGAGCATTTCGAGAAGTTATTTTCTATGGTAGAATGTCCCGAAGGACACAAAGTTTCAGTTGCGGCTTTCTATCTGGGTAAGAGCGCTCATTCATGGTGTTTATCGTTGAAGCCCACCAACGGATCATGTACTTGGGATCAATTCAAGACTCTCATGATGGAGAGGTATTATCCGGCCCCACTCAAAGAGGCCAAGTTATCAGAATTACTCACTCCCGACCCCTTAGTAGACGAGGATGTTCTCGCCATCGCCGAGAAATTTTAGGAACTTCTTCCTTTCGCCTCATCTATTATTCACTATGAGGCGGACAAGATCAAGTATTTCAGCAAGAGGGTGAAACCCTGTATGCGGATGAAGTTACTTAATCACAATTGCACAACTCTGGCCGAATTCATCGAGAAAGCTCTTACTTATGAGCTTACTGCTAAGGAGATTGCTAAGCAGCAACCTTCATCTGCTAGCAAGAAGTCAAAGAATCGTAATCAATCTGAATGCGGTCAGGCAACCTTCAAGAAGCCTCGTGCGGGCTCTACTTTCTCTGACCGACCTCCTGTGGCACCCAGACCTGCGGAATCGCAGTCCCGAGTGGCCAGTTAGGCCATCACCTGTTTCAACTGTGGAGAACTTGGTAATGTCAGCACCAAGTGTCGGAGGCAGACTATCACATGCCATAACTATGGGATTGCTGGGCATAAGGCCCATTTTTGCCGAAGGGACTCCAAAACTACTCCGGCATCATCTCAAGCCCCGAATCAGTTAGCTATTCATAATCAGGCCACTCAGTCTGTGTTGTTCAAGATGACATGAGCGAACAAAGGCAGAGCCAAAAGCTATTAGATGGGAGCGTCCGGTTCGGGGGCCGGCAAGCCCCGAATTTATGAGATGAAGAAGACCGACGATCCGGAGGCCCGAATGATCTCAGGTACACTCGATATTCTGTCTCAACCTGTGTGTACCCTTTTTGATACTGGTACATCACATTCATTCATTTCCGAGTCATGTCTGAGTAGACTACGTCTGGGTAGTGCTACTAATTGTGAGTCGTATGTCATTAGTCTACCTGATGGTAGACGAATTATCGGGAATCGTGAGATTAAGAATTGTCCGATTCAACTTCATGGCCGTGATTGGTTAGCAGACCTGATCGTGGTAGATTTACCGAGAGACGACATCATCTTGGGTATTGATTGGATGGATCGTCACGATGCCCTCATTAGTGTCCGTAAGCGCATGGTCACTATCATTTCAGACGATGGGGTCGAATGTGTTTTTCAGGGAGGTAATACCAGTTGTTCCGGGAGAGTCATCAACTTGATGAAAGCAGTGATATTACTCAGTCAGGGGTGTGTTGGTTATTGGTGCTATATGACCAAGACCGAGAAATCATCAATAATGCTGGCGGATATTCCGGTAGTGAGAGAATACGCCGACGTATTTCCAGACGATTTACCTGGTTTACCTCCACAGATAAATGTGAAATTCACGATTGAGTTGGAGCCTGGTACGTCTCTAATATCAAAGGCACCATATCGTATGGCCCGACCGAAATGCAGGAGTTGAAGAATCAATTGGAGGATTTGACGGAGAAAGGTTATATCCGACCGAGTGCGCCCCCGTGGGGAGCACCAGTGTTATTTGTCAAGAAGAAGGACAGTTCATTTCGTTTGTTTATTGATTATCGGGAGTTGAACAGGGTGACGATCAAGAATAAATATCCTCTACCCCGCACTGATGATCTCTTAGATCAACTTCAGGGAGCTTCAGTATTTTCCAAAATCGACTTAAGATCTGGATATCATCAGTTGCGAATTCGAGAGTCGGATATCGCAAGGACGGCGTTTCGAACACGCTATGGTCATTATGAGTTTGTGGTAATGCCGTTTGGGTTAATTAATGCACCTGCAGTGTTCGTGGAGCTAATGAATCGGGTTTTCATCGATTATTTGGATCAGTTTGTGGTTATCTTCATCGATGACATTTTGATTTATTATCGTGACCGAGGAGAGCATGAGGTTCACCTTTATCAGGTTCTGGATGTGTTGAGATGAGAGCAACTCTATGGAAAGTTTTCCAAATATGAGTTCTGGATGTCTGAAGTGACGTTTCTCAGACATGTAATTTCATCAGACGGTGTGCGTGTTGATCCTCAGAAGACGGAGGCTATCCGAGATTGGCTACCTCTGAAGAACGTTAAGGAAATTCAAAGCTTTCTCGGATTATCCGGTTATTATCGGCGGTTTGCGGAAGGATTTACTAAAATTGCTCAACCCATGACAAACCTTATGCGGAAGGATAAGAAATACACGTGGTCCGACGCGTGTCAACGGAGTTTTGAGGAACTCAAGAGCCGGTTAATTTCAGCACCTGTCCTTTCCTTGCCGCAAGGGACGGAGGGATTCGTGGTTTATAGTGACGCGTCCGGACACGGTCTTGGATGTGTATTAATGCAGAATGGGAAAGTTATTGCTTATGCTTCACAGAAATTGAGACCTTACGAGGTTAATTATCCGACCCACGACGTGGAGCTAGCAGCCGTGGTGTTCGCATTGAAGATTTCGCGCCATTATCTTTATGGCGTTACATGTCAAATATTCACCGATCATAAGAGTTTAAAGTATATATTTACTCAAAAGGAGTTAAATATGCGACAGAGGAGCTGGTTGGAAATAATCAAAGATGATGATATTGAGATCCTGTACCACCCGGGCAAGGCGAACGTGGTCGCCGATGCCTTGAGTCGCAAGTCTATTCAGGAGCAAATGCTTGCTCGTATAACAGTTCAGAAGGAGCTTCAGCAGGAATTCCTTAGACCCGAGATCGAGGTCTGGTTACAGCGAGTGCAAGGGCAACTTTGCATGTTGGAGATTTCATCGCCACTTGAGGAGGGAATCAGGGAGAATCAGGGTTCAGACCCGTTTGTTGCGCATCCGATAGGATGTGGCTAAGGGGAAGGCCCCTGGATTTGTGGTCCACGAGGATGGACTTTTGCGATTTAAGAATCGGTTATGCGTACCGGCGAATGACGAGTTGAAAAACTCAATTTTGAGAGAAGCTCATGCTACCCCTTATTCCATTCATCCGGGGTCTAGCAACATGTACAAGGACTTGAAACAAAATTACTGGTGGAGTAATATGAAGCGAGAAGTTGCAGAATTTGTTTCGAGATGTTTAACCTGTCAGCAAGTCAAGATAGAGCATCAGCGACCGGCGGGTATGCTGAAACCTCTCCCTATTCCAGAGTGGAAATGGGAAGATACTTCTATGGACTTCAGCACGAGTTTGCCGACAAGTCGTCATGGCATGAATACAATTTGGGTAGTTGTGGACCGTTTAACTAAGTCAGCTCATTTCCTCGAGATTAAGGATACGTGGAGTCCCGAGAGACTTGCCCAGTTGTTCACTAAAGAGATAGTGAGATTGCATGGTACTACTAAGAGTATCGTTTCTGATCGTGACGGGCGATTCATGTCACATTTTTGGAAATCAGTTCATCTTGCCATGGGAACTCAGCTTAATTGTAACACAACTTTTCATCCTTAGTCCGACGGACAATCAGAGAAGACTATTCAGACATTGGAGGACATGCTGAGGGCATGTGCCCTCGATTGGAAAGACGATTAGGAAGCCCAACTACCGTTGATTGAGTTCACGTACAATAACAGTTGGCATGCTTCGATTAAGATCGCAACTTACGAGGCCTTGTACGGTCATCATTGTCGATCTCCTTTGTGTTGGGATGACTTATCAGAATCAATCGGCACCGAGCCCGATATGCTTAAAGCCGCCCGTGAGAAGGTAGCTTTGATCAGGAGTCATTTGTTGACCGCTCAGAGTCGACAGAAATCATATGCAGATAATCGTCGTCGAGCACTAGAGTTCGAGGCAGGTGACCACGTTTTGGTCAAGGTATCCCCGAGTCGAGGTATTTTCTGTTTCGGGAAATGGAGAAAGTTGAGTCCGAGATTCATCGGACCGTTTGAGATTTTGGATCGAGTAGGCAGTCTGGCTTATCGATTGGCTTTACTTCCGGCATTGAGCCGAATTCATAATGTGTTTCACGTCTCTCAGTTGCGGAAGTATGTTTCCGACCCGAGTCACATACTTCAGTTCGACGAGATCGAGATCGCGAATGATCATTCATATGAGGAGCGTCCTATACGAGTTTTAGAGCGGCGAATCAAACAGTTGAGGAACAAGACGATTCCTTTGGTCAAGATTCAGTGGTCTAGACACGGAGTCGAAGAGGCTACTTGGGAAACCGAAGATAGCATGCGGTAGAGTTATCCCGAATTGTTTGACCCTTAGTTTCGGGGACGAAACTCTTTTTAAGGGGGGGAGTATGTAATATCCGGTTGTAATTCATTCATTATCATTCAATAATTATCAGTCAGTCATTGTCACTCAGTAATTTTCACTCATTAATAATCACTCATCATTCATGATTTATTCATTTCTTTTCATTTTTGGCATATTTTAACCGTGTATCAGTTACCGATCGTCATTCATCTCTGTTTGAGGATCGAGACGAGAGTATTATCATAATCATCATGAATGGTAGTCTTGTGTTGGAAGTATCATCTATCGCGTGTTATTGGACTTAATTACATTCATACAAGTATTGTATGTCGGATCATTCACCTTTCGTAACGAGAAACGGATTTGTCGGACTTTGGCATTTCCAACAGTGAGTTACGGCCGTAACTTATCATGCATTATGGCCGTAACATGCATTCATTGGCTTAAGGATATTTTAGCCGAAGGTGAGATACAGCCGTAAGGATGGGCAGGCTACGACCGTAATATGCGTCCGTGGTTTTCAGGACAAGTCCGACAAAAGGGCTTACGGCCGTAAGGGTTGCGGCATACGGCTGTAAGATGAGGCAGGTACAGCCGTAAGGCTTGGACGGTTACAGCCATACGATTCGAGCAGGGTGCCCGTTTAGTTTCGACGAAGGTTTCATACGCCCGTAATCCTTGCCGAGTACGGCCGTAACAGTCTTGTTATGCCCGTAAGGCATGTGCGGTACGGCCGTATGTCTGTCAGCAGACGTTTCGACGAGGGCGAGTTACGCCCATATGAGTTGGCTGGTTACGACCGTTAGGACGTTGACTTGGGGATGTTACGGCCGTATGTAGGCCGAGTTACGGCCGTAACCATGGCAGTACTTAAGGACTTGGACGGGACTTTGAGCTCATTTTTCTTATTTCTTCACCTTGTTTCCGAGAGAGAGAGCTTGAGGGAGAGATTTTTCATCATCAATCACTTGGGTGTTCGGTTTTCATCATCTTCATTCGTTTGTGAAACTTGGAAAGTCGATTTAAGACAATTTCACCGGATCAAAGTATTTGGATCTTCAAGAGGTAAATTCTTCAATACTTTGGATTTCGATTTTGTGTTGGGTTATGATGTTTGGACGTGATGATCATGATATATGAAGTGATATACTTGCGATTATGTATTGTTAAGGATTATCATTGGATTATTTAGGTTTATTCAAGAACACCTTTAATATTGATTTGGATTTGGGGATTTTCGATTAGATGTTGTTTGAAATCTCGATTTGGGTATTCATTTTGGATTATGGATTGTGTTGAAGATGTTTTGTCGATTGAAACACTCCTTGGATGTTTGGTATCGATCAATTGAGAATTGGTGGTAAACAATGGAAGATTGTTTACAATGTGTTTGTCATAATACCCCAATGAACTTGGATTTGTCATATCGACGTTTTGAGTTTGTTATAATCGTTCTTGTTGCGTATATTGAGCGGATTGTTGGTAATTGTGTTATTCAAGGTTGTTCGAGCGACCAACATCTCATTGTAAGACGTTTGTTCGAGGAAGGACATTCTTCACCGGTATTTTGTAAGTTAATTCTTACTCGGTTAAAAGGATATTCATCCCTTTCGTTGTTGTTCATTCATAATCATAACTCATTCATAATGTATTAACTGTATTAAGACTTTTAATTGTCTAATAATCACTTCATTCATGAGGAACGACGGTTCCAATCATTTCATTGAGCTATCACTCACTTCACTATTATTTCATCTCGGTGAGTCATTCTTGACTTTGTCGGATTGTTATTCATTAATATTCATCATGGTCATTCTTGTTCATATGACCTTCTGGGTTCGTATTGCGTGGTCGGGTGGTGATGTGTGGAATTTTTAGTTGGGCATATGATGGTCACGTGTTCGGGTTCACCGACACAATGGACTGTGCACACGGTAACGTACCTTCGTGAGACTAATTAGGTACAAGGGCGGGTGTGTCCGGTCACTCGTCTTGTGCACATGCACATACCATTACGGGCGTACTACGATGCCCCTCTTCAACTTAATTTCATAATTAAGATATATCATGATCGTGTATATTCAACTCTTGAGGATTGTTGTTCTGTGTAACTAACCCCATTAGGGAATGTTGTTTTCAGGTCATGGCAAGGCTAAAGCTCAGGAAGAGAACATTGACAGCGAGGAGTCCCAGTGACTCTAGTAGGGGGCCCCAGTCCTTTTCTGCCATTCGTATTCTTCATTTTATTTCCGCTGCAGACTTTCGTTTGAATGCTCATTTTTATTCAGTGTTGTATATTTTATCTCCATATAAAATATACCCGTATTCTGTATTATCTTGGGTGTATTGTAATGAAACTCCTCATCGGAGTAATGGATGATATAATGTGGTTCGGTACTACGATTATATTAATTAAGTCATTAATTGTCATTCGCCTGGTGGGTCCCAGTCGGGGGTCCACGGCACTGTAATAATCGCCTAGTTTGGGGTGTTACAGCTGACCCCTTCGTGGATGGATATACTTTGTATATTCAGTTACAGGTCCAGTGGGAGATCCAGCACAGAGCGGACACGAGCTTGGTGGGCAGCATTGATATCGTGTACCTTTTTTAGTTATTGGTCATATTGTCATAGTCATGGTCGTGTTTTGGTTTTGTACTCGCGCGAGTATTGTCGTGTGATGTATTTCGTGTCATTGTTGATTGTTAATGATATTATTGTACCAGCTGTGAACTGTTGTATCAGTTGTGGTCCTACGGGACGAGGTGTTTTTGGTGTTGTATTGTATGTCGTTTTGAAGTTGGTTTGTTTTTAATAAAGTGAATGTTGTGGTTTTGGAGAATTTTAATGAGTTTTTGATGTTAGTCCAAGCCTGGTAGGTTCTCCAAAAAGAATCTATGGCGCTTTATATCTCTATAAATCACGGGGGTGTTACATCTAGTACCCATAAAAAGCTAGATAGGTTGATTCCTTGTCCGATAGCAAAGGAAAATGGTTTAACTTGGACCGACAAAAAGACAAGTGAATTACGGTTTATCTCGGACCGATAGAAGATGATAATTGTAACGGTAATCCCTCGACCTATAGAAGAGAGGTGCAGAGGTTGATCTTTATCCTCTAGAAAAAGATGCCAAGAGAGGACGTAGGCATGTTTGGCCGAACCTCTATAAATCTTGTGTCGATTTATTTTCCGCACCTTTAAATACGCTTCCGCACAATAGCGCGTATAGCCGATATCGCACCAACAATTGGTATCAGAGCGATACCTCCTAGAAGCGGATTAACATCTGAGGAGAAGACGATCCAAATGGCATTTCAATTTGCCCCGGTCGAAGGTCTTGCCTTGAACTGACCACCATTTTTCGATGGATCTAACTTCATGACATGGAAGAAGAAGATGTCTATATTCATTCGAGCTTACAACATCGATCTATGGAAAGTAATATGTCTTGGTCCGAAAATTCCAACGAACTCGAACGGAACTCTCAAAACTTTTGAAGAGTATGATGATGCAGATTGGAAAAACGACCACTATAATTGCAAAGCCACGCAATTATTATATTGTGCATTAAATCTGGAAGAACACAACTGGATATCTTCGTGTGATAGTGCCAAAGAGGTATGGAAGATGCTAGAAGTCACACATAAAGGAACGTCTCTAGTCAAGGAGACGAAAATAAATATGCTCCCACATGAGTACGAGCTACTCCAAATGAAAGACGAAGAATCCATTACTATCATGCTCGACCGATTTTCAGTCATTACAAATGGATTGGCTTGCTATGGAAAAATGCTATCAAGTAGTGAGAAAGTCAAGAAAATCTTACGAATCACTAATTAGCGAATGGGACGGCACCGTGACGGCGATCATGGAATCTAAATATCTCAATACGCTCGATTTTAGCGCCCTCGTTGGCTCGGTAATTAATTATGAGATAGTTCTAAAATCATGGAACAACAAGCCAAAGCTGAAGGAAGGAATGATAGCTATGAAAGCTAAAATGTCTCGCAAAGAAAAAATCCTGGTGGATGATAGTGACAAAGAATCGGCATATTATGCCAAAAATATTAATAAGTTTCAAAACTTATTAAACCGGAGAAAGAAAGACATCAAGACGGGCGAATCTAAGAAATTCGACAACAACTGTCGAATCTGTGGTAAACCAGGCCACTTTCACGAAGAATTTCCGAGCAAATCCAAAGAAGGAGGTTCTAATAGCAACATGGAGTGATGAAGACGACGATGAAGATTTCATCAATCAAAATAACCTCGCTCTTATGGCTAGAAGTTCATTCGACGAAAGGGACGTCGATGGCCAAGTAAGTAATTATTACGATGAGTTATTTGAAGCATTCAAATTATTGCATACCGATTTTCAAAATGTTTTAAGTGAAACTAAATTCCTTCAATCGAAAAATAAAATTTTGGGAGATGAACTCTCCAAGCTTGAAAAATGTAAAAATGTCGAGACCGATCATTCTCAATGCCTTGAAAATGAAAATATTTTAAAAAATGATCTTTTGAAAGTTCAAGACGAACTTAAAGTTTTGACAAAGAAATTTTCGAGTGGAAACGAAAAATTTGAAAAAATGTTATCAGTTCAAAAATTCACTTTGAATAAACAGGGGTTAGGACTCAAATCGAATTTCAAAAACAAATCCTTAAATTTGAAAATACCCATTGCGAAAAATGTTTAAAAATTGGGCATCATATTTCAAATTGTAAAAGCCCACGGCGGACGATTAAAACTAAAAAATTTGGATTCCTAAAGGAACAACTATTCCGAATATCGTCCATATTAATGAAAAATGACCGACTTTCGGTTGGATCCCCAAAAATTAATTTTCAACATTTTTCATAAATTGGTATTTTACTTAGGGGGGGAGTTTATATATTTTAAAAGGAAGATATTTTTGTTAGGGGAAGTTTACCCTTTTATGCATATTTTATCATAACATATTTTATCATCAATTGGTACCCTTTGTATATTTTTTGCTGATAACAAAAAGGAGGAGAAGAATGGAATAAAAGAAGAATGTATAAGGGGAGAAAAATAAAACAATGAGAAAAGCGTCATGGAAGAATGACGAGAAAAATAAAAATAAAAGGAGAAGAAAAGAAGGAGTCGAAAAAAAATGAGAAGTAGTGAAAAGGAGAGAAAAAAAGATGGGATAAGCAACTAACGAAGTGGACAAAGTCGAAAAGTTTGATCTGTAGAATATACATATATTTTATTTTGCAGGTTTTATCCCATTCAAGGTATTCTTTTGTAATCATAAAAAAGGGGGAGATTGTTGCAATATTTTATTCCAAATATTCATTATCGAGTTTTGATGATTAGTTGTTAAACAAAGGAAAACAACAAGGAAGCAAAACAATCAACGAAGAAGTCGAAGACACTCGGAGCGGGAAAAGTTACCCGACCAAATCAGTTGAGGAACGCTAACTGATCAGATCAGTCAAGGAAAGTTACCTGATTAGATGAGAGCAAAGTTACTTGATCAGACGAGAGCAAAGTCACCTGAAGTAAAAGTCACCTGATCAAGCTTAACGTACGTAATGCATGACAGATAACGTACGTAATGTGAAAGCTACCTGATGTCTCACCGAAGTTACCTGATGGTATTAACGTACGCTATATGTATTGTATAGCGCATGCTATCGAAGGTGTATAATGTACGTAACACATGGTTGATAACGTACGTAATGAAGTGTTTCAGAATTCAAACAAAGAGCCGTTGAATATGATGTCATGGCATAGGTCAGCATGCGAAGGATATGAAGACTTATTCTAACGTACGTAATGGAAAAAACGAAAGCTACTGTACTAATCTGTGAAGAGCTTAATGTACGTAAAAAGTTTATGTTAATGTACGTAATGCATATAACATACGTAATGGATGTTGAATAGCGTACGTAATGAAGTGGCAGAGAGCTAACGGCTAGTTGAGGCTTTGGAGCCTATAAATACCACTTCCTATGGTATTGAAACTACAACAACTTCAAGCAATCAAGATATTGATCATATATTGTTATACAATCTATCGTTGTTGTAATTGTGCTTATATTGATAAGAGTTTGACATGAAAACTCATACAACAACAACAACAACATCTAAGCCTTAGTCCCAAAATGATTTGGGGTCGGCTAACATGAATCAAACTTTGAAACCGTCAATAATCGTTACATAAATAACATAAAAGGAAAAAAGAGGGAAAAAGTAGAGAAAAAAGCAAATAAAAAAGAGAATGAATGTAAAAAAAAAAAGAAAAAAAAAAGAAAAAAGAAAAAAGAAAAAAAAAATCCTGAAAAATAAATTAAAAGATAACATGAAATAAAAGAAAAAAGGAATTAAAAAAAAGAATCAGACTCCATCCACCATCCGTATTCTTTCCCGCCACATTTGCCTCTCCATCGCCATACTTTCTCCAATTTCAAGAAACCGCATATCATTTTCAATCATCTTTATCCAAGTTTTCTTGGGTCTTCCTCTACCTTTCACAACATTACTTGTTCCCCAACTCTCTAGCCTCCTCACAGGGGCATCAATAGGTCTTCTTCTCACATGACCAAACCATCGTAATCGATTCTCCATCATCTTGTCTTCTATAGACGCAACTCTTACCTTCTCTCTGATCACCTCATTTCTGAGCCGATCCTTTTTTGTATGCCCACACATCCATCGTAGCATACGCATCTCTGCCACATTCATCTTTTAAATGTGACACTGTTTTACAGCCCAACATTCGGTGCCATATAACAGTGCAGGCCTAATTGCCGTGCGGTAAAATTTACCCTTTAATCTGTGAGGCATGCCAGGATCACATAAAACCCCTGTGGCACTCTTCCACTTCAACCACCCTGCCTTTATTCTTTGAGCCACATCGCCATCTAGCTCTCCATCCATTTGGATAATAGATCCAAGATACCGAAAGAAAGTGGATCCATGAACAACTTTCCCATCAAATGTGATCATCCCCGCCTCTCTATCACTATTTTTGCTAAACCTACACTCCATATATTCAGTCTTACTTCTGCTCAGCCTAAAGCCTCGAGCTTCCAAAGTATCCCTCCAAAGTTCCAATTTCTGTTGCACTCCAACCTTCATTTCATCAATCAACACAATATCATCTGCGAATATCATACACCACGGAACGTCATTTTGAATTTCTCTTGTCAATTCGTCCATGACTATGGCAAAGAGAAAAGGACTAAGAGTAGATCCTTGATGCACCCCAATCGTAATAGGGAATTCTTCTGTCCTCCTAACATTAGTACGTACACTTGTACTAGCTCCCTCATACATGTCCTTTATAATGTCAATATATTTCCGCGATACACCCTTCTTTGCTAAGGCCCACCAAAGTACTTCTCTTGGTACTTTATCATATGCCTTCTCTAAATCAATAAAAACCATATGCAGATCTTTCTTTTTATCTCGATAATGTTCTATCAACTGCTGGATAAGATAAATTGCTTCCATGGTCGATCTTCCAGGCATAAATCCAAACTGATTTTCTGTTATCTTCACACATTTCTTGATCCTTTGTTCAATCACTCGTTCCCATAACTTCATGGTATGACTCATTAGTTTAATTCCGAGATAATTAGAAAAAAGAAAGGATAAGATTCGATTCGGTGTTATTAGGATCAAGGATCCAGCATTGTTGGAATCGCAATCGATATCTGAGTGAGGTTTGTCTAGTATCCATAGAAAGCTAGATAGGTTGATTCCTTGTCCGATAGAAAAGGAAAACGGTTTAACTTGGACCAACAAAAAGATAAGTGAGTTACGGTTTATCTCGGACCGATAGAAGACGAGAATTGTAATGGTAATCCCTCGACCGATAGAACAGAGGTGCAGAGGTTGATCTTTAGCTTATAGAAAAAGATACCAAGAGAGGACGTAAGCACGTTTGGCCGAACCTCTATAAATCCTGTGTCGATTTATTTTCCGCACCTTTAAATACACTTCCGCACAATAGCACGTATATCCGATATCGCACCAATAGTAGGGTCATAACGGGGCTCATAAAATAAAACGTTTATGGATTCCTCTATTATCATCTTCTTTTTGTTAAATATCCTAAATGCTTCGCTGACAGAGGAGTATCCAACAAAAATACCCTCATTCGACTTTTCATCGAAGGTCTTCCGTTTATGCTTCCCATTGTTTGGCAAGTAAACCTGCATCCAAAAATGTTAGAGTATGCAACCATTGGAGTTTTATTATTCCATACCTCATATGCTATTTTCTTGTGATGATTGTTGATGATACAACAGTTTTGGGTATAACACGCTATATTTGTTGCTTCTCCCCAGAAACGTTACGGCAATTTGCTTTGTGGTTAACATGGTCATTGTTGCTTCTTTTAGCGTCATGTGCTTGTTCTCGGCAACATCATTTTGTTGAGGAGTCTGGGATGCTGAGTATTCGTATTGTATTCCATTGTCCGCACAGTATTGCTCTATAAAGCGATTTGTGAATTTTGTGCCTCTTTCAGAACGAATGGATACAATACTCAACCATTTCTCATTCTACAACTTCTTCAGGTGCTCTGGAAACTTTGTGATGGTATCTTTCATTTTGCTCAGGAAGATGGTCCCAGCATACCTGGAAAAATAGTCAACAATAACAAGACAGTATTTCTTACCTCCCAAACTTACAGGGTCTACAGGGCCGTAGAGGTCCATGTGTAGAAAATCTGGTACCCTGTGGGTGGACAGATAACACTTGCTCTTCAGGGTGGTCTTAACTTCTTGCCTTTCTGATAGGGTCCACACACGCTGTTTTTATGAAATGACACATCGGGCAAACCTCTGACCATGCCCTGTCAAGCGAGCTTGTTGATAGTCTTGGGGTTGATATGCCACATCCTTTTATACCATATCTAGCTCTGATCTGCAGTGCCTTTGGCAACAAAGCATGGAATAATGGAGCTTGTGGGCTTCCAGTGAGCAATGTACATGTTACCTAACCGGCTTTTGTATGGATGACTTGCTTGGTCTTGATGTCCTTCACCCTATACTGATCTACATAGAATTCGATCGAGATCTGTTTGTCATAGAGCTGGCTAATACTAAGTAAATTATATTGTAGTCCTTCGACATATGCTACGTCGGTGACTTTAAATTTTCCTACAAGCAAGGTTCATTTCCCTCTTGTTCTTCCTTTGGATTTGTCACCGAATCGCACCTTTGGACCACAACCTTCTACATAATCTGATAGTTTGCTGATATCTCCTGTTGTTCGCCACTAAGTATACAAAATACATCTTGGAAAGTGTTTAAGCAACAAGATGTATGATTTTCAAGTTAGAGTGCGTAGCGGAAGTCTTGTAATAGTAAGTTGCTGTAAATAAAACAACTAGGTATGCAATGAATACTTAAAATAATTACATTTAAGAAAAATAGTAAATGCAGAAAGTAAATAATAGAGTAATTAAAGTGGTTCGAGGTAAACCCCTTTACGTCCACTGGTCCACCACACAGGAGTGAAAATGTTTATTATAAATACTGCGTACACAACTACGTATTTATAATCAAACTTATCAATGTATCGTTCACACAGATTGATCCAAAGATCGTAGCTTTCAACCGTTCACACAGATTGGTTAAGGCTAACACTTGACTGGATTCTTCACACACAGTTTCGAAGCTTCGTCTCTACAATGCAGATCCATCACACACAGTTCCGAAAAAGCAAGTATTTCTCAGTTCACACAGGGCTGATGGTTTTCTTCAATGTAAGAACGTTGTTTGAACAACAGCTTGACTTTCTTGAGCTTGAGCTGATGATGTGTTGTTCAAGAGAGAGTACTTGTATATTTCTTCTCTTAGGATAGACTGAATGCCTGAAGAAATATTACTGCTCTTTATATACTGTTTGTTAGAAGATCTCGATGAAACTCAGTATATATCAATTTGAATACTTGTGAAAGCTCGAGTATAGTTCTTCGTTCGTAAAATGTTCAAGTATTCTCTTGTTATGTATTCGTATACTGATATTCAATCTTCGGGATATATATAGCTTTTGGAATAGATCATTTGAGAAAGACCCGTTGAGCAAAAGTCCGTTCCAACGGGATGATTTATTTGAATAAAGCACGATCCGATTTTTGCTCCTTGTTTGAATATCTCTATCGGCTTAGTATTTAAATACTTTATCCTTTTAGTATTTAAATACTTCTTTTCAAACGGGACTTGACTTTAGCAAATAAGGCAGATTCCGTTCCAACGATTTTAAGTCCTGTTTGGATAAGTATTTAAGATCTCAATACTTACAGCCTGGATGTTGTATCGAACATATTTCTGTAGGCGATCTTAGACTGATACTGTATGGAAGGATGCTATATGATCATTTCGGGACAACTTCCATACTTAGCGTCATATTGATAGATGGGTCTCTTTGCTGTATGATGGATCTTTATACTTTTTCTGTATGTTGGCATTATGAGAAGACTTCGATACAGGATTGATTATTTCAACAACTTCAATCGTCTTCCGAGACAGCTGCTTTGCTGTATGTTGGCATTATATCAAAGCTTCGATACAGGATTGTTTTATCCCAACAATTTCCCCCTTTTTGATAATTGCCAATTCTCCTTAAGTCCTTTTTGATGTTTTCCAAACATTATTGATGATGCTAAAACCTTGAAACCTTTGAAACATCTTAGAGGAGGGCAGTCTTCTTGGTCTTCTGTCGAATGTTTTGGTCTTCAGCAAATAGTCTAATACTATGAACTGCTCGCAGGCAAGTTCAACTTTGAAAGGAAAGAGTATTACATCTTAAACTTATGATTGGCGCGCAGGCATAATCTTACAGCGTAATCTAGATACATACAACTTAATCTATGAACTGTTTGCAGACAAGTTCTTACAACTTTATATATTTAACAAGTTTTCAAACTTGTTTGATTTCAGCAAATAAATTGAATTTTGAAATCATACAGGAACACAGTACATTACGAGTTGTAATCTTTCAAGACAGAAAAATATTTTATTGATATTTGAGCAATGATTACAAGATTTGCTGTTTAAAAAAAAAAAAAATTATAGGAAGAAATATTTAAGCTAACTCCTATAGTCAGAGTGTCTCCAAGGCCTTTTTGGGTCGTTCTTGGTTCCCCTCCACCAATTTTGTAGTGCATCCCTATTTCGATTTAAGTAGATGGCTTGACCTTCATAAGATTTCTCGAACACAAGGATCCAATCTTCCGATTGGGTAACCAGATATCCTTGCCTATGTTTGGATTTCATCTTTTGTTTTAGGGGGTGCGATCCTTCATCCAACCTCTTTTTGAATTCCTCGGTAGCTTCTTGCATCGTCTTGCAACTGTTGAATATGGAGGATTCCCTGATATGAACTACAAAGTATCTTAACAGTTCATTCTTCCTCCAATTCTTTATCTCGTCGACTGTCGGCTGTCGGTTGGCCGGGAGGTTTATTATTTGCGGATTCTGCACGAGGTTTTTCCACGTAAATTTAGGATCGTAAAATTTTGGACGATCTCTCTGTATCCTAACATTGTGAGTAGGAGATGAAAATTGAGAAATTTCAGCAGTAATGCTGTCTCCAAATGCAGTTTCCATCTCATTTTCTTGCTCGAGCCTTATTCTCCTTGCAGCTTCTCTAGCCTCTTCCACCCTTTTGGCCTCATCAAGGTAAGGGACCTTCTCATTAAGACGTTCGAGAATGTTCAAGGCATCATCCTGTTTGGTCTCAAAACATGACATTTCATCAACTAGGGAGTTGAGCACCTGCGACATATCTTGAATCTTTTTGTCATGTGCTCGAAGCTGGGAACCGGAGTCAATAAGAGCGGATGCTGTCTTGGCCTCAGAAATACAAAGCTTTGCTTGTTCTTACTTTAGGATCTGCTCCTGGCGCTGTTGAAGTTGGTTGAGTGCCTGTTTCAAGACGGTGGGAAAAATACGGAAGGCTTCTTCTACTTTTGACACTTTGTGTCTGACACCGGTCATTTCTTCAACGGAAGATTGATGCAACCAATCAACTTCTTTTTCGATAGCATGCAGGGCATTAACGGCGTCCTATAGGAAAACTATTTGTCGGCTAAGAGCATGCAGTTGCTCGTTCTTCTCGATGGTTCGGGGAGAGTTGGGCTGGGAAATATCTTCAGCTCCGTTCAGCTGTCTGACGACCACATTAGATGGTGTTTGTTGTGGTTCATCTTCAGGTAAGATACCGTCATTGGATTCCACTATAATAGGTGAAGTTGCGGGAGCATCAGATGTAGGCGCGGCAACATGAGGGACTGGTTCCTCCTGTTCCGGAATTGGTTCTGTAGACATTGGTACAGGAGGGATCGATTCCTCCTGCTGTCTCTCAGCTTCCGCTTGTTCCGGCAAAGGGACTGAATCCTCTTGCGAGATGGCGCGGGCTTCTTCTTTGGGCTGGGTGGCGACATGATCGGATGCCTATTGAGAAACTGATTGTTCCTACGCGACAGGAGGGACTGATTCCTTGCTGTCGTGAACATTTTCTCGCTATTGGGAAGGGGACTGGTGGTGACTTGATGTCCCTTCACATTGTTGATGTTGTGTCCGGGAGAATTCCTGTTCGCTTCACAACTCATCCTCAGACCAACCTGTAAGGCGTCGTCGTCGTCTGAGTCGTTGTCAGATGTTGTACTGATTGAAAGTGTTTCCATGGACTGACATTTTTCCTTCTTTTGAGCATCGATTTTGTCCAAGAGATGGCAAGATAGAAACTCCTTACAGCAAAGGCTGTCCCATTGGATCAGGATTTCAACATTTTGAGAGTCCATCACTTCCAAAACAAACCTTTCTTCTTCGCTCCGTTCGCTCTAATTGTACAAGGAGTTTTACGCAGCAAGCCTGTAGGCTTTCCATTGGACAAAACGTTCATATGCCTGCTCGATTTGCATAGAAAGTAAAGTCTCGTTAATGATGGTGTTTGTGGACGGGTTGCATACAGCACATGGGTCCGTTGTATGCAAAGGTTCCATTACAAGTGTGGGTTCCTGAATTGGAGAGGGATCCCGTACAGGGGATGTGGCTATTGGCTCCAAAGGGGCAGTCGACTCACCGGAGTCTTTCAAGTTGGCAGATTGCTTTATATCTGTCATTGCCGCCAATGGCTCGGGATCTACTGTTTGCACAGTAGCAGCTATCTCTTCAACATGGGTTGCGCCCTAGGGGTTTGATACGGTGGGTTGGGCCGTTGAAGGAGCATCCTCCGAGATTTCTATAATCTCTGTAGTTTTAACTTTTGTGAGCCTCCTTAGCTTCCTTTTCGGCTTCTCACCAGCAATGGGAGTTTTGCTGTGAGATCTTTTTCTTTTCATAGAAGTCTCCTTGCTCCCGGACTTCAGAGTCATCTCCCTTGGATCAGCAGAAAGGGGCATGGTTCAGACAAATGTCCTGTTAGCAATCAGATGTTGCTTGTTGAAGACAGTGGGCCTGAAGCTTCCGATATATTTGCGTGAAGTTATTTTTTTCATTTACTCGGCCTGCGGAACACCGCATTTTGTCAGAACATTGTTAAGAAACAGTCCAAAGGACTTTTTCTGAAAGACGGGTTTTGAAACTTCTTCTTGCAGCCTCTTGAGAATGATCTGGCACCAATTGACCTTCTCACAGGACATGATGGCGACCATCATCCGAAATCTTAGGTTGGTGCACATCTCAAAAGCACCTGTTCGGTTTTCAATTACACGACAACAGCAATCATGTAAGTAAACAAATGGAAGACAAAACATTTCTTATGATAATAAACATGGACATCCTCGTCCGACGCTGAACCAGTGAACAATTGCCACTATTTGGTGAGGATTTCTTGGGACCCAAAGGTCTCAAGTTCCTCCATGGATAGGCCATCAGTAGGGAGCCTATACAGATTTTGAAGCAGCGCTTGGTCCATGTGGATCTCCACTCCACGGACGATAGCAGTGATGTCGGTGATAATTCCTCCCTGTGCAAGAGAAAAGAAACGGACAACAGCGTTAAGGTAAAATTCCTCAACCATTTGATCATCGTAGTGCTCAGGGATGTGACTTACAAGGCCATAGAGGCCTTGTTGGTGAATCCTCGAAACGATGATCTCCATTGATTCGACATCGTCTCCTTCAGCATGAACTCGCTCGACAACCACGGATCTTGTGAAGAGTCTTCCATCGATGATATTGGCGGTCTTTTTGAGAGATGGAGAGGAAGTCTGTGATGATGCCATCGTAGTTTCTTGAAGAAAAGAAGTAAGATTCAAAGAAAATTGCAGTAAAATTTGCAGTAAACTGTAGGCTGTTTGCATAAAGACTTGTTTAATTGATGAAAGCATAAAGAGTCAAAAGAGGTATAAACAGTCCTTTTATAGTTGGGCGGTGGGAAGATTTAGAGTTTTCAAAATAATGAACGATCAGATTTTAAGGGATGGGAACCGTGGTTTTAAATGAACGATTAGGATGAACTGAGTGTAACATGTATATCTTATCCATCCAATTTTGAATTGATACTGGGTCCCACATCTGTCTTTTCATCTTCCCTATTTGCATGAAATGGCGGTGAGAAATTATAAAATAATTTGAAAAATCGCGGCTTTTGAAATACTATTGTCCATATGTCGTGTAAAGCATTTAATGCAAAAGACGTTTGAATTTAAAAAACAGGGCACGTGGACTCCAAGTTGTTTTGAAATAAATAGAATATTAGAATTTAATATTAATTCAATTTCATAGTATGTGCTGTATCCGCGAAAATACAGCGTTCCCCCTTAAAAAGTACATACGAGATTCAATTTCATACAGCAATTTTGGGATTACTGCTGTATTCATGGGTCATACTGTATTCCCCCTTAATTATTGCACATGTTAGACGTAGGATAGTTCATGTCGCTTTGTTCCTACAGTGCTGTTTGGAATGTATGATGTACATAAAATTATCGGTGGATACTGTATTCGTGGGTCTTACAGTATTCCCCCTCAATTTTTGAGTGAAAGCATTAAAACTTACAGGGAGTCAGGCTGTAGCAAACCCAATTCTTATCGAAGCATACAGAATCTTACTTTGCTGAGAGGTTTGGTGAAGATGTCGGCTAACTGGATATCTGTATGAACTTTATCGATCCGAAGATCTTTGTTCTCAACGTGATTCCTAATGAAGTGATGCTTCATATTGTTTTGTGCGCGAGTGCAATACAGGGTTGTGCGTTATTGCAATGGCACTCGTGCTATCGCACATAATCGGTGTTTCCTTGGCTTCAATTCCATAATGTGACAGCTGTTGTTGCATCCAAAGGATCTGCATACAGCAACTACCAGCAGCATAATATTCTGATTCTGCCGTGGAAAGTGAGTTTGCCAATTGCTTCTTACTGAACCAAGATACAAGTCTAGGTCCAAGAAAGTGACAAGTTCCGCTTGTACTCTTCCAATCTAGCTTGCAGCCTCCGAGATCTGAGTCGCTGTAGGCAACTAAATCGAATCCGCCTTCTTTAGGATACCACAGTCCTACATCGACTTTTTCTTTGATGTATTTCAGGATTCGTTTGGCTGTTGTGAAGTGTGATTCTTTAGGTGCTACTTGATATCGCGCATACACTACTACAGCAAACTGGATATCGGGCTTGCTAGCCATTAGGTACAGGAGTGAGCCAATAAGCTTCCTATAGAGTGATTGATCAACCGGCTTTCTAGCTTCGTCAGCACTAATTTGCACGGAAGTGCTCATGGGGGTTGACGATGATTTGGAAGTGTTCATTCCAAATTTGTTGAGAAGCTCCTTGCTGTATTTTTCCTGGTTGATGAATATCCCTGTAGGCAACTGCTTTACCTGCAATCCTAGGAAATAACTAAGTTCTCCCATCATACTCATTTCAAATTTACTTTGCATGATATGAGAGAACCTTTGACATAAAGCAAGGTTAGTTGAACCAAATATTATATCATCTACATATATTTGAACCATCAGGAGGTCATCACCTTCATGTATTTTAAATAAGGTCTTGTCCACAGCACCCTTCTCGAATCCATTATCGGTTAGATACAGGGACAGGGTCTCATACCACGCTCTAGGTGCTTGCTTAAGTCCATACAGCGCTTTCCTTAGCCTGTATACAAGGTCTCCGCCTTCTGTATTGACAAACCCTGGTGGTTGTTCAACATAGGCTTCTTCGGCAAGGTCTCCATTCAGGAATGTACTCTTGACGTCTATTTGGTATACTATAAAGCTCTTATGGGCGGCAAAGGCTAAAAATATCCTAATAGCTTCAAGTCTGGCTACAGGGGCAAATGTTTCATCGTAGTCTATGCCTTCTTCCTGTCTGTAGCCTTGTGCAACTAGACGGGATTTGTTTTTGATAATGAGTCCATTTCCATCCTTCTTGTTTCTAAATACCCATTTTGTTCCAATTACGGATTGATGTGTAGGTCTGGGTACTAGATACCATACATTATTCCTTTCGAATCCATTAAGCTCTTCTTCCATAGATGTAATCTAATGAGAGTTGTCTAGAGCTTCTTTGGTGGAAACAAGTTCAGATTGAGCTAAGAATATAGCAATAGTGCACATATTAAGTCGTCTAAGTTCAGATTGATATTTTCAATTAGGAAATGGAGATTTCTCAGATTCAGGTTCTTCTTGCGCACATAGTATATTTCCTTATGTACTCTGTATTCTCCTATGGGTAGATACTCCACCATCAATATTTCCTATGATCAACTCCTGTGGGTGATCTTTCAACCATCTTCTGTCGGGTTCTAATTCGGCATCCCGTACTGTATTTTGAGTTGCTGTAGTTTCGGCTTTAGCTTGTACAGCATCGGTGTCATCTACTTCAGTTCTTAGAGCTGCGCGGTTAATTTCTAAGTCAACGACAGGCTCTGTAGGAGTTGGTGGATCAATGATGGAAAGTTGTTGGATGTTCTAGGTAAGTTCTTCTATTCCTATAGGATCATGGTGAGGTTCGTCGAACACTACATGTACTGATTCCTCAATTTTTAGCTTTCTTTTATTAAAGATCCTGTAAGCTTTGCTAACAGAGGAATATCCTACAAATATCCCTTCATCCGATTTCTCATCGAAGGTTCTAAATTGATCGTTCCAGTTGTTCAAAACGTAACATCTGCATCCAAAAATGTGAAAGTACGAAACTAATGGAGTTTTGTTGTTCCATACCTCGTAAGCTATTTTGTTGTGGTGCTTGTTGATGATACAGCAGTTTTGTGTATAGCATGCTGTATTGGTGGCTTCGCCCCAGAAACGCTGTGGCAACTTGCTAGCGGCAATCATGGTCCTAGTTGCTTCTTTTAGCGTACTGTTCTTTCGCTCGACAACACCATTTTGTTGAGATGTACGGGTAGCTGAGTATTCGTGTTGTATCCCATTTTTCAAACAGTATTGCTCTATAAAGCGGTTTGTGAATTCTGTACCTCTGTCGGAACGAATGGACACTATACTCAACCCTTTTTCATTTTGAAATTTTCTCAGGTGCTCAGGCAGCTTTGATGTTGTTTCCTTCTTCTTGCTTAGGAAGATTGTCCAAGCATACATGGAATAATCATCAACAATAACGAGATAATATTTCTTACCTCCCAAACTTACCGAGTCTACATGACCGTATAGATCCATGTCTAGCATTTCCAAAACTCTGTGAGTGGAAAGGTAGGATTTGCTCTTCAGGGTGGTCTTGATTTGCTTGCCTTTCTCACAGGGTCCACAGACGCTGTCTTTTTGGAATGACACATTGGGCAATCCTCTAACCATTCCCTGTCTGGAGAGCTTGTTTATTGTCTTCAAGTTGACGTGTGACGTCCTCTTGTGCCATAAACAGCTTATATCTGCAATGCCTTTGGCAACAAAACAAGGAATTGTGGAGCTCGTAGGCATCCAGTCAGCAATATACATATTACCTGATCTGCTTCTTGTGAGCACAACTTCTTTGGTTAGAATGTTTTTGACTCTACAGTGATCTATATAGAATTTTACCGAGAACTGTTTGTCACAGAACTGGCTAATACTATGTAGATTGTACTATAAGCCTTCAACATAAGCTACATCGGTGACTTTGAATTTTCATACAAACAGGGTTCCTTTCTCTCTTGTTCTTCCTTTAGATTTATCACCGAAACGCACTTTTGGACCGCGACCTTCTACGCAATCTGACAGTTTGCTTTTGTCTCCTGTCATGTGCCGAGAACATCTGAAGTCGAAGTACCAGATGTCCTTCTCTAAGATGTCCTGTATGCAAATAAATTAAGTAGATTTAGGTCCCCTTTGATTGTTGGGTCCATGGATGTTAGTGCCTTTAGGTACCCAGATTTTCTTGACATCAATTTTTTTTACTGTAGGGAACGTTAAGTACATTCTTGCGGTACCTATGTGGGGTAGGTACGTATTCGCTATAACCATGATAATTATTATGCATGTAAAATTCAGGGTTATTATTATTAATCCAGTACGAATGCCGTCTTGGAGGTGGAGCCATTTTCTTCGGCCTTACAGCTTTCCTTCTGGGTCTCCAATCGGATTCCCAAAGGTGTTGCTGATACTGTGCGAATACTTGCTTTCGCGAGGGATAAAGAGGCTCCTGTATTCAATACCTAGGCGTGCTGTACTGAAAGTACTGCCATGCGAACCTTTGATATTTGAATACAGCTTTCTTTCTGAACGGCTCTTGGCGCTGTTGATATGCTTGAGGAGTATACTGTTGGGAGGATTCCGCTGTCTGGAATATGACTGTGGTGGCGGAATGGTAGCCTTTGCTGTTTGCGGTGCAACGGGTTCCTTCACAGGACTTGGAATTTCTTCCAATACAGGAATGGGTTCCACACCCCTGACGAGCACAGTGCTAGTTTTCCCCTTATTGGAAAATGAGCTATATCCTAAGCCACTTTTATCATGAGCATGTTGCCCGGTGCTTAGAATTTCTTCCATTCTTTTAGATGATTTCTCGAAAGATTTCAGAATGGTCTCAAGTTCTCCTTCTCGTTTTTCGAGAGTTTTTACTTTGGCTTCAAGCAGAACAAAATCATTTGTCTTGATTTCACTGTGAGATTTAGCCTCACTTAGTTCATGAGCAAGTTGATGATTGCTTTCTATGAGTTTTTCAAAATCGACTTTGCTGTTTTCACAATCGACAGACAAATATTCGTAATTTACTTTTAACCAGTCGTTTTCTTCCCTCAGCTCTAGGTTAAAATTTAGAGCTGTATGTTTTCATTTTTCAAGGTCTCATGGGCCTTTTGAATTTTCTTAAACTCGTTCATAAGGTTTTCAAAGGTATGAGATGCATTTGCAGGAGTAATTGAGGTTGAGCTTACCTCATCATCGCTATCTTCATCTTTCGGTATGTCAGTGACTGCCTGTAGACATTCTTCGGACTTTGTTGGTTCGGGGGAGGCTTCTGATTCACCAATCAGGGCCTTGAGCTTATTTTTCTAAGCACGTCTTCTTTCATTTGTTTATTGTTGCTCGGCTTCCGGCGACCTTTGAACTTTAGGATGAGGACATTTATTTGCATAATGTCCTGGTTTCCTACAATTATAACACAGGTTAGCATCACCAGAAGAAGTTTTGGTACTTACCTTGTAAACAGGCTTGGGCCTATATGGAGTCTTTCCCGACTGCTTGATGAACTTCTTGAATTTATGCATGAGGAGCGCCAGCATTCTTTTGGGCAGACTTTGATGTGCTCGGCATGCTATGGATACATCGGCTAATGATGTAGTCCTCGCGGGAGATTCTTCAGCTTTCTCTCTCCTGTCTATATCATACTCAATTGCTTTGAGGTCAAAAAAGAGATCAAAAGTAGATATTTCATTAATATTGCACGACACATGCATAGTTGTGGTCTTAATGTCCCACCGGGCAGGGAGAGATCTGAAAATTTTTAGGTTCTTCTCCTTTTGGGTATAAATCTTGCACAACGCTTCAAGTTCACCAACAATTCCAGTTAATATGAGGTCAAGTTCCTCAAGTGTTTCAGTGGGTTTCATTTCAAAAGATTCAAATTGCCGAGTTAATTTTAATTTTTTTTTAGAGCCTAGTTCCCTCACAAATTAACTTGAGTTTATCCCAGATATCCTCGGCTGATTTACAGCTCTTTACCTTTGAGAACGTGCCTTTGTGAAGAGTGACAAATAACGCGTTCTTAGCAACATTGTCGAGGTTTGTGCGCTTTCGAACATCAGAAATCCATTGTTCGCGCTCTTTATCGAGCATCTCGGCATGAGCTTGGCCTTCAATTCTTGGGGCCAAATTTACCTTCATGATCTTTATGGGGCCATCCTGTATGACAAAAGTCATCTCTTCGTGCATTGCTACAAGATGAGCCTCCATCCTAATTCTTCAGTCGTCAAACTCGTTAATAGAAAACAAGGAACATTATTGATCATTGATGTATCCATATGAGAATATAGGAAATGAAAAGATTGTTTTACTAAAATAAGTAATTTTTGGATCTGATTCGATCAAAAATACGACTGATTCTTTTTAGAATCAACCGCTCCGATACCACTTGTTGGCCACTAAGTATACAAAATACAGCTTGGAAAGTGTTTAAGCAACAAGCTGTACCATTTTCAAGTTAGAGTGCGTAGCGGAAGTCTTATAATAGTAAGTTGCTATAAATACAGCAACTAGGTATGCAGTGTATACTTAAAATAATTACAGTTACGAAAAACAGTAAATGCAGAAGGTAAATAACATAGTAATTAAAATGGTTCGAGGTAAACCCCTCTACATCCACTGGTACTCCACACAGAATTGAAAATGTTTATTATAAATACTGCGTACACAACTACGTATTTATAATCAAACCTATCAATGTATCGTTCACACAGATTGATACAAAGGTCATAGCTTTCAACCGTTCACGCAGATTGGTTAAGGCTAACACTTGACTGGCTTCTTCACACACAGTTTCGAATCTTCGTCTCTACAATGCAGATCCGTCACACACAGTTCAGGAAAAGCAAGACTTTCTCAGTCCACATAGGACTGATGGTTTTCTTCAATGTAAGAACGTTGTTTGAACAACAACTTGACTTTCTTGAGCTTGAGCTGATGATGTGTTGTTCAGGAGAGAGTACTTGTATATTTCTTCTCTTAGTATAGACTGAATGCCTGAAGAAATATTACTACTCTTGATATACTCTTCGTTAGAGGATCTCGATGAAACAGAGTATATCTCAGTTTGAATACTTGTGAAAGCTCGAGTATAGTTCTTCGTTCGTAAAATGTTTAAGTATTCTCTTGGTAAGTATTCGTATACTGATCTTCAATCTTCGGGATATATATAGCTTTTGGAATAGATCCGTTAAGAAAGATCCATTGAGAAAAAGTCTATTCCAACGGGATGATTTATTTAGCGTCATATAGGCAGATGGGTCTCTTTGCTGTATCATGGATCTTTATACTTTTTTTGTATGTTGGCATTATGAGAAGACTTCGATACAGGATTGTTTTATCCCAAGACCTCCCATTTGCCAAGAACATCCGTTGTCGAAGTACCACATGTCATTCTCCTTGATGTCCTGTAAGAAAATAAATTCGGTAGATTTATGGCCCATTTGATTTTTGGGTCCATAGTTGTTCGTGCCTTTTGGTACCCAAATTTTCATTACAGTAATTGGTTTGCTATAGGTTACTTTTGGTCCTGTTTTGCGATATTTAAGTGGGAAAAGAACGTATTAGCTGTAATTATAAATATTATGCATGTAAAATCTAGGGTTTTGGTCCAGTATGATTGCCGTCTCAGAGAGGGAACCATTTTCTTTGGACTCAAAGCTTGCCTTCTAGGTTTCCAGTTGGATTCCCAGATCTATTGATGATGGAACTGCGTGGCAGCCTACTTTCCTGGATAGATATCTAGGTTCCTATATCCAGTATCTAGGTACAGTGTATTGTTGATAGTACTGCGGTGCATACCTTTGATACTTAGATATAGCATTCTTTATGGCTGGTTACTGGCGCTGTTAGTATGCTCGGGGAGCATACTAATGGTGATTAGCATCGCGTCTTACAGGTCTGGGAGGCTGGGGTTTCCGCTGCTTATGCTAGGAACTTGGGGGTGGAATCACAGTCTTTGCAATCTGAGGTGGGGCAGCTGTAGCCTTTACGGGACTCGGGGTCTCTTCGGGTTCACAAATGGGTTCCCCTCCCCTAAAAAACACCGTACTATACTTTTCCTTAGGGGAGACGAATCATATCCTAAGACACGTTTATCGTGGGCATGTTGCCTAGTGCTTAGAATGTCTTCCATCCTTCTTGAAGATTTTTCAAATGATTTCAGGATGGTCTCGAGTTCTCCTTCTCGTTTCTCGAGAATTTGAATTTTAGCTTCTAAGAAAGCATAATCGTTGGTCTTGCAATTATTATGAGTTTCCACCTCATTCAATTCTGTTGCAAGTTGATGATTGCTTCCATGAGTTTTTCTTGAGTAATTTTGCCATTTTCACAGTCTAAAGACATGTTTCCATAGTTGTTTTTCAGCAAATCATTTTCATCCTTTTCAGCTCTAGGTTTGAAATGGTGAGTTATATGTTTTCCTGTTTGAGCATCTAATGGCTTTTTGAATGGTTTTAAGCTCATTCATCATATTCTCAAAAGTATGTGATGCATTGATAGGAATAATTGAGGTTGAGATTACCTCATTATCGCTTTCATCATCATCCTCTTCTTCTTTGGCCATAAAGCACATATATACTTTATCCTCTATTTCATCATCGGAGGAGTCACTATCAGTATGAGGCAATTATCAAAATATAGGGCTGAATTTTTCCCAACAGAGGCCAAGACCGCCGCCATCGAATTCATAGGATCAAAATTAACTGCCCGTGATCAAAAGATCAATGAACTGACAGCAGTAGTTGCGATTCGGGTAAATTGCTTCATCAATCTAAAACCAAGCAGTCCGGATCATTGGACATCTTTCGGGATATTCACGACAAGGTATCTAATCTTGATAACGCAAAAAAGGGGGAAGAGGTGCGAGAGGCTGGTGGGATATGGTGGCTGGAGAAGTAAAGGAGATGGAAGCCTTTCTAGACGATAGTGTTCCACTGCGATTGGAAGACTAGCCGGACCCGGGCAAGGTCAAGGAGTCAAAGGATATAGGATTTGTGGTTCTCGTCCCGTGTTCTAGGATCCTAACTTCCCTTGGAAGAACCGTATGCAGAATCCTGCAGAAACCAAACTTCCGACAAATAGACAGCCAACAGATGAAAAGTTAAAGGCATGGAGGATGCCGCCACAGAGTTCTCAAGGCTTCTAGCAAAAGGAAAGCTCTCACTCCAGATCAAACTGAAATCCAAAATCCTGAAGGGCGAACGGCCAACCCACCCGGAAGACTGGATTTTCTCCTTGACATATCCCAGAAAAAAAAAGAAACTATATACATAGATCGAGGAAGAGATGCCTTCAGCAACTGGTAGAAGGGAACCGAACATGACCCCTCCCAGAAATCTTAGAAACATTAGTCCTATAGGGATATTATCATCTCTTGATTTCTTTTCAATGTTATCTTTTAATGCAAACAGTATTGTAATCTGATTATCAATAAAGTGCCTTTTTATCTCAAAAGATTACAGCTCGTGATCTAATATTATCACTATGATTATATTTTGTGTTGAAATGTTATACTAAGTATAAAACATCGATAAGTCTCAAAGATGTAAGAACTTGTCTGCAAACAGTTCATAGATTAAGTAGTATTCAAATAGGATACTTCCTGTAAGATTGTGATTACACGCCAATCATAATTTAAGTTGTAGTACACTTAGTCCTGTAGGATTTATTATTTTAGAACTTGCTTGCGAGAAGTTCAAATGTAGACTAAGTCTCAAAGATGAGAACTTTTGATAGAAGACTTGAAGACAGCCTCTCTTTATTAGAAGTTTTGGCATTATGAAAAAGGGGAAAAGTGTTGGGAAATATCCTCCATGTATTCTGATAATTGCCTCATACAGCAAGATATTCAAAGTCAGATTATCAGTCGAAGTATGGAAGCTGTTAGGAGAACATCACACAGGCTGTTCATACAGCGTAAAATCTTCCAGCAAGTCAAGAGTCCTTTCCTACAGTGTAGTCTTCACGATACAACAAAGACGAATATGTTGGATACATCAAACATGTTGTAAGTGTTTTATTTAGAAAAAGTAAAACACAAATCCAATAGGGCTGAAGAAACTCTAAATTGTTGAGAAAGCAAACATTATTTATTCACAAAGTATTCAAGGTTAAAGTAGCATTTAATGCTAAATAGGACAACATTTAATGCGGCCGAAGAGACTATAGTCAAAAGAGCATTTAATGCTCATAAAATAGAATGTTGGAAGCATTAAATGTGAATCGTCCTTACTTCGAAACATTCTGAAGTCACCAATCAGAGAAATCTCAATCTCACCAATCGGCCAACTGCTACATTTATAACGGATCTATTTCTAAGGTTATAAATAGCCCCAAGCAAGTGGATAATGCTAACAAATAGACGCACATATACAATCGAATTATCAAGCTTTGAAAGAGCACTATATTTCTTCAAGCATATAGCTTCATCAAAAGATAAGAAATATACAAAGTCCTCAATGCAAACAAATCACTTACAGTGAACGTTCAACAAGCATCCTGTCATACTAATCTTACCGTTGAGATTACTTAACCCTGTATGGAATAAGCCTTGCTATTTATGACCTGGGTGGGACGAATAGCACCAAGGACGAAACTTCAATCTATGTAATAAGAAGCAAGTCGAATAAGCCAAAGCTAATCTGTTAACGGCCCAAGCTATTGTCGGATGTATTCAATTTGTGTGAATGATACAATGACGTATTTAGTTAAAGTCACATAGTTGTGTATGCAATGATATTACTCCAAGCTATTGTACTCTATGAGTCCAAGATATTGTACTCTATAAATAGAGACTCTCACCCCCAGTTGTAATAGATAAAAATTTTACATTCTCTATTCTATTATCTCTTCTCTCTCTTTTAGTTTACAATACGTTATCAGCACGGTGCTCTAACAGTAGAATTTTTTTCATCTGATTTCCGAAATTCGCAAAAAAAAAATCCGCGAGCAGATTTTTTGCACTGTGAGGCCGCGCGAAAATTGCGTTTCCTGCTACGTTAACTGTCGGATCATCCTGAAATTTTGACATCAACTTCTCAACATAAATATCTATATATTCAACGATGGAGGTCGGATTTTGTATAATATTTCTTACTGAATCTATTGCCGAACAGAAGTAGATAGGAAGGTAAATAATTGATTTTTTTTATGGCCTGCTTCTGTTATACAATATGCATAATTGAAGGTTTGTTGAATTCTATTTGCTTTGAAATAATGCCAACTAATAAGATTTGCACATCTTCTACTTTTTCAACTTAATATCAAAGCAAGTTATGAAAAAAAAAAGATTGATTTCCTTTACCTTCCTATTTTACCCTTTAAAAGATTTTAATTATAGAGATGCTGCAACTTGGTTTTAATTTGGATTTTTGCAAACTCTTGTTCATTTAATTCAGTTATCAATCAAATTGAAATTTATCTTCTATATTAACTTTCCAGTAATTAAGAATATGATCAAAGACATAATTTTAAAACTGTAATGGTTATTTGTTTTTATCTATGTCCGTTTTATAATATTTTAGTTTTCACGTTGTTGTATATGTGATATAGACCATATTGTCGTATTTATGGTTCCGAAGAACTTTAATCACATTGTTGTATATGTGACTAAATCACATTATTGTATGTGTGGTTCTATAAATTACGTTGTAGTACATGTGATTGATGGTGCAATTTTGAGTGTATAAGTCGCATTGTTGTACATGCGATATATTGAGGCATAAGTAATAATTACATTGTTGTATATGTAATTTGATAATGCTTCATGTTGTAGTGAATTTCTTAATTATAAGCCTCTAATATAAGTTCTTGACAGATGTCGAACCTTACAAAGCTTTACTTTAAAGCTCTTGATGTGAGCGAGGATAATTATATACAATGGAGATTGGAACCAAAATTACATCTTCCGTCAAACAAACTTGATCATGCTATCAAAGAAGAAATAATGGGCATAATAAAGGGAACTCAAACCCTCAAAACAAGCAAGGCAATAGTTGCCATAGATGTGTCAAAGAGGGACATTACTTCAAATTTTGTCGAACTCCAGCATAGGAGATTGATAAGCCCAAGGCGTCCCACAATGTGGAAACAAACTAGCTTGATGGATTTGGTGATAGTTCAATTAATGCCCCCCACTTTGCACCTCTAATTTCTTTGAGGATATGAGCAATGATCAATTTGAGCAAAAGGTGGGTCTTCCACCTTCACTGGAATAATTTATTTTTATCTCCATCTTAGTTTAACTTTTTTTAGTATGTTTTAAATCTTACAAAATTTATGTTTGCATTATCATGGAAAGTTTAGGCCATGAGAGTCGGTTTTGTTTTAGCAAAATATGAATCTCTGAACATGCTTATGAATATTTTCTAGTTAATTATTTGAACTTGTTTATGTTTGTGGTAATGGAATGTTATGTTATGATAAAAATATGGATGGACACATGGAGAAAAATGATACAGATATGTATTTGGTGGATAGTGCTATGACTTATACAATTTTGAAGAGTCCGAAATTTTTCTCTAAAATTGTATTTGATAAACATAAAGTGTCAACTATAGCTGGGCTGGCTCATATAATTGAGGGCTATGAAAAAGCATGCCTCATGTTACCTAATGGTACCCAAAGTATTGTGAAGAATGCGTTATGTTCAAGCAATTCAAGGAGAAAATTTCTAAGTTTCAAAGATATACGTATAAATGAGTACCATATTGAAACTCGAAATAATGTTCACAAAGAGACTATGTATCATATCTAATGTTGGGAGAAAGAAGCTCACATTAGAAGAGTTCTCCTGCTTTTAGTGGGTCTGTATTGCACCAAGATCAGTGTAATTGAATCTCACTCGAATGTGGTGAAACAGAAGAAGCATGTTCCTGCTTTGTGTACAATTTGGCATGACCGTTTGGGTCACCCTGGGCAAACTATGTTCAAGCGGATCATTGGAAATTCTTGCAGACATACATTAGAGAAATACCATCTCGACTTACCTAAGAATTATTTGTGTCCCATGTTCACAAGGAAAGCTAATAACTAGATCATCTTTCTTAAAGGTTGAGAATGAATCTCTGGCTTTCTTACAAAGAATACAAGGTCATATACGTGGTCCTATTCATCCTACTAGCGGAAAATTTTAGTATTTTCTTAGTAATTATTGATGCATCATCTTGGTGGTCACATGTTTGTTTACTGTCAACTAGGAATTTAGCTTTTTCCAATATATTAGCTCAGATCATAAAGCTTAGAGCTCACTTTCCAAATAACCATATCAAATCAATTAGATTGGACAATGTGGCTGAATTTACATCACAAACATTCGATAGTTATTGTACATCTCTAGGTACTGAAGTAGAACATCATGTTCCGCATGTACATACACAAAATGGATTAGATGAGGCATTCATTAAACGTCTTCAACTTATAGCCAGACCATTACTCATGCAATATGGTTTGCCACTTACTGCTTGGAGACATGCCATCATACATGATGCATCTCTAGGCAGGCTTCGACCTTCCTCTTACCATAGTTTCTCACATCTACAGCTTGTTAGTGGTAGGCAACCTAACATATCACACTTAAAAAAATTTGGATGTGCAGTTTATGTTCCAATTCCACCTGCAAAGAGAACAAAATGGGTCCCCAAAGACGTTTAGTTATTTACATTGGTTTTGTGTCTTCATATATAATAAATATCTTGATCCAATGATAGGGAATGTATTTACTGCAAGATTTGCAGATTGCCAATTCGATGAGACAGTATTCCCGCCGAGGGGGAGATAAGCAACAAAATATGGTTGCCAATGAACAATGTGAATGGTGTAAATTGATATAGCACACACCTAGCCTGTCTCATCTAGATCCGAGAACTCTGTAGTGTGAAAATGAGATACTAAAAATGATACATTTGCAGGAAATTACAAATAAATTGCCTGATACATTTAATGATGCGGCAAAGGTAACAAAATTGCATGTGCCAGCTATGAATGTGCCAGCCAGAATAAATGTTCCAGTTGGACAAGCTCCAATGCCATCGGTAAATGACTCTACTACACGCCAGAAGCGTGGCAGACCTATAGGTTCCAAGGATAGTGCTCATAGAAAAAGAATATCCAATGCAACATCTTGTCCTGATAAAAGCCTGGTAAAGGCTAGAGCTCCATAAACAAATAATAAAAATGCATAAGTCCCCAAATTCACTAAAATGTATATTATATCCCCCAATGAGGAGGCACAGGTACCTGAAAATGATGAGATCTCAATTTTTCATACATGTTCAGGTGAATTGTGGTACAGAAAAGCATTTGTCATCGATGACATATTTAGCTATGCAGTAGCTGTTGAAATATCAAAGGACAATGATGATGATGAACATGAACCACATAGTGTAAATGAATGTCGACAACGAAAAAATTGACCAATGTTGAAAGATGCTACTCTAGCAGAATTAAATTCTCTAGATAAACGTGATGTGTCCAAACTTATAGTGGAAACGCCAAAAGGTGTAAATCCTGTCGGGTTCAAATGGGTTTTCGTAAGAAAACAAAATGAGGGAAATGAAGTTGAAAGATACACAACCTGACTTTTAGCACAAGGATTCTCTCAAAGACCCGAGATTGATTATGAGGAGACATACTCCTCAGTTATGGATATGATTACTTTTAGATATCTAATTAGTCTTGCAGTTTCTAAAAACCTTGATATGAGGCTCATGGATGTTGTAAATGCATATCTATATGGAGACTTGGATATTAACATCTATATGAAAATCCCAGAAGGATTTATAATGACTGAGACAAAGTCAAAAGGGATATGTTCGATAAAACTAAGACGAGCACTATATAGGTTAAAACAATCCAGAAGGATGTGGTACAATCGTCTTAGTATATATTTGACTAAGGAAGGATATAAAAGTAGTCAAACTTGCCCTTGTATGTTCATCAAGAAATCTGTAGATGGATTTGCTATAGTAGCAGTATATGTAGATGATATTAATCTTATCGGGCACTCCAAAGAATTGGAGAAAACTGCTAACTACTTGAACAAATAATTCGAGATGAAAGACTTAGGCAAAACAAAATGTTGACTCGGTTTACAAATGGAACGGAATTCCAATAGAATTTTACTCCATCAATCCAGGTAAATTGAACGGGTCTTGAAACAGTTTAGAATGCATAAAGCACATCCGCTCAGTACTCCTATGGTTGTAAGGAGTTTAGATTTAGATAAAGAACCATTTCGACCAAGGGAAGAACATGGAGATATTCTTGGTCCTAAAGTCCCATACTTAAGTGCTATTGGAGCACTCTTATATCTTGTGCAATGTACTAGACCTGATATTGCATTTTCAGTCAATTTATTGTCCCGATGTGGTTCTTCACTTACAAGAAGACATTGGAGTGGTATTAAACATATATTGAGATATCTTCATGGGACAACTAATATGGTATTGTTTTATTCCTGTGATTCCACTAATGACTCTCATCTAGTTGATTATGCAGACTCGGTTTATCTTTTTGACCCCCATAAGGGATGCTCCCAGACAGGTTATGTTTTCATTAATAGCCATACAACTATATAATGGAGATCAACAAAGCAAAGTACTATTGCAACCTCCTCTAACCATGCATAATTGATTGCACTACATGAAGCAGGAAGAGAAAGTGTGTGGTTGAGATCGATAATTCAATATATCCGAGGACATTGTGAGTTAACCCCAGCCACAAATGAATCAACGACTATTTATGAAGATAATGGCGCTTGCATTGCTCAAGTAGAAGAAGGGTTTACCAAAGGTGATCGAACCAAGCATCTACCACCAATATTGTTCTACGCACACGAGCTTCAATGAAGAAAGGTGATAGCTGTAAAACAAGTAAGATCAAGCAATAATTTAGCAGACTTGTTCACAAAAGCACTATGAAAGTCAACGCTACAGAATTTGGTATATAGGATAGGCATGCGACGACTCAATCTTCAAACCAATTAGTAGTTGTTTCTTTACTTAGAGGGGGAGTAATGTTTTGGGTAGCATTTACTCGAGAGGGAGCATTTTTCAAGACTACAACGTGTTGTACTCTTTTTCCTTCAATAAGGTTTTATTCCACTGGATTTTCCGTATCAAGGTTTTAACGAGGCAACATATGCGTGTCCAACACTGTCCTAAGTTCATCATATTATACTCTTTTTTCCTTAGCTATGGTTTTGTTCCATAGGATTTTCCTAGCAAGGTTTTAATGAGGCAATCAGCTTAGAAACATTGGACATCTAAGGGGGAGTGTTATAAATCTAATGGTTGTGGATGCCTACTTAATTAGGTCCGTTGACTTGACTATTATATTGCTTGGACTCCAAGCTATTGTACTATATAAATAGAGACTCTCACCCTCATTCTAATAGACAAAAATTTTACATTCTCTATTCTATTCTCTCTTCTCTCTTTTACTTTACAACACCTTTTAACTTATTTTCCTTATAAATATTACTAGAAAGTTGGGGCATTACAAAATATTGCCAAAAATGCTGTTTTTGTTGGTGGCGGGTTTCGAGCCAGCGCGATTGTGCATGGCGCGACATAGCGCATCCATACAGGCTACTATCCATTTTTGTGATTTTAGCAGGGAATTTATTCTTATGTCTGACTATTAGGAAGATACATAATATGTTTTCAATAATTATATGATAATTAATTTTAGTATACGTTTAGTGTATGGCCTGACCATACATTGAGCAATGTGATTGGATGTTTCAATTTCTTATTGGGTTGTTTTCTATGGCCTGCGTGTTGTTTACGGCCTACGAGTTGTTTATCAATTTAATATTATTATTTATGGCTTGCGTGTCGTTTGACCTCGTTTGCCCTCTTGTAATTTAATTTACTAGTGTAGTATAGTTTTTCAATAATGTAATGAAGACAAGAAAGATATGAGGGATGGACTCGAGTATTCAATCAATTGCGTATGACGTTCCAAGGAGTTGGAAGATCAATCAAGACCAATTATACTCTTTAGATTGACCTTTGTGATTTTCATTTTGGCTCATGAAAATTACTTTAGGATTATGGCCACGCTATACACGGTCTTATGCTTTATTATGTCATGTGGTTCTATATATGCTTTGAATTATGTATGTATGTGATATGATGTATGTTAACCAACACAGACATGAAACACAGGATAAAACCCCTCGTTAAAATTTAATGCTGTTCAATTTAAACACCTATCAAGACTTCGATCATCTTGAGCAGGTGATGTAAAGTTGGATGCTCGGATTATTTTAGTAAGGTAGGATAGGTAATGGTGATATAAATGTGTTTTAATGAACTCAGAATTCAGAATAGTTTTGAACCTTAAGGCATAAGATGGGATTATAACATGCTTGAGCATAAGATGCCAAATCCCATATGTATAATCCGAGAGTTACATATGATTTAATCGATAAAGAGTTATCTACCTAAAGTAGCTCAATTCTAGGAGTCATGCTAAAGCTGAGTTTAAAATTGTACGAAATGGGGTCTTAGCCCACTGAAATTACAAATGTTGTAAAATTGAGGGTATTTTGTTTTAGTGGGAGTATTTTCCGATAAATAGAAATGTGACTAAATACTTTGCATATTGAATTTTGTAGATAATAGAATGGAATCAAACAATACATCCACCATTTCATTGCGATTCGTCCTTGAGAAGGACAAGTTCAATGAAAACAGCAGCAACTATTTGGATTGGATCCGAAGCTTGATAATAGTTCTCAAGTAAGAAAGAAAGTTGTGCATTCTTGAGGAAGAAATTCTCTATGGCCTGCTGATAATGCTAACAAAGCAACAAAAGACAAATGGAAGAAACATTGTGATGATTCTATTGATGTCAATTCTCTTATGTTGGCTACCATTTGTCCAGAACTTCAAAAGAATCTGGAAGAAATGGAAGCCTATGAGCTTAATGCTAACCTAAAGGAAACTTTCTCAAAGCACGTTAGGTAAGAGAGGTATGAGATCTTGCAAGCCGTGTATGCTTGCAAGATGGTTGAGAGGACATCTGTTAGGAGTCATGTACTCAAGATGAAAGGATATATTGATCGTATTGATAGGCTTGGTTTTCCACTTTCTAAGGAGCACTCCATGGATGTGATCCTAAACTCATTACCCGATAGCATTGGTCAATTCATTATGAACTATAACATGAATGAGATAGAGAAGCCCATTTCTAAGTTGCATGGGATATTTAAAATGGTTGAGCAGAATATTAAGAAGAAACCAAGCCACATGTTGATGGTCAGCAAAGGGAAGTTCTTCAAGAACAAAGGAAAGAGTAAAGGTAGAGCAAAATTTGCCAAAGCTAAAGACCCAACTAAGCTGGTTTTCAAGGCAAAATCTCCCAAAGAAGGAAATTGCCATCATTTCAATAAAGGAGGACACTGGAAAAGAAATTACAAGGTTTACTTAGAACAGCTGAAGCTACCAAGGCTAATGGGACTACTGCAAGTATATTTGTTACAGAAGTTAATTTATCTACTTCTAACTCCTAGGTATTGGATACTGGACGTGGATCTCACATTTATACAAATGTGCAGGAGTTGAGAAACAGTAGATGTAATATCCTGAATTTCTACTATAGTTGTATAATGTTATTTTATCCGAGTTATATTGCACAATGTGGAATCTATATAGTAGGGATAAAATAATTGAAGGACCGAGACATCTGTATTGATATAATTGTCGTACTTCGTCGATAATTGCATTTGAAGATATTATGTGTCAGGCGTATTGTATGAGAATATTATTGGAAGGAGTAAATGTATTCAGTATGTCATGTATATATATCTAGTATATCGAGACGATGGACAGGAACAGTTGGAATGGCTAAGTATAGCCTGATTAATGTATGCTAGTATGAGGACTAAGCGCACGCTAATGTGCAGAGCTTACATACACTAAGAAGGACCGTTAAGGGACGTAAGATCATATTAGACATGATCCAGGCTATGGCCGATAGGTAGGTCTCGACCTAAGTCATCGGCATTTAGCGCACGCTAATGCATAAGGTTAATGCATGCTAGTGCAGAACAGACCAGAGGGAATCTATAGGTGGACCCAGCTACTTTCAGCGCATGTCCCGATAGGGTCAACGGATGTTATCTATGGAATATTAGCGCACGCTAAGCATAGGGCTTAACGCAAGCTAATATCATATCAGTGGAAGGGAATCTCGTCTTTGTCGCTTGCTTTCGGCGTGTGGACCCAGTCACCTTCAGAGTTGGTGCATATTATTGAGTCAACAAAGAGTAGCGCATGCTATGGTTGGAGAACTACCTATGTTAATGAGTATATCACTGTAGCAAGTCAACGTCGATATTACGTACGCTGTGGCATGGGTTTTGCATACGTGAACCATTGTGCGAAGCACAGCAGTAGCCTCTGGACCACAATAGCGCACACTAATAATGGGCAATATATATATATATATATATGCATTTGGGGATTATTATTCATTTCGTTCTTTTCTTCCCTTCATCCGATAGAGAGAGTATTGAAGAGGTTTTGAGGTTCCAAACACTTGAGTATTTTTAGAGTTGATCATCCTTAACAATATTGAGCTTGGAAGTAATTGGAAACAGATTCAACCTTGAGAATCAACCCATTTCTTCAAATAGGTAATTACACTTCACTTTGGGATTTCATCTTGGATTGAATATTAGTGTTCCTGAGTTGATAATCATCGCATCTACGAATTGATATATATGATTGTGAGATGGATTTCCAGATTATATCGATGTTGTTGTTGATATATGGATATCGATATGACTCATGTGGTTTTGAATGGTATTGTTTATCTTCAAGAGATATATTTGTTTTGAGTTTTGATGTTGTTGTTGTTTACCTCGGATTACGATGAATATGGAAATGATTGTGATTCTTGGTGTTTCATGGTGTTTATATTGAGAAAGAAGATGATATACCAATATATATGTCTTGGATTATGAGTTGGATGATTGTTTAGACGTTAAAGAATATTGGATTATGTTGTTTTATTGATTATGAATATGGTTATGGATTACTTGGTGCTTTTGAAGAACTTCTTGGTGAATATAACATATCAAGACAAATGTATGTTGAAGTGTCGATGTTTTTGGATATGAACATGAAATGTTCATCTCTAAAATTACGTTATGTTGATTTATGATATGATCTTAGTATAACAATACAAGTATGATGATGAGATTGAATTTGGAAAGGTTATGATTGATCATGGAGCATGATTTCCTTTACATTCATATTCGTAATCGCAAGGTGTTGATCGGTACCTGTAATGCATGCAACTGCATGACGTTAACGCACGCTAGCTGACAGGCTAACACATGCTAATTGGAATATTTAGTGTACGTAAATATTGAGATATTAGGTACGTAAACTATGTACTGGATAAGATACAGGTCAGTAACTATTAGCGCACGCTACATAATGTGACTAATGTACGCTAAGTCAGCAGACATCGTACGTAAATCGTATTGTGGTTATGAGTTCGTAAGTGTTTGAGTTGGATTGTTCGGACTGTGTTTAATCGAGATATTGTGGAACTGTTGGGTTTGTGGATTGGTTATATTGATTTTCGATTGTTATCGAACTTGTTGTTTATTGATTATTGTGATAGGTTGAGATAATTGATCGTTCGTTATAATCATGGGTTGCGGTCAAGCTCTAGAATGCACATAAATTGCTTTAGTCGGAGTCAAGGAACTCGTAGGCGAAGACAAGGAATACGTAATGGCTTCACTATCATCTTATCACTATCGAGGCAAGTTATTCCTTGCTCAGTTTATAATATTTAATGAATGGTATCAGTTTTAATAGTTTATAATTCATATAGCAATGAGTATAAGTGTGAACTCTGGAGGTTTGGATTGTATGTTGTTTTATGATTTTGAGAGTTGAGTCATAATGTATATGATTTACATTCGTTATTGGTATACATGGGTATCGAGGATACATTGTGGTAGAGGCAAGGATATGAGTTAGCTATAGTTCGTGGTACTTTTGGATCGTCGAATATTGAGGAAAATTGTTAGTGATGGTTTTGATATTGAGATTGCTCTCGAAAGGACTCGGGACAAGTACTCTAATCATTTTTATCATTTAGTGTCATTCATGTTGTGATACATTCATGTATTGTTGTTGTCAGGCATTTGTATTGTTGTTATCATGCATTTATGCATTGTTGTTGTATGTCCACCACGTGTTGGTCCGACGGGATCATCTTGGGAATCTATGCTGTATGCGCTGGATCATTGGGTGGGTTTTCCTCCTCGTGTTGGTCCGATGGGGTCATCTTGGGATCTATGCAGTGAATGCTGGACCATCTGATTACCCATATGTTTTCATGCATATGTGTATTGTTGGTTATCCACCTCGTGTTTGTAATACCCGGTTGTAATTCATTCATTTTCATTCAGTAATTATCAGTCTGTAATTGTTACTCAGTAATTCTCACTCGTTAATAATCACTCATCATTCATGATTCATTCGTTTGCGTTCACTGTTGGCATGTTGTGATCGTATATCAGTTACCGATTGTCATTTCATCTCCGTTTAGAGACCGAGATGGGAGTATCATCTTTGGCTTGTGTTAGACTCGTTCATTTTCACATTCGTATGTTATGTCGGATCATTCATCAGTCGTAGCGAGGAATCGGAGTTATCGGATTTTTCAACTTGGCCAGCATCGAGTTACGGCCGTAAGGACTTTGGGTTACGGCCGTAACAAGGGTTCGTGTTTTCAGGCCATTTGGACGAAAGGGACTTACGGCCATAAGCTCTTGTGATACGGCCGTAAGTTGAGCAGGTACGGCCGTAAGGCTGGCGATTCTGGCCGTCTGCGTCAGCCAGCTACCGAGGCATTTTTGGCCGAGGGCGAGTTACGGTCGTAAGAAGGGGAGGATACGGCCGTAAGTGGTGTTCGTAAATTTTAGGTGTTGTCGACCAAGGGTGACTTACGGCCGTAAATGTTGCGGCATACAGCCGTAAGTCGAGGAAGGTACGGCCGTAAGGCTTGGCCGGTTACGGCCGTACGCGGCAGGCAAGATGCCTGGTCGATTTCGACGAAGAGGGCTTACGCCCGTAAGTTTGGCTGGATACGGCCGTATCATCCGATTTACGGCCGTAAGGTGTGCGGTTACGGCCGTAAGGGTGTCGGCTGGTGTTTTTGACGAAGGCGGGTTACGCCCGTAACTCGAGGCGGATTCTGGCCGTAAGTCTGTCCGGCGAGCTTTGACGAAGCCGAGTTACGGCCGTATGAGTTGGTGTTACGGCCGTAAGGCCGTTGACTGGGATGTTACGGCCGTAAGAGGGCCGAGTTCTGGCCGTAACTTCCGGCAGATGTTAAGGACTTGGCCGGGTCATTTTTCCTCACTTCTTCATTTTTCCATCTTTATCCGAGAGAGAGGGTTGAGGGAGAGATTTTACCATCATCAATCACTTGAGTGTGTAATCTTCATCATCTTCATTCCTTTGGGAAGCTTGGATACTCGTTTTAACTCGTGTTCATCGGATCGAAGTGGTTGGATCTTCAAGAGGTAATTTCTTCAACACCTTGGATTTCGATTTTGTGTTGAGATATGACGTTTTGGACGTTATAATCATGTTATATGAAGGGATATGTATATGATTATGAGTTTGTATAAGGATTCATTGGATTATTGAGGGATTATTCAAGAACACTTTGAATATCGAGTTGGATTTGGGGATTTTCGATTAATTGTTGTTATAATCACGTTTTTGGATATTCATAATGGATTATTGATCGTATTGGAGATGTTTTGTTGATTTGAAACATTTCTTGGGGATTTGAGATTGGTATTGTTGAGGTTTAGTTGTAATCAATCGAAGTTGGCCTCAAAGTGTTCGATATAATGCCCCAATGAACTTGGTTTAATCGTATCGACGTTTTGAGTTCGTTATATTCGTGTTTAATTCGTTTATTGATCGGATTGTTGGTAATTGTATTGAATTAAGGTTGTTCGAGCGACCGACACTTCATTTAGGACATTTGTTCGTGGAAGGTCTTTCTTCATCGGTATTGTGTAAGTTGATTCTTACTCGGTTAAAAGGATATTCATTCCTTTTGTTGTTGATCATTCATAATCATAACTCATTCATCATTGTATTAATCATATTGAGACTTGTAATTGTCGAACAATCACTTCATTAATAAGGAACGGCGGTTCCAATCATTTCATTGAAACTATCAATCACTTCATTATAACTTTCATCTCGGTAAGTCATTCTTGACGTTGTCAGATTATTATTATTCATTGATATTCATTTTGGTCATTCTCGTTCATATGACCTTCTGGGTTCATATTGCGTGGCCGGGTGCGGATTTGTGGAATTTTCAGTCAGGCACATGATGGCCATGTATTGGGAGTGATACATTGGACTGTGCACACGGTAACGTTTACCTCCGTGAGACTAATTAGGTACAAGGACGGGTGTGTCCGGTCATCCGTCTTGTACACTTGCACAGAACACTACGGGCATACTATGGTACTCCTCTTGCCGTAATTCATAATTAAGGATATTTCATAACTCGGTTAATTCATGATTGTGTAATTTCAACCCTTGAGGATTGTTGTTACGTATAAGCCCCGTTTGGGTTTGGGGATATTGTTTTTCAGGTCATGGCAAGGCAAAGGCATAGGGAGAGCACATTGACGGCGGGGAGTCCCAGTGATACTAGAAGGGGGCCCCAGTCCTTTCAGTCATTTATTCAATCATTTATGTTTTCTTTATTTATTCCGCTGCAGCCATTCCGTTGGAATACTCATTTCATTCAGTTTCGTGTATTTTATCGTCACATAAGATACACATGTATTCTATATTATCCTGGGTGTGTTGTATGAAACTCCTAATCGGAGTAATTGATGTTATAATGTGGTTCGGTACTACATTTACCCTGTGTAATTCATCCTTTTTCATTCGCATGGTGGGTCCCAGTCGGGGGTCCACGGCACTGTAATATCCGCCTAGTTTGGGGTGTTACAGAGTTGGTATCGGAGCGTGGTTTTGAATACTACCCTCCAATTCATGTCTCATTTGAAATCATCGTCATCGGACTAGTATCATTGGACTTTCGCGTCACGTGTGACCTGTGCAAATGCCGAGCCAATCAGACCAAGAACTGTAAGATTTCTAACGCCATGGTATAATTTCTGGCAAGAATCATTCATTCATAATTAATCAGTTAACAATCCTCAACTATCATTTTCATTTAACCAGGACGGTCATGTTAACTCGTTAATCACTCAACTCATTTCATTATTCAGTTGTTGATCAGGAAGATCAAATCATCAATTATGTTAACTTGTTCAAGATAATCATGTCACCTCAGTTAATCATTCACGTAATCACTGTGTTAGAGCGCGTATGCTCATTTTCATCATCTCATGTCATAATCATAACGTGATATTCATACGGGTAATATAATCATCATGTGACCTTCCTACTTCAGTATGGAAAGAGCTGGCAGAGGACGAGGAGGACGAGGCCGTGGAGCGGGCCGAATCCCGAGAGCTCGTGTGAATACACGTGCAAACGCGAGGAATAATGCTAATTCATCGAGTAGCGATGCTGCCACTCATTCACCTGGACGCGATCATTCAATAACGGGGAGTCGTACCCGGGACACGGCTCAGTCAGAAGGTGTCCGGGTTGACCCACTCGCTTTTATGCAGGGCATGACGGCCCAAATGACCCAGATGGCCCAGCTGATGGAGACGATGCATAACTCCACTACTCAAAATCTACAGGCTCCTCCGCCGCCACCTCAGAGGCAAGAGAGGAATGTGAGCAATATAATTGGTGACATCTCTCGCCAGAGGCCACCGACTTTCGAGGGCTCGTCTGAGCCGGCAGATATTATTCATTGGCTCGAACATTTCGAGAAGTTGTTTGCTATGGTAGAGTGTCCCGAAGGACACAAAGTTTCTGTTGCAGCTTACTACTTGGGCAAGAGCGCGCATTCTTGGTGGTTGTCGTTGAAGCCCACCGAATGATCATGTACATGGGATCAGTTCAAAACTCTCATGATGGAGAGGTATTATCCGGCCCCACTCAGAGAGGCCAAGATGTCAGAGTTACTCACTCCTGACCCCTCATCAGACGAGGATGTTCTCGCCATTGCCGAGAAATTTCTGGAACTTCTTCCGTTCGCCTCATCTATCATTCATTCCGAGGCAGATAAGATTAAGTATTTCAGCAAGAGGCTGAAACCCCGTATGAGACTACAGTTGCTTAATCATAATTGCACCACGTTGGCTGAATTCATTGAGAAAGCTCTTACCTATGAGCTTACTGCTAAGGAGATTGCTAAGCAGCAACCTTCATCTGCTAGCAAGAAGTCCAAGAACCGTGTCGATCGGCGGCGGTGTGCTACTTTCAAGAAACCTCGTGCGGGCTCTACTTTTTCTGAGCGACCTCCTGTGACGTCTAAACCCGCGGAATCTCAGTCACGAGCAGCCAGCTCGTCCATCACCTGTTATAACTGTGGGGATCTTGGTCATGTCAGCACCAAGTGTCCGAGACAGTCTGTCACTTGTCATAACTGTGGAATTGTTGGGCATAAGGCCCGTTTTTGCCGTAGGGACTCCAAACCTACTCAGACGTCATCTCAAGCCCCGAAGCAGTCAGCCGATCAGAATCAGGCCACTCAATCAGCGTCGTTTAAAACGACAGGAGCGACTAAAGGTGGAGCCTATAGCCAACAGACGGGAGCATCCGGTGCCGGGACTAGCAAGCCCCGGATTTATGAGATGAAGAAGACCGATGATCCCGAGGCCCGAATGATCTCAGGTACACTCGATATTCTATCTCAACCTGTGTGTACCCTTTTTGATACTAGTGCATCACATTCATTCATTTCCGAGTCATGTTTGAGTAGACTACGTCTGGGTAGTGCTACTAGTTGTGAGCCTTATGTCATTGGCCTACCTGATGGTAGACGAATTATCGGTAATCGTGAGATTCAGAATTGTCCGATTCAGTTTCATGGTCGTGAATGGCCAGCGGACCTAATCGTAGTAGATTTGCCGAGGGATGACGTCATCTTGGGTATTGATTGGATGGATTGTCATGATGCCATCATTAGTGTCCGTAAGCGTATGATCACTATCATTTCAGACGATGGGGTCGAATGTGTATTTCAGGGAGGTAATCCCGGCTGTTCGGGTAAGGTCATTAATTTGATGAAAGCAGTGCGATTACTCAGTCAGGGATGTGTTGGTTATTGGTGCTACATGACCAAAACCGAGAAGTCATCAGCAATGTTGACAGATATTCTGGTAGTGAGGGAGTATGCCGACGTTTTTCCAGACGAGTTACCTGGTTTGCCTCCACAGAGGGATGTGGAATTCACGATTGAGCTGGAGCCTGGTACGTCTCCGTTATCGAAGTCACCATACCGGATGGCCCCGACCGAAATGCAGGAATTAAAGAACCAACTTGAGGAGTTGTTCGAGAAGGGTTATATCCGACCGAGTGCGTCTCCGTGGGGAGCACCCGTGTTGTTTGTCAAGAAGAAGGATGGTTCATTTCGTTTGTGTATTGATTATCGGGAGTTGAACAGAGTGACAATCAAGAATAAGTATCCCTTACCCCGTATTGATGATCTTTTAGATCAACTTCAGGGAGCTTCAGTATTTTCCAAGATCGACTTAAGATCTGGATATCACCAGTTGCGGATTCGAGAGTCGGATATCGCGAGGACGGCGTTTCGAACACGCTATGGTCATTATGAGTTCGTAGTTATGCCGTTCGGGCTAACTAATGCACCTGCAGTATTCATGGAATTAATGAATCGGGTTTTCATCGACTTTTTGGATCAGTTTGTTGTTGTCTTCATCGACGATATTTTGATTTATTCTCGTAGCCGAGAGGATCACGAGGTTCATCTTCATCAGGTTCTCGACGTGTTGAGACAAGAGCAACTTTTTGGAAAGTTTTCCAAATGCGAGTTCTGGATGTCCGAAGTGACTTTTCTCGGACATGTAATTTCGTCAGACGGAGTTCGTGTCGACCCTCAGAAGATGGAGGCTATCCGAGACTGGTTACCTCCGAAGAATGTTAAGGAAATCCGAAGTTTTCTCGGATTAGCGGGCTATTATCGGCGATTTGTGGAGGGGTTTTCTAGGATCGCTCAACCCTTGACGAACCTTTTGCGAAAGGATAAGAAATACATGTGGTCCGACGCGTGTCAGCGGAGTTTTGAGGAACTCAAGAGCCGGTTAATGTCAGCACCTGTACTTTCCTTGCCGTAGGGGACGGAGGGATTCGTGGTTTATAGTGATGCATCCGGACAGGGTCTCGGATGTGTACTCATGCAGAATGGGAAGGTTATTGCTTATGCTTCTCGGCAATTGAGACCTTACGAGGTTATCTATCCGACTCACGACCTGGAGCTAGCAGCCGTGGTGTTCGCATTGAAGATTTGGCGTCATTATATTTATGGCGTTACTTGTAAGATATTCACCGATCATAAGAGTTTAAAGTATATATTTACTCAGAAGAAGTTAAATATGCGACAGAGATGGTGGTTGGAATTAATCACAGATTATGATATCGAGATCCTTTACCACCCGGGCAAGGCGAACGTGGTCGCCGATGCCTTGAGTCGTAAGTCCGTTCAGGAGTAGATGCTTGCTCGTCTAACAGTTCAGAAGGAACTTCAGCAGGAATTCCTTAGACCCGAGATCGAGGTCTGGCTTCAGCGAGTTCAGGGACAGCTTTGTATGTTAGAGATTTCATCGTCACTTGAGGTGGTAATCAGAGAGAATCAGAGTTCAGACCCTTCATTGTTGCGCATCCGTGAGGATGTGGCTTAGGGGAAAGCCCCTGGATTCGTGGTCCACGAGGATGGACTTTTGAGATTTAAGAATCGGTTGTGCGTACCGGCGAATGACGAGTTGAAAAACTCGATTTTGAAAGAAGCTCATGCTACCCCTTATTCTGTTCATCCGGGGTCTAGCAATATGTACAAGGACTTGAAACAAAATTACTGGTGGAGTAATATGAAGCGAGAAGTCGCAGAATTTGTTTCGAGATGCTTAACCTGTCAACAAGTTAAGATTGAGCATCAGCGACCGGCGGGTATGCTGAAACCTCTCCCTATTCCATAGTGGAAGTGGGAAGACATTTCTATGGATTTCATCACGAGTTTGCCGACGAGTCGTCGTGGCATGAATACGATCTGGGTGATTGTGGACCGCTTAACAAAATCAGCTCATTTCCTTGAGATCAAGGATACGTGGGGTCCCGAGAGACTGGCTCAGTTGTTCATCAAGGAGATAGTGAGACTGCACGGTACTCCTAAGAGTATCGTTTCCGATCGTGACGGACGATTTGTGTCTCATTTTTGGAAATCAGTTCATCGTGCTATGGGAACTCAGCTCAATCTCAGTACCGCCTTTCATCCTCAGTCCGACGGACAATCAGAGAGGACTATTCAGACATTAGAGGACATGTTGAGGGCATGCGTCCGCGATTGGAAGGAAGATTGGGAAGCCCAACTACCATTGATCGAGTTCACGTATAATAATAGCTGGCATGCTTCCATTAAGATGGCACCTTACGAGGCCTTGTACGGTCGTCGTTGTCGGTCTCCTTTGTGTTGGGATGACTTGTCAGAATCAATCGGCACCGAGCCCGATATGCTTATAGCCGCCCGGGAGAAGGTAGCTTTAATCAAGAGTCGTATGTTAACAGCTCAGAGTCGACAGAAATCCTATGCAGATAATCGTCGTCGACCACTAGAGTTCGAGACGGGTGACCACATTTTGGTCAAGGTATCCCCGAGTCGAGGTATTTTCCGTTTCGGAAAGCGAGGGAAGTTGAGTCCGAGATTCATTGGACCGTTTGAAATTTTGGATCGAGTAAGCGAGTTAGCTTATCGATTGGCTTTACCTCCGGCATTCAGCCGAATTCATAATGTGTTTCACGTCTCTTAGTTGCGGAAGTATGTTGCCGACCCGAGCCACAAACTTCAGTTTGACGAAATCGAGATCGCGGATGATCATTCGTACGAGGAGCGTCCTGTACGAGTGTTGGAGCGGCGAATCAAACAGTTGAGGAACAAGACGATCCCTTTGGTCAAGATTCAGTGGTCCACACACGGAATCGAAGAGGCCACTTGGGAAACCGAGGAGAATATGCGGGAGAGTTATCCCGAGTTGTTTGACCCTTAGTTTCAGGGACGAAACTCTTTTTAAGGGGGGGAGTATGTAATACCCGGTTGTAATTCATTCATTTTCATTCAGTAATTATCAGTCTGTAATTATCACTCAGTAATTCTCACTCGTTAATAATCACTCATCATTCATGATTCATTCATTTGCGTTCACTGTTGGCATGTTGTGATCGTATATCAGTACTGATTGTCATTTCATCTCCGTTTAGAGACCGAGATAAGAGTATCATCTTTGGCTTGTGTTAGACTCGTTCATTTTCAGATTCGTATGTTATGTCGGATCATTCATCAGTTGTAGCGAGGAATCGGAGTTATCGGATTTTTCAACTTGGCCAGCATCGAGTTACGGCCGTAAGGACTTTGGGTTACGGCCGTAACAAGGGTTCGTGTTTTCAGGCCATTTGGACGAAAGGGACTTACGGCCGTAAGGTCTTGTGATATGGCTGTAAGTTGAGCAGGTACGCCGTAAGGCTGGTCGGTTACGGCCGTACGCGTCCAGCAGGCTACCGAGGCATTTTTGGCCGAGGGCGAGTTACGGCCGTAAGAAGGGGAGGATACGTCCGTAAGTGGTGTTCGTAAATTTTAGGTGTTGTCGACCAAGGGTGACTTACGGCCGTAAGGGTTGCGGCATACGGCCGTAAGTCGAGGAAGGTACGGCCGTAAGGCTTGGCGATTCTGGCCGTCTGCGAGCAAGATGCAGTCGTTGGACGAAGAGGGCTTACGCCCGTAAGTTTGGCCGGATACGGCCGTATCATCCGAGTTACGGCCGTAAGGTGTGCGGTTATGGCCGTAAGGGTGTCGGCTGGTGTTTTTGACGAAGGCGGGTTACGCCCGTAACTTAGGAGCGGCTACGGCCGTAAGTCTGTCGGCAGGCTTTCGGACGAAGCCGAGTTACGGCCGTATGAGTTGGCCGGTTACGGCCGTTGACCTGGGATGTTACAGCCGTAAGAGGGCCGAGTTACGGCCGTAACTTCCGGCAGTATTTAAGGACTTGGCCGGGTCATTTTTCCTCACTTCTTCATTTTTCCATTTTTATCCGAGAGAGAGGGTTGAGGGAGAGATTTTACCATCATCAATCACTTGAGTGTGTAATCTTCATCATCTTCATTCCTTTGGGAAGCTTGGATACTCGTTTTAACTCGTGTTCATCGGATCGAAGTGGTTGGATCTTCAAGAGGTAATTTCTTCAACACCTTGGATTTTGATTTTGTGTTGAGATATGATGTTTTGGACGTTATAATCATGTTATATGAAGGGATATGTATATGATTATGAGTTTGTATAAGGATTCATTGGATTATTGAGGGATTATTCAAGAACACTTTGAATATCGAGTTGGATTTGGGGGTTTTCGATTAATTGTTGTTATAATCACGTTTTTGGATATTCATAATGGATTATTGATCGTATTGGAGATGTTTTGTTGATTTGAAACATTTCTTGGGGATTTGAGATTGGTATTGTTGAGGTTTAGTTGTAATCAATCGAAGTTGGCCTCAAAGTGTTCGATATAATGCCCCAATGAACTTGGTTTAATCGTATCGACGTTTTGAGTTCGTTATATTCGTGTTTAATTCGTTTATTGATCGGATTGTTGGTAATTGTATTGAATTAAGGTTGTTCGAGCGACCGACACTTCATTTAGGACATTTGTTCGTGGAAGGACTTTCTTCATCGGTATTGTGTAAGTTGATTCTTACTCGGTTAAAAGGATATTCATTCCTTTTGTTGTTGATCATTCATAATCATAACTCATTCATCATTGTATTAATCATATTGAGACTTGTAATTGTCGAACAATCACTTCATTAATAAGGAACGGCGGTTCCAATCATTTCATTGAAACTATCAATCACTTCATTATCACTTTCATCTCGGTAAGTCATTCTTGACGTTGTCAGATTATTATTATTCATTGATATTCATTTTGGTCATTCTCGTTCATATGACCTTCTGGGTTCATATTGCGTGGCCGGGTGCGGATGTGTGGAATTTTTAGTCAGGCACATGATGGCCATGTATTGGGAGTGATACATTGGACTGTGCACACGGTAACGTTTACCTCCGTGAGACTAATTAGGTACAAGGACGGGTGTGTCCGGTCATCCGTCTTGTACACTTGCACAGAACACTACGGGCGTACTATGGTACTCCTCTTCAGCGTAATTCATAATTAAGGATATTTCATAACTCAGTTAATTCATGATTGTGTAATTTCAACCCTTGAGGATTGTTGTTACGTATAAGCGGCCCGTTTGGGGATATTGTTTTTCAGGTCATGGCAAGGCAAAGGCGCAGGGAGAGCACATTGACGGCGGGGAGTCCCAGTGATACTAGAAGGGGGCCCCAGTCCTTTCAGTCATTTATTCAGTCATTTATGTTTTCTTTATTTATTCCGCTGCAAACATTCCGTTCGAATACTCATTTCATTCAGTGTCGTGTATTTTATCGTCACATAAGATACACATGTATTCTATATTATCCTGGGTGTGTTGTATGAAACTCCTAATCGGAGTAATTGATGTTATAATGTGGTTCGGTACTACATTTACCCTGTGTAATTCATCCTTTTTCATTCGCCTGGTGGGTCCCAGTCGGGGGTCCACGGCACTGTAATATCCGCCTAGTTTGGGGTGTTACAGTGTTGATCTAACAAGATCATCTTGGGATCTATGCAATGAACGCTAGATCATTGGATTTCCGTAAGTATACATTGTTGTTGTTGTTGTGAGCATATTGATGTTGTCATGTGAGTATGCATTTGTAGGACCATGTCCGTATGTTGTATCGATTTGATCTCGGATTAGACTGACATAAATTGCCATGGCATTTTGTGTCTTGAGGTATGTTCGGTATTTTCTTCTTAGTACTTGTGTGTTGATTGGTAATCGATTATCATGTTGATATTTGATGATATTGTCCGATGGATTGGGTTGGTCAGAGTTGGTATATTTCGTATCAATGAGTTATGATGATGTTTTGAGAATTATTGTCTTGATGGGATCGTAATCATTGTTGAGTATTATGGCTGACCCCGTCGTGGGCTTTATTTTTAGGTTATTGGATATTGAGCTTGTAGCGGCCGTGAAAAGATGGGCTTCTCGGAGGATACTAGATATTATGCGTGTTTAACGGATTGAGTATTTAGTCTAATTATTATTCCGCTGCAATTATATTTTTATTTGTGGAATTATCATCCGCTGCGTGAGTATTTTCAAAATGGCCTTTTGGTGTTTTACGAACTTGGGTTTATTTTGGAAAACCGATTTCCTAAACAATTTTGTTGGTACGTGTAAGCAGTGGCTTAACGTATACTTTTGAAACTGTTGAGTTTGGAATTTTGGCCTTGTATTTTCAAAATATATTTTACGACGGTATTTGAGAAAGAGATTTTTGGAGACTATTTGAGTATTTGAAAAATATTACGTCATTTCCACTTAGGCGTATTTGAAATGATTGCGAAAAAAGTCTTTTAGCGTTGTGGGTTCCTACGGGCGCCCCACGACGCTATAATATTCCCGGATGGCTCTAGAGGTGTTACAGTTTAGAGCTGAAGAGAGGGGAAGTGGATCTAAGAGTCGGCAATGGAGGAAGAGTTGTTGCACCATCCATTGGAACTTACGATCTAGTTTTAACTAATTGGATTTTTTTGGTTTTGAATAATTGCTATTATGTTCCTTCTATGAATAGGAATATTATTTCTGTTTCTATATTAGATTGTGAAGGTTAAAGTTTTCTTATTAAGAATAAGATTATTCGTGTTTTCTTTGATGACTTGCTTTATGGTACTGTAAAGTTATATACTGGCCTTTATAATATTGATCTAGATCAGTCCAATACTTTGGAAGTCTATAACATTGCAACCAAAAAACCTAAGCTCAATGATTCTAATCCGACTTACTCATGCCAAAGGCGGATATCAATACTTCATCACCTTTACAAATGATTTTAGTCGGCATGGGTAGTTTTTTCTTATGAAGTAAAAAAATAAATCTTTTGAAATATTCAAAATATTCCAGAGTGAAGTACAAAATCAACTTGGCAAGACGATTAAAGCCCTTCGATTGGAACGAGGTGGTGATTAATTGAGCCAAGAATTTGATGATCATCTTAGGAGTTGTGGAATTGTTTCACAACTTACTCCTCCTGGAACACCTCAAATAGATTTTTCAGGATCGGTATCTTCTTGTGCACATAGTACAGTTCCTTTTGTACTCTGTATTATTCTACGGATGGTTACACCAGCATCAGTATCTCCTATGATCAACTCCTGGAGGTGATCTCTCAGCCATCTCCTGTCAGGTTCTAATTCAGCATCCCGTGTTGTATCTTGTGGTGCTGGAGTCTAGACTTCCGCTTGTACAACATCAGCTTTGACAACTTCTGATCTTATAACAGCTAGATTGATTTCTAAGTCCACGACAGGCTCTTTTGGAGTATGAAGATCATCAATGGAAAGTGTTCGGATATTCTGGGTTAAGCCTTCTACTCCTGCAGGATCATAATGTAATACCCGAGATTTTTATTCCAGTTGCCCTAAATTATTTGTCATTTGGTGCCGGTTATTTTGTTTCGTTATGATTATGTGGGAAACATTTTTCTATTATGTACGGTGTGATGTGTTCTATTGTAATGTTCGTCGAGTGGAACTTGTGTCGCGTGCGTTTCTTTGATTAAATGCGTGCTTGTGGTATGTTATGTTCCGTAAATTACTCGTTATTGTTTTGAATCTTAGCTGGTGCGTTAGTGCGGCCGAGACGTTGTCGAACGCCTAACCAGACTGTCGGAACGATCGAGTTTCGACTGTAAGGCCTGTCCGAGTTACGGCCGCAATGCGGGGCTGGTTACGGCCGCAGCGCATGGCCGGTTACGACCGCAATGTAGGGCTGGTTACGGCCACAACGCATGGCCGATTACGACTGCAATGCATTTTCGTTACGGCCGTAAGGTTCCCGCACATGTTGGGCAGTAGCCCAGGGAGGATCGGTTCCGGCCGTAAGGAGTGGCCGGGTACGACCGTAATGCCTTGTTACAGCCGCAGTGTTTTGCCTGGTAATGGCCGTAATATGCCCGAGCGTATTGGGCAGTGGCCTGGCAGGTGCCAATTACGCCCGTAAGATGATGCCGATTACGGCCGTAAGGTCCGCGTTACGACCGTAAGGTACTGCCGGTTACGGCCGTAACGTGGTCGGCCATATATAGGCCTGGCAACGGGCAGACCTTGTTTCACTCCCTTTTCCCTTCTTGTGGCGGCTGATGGACGGGAGGTTCGGGAAGCAGAGTTCTTGGTCGATTCCACTCAATTCCAAGATGTTTTGGAAGGCTCTTGTCTATTATATCATCATCTAATCCTTGTTCTTCGTCGGATCGAGGTAAATTCTTGAAATCTCCTAGGGTTGACTTTTAGGATTTTCTTCTTGATTTTCGTTGTTCGTCTAATTTTGATGAATCGGTTGATGTTATTAAGTATTATTAATCATCTTCTACGGGTTGTATATCCATATTTCGAGTTTGTTTAACTCGATTGGCGATTCGAGTGCTCTTGGGAGTTATTGATCATCTAATGTTCGATTAAATGTCCCAATGAGATTTCCTTCGATAGTTTGGTAGGATTTCTGTTGTTTTTGGTCTTGATTCTCGTTGCAATCGTATCATTGCTATTTTTTGCGGAGGATTGTAGGTGTTCGACGTTTCCCGGTTGAGCCGTATTCGTCGGAGTGTTCGGTATCAGTTATCGAGGCAAGTATCTTTCTATACGATTTGTGTATTGTGAATGGAGACTTCATGTTAGGTTTGTGATGATTTGGTTTACCTTCGTGAATATGCTTAGTGTGATTTAATTATTGTGAACGATTTATGGTAGTGATGATATCCTCACTTGGTTAACGTCGTCGAATCGTGTTGGTTGTGTTAATCATATGGTTTTTGTCGTGCGTGATTGGTCATGGTTGAGTTATCGTGATGATTATGATATTTGTGTCGATTTGATTACATACTTGAATATGTATTACGGTGTATTGTTGAATGGTTTGACATATTGGTAATAATGTGTGTCGTTCAGGGTGATGTGTTGAGTTGATCAATATGAGTTGTGTCGTGATGATGTGTGTGTTCCGGGTAGGGTCTAAGGAGGCCTCTGGAGTTTGGTACATGATGTGTACGAACAATGTGTGTGGTCGGGTAGGGTCCGTCGAGGCCTCTGGAGTTCGGTACATTATATGTACGAACAATGCGTGTGGTCCGGGTAGGGTCCATCGACATGATGTGTACGAACAGTGATCGTGTTACAGTGATTGATTGGATAACATTTTAAAGTCGGGTCATGGACCCATGATGATATCTTAACTAATATGTTTTGAAACGAGAATCGGGCTGAGGCCCTAACGCTTTCGAAAAGGTTGTTGTTAATTGGGACTCGAGGTCCAAAAGAATTCCTACTTTAAAAATCCCCAAGATGACGAGTTCTTTTAAAATACTGCTTTGCCTGAGTTCGAAATTCTAAAACTTCTCGGGAACATTTTGATAGTTGATTTCCGTATCAAATTCGTGGTTGCTATTTACTTGTTGAATTTCGTATCGTACTATACATGCACTAGCAAAATAGTGAAATTTTGCTAACTCCCAATTAATTGGGGGTGGATGTCTATTTTGTGTCCAGGTGCTTGCAGGTTCGGGGAGCAGTCACAGGATCGGCACAGGACGTGACGATTTATGGTACTAATCGAGAGTTGGGAGTTAAGTCGAGTTGTGTTGTATCGTCAGAGTCGTAATCCGCCTTCCGCTATTTTGTATTTTTACCCCTCCATGGGTATTCATTGTTAAGAGTTGTATTTTTCTGTTTACGTCAGTCGTACGACCTCACTGGTCTGTGTAGTTTCTATAATTGACCTTAACGGTTCGTATCATTGTATTGTTTGCCCCGGCTGGGGAAACACTTGGTTGTTTTGTGATGTTTAGCCTGGTAGATCCTCATGGGAAGGATCTACGGCATGTAATATTCCCATACGGTTTTGGGGGTGTTACATTTATGGTATCAGAGCTTAGGTTGCGAAAACCTAGGCTATCGGGTCAAGTCGAGTCGTGATTTGTCGAGTAGTATGACGTCCTGTCATTCGAGTTGTCGGGTGACAAATTGAGTTGTGCGTAGTCACAACGTGTCAGTTATGTTGTCAGATGAGATTAGTATCGTGGGCGACCATCATCTCCGTGTGGCCTGTGGACGTAAGTCTCCTCTTTTATGTGAGGTATCTGTGTTTCATGATTTCATCTATGCGAGTTAATTGTGGTACATAATTTTATTTGCACGGTGTTGTGTAATGGAGTTTGTATTCGATACTTGTGACACACTATATGTGTATAGAATTGGACGTATTTATGTTTTGACTTTGAAACACCATCTGGGGTGGTATGATGGGAAAGTTGTGAACCTTGATGGGTTTCGAAAAATGTATCGACGGTAGAGTTTGTGAGAAACTCAGAGGGATGGTTTTGTTGTATGTTTAAACTTGATGCCCATGAGATGTGTTTGATTGAATTGATGATCCTGTGTGCTGTTTGGGCATGTGATTTTGAGTTGGATTATTTTTAGATTGTTTTAAATATGCCATTGCCGGTAGGTTTGAGAACATTTTTCTGATAGACTTTACGGGTTTGAGCATTTTTGTGGAAATCAATTTTTGAAAATATTTTGATGGTGCGTGTAAACAACGGTTTTTATGGATTTTGAAATCGGTTGAATTTTGACAAGTTGTTCATGTATTTTAAAATAACACCATGAGACGGTATTTGCAAAATGTGTTTTAAAGTACTTCGGACATTGCAAAATATTACCGTCATTTCTTGTTATGATCGAAAGGATTTTGGAAAATTTCTGTTTTGCAAAACGACTTTGGTTTTCGGAATTTAAAACATTATGTGTTTGTGTGTTGGGACTAAGTCGTTGCGAAAAGTTTGTTATGTTGTTATGCTCGTCGAAGAATGTTGCAGTGTTTCTAAATGTCGGAATACGTCGTTAGGAGCCGATCCTTAACCTTCGGAGCCGTGTCGGGGCTGCTGGGACAATTCTGTTGTCGTGTAGATAGTGATTACGGCTTTAAGATGTTTACCATTACGGCCGTAAGATTGCAGACATTACGGTTGTAAGCTCCTAGTTGTTACGGCCGTAAACTGTATGTTATTATGGCCGTAAGTTTGTGACTGTCACGGCAGTAATTTTGTTGTTACAGTGGTATCAGTGCTCTTTGTCGATTGTTTGATTCCTGTTGATATATTCGTATGGTCCGCCAGTGACGACTATGAACTTTAACTATTGTATCGGTAATGTCGCACTCGGTTGGTTTTTCTGTATGTCTTTACGGTGGTGATGTTATATATATCCAATTACGGCCGTAAGGGCCGAGTTACTGCCGTAAGGTACTGCCGCTTACGGCCGTAACGTGATCGGCCTTATATAGACCTCGCGACGGGCCGACCTTATTTCACTCCCTTTTTCCTTTCTTGTGGCGGCTGACGGACGGGAGGTTCGGGAAGCAGAGTTCTTGGTCGATTCCACTCAATTCCAAGACATTTTGGAAGGCTCTTGTAGATTATATCATCATCTAATCCTTGTTCTTCGTCGGATCGAGGTAAATTCTTGAAATCTCCTAGTGTTGACTTTCGGGATTTCCTTCTTGATTTTCGTTGTTCGTCCAATTTTGATGAATCTGTTGATGTTATTGAGTATTATTAATCGTGCTCTATGTGTTGTATATCCATATTTCGAGTTTGCTTAACTCGATTGGCGATTCGAGTGTTCTTTGGAGTTATTGAACATCTAATGTTTGATTAAATGTCCCAATGAGTTTTCCTTCGATAGTTTGGTGGGATATCCATTATTTTTTGTCTTGATTCTCGTTGTAGTCATATCTTCGCTGTTTTTGCCGGAGGATTGTAGGTGTTCGAGATTTCTCGATTGAGCCGTGTTTGTTGGAGTGTTCGGTATCGGTTATCGAGGTAAGTATATTGCTATACGATTTGTGTCTTGTGAATAGAGACTTTGTGTTAGGTTTGTGATGATTTGGTTTACCTTCATGAATATGCTTCGTGTGATTTGATTATTGTGAACTATTGATGGTAGTGATGATATACTCACTTGGTTAACGTCTTGGAATCGTGTGGGTTGTGTTAATCATATGTTTTGTGTCATGCGTGATTGGTCATGGTTGAGTTATAGTGATGATTATGATATTTGTGTCGGTTTGATTACATTCTTGAATATGTATTATGGTGTATTGTTGAATGGTTTGACATATTGGTAATAATGTGTGTTCGTGGTGATGTGTTGAGTTGATCAATATGAGTTGTGTCGTGATGATGTGTGTGTTCCGGGTAGGGTCTGACGAGGCCTCTAGAGTTCGGTACATGATGTGTACGAACAATGTGTGTGTTCCAGGTAGGGTTTGACGAGGCCTCTGAGTTCGGTACATGATGTCTACGAAAAATTTGTGTGATCCGGGTAGGGTCCGTCGAGGACTCTGGAGTTCGATACATGATGTGTACGAACAATGCGTGTGTTCCAAGTAGGGTCCGTCAAGGCCTCTGGAGTTCGGTACATGATGTGTACGAATAGTGATCGTGTAACAGTGATTGATTGGATAACATTTTAAAGTTGGGTCATGGACCATGATGATATCTTAACTAGTGTGTTTTGAAACGAGAATCGGGCTGAGGCCCTAACGCTTTCGAAAAGGTTTTTGTTAATTAGGACTCGAGGTCCAAAAGAATTCCTACTTTAAAAATCCCCGAGATGACGAGTTCTTTTCAAATACTTCTTTGCCTGAGTTTGAAATTCTAAAACTGCTCAGGAACATTTTGATAGTTGATTTCCGTATCAAATTCATGGTTGCTATTTACTTGTTGCATTTTGTATCGTATTATACTTGCACTAGCAAAATAGTGGAATTTTGCTAACCACCGAGTAATCGGGGGGTGGATGTCTGCTTTGTGTCCAGGTGCTTGCAGGTTCGGGGAGCAATCACAGGATCGGCACAGGAAGTGACAGGCTACGATACTAATCGAGAGTTGGGAGTTAAGTCGAGTTGTGTTGTATCGTCAGAGTCGTAATCCACCTTCCGTTATTTTGTATATTTACCCCTGCGTGGGTATTCATTGTAAAGAGTTGTATTTTTCTGTTTACGTTAGTCATACGACCTCACCGGTCCGTGTAGTTGCTTATAATTGACCTTAACAGTCCGTATCATTGTATTGTTTGCCCTGGACGGGCAAACACTTGGTCGTTTTGTGATGTTTAGCCTGGTAGATCCTTTTGGGAAGGATCTACGGTGAGTAATATTCCCATACGGTTTTGGGGGTGTTACACATAATAGGGTTCATCGAATACTACATGGACAGATTCCTCTATTTCATCTTCCTTTTGTTAAATATCCTGAAAGCTTTGCTGACAGATGAATATCCTACGAGTATCCTTTTGTATGACTTTTCATCGAAGGTCTTGAGTTGATCCTTCCCATTGTTCAGAATATAACACCTACATCCAAAAATGTGAAAGTATGCAACCATTGGAGTTTTATTGTTTCATACCTCATAGGCTGTTTTGTTGTGATGCTTGTTGATGATACATCGGTGTTTTGTGCATGCTGTATTTGTTGCTTCTCCCCATAAACGCTGCGGAAACTTGCTTGCGACTATCATGGTTCTTGTTGCTTCCTTGAGCGTCAGATTCTTTCGCTCGGCAATGCCATTTTGTTGAGGAGTTCGGGCTACTGAGTATTCGTGTTGTATTCCATTATCCGAACAGTATTTCTCTATAAAGAAATTTGTGAATTCAGTACCTCTGTCTGAACGAATGGATATGATACTCAACCCTTTCTCATTATGTAGCTTCTTCATGTGCTCTGGCAACTTCGCGATGGTATCTTTCTTTTTGCTTAGAAAGATTGTCCAAGCATACCTAGAAAAATCGTCAACAATAACTAGACATTTGTTACCTCCCAAACTTACGGGGTCTACATGTTAGGGTTGTATAATGCCTATGAGAATATTAATTACATTTATGCTTGTATTATCTTATTTCCCTGTAACTACCTATGAGAATATTAATTACATTTAATCACATGTTTTGCATATTTATTCACGTTATGATTATGCAAATGAAATATCTAATTATTTTATATTGTAGATAATGTTGTGTGTTGGTGTGTTAGTGTCTTCTGTACTCACTGTAAGAAGAGCGTAAATCTCGAATAATCATTATTTCTTAATTCTAAGTATATAATATTTAATTATGTATTTATAATACTTATTGCTTTGATTTATCATGGGTGAGAGTAAAAATGATCGACTCAATAAGCCTCATATCTTGGGCAATAATATTATTTATATGACACTTATTATTTTTACTAGAAATCGTGTCCCGACTCATGCGGGTTGATGATGTCCCCTTGATGAGCTCGATAATGATTATTATATTAAACCCTGCAGGTGATTTAATTCCGATAATAATAAGGTTCGGGTGGTACTACTCTTGGATAAGATATTAATTCATTAAAGCTGTCAATAGCTTATAATTAATTAATGGGCATTCGATATCTTAAACATGGGAAATAATATATCTAATAAGGAGCCTCATTTTGTAATTTGGGATTTTGGTAGGAAGTGCAATATCGACCTTTTAGTGGACTAAGTTGATATTAATAGATTCATTATATTAGGAAGAGTCCTAATATGGTAAGATGAAATCTATTGGGAGTCCTTCTCTAATCCTCCTTAAGATCCCTAGTAGTAGTCCAAGAGCCTATAAGTAGGACATCAATGGGGGGGTTCGGATATATCAAATTCACCAAGGTTGTGAGATCAAATTTTTCTTCTTGTGTTTAATTGTAGATCTAGACTTGTGTCTTTGATTCTACAATTTAGATAACACATCAATTTTCTAAGAGTGATTACACAATAGTAGAGAATAAGGAAAAATCGAGTGGCTCACAAGAAAGGTGGTTCGGCCGATTCCCCATAGTTGTCTAAGCAAAGATCCGGTAGCTCGTTGCCTACACAATGTCCGGGTTAAGGCGGATCATACTCTAGAAGGTCTAAAGGTAGAAATACAAGGTGATCAACACGAAAGCAACCACTACTCTTCAAAGGTAATATCCTATGATTTTTTAGATCTAGATTAGGATATTTTAATTACCAACATATTTATTTAATAAATAATAAATAATATTTAAATTGCTTATTAGTCTTAGTAATTAATTAATTAGCATGCCTAAATAGATCTTATGCTCATGGATGCATAAAATGCGTTTATCAAACTTTCCCAAACTTCGCTTCCGCTGCGTTTTATTTCCAACAATTGGTATCGGAGCCGGATTTTTAGGCTTTTTGCTATTTTAATTCATTTTGTTGATTAATTGATAGCAATTTAAGTATTCATGTAATTTGATGTTGGAATATTCTGCTAGATGTGTTCTTGCAGGTGAGATGATCCAATTATCATGGTTATGTGAATGGTTTATTTATTTATTTATTTTTATTATTTATGCAATTGTTGGTTTGGCCCGTTTTGAGGCATTTAATGTTTTTCCCGTGAGAAAACTCGCGGGTATATCTTGGTGTTTTATTTTTCGTGTAATCTTGCTATAATTTCGATGTATTTTATTTTGTGTAAGATTGTAATCAAATTCAAAAAAGTCGGGATCACGAAGAAATAGAGCGAGCGAGAGTCTGGGGCTCGGCGGCCGACCACTGGCGGCAGTCTTTGCCGAGCGAAGACACTACGCTTTCCGGCGGCCGAGCATGCTTCCAGGAGCCGCGAGCAGCCTGGTTCGGGTCGGTTCGCCGATTTGGGTCGGGTCGTCCAGCTTTTGGTCCGGTTCGTTTCGCCATTGATCGTTGCGTCCGCTGGAGAGTCGGGATTTAAAATTAAATTTTTTTATGTAATTAATTTTGCATAAAAGTGAAATTTTAATTTTGAAAATCCACGGCCCGCCGGGGAGGAGCGACGAGATGCTTGATTCTGTGGGAGAGATCGAGTCGAAGATTTTCTCGGATTCAACTCAAGGAATAAGACCATGATAATTGGATAATTTAATTATGCATGCTTTATTTTTGGTTTTATTGTTTTGATGTATGGCATGTATGAATGTATGCGTGATATGTTTTCTGCATGTTAGGACGAGAAAATTAAAAAACCTTAAGGCTAAAATAACTAAGTGATTAAATTGATTTATTTAAAATAAAATCAAATTGGTCTCCATAACTAATTTAAATTGTGAAGTAATTAGCATTCGCGTTAACATTAGGGTCTTCCTCCATATAGGATGTGCTAATTATAGGTTCACTAGTTTTAAATTTCAAATGATAACATAAGGTAAATATTATTTTTTACGATAGGCCCTCTCCATTTGTAGGACTATTATTTAAAAGATAATATTTTAAGGATGTTAAATTATGGTATTAACTTAGGTGTATAAATACCAAGAGGAACCAACTATTAATTTTACTTGTCATAACGTAAGTTGACTAGATAGTAAAATTAAAGACATAAAACTCTACTTGAAAAATGTGTGTGTAAACGTCCACACAATCGTGGCATGCATATGCGGGTTTTTCGAGGTGTTGGTTGCTAGCATATATATTGTGTTTTGAGATTTTTTCGATATATTTTTCTATGCATTATGTTATGGATGTTTTTAATTTTTATCTCAGATGTCTTTCAATTCACTTGCTGTTATTCTCAAAGAAAATAAACTTGATGGCACTAACTTTGCCAATTGGAAAACAAATCTTGACATTGTCCTGACTACTGAGGGGCATAAATTTGTGTTAACTAAGGAGAGCCCTCTGGATCCAGAACCGGATGCCACACCTGGAGAGTTGGATGAATTTCGAAAATGGAAGAAGTCTGATGAGATAGATTGCTATTACATTTTGGCTTCACTGATAAATGTATTGCAGCATCAGCATCAGACGATGGACTCAACCGCGGAGATGATGAAAAATCTCACAGAGATGTTTGGTCATCAGAACCGGGCGGCTAGGAAAAATGAAATGAGAGTATTGATGACAACCCAAATGTCTGAAGAGACCCCAGTAAGGGATCAGATTCTGAAAATGATGTCTCATTTGAACGAACTGAGCATATTGGGGACTACTATCGATGTGGAGTCGCAGGTCGATATTATCTTGGGCAGCTTACCAAGAAGCTTTGAGCAGTTCCAACTTAACTACAATATGAATCGTAGGACATATACTTTGGGGGAACTTTTGACAGAGCTTCAATCTGCTGAAGGTCTCTTCAAACAAGGTTATAGTTAGATTCTTGCGGCAAAGGGTGCTACTTATTCCAAACCCAAATGGGGAAAGAAGAAAAAGCAGGTTGGCCAGAAGCAAGTGGCAACTCTCAAGGTGAAAAGCAAGGCTTCTCACCCCGAGGCGAACGAAAATCCAAAGGGAAAGTACTACAAGTGTGGTCAGAAAGGACATTTTAAAGCGGACTGCCCTGCTCTTACGAAAGGTATGTCTCGTGCACCAGTAGTCAAAACATGTTTGGCAGCTTGTCCTTCCACTTCGTGGATAGTTGATTCAGGCTCCACTGATCATGTTTGCTTTGACTCGCATGGTTTTTAGGTAACCAAGCAGCTTAGTGCGGGCGAGATTACCATCAACTGGCGCGATTATTCCAGGCTTATGGCTGTTGTAGTAGGAGTCGTGTAGTTGAAGATTAATGATAAATTATTAGTCCTCAATAATGTATTATTAGTACCAGATTTAGAATGAATTTAATTTCAGTTTCTAAATTAGAATGTGATGGTTATTCAGTTTCTTTTGATGAAGAGTCTATTATTAGGAAAAGAAATGGTGAATATATTTTCAAAGATACTTTTAATAATGGACTATTGTCGTTAATACTGCACAAACTCCTATGTACAAATCACTTAACTCCTTGTGCAAACCTAAAAAGAGAAAAGAACCTTCAAGCATAAACCAAACATATTTGTGGCATTTACGGTTAGGGCATGTAAATCTTGGGAGGATTCAAAGATTGGTAGATGATGGCCCATTGATGATCTCCAAGTTGAATCATTTCCAATTTGTGAATCCTGTCTGGAAGGTAAGATGACTAAAAGGGTTTTTAAAACCAAGGGAAACCGTGCTCAGAATTTGTTAGAATTGGTTTATACGGATGTATGTGGTCCAATAAATATCCAGGCTAGGGGTGGTTTCGAATACTTCATCACGTTTATAGATGATTATTCGAGATATGGATACATCTATTTGATGTGACGGAAGTCTTAAGCCTTTGATAAGTTTAGAGACTTCAAAGCTGAAACAGAGAAGCGTCATGGGAAGAGTATCAAGTCACTACGATCTGATCGTGGTGGCGAATACCTTAGTGGGGAGTTTTTGGATTTCTTGGTGAATGAGGGGATTTCGTCCCAACTCACCATGCCAGGAACTCCACAAAAAAATGGTGTGGCTGATAGAAGGAATAAAACTCTTTTAGAAATGGTTAGGTCAATGATGAGTTATTCAGATTTACCTATTTCGTTTTGGGGATACGTCTTAGAAACAGCAGCGTACATTCTAAACCTGGTGCCTTCGAAATCAGTTCCAAAAACACCCACAGAGCTATGAAGTGGGTGAAAGCCCAGTCTGGGACATGTTCGGATTTGGGGTACTCCAGCAGATGTGCTGAATAAGGAAGTTGACAAGTTGGCATCTCGTACAGAAGTGCAAGTGTTTGTAGGATATCCTAAGGGAACAAAGGGTGGCTTGTTCTATAGTCCCCAGGATCATAAGGTCATTGTTAGCACAAGTGCCCGATTCCTGGAAGAGGATTATATGATTAGTCACAAGCCCATAAGCGAGATAATTTTGGAAGAGCTGAGGGACGAGACTCCGTCTATACCAATCGTACAAGTGCCAAATAACACTGCACCGCGTATGGATTCTGAGACTTTTACACCAACTCAGGATTTGCCTCGTCATAGTGGGAGGGTTGTTCATCAACCGAAATGATTCATAGGCGTAGGAAAGTCTTTGGACTCAATCCCAGGCGAAGATGAATCATATCCCTGGACTTACAAGGAGGCAATCCAAGATAAATATGCCGACTCCTGGCAAGTAGCAATGGAATCAGAAATGGGATTTGTGGATTCCAATCAAGTGTGGGAGCTAGTAGAGCTACCTGATGGTGTACAAGCCATTTGGAGTAAATGGGTTTACAAGCGAAAGAAAGGAGGTGATGGGAAGTTTGAAACCTTCAAAGCAAGGCTTGTTGAGAAAGGTTACATTCAGAAAGAGGGTATCGATTATGATGAAACCTTTTCATCGGTAGCCATGCTTAGGTCAATCCGGATTCTTTTAGCTATAGCTGCACATTTGGATTTGGAGATTTGGCAAATGGATGTCAAGACTGCATTCTTGAATGGGAGTCTAGACAGGGAAATCTACATGCGCCAACCAGAGGGATTCATTGCTGAAGGAGAAGAGCACTTGGTGTGCAAGCTTAAGAGATCCATTTATGGGCTTAAGCAAGCATCTAGATCTTGGAACACTTGTTTTGACGAGGTTTTCCAGTCATATGGATTCATCCAATGTCTGAGTGAGAGTTGTGTGTATAAGAAATGCGATGGAAACTTGTTGGTGTTTCTTGTACTGTATGTAGATGATATCCTTCTGATTGGAAACAACGTGAAGGAATTGTCAGACGTACGGGTATGGCTATCTGAGCAGTTCGATATGAAGGATATGGGAGAAGCAGGACACATCCTTGGAATCAGGATCTTTCGTGATCGGAAGAAAAGGAAGTTGTGCTTATCCCAGACATCCTATATCGATACAGTGCTAAAGTGGTTTAGCATGGAGAATTCCAAGAAAGGTTTTCTACCTTACAGACATGAAATTCAACTATCTAAGAATATGTGTCCCAAGACACAAAAGGAGATAGATGACATGATGATGGTCCCTTATGCGTCAGCTGTGGGAAGCCTCATGTATGCTATGCTTTGCACTAAACCAGATATCTGTCATGCCATAGGCATGGCTGCTAGATATCAGTTAAACCTAAGACCAAAACACTGGATTGCTGTTAAGCACATACTCAAGTACCTGAGAAGGACTAGGGAGTACATGCTTATATATCAATCAGACGACCTGTGTCCAGTGGGTTACACTGACTCATATTTTTCTTCGGACAAAGAAAATTCCAGGTGTACTTTGGGTTATGTGTTTAGCCTGGAAGGTGGAGCCATTAGTTGGAGGAGTGTGAAGCGGCATTGCATCTCGGACTCTACCATGGACGCCGAGTACATGGTAGCCTCTGAGGCAGCCAAGTAGGCGGTATGGCTCAAGTACTTCCTGCAGGACTTAGATGTGATTCCCGATTTGCCAAAGGGTATTTCACTTTATTGTGACAATACTGGTGCTGCCGCAAATTCAAGGGAACCACGATCCCACAAGTAAAGTAAACATATCAACCAAAAGTACCACATCATACGACACTTCGTAAAGGAAGGAGACGTAGTTATAGCCAGGGTTGCATCAGAAGATAATCTTGCTGACCCTTTCACGAAAGGCCTACCCTCAAATATTTTTGAAATGCATGTGGAAGGAATGGGATTACGGTGTATAGCAGCATTTCTTTGAGTATGAGTGGGAGAAATGAGAGAATATGTAATAGAGTAATATACTTAAAATCATGCTTTGAGTATAAGTGGGAGATTGTTAGGGTTGTATACTGCAAAGCATATTTTATGCTTGTATTACCTTATTTCCCTATAACTACCTATGAGAATATTAATTACATCTAATCACATGTTTTGCGTAGTTATTCATGTTATGGTTATGCAAATGAAACGTCTAATTATTTTATATTGTAGATAATGTGGTGTGTTGGTGTCACACGGAAGATCACATTATCAGTACCTTATAAAATAATATAATAGTTCAGAACTTATATAATTATTAGACAAATTATATAAAAGGTTGTAGTGTATGCTTGAGATTAGTTGGTCTTGACTATTAGCATACATTAGCGTATTTGCATACGTTGAACTTGATCGAGGTGAGATAGTGTCTTCTGTACTGACAGTAATAAGGGCGTAAATCTTGGATAATTATTATTTCTTAATTCTAAGTAAATAATATTTAATTGTATATTCATAATACTTATTGCTTTGATTTACCATGGGTGAGAGTCAAAATGGTCGACTCAGTAAGCCTCGTATCTTGGGCAATAATATTATTTATATGACAGTTATTATTATTACTAGAAATCGTGTCCCGACTCGTGCGGGTTGATGATCTCCCTTTGAGAAGCTCGATAATGATTATTATATTAAACCCTGCAGGTGGATTTAATTCGGATATAATAATACGGTTCGAGTGGTACTACTCTTGGATAAGATATTAATTAATTAAAGCTGTCAGTAGCTTATAATTAATTAATGGACATTCGATATCTTAAACACGGGAAATAATATATTTAATAAGGAGCCCAATTTCGTAATTTGAGATTTTGGTAGGAAGTGCAATATCAACCTTTTAGTGGACTAAGTTGATATCAATAGATTCATTATATTAGGAAGAGTCCTAATATGGTAAGATGAAATCTATTGGGAGTCCTTCCCTAATCCTCCTTAAAATCCATAGTAGTAGTCCAAGAGCCTATAAATAGGACATCAATTGGGGGGGTTCGGATATATCATATTCACCAAGGTTATGAGATCAAATTTTTCTTCTTGTGTTTAATTGTAGATCTAGACTTGTGACTTTGATTCTACAATTTAGATAACACATCAATTTTCCAAGAGTGATTACACGATAGTAGAAAATAAGGAAAAATCGAGTGACTAAAAAAAAAGGTGGTTCGGCCAATTAAACATCATATTACAGCCCCATAAACATATTATCAACATTAATGGCCAGTGGATCTGAAGAAACAAAATAAAAGGGTGAACCGCCCTAGGAGCATCGAATTTGATGCTTTCTGGTTCGATTCCTTTGAAGCTTAAGAGGTATTCCTTAAAATTATGCCTCAAGAACCAGCCACAAATTGTTATTACTTTAATTTTCATAGCTTGGAAAGGGCTGATATTAAAATTCGGGAGTGTTTCACAAAACTTGGAATTGAAAAATTAAAGGGGTGTACGGAAGAGATATACCCGAATCTAATGCGTGAATTCTACAAAAATTTATGTCTTGGTGATCATTGTTCTTCAAAATCTACGGTAATGCATTCAATGGTAGGAGGAACTCGTTTATTTGTTTCACTTAAGATATTGAAGGATTTGTTTGAACGGAATAACGAAGGTTTTGTGTGTTCAGGTAGAGTTAATAATAGTGATTATCTCAATGACTTGGATATACAAGACTTCCTTAGTTCGAAGGTCGTCATCAATGTCACTGATGACATATTCAAAAATAATGATTTTAGAATCGATATTTGTTTATTGTTAGTTGTGTTGACAAAATGCTTAATGTCGAAGGTTAATATGCAACATAAGCTTGTTGGATTCAATAAAGTAGTAGCCACTACACCATAGATTGCATACACCAACGTGTAAAATACGTTGCAATATGCCCTAAATTCATTGCAATAGGGCCTATTGCAACGATTATGCAAAAATCAAGCATGCCCTTTGCTCTGGTTGCCGTAGGGCCCTTATGGCAACAAATTTGGTACCATATTGCAACGGCATATTATCGTTGCAAATATAATATATGGCAACGATTTAACGGCTATAGCAACATGTTTAACACCATTGCAATATCTTGGACTACCTATGGCAACATTTTTTTGCAACGATTTTTTTGTGTTAATTGTTGCAATATATGGACTCAGGCAACCCTAAGGCAACATATATATGCCCAATTGCAACGAATTTAGAATCAAATGGAATCTAATTTTATTAATGAAAATGACATATATGGCAACATTTAAGCTTCTATTGCAATGCTAAATAAAAAAACTGGCATGACCATTAGATTTATTTCAATTGGTATATTGTAACATCAATCCAATCGAGCAATATTACTGCTGTTCCAACATCAATAAATTCAATCAGACTAAGTTTAGGAAAATGACCAAGTTGAAGAAAAATAACTAAGTTCAAGTGACACACAATCTAACTTAGTAATACATAGATTGCACAATTCTCCGATAATTCATCAAGAAAATAGACAGGTTTTTGCTTCTCTGCAAATTGCACATTCTCCGGGTCTTCAAATCTCGCCTCCCTAACAATATTTGCAGCTTCATCAAGTTTGGACGGTTAATTTGGCCAAACATCCAAGTCTTTCTCTTCATTGGATCCAACATTTTCTGATTCACTACAGATGTTTCTTGTCATGTCACTGGTTTCATGGACATAGGAGTTATGGCAAGGCTATTACGGCACCAGGGAACACCATTAGGTTAAGTTTACAAAGGCTACGCGTCTCATCCTCTTCCAAAGGTTGGAAGCCAAAGCCAACAGTCCAGGTATCCACCAAAGTCGGAATCGCAGATATAACAAGCTTCTCAACCTTCAAAGCTTTTAGCATCTAAATCCACAATCGATCGTAGTCAAGACTGTTTAAAAATTATACAAACTAGCAAGAATTTGTTTGAATCTGTTAAACATGTAGGGGATAATTACAAAAATTACCCCTGAGCTCTGGGGTATTTACCAAAAAAAAAAACATGCAAGTTACAAAATTACAAAAATCACCCTTGTAACTTTATATCGTCTTACATTTGCCCCAACCATAATATACCTGAGACAACGTCATTAAGTATTTTAGAACTTAAAACTACATACACCTCAACATTTCAAAATGTTACAAATAGCCTGAACTTCCACTAATTTAAAACTGACCATATGAATATTGAATGGGCTTCCGAAGAGCAATTAGAAGATGATAAATAATCAAATTCACTGTACTAATAAATATAGTCAACTCTTCACCAAAGACGTTCAATTTGGTCACTCTTATGCCAATCCAGTCCTCTGTTTTATTAGAGAACCAAATGCCCCGAGTTCCTAACTTCCAATCTTTGTTTCTTATTATAAGGAACCAAAACATTTTCTCCAATACATATCACAGTATCCAAATACCTCATCATCTCATTGGCTGTGTTTGCTTCTGTTAGAATAGAAGCAAACAAGGGAAACACTTACAGGGCGTCCAAACTTGGATAGTTCAGCCACTTTAGCTCTTTGATGACCTGGGTAACCTACAACATGCACGAAATAAGTAAAAACACCACCGTGAAGTTAATACTTGTCACATATGAGTACATGATCAGCTTAACTCGATATTATGTAATAGGTGACTAGAGAGGACACAGATCTAATACACACATCGAAATATAACAGAATATAATTCGAACGAATCAAAGAAAATAATCTATGAAGGATATAAAAGAAGGCAAGGTTTTTAGAGAAAAACCAGATAATATGACTAATCCATCAGAAGACACCCTGGCTAGCTCTGGAACAGTCGTGTTAAGATACCTTGGTGACAAGTAATCCAATGCATCAGACACAATTACAAGATTAATGGACTTAGGCCTGTAGGGTAGTGGAAACTTGATATCAGCCACACGCACAATGCCTTTGCGCACAAGATTTTTACAACTTCCATCAACATCGTCCAACTCGTACGGCTCTAGACCCCAAACTTCAGTATCCTCTTCTTTTAATAACTGAGAGACTACCGAGCAGGATTCAGGGCCCACATGCAACACTTTCCGCGTGCCGTCGCCGTATGCTTTCTTGAGAATAGGTATTAACCTCTGAAGTTCTAGTGTACATGAAACACCACCGCATATACATGAATCAATTACTCTAAAGCAGGTGTAAATATAAACCCTTGTACTCTAGTGCATATAATGATGGCGAGCCTTTACCGCACAAGAAAGATAGTATAAAATAAATAAACACTAGCGCTTAAAATACTAAGGTTACTCTTTAAAATGATAGGAAATTACCATCAAGTCTATTCAAAGCAGCTTATGTCACCGCTCTCGCTACCATGATATACATACCCAACAATCAAGGTGCTCCCGAAAATTAAAAATTTAAGAAAATCCCCATCAGTTTTCTCACTATCGAGTCAATGGATCCAGATCCTCTGCATTTACTTTCCATTAATTTCCTGTGAGATTGGAGAGAGAAAAAGATAAATGCATGTATACGCATAGATGAAGATTTATAGGTGTATGCATAAAAGCACTTCTCTCTCCAAGCAACTACACAAGAAATTCACACGAATTACATATAGAGGAGATCCATCTCCAAACTCAAACCCAAAAATAATTTATTAATGTCAGACAGGTCAATAACAGAAGCAAACACAGCCAAGGTTTAGATCATTCTTAAAACTTAAAATTGATTCATCTAAAGCTGACTCATGGTGTATATATATATATATATATATATATATATATATATAGATCATTTTATCCGAATAAGCAAAATATCTAGACCAATAAAACTTTTGACAAAAACCAATAACCAACTTACCATCAGTTCAATACAAGTGCGCCTGCAGACCACCATTTGCCATGAATTCATACACCAGCAATCTATGGTTACTCTCGAACAAGAACTAACCAAAGTCAAGACATACGGAGAACGTAACCGACTCAAAAATTCAACCTAAAATTCATAAAATCAGCGACTCCGGGATCAAAATATCTTTGAGATGAACGAACTACCATTGAGTACAAAAAATATGAAAAACATATTATAGAAGATGAAGTGAGATAAAATTTCTACTTGGAATTCCTCTTCACTCTGCTTTCCAGCTCGATCCATCACTTTTACTTCAATCTTTCTTCCATTTTGTAGCACTCCACGATAGACTAACCCAACAATAAAGTTAGATTTAGTAAAGACACTAGTGGCGGAATGCAGCTGAAGTCCTTTCTCACTAGTAACTTGAGGATTGCCATAAGCCTTGGTATATTATCCTCAGAGTCAGTCCCTTGTGTTATAGAGAAAGATTTACGTAAAAAATAATTAAACGTCTTTACGTAATTAACTGAAATTGATACCATAAAAACTAAACTTCATCGAAACATTCACATTAATCATAAAATGAAATGACCTATTTCTCGACCAGATCCCAAACATCTATATATAAATAAAACAAGATAAAAATGACCAAACTGAGCATAACACACAATCATACATCACTAAATTAACAGATCAAGAATTTAATAAATAAGTGATATAATCAATATAATCTTCAATTGGGTATGTATAGACTATAAAGACAGACCTTAGGGCAGCATTTGCCCCGTTTAGAGCAGCGAATAGGATTGACATGACCACGACCGTGCTTGTTCTGACCACCATTCCTAGGGTTTGTTGAACTCGGCGGCTGTTGAACTCGGCGGCTGACCTGCAAACTCACGGCGAAGTCGTCGCCCGACGGCCGAGAGGAAGAAATCCCCAGTGTGTGTAAATCGCACCTAGTGTGTGTGTAAATCGCCCACCAGCAGCGGCGATTATTAAACTTTTTTAATATTGGTTTTATTCTGCCGGAAAAATCTTTCAAAAGCCCGCTCGATTTTTTTAGTACCCGCCTAAATTTGGGCCCCAAATTGCTATGTACAGCAACGAATTCTTAAATTGTTGCAATAGAATGTAAATTTTACACTATTTCCAATTTTTTTCGCTTCAATTGTAACACTTTATAAATGCATTGCAATATATCTGAGCTGGTCTATCAATAGCAATGTTTTCTGATGAAATTTTTTTAATCTGGTTGCTATAGCCAATCTATGGTGTAGTGAGCGTATCGTGTTTTGCATGATATCCAATAAACTTTGCTAGCATTATGTACGAATGGATACCTGCCAAAGCTGAACTCTTTCGATCAAAGAAGTATGATTTTCAAACAAGGAAGGTTGTAATGCCTTTCGGGTCTATCCTCACGGTGATTTTCAAATATCATCAATTGGATTTGACTAAAGATATAGCCATTCCTGTCTTGAGAGGTCATGAGATATCAGATTCATTGCTCAAAGCAATACATTATGTTGAGACTTTGAACTGGGGATGGGTTCTTTTCTCATATCTAAAGGAAGACGACCAAGTACACAAAGGGACAAGAATGCCGACTCTCGAGGAAAGGATTACTAGGCGAGGTCCAGAAACTTTGAGAGAATCGGGTCATTTGTTTGTAAACCACAATCTAAAGGGAAGAGGATGATGGTTGAAGAATCAAGTGACAGAGATAAACACGACCTAATAGTCAATGCGTAGTCTTGAGACAAGTCAAGTTGAGTTACGTGACGATATTCGATCTCTTTGGATGGAAGTTGTAGTACCCAAATATATTGTGTATTTCTATCTGTATTTGAATCATATGGTGTATGATTATATCAAATTAATAGCAGTATGATTTCCTTTATGTTCATATTCCCACATTCATGATCTCAAGTGTTAAATCAATACTTATAATGCATGCAACTCCATGGAATTAATTTACGCTAGCGCGCAAAGCTAGCTTACGCAACAAGAAGGAGATAGCGTAGTAAGGTTGTGACTCTTGCGAACATAGAGAGTGTTTGAATCGAACAAAGCATGATCTGACTGTGGATCCCGGATGTCGGATCTTGTCAGATCTTTCCCACATGCAGCTGGACAACTTTTGAAAAGGTAAGTCAATGACTATTAACATGCGCTACGTGATATGAATAACATTCACTAAAGTTACATACAGCGTACGTAACTCGTGTTTGCAATGTACAGAAGACAAGGATAAAATGAGACAGTGAGCTACGTAGATCACTAGCGTATGCAACTTTTAAGCATTAGCATGAACGTATGTAATTTTTAATTTCCTATATATAGGACATCAACCCTCTTTCATTTCCTTTCAACCCATAATCTCATTTTCACTCTGAACTCCTCCCTAAGCTGATGCAACTTGTTTTTGGACGTCCATAACTCATGGAATTGGTGTGGGTTCGTAGATTAAGCAAGCCTTCATCGATTCTTAAAGGTTTTGAAGGAACTTTCTTCACTTTTGTTCATCTATTAACGTAATACGGTTGAACCTTCATTCCTACCTTTGAACTGAGATGTTTTATATGATTCTGGAGAGGAATATTTTCTAAACATAGTTGTCCTCTGAGATATTCAGGGTTTGGTTTGGAGTATTAGTCGGTTTTGTTGGAATATGTTCACAATATCATGTTGGTTCAAACACCTAGAACAAGCATGTTAAATAGTTAGGCTGCAATATTAGATGAGGTTGTTCGAGAAGATTATATTCCCGAGCCTTCTTCCGTGATGATATATGTAGATTGAACATGAATCAGAACCTGGAAACCTGATTTAATAGGCCCCTTTTGTAAGATATTTTAGGATTCGTTCATTGTGATCATGTTCTTGATAGGAAACTGTCGAGTAGCTCAACCATATGTTTTGGGTTGATAATCACGGTTCGAGTATAGATTTTATGACTTCATAATGATGTTTCTCATTATAGATCAATCATAAGGATGAATATTAGGGTTTTTCATCAAGAATGTGATAATTTCTTTTAGGACTGATTTTGATTGATTAATCCTTCTATATCAATTGTTAGGATGTAATGAATATGATGGTATAGACATGATAGACATTAGAATCCTCGGATAAGTAATTACCATTATGGAGAATTGAAATTTTAGTAAAGTTATGATTAAACCATAAATTGAATCGAATAGGTTAATTGTAGTCAAGTAAACGATTGTTCTTGGTGACTTATTAGGTTTAGAGGGGGTCTGAATTATGGAGGAACTCCCATGATTGTGTTCATGATGTGTATTGAGTTTTGATAAGTAGTGTTATGATTTGATTATCCCAAACTATTAGTCATTATGGTATTACCTTGATAATTAAGGTTCGGGTGTTGCAACGAGGTTTATCAAAGGGGTGTCCTTCGAGTGTATTGACGTTCGTAGAAAGTATTAAATACATGCAATCATTCTAACGTAAGTACTTTAATTATGTTTTCCATTTTAATTTCATTCATGTTGTCATGCACATATGTGTCGTTGTATATGTACACCACGTGTTGGTCCGACGGTATCATCTTGGGATCTATTCTACCATGCGCTGGATCATTGGATGGGTTTTCCACCACATGTTGGTATGATGGGATCATCTTGGGATCTAGGTAGTGAATGATGGATCATGTATTACGACGTTTATAATGATATTGTCATGTTGAGTTTTGCGTTGTAGGTTTTCTTGTAGGTGAAGTCCGTAAGTTGTTATTATTATTCCAGATTGTCAAATAATTACTCGTTGTATTACTATCGTACTTTTACTAACATTATTTTGCTAACCCCTTCGATGGTAGACATGTATTTTATGTTCAGGTGCTAAAGGAGCAGGAAAACAGCCATCAGGGCAGCATGATGAAGAGGGTGCACTGTGATGTTGGGCGTCCGAAGAGTTTTCCAGTTTGTGTTCATGTTTTGAATACATACATAGGTCAGTTGTTGTTTGATTTGGATGTTTATGTATTGTTGGTTTCTTTTTAACGTTGTCATTACACTTAAACCCGATTTGTAATAATTACTCCATTGTTGAGATATAAATATTGTGCCTGTTTCATTAATAAATCTTTATAAAAATGATTTACAACGCTGTAATAATGCTGAATATCTCGAGATGTTATAGAATATTGTATCAGAGATAAGATTATGGATATCTTGGCAGTCGGGTGAATTTAGGATCCAGATGTATCTCTTGGTTAATCGGTCACGAATAACATCACCGTACCACCAATGTCTTCATGCGAGCCATGGTTGTAAGTTTCCCAAACTCAACTATTATCCTTTAATATTATGCCTTTTATGATAATTAAACAATAGAACGATCTTGTTCCCCATATAGTATGTATACTTTAAGTATGCTGAGGGGAGTTCGTGGACGTGGTCGTAGTCGTGGACGCGGTAATGCCGGAATGGAAGCTTCACCCTTTGTCTCTGATTCTCCATCGAATCAGGCTAATCTCAATTCTGGTGAGCAACAGGAATCTGTCAACAATGATCAAGAGCAAACCATGGAGGCAAATGATAATACTAATATCCCCACATGGTCACTCAGATGACCCAATTTGCTCAAGTGGTGGACCGAATGTGTAATACCCGTAATTTCGATTTCCGGTAATTTCTTTTTTTCGGCGAAAGTCCATTTTGACGACTCGCTCATGACCGTTCCGTCATTCCGATAATGATTAATTCTGCACATTTTGTCATCCGAGTTCGTTTTGGTGTCTTTTTGTTGAGTTTCGTGCTTTTTAGCGGCTTTTCCGCACTTGAGTTCGATTCTTGCGAATCTCGTCTGAAACTGTTGTTTTGAGTTTCACGTAAGTTCATTGAATGTTATTATTCATGTTGAGAGCTTTGTCTTGGTGTTTCAATCGTGTATCGTATTTTTCGGACGTTTTGGGACGTTTTCGTAATTTCCCAAAGTTTGGAGTAATTACATTCCGTTGTCAAATTTCGAGCCTTCGGGTGGTCGGAATCGTGTGTTCTCTTAGCTCTTGGTTTTGTCTTTGCGAGTACTTCATAACCGTATCTTCAACTCATATTCAGGTTCGGGTTTCGGGGCCGTGTCGGGCTCGATATTGGCCTCCTGTTGTATCACACGAGCAGGCTACACGAGCATGTGGTCGTGCGTGGCGCTCGTGCGCTATCCAGCGCTCGACAGTGAGCTCCAGGGACGCACGAGTAGGACACACAAGCAGCTACTCGTGCGTGTTGCTCGTGCGTGGTGTCAGTGGCTGGGCAGTGGCCTAGCGCACGACCAAACACACGAGCACTTGGTCGTGCGTTATGGTCGTGTGTCGCTGGTGTATATAAGGGGACAGACGGGTTTCTCACCCCATTTCCTCACCTTCTTCTCTTCTCTTCGCGGATGTCGGACGGGTCAGGCTAGGTTTCGAGTTCTTGTTGATTATATCATCATCCAATCCGTGTTCTTCGTCGAATCAAGGTATATCTCTTGATTTTCCTTCAAGTTGATTTTTTAGAGAATTTGTTCTTGATTTCGATTCTAGTCCGATTTTGATACATCGATTGGTGTAGTATGATGTTATTAATAGTGTTCTATGGGTTGTATATCCATATTTCGAGTTTGTTCAACTCGATTAGTGATTTGAGTGTTCTTGGGAGTTATCGAACATTGAGTGTTCGATTAAATGTCCCAACGAGTTTCCCTTCGATAGTTTGGTGGGATTTCCATTGTTTTTTACCTTGATTCTCACTGTGATCGTATTTTTGTGTTCTTGGCCATTTTGGGGGAAGCCCTTGAATTTTTTTCGTTCGTCCCTTTAATTCAACGAGTTTTGAATTCGTTTTCATTGTTGTGTTGTTCGTAGTTTATTGTCGCGGGTTAGCGTTCGGTGGAGTCGGCGGGTTCATAGTCGGGTCGTGCCAACCTACTTCGATCGATTCTACGCATTGTGATTATACGAGGCAAGTACCTTGTCCATACAATTCTTGTTTTATGGATATGATAATTAGTGATCATCTCTGTGTGTTTGTTTGATCGTTTGATTCGAACTTTCAAAAGATTCGGTTTAGCATTGTTAAAGGCTTGCTTTCAAAACGCATGTGTTTCATGAATGGTGTGTTTTGTGAATGACTATATGAATCCTTTGGATATGTTTGGTGTTGATGTTATGCTTGATAATGCGTGTGTACGTATATGGCTTCATTTCGGTGCATTGTGGTTTGACGTGGTGTTTTGCTTAGTGTTTGATGCCTCTGGGTGAATTGTTTGGATATCTTTGTTGCATTGTGCTATGTGTGTGATTGTGTGGATGTGGGCGGGGTCTACGGTGGCACGTGGCATGTGATCATGTGGCCAGGATGCAACAAGCGATTGATCCAACTGTGAGAGCCTAAGAAAAACTACGGTGACACATGGCATGTGATCATGTGGTCAGTATGCAACAAGTGATTGATCCAACCGTGAGTGCCAAAGATGTTGTGATTTGTTTAGCTAGCCAGCTCGGGAGGGTCCTTAGAGGCCTCGAGTGGGATTCATGGCTTCGTCCCGGTCCTAGGCAATGCATGTCGTGATTTGTTTAGCTAGCCAGCTCGGGAGTGTCCTTAGAGGCCTCGAGTGGGATTCGTGGCTTCGTCCCGGACCTAGGCGATGCATGTTGTGATTTGTTTAGCTAGCCAGCTCGGGAGGGTCCTTAGAGGCCTCGAGTGGGATTCGTGGCTTCGTCCCGGTCCTAGGCTATGCATGTTGTGATTTGTGCCATGTTGATTTTATTTCCATCGAGGACACGTGATGGGGGTTTTAACCCTGTGTATTGTTGTCGATTTCATTTGTGAAAACAAAACCTTTGGGCTGTGACCCCTGTTGATTTTGGAAAGAGAAGGATTCTGAAATCCTAAATTGTTTTCTATTAAAACTCCCGATGGCATTTTAAACTGTTTTATAAATAGTTTCCCCTGATTGGTGATCTTTCAGTTTTGGAATGTTTTTCCCAAACTCTTACCTCGGGAAGTATTTTCGTTATGTTTAAATCTTTGAGGATTCCTGATTAATATTGTTCGTGGAACTTGTATTGTATGGCTCATATTTTTGCACTTGTACTTGCACTAGCAAAACAGTGGAGTTTTGCTAACCCCCGAGTAATCGGGGGGGTGGATGTCTGTATTGCATTCAGGTTTTGGAGCATAGCACAGGGTCGGCATGAAGGATGATGAAAGATGAACGATACTAATCACACGAGTATCCGTTTGATGTCATATTGGTTTAGTTGCATTTTATTTCCGCTGCAGTATTCTTTCCCTGTTGTACGGTAGTGTGTTGTATTCGACCCCTGCGTGGGCATGTATTGTAATTGAGTTGTATGTATTTATTGAAAGATCAAATCGGTCTACTGAGTCATTTTATCCTTAAAGGCGTTGTTGAGTTGTTCGGTTTTGTTACCAGCCTGGTAGAACCTTGAGGAAAGATTCTACGACGTGCAATATCCCTGAGCGGATTGGGGGTGTTACATAAATGGTATCGGAGCTTAGGTTGTGGAAACCTAGGCTATCAGTTCAGTGGTGTCTGTTGAGTTTTTGTCTCGTCGGATTTTGTCTGACTAAGTCGTGTCGCGATGCGTCGTCTAAGTTTGTTGGTCGTGATTAGTATCGTGGGGCGATCATCATCTTCGTGCGACATGTGGATGTAAGTCTCCCTTTTTTGTGTTTGTGTCTCGTCTGATGCGAGTTACAGGTATGATTATGAGTTAATTGACGGAATCCTCTTAGGGATTTTGATTTATTGATATGTGGTTATTTGACTCTCATATTTCATTCATATGATGAGTAGTGTTGCTGGATTGTGCATGTTTGACTGTATTTCTTTTATCCGCTGCGTGAGTTCTTTTGTAATGGCTTTCGGTATTTTACCGACTGATTTTTATTTCGAAAACCGATTCCCTTAAATGAGTTTTTGGCATTATGGCCTTGATCGTTTTGGCGAAATTCCTATGATGGTATTTAGTATTTTGTAAATGGCTTTTGGGAGTTTTTAAAATATTACGGTCATCGGCCTTTTTGGCATTTTTGTAAATGGTTTTTAGCCTGGTGGGTTCCGGCATGGGACCCACGGCGTTATAATGTTCCGTGTAATTACCTGAAATTTTTGGGCATTCTAGCCCATTGAATTATCTTTGAAACCCTTGAGCATCTTAGAAAATAAATTTCGATACGTACTTTAAAAACGAATTATTTTCTCGTGGTACATCCAAGGTGCCACAATATGTTTCAAAATTCTTCTACCTCGAGGACCAAAATGTTTTGAGATATTTTCAATGTTTTAGAAATACTTGTACTTAGATACGAGGGTCGAACATTTTGAAAGTTTTTCACTAAAAGAAAAGTGTCATCATTTTTGTTCAAACGCAAAGATGATTTTCAAAGTCTCGACAATGATGTTTGTTCAACTTTTTGTAAAATGATACTCAAGATCAACTGGTGTTTCCAAACTGTTTTAAAAAGGTGGTTTTCATTTTTAAAACCCATCATTTCCTGCTTGTGGTCGGAGAAGGTGTGTATGATGTTGGTATTGTTGCTAGGGTGTTAGCCCTCCGAATTGTGATTGAATTGGTGGTGTGAACGCTGAGTCGTTCGCCACGCATATGTTTTGTTAGCCCTTTGTGGGAGGTGTGATGACGATCTTTAATGTTGTCATTTCATGGTGGCTTGCGTGTTATCGCACCTGTGTGAGCTGTTAAAGCTTGGGTTTGTACGTTTGTGTACATGTGTGATTGTTTCATGATGTTTGTAATTATGTGCTCGTTACTGTTCGGGCCGTTGAGGTCGCCGAACGATACCATCGTTGCTGTAGTGTTTGTGTGTGTATTACTTTACGATGGTAATCGTTGTATATGATATGTGTTATGATTCTTTGTTGTGCTGAGTTGGCATCTCCGCTATGTTGTTTTGCGACGTTATGCCCCATTGTATCTAACATTTGTATTTTCGGTATGCCGAGCCGAGGCGTTTCAACCGTGATGTGCCGGGGCATGCACGTGTAGATCGTCCTTCTCGTCAGTAACGCATTTCAAGTGTGGACTTGAGGGGCACATAATTAAGTTTTGCGAATTGGCTACCGAGACTTTCGGAGTTCGCGCTTCAGCACAGTTATCAGAATTGGCTTTGAGAGGCCTTTGAAGGATGTTTCTGTCGGTTGCTTGTTGTGTTGTCGCCTTGATTTCGTTGTTGTGAGTTACAAGGACGACACTTCTTTTAGAAGAGGTCGAATATAATACCCGTATTATTTTTGGCTTCTGCATTTTCTCTTTCTCAATTCTATCGACTACCTCGTGTTCGTTGATACTTTCTGAACTTGTTCTGTATTTCGGTTTCATCGTTCGGACGAGTTTTGATCTTGTTTTGAGTCGATCTGGTTATCGCTGTAACTTTTCCGAGTCCGGTTCGATTCTTTTGAACCTTGGAGTTGTTGTTTGAATTTTATTGTTCTTCGTGATTCGAACATGATTGTTCGATTTTTGTTGTCTCGATCGTTGTGGTTCGATCGTTTGATTGTTCGGATTTTGTTGATCTCGTCTCGTGATTGTTGAACGTTCAGACTCCTTCATAATTCCCTTAAGTTCGGGAAATTTGTCTCGTTTTCGATCTTCCAACCCTTGGGCGGTGGAATTACGTATTTGTTCAGCGATTGGATCGCGTTTTGATTGATGTACCGTTGGGTTGGTCAATCATATTGATTTTCATTCGTTGTGTTTTGTGATTGTTCGGATAATAGACTCGATTGTATTGTCTGTTTGATGACGCTTGTCACTTGTTGATTTTGTTATGTCTCTACCGGTGGCGTTGTGTTAGTCGCCGTGGAGTGTGTTTTCACACCATATATTCCTTTGCGTTGTTTGTAACGTTTAGCCGTTGGGCGTTAGTTACGCATTCTTGTGTATCTCATTGAAATATTCCTGGTGGTATATTTCTTCTCCCTACTTGTTTTAAGTTTCGGGACGAAACTTCTTTTAAGGAGGGTAGTGTGTAATACCCGTAATTTCGATTTCCGGTAATTTCTTTTTTTTCATCGAAAGTCCGTTTTGACAACTCGCTCATGACCGTTCCGTCATTCCGAGAATGATTAATTCTGCACTTTTTGTCATCCGAGTTCGTTTCGGTGTTGTTTTATTGAGTTCCGTGCTTTTTAGCGACTTTTTCGCACTTGAGTTCGATTCTTGTGAATCTCGTCCGAAACTGTTGTTTAGAGTTTCTCGTAAGTTCATTGAATGGTATTATTCATGTTGCGAGCTTTGGCTTGGTGTTTCAATCGTGTATCGTATTTTTCGGACGTTTTGGGACGTTTTCGTAATTTTCCAAAGTTTGGGGTAATTACTTTCCATTGTCGAATTTCGAGCCTTCGGGTGGTCGGAATCATGTGTTCTCTTAGCGCTTCATTTCGTCTTTGTGAGTACCTCGTAACCCTATCTTCGAATCATATTCAGGTTCGGGTTTCGGGGCCGTGTCGGGCTCGATATTGGCCTCCTATTGTATCACACGAGCACGTGGTCGTGCGTGGCGCTCATGCGCTATCCAGCGCTCGGCAGTGAGCTCCAGGGACGCACGAGCAGGACACACGAGCAACTACTCGTGCGCGTTGCTCGTGCGTGGTGTCAGTGGCTGGGCAGTGGCCTAGCGCACGACCAAACACACGAGCACTTGGCCGTTCGTTATGGTCGTGCGTCGCTGGTGTATATAAGGGGACAGACGGGTTTCTCACCCCATTTCCTCCCCTTCTTCTCTTCTCTTCGCGGTTGTCGGACGGGTGAGGCTAGGGTTCGAGTTCTTGGCCGATTCTAATCAATTCCAAGACGTTTTGGAAGATTCTTGTTGATTATATCATCATCCAATCCGTGTTCTTCGTCGAATCAAGGTATATCTCTTGATTTTCCTTCAAGTTGACTTTTTAAATAATTTATTCTTGATTTCGATTCTAGTCCAATTTTGATACATCAGTTGGTGTAGTATGATGTTATTAATCATGTTCTATGGGTTGTATATCCATATTTTGAGTTTGTTCAACTAGATTAGTGATTCGAGTATTCTTGGGAGTTATCGAACACTGAGTGTTCGATTAAATGTCCCAACGAGTTTCCCTTCGATAGTTTGGTGGGATTTCCATTGTTTTTTACCTTGATTCTCATTGTGATCGTATTTTTGTGTTCTTTGCCATTTTGGGGGAAACCCTTGAATTTGTGTCGTTCGTCCCTTTAATTCAACGACTTTAGGTCGTGCTGTGGAATTCGTTTTCATTGTTGCTATTGTTGTTCGTAGTTTATTGTCGCGGGTTAGCGTTCGGTGGAGTCGGCGGGTTCGTAGTAGGGTCGTGCCAACCTACTTCGATCGATTCTACGCGTTGTGATTATTCGAGGAAAATACCTTGTCCATACAATTCTTATTTCATGGATATGATAATTAGTGATCGTCTCTGTGTGTTTGTTTGATCGTTTGATTAGAAGTTTCAAAAGATTCGGTTTAGCCTTGTTAAAGGATTGCTTTCAAAACGCGTGTGTTTCGTGAATGGTGTGGTTTGTGAATGACTATATGAATCCTTTGGATATGTTTGGTGTTGATGTTATGCTTGATAATGCGTGTGTAAGTATATGGCTTCATTTCGGTGCATTGTGGTTTGACGTGGTGTTTTGCTTAGTGTTTGATGCCTCTGGGTGAATTGTTTGGATATCTTTGTTGCATTGTGCTATGTGTGTGATTGTGTGGATGTGGGTGGGGTCTACGGTGGCACGTGGCATGTGATCATATGGCCAGGATGCAACAAGCAATTGATCCAACCGTGAGAGCCTAAGAAAAACTACGGTGACACATGGCATGTGATCATGTGGTCAGGATGCAACAAGTGATTGATCCAACCGTGAGCGCCAAAGATGTTGTGATTTGTTTAGATATCCAGCTCGGGAGGGTCCTTAGAGGCCTCGAGTGGGATTCGTGGCTTTGTCCCGGTCCTAGGCGATGCATGTGGTGATTTGTTTAGCTAGCCATCTCGGGAGTGTCCTTAGAGTCCTCGAGTGGGATTCGTGGCTTCGTCCCGGACCTAGGCGATGCATGTTGTGATTTTTTTAGCTAGCCAGCTCGGGAGGGTCCTTAGAGGCCTCGAGTGGGATTCGTGGCTTCGTCCCGGTCCTAGGCGATGCATGTTGTGATTTGTGCCATGTTGATTTTATTTCCGTCGAGGACATGTGACGGGGGTTTTAACCCTGTGTATTGTTGTCAATTTCATTTGTGAAAACAAAACCTTTGGGCTGTGACCCCTGTTGATTTTGGAAAGAGAAGGATTCTGAAATCCTAAATTATTTTCTATTAAAACTCCCGATGGCATTTTAAACTGTTTTATAAATAGCTTCCCCTGATTGGTGATCTTTCAGTTTTGGAATGTTTTTCCCAAACTCTTACCTCGGGAAGTATTTTCGTTATGTTTAAATCTTTGAGGATTCCTTATTAATATTGTTCTTGGAACTTGTATTGTATGGCTCGTATTTTTGCACTTGTACTTGCACTAGCAAAACAGTGGAGTTTTGCTAACCCCCGAGTAATCGGGGGGTGGATGTCTGTATTGCATTCAGGTTTTGGAGCATAGCACAGGGTCGGCATGAAGGATGATGAAAGATGAACGATACTAATCACACGAGGATCCGTTTGATGTCATATTGGTTTAGTTGCATTTATTTCCGCTGCAGTATTCTTTCCCCGCTGTACGGGAGTGTGTTGTATTCGACCCCTGCGTGGGCATGTATTGTAATTGAGTTGTATGTATTTATTGAAAGATCAAATCGGTCTACTGAGTCATTTTAGCCTTAAAGGCGTTGTTGAGTTGTTCGGTTTTGTTACCAGCCTGGTAGAACCTTGAGGAAAGGTTCTACGGCGTGCAATATCCCTGAGCGGATTGGGGGTGTTACATAAATGGTATCGGAGCTTAGGTTGTGGAAACCTAGGCTATCGGTTCAGTGGTGTCTGTTGAGTTTTTGTCTCGTCGGATTTTGTCTGACTAAGTCGTGTCGCGACGCGTCGTCTGAGTTTGTTGGTCGTGATTAGTATCGTGGGGCGATCATTATCTTCGTGCGACCTATGGATGTAAGTCTCCCTTTTTTGTGTTTGTGTGTCGTCTGATGCGAGTTACAGGTATGATTATGAGTTAATTGACGGAATCCTCTTATGGATTTTAATTTCTTGATATGTGGTTATTTGACTCTCATATTTCATTCATATGAGGAGTAGTGTTGCTGGATTGTGCATGTTTGACTGTATTTCTTTTATCCGCTGCGTGAGTTCTTTGTAATGGCTTTCGGTATTTTACCGACTGAGTTTTATTTCGAAAACCGATACCCTTAACCGAGTTTTTGGCATTATGGCCTTGATCGTTTTGGCGAAATTCCTATGACGGTATTTAGTATTTTGTAAATGGCTTTTGTGAGTTTTTGAAATATTACCGTCATCGGCCTTTTTGGCGTTTTTGTAAATGGTTTTTAGCCTGGTGGGTTCCGGCGTGGGACCCACGGTGTTATAATGTTCCGTGTAATTACCTGAAATTTTTGGGCATTCTAGCCCATTGAATTATCTTTGAAAACCTTGAGCATCTTAGAAAATAAATTTCGAGACGCACTTTTAAAATGAATTATTTTCTCGTGGTACATCCAAGGTGCCACAATATGTTTCAAAATTCTTCTACCTCGAGGACCAAAATGTTTTGAGATATTTTCAATGTTTTAGAAACACTTGTACTTAGATCCGAGGGTTGAACATTTTGAAAGTTTTTCACTAAAAGAAAAGTGTCATCATTTTTGTTCAAACGCAAAGATGATTTTCAAAGTCTCGACAATGATGTTTGTTCAACTTTTTGTAAAATGATACTCAAGATCAACTGGTGTTTCCAAACTGTTTTCAAAAGGTGCTTTTCGTTTTTAAAATCCATCATTTCCTGCTTGTGGTCGGAGAAGGTGTGTATGATGTTGGTATTGTTGTTAGGGTGTTAGCCCTCCGAATTGTGATTGAATTGGTGGTGTGAACGTTGAGTCGTTCGCCACGCATATGTTTTGTTAGCCCTTTGTAGGAGGTGTGATGACGATCTTTAATGTTGTCATTTCGTGGTGGCTTGCGTGTTATCGCACCTGTGTGAGCTGTTAAAGCTTGGGTTTGTACGGTTGTGTACATGTGTGATTGTTTCATGATGTTTGTAAGTATGTGCTGGTTACTGTTTGGGCCGTTGAGGTCGCCGAACGATACCATCGTTGCTGTAGTGTTTGTGTGTTTATTACTTTACGATGGTAATCGCTGTACCTGATATGTGTTATGATTCTTTGTTGTGCTGAGTTGGCATCTCCGCTATGTTGTTTTGCGACGTTATGCCCCATTGTATCTAACATTTGTATTTTCGGTATGCTGAGCCGAGGCATTTCAACCGTGATGTGCCGGGGCATGCACGTGTAGATCGTCCTTCTCGTCAGTAATGCATTTCAAGTGCGGACTTGAGGGACACATAATTAAGTTTTTCGAATTGGCTACCGAGACTTTCGGAGTTCGTTCTTCAGCACAGTTATCAGAATTGGCTTTGAGAGGCCTTTGAAGGATGTTTCTGTCGGTTGCTTGTTGTGTTGTCGCCTTGATTTCGTTGTTGTGAGTTTCAAGGACGACACGTCTTTTAGAAGAGGTCGAATGTAATACCCGTATTATTTTTGGCTTCTGCATTTTCTCTTTCTCAATTCTGTCGACTACCTCGTGTTCGTTGATACTTTCTGAACTTGTTCTGTATTTCGGTTTCATCGTTCGGAAGAGTTGTGATCTTGTTTTGAGTCGATCTGGTTATCGCTGTAACTTTTCCGAGTTCGGTTCGATTCTTTTGAACCTTGGAGTTGTTGTTTGAATTTTATTGTTCTTCGTGATTCGAACATGATTGTTCGATTTTTGTTGTCTCGATCGTTGTGGTTCGATCGTTTGATTGTTAGGATTTTGTTGATCTCGTCTCTTGATTTTTGAACGTTCAGACTCCTTCCTAATTCCCTTAAGTTCGGGAAATTTGTCTCGTTTTCGATCTTCCAACCCTTGGGCGGTGGAATTACGTATTTGTTCAGCGATTAGCTCGCGTTTTGATTGATGTACCGTTGGGTTGGTCAATCATATTGATTTTCGTTCGTTGTGTTTTGTGATTGTTCGGATAATCGACTCGATTGTATTGTCTGTTTGATGACGCTTGTCACTTGTTGATTTTATTATGTCTATACCGGTGGCGTTGTGTTAGTCGCCGTGGAGCGTGTTTTCACACCGTATATTCCTTTGCGTTGTTTGTAACGTTTCGCTGTTGGGCGTTAGTTACGCATTCTTGTGTATCTCATTGAAATATTCCTGGTGGTATATTTCTTCTCCCTACTTGTTTTAAGTTTCGGGACGAAACTTCTTTTAAGGAGGGTAGTGTGTAATACCCGTAATTTCGATTTCCGGTAATTTCTTTTTTTTTTAGTCGAAAGCCCATTTTGACGACTCGCTCATGACCATTCCGTCATTCCGAGAATGATTAATTCTGCACTTTTTGTCATCCGAGTTCGTTTCGGTGTCGTTTTGTTGAGTTCTGTGCTTTTTAGCGGCTTTTCCGCACTTGAGTTCGATTCTTGCGAATCTCGTCCGAAACTGTTGTTTAGAGTTTCTCGTAAGTTCATTGAATGTTATTATTCATGTTGCGAGCTTTGGCTTGGTGTTTCAATCGTGTATCGTATTTTTCGGACGTTTTGGGACATTTTCGTAATTTCCCAAAGTTTGGGGTAATTACTTTCCGTTGTCGAATTTCGAGCCTTCGGGTGGTCGGAATCGTGTGTTCTCTTAGCGCTTGGTTTCTTCTTTGCGAGTACTTCGTAACCGTATCTTCGACTCATATTCAGGTTCGGGTTTCGGGGCCGTGTCGAGCTCGATATTGGCCTCCTGTTGTATCACACGAGCAGGCCACACGAGCGCGTGGTCGTGCGTGGCGCTCGTGCGCTATGCAGCGCTCGGCAGTGAGCTCCAGGGATGCACGAGCAGGACACACGAGAAACTACTCGTGCGCGTTGCTCGTGCATAGTGTCAGTGGCTGGGCAGTGGCCTAGCGCACGACCAAACACACGAGCACTTGGTAGTGCGTTATGGTCGTGCGTCGCTGGTGTATATAAGGGTACAGACGGGTTTCTCACCCCATTTCCTCCCCTTCTTCTCTTCTCTTCGTGTCTGTCGGACGGGTGAGGCTAGGGTTCGAGTTCTTGGCCGATTCCAATCAATTCCAAGACGTTTTGGAAGATTCTTGTTGATTATATCATCATCCAATCCGTGTTCTTCGTCGAATCAAGGTATATCTCTTGATTTTCCTTCAAGTTGACTTTTTAAAGAATTTGTTCTTGATTTCGATTCTAGTCCGATTTTGATACATCAGTTGGTGTAGTATGATGTTATTAATCGTGTTCTATGGGTTGTATATCCATATTTCGAGTTTGTTCAACTCGATTAGTGATTCGAGTGTTCTTGGGAGTTATCGGACATTGAGTGATCGTATTTTTGTGTTCTTTGCCATTTTGGGGAAAACCCTTGAATTTGTGTCGTTCGTCCCTTTAATTCAACGACTTTAGGTCATGCTATGGAATTCGTTTTCATTGTTGCTATTGTTGTTCGTAGTCTATTGTCGCGGGTTAGCGTTTGGTGGAGTCGGCGGGTTCGTAGTCGGGTCGTGCCAACCTACTTCGGTCGATTCTACGCGTTGTGATTATTCGAGGCAAGTACCTTGTCCATACAATTCTTGTTTTATGGATATGATAATTAGTGATCGTCTCTGTGTGTTTGTTTGATCGTTTGATTCGAAGTTTCAAAAGATTCGGTTTAGCCTTGTTAAAGGCTTGCTTTCAAAACGCGTGTGTTTCGTGAATGGTGTGGTTTGTGAATGACAATATGAATCCTTTGGATATGTTTGGTTTTGATGTTATGCTTGATAATGCGTGTGTACGTATATGGCTTCATTTCGGTGCATTGTGGTTTGACGTGGTATTTTGCTTAGTGTTTGATGCCTCTGGTGAATTGTTTGGATATCTTTGTTGCATTGTGCTATGTGTGTGATTGTGTGGATGTGGGCGGGGTCTACGGTGGCATGTGGCATGTGGCATGTGATCATGTGGCCAGGATGCAACAAGCGATTGATCCAACCGTGAGCGCCTAAGAAAAACTACGGTGACACATGGCATGTGATCATGTGGTCAGGATGCAACAAGTGATTGATCCAACTGTGAGCGCCAAAGATGTTATGATTTGTTTAGCTAGCCAGCTCGGGAGGGTCCTTAGAGGCCTCGACTGGGATTCATGGCTTCGTCCCGGTCCTAGGCGATGCATGTGGTGATTTGTTTAGCTAGCCAGCTCGGGAGTGTCCTTATAGGCCTCGAGTGGGATTCGTGGCTTCGTCCCGGACCTAGGTGATGCATGTTGTGATTTGTTTAGCTAGACAGCTCGGGAGGGTCCTTAGAGGCCTCGAGTGGGATTCGTGGCTTCGTCCCGGTCCAAGGCGATGCATGTTGTGATTTGTGCCATGTTGATTTTATTTCCATCGAGGACACATGACGGGGGTTTTAACCCTGTGTATTGTTGTCGATTTCATTTGTGAAAACAAAACCTTTGGGCTGTGACCCCTGTTGATTTTGGAAAGAGAAGGATTCTGAAATCCTAAATTGTTTTCTATTAAAACTCTCAATGGCATTTTAAACTGTTTTATAAATAGTTTCCCCTGATTGGTGATCTTTCGGTTTTGGAATGTTTTTCCCAAACTCTTACCTCGGGAAGTATTTTCGTTATGTTTAAATCTTTGAGGATTCCTGATTACTATTGTTCTTGGAACTTGTATTGTATGGCTCGTATTTTTGCACTTGTACTTGCACTAGCAAAACAGTGGAGTTTTGCTAACCCCCGAGTAATCGGGGGGTGGATGTCTGTATTGCATTCAGGTTTTGGAGCATAGCACAGGGTCGGCATGAAGGATGATGAAAGATGAACGATACTAATCACACGAGGATCCGTTTGATGTCATATTGGTTTAGTTGTATTTTATTTCCGCTGCAGTATTCTTTCCCCATTGTACGGGAGTGTGTTGTATTCGACTCCTGCGTGGGCATGTATTGTAATTGAGTTGTATGTATTTATTGAAAGATCAAATTGGTCTACTGAGTCATTTTAGCCTTAAAAGGCGTTGTTGAGTTGTTCGGTTTTGTTACCACCCTGGTAGAACCTTGAGGAAAGATTCTACGGCGTGTAATATCCCTGAGCGGATTGGGGGTGTTACAGGATGCAAGTGGCGGTATGGTTACAAGCGGGAGAAGGACATCAAGGCATTACAAACTTGGGATATCGAGGAGACAAGTGGCGTCGAAGTGATGAAGATGCATCCACCAAAGTTCAATGGAATTTATGAGGTACCGAAATGGGATCACTGGCCGAGGGAAGTGGAGAAAGTATTTTTGGGGATCAACTGTCCGAATGATTGAAAAGTCCCCATCGCGCAATATTTTCTTCCTGAGAAGCATCTGAATGGTGGGAGGCCATCCGACCTGTTGATCATGATGCTGATTGTGTAGAGTTCAAGTTAATGATGGAAGCTTGGTATTGCCCAGGGTGGCTAAAGTTTGAGAATTTTTCTCCATGCAACCTCCGGACGCACCCATGGCTCCACCTCCAACTAATGGATCCACCTCCCAGAGTAAGCACATAACCTGAAGTAGAACTGGACTTTTCTTTGTCGGATGAAAAATATGTGTCAGTATAACCCTTTGGACATAGGTCATCTGATTGATATACTATAATGTACTACCTAGTCCTTCTTAGGTACCTGAGTATATGCTTTACAGCAATCCAGTGTCTTGGTATAGAGGCTCGACTGGTATCTAGCATCCATGCCTACAGCATGACAGATATGTGGTCTAGTGCAAAGCATAACATACATGAGGCTTCCCACTGCTGACGCATAAGGGACCAGCTTCATGTTATCTATCTCCTTTTGTGTCTTACTGCAAACCTTTCTTGGAATTCACCATGCTAAACTGCTTTAGCACTGTATCGATATAAGATACCTGAGATTAGCACAACATCCTTTTCTTCCAATCACGAAAGATCCTAATACCAAGGATGTGTCCTGCTTCTCCCAAATCTTTCATATCGAACTTATCAGACAGCCATACCCATACCTCTGACAACTCCTTCACATTATTTCCAATCATAAGGATATCATCTATCTACAGTACAAGAAATACCAACATGTTTCCATCGCATTTTTTATACACACAACTCTCACTCAGACAATGGACGAATCCATATGATTGGTCAAGCTTGTCAAATAAAGTGTTCTTAGATCTAGATGTTTGCTTAAGTCCATAAATGGATCTCTTAAGCTTGCACACTAAGTGCTCTTCTCCTTCAGCAATGACTCTCTTTGGTTGGCATATGTAGATATCCTTGTCTAGACTGCCACTCAAGAATGCAGTCTTGACATCCATTTTCCAGACAGATATCCAGATCCAAATGTGTAGCTATATCTAAAAGAATCGGCATTGAATTAAGCATGGATACCGACAAAAAAAAAGTTTCATCGTAATTGATGCCCTCATTCTAAGTATAACCTTTCATTACAAGCCTCGATTTGAAGATTTCAACCTTCTGATCACCTTATTTCTATCATTTTTAGGGCTATTTACTCCCGGTGGCTTGTATCCATTAGGTAGTTATGCTAGCTTACACACTTGATTTGAATCTATAGATTCCATTTCTGATTCTATTGCTACTTTCCAAGAGTAGGCATTTATCTTGGATTACCTCATTGTAAGTCCAGGGATCTGATTCATCTTCACATAAGACTGAGTCCGAAGACTTTCTCATGCCTATGAATCATTCTGGTTGGCAAAAAACCATCCCACTACGTCGAGGCAAATCATGAGTTGGTGTGACAATCTCAAAATCGATATGTGGTGCAGTGTTAGTTGGTGCTTGCATGATTAGTATAGATGGAGTCTCGCCCTTTAACTTTTCCATAATTATTTCGCTCATGGGCTTGTGACTAATCACATAATCTTCTTCCAGGAATCGGGCATTAGTGCTAACAATGACCTTTTGATCCTGGGACTATAGAACAAGCCAACCTTCGTTCCCTTAGGGTATCCTACAAACACTAGTACCTCTGTACGAGATGTTATCAGCATCCTTATTCAGCACATATGCTGGAGTACCCCAAATCCGAACATGTTCTCGAATGGATTCCGCCCACTCCACAGTTCTGTGGGTGTTTTTGGAACTGATTTCGAAGGCACCGGGTTTATTATGTATGTCGCTGCTTCCAAGGTATACCCCCAGAACGAAATAGGTAAATCTGAGTAACTCATCATTGACCTAACCCTCTCTAAAAGAGTTTTATTACTTCTCTCAGCAACACCATTTTGTTGTGGAGTTCCTGATATAGTGAGCTAGGATGTAATCCCCTTATTTGCCAAGAAATACAAAAACACTCCACTAAGGTACTCGCCACCATGATCAATTTATAGTGACTGATACTCTTTCCATGATACTTCTCCCTTTCAGCCTTGAAATCTCTGAACTTGCTAAAGGCTTCAGACTGACGTCACATCAAATAGATATATCCATATATCAAATAATCATCTATTGACGTGATAAAGTATTCGAAGCAACCCCTATCCTGGACGTCCATTGGACCACATACATCAGTATGAACCAATTCTAACACATTCTGAGTACGATTTCCCTTCGAGGTCATCCAATGGGCCATCATGTACCAATCTCTGAATCCTTCTAAGGTTTACATGACCTAACCATAAATGCCACACATATATTTGGTTTACGCTTAAAGGTTCTTTTCTCTTTTAGGTTTGGACAAAAGTTAAGTGAATTATGTTTATATGTGGGAGTTTGTGTTGTATTAATGATATATAGTCCATCAGTATAGATAGCTTTACAAATATATTTACCATTTCTTTTAATAATAGCATCACAATCAAAACTTAAATTAGCAACCGAAATTAAATTCATTCTAAAATCAGGTACCAATAATACATTATTTAAGATTAATATCATATCACTAATCTTCAACTACACGACTCCCACTACTACAACAATAAGCCTGAAATAATCGCGCTAGTTGATGGTGATCTCTCCTGCACTAAGCTGCTTGGTTACCTGAAAACCATTCAAGTCAAAGCAAACATGATCAGTGGATCCTAAGTATACTATCCACGAAGTGGTAGAACAAACTTCAAAGAATATTTTGACTACTAGTGCACGAGACATACCTTTCTTAAGGATAGGGAATTCCATTTTGAAATATCCTTTCTAACCGAACTTATGGCACTTTTTCTTTGGATCTTTGTTCGCTTCAGGGTGAGGAGCCTTGCCTTTTACCTTAAGAGATGTTAATTGCTTCTGGCCCACTTGTTTCTTCTTCTTCTTCCCCCAATTGGGTTTAGAAGTTAAAACACAAATTGCTGCAAGAACTTGATACCCTTGTCTGAAGAGTTCTTCTTCAACTTGAAGCTCTATCAGTAATTCTGCTAAAGTATATTCCCTACGATTCAGGTTGTAGTTTAGGCGGAGCTGCTCTAAGCTTCAAGGTAAGCTGCCTAGGATGATATCAACCGTCATGTCCGCATCGAGAGCAGCCCCTAAGATATCAAGTTCGTTTAGATGATAAGTCATCTTTAGAATGTGATCCCTTACTGGATTTCCTTAAGGCATTTGGGTTGTCCTCAAGACCCTTATAGCATTTTTCTTAGCCATCGGTTCTGATGACCAAACATCTCGCTGAGATTTTTCATCATTTCCGCAACCGTGCCCATACTCTGTTGCTGATGCCGCAATACATTGCTAAAGAAGCCACTATATAACAACAAGTCATCTCATCATATTTCTTCTATTTGTGGTATTCTTTCACCTCAGCACATGTCAAATCCGCATCTGGTTTTAATGGGCACTCCTCACTTAGAACAAACTTGTGTTGTTCAGCAGTCAGGACAATATTAAGGTTACATTTCCAATCAGCGATGTTAGTGCCATCAAGTTTGTTTTCTTTGAGAATTAGAACAAGTGGATTTAAAGACATCTGAGATAAAATTAAAATATTTATCACATAATGCATAGCAAAATATATTGAAAATCCTCAAAAGGCAATATATATGCTAGCAACCAACATCTCGAAAAATCCGCACATGTAAGCCACGATCGTCTGGACATTTACACACAGATTTTTCAAGTAGAGTTTTATGTCTTTAATTTACTATCTAGCCAGTTTACGTTATGACAAGTTAAATTAGTAGTTGGTTCCTCTTGGCCATTTATTAATTTAAATAGACTCTGATGGGAGCTTATTAATTAATATATCTAAGTGGACACCATAATTTAACCCAATGGAATAAAATTATCTTTGTTCCAAAAAAAATTAACAATCTTAAAACATTAGCTTTTGAATAATAGTCCGACAGATGGAGAGTTCCAATCATAAAAAAAAATATTTAATTTTTTTCTAATTTGAAATTTAAAGCAAGTGAACCTATAATTAGCACATCAGATGTTGAGGAAGTCCCTAATGTCAAGGTGCATGCTAATTACTTCACAATTTAAATTAATTATGGAGTCTAAGTTGATTTTATTTAAAATAAATCAATTTAATCACTTAGTTATTTTAACCTTAATATTTTAATTTTCTTGTCCTAGCATATGCAAGTAAACATATCACGCTCCTAGCATGCAAGAAAATATACCATGCATTATTCATACGTAGCATAGATTAAAAATAGTAAAAACCAAAAATAATTACAAGAATAATAAAATTATCCAATTATCATGGTCTTCGTCCCCGAATTTAATCATAGAAAATCTTTGACTAGATATCTCCCATGTAACACCCCAAATCTCATGAGGGACATTACGTGCCATAGAACCTTCCACAATGTCTACCAGGCTAGCACATGACACATAATTCACCAAAAATCTCATAAAAACACATCAATAATAATAAATAGGGCCGTGGCCTCAACCAAAATATTTTAGTTCAACTTAGTAAAATAGAGAATAAGATGAGTTCATTGCCCACGCATGGGACTTAACAACTTCCTCAAGACAATAACAAGTTTACTCAACTAAAAGCAACATAATTAACATAGCCTCGACCCTCATCATCATGTCTGACCATCCTTTGCATGCGGTTCCCATGTTGGCTCCTCAGCTCGCCCGATACTTGAAATGCATGAAACGCATTTCCCCATTTAAGGGTTTAGCATTCGAATACCAATCAGTCCATTTGGACTGAAATCAATATTCCGAAATATCACATTTTGCATCAAAGCAGCATATCAACACATTTCAACATCACAACCATCCACACTTGGTAACCCATGGCCGTACCCATTAATATCGACCCCCAGAGGCCCTGTCGGACCGTACCTGGGTGAAAATCATTTCCGCAGCCGTACCCATTAGTATCGGCCCCCAGAGGTCCCGTCGAACTGTCCCTGGGTAGAAGAACATCAACAAACGCACATATCACATATCATAATTCGTATTGAAACCGTAACACACAGCCCAACAATCCCTCTCCCAGTACCTGCCAGCATCTCAGCCCCAGAGTTTAGAAACCTACGCGAACTATATTTGATCTCACAGCCCTCTAGCAGCTAGATTCATTCACACAGTTCTCCAACACTTGACAGCAGCATTTGTTCCAGCTCTGTTACCATTTGTTGGCCACTAAGAATACAATAAACAGCTTAAAAACTGATAGTACGATAAGCTTTAGGATTTTCGAAGTTAGTTGCATAGCGAAAGTTAATTAAGTGAGTTGCTGTAAATACAACAACTAGGTTTTCTCCTGTTTGCTTGGTGCGTACAGGGTTTTTCAATGTATAATTGAATAAATAATAATTATAAAAACAATAAAGACATAATGTAAATAACACACAGTTTAAAGTGGTTTGAGGTAAACAATCTACGTCCACTAGTCCTCCACACAGGAGTAAATAGTTTATTATAATCACTACGCACACAACTACGTGACTTTAACTAAACCTGTCTCTGTACCGTTCACACAGCTTGATACAAGGACTGTGGCCTTTCGCTGTTTACACAGATTGGCATCACGCACTTTCTTGACTCGCTTCTTCAAACATAGTTTAAAGCTTCGTCTACAATGGTGTTCTTCCCACACAGGTCTGAATACGCAAGGATCTTTAGTCCACACAGGGCTAATGATTACCTCAACGGTAAAGGGTAGAACTATTCCAGCTAGATCTTTGATGCACGATAGCTGTAGGTTGTGCTGTTCTTGTTGAGGACTTAGTATATTTCTTCACTGTAGATACTGCTCTATGCTTGCGAAATATATTTTCTCTTGATATAGCTTAGATTGTCAGAATCTTGTCATAATACGCGCGAGTATGAATGTATCAAGTATCTGAAGTTCTCTTGCTTGGGGCTATTTATAACTGTTGGAAATGTGTCTGTTATAAATGTAGTCGTTGCTAGTTGGTGAGATGTTAACATCTATGATTGGCGACTTTGCTGAATATTTAAATTAAAGCAGATCACATTTAATGCTTCCGACATTCTTTTGACTTCGCATTAAATGCTCTTTAGCGCGTTCAGACTTGTCTCACTCCGACTGCATTAAATGGTGTCCTATCAGCAGTAAATGCTGCTTTAATTGTGAATACTTTATGAATAAACAAAGTGTATTTCATAATGGTTTAAAGCTTTCTTTAATCAGTCCTGTTCGATGTGTTTTACTTTTCCTAAGTAAAAACACCTCCAGTCTGTATGCTGTATCCAACGCATTACGTCTTTGCTGTAGAATATAGGCGCTGTAGGATAGACTGTAGAAGATCTTCAAGGGCTATATGGACGGGTTGTATGGAGTTTCGAGACAGCTTCCATACTGATATTTCGACTCTTTCGACTTCTTTGTTGTATGTTAGCAATTATCAAAATAGGATTGTTTATCCCAACAATTTCCCCCTTTTTGATTATACCAAAACTTCATCAAGAAATCTTCTTGATACAGAGAGGTTGTCTCTGGGTCTTCTGTCGAATGATCGGATCTTCAGTACTTAGTCTAAAAATGTGAACTGCTAGCAAGCAAGTTCTAAGAATTGAAAAAAATCTGAATGCTCTCTCTCTCTCTAGATTTTTTCTCCTCCTTCTCTCTACAATCTTCATACACTTTCCTTGCATTTTTGAGTTTTCCGATCGGCATTCATCTGATAACGTTCAATTTTTTCGAATTTCCGCCGCCTTGAGCGGCGGTCCATCAATTAATTATCTGCCTCATGGCAGAAAAAAATAAAAAATCTGGGGGGCCTCCCGACCGTCAACTTTCCACATCCCCCAAAAATAGATCGCGGTCACCAGCAAGTGACTCCGCTTTTCCTCCAAATTCACGTGATATGGATCTCAATCCCCCCGCCAGTCAACATCTCGGCCAATTTAATAAAGAACCACGTTCTTCACCACCCGGGAATTTGGGCTTTTCCTCTCCCGTGGACCAAGATATCCCCACCCACCTCCATATTCATCCACCTACCTCACCAAAAATCAGTCAAAATAATACTAAACAAAAGGCTGGAGATTCCCGTTCCCTACCTTCTTCTCCATCTTCCCAGCCAAGTTTCCTCAATTTTTCTTCTGTCATCATAAACAAGCCGTCGGACCCTGTAATCCCGATTAGAAATCCTAATCCAACAACCCAATCCTTCCGAGATGAAGAGCAACATCTTCCTGCGGGCGAAGGTAAAAAGACCGCTCCTTCCACAAATCCGGCGGTCGCAAAGTTCTCGGCCATTAATATCGAAGGGAACCCGGTTTCTCTCGATGACTTCCCGACTCCAGCTTCCCTGGACTTTGTGGCTGCGGCCGTTTCTGAAGAGGCGGCCCAAAAACTTCAACAAACTCCTGGCGAAATCATCCCTCCTGAGAGCGGTGACCACTCTTCTCGGCAAAACATCTCTATGAATCCGAAATCCCAACCCATGGGCATTTTTGCTTCGGTTTCCCAGACCAAAAATACTGAAAACAGACCTCTCGCTGAAGGTGTTTTTATTCCTCCCATCATTCCGGCGGCTAAATCATATGCGGCTGCTACTTCCGGCGGCGCGGAGCACCTGCAGGGGGCTTTTGGCACGGTCGACCGGTCCGGTGCGGTTCCTACAGTGGTTTTTTCGAAACCGGAGTGTGACAAGGCATCCGAAGCTTTCCGTTTGTCGGTGGTCGGTAAGTTCTCTTATGGTAAACCGGCTAATGAGGTAATCCGAACCACCCTTCATAATCTCGGTTACAAACCTTGTAAAGTTCAGTATCTCAACCTCCGCCATGTTTTAATTACATGTTTTAATGAGGAACAATTTGCTAAACTCCGTATTCAACGTGAAATACCGATAGCCGGACTTCCGATGAGGGTTTTGAAATGGACACCAGATTTTGATTTCAAAAATGAACCACCGGTTGTTCCGGTTTGGCTTAAAGCATTTGCTCTCCCTATTCAATGGTTCGACGTTCGGAGTTTAAAAACAATTGCCAGTGTTTTTGGTGAATTTGTCATGGCTGACGAAGCTACTCTTTCAAAATCTCGTCTAAACTATGCCCGTTTTTGTGTTGAAATAAATCTGGAAACTCCCCCGGTCGAGAAATTTGAAATATCTTGTAATGGTAAATCTGTTGATATAAATGTTCAATTTGAGCAGTGCCAAAATCTTGTCATTTTTGCAATCATATTGGCCACGTGAAATGGATTATATTAAGAACCATAAACTCGGGCGAATTTTCTTGAAAAAATAAACGCCTTCTTTGAAAAACTTTCTCACGTCAATCAGTGCCAAAAATAACAAAAACGAAAAAACCCCACCGTTGATTGAACAGAAGAACAAATATTTCAACATAAAAAGAATGATAATATTGACCTTGACTTGCACACAACTCGTATCTCGTGGTGTGCGGGGAAGAGGACTTTCCTGTTAAGGATGCTCTATCTAATAACCCATTTCATGTTGAATCATGTTGAGAATGATGAAATTATTGTGCTAGATTCGGTTGAACCTCCGATGAACATGGGTTGCGGGATGTTTATTTGACTCCTCCACCGACAAGCCGGACATGCACAGGAGAGACTTACTCTCCCGAACTTGCCTGTGGCCCACTGGGACTCCCGAAACATGTCGGTAATCCCCTCCCCAAGACGGAAGGAGTGCCCAAGGATATTTCTGAGTGTGCTCAAAAGAAACCTAACGAAGTAGAGAATAGTGACTTTTCTCGGGACACTTACTCTGCTTCATCTGATTCTTGTGGCAACGCTGAGTCTGACTTGGGCATCCCCGACGTTGGCCCTGATATTGACTCTGATCGTGTTGCAGGGCAAGTAGTGCTGGCTCTACCCCAGAAACCCCCCCGGAGTGAAAGGGATGAACAGCGGTTACGTGATATTGAATATGGGAGACAGTTGGAAAGGGAGGCCCAGGGCCTCGTTGGTCCACCCAAAGACCACGACCCGAATGACGTCAACAACACGGAGCGCAGGAGGAGAAGCGCTAGAATCCAAAACCCCCTACTGTTTCTAATGATTAACACCCTCATTTGGAATGCTAGGGGGATGGGTAAGAAAGATGCTAAACGGAATGTTAAAAACCTGAGTAGAGACCACCACGTGAATATTTTGGCTCTTATTGAGCCTAAAATTTCACTTGATGCGGCCTACTTTTGTAAATATCTCTGTTTCGATAAAGTGGTTGCTAATCAAAGTAACCACATTTGGGTGTTCTTTGATCACAATTTTTCTTTTCAAATCTTGAAAAACACTGCTCACTTGCTCCACATGGAAGTCGGTTCAAATGCTTCTCCTGTCCCTATTATTTAACCATTGTATATGGGAAAAATACTAGGGTCGAAAGGAGGGCTCTTTGGGATGACCTTCTTCTGTTAGCAATAATCGGGGGCCGTGGATTGTGGGAGGCGATTTTAATATCATTTTACACTCCCATGAAAAAGGTGGTGCGTCTCCTACCCCTTGAGATGGAGGACTTCCATGATGCTCTTTTGATTGTAATCTTATTGACTTTGGCTTCATTGGTTCGCCGTTTACGTGGTATAGCAATTTTATTTGGCAAAGGCTCGATAGAGTTTTACACTCTCGGCTTGGTTTGATACCTTCCGGATTCGAGTGTAAAACACCTATCCCGCCTTCACTCGGACCATTCGGCGATTTTATGTAGTTTTGGTAACAACAAGTTCAAACCTAAACCCTCGTTTCGTTTTCAAAATATGTGGATCAAGCATAAAGATTTTAAGGGGATTGTTAGAGATTCATGGCGAGATCCGGTTCATTCGTCGGGTATGCCCAAACTTTTGAACAAACTTTCGAGAGTTAAACTTTCTTTAAAAGATTGGAATAAAACACATTTTGGCGATATTTTCACTAAAGTTTGAAGCTAGGGAGCTAGTGTCGGATCCGAGATCAAGTTTGATAATAACCCTTCCGACAACAATCTTATTTTTTAAAAAATACGAGCTAATCTCAATCTTACGATGGCTATGGAAGAGGACTTTTGGAAACAAAAACCAATCTTAAATGGTGCCTCGAAGGGGAACGGAACACCAAATTTTTCATGACCTTATCAAATCCAAAAGGAGCAAAGGCAAAATCTTTCAAATTATGGATGGCATCCAAATCACGGACCGTCGATATCCAAAATTCGGAGTTAATTACTTCTCTACTTTTTTAAATGTTACGATTTTACTCGGTGATATTAAGCCCGACATTATCCTCGTCTCATTAATACGTGATAACCAAAATTTGTGTGCCATGCCGGATGTGGATGAAATTAAACAAGCTGTTTTTAGTATTGATCCAGGCAGTGTGGCCGGCCCGGATGGTTTTAATGCCTTATTTTTTCATAAGTGCTGGGACATTATTGCTACTGATGTTTGTGAGGCAGTGTGGGATTTTTTCTCCGGAAACCCCATGCCCAAATCCTTTTCGTGTACTACTATTTCTCTTATCCCCAAATGCTCTCCCCCCTTGCTTGGAAGGATTTTAGGCCGATAAGCCTCTGTAATACCACTTATAAAATCATTGCGAAAATCCTAAGTACCAGATTGGGCCGCCTTCTTCCGAAAATTCTCAGCCCAGCCCAATCTGGCTTCATTAAAGGCCGCCTCATTACTGATAATATTTTAACGGCCCAAGAAGTTTGTCATGACATATCTACAGCTGATTCAAACGTTTTGATTAAATTAGATATGGAAAAAGCCTACGATAGGCTTAACTGGGCTTTTCTATTAAAAATTTTAAAAGCCTTCGACTTCTCGGATGCTTGGGCTGCCATGATTTATCGTTGCATTTCAAATTGTTGGTTTTCGATTCTCATTAATGGGAGTCCTGTGGGCTTTTTTAAATCCGACAGGGGCATCAGACAAGGTGACCCCCTGTCGCCTCTTCTCTTTGTGATTGCGTCCGACTATTTATCTAGACTATTGGATAAAACTTTTCTTGCCCACCCCGATATGTTTTTCAAAATCAGGAAGAAGGTTCGGATTTCACACCTTGCTTATGCTGACGATGTGTTAATCTTTACCAATGCTTCCTACAATAATCTCCTCATTCTCAAAAATTGCCTAGATCACTACACCTCGAGCTCAGGGCAAAAAATTAATAACTCTAAAAGTTCTTTTATTTTTGCCAAGCCGAACAATTTGTTGGTTCGTATGGTGAAACAAACGACTGGATTTTCTGAAATGAGTCTCCCAATTAATTATTTGGGAGCCCCATTGGAAAGGGAATCAAACTTTTGACATGTATGGTGAGCTTATTGCTAAAACCGTGCAATTCAGTCGTGGAATCACCTATTACTTACCTCGGGTGGCGACTAGAACTTATTAAAACTACCCTGAGCTCTATTCCTTTCTATTGTCTCCAAGTCCTTAAACCCCCTAAAAATGTCATTATCTTCTTCGAACGGCTTTTTAACAAATTTCTTTGGGGTTCCAACGACAATAGAAAGAGACTTCATTGGGCAGCATGGCTTAGGCTCTGTTACCCTAAGGAAGAAGGTGGTCTTGGTTGTAGGAGTCTGGGGGACATCATTAAAGCGGCTCAAATTAAACTTTGGTGGAGGTTTCGTACCTCATCTAATATTTGGACCCAATTCATGAAGGCTAAGTATTGTAAACGTCTCCACCCCATGGTGGTTAAATCCAACCCCAATGACTCTCCTACATGGAAAAATCTTTGTGACATTCGTTCCTTAGCTGATAAATGGATTTTTTGGTATATTGGTGATGGCGATATCTCGTTTTGGCACGACAATTGGTGCGACTTTAGCCCGCTGTCCCAATGGGCTTCTAACCCCCGGCTAAACACCACCATTAACCATTTTTGGACTTCACATGGGTGGGATCGATCCAAACTTCTCTCCGTCATTCCCTCGGATCTTGGGGATTATGTTATGACCTTTCCCACTCATGTTGAGTCGGGCCTTATCGCTAATAAGGCCATCTGGAAACTTACCTCCCACGGCGGTTTTTCCTTTAAAAGTGCGTGGGAGGCTATCCGCCAACGTCATGATACTCATCTTATTTTAAAACATTGTTGGAATCAAATTATTACCCCTACTATGTCGTTTTTCATGGTTAGACTTTTGAAAAAATGGATTCCCACTCCGGACGGCCTTAGATCGAGGGGCATTATTGCTGATAATTCTTGTTTTTGTTGTGATAGCACCGAGGACCTGCCCCATCTTTTTCTTAATGGCCCGATCGCCTCTTCGGTTTGGGCCAACTTTTGTACCTTATTGGGCATCCCTCTTTTACAAACCAGATCTATTTCTTTAGTTATGTCTCATTAGTTTAATAAAGCCTCGGGTGCTATCCACATTTTACGCATCATTCCTATACTCATTCTGTGGTTTATTTGGTGCTCTAGGAACGACATGCGGGTCAAGAAGATTCCGTTCACGGCTCAGCGTGTGTGCGATCGAATTTGGGACATTCTGTTCATGATTAAAGGCCACAAATGCATTCCGCCGCGGGCCTGGTTAGGCGCCCCGTCTCTTTCAGATATTTTGGGTCTTCATTTCTGCCCCTGCAATTTTATTAATAATTTTGCATGTAATTGTAAAAACAAAAAAAAGAAAAAAAATCTACATAGTGAGATGGGTCAGGCCAACTCCTGGGACAACCAAAATCAACACAGACGGGGCCTCAAAAGGCAACCCCGGGGAGTCGGCTGTGGGAGGGAATGCTAGGAATTTTTTGGGCGAACCTATCTTTGCTTTTCACGAATTTATCGGCAACCATTCTAATAATTTTGCCGAACTTTTTGCTGTTTGGAGAGCGCTGGACCTTTGTCACGACAGAAACATTCGTAAGGTTTGGGTTGAGATGGACTCGGCCATTGCCCTTTCTCTAATCAACTCGCCTAACAAGGGTAATTGACAAGTGCTAAACATCTGTCACAAAATTGCATCATTCAGGCGTGTCATGGATATCTCATTCTCTCACATTTATCGGGAAGGGAACACCATTGCGGACCACCTCGCTAATGAAGGTTATAAGTTCAGAAATTTTCAACTTTATAGCCCATCTGATCTGTCCGGGAAGATTAATGGCTTGATTAGGCTCGATAAAAATAATTTTCCATATGTTAGGTTTAAATAATCTCCTCGGCTGTTATTGTCGTTAATTGGGGCGTGTAGAGGGGCTCGTCCTCCCTCAATCTCTTTGGGCGTGTAGTGGGCCTCGTCCCCCCACATTTCTGGTCCAGTTAATAAATTTCGGGTTTTTTTTTTAAAAAAAAAAAAAAAATTTCATCTTAAAAAAAAAAAAAAAAAAAAAAGTTCTAAGAATTGAAATCATCTATAGGGCTAGGTATTACAACTTAAGCTTATGATTGGCGCAGATGCACAATCTTATAGTGTTTGTCTAGTTTGAATACAACTTAACCTATGAACTGTTCGCAGACAAGTTCTTACAACTTTAAGACTTACCAAGTTTTATACTTGTTTGTTTGCAGTAAATGGATTCGTAGTCAAACAGTAAAACAGTAAGCGTAGATCATGAGCTATAGTCTTTCAAGAAAACAAATTTTATTGATAATCAAGAAAAATTACAAGTTCTTGAAAGAGTAAAAATACATAAAAAGTGCATACTGCAATAATAAGCCTAACAAACAAATACAGCAAGAAGGGGCAGATAAGCTAATTCCTGTACAGAGAATGCCTCCAAGGTCTCCTTTCAGGATCATTTTCGGTCCATTTCCACCAATTGAATAGGGAATCCTTGCCTCAATCCTGCAGGATTTTTATTACATTGTCCTGCTTGGTCTCCAGAGTATTGAATTTCTCTACCAAAGTACCAACTACCAGATAAATGTCGTCTATCTTACGATCGTGCTCGTTGAGTCTGGTACTGGTCTTTTGAAGGGCGGCAACCGTCTTGTCTTGGTCGATCCTGAGCTTCTCCTATTCTTGCCGTAGGATCTTCTCCCGATACTATTTCACTTGACTCAGCGCTTGCCATAATGTTGTAGGCATCATGCAGAAAGCATCCTCAATGTCATTAATAGCAGATTTCAACTTGGGGAGCTCATCATGGGCATTTTCTCTCATCCAATCAAGTTTTTTGCCAACGTCATACAGTGCCTTCACTGCGTCTTGCAGGAATACTGTTTGTCGGTCGATTGCATGGCATTGGTCGATATGGGCATCGGTGCGCAGGGAGCCAAGGTGCGGGATTTTTGAATCCTCCGCTTCTTCGAGTTGATGGAGAACCACATTGTGACGAGGACATCGTGGTGTGTATTTTGGAAAGAAATCATCATCTGAATCACATTTGGAGCTCACATAGATGGGAGATGCAGGGGCATCTTGAGTTAGAACATCAAAGGGTGTTGTTGGTTCAGTCTCGGCAACAGGAGGGACTGATTCCTCCTGTTTGGAATGATCATCAGAAGTCAGAAGTATAGGAGACACTGAATTCTCCTGCCGACTCTCAGCTTCCGCTTGCTCCAGAAGAGGTACTGATTCCTCTTGGCAGATGGCGTGGGCTACATCTTCATGATCTGAGACAGGGTGGGCTGCCTGTTCAGGAACAGCTTGCTATTCGGGAGCGACAAGAGGGACTAATTTCTTCTGTATCTTGACTTGAGTAGCTTCATGTTTCGGGGTAGGGGACTGATGTGTCTCGGAGGTCCCATGACCCTGTTGGTCTTGCATACGAGCCAGTTCTCCTTCCCTTGCCTCTTCGTGGATGATCCTCAGACCGGCTTGTAAGGCATCATCGTCAGCTTCTGTGTCAGGGTCGGGTTTGTAGCTGTCAGAAGGAGCTTTGTCACCGGACTGTGACTTCTCTTTCAATCGAGCCTTCTCTTTTGCCATATAATAGATGGAAATCAGCTCACGGCAAAAGTGATCCTCCTAGCAGAATAAGACTTCCACATTTGGGGTGTCCGTGACCTCAAGAACGAAAATTTCTTTCTCCTTCCACTCCTCCCAGTTGTACAGGTCGTCATACGGGGCAACCATGTATCTATTTGTACCTGTAGAAGAGTTTGGTTAATCAGAACTGATGGAGAGGGACTCCGTACAGTATTTGGGTCTACTTTATGGATAGGATCCTCAATAGGTATGGGAGCCTGTTTCGGAGAGGGATCCCTAACAGGGGATAATACCCTTTCTGGATATGGATCCTGTATAGGTGTGGGTCCCCTTACAGGAGAGGTGGCCTTTGGCTCCGTGACTCGCCATAGCCCTCTAATTTGGCAAATAGTTGGTAATCCGTCATAGCCGCCACTGGCTCGGGATCTGCTGCCTGTTTAGCAACCATTTCTTTCGTAGGGGTTGCGCCCTTTGGGATTACTACAACGGATTGAACAGTTAGGACATCTACAGTGACCATTGTATCCACTATAGCCTTCGTATTAGAAGCTTTCTTGAGCTTCTTCTTCGCCTTCTCTATAGCTTCTGGTGACCTACTGTCAGAGACACTTCTCTTCCTTTTCTTCTTTTCTTCACTAGCAGCCCTGACAGTGACATCACTAGGGTCACTTGAGATGGGCATACGGTTGGCAAGGGGCCTACTTGCCGTGATCTGAACTTATTGAAAACCGTGGGATTGGTCCCACCTATGAATTTTCCTTGGCCAATCTTCTTGCCATCGGAGACCGTTTCACTCCACAGAAAGTGAGGATGTGTTTGAGGATGAGGCCAAAAGATTTATTCGAGTTTCCGGCTTGACGACGTCCTCCTATATCCTTTTCATCACAATCTGGCACTGATTGACCCTTTCGCGGACAAGATGGCTACCATCATCCGAAAGCAAAGGTTAGTGCACATCTCAAATGCTCATGTCCGGTTCTCAATAACCCGACAGCAAAAGTCGTGGAGATAGACATACGGTAGGCAAAACTTCTTCTTGTGGCACGATGGGTGGATGTTCTTATCCGACGCGTCGCCTGTGAACAACCCCCAGTAGGCTGTCAACAATTCTTCCGACCAGAAGGTCTCAAGTTCTTCCATTTTCAGGCCATCGCAAGGCAGCCTGAACAGAATCTCTAGCAATTCCTGGTTCATAGAGATCTCGATACCTTGAACGGTGGCAGTGATGTCAGATACATCGCCTCCTCTTTTCAGAGAAAAATACTTAATAGAGGCATCCAGATAGAATTCTTCAACGATGCGCTCATCATACAAATCAGCATGATGGCTGGCAGGACGGTAGAGTCCTTGTTGTTTGATTCTGGACACAACAACCTCTATTCCATTTTTGTCTTCACCTTCAAGATTAATCCTTGCCATTACAATGGACCTAGAAACGATGCGGCCATCGATGATGGATTCCTTTTTTCTTTAGAGAAAGAGATGAAGTCTGGGAAGATGTCATTGATGTAGGAAAAGGAAGTTTGAAGAAACAAAGAACAAATGCAGTAATTTGCAGAAAGTATGTAGGTTGTTTGCTATGGACTCATTTAATATGTAGAAAGCGTAAAGAGTCAAAAGGAGCAAAATACAGTCCTTTTATATGGTGCATGGAAGGTTAGGGTTTCATACAGTGAACGGTCAGATTAAGGGATGGGAAACGTCTTTTAAAAGAACGAACAGGATGAACTTAGAGTAACCAGTACGCCTTATCCATCTGTTTTCGAAATGATAACCGGTCCCACTTCTGACAGTTCGTCTTCCCTCATTGCACGAAACGTCGGTTTTGAAATTATTAACATCGGTGTTTGAGGTAATAAAGTCCAAATGTCGTTTAAAGCATTAAAGAATAAAATGTTTGAATTTTAAAACACGGCACGTTGACTTAAAATGTTTTCAGTACGAATAAAATAATAATATAATATTAATTGACGTCCCACAGTGTATGTGTTGTATCCACGAATAATACAGTGTTCCCCCTTAAATGGTACATACATGATTCAATTCTTACAACAACATTTGGAATTCCCCTTAATTAATGCACATGTCAGCTGTATGAAGGTTTTGTACATTTTTCTTACAGTATGATCTGACTTGTTCTGAATGTAAAGTTAATTAATGTGGATACTGTATTCTTGGGTCTTACAGCATTCCCAATTCTTGACGAAGCATATAGAATCTAGTGGTGCTGAGAGGTTTTGTAAAGATGTCGGCCAACTGAATGTCTGTATGAACCTTCTCGATCCGAACATCCTTATTCTCAACATGATTCCTGATGAAGTGATGCTTCATATCAATATGCTTAGTTCGCGAGTGCAATACAGGATTGTGCGTTATTGCAATTGCACTCGTGCTATCACACATGATTGGCGTCTCTCTGGCACTGATTCCATAATCTGATAATTGTTGTTGCATCCAGAGAATCTGCATACAACAACTTCCAGCGGCATAATATTCTGACTCAGCTGCAGAAAGCAAGTTGGCCAATTGCTTCTTACTGAACCATGACACAAGTCTAGGTCCAAGAAAGTGACAAGTACCGCTTGAACTCTTTCTATCCAACTTACAGCCACCGAGATCTGAGTCATTGTGGCCAACCAAATCGAATCCCCTTCCTTAGGATACCATATTGTTCCTTTCACATACATAAAGATTCATTTGGATGTAGTGAACTGTGATTCTTTAGGTGCTACTTGATACCGAGCACATACTCCTGCAGCAAACTGGATATTGGGTTTGCTAGCTGTTAGGTACAGGATTGATCCTATAAGCTTCCTGTAGAGTGATTGATCAACCAGCTTTCCAGATTCGTCGGCACTAACTTGCATGGAATTGCTCATAGGAGTTGACGAGGATTTGGAGTTGTTCATCACAAACTTGTTGAGCAGCTCCTTGTTGTACTTCTCCTAGTTGATGAAGATTCTTGTAGGCAGCTTCTTAACCTGCAGTCCTAGAAAATAACTAAGTTCTCCCATCATACTCATTTCAAATTTACTTTGCATGAGATGAGAGAACCTTTGACATAAATCAAGGTTAGTGGAACCAAATATAATATCATCTATATATATTTGAACCATTAACAGGTCGTCTCCTTCTTGTATCTTAAATAGAGTCTTGTCCAAGCACCTTTCTCAAATCCATTATTGGTTAGGTACAGGGACAGGGTTTCGTACCATGCTCTAGGTGCTTGCTTAAGTCCATACAGAGCTTTCCGTAGTCTGTATACTAGATCTCCGCCTTTAGTGTTGACAAACCCTGGTGGTTGTTCAACATAGACTTCTACGGCGAGATCTCCATTCAGGAATGTACTCTTAACGTCCATTTGATATACTATTAAGCGCTTATGGGCAGCCAAGGCCAGAAATATCCTTATGGGTTCTAATCTGGATACAGAGGCAAAGGTTTCATCGTAATCTATGCCTTCTTTCTGTCTATAGCCTTATGCGACTAGATGGGATTTGTTCCTAATTACAAGTTCGCTCTCATCCTTTTTGTTTCTAAATACCCATTTCGTTGCAATTACAGCTTGATGTTCAGGTCTGGGTACTAGATACCATACATTGTTTCTTTCGAAACCATTAAGTTCTTCTTCCATATAAATGATCTAGTGAGAATTATTCAAAGCTTCATTAGATAAAACAGGTTCGGTTTGAGCTAAGAATACAGCTAGGGTGCACATAGCAAGTCTTCTAAGTTTCGCTTGAGATTTCCATACAGGAAATGGAGATTTCTCAGATTCAATTTTTCTTGCGCACACAGTATAGTTCCTTGTGTACTCTATATTCTCCTGTGGGTAGATACTCTAGCATCAATGTCTCCTATGATTAAATCCTGAGGGTGATCTCTCAGACATCTCCTGTCAGGTTCTAGTTCTGCATCCCGTACTGTATCTTATGGTGTTGTAGTTTCGGCTTCAGCTTGTACAGCATCAGCTTCAACTACATCTATTCTTACAGCTGCGGGGTTGATCTCTAAGTCTACGACAGGATCTGTTGGAGTTGGATGGTCATTAATGGTGACTATTTGGATATTTTGAGTTAAGTCTTCTACTCATATAGGGTCAAAATGAGGTTCATTGAAAACTACATGGACAGATTCCACTATTGTCAGCTTCCTCTTGTTAAACATCCTGAAAGCTTTGCTGACAGAGGAATATCCTACAAATATTCCTTCATACGACTTTTTATCGAAGGTTTTGAGTTGGTCTTTCCCGTTATTCAGAACATAACATCTGCATCCAAAAATGTGAAAGTATGCAATTAATGGATTTTTATTGTTCCATACTTCGTATGCTGTTTTGTTGTGATGCCCATTATGATACAATGGTTTTGTGTATAGCATGCTACATTATTGCTTCGCCCCAGAAACGTTCTGGAAACTTGCTTGCGGCAATCATGGTTCTTGTTGCTTCCTTGAGAGTCCTATTCTTTTGCTCGGCAACACCATCTTGCTGAGGAGTCTGGGATGCTGAGTATTCGTGCTGTATTCCATTGTCCGAACAGTATTGCTCTATAAAGTGTCTTGTGAATTCAATACCTCTGTCGGAACGAATGGACAAGATACTCAACCCTTTTTCATTCTTAAGCTTTCTCAGGTGCTCAGGCAACTTTGTTGTGGTTTCTTTCTTCTTGCTTAGAAATATTGTTCAATCATACCTGGAGAATAAGATGAGTTCATTGCCCACGCATGGGACTTAACAACTTCCTCAAGACAATAACAAGTTTACTCAACTAAAAGCAACATAATTAACATAGCCTCGACCCTCATCATCATGTCTGACCATCCTTTGCATGTGGTTCCCATGTTGGCTCCTCAGCTCGCCCGATACTTGAAATGCATGAAACGCATTTCCCCATTTAAGGGTTTAGCATTCGAATACCAATCAGTCCATTTGGACTGAAATCAATATTCCGAAATATCACATTTTGCATCAAAGCAGCATATCAACACATTTCAACATCACAACCATCCACACTTGGTAACCCATGGCCGTACCCATTAATATCGACCCCCAGAGGCCCTGTCGGACCGTACCTGGGTGGAAACCATTTCCGCAGCCGTACCCATTAGTATCGGGCCCCAGAGGTCCCGTCGAACTGTCCCTGGGTAGAAGAACATCAACAAACGCACATATCACATATCATAATTCGTATTGAAACCGTAACACACAGCCCAACAATCCCTCTCCCAGTACCTGCCAGCATCTCAGCCCCAGAGTTTAGAAACCTACGCGAACTATATTTGATCTCACAGCCCTCTAGCAGCTAGATTCATTCACACAGTTCTCCAACACTTGACAACAGCATTTGTTCCAGCTCTGTTACCATTTGTTGGCCACTAAGAATACAATAAACAGCTTAAAAACTGATAGTACGATAAGCTTTAGGATTTTCGAAGTTAGTTGCATAGCGAAAGTTAATTAAGTGAGTTGCTGTTAATACAACAACTAGGTTTTCTCCTGTTTGCTTGGTGCGTACAGGGTTTTTCAATGTATAATTGAATAAATCATAATTATAAAAACAATAAAGACATAAGGTAAATAACACACAGTTTAAAGTGGTTTGAGGTAAACAATCTACGTCCACTAGTCCTCCACACAGGAGTAAATAGTTTATTATAATCACTACGCACACAACTACGTGACTTTAACTAAACCTGTCTCTGTACCGTTCACACAGCTTGATACAAGGACTGTGGCCTTTCGCTGTTTACACAGATTGGCATCACGCACTTTCTTGACTCGCTTCTTCAAACATAGTTTAAAGCTTCGTCTACAATGGTATTCTTCCCACACAGGTCTGAATACGCAAGGATCTTTAGTCCACACAGGGCTAATGATTACCTCAACGGTAAAGGGTAGAACTATTCCAGCTAGATCTTTGATGCACGATAGCTGTAGGTTGTGCTGTTCTTGTTGAGGACTTAGTATATTTCTTCACTGTAGATACTGCTCTATGCTTGCGAAATATATTTTCTCTTGATATAGCTTAGATTGTCAGAATCTTGTCATAATACGCGCGAGTATGAATGTATCAAGTATCTGAAGTTCTCTTGCTTGGGGCTATTTATAACTGTTGGAAATGTGTCTGTTATAAATGTAGCCGTTGCTAGTTGGTGAGATGTTAACATCTATGATTGGCGACTTTGCTGAATATTTAAATTAAAGCAGATCACATTTAATGCTTCCGACATTCTTTTGACTTCGCATTAAATGCTCTTTAGCGCGTTCAGACTTGTCTCACTCCGACTGCATTAAATGGTGTCCTATCGTGATAAATCTTGCTTTAATTGTGAATACTTTATGAATAAACAAAGTGTATTTCATAATGGTTTAAAGCTTTCTTTAATCGATCTGTTCGATGTGTTTTACTTTTCCTAAGTAAAAACACCTCCAGTCTGTATGCTGTATCCAACGCATTACGTCTTTGCTGTAGAATATAGGCGCTGTAGGATAGACTGTAGAAGATCTTCAAGGGCTATATGGACGGGTTGTATGGAGTTTCGAGACAGCTTCCATACTGATATTTCGACTCTTTCGACTTCTTTGTTGTATGTTAGCAATTATCAAAATAGGATTGTTTATCCCAACAATTTCCCCCTTTTTGATTATACCAAAACTTCATCAAGAAATCTTCTTGATACAGAGAGGTTGTCTCTGGGTCTTCTGTCGAATGATCGGATCTTCAGTACTTAGTCTGAAAATGTGAACTGCTAGCAAGCAAGTTCTAAGAATTGAAAAAATCTGAATGCTCTCTCTCTCTCTCTAGATTTTTTCTCCTCCTTCTCTCTACAATCTTCATACACTTTCCTTGCATTTTTGAGTTTTCCGATCGGCATTCATCTGATAACGTTCAATTTTTTCGAATTTCCGCCGCCTTGAGCGGCGGTCCATCAATTAATTATCTGCCTCATGGCAGAAAAAAATAAAAAATCTGGGGGGCCTCCCGACCGTCAACTTTCCACATCCCCCAAAAACAGATCGCGGTCACCAGCAAGTGACTCCGCTTTTCCTCCAAATTCACGTGATATGGATCTCAATCCCCCCGCCAGTCAACATCTCGGCCAATTTAATAAAGAACCACGTTCTTCACCACCCGGGAATTTGGGCTTTTCCTCTCCCGTGGACCAAGATATCCCCACCCACCTCCATATTCATCCACCTACCTCACCAAAAATCAGTCAAAATAATACTAAACAAAAGGCTGGAGATTCCCGTTCCCTACCTTCTTCTCCATCTTCCCAGCCAAGTTTCCTCAATTTTTCTTCTGTCATCATCAACAAGCCGTCGGACCCTGTAATCCCGATTAGAAATCCTAATCCAACAACCCAATCCTTCCGAGATGAAGAGCAACATCTTCCTGCGGGCGAAGGTAAAAAGACCGCTCCTTCCACAAATCCGGCGGTCGCAAAGTTCTCGGCCATTAATATCGAAGGGAACCCGGTTTCTCTCGATGACTTCCCGACTCCAGCTTCCCTGGACTTTGTGGCTGCGGCCGTTTATGAAGAGGTGGCCCAAAAACTTCAACAAACTCCTGGCGAAATCATCCCTCCTGAGAGCGGTGACCACTCTTCTCGGCAAAACATCTCTATGAATCCGAAATCCCAACCCATGGGCATTTTTGCTTCGGTTTCCCAGGACCAAAATGCGAAAGCAGACCTCTGTTGAAGGTGTTTTTATTCCTCCCATCATTCCGGCTAAATCATATCGGCTGCTACTTCGGCGCGGAGCACTGCGAGGGCTTTTGGCACGGTCGGCCGGTCGGTGCGGTTCCTACGGTGGTTTTTTGAAGGAGTGTGACAAAGCATCCGAAGCTTTCCGTTTGTCGGTGGTCGGTAAGTTCTCTTATGGTAAACCGGCTAATGAGGTAATCCGAACCACCCTTCATAATATCGGTTACAAACCTTGTAAAGTTCAGTATCTCAACCTCCGCCATGTTTTAATTACATGTTTTAATGAGGAACAATTTGCTAAACTCCGTATTCAACGTGAAATACCGATAGCCGGACTTCCGATGAGGGTTTTGAAATGGACACCAGATTTTGATTTCAAAATGAACCACGGTTGTTCGGTTTGGCTTAAAGCATTTGCTCTCCCTATTCAATGGTTCGACGTTCGGAGTTTAAAAACAATTGCCAGTGTTTTTGGTGAATTTGTCATGGCTGACGAAGCTACTCTTTCAAAATCTCGTCTAAACTATGCCCGTTTTTGTGTTGAAATAAATCTGGAAACTCCTCCGGTCAAGAAATTTGAAATATCTTGTAATGGTAAATCTGTTGATATAAATGTTCAATTTGAGCATTGCCAAAATCTGTCATTTTTGCAATCATATTGTACCTTGAAATGGTATTATAATAAGAACCATAAACTCAGGCCGAATTTTGCTGAAAAAAATAAACGCCTTGCTGAAAAACTTTCTCACGTCAATCAGGCTGCCAAAAATAACAAAAAAACTGAAAAAACCCCACTGTTGATTGAACAGGAAGAATAAATATTTCAACATAAAAAGAATGATAATATTGACCTTGACTTGCACACAACTACTGTATCTCGTGGTGTGCAGGAAGAGGCCTTTCCGGTTAAGGATGCTCTATCTAATAACCCATTTCATGTTCTGAATCATGTTGAGAATGATGAAATTATTGTGCTAGATTCGGTTGAACCTCTTGATGAACATGGGTTGCGGGATGTTTATTTGACTCCTCCTGGTGACAAGCCGGACATACTGGAGAGACTTACTCTCCCTGAACTTCTGCCCGGCCGTAGTGGACTCCCGAAACATGTCGGTAATCCCCTCCCCAAGACGGAAGGAGTGCCCAAGGATATTTACGAGTGTGCTCACAAGAAACCTAACGAAGTAGAGAATAGTGACTTTTCTCGGGACACTTACTCTGCTTCATCGATTCTTGTGGCAACGGCGAGTCGACTTAGGCATCCCCGACGTTAGCCACGATATTGACTCGATCGTGTTGCGGGGCAAGTAGTCTTGGCTCTACCCAGAAACCCCGGAGTGAAAGGGATGAGCAGTGGTTACGTGATATTGAATATGGGGACAGGTTGGAAAGGGAGGCCCGGGGCCTCGTTGGTCCACCCAAAGACCATGACCGAATAGCGTCAACAACACGGAGCGCGAGGAGAAGCGCTAGAATCCAAAACCCCCTCTGTTTCTAATGATTAACACCCTCATTTGGAATGTTAGGGGATGGGTAGAAAGATGCTAAAAGGAATGTTAAAAACTGAGTAGAGACCACCACGTGAATATTTTGGCTCTAATTGAGCCTAAAATTTCACTTGATGCGGCCTACTTTTGTAAATATCTCTGTTTCGATAAAGTGGTTGCTAATCAAAGTAACCACATTTGGGTGTTCTTTGATCACAATTTTTCTTTTCAAATCTTGAAAAACACCGCTCACTTGCTCCACATGGAAGTCGGTTCAAATGCTTCTCCTGTCCCTATTATTTAACCATTGTATATGGGAAAAATACTAGGGTCGAAGGAGGAGCTCTTTGGGATGACCTTCTTCTGTTAGCAATAATCGGGGCCGTGGATTGTGGGAGGCGATTTTAATATCATTTTACACTCCCATGAAAAAAAGGTGGTGCGTCTCCTACCCCTTCGGAGATGGAAGACTTCCATGATGCTCTTTTTGATTGTAATCTTATTGACTTTGGCTTCATTGGTTCGCCGTTTATGTGGTATAGCAATTTTATTTGGCAAAGGCTCGATAGAGTTTTACACTCTCGGCTTGGTTTGATACCTTCCCGGATTAGTGTAAAACACCTATCCCGCCTTCACTCGGACCATTCGGCGATTTTATGTAGTTTTGGTAACAACAAGTTCAAACCTAAACCCTCGTTTCGTTTTCAAAATATGTGGATCAAGCATAAAGATTTTAAGGGATTGTTAGAGATTCATGGCAGATCCGGTTCATTCGTCGGGTATGCCCAAACTTTTGAACAAACTTTCGAGAGTTAAACTTTCTTTAAAAGATTGGAATAAAACACATTTTGGCGATATTTTCACTAAAGTTCTTTGAAGCTAGGGAGCTAGTGTCGGATCTTTGAGATCAAGTTTGATAATAACCCTTCCGACAACAATCTTATTTTTTAAAAATACGAGCTAATCTCAATCTTACGATGGCTATGGAAGAGGACTTTTGGAAACAAAAACCAATCTTAAATGGTGCCTCGAAGGGAGCGGAACACCAAATTTTTCATGACCTTATCAAATCCAAAAGGAGCAAAGGCAAAATCTTTCAAATTATGGATGGCATCCAAATCACGGACCCCGTCGATATCCAAAATTCTGGAGTTAATTACTTCTCTACTTTTTTTAAATGTTCTGATTTTACTCCGGCTGATATTAAGCCTGACATTATCCCCTGTCTCATTAATACTGTTGATAACCAAAATTTGTGTGCCATGCCGGATGTGGATGAAATTAAACAAGCTGTTTTTAGTATTGATCCAGGCAGTGTGGCCGGACCGGATGGTTTTAATGCCTTATTTTTTCATAAGTGCTGGGACATTATTGCTACTGATGTTTGTGAGGCAGTGTGGGATTTTTTCTCCGGAAACCCCATGCCCAAATCCTTTTCGTGTACTACTATTTCTCTTATCCCCAAATGCTCTCCCCCCCTTGCTTGGAAGGATTTTAGGCCGATAAGCCTCTGTAATACCACTTATAAAATCATTGCGAAAATCCTAAGTACCAGATTGGGCCGCCTTCTTCCGAAAATTCTCAGTCCAGCCCAATCTGGCTTCATTAAAGGCCGCCTCATTCGATAATATTTTAACGGCCCAAGAAGTTTGTCATGACATAACTACGGTGATTCAAACGTTTTGATTAAATTAGATATGGAACAAGCCTACGATAGGCTTAACTGGGCTTTTCTATTAAAATTTTTAAAAGCCTTCGGCTTCTCGGATGCTAGGGCTGCCATGATTTATCGTTGCATTTCAAATTGTTGGTTTTCGATTCTCATTAATGGGAGTCCTGTGGGCTTTTAAATCCGACAGGGGCATCGGACAAGGTGACCCCTGTCGCCTCTTCTCTTTGTGATTGCGTCCGACTATTTATCTAGACTATTGGATAAAACTTTTCTTGCCCACCCCGATATGTTTTCAAAATCGGGAAGAAGGTTCGGATTTCACACCTTGCTTATCTTGACGATGTGTTAATCTTTACCAATGCTTCCTACAATAATCTCCTCATTCTCAAAAATTGCCTAGATCACTACACCGAGCTCGGGCAAAAATTAATAACTCTAAAAGTTCTTTTATTTTTGCCAAGACGAACAATTTGTTGGTTCGTATGGTGAAACAAGCATTGGATTTTCTGAAATGAGTCTCCCAATTAATTATTTGGGAGCCCCATTGTGGAAAGGGAATCAAACTTTTGACATGTATGGTGAGCTTATTGCTAAAACCGGCGCCAAATTCAGTCGTGGAATCACCTATTACTTACCTCGGGTGGCGGACTAGAACTTATTAAAACTACCACAGGCTCTATTCCTTTCTATTGTCTCCAAGTCCTTAAACCCCTAAAAATGTCATTATCTTCTTGACGGCTTTTTAACAAATTTCTTTGGGGTTCCAACGACAATAGAAAGAGACTTCATTAGGCGGCATGGCTTAGGCTCTGTTACCCTAAGGAAGAAGGTGGTCTTGGTTGTAGGAGTGCAGGGGACATCATTAAAGCGGCTCAAATTAAACTTTGGTGGAGGTTTCGTACCTCATCTAATATTTGGACCCAATTCATGAAGGCTAAGTATTGTAAGCGTCTCCACCCCATGGTGGTTAAATCCAACCCCAATGACTCTCCTACATGGAAAAATCTTTGTGACATTCGTTCCTTAGGTGATAAATGGATTTTTGGTATATTGGTGATGGCGATATCTCGTTTGTACGACAATTGGTGCGACTTTAGCCCGCTGTCCCAATGGGCTTCTAACCCCGGCTAAACACCACCATTAACCATTTTGGACTTCACGGGTGGGATCGATCCAAACTTCTCTCCGTCATTCCCTCGGATCTTGGGGATTATGTTATGACCTTTCCCACTCATGTTGAGTCGGGCCTTATCGCTAATAAGGCCATCTGAAACTTACCTCCCACGGCGGTTTTCCTTTAAAAGTGCGTGGGAGGCTATCCGCCAACGTCATGATACTCATCTTATTTTAAAACATTGTTGGAATCAAATTATTACCCCTACTATGTCGTTTTTCATGGTTAGACTTTTGAAAAAATGGATTCCCACTCCGGACGGCCTTAGATCGAGGGGCATTATTGCTGATAATTCTTGTTTTTGTTGTGATAGCACCGAGGACCTGCCCCATCTTTTTCTTAATGGCCCGATCGCCTCTTCGGTTTGGGCCAACTTTTGTACCTTATTGGGCATCCCTCTTTTACAAACCAGATCTATTTCTTTAGTTATGTCTCATTGGTTTAATAAAGCCTCGGGTGCTATCCACATTTTACGCATCATTCCTATACTCATTCTGTGGTTTATTTGGTGCTCTAGGAACGACATGCGGGTCAAGAAGATTCCGTTCACAGCTCAGCGTGTGTGCGATCGAATTTGGGACTTTGTTCATGATTAAAGGCCACAAATGCATTCCTTGGGCACAGTTAGGCGCCCGGCTCTTCGGATATTTTGGGTCTTCATTTACCTTTGCATTTTTATTAATAATTTTGCATGTAATTGTAAAAACAAAAAAGAAAAAAATCTACATAGTGAGATGGGTCAGCCGACTCACAGGACAACCAAAATCAACACAGACGGGGCCTCAAAAGGCAACCCAGAGTCGGCGTGGGGGATTGCTAGGAATTTTTGGGCGAACCTATCTTTGCTTTTCACGAATTTATCGGCAACCATTCTAATAATTTTGCGAACTTTTTCTTTGTTGAGAGCATTTGGACCTTTGCCATGACGAAACATTCGTCAGGTTTGGGTTGAGATGGACTCGGCCATTGCCCTTTCTCTAATCAACTCGCCTAACAAGGGTAATTGGCAAGTGCTAAACATCTGTCACAAAATTGCATCATTCAGGCGTGTCATGGATATCTCATTCTCTCACATTTATCGGGAAGGGAACACCATTGCGGACCACCTCGCTAATGAAGGTTATAAGTTCAGAAATTTTCAACTTTATAGCCCATCTGATCATCAGGGAAGATTAATGGCTTGATTAGGCTCGATAAAAATAATTTTCCATATGTTAGGTTTAAATAATCTCCTCATTTATTATTGTCGTTAATTGGGGCGTGTAGAGGGCTCGTCCTCCTCAATCTCTTTGGGCGTGTAGTGGGCCTCGTCCCCACATTTAGTCCAGTTAATAAATTTGGGTTTTTAAAAAAAAAAAAAAAAAAAAGTTCATAAAAAATAAAAAAAAAGTTCTAAGAATTGAAATCATCTATAGGGCTAGGTATTACAACTTAAGCTTATGATTGGCGCAGATGCACAATCTTATAGTGTTTGTCTAGTTTGAATACAACTTAACCTATGAACTGTTATGAGACAAGTTCTTACAACTTTAAGACTTACCAAGTTTTATACTTGTTTGTTTGCGATAAATGGATTCGTAGTCAAACGGTAAAGCGATGAAGCGTAGATCATGAGCTATAGTCTTTCAAGAAAACAAATTTTATTGATAATCAAGAAAAATTACAAGTTCTTGAAAGAGTAAAAATACATAAAAGTGCATCCGCAATAATAAGCCTAACAAACAAATACAAGAAGGGCAGATAAGCTAATTCCTGTACAGAGAATGCCTCCAAGGTCTCCTTTCAGGATCATTTTCGGTCCATTTCCACCAATTGAATAGGGAATCCTTGCCTCAATCCTGCAGGATTTTTATTACATTGTCCTGCTTGGTCTCCAGAGTATTGAATTTCTCTACCAAAGTACCAACTACCAGATAAATGTCGTCTATCTTACGATCGTGCTCGTTGAGTCTGGTACTGGTCTTTTGAAGGGCGGCAACCGTCTTATCTTGGTCGATCCTAAGCTTCTCCTATTCTTGCCGTAGGATCTTCTCCCGATACTATTTCACTTGACTCAGCGCTTGCCATAATGTTGTAGGCATCATGCAGAAAGCATCCTCAATGTCATTAATAGCAGATTTCAACTTGGGGAGCTGATCATGGGCATTTTCTCTCATCCAATCAAGTTTTTTGCCAACGTCATACAGTGCCTTCACTGCGTCTTGCAGGAATACTGTTTGTCGGTCGATTGCATGGCATTGGTCGATATGGGCATCGGTGCGCAGGGAGCCAAGGTGTGGGATTTTTGAATCCTCCGCTTCTTCGAGTTGATGGAGAACCACATTGTGACGAGGACATCGTGGTCTGTCTTTTGGAAAGAAATCATCATCTGAATCACATTTGGAGCTCACATAGATGGGAGATGCAGGGGCATCTTGAGTTAGAACATCAAAGGGTGTTGTTGGTTCAGTCTCGGCAACAGGAGGGACTGATTCCTCCTGTTTGGAATGATCATCAGAAGTCAGAAGTATAGGAGACACTGAATTCTCCTGCCGACTCTCAGCTTCCGCTTGCTCCAGAAGAGGTACTGATTCCTCTTGGCAGATGGCGTGGGCTACATCTTCATGATCTGAGATAGGGTGGGCTGCCTGTTCAGGAACAGCTTGCTATTCGGGAGCGACAAGAGGGACTAATTTCTTCTGTATCTTGACTTGAGTAGCTTCATGTTTCGGGGTAGGGGACTGATGTGTCTCGGAGGTCCCATGACCCTGTTGGTCTTGCATACGAGCCAGTTCTCCTTCCCTTGCCTCTTCGTGGATGATCCTCAGACCGGCTTGTAAGGCATCATCGTCAGCGTCTGTGTCAGGGTCGGGTTTGTAGCTGTCAGAAGGAGCTTTGTCACCGGACTGTGACTTCTCTTTCAATCGAGCCTTCTCTTTTGCCATATAATAGATGGAAATCAGCTCACGACAAAAGTGATCCTCCTAGCAGAATAAGACTTCCACATTTGGGGTGTCCGTGACCTCAAGAACGAAAATTTCTTTCTCCTTCCACTCCTCCCAGTTGTACAGGTCGTCATACGGGGCAACCATGTATCTATTTGTACCTGTAGAAGAGTTTGGTTAATCAGAACTGATGGAGAGGGACTCCGTACAGTATTTGGGTCTACTTTATGGATAGGATCCTCAATAGGTATGGGAGCCTGTTTCGGAGAGGGATCCCTAACAGGGGATAATACCCTTTCTGGATATGGATCCTGTATAGGTGTGGGTCCCCTTACAGGAGAGGTGGCCTTTGGCTCCGTGACTCGCCATAGCCCTCTAATTTGGCAAATAGTTGGTAATCCGTCATAGCCGCCACTGGCTCGGGATCTGCTGCCTGTTTAGCAACCATTTCTTTCGTAGGGGTTGCGCCCTTTGGGATTACTACAACGGATTGAACAGTTAGGACATCTACAGTGACCATTGTATCCACTATAGCCTTCGTATTAGAAGCTTTCTTGAGCTTCTTCTTCGCCTTCTCTATAGCTTCTGGTGACCTACTGTCAGAGACACTTCTCTTCCTTTTCTTCTTTTCTTCACTAGCAGCCCTGACAGTGACATCACTAGGGTCACTTGAGATGGGCATACGGTTGGCAAGGGGCCTACTTGCCAGCAGTCTGAACTTATTGAAAACCGTGGGATTGGTCCCACCTATGAATTTTCCTTGGCCAATCTTCTTGCCATCGGGAGACCGTTTCACTCCACAGAAAGTGAGGATGTGTTTGAGGATGAGGCCAAAAGATTTATTCTGAGTTTCCGGCTTGACGACGTCCTCCTATATCCTTTTCATCACAATCTGGCACCAGTTGACCCTTTCGCCGGACAAGATGGCTACCATCATCCGAAAGCAAAGGTTAGTGCACATCTCAAATGCTCATGTCCGGTTCTCAATAACCCGACAGCAAAAGTCGTGGAGATAGACATACGGTAGGCAAAACTTCTTCTTGTGGCACGATGGGTGGATGTTCTTATCCGACGCGTCGCCTGTGAACAACCCCCAGTAGGCTGTCAACAATTCTTCCGACCAGAAGGTCTCAAGTTCTTCCATTTTCAGGCCATCGCAAGGCAGCCTGAACAGAATCTCTAGCAATTCCTGGTTCATAGAGATCTCGATACCTTGAACGGTGGCAGTGATGTCAGATACATCGCCTCCTCTTTTCAGAGAAAAATACTTGATAGAGGCATCCAGATAGAATTCTTCAACGATGCGCTCATCATACAAATCAGCATGATGGCTGGCAGGACGGTAGAGTCCTTGTTGTTTGATTCTGGACACAACAACCTCTATTCCATTTTTGTCTTCACCTTCAAGATTAATCCTTGCCATTACAATGGACCTAGAAACGATGCGGCCGTCGATGATGGATTCCTTTTTTCTTTAGAGAAAGAGATGAAGTCTGGGAAGATGCCATTGATGTAGGAAAAGGAAGTTTGAAGAAACAAAGAACAAATGCAGTAATTTGCAGAAAGTATGTAGGTTGTTTGCTCTGGACTCATTTAATATGCAGAAAGCGTAAAGAGTCAAAAGGAGCAAAATACAGTCCTTTTATATGGTGCATGGAAGGTTAGGGTTTCATACAGTGAACGGTCAGATTAAGGGATGGGAAACGTCTTTTAAAAGAACGAACAGGATGAACTTAGAGTAACCAGTACGCCTTATCCATCTGTTTTCGAAATGATAACCGGTCCCACTTCTGACAGTTCGTCTTCCCTCATTGCACGAAACGTCGGTTTTGAAATTATTAACATCGGTGTTTGAGGTAATAAAGTCCAAATGTCGTTTAAAGCATTAAAGAATAAAACGTTTGAATTTTAAAACACGGCACGTTGACTTAAAATGTTTTCAGTACGAATAAAATAATAATATAATATTAATTGACGTCCCACAGTGTATGTGTTGTATCCACGAATAATATAGTGTTCCCCCTTAAATGGTACATACATGATTCAATTCTTACAACAACATTTGGAATTCCCCTTAATTAATGCACATGTCAGCTGTATGAAGGTTTTGTACATTTTTCTTACAGTATGATCTGACTTGTTCTGAATGTAAAGTTAATTAATGTGAATCTTTGTATTCTTAGGTCTTCTGACATTCCCAATTCTTGACGAAGCATATAGAATCTAGTGGTGCTGAGAGGTTTTGTAAAGATGTCGGCCAACTGAATGTCTGTATGAACCTTCTCGATCCGAACATCCTTATTCTCAACATGATTCCTGATGAAGTGATGCTTCATATCAATATGCTTAGTTCGCGAGTGCAATACAGGATTGTGCGTTATTGCAATTGCACTCGTGCTATCACACATGATTGGCGTCTCTCTGGCACTGATTCCATAATCTGATAATTGTTGTTGCATCCAGAGAATCTGCATACAACAACTTCCAGCGGCATAATATTCTGACTCGGCTGCAGAAAGCAAGTTGGCCAATTGCTTCTTACTGAACCATGACACAAGTCTAGGTCCAAGAAAGTGACAAGTACCGCTTGAACTCTTTCTATCCAACTTACAGCCACCGAGATCTGAGTCATTGTGGCCAACCAAATCGAATCCCCTTCCTTAGGATACCATAATCCTATGTCGATTGTTCCTTTCACATACATAAAGATTCATTTGGATGTAGTGAACTGTGATTCTTTAGGTGCTACTTGATACCGAGCACATACTCCTGCAGCAAACTGGATATTGGGTTTGCTAGCTGTTAGGTACAGGATTGATCCTATAAGCTTCCTGTAGAGTGATTGATCAACCAGCTTTCCAGATTCGTCAGCACTAACTTGCATGGAATTGCTCATAGGAGTTGACGAGGATTTGGAGTTGTTCATCACAAACTTGTTGAGCAGCTCCTTGTTGTACTTCTCCTAGTTGATGAAGATTCTTGTAGGCGACTTCTTAACTGCGATCTAGAAAATAACTAAGTTCTCCCATCATACTCATTTCAAATTTACTTTGCATGAGATGAGAGAACCTTTGACATAAATCAAGGTTAGTGGAACCAAATATAATATCATCTATATATATTTGAACCATTAACAGTCGTCTCCTTCTTGTATCTTAAATAGAGTCTTGTCCAAGCACCTTTCTCAAATCCATTATTGGTTAGGTACAGGGACAGGGTTTCGTACCATGCTCTAGGTGCTTGCTTAAGTCCATACAGAGCTTTCCGTAGTCTGTATACTAGATCTCCGCCTTTAGTGTTGACAAACCCTGGTGGTTGTTCAACATAGACTTCTACGGCGAGATCTCCATTCAGGAATGTACTCTTAACGTCCATTTGATATACTATTAAGCGCTTATGGGCGGCCAAGGCCAGAAATATCCTTATGGGTTCTAATCTGGATACAGAGGCAAAGGTTTCATCGTAATCTATGCCTTCTTTCTGTCTATAGCCTTATGCGACTAGATGGGATTTGTTCCTAATTACAAGTTCGCTCTCATCCTTTTTGTTTCTAAATACCCATTTGGTTGCAATTACAGCTTGATGTTCAGGTCTGGGTACTAGATACCATACATTGTTTCTTTCGAAACCATTAAGTTCTTCTTCCATATAAATGATCTAGTGAGAATTATTCAAAGCTTCATTAGTTAAAACAGGTTCGGTTTGAGCTAAGAATACAGCTAGGGTGCACATAGCAAGTCTTCTAAGTTTCGCTTGAGATTTCCATACAGGAAATGGAGATTTCTCAGATTCAATTTTTCTTGCGCACACAGTATAGTTCCTTGTGTACTCTATATTCTCCTGTGGGTAGATACTCTAGCATCAATGTCTCCTATGATTAAATCCTGAGGGTGATCTCTCAGACATCTCCTGTCAGGTTCTAGTTCTGCATCCCGTACTGTATCTTATGGTGTTGTAGTTTCGGCTTCAGCTTGTACAGCATCAGCTTCAACTACATCTATTCTTACAGCTGCGGGGTTGATCTCTAAGTCTACGACAGGATCTGTTGGAGTTGGATGGTCATTAATGGTGACTATTTGGATATTTTGAGTTAAGTCTTCTACTCATATAGGGTCAAAATGAGGTTCATTGAAAACTACATGGACAGATTCCACTATTGTCAGCTTCCTCTTGTTAAACATCCTGAAAGCTTTGCTGACAGAGGAATATCCTACAAATATTCCTTCATACGACTTTTTATCGAAGGTTTTGAGTTGGTCTTTCCCGTTATTCAGAACATAACATCTGCATCCAAAAATGTGAAAGTATGCAATTAATAGATTTTTATTGTTCCATACTTCGTATGCTGTTTTGTTGTGATGCCCATTATGATACAATGGTTTTGTGTATAGCATGCTGCATTATTGCTTCGCCCCAGAAACGTTCTGGAAACTTGCTTGCGGCAATCATGGTTCTTGTTGCTTCCTTGAGAGTCCTATTCTTTTGCTCGGCAACACCATCTTGCTGAGGAGTCTGGGATGCTGAGTATTCGTGCTGTATTCCATTGTCCGAACAGTATTGCTCTATAAAGTGGCTTGTGAATTCAATACCTCTGTCGGAACGAATGGACAAGATACTCAACCCTTTTTCATTCTTAAGCTTTCTCAGGTGCTCAGGCAACTTTGTTGTGGTTTCTTTCTTCTTGCTTAGAAATATTGTTCAATCATACCTGGAGAAATCATCAACAATAACTAGACAATATTTCTTACCTCCCAAACTTACAGGGTATACAGGACCGTAGAGGTCCATATGTAGCATATCCAGAACTCTGTCAGTGGACAGGTATGATTTGACTTTCATGGTTGTTTTGACTTGTTTGCCTTTATGACAAGGTCAACAGATGCTGTCTTTTTGGAATGACACATCGGGCAAACCTCTAACCATTCCCTATCTGGCAAGCTTGTTGATTGTCTTGAAGTTGATATGAGACATTCTCTTGTGCCATATCCAGCTTTGATCTGCAGTACCCGTGGCAATAAAACAGGGAATAATAGAGCTTGTAGGCCTCCACTCAGCAATATACATATTACCTGACCTGCTTCGTGTGAGGACGATCTATTTGGTCTTGGTGTCCTTCACCCTACAGTGATCTATATAGAATCTCACCGAAAACTGTTTATCACAGAACTGGCTAATACTAAGTAGATTATATTGTAAGCCTTCAACATAGGTTACGTCGGTGACTTTGAACTTTACTACAAGCAGGGTTCCCTTCCCTCTTGTTCTTCCTTTGGACTTGTTACCGAATCGCACCTTTGGATCGCGAACTTCTACATAATCTGACAGCTTGCTAATATCTCCTGTCATGTGCCGATAACATCCGCTGTCGAAGTACCAGATTTCCTTCTCTTTGATGTCCTGTAAGCAGTGAATCTAAGTAGAATTAGGTCCCCTTTCATTGTTGGGTCCTTGTATGTTAGTGCCTTTTGTTACCCAAATTTGCCTGACACCAATTCATTTGTTGTAGGTTACTTTTGATCCATTCTTGTGGTATCTACGTGGGGCAGGCATGTAGTTGCTGTAACCTTGGCTAATATTCATGGAAAATCTAGGGCCATCATTATTATTCCAGTACGATTGCCGTCTTAGAGGTGGATCCATTTTCTTCGGCCTTACAGCTTGCCGCTTGGGTCTCCAGTTGGATTCCCAAATCTGTTGTTGATATTGCATGGTGACCTTCTTTATCTATGGATAACGAGGCTCCTATATCCAATATCTAGGCGCACTATACTGTTGAAAGTACTGGTGTGCAGGCCTTTGATATTTAGATACAGCCTTCTTTCTGAATGGCTGTTGGTGCTTTTGATATGCTCGGGGAGCATGCTATTGATTATGCCTTACATGTATTTGAGGTTGAGGGTCCCGCTGTCGATGATATTTCTTTGGTGGCGGAATTGCAGTCTTTGCCGTACATGGGGTAGCTGTTACCTTTACCGAACTCGGGGTCTCTTCAGGTATAGGACTGGGTTCCACACCCCTGACGAACACCATACTAGTTTTACCTTTATTGGAGAAGTTATATCCTAAGCCACTTTTATCATGAGCATGTTGCCCGATGCTTAGAATTTCTTCCATTTGTTTGGAGGATTTCTCGAATGATTTCAAGATGGTCTCTAATTCTTCTCGCTTTTCAAGAGATTTTACTTTGGCTTCGAGCACAATATAATCATTTGTCTTGCTTTTATTATGAGACTTAGTCTCATTTGGATCTTTGCCAAGTTGATGATTAATTTCCATGTGTTTTCAAATGTGAACTTGCTATTTTCGCAATCGATAGACATATTTTCATAGTTATTTTTCAGCAAGTCATTTTCTTCTTTCAGCTCTAAGTTCGAAATTTCGAGTTGTATGTTTTCTCGTTTCAAAGTCTCATGGGCCTTTTGAATGTTTTTGAATTCATTCATCATGTTTTCAAAGGTATGATATGCATTTATAGGAATAGTTGATGTTGATCTTACCTCATCATCACTGTCCTCACCCTCCTGTATTTCTTTGGCCATAAAGCAAATATATGCTTTATCTTCGATCTCATCATTGGAGAAGTTACTGTCAGTGACAGATTGAAGGCACTCCTCAGTCTTGGTTGATACGGGCGAGGCTTCTGATTCACCAAGGGCCTTGAGCTTGTTTTTCCGACACACCTTCTTTTGTCCTTTTCTTGTTGCTCGGCTTCCGGAAACTTTTGAACTTTAGGATGCAGACACTTATTTGCATAGTGCCCTGGTTTCCTACAGTTGTAGCACAAGTTATAATCACCAGAGGAAGGAGATTCAGAACTTACCTTGTAAAAAGGCTTGGTCCTGAAGGGAGTCTTTCCAGACTGTATGATGAACTTTTTGAATTTATGCATAAGAAGGGCCATTTCATCTTGTGACAGGATATCATCATCCCTGTCTGCAGTCTTGTGGGCGGATTTGAATGTGCTGGGTGTAGAGTTGTGTCTCCTGTCAGATACAGCAGCCAGTGTTGTAGTCTTGGCAGGTGAGTCTTCGGCCTTCTCTCTCCTGTCAATATCGTACTCAAAAGCTTTGAGGTCAGAGAAGAGGTCAAAATTAGAAATATAATTAATATTACATGATACACGCATAGCTGTAGTCTTAATGTGCCATCGGGTCGGGAGTGATCTAATGATTTTCAAAATTTTCTCCTTTTGGGTATACACTTTACCCAAGGCTTCAAGTTTACTGACAATGCCAGTGAATCTGAGGTCAAGTTCCTCAATCGTTTCGGTAGATTTCATTTTAAAGGACTCAAATTGCTGAGTAAGTTTGGAAATCTTATTTTCTTTTGAGAGCTCAGTACCCTTGCAAATTAGCTTGAGTTTCTCCTAGATTTCCTTAGCTGTCTTACAGCTCTTTACCTTCGAGAATGTGCCTTTGTCGAGAGTGAAAAACATCGCATTCTTAGAAATGTTTTCGAGGTTTGCATGCTTGCTATTGTCGGTTATCCATTGTTCATGCTCCTTCTCGCGCATTTCTGCACGAGGTTGTCCTTCTATCCTTGCGGCATGATTAACCTTCATCATCTTTATAGGACCTTCTTGGATGACGAATATCATCTCCTCGTGCATGTCAGCAAGATGGGATTCCATCCTAATTCTCCAGTCATCAAACATGTTAATCTAAAACATAGGAACCTTGTTTATCATTGAGGTATCCATATGAGAAAATAGAAAAAATAAGGACTGTTTTAAAAAATAAGTGATTTTTGAATCTGATTCGATAAAAATACGACATATTCTTTTTAGAATCAACCTATCCGATACCATTTGTTGGACACTAAGTATACAATAAACAGCTTCGAAAGTGATAGTACAATAAGCTGTACGATTTTCGAAGTTAGTTGCGTATCGGAAGTTAATTAAGTGAGGTATTGTAAATACAGCAAGTAGGTGTTCTCCTGTTTGCTTGGTGCGTACATGGGTTTACAATGTATACTTGAATGAATCACAACAATAAAGACAGAAGGTAAATAACACACAGTTTAAAGTGGTTCGAGGTAAACCCATCAACGTCAACTGGTCCTCCACACAGGAGTAAATAGTTTATTAAAATCACTACGTACACAACTACGTGACTTTAACTAAACCTGTCTCTGTATCGTTCACACAGATTGATACAGGGACTGTAGCTTTTCGCCGTTCACACAGATAGGCTTCAAGCTCTTTCTTGACTCGCTTCTTCACACACAGTTTGAAGCTTTGTCTACAATGCTATTCTTCACACACAGATCGGAATACGCAAGGATCTTTAATCTACACTGGGCTAATGATTATCTCAATGGTAAAGGGTAGAACATTCTGAACATCTTATAGGTTGTACTGTTCTCATTGAGGACTTAGTATATTTCTTCGCTCTAGATACTGTTGTATGCTTGCGAAATATAATTGCTCTTGATATAGCTTAGATTGTCAGAATCTTGTCAGAATATGCGCGAGTATGAATGTATCAAGTATCTGAAGGCCTATTGCTTGGGGCTATTTATGACCTTTGGAAATGTGTCCGTTATAAATGTAGCCATTGCTGATTGGTAAAATGTTGACGTCTCTGATTGGCGGCTTTGCTGAATATTTAAATTAAAACAGACTGCATTTAATGCTTCAGACATTCTTTTTGGCTTCACATTAAATGCTCTTCAGCGCGTTCAGACTTGTCTCACTCCGGCAGCATTAAATGTTGTCCTGTCAACAATAAATGCTGCTTTAACCGTGAATACTTTATGAATAAACAAAGTGTATTTCACAACGGTTTAAAGCTTTCTTTAATCAGTCCTGTTGGATGTGTTTTATTTTTCTTAAGTAAAACACCTCCAGCCTGTATGCTGTATCCAACCCATTGCGTCTTTGCTGTAGAATGTAGGCACTGTAGGATAAATTGTAGAAGATCTTCAAGTGCTGTATGAACAGTCTGTATGGAGTTTCCAGACAGCTTCCATACATAGCGATATTTCAACTCTTTCGACTTTTTTGCTATATGTTGGCAATTATCAAAATAGGATTGTTCATCCCAATAGTTCCTTTCTTCTTCAGATAGAGAGATGATGTCTGAGATGAAATCATTTTCAAAGTTAAAGATAGAGAGAGAGAAAGACATACGCAGAAAATTCTTAAGTGTTTAAGTTGTATGATGTAGGCTCGTACTATTGCAAAGGCATTAAAGGGTCTTGGGGTCAGCATACTGGCCCTTTTATAGTCATACAGTCATATTTAAGGGATTGGAACGATTTTTGAATCAACGTACATGATGGATCCGAATGTAAATTGTACGACTTATCCATCAATTTTGAAATTAAGCTACTCCCACATCTGACACATTACTACCTCTACTATTACACGTTTAGTGTCGAAAATAATTAGGAAGTTTCATTTTTTGTTTTTATATTATAATAGTTGTAGGATATTTGGCCATAAATAGCCCTCATCTTTATTTGTAAGGGATACCTTGAAAGATATGGCAAAATTGTGAGTATTTATGCCAGAAAATTTTTTATTCATTATTAAGTTGAGTGTTTCTCCAAAATGTGATTTGTGGAGGGTCACTTAAACCAAATTCCATGTGAATTTAATTTACTTGGCAAGGTTTTTAAACCCTATTACATGTTTGAACTTCGCCTTTCATAGTTGTTGTGGCAGGTCTCATTAGAAGAACGGGAGTAAAGCCCTTTTTACTTACTTTGTTAAAATTCTTGAAACCAAATTTAAATTATTGTGTTGATTACCACGGCGTGTCACGTGGGGATCGCATTTCCTTTTGTATTAAGGCAAGTTAATTCTTGCTTGGTTATGAGGATAATAATTATGTGTATGTTGTATGTATGACATACGCGTTATATGCTTTAGGTATTTTTGATGCATATTTAGATAATATTGTTGATGATGTCTGTAATATCCTAAATTTTCAAGCAGTTTTGTTTCGATGATTTTTGGAATATTGATATGGTGAATTTATTTTTGTGATTTTATGTGAACAGAATTTAAGATGTCGGATGGTCTTTTCTAATTCCGTCGAATAATCGTTTATAGAATGCAGCGGTGTACAACGTTATATTCTCTAATAAATTATTCGATGAAGATTAGAGAAATTATACCGAGTAAGTAAGGGATTCCTGAGTTGTCATAGATATATTGAAGATGTAATTCTGTTCTCGGACCATTTAATATACGAAAAGAGTACCGAAATTGTTAGTGAAAATAAGATTGAACACATTTTTAGAATGTATTGTGCACAAGGTTCGACTTTGAAAAACCATGACTGATCCTTGGAAACTTAAAAATTTCTTAGACATAACAGTTCGAAAGAGCATCAAGTTAGCTTTTTAATGGTCCAAACAGTGAGTCAATCCGAGTTCGGACGAGAAAGTTATGGTCGATCTAATGGAAACTATCTGCAGAAATTTAGTTCCGTCAACGGAAATCCACCCATGCAGTAATATTACAGATGTAATTCATAAAAATCAAATCGTCGGATTAATATGGAACTTTTACAATCTGTTCCTCGACACCATAAAGTGTACTTTGAATGGTGGAGATTAGATTTGGATTTACAATGTGAGCGCTATAATCAAAATAACGAGAGGTTCCTGCTTTTTGGATTCATATTGAGAAGTGTCTCTTTTATAGATTTCCGAAGATTTTACTGTTGGATTATGCTGAATTTTGGATATATTATTTATAAAATAGTTTGGTACAATATGAACGGTGGAGATTATATTTGGATTTTGTTAGTAAGAGTTGTCTCTCGGACAGTAGTTGTATTTTGAAGGATGTATTTTGTCCCACATCGGTTGAAAATGAAGGGGAGAAACCTTGTTTATGCTATATGGATGTTTGTTTATCCCACATCGGTTGAGAATGGAAGAGACAAGTCTTGCTTATGCTATAAATATGTGTGTTTGTCCCACATTGGTTGAGAGTGGAGGGGATAAGTCTTGATTATATGTGTTTATCCCACATCGGTTGAGAATAAAGATGAGAAGCCTTGTTATGCTATAAGAATGTATTTTTATCCCACATCAGTTGGGAATAAAGGGAAAAAGCCTTATTTATTCTATATAATGAGTCTTGGTGTCTTCCTTACAAGTACACCCAAGTAATACACTTTAGTCTTATTTGATTCAGATTAAATTTCTTTCTTGTATTCTCTTTAAAGAGATTTGTGAGAAGGGTGAAAATCATGTAGACTTGTAATAATGTAGGGGTGTCAAGTTAGAAGAAAGATTCTATATGATTGTAGAAATTTATCATATAGTGAAGTCTCTTTTGAGTGGATCGTGGTTTCTTCCGTATTTGGAGTTTCATTTTTAGTGGAGCGGCCATGATTGAATAGCTTGATGAAGGGCAAGATATGGTCCGATTTTACTTAATTTTGGATAGCGTGTTGCCGACTCATGGTCCTTCATTTTGACTGGTTGGATCGTGATTTGGAGTTCCATATCGTGAGATATTGGTGCTGCACGTTACTGGGAAGATTCGGCTTCGTCGTATCGACACTGAGGCAAGTTTATACTTGTTCAGTTCATAATATTTAATGAATGGTTTCGATCTCATTTCATTTATAATTCATATAGCAATGATATTATAAATATGCATTGTGAAGATAATAGTTTTTGGATTGTACTTTGGTTTGGATTAAATCATAATGTATATGATTTAAATGTGTTTGGTGAAGGCGGAGATGTGCGTTATCTTTGGTCTGTGATATAAAATGTCGGATATCGAGAATAGTTTACCGTGTCAACATTGATGTCGGTATGGTGGTTATTGATTATAATGTATTGTACCTCATTCGAGATTATTTGATTAAATGTGTATTCGTTCAGGGATGTTTGTTCGTGGAAAGGATATTATCTCCGGCTTCGAGGTAATTTAAGTATTATTCAGTTAAGAGGATAATTATTCTGATGAATAGTTTATATGTTGTATGTTGAGATGTCATATGATGAGATTTGTATTGACTGTTCGTTAAGGGATGTTGATCCCAGGACCATTATTTGGTATAGATGGTTGTGTTGATCGATCGGTGAGGGATGATGATTCCAGGACTGTTGTATTGAAATTGTTGATCGTGTAGATCACTATTTGGGGATGGTGATCCTAGGATGGTTGTTTTGGATATTGTTGGTCATGTCGATCTTTCATTATCAAGTTGTCATTGTTCACTTCGGTGAGTCTTTTTGATCCTTATTGGATATGTGATTCTTTGAGTTTCACTGTCATATTATATCGTGACATAGATGGAGTCATATAAACATGTCGATTGGTTATGTGTAGAATTTTTAGGGCGGGCACATATAGTCATGTGCTGGTTTTTTATCTCACATTGAGCTGTGCACACGAGACGTACTTCGTGAGACTGATTATGTACAAGACCACACGTGTATTCTCTCGATACCCGTTGGTGGCTTGTTCACGGACACATTTCCAGATCAGGCGTACCGTGATATCCATCTTGAGCCATATTGATTGGTCGTTCATACTCCATGTATGGTTGGGTATGTTCGACGATTTACGACTAGTTGTTCATATGCCCGAGGGGTATGTTTGACAGTAGGGTTTGATTCTTTGCAATCCACTATGTGTGATTTGTATAACGCTTGAGAATTTTATTCTCTCGTATATCTGTCCCTGTGGTTCTTTGTTGATCTTGTTTGGAGTTTACCATGTTGATGGTATTCTCGATCATTAGTGGTCCTTTGTTGATCATGTTGGAGCTTACCATGTGATGGTATTCTCGGTTATTATTCATCTCTCGTTGGAAGTATTGGAGTTTTATGATATTCTCGGTTGTGTTTTGACATTTGATTGGTTGTATTTATAATGTCAATGATATTCTCGGTTGATGTATTGGTTGATTATTGTTACAGGCGTATGAGCATTCGGACTTTGTGTCGATGTTTTGGGACTTTTGTCATTTTTTTGAGGTAGTTTATATATAGATGTATTATGTATTATTGGTTTTCATCAAGATTGGGATTTGATTATGCGATTCGGCAGGTAGGATTTGGCACGGATAGATTATTCCATACTTGAGTTATAATGATGTTTTGAGGATCTTGGTATTGTTTGAATACAATACAGATGATTATTTGAGTTTATTTTGTCATTTGAGAATGCGAGATATGGATTATGGTAAGGGTAGATTTGATATGGATTACCATAAGTCGGTAAGGTTATGACGGTAAGATTATATTAGTAGTATTCTTACTTTGTAATTACATTGGTATGTAATTATTTATGTGATGTGATCGTTATAATTATTGAGTATTGTGGCTAACCCCACCGTGGGCTTTATTTTTAGGTACTCGAAGATTGAGCTAGTAGCGGTCGTGAAGAGATGAGCTTCCTGGGTGATACTGGTTATGGCATATATTTTTGGAAATGAGTATTTTACCGTTCATTATATTCTGCTGCAAATGTATAGTTTTAACCATGTTTATACCAACTGTGTGTGTATTTTAAAATGGCCTTTTGTTATTTTGCAAACTTAGGTTTATTTCGCAAATTTTTTTTCCCTAAACTATCTTATCGGTGGGTACAAGTAATGACTTAATGTACGTGAAAATGTTGAAATTTAGTATTTTTGCCTTGTACTTTCAAATGAAATTTTAGGATGGTATCTGGAAATATATATTTTGGAAAGTATTTAAGTATTTGAAAGTTATTACTGTTTTTACCTATTGGCGTGTTTGAAATGATTGTGATCATAATTTTAGCCTGGTGGGTTCCAACGCGGAGCCCACGATGCTGTAATATCCCTGGTTGGTTTGGGGGTGTTACAGAAGATGGTATCAGAGCTTGGGTTTTTGTGAAACCCGAGCATGTGTGTTATATGGATCTACCGGTGCGGTATTAGCGAGATGTTTGTAAAAAGTGATTTATTGACTTTTGAGTTAAACTGATTTTGGAGTTACCAGAACTTTTGAGATATTTTTAAAATTGCCATAACTGCGGTATTGGCATTTTTATGTTTTTGTCGAGACTTGTGCAAATGCGTTTGCAATGGTATTGAGACTTTGAAAGTGGGGTTGTATGCTAGTATCACGGGAGATCATCGTCTTCACATACCTGTAAGTACACTATTTTGGTTATTCGCTTGTGGTGATGATTGATCATTTTCATGATGATTTTTGGATATTCTGATTGAGCTATTGTTTATGCTAGAATTACAAGTTTCGAGGACGAAACTTATTTTAAGGGGGTAGTATGTAATATCCTCAATTTTCAAGCAGTTTTTTTCGATGATTTTATTTGAATATTGATATGGTGAATTTATTTTTGTGATTTAATGTGAACGGAATTTAAGATGTCAAATGGTATTTTCTAATTCCATCGAATAATCATTGGTAGAATGCAGCGGTGTACAACGTTATATTCTCCGATAAATTATTCGACTAAGATTAGAGAAATTATCCAGAGTAAGTAAGAGATTCCTCAGTTGTCATAGATATATTGAAGATTCAAATGTGTTCTCGGACCGTTTAATATATGACAAGAATACCGAAATTGTTAGTGAAAATAAGATTGAACACAGTTTTAGAAAGTATTGTGCACAAGGTCCGACTTTGAAAAATCACCACTGATTCTTGGAAACTTAAATATTTCGAAACAACATAATTTGAAAGAGCATCAAGTTAGATTTCTAATGGTTCAAACAATGACTCAATCCCAGTTCAGATGAGAAAGTTATGGTCAAACTAATGAAAACTATCTGCAGAAATTTAGTTCCGTCAACGGACATCCACCCGTGCAGGAATGTTACAGATGTAATTCATAAAAATCCAACCGTCGTAATAATGTGGGACTTTTACAGTCAGTTGTCAACACCGTAAAGTGTACTTTGAATGGTGGAGATTAGATTTGCATTTACAATGTGAGCGTTATAATCAAAATAACAAGAGGTTCCTGTTTTTTGGATTCATATTGAGAAGTCTCGGTATTTTATTAATTTCACAAGATTTAACCGTTGGATTATGCTGAATTTCGAATATATTATTCATAAAAGAGTTTGGTACAATATGAACGGTGGAGATTATATTTGGATTTTGTTAGTAAGAGTTGTCTCTCGGACCGTAGTTGTATTTTGAAGGATGTGTTTTGTCTCACATCGGTTGAAAATGAAGTGGAGAAACCTTGTTTATGCTATAAAGATGTGTGTTTGTCTCACATAGGTTGAGAATGGAAGTGACAATTCTTTCTTATGCTATAAAGATGTGTGTTTGTCCCACATTGGTTGAGAGTGGAGGGGATAAGTCTTTATTATGTGTGTTTGTCCCACATCAGTTGAGAATAAAGATGAGAAGCCTTGCTTATGCTATAAGAATGTATTTTTGTCCCACATCAGTTTAGAATAAAGGTAAAATGCCATCTTTATTCTATATAAGGAGTCATGGTGTCTTTCTTACCAGTACACCCAAGTAATACACTTTAGTCTTATTTGATTAAAATTAATTTTTTTTCTTGTATTCTCTTTAAAGAGAGTGGTGAGAAGAGTGAGAATCATGTAGACTTGTAATAGTATAGGGGTATCGAGTAAAAAGAAATACATTCTATATGACTGTAGAAATTTATCATATAGTGAAGCCTCTTTTGAATGGATCGTGGTTTTCCTCCGTATTTAGAGTTTCATTTTTAGTGGAGCAGCCGTGATTTAATAGCTCGTTGAAGGGCAAGATGTGGTCCGATTTTACTGAATTTTGGATAGCTTGTTTCCGACTCATGGTGCTTCATTTTGACCGGTTAGATCTTGATTTGGAGTTCTATATCGTGAGATATTGGTGCTGCACGTTACTGTACATATTCGGCTTTGTCGTATCGACATTGAGGCAAGTTTATACTTGTTCAGTTTATAATATTTAATGAATGGTTTCTATTTCTTTTCGTTTAAAATTCATATAGAAATGATATTATAAATATGCATTATGGAGATAATAGTTTGTAGATTGTGCTTTGGTTTGGATTAAATAATAATGTATATGATTTAAATGTGTTTGGTGAAGACGGGGATGTGAGTTATCTTTGGTCTGTGACATAAAATGTCGGATATTGAGAAAAGTTTATTGTGTCGATATTGATGTCAGGATGGTGGTTTATTAATATTAATGGATTGTACCTCATTAGAGATTATTCGAGTAAATGTGTATTCGTGAGGGATGTTTCTTCGTGGAAAGGATATTGTCTCCGGATTTGAGGTAATTTAAGTATTGTTCAGTTAAGAGGATAATTATTTTGATGAATAGTTGTATATGTTGTATGTTGATCTGTCATATGATGAGATTTGTATTGACTATTCGTTGAGAGATGTTGATCCCAGGACCATTATTTGGTACTGATGGTTGTGTTGATCGATCGTTGAGGGATGATGATTCCAGGACTATTGTGTTGAATTGTTGATCGTGTTGATCATTCTTTAGGATGGTGATCCCAGGATGGTTGTTTTGGATATTGTTGGTCATGTCGATCTTTCATTATTGAGTTGTCGTTGTTCACTTCGGTGAGTCTTTTTTATCCTTATTGGATATGTGATTCTTTGAGTTTCATTGTCATGTTGTATCGTGACATATCTAGAGTTATATCTGTGTGCCGATTGGTTATGTGTAGGATTTTCAGGGCAGGCACATATAGTCATGTGTTGGTTTTTGAGCTCACATTGAGCTGTGCACACGAGACGTACTTCATGAGACTGATTAGGTACAAGACCACACGTGTATTCGATCGATACCCATTGGTGGCTTGTGCAGGACACATTTTCGGATTGGGCGTACTGTTATGTCCATCTTGAGCCATATTGATTGTTCGTTCATACTACATGTATGATTTGTTATGTTCGACAGTTTTTGATTGGCTGTTCATATGCCCGAGGGGTATGCTCGACAGATGGGTTTGTTTCTTTGAGGTCCACTATGTGTGATTTGTATAATGTTTTGAGAATTTTATTCTCTCGTATATATGTCCATGTGGTTCTTTGTTGATCTTGTTTGGAGTTTACCATGTTGATGGTATTCTCGGTCGTTATTGGTCCTTTGTTGATCGTGTTGGATCTTACCATGTGATGGTATTCTCGGTTATTATTGATCTCTCATTGGTAGTATTGGAGTTTATCACGTTGATGATATTGTCGGTTGTGTTTTGACATTTGATTGGTCGTATTGGAGTTTATAATGTCGATGATATCCTCGGTTGATGAATTAGTTGATTATTGTTATTGATCGTATGAGCATTCGGACTTTGTGTCGATGTTTCGGGACATGTTGTCATTGTTTTGGGGTAGTTGATATACATATGTATTGTGTATTATTGGTTTTTATCGGGATTGAGATTTGATCACGCGATCTGGTAGGCGGGATTTGGCACTGATAGATTACTCCATACTTGAGTTATAATGATGTTTTGAGGATCTTGGTATTGTTTGAATACAGTACAGATGGTTGTATTTGAGTTCATTGCATCATTTGAGAATGCAAGATGTGGATTATGGTAAGGGTTGATTTGATATGGATTACCATGAGTCATTAAGGTTATGACAGTAAGATTACATTAGTAGTATTCTTACTTTGTAATTATATTGGTATGTAATTATTTATGTGATGTGATTGTTATCATTGTTGAGTATCGTGGCTGACCCTGTCGTGGGCTTTATTTTTAGGTACTCGAAGATCGAGCTAGTAGCGGTCGTGAAGAGATGAGCTTCCTGGATGATATTGGTTATGGCATATATTTTGGGAACTGAGTATTTTACTGTTCATTATATTCCGCTGCAAATGTATAGTTTTAACTATGTTTATACCGACTGCGTGTGTATTTTAAAATGGCCTTTTGGTATTTTGCAAACATGGGTTTATTTCGCAAAACCTTTTTCCCTAAACTAACTTGTTCCCAAAATGGCCTTTTAGTATTTTGCCTTGTACTTTCAAATAAAATTTTATGATGGTATTTGGAAAAATATATTTTTGAAAAGTATTTAAGTATTTGAAACTTATTACCGTCTTTGCCTGTTGGCGTGTTTCAAATGGTTGTGCAAATAATTTTAGCCCGGTGGGTTCCAGCGCGGGGCCCAAGGCACTGTAATTGTAATATCCGGGGATAATTTTTTTTTTTCGTGTTACTGCTGAGTTGTACGTATTCATTTGGAATTGTACAAGTGTTTTTGTTTTGGACTGATACAATGTATATTGTATTGGAATATTTCGGGATCGAAATATTATGCTTGTCGTCGGGTTGGTTTCGTCGTTTGAATGTTGGTTGCAGAGTTTGGATTTTTGGCTAAGTTCATAGCCTTAGCGTATGCTACGGATGTAGCATTACGTAATCTAGCGTGTTGCTATTACGTACGTTATGCCTGTAAGGTTACGTACGTAATGCTTGGTAGGTGGCAGGAACCTTCCTCGTAGTCACTTTCGGACGGTGGGTCCCGAGCATCTTCCGATCGGATCTCACTATTGCAGTCAACGGACCGCACGCACGTTAAGAGGTGAACTCTACGCACGTAATGCAGGTCTTGTTAACGTCGTAATATGTTTTTGTTTACGACGTTAAGGCCTTCATATTTTAGTCGATTAGTTACGGATTTACATTACGTACGTTAAAGTCTTAGCATAGCGTACGTAATGCCTCTTACGTACGTTAACCATAATGTATAACGTACGTAATGAATTGGTCAGTCTATTTATCTTGGTTTCGTCTTTCATTTCCTCACGAACCAAAACACAATTTCTCTCCCTAGAATCGTCCGTTTGGACTTGTTATTGATGTTTAGCACCTTCCAACTCGATCTTGATCATCCTAGCTTGGATTGAAGCTTGAAGTTGGAAGCTTGTTGGTGCTTCTTTGGTGTTTGGAGGCTTCTTCTTGTTCATCTTTGGTAAGTTCCCTCAATCTCTTGTTCTTCAAGTGATTTTCAAGTTTTTGTTGTTTTCTTCGGGTATTGTTTGATTAATGGAGTATATCATGATTCTTCATGGTTTTGATAAACTTTTGATGAAGAACATGATAGTATTACTTGAGTTGGATTATGTTCTTGATGTTTTAGATTGTTTGGAGGTTTTTAATCATGTCTAGGAAGGATTATGTTAAGATTGTTATATGATTAACATAGCCTTGAGATGATTATTGTTGTTGGTGGTGTTCTTGAAAGATTTTAACCATTTTAGTAAGGATTTATGATGATTTAGGAGGTGATTATCATGATTTGAAAATGGTTGAGTGAATCTTGTTGTTTAATCCGAATTCACGATGTATGGATGAAGGATTTTTGTTTCAAACATCATGATTTTTGAGTTGATCATGTTCTTGGGGTGATAATGATAATATTGATAATATTATCATTGTAGGAGGATCAATTTGATGATATTGGTGATATTATCATTTTGAGATGATTGTTTTGATGATTGTTCTTAAGTGAATCATGTTGAATGGATTTCACAAGTGTTAAGAACGTAATGATCATGTTAATTGATCATCGAGGTGTTGGAGGATGTTAGAATTCATAGTTGAGAACTATGATATTCGTTCGTGCGGTGTGGTCGATTCATGCTTGAATCAGGCTTTGTCCTTGTCGTTGTTTTCTATTGATTTTGTGTTTTTGAATGAATCGTTTTCATTCAAGGTTGTTCGAGTGTTTGTGATCGTCGGGAGGCGTCGTTTCGTGCCAGGACGTTGATCGTGGAAGGACTTTCTCGCCTTCGGTTTGAGGCAAGTTTTATACTTGTACTGGTCAATGAGATTAATGTTATCATATATGTGTATGAATGTATTGTATCATTTTGAGACTTAGTCTCTCCGTGATTTGTTGATATTCGGGAATTGTTTGATGCAATACCCTTCGACAATTATGCTAGATGTTATTGTTATTCGTTAACAGCCGGTTTAAGGCATTGAGATTCTTGTTGATACTGATGTTGTCGACATCCGGTTCGCGGTATCGATGTATCGATTATTATTGTTGACGTTAATGTCGTTCTGAGGAATCGTTGAATCGTTATTACTGAATTGGAACTATCGCTATGATGTTGCATTGGCCGATTGAAGGCGTTGGATATATTCGTTTATTATATCTGTTTCGGTGGTCAGTTTAAGACGCCGGGACATCCACTCTACCGTATCATTGTGTATCGATTGACCGTTCTGAGGTAATCGATGTATTTAATTGGGATTATCGAAGATAATTCCCATCCGTTGTATCATTGTGTATCGATTGACCGTTCTAAGGTAATCGATGTATTTAATTGGGGTTATCGAAGATAATTCCCATCTGTTGTATCATTGGTTATCGATTAACCGTTCTAAGGTAATCGATGTATTTAATTGGGATTATCGAAGATAATTCCCATCCGTTGTGTCATCGTTATCGATTGACTGTTCTAAGGTAATCGATGTATTTAATTGGGGTTATCGAAGATAATTCCCATCCGTTGTATCATTGGTTATCGATTAACCGTTCTAAGGTAATCGATGTATTTAATTGGGATTAGCGAAGATAATTCCCATCCGTTGTGTCATCGTTATTGATTGACCATTCTAAGGTAATCGATGTATTTAATTGGGGTTATCGAAGATAATTCCCATCCGTTGTATCATTGGTTATCGATTAACCGTTCTAAGGTAATCGATGTACTTAATTGGGATTATCGAAGATAATTCCCATCCGTTGTGTCATCGTTATCGATTGACCGTTCTAAGGTAATCGATGTATTGAATTGGGACTATCAAGGATAGTTTCCATCCGTTGAGTTGTTGTGATCGATTGGGCATTCCAAGGCAATCGAGGTATTTGAATTAGGACCGCCATGCACAGAGCCCAACCATGAGTTATTGTTGTCGTGTTGGCCGACTCAAGGCAGTACGCTATTATTCTTGTGAATTTGATAATCTTGGGATCGTTACTGTTGTGATTAATTGGGTTTTAAAGGCTAGTCTCAGCTAGTGCTCGATGGGTAAGTCTGGGGCTTGAACCTTCGCGGTTGGTTTCCCAGCACCTGCAATTCAGCAGGTCACAGTCATTGGATGACCTCATTCTGATACGGCTTCGTGCCGTGGCTTCGGCCCTCATTGTGATACGGCTTCGTGCCGTGGCTTCGGCCCTCATTGTGATACGGCTTCGTGCCGTGGCTTCGGCCCTCATTGATACTGACTTGGTGTTTGGCTTCGGGCCATTGTGGTGATTAGCGGCTTGGTGAGTGACATTCGGGGTATTATGATGATAAACGGCTTGAGTGCTCATTTGTCAGGCCATTGTGATGTATCGGTATTCCTGTTGGAGCCTTCGGGCATTGTGATTCGTATCTATTTCAGTGTTTGGCTTGGTTTACCTTTGGGTGATGTATTGTTGTGTTCTGTATTGATGATTCGCCGTTGGGCACTTGTGTACTAACTTGTTGAGCAGGTATTGATCGTATGCCGTGGGCATAGTATTCCACGAATGCTCGATTCTTACTTTAGTTTGTGAGCATCTCGTATTACCATTACTATACTTTTCATTCTGCCCTGTGGATGCATATCATGTTGTACATGTATTTGATAATCATTATCTGGATGACTGACCCCGTGGGGGCGGAACATGTTTTCATGTTTTAGGTGTTTTCGAGGAGAGAGTTGAGACACAGGGGCATGACAGTGGCGACGAGGCATTCGAGCGATACTAGTCTGAGATGTTTTGGTGTTCATGTCAGTCAGACAGTTGGAGTACCCCAGTTTTTTTCAGTCTTTGTCATTTTGTATTATCCGAGTAAGGCTCGTGGATGTTGTTGTATCTTATTTTGGCCATGTAGGCCCACTGTTGTCATTGAAATTCCATATCGGAATATTATGTTGGATGTCAGTGTAGGGATTGTGATTCCCCTTTTGGTCAGTTAATTGTATTTTTGGTCGTGTTAGCCTGGTGGATCTCCTGGTGTGGGGTCCACGGCGCTGTAATGATCCAATGGGTTTTGGGGGTGTTACAGAAGATGGTATCAGAGCATTGGGTTGTGAGATACCCTGATATGTGAGTTATGTGGTTCTACCGACGCGGTAGTAGTGGACTGTCAGGTTATGACAGTCTGGACAGTCGGGCTTTGTGAGTCGTGGTAGTTGAACGACTGTATGAGTCATTCTTTCATCGATTCATTGTCAGTGAAGACTAGTATCGCAAGACCTCGAATCTTCGTATGACCTGTGTAAGGACTCGATTCTCTTGTATGTTCATACATTCATTATGCCATTGATTATACATGTTTTGTTGAAATCTGTAGGTAACATTTGTGTTACGATTCATTCATGATTATTTGTTTGGAGCGTGCGGGCTCAGTATTGGCTATAATTAGCATGTTTGAGGTGACTATTTATCTGTTGAGTATGTATATTCGTGTTTGGCTAATGACATAGCATTGTGGATTGGCCGTTGAGGCATATTTGAGCTTTGTTCATGATCGAACGTTATTCTTTCAGTATGGAAAGAGGAATCCGAGAACGTGGCAGAGGGGGTAAAGGCTACAGAGCAGGCCGAAACCCAGAACCTCATGTTTATACGCGTACGGGTGCCGATATGGATTAGAATTCTGCCAGAGATGTGACTTATGCGACCGGTTCCCCTTCGAAACGTCATACTCGAGGAGTCGATCAGACTGACATCGACCCTTTCTTGCTTATGAGGGGCATGATGACCCAGATGACTCAAATGACACAGATAATGGAAACCATGTAGACTTCGATGGTTCGTGGTACACAGCAGCAAGGACTACAGGTGCCGTTTTATGGATAGTCCAGGAGAGTGAGTCAGATTATCGGCGACATCTCTCGTCAGAGGCCACCTATTTTTGAGGGTTCGTCGGAACCAGCTGATATTGTTCATTGGCTTGAACATTTTGATAAACTCTTCGACATGGTTCAGTGTCCGGAAGAGAGTAAGGTGGCAGTAGCGGCTTACTATTTGAGTAAAGGCGCTTATTCTTGGTGGCTTTCTGTGAAACCCACCGATCGTGATTGTGTTTGGAGTGAGTTCAAGACTCTCATGTTAGAGAGGTATTATCCGGCTCCACTTCGTGAAGCCAAGATGTCAGAGGTGTTGAACCCCGAATCCGTCGAGGACGAGGGTGTTATTGTTATCGCTGAGAAGTTTCAATGACTTTTTCAGTTTGCTTCTTCTGTTATCCGTACTGAAGCGGATAAGATCAAGTATTTTAGCAAGAGGCTGAACCCACGGTTGAGGATGCAGTTGTTCAATAATAATTGTAACTCACTTGGCGAATTCATCGAGAAGGCTCTTGCAGTAGAGCTTTTGATCAAGGAGCCTGCTCAGAAGAACCCTTCAGTTTCTTCTGGTGAGTGGACTAGGATGCCGGTTCATTCAGAGGGACATCGGGCTCCGACGTCTAGGAGGTCGTTTTCTAGTCGTCCTCGTGCTGGGAAAGCATCTTCTTCTCAGGAGACGAGTTTGACTGTTGTTTGCTTTAATTGTGATTCAGCGGGGCACGTTAGCACCCGTTGCACTGTGCCAGCTATTGCTTGTTTTCTGTGTGGGAGGCAGGGACACCTTCAGAAATACTGCAGGAGTTCTAGTGCCAGTAGATCTCAGGAAAGCTCACGGGCCTCAAGATATTTTGTTACTCTAGTCCGTACTTCATCCAAGGGGTCCTATCAGGCTTCGAGAGCCAGAGGTATGGACAGCCAAGGAGGAGCAGCGAGTCCAGATTTGGGTCTTTCGTGAGTCGATGAGATCGAGGAGCCCGATGATATGGAGGAGGTTGATTTCGGGTACGTTTGAGATGTAGTCTTGATTTGTATTTTCCTTGTTTCTCGGATTGATATTTGACTTAGTTTGTATTGTAATATTGTGGTTGTGAACCATTTATTATTGATCTATCTTGTTATGATAGCTTTTGAGAATCTTGAGATTTGACGCCGTCTGATGCGTTATTCTTTTCCTTTCGGTATTGTACCAGAGATTTTTGTGGTGATCTAGGTAAACGTTCATTGTGATTCGAGACGTCAAGTTGCGAGGACTTGAGTGTGCATTTGATATGGTCCTGAGGACTATATTTGTGCATTGTTATTCTCTTTTGTGACGTAAGTCAGTGATAGCGTAGACGTTCGATGCTAATGAGAACAAGGGAAGTGTACACCGATGGTTGTAGGCATGTACAATGGGCGACTCCCGCGGGATGTGTACGCTGGTGATACTAGTCATGCGGTTGGTACGACTTCCTGGCTGGTCTCTAGCGGGAGAGTTATGATTCGGCTGATCTCGCAGTTGGTTGAGTGTTTTTATCCCCTGTTTTTCGCTGTGATCGAATAGGAGACGCGGGAACCCGTGGGGTTGGCTCGATTACTCAGGTGAAGTGGTTCGCAGTGAGGAGTATTCCTGGAGATGTTGTTTTCTTATCCGGATGGATAGTCTTTATCCCTTGTTGCGTACCCTGAGTTTCGGGGACGAAACTATTTTTAAGGGGGGGAGTATGTAATATCCGGGGATCATTTTTTTTTCGTGTTACTGCTGAGTTGTACGTATTCATTTGGAATTGTATAAGTGTTTTTGTTTTGGACTGATACAATGTATATTGTATTGGAATATTTCGGGATCGAAATATTATGCTTGTCGTCGGGTTGGTTTCGTCGTTTGAATGTTGGTCGGAGAGTTTGGATTTTTGGCTAAGTTCATAGCCTTAGCGTACGCTACGGATGTAGCATTACGTATGCTAGCGTGTTGCTATTACGTACGTTATGCCTGTAAGGTTACGTACGTAATGCTTGGTAGGTGGCAGGAACCTTCCTCGTAGTCACTTTCGGCCGGTGGGTCCCGAGCATCTTCCGATCGGATCTCACTATTACAGTCAACGGACCCTTACGTACGTTAAGAGGTGAACTCTACATACGTAATGCAGGTCTTGTTAACGTACGTAATATGTTTTTGTTTACGTACGTTAAGGCCTTCGTATTTTAGTCCAGTTAGTTCTGGATTTACATTACGTACGTTAAAGTCTTAGCATAGAGTACGTAATGCCTCTTACGTACGTTAACCATAATGTATAACGTATGTAATGAATTGGTCAGTATATTTATCTTGGTTTCGTCTTTCATTTCCTCACGAACCAAAACACAATTTCTCTCCCTAGAATCGTCCGTTTGGACTTGTTATTGATGTTTAGCACCTTCCAACTCGATCTTGATCATCCTAGCTTGGATTGAAGCTTGAAGTTGGAAGCTTGTTGGTGCTTTTTTGGTGTTTGGAGGCTTATTCTTGTTTTTCTTTGGTAAGTTCCCTCAATCTCTTGTTCTTCAAGTGATTTTCAAGTTTTTGTTGTTGTTTTCTTCGGGTATTGTTTGATTAATGCAGTATATCATGATTCTTCATGGTTTTGATAAACTTTTGATGAAGAACATGATAGTATTACTTGAACTGGATTATGTTCTTGATGTTTTAGATTGTTTGGAGGTTTTTAATCATGTCTAGGAAGGATTATGTTAAGATTGTTATATGATTAACATAGCCTTGAGATGATTATTGTTGTTGGTGGTGTTCTTGAAAGATTTTAACCATTTTAGTAAGGATTTATGATGATTTAGGAGGTGATTATCATGATTTGAAAATGGTTGAGTGAATCTTGTTGTTTAATCCGAATTCATGATGTATGGATGAAGGATTTTTGTTTCAAACATCATGATTTTTGAGTTGATGATGTTCTTGGGGTGATAATGATAATATTGATAATATTATCATTGTAGGAGGATCAATTTGATGATATTGGTGATATAATCATTTTGAGATAATTGTTTTGATGATTGTTCTTAAGTGAATCATGTTGAATGGATTTCACAAGTGTTAAGAACGTAATGATCATGTTAATTGATCATCGAGGTGTTGGAGGATGTTAGAATTCATAGTTGAGAACTATGATATTCGTTCGTGCGGTGTGGTCGATTCATGCTTGAATCAGGCTTTGTCATTGTCGTTGTTTTCTATTGATTTTGTGTTTTTGAATGAATCGTTTTCATTCAAGGTTGTTCGAGTATTTGTGATCGTCGGGAGGCACCGTTCGTCGTTTCGTGCCAGGACGTTGATCGTGGAAGGACTTTCTCGCCTTCGGTTTGAGGCAAGTTTTATACTTGTACTGGTCAATGAGATTAATGTTATCATATATGTGTATGAATGTATTGTATCATTTCGAGACTTAGTCTCTCCGTGATTTGTTGATATTCGGGAATTGTTTGATGCAATACCCTTCGACAATTATGCTAGATGTTATTGTTATTCGTTAACAGCCGGTTTAAGGCATTGAGATTATTGTTGATACTGATGTTGTCGACAGCCGGTTCGCGATATCGATGTATCGATTATTATTGTTGACGTTAATGTCATTCTGAGGCATCGTTGAATCATTATTATTGAATTGGAACTGTCGCTATGATGTTGCATTGGCCGATTGAATGCGTTTGATATATTCATTTATTATATCTGTTTTGGTGGTCAATTTAAGACGCCGGGACATCCACTCTATCGTATCATTGTGTATCGATTGACCGTTCTGAGGTAATCGATGTATTTAATTGGGATTATCGAAGATAATTCCCATCCGTTGTATCATTGTGTATCGATTGACCGTTCTAAGGTAATCGATATATTTAATTGGGGTTATCGAAGATAATTCCCATCCGTTGTATCATTGGTTATCGATTAACCGTTCTAAGGTAATCGATGTATTTAATTGGGATTATCGAAGATAATTCCCATCCGTTGTATCATTGTTATCGATTGACCGTTCTAAGGTAATCGATGTATTTAATTGGGGTTATCGAAGATAATTCCCATCCGTTGTATCATTGGTTATCGATTAACCGTTCTAAGGTAATCGATGTATTTAATTGGGATTATCGAAGATAATTCCCATCCGTTGTGTCATCGTTATCGATTGACGTTCTAAGGTAATCGATGTATTTAATTGGGGTTATCGAAGATAATTCCCATCCGTTGTATCATTTGTTATCGATTAACCGTTCTAAGGTAATCGATGTATTTAATTGGGATTATCGAAGATAATTCCCATCCGTTGTGTCATCGTTATCGATTGACCGTTCTAAGGTAATCGATGTATTGAATTGGGACTATCAAGGATAGTTTCCATCCGTTGAGTTGTTGTGATCGATTGGCCATTCCAAGGCAGTCGAGGTATTTGAATTGGGACCGCCATGCACGGAGCCCATCCGTGAGTTATTGTTGTCGTGTTGGACGACTCAAGGCAGTACGCTATTATTCTTGTGAGTTTGATAATCTTGGGATCGTTACTGTTGTGATTAATTGGGTTTTAGAGGCTAGTCTCGGCTAGTGCTCGATGGGTAAGTCTGGGGCTTCAACCTTCGTGGTTGGTTTCCCATCACCTGCAATTCAGCAGGTCACGGTCATTGGATGACCTCATTGTGATACGGCTTCGTGCCGTGGCTTCGGCCCTCATTGTGATACGGCTTCGTGCCGTGGCTTCGGCCCTCATTGTGATACGGCTTTGTGCCATGGCTTTGGCCCTCATTGATACTGCTTCGGGCTGTTTTGGCTTCGGTCCATTGTGGTGATTGACAGCTTCGGCTGAGTGACATTCAGGGTATTATGATGATAAACAGCTTCGGGCTGCTCGGCTGTCAGGCCATTGTGATGTATCGGTATTCCTCTTGGAGCCTTCGGGCATTGTGATTCGTATCTATTTCAGTGTTTGGCTTGGTTTACCTTCGGGTGATGTATTGTTGTGTTCTGTATTGATGATTCGCCGTTGGGCACTTGTGTGCTAACGTGTTGAGCAGTTATTGATCGTATGCCGTGGGCATAGTATTCCACGAATGCTCGATTCTTACTTTGGTTTGTGAGCATCTCGTATTACCATTACTATACTTTTCATTCTGCCCTGTGGATGCATATCATGTTGTACATGTATTTGATAATCATTATCTGGATGACTGACCCTGTGGGGGCGGAACATGTTTTCATGTTTTAGGTGTTTGCGAGGAGAGAGTTGAGACACAGGGGCATGACGGTGGCGACGAGGCATTCGAGCGATACTAGTCCGAGATGTTTTGGTGTTCATGTCAGTCAGACAGTTGGAGTACCCTAGTTTTGTTCAGTCTTTGTCATTTTGTATTATCCGAGCAAGGCTCGTGGATGTTGTTGTATCTTATTTTGGCCATGTAGGCCCACTGTTGTCATTGAAATTCCATATCGGAATATTATGTTGGATGTCAGTGTAGGGATTGTGATTCCCCTTTTGGTCAGTTAATTGTATTTTTGGTCGTGTTAGCCTGGTGGATCTCCTGGTGTGGGGTCCACAGCGCTGTAATGACCCAATGGGTTTTGGGGGTGTTACAGTAATATCCCTGGTTGGTTTTGAGGGTGTTACAATGTCGATATTTTCTTTCTTGAGGAGCAATGGTTCTGGGGCTTTGTGTTGACTTTGTTTCACTTTGGTGAATCATTTTGATCCTTTTTGTATTTCTATTTCACTTCAGTGAGTTGTTTTGGTTATTTATGGATTCATTCTTATTAAGTTTTGTGTCCCTTTTGTTATCGTGGCTTGGAGTTATACTAGCCTACCAGTTGGTAACGTGTAGGATCTTTGGTCGGGCATATATAGTCATGTGTAGTAGTTCATTGGATTTTGCACACGGAATGGTAACTTCCACAAGATTGATAAGTTATATGATCACATGTGTGTTATCCGAATTCTACACACGTTCGTGATATGTGCATGTACACATTTTCTGACCCGGGCGTAGTGCGACATCCGTTTTGTGATTATAATTTGTCAGTTAATACGACATGTGTTATTATATATGTCCGACGATTTGATATTGTTTTATTTATTCACACAGCACGCGTGATTGCATATGCTCAACGATTCGATATTTGATTTTGCTGGTTCATACAACATGTGCCATTGCATATGTTCAATAATTTGAGATTATCTTCTGTACCTGACCTCGCGAATTGGGCAAAATATATTCTTATCGTATTTGAGGCCGATGAAAGGAAAAATCACAAGAGATCATGACAATGTCAAAGGTTAGCAAGGATACTAGTGAGGGGCCCGAGTATTCCTGATTCCCGTTGTACTAGTTATGTCCTTTGTGTATTTGTTCTTCTACATTGTACTCCTGTGCATTTTATACTGCTTTCTTATACCCATCTTCGTATAAATTACACTTGTATTTTATTGATCTTAGATTGATCGTCATTTGTTAGCCAGAGTATTGTATAGACTCTCCGTCGAAGTATTCTGTAACATCATGTAGTTCGGTACTGTATTTCTGTTGATTATTGATCATTATCGATATTGTGATTCATCTGGTGGGTGCCAATCACAATTCTTAATACTGTAATAGCCGCCTAGTTTAGGGTGTTACAACTAGCTCCCCAAGCTTCTTTTCCTTGTCCCTAGTGGTCGTCCCTGTCCAGTGGAATCTCCAACTCCGAAGCAGTCGGACTAGTGATTGTGAGGCTGTGAGGCATGAGCAGCATTTGAGGATTGATTATTTCACCCCCTTTTTTTCTTCCCTCCATATCTACTATTAATCTCTCTTTTCTTTGGTTGCTTTGATTGACTTTGAGGTACTTTTAATGAATCATTTGTTTCTTAATTTTTAATTTTGTTCCGTAGACAGAGTTGTTTAAAATTGTTTAATTTCTTGTTAGTTGTTAATTTTTAGGGTTTGTTGAAAAATGGAAATATTGGTCCTAAGAGGAAGACACATTGGGTCCGTTGGCGACAAATTTGTCACCCATTCTCTGAGGGAGGCCTCGGTATCCGGAGCCTTTCGGATATGGCCATAGCTTTTAGTTAAAAACTCTGATGGCGCCTTCGCGCATGCACGTCTTTGTGGTCGCAGTTTATGCTCCGCAAATACCGCTTTGCTGGCCTTTTTACGCCTATGCGTACTGCTCTTAAAGCTCATGCCAGCCGCCCTTGGCGCCGTCTCCTCCGCGTGGGTATTCAGGCTCAGGAGTCTATTTGTTGGACTCTTGGCAGTGGCAGCGGGAGGTTAGTTTTTAGGACGACACATGGATTGGGGATAAGCCGATTTCGTCTTACTGTCAGATCAGTGGTAGACCCCACCTTAGGATTAGAGAGCTTTGGGTCGATGGGAGTTAGGACAGGGGTAGGCTTGAGTCCACTGTTGGTGAGGAGCTTGGATTTACCCCTCTGTTTATACAGGAGATTTTTGCGACTCCCATCGCTGAGGGTGATTCGGATAGCATGTGTTGGACACTCACTTCATCGGGTGCGTTCTCATTGTTGTCAGCTTGGTCTCACATCAGGGTGAGGGATCAGGGTAATCTCATTTTCGGGGCCATTTGGACTGCCTTACTGACACCTACGATATCGGTGTTCATTTGGCGACTTCTATTGCTGCGCATTCCGACTGATGATATTCTACACCAGAGGGGCGTATCCTTGGCATCCACATATACATGTTGTACCCAGAACTTCCATACCGAGATCCTAGCCCATCTTTTTTTGTAGAGTGATGTGGCTCGTGAGGTGTGGGAGTATTTTGGCCCATGGACACATTTATCCCAGCCCCTTACTGACAATATTTTTGAGCTTCTGAGTTTTTTCTCATATGGCACACACTTTACGCAGCTGCTTTCATTATTCCTTGTCTGATCCTCTGGTTCATCTGTACGGAGAGGAATAGTGTAAAGCATAGGGCTATTACATTTTTTGCTTCTCATGTTATTGTGCAGGTGAAGCGCCATATCTCTTTATTAGCTGCATCGGGGCTTATTTCTTCAGAGTTCTGGATGGGATGCTCGCCTCCTGACCGTTTTTAGCGAGCTCCTTCCTCCCTCGCTCAGACTCATTGCCCCATTCCTGTTGTTTGGGTTCGACCTGAGACTCTTTGGATCAAGCTTAACACGGATGTCTCCTTCAATAGAGATACTCAGATTGCTGGTGGTGGAGGTCTGATTAGAGATCATCATGGAGAGCTCCTTTTAGCTTTCCACTCCTCTTTTCAGGTCTCGTTGAGCTTTGATGCAGAAATCCAGGTGCTGGCGATAGGACTGATATTAGCTTCACAGAGATCAAGACATGTGTGGATCGAGCTTGATGTTGCTGCTGTAGTGACCCTGTTGGAATATTTTATTCCAAATATTCATTATCGAGTTTTGATGATTAAGTTGTTAAACAAAGTAAAACAACAATGAAGCAAAACAAAACAACAATAAGTTGAAGACGCAAAAAGCTGGAAAATAGCATGGATAACACACGCTATCAGCCAGGAATAGCACATGCAATCGAAGGATCTTAACGTACGTAATATACAAAGAATAACATACGTAATATGAAAGTTACCTGCAGATCAGACGAGTTACGAAGCTACCTGAAGGTCTTACCTGATGAAGATAGTGCACGCTACAAAGGAAGCATAATGTACGCTATCGAAGAAGGCTAACGTACGTAACATGAAAGTATTAACGTACGTAATGATGTTTGAATACGAATTCAAACAAGATGAACGTTGTGAAAGTGAGGGTCAAAGTCAGAGAATCAAACGGTCAGTTTGACAAAAACATGCAACGGATATATGGATTAATGTACGCTACATGAAATGATTAACGAACGCTAATGGGTCAAGATAACGTACGTAACAAGCAGTGACAACGTACATAAAGGGAGAAACGAAAGCCACTAGACTGAAACTAGAAGTCGATAACGTACACTACTGGTTATATGTAACGTACGTAACGAACATAATGCATGCTATGGAGAAAGGCTAGCGCACGCTAGCAAGTCAAAAATGACTAACGGCTAGTTGGATGGAAATGGCTATAAATACCAAACCACTTGGTATCAAACAACACAACAACCTTGAGCAAAGCATTCATACGTTAGATATCATTATAATCATTCTAGTTGCCATATTTGAGCTTATATTGTTTAGTGATTGAGTGTTATACACGAAATCATACAACAGAGGAAAAAGAAAGGATATGATTGGATTCAGTGTTATTAGGATCAAGGATCCGGCATTGTTAGAATCGCAATCTATATCTACGTGAGGTCTATCTAGTACCCATAGAAAGCTGGATGAGTTGATTCCTTGCCCAATAGAAAAGAAAAATGGTTTAACTTGGACCGATATAAAGACAAGTGATTGAACGGTTTACATGGACCGATAGAAGATGAGTTTGTAACGGTTATCCCTCAACCAATAGAAAAGAGATGCATAGGTTTATCTTTAGCCTATTGAAAAAGATACCGAGAGAGGACGTAGGCATGTTTGGCCGAACCTCTATAAATCCTGTGTCGATTTAATTTGTGCATCTTTACTTAAATCGCTTCCCCAACGCGAAAGAGTTTTATAACTCTATCTCCAAGCGGCGATACCGACCAATAGTGCACCAACAATTGGTGTTAGAGCGGTACCACCTATAAGCGGCTTAACATCCGAGGAGTCGATCCAAATGGCCTTTCAACTTGCCTCGGTCGAAGGTCTTGCTCTAAATCGACCTCCATTCTTCGATGGATCTAACTTCATGACTTGGAAGAAGAAAATGTCTATTTTCATCCGATCTTATGATATCGAATTATGGATAGTCATATGTCTTGGTCCCAAAATTCCAACGAACTCGAATGGAACATTCAAAACTTTTGAAGAGTATGATGATGCGAATTGGAAAAACGACCACTATAATTGCAAAGCCACGCAATTATTATATTGTGCATTAAATCCGGAAGAACACAACCGGATATCCTCGTGTGATAGTGCGAAAGAAATATGGAAAATGCTTGAAGTTGTAATATCCGGATTTATTATCGAGTATTTCATCTGTATTTGAGCCCTTTATTATTCGGAATTGTGATATCGATAATTGGAGTATGATATTTCCTATATTAGTATTCTTATACATGAGTATAACAACATGTACTTTTCTCATGCAAACTCGTGATAACGCACGCTAAGAACGTAGCTTAACATGCCTTATCGGCTAAACTAGCGCACGCTACAAATGGAGAATTGTGTGCGTTAGGCATTCAATTATTGAGGTAGGCGGCTAGCACATGCGCCAGCCAGACATGGGTTCGGATAAGATTCCTGCGGGCGAACCTGGACAGTTTTGGAGTCAACGCTAATTAGCGTGCGCTAAGAATAGTATGATAGCATGCGCTAATCAGCTAGTGTGCAGAAACATTATATAAGGGACAGCACCCTTATTTCATTTGGTTTACATTTCCTTCACTTGTTCTTCATTCCTTGGAAATCCAGAGAACCTTCCATACTTCCTAAACACATATAAACCCTCCTTACTTGATCATTGAAGATTGGAGAGTACTTACACTTGATCATTGAAGAAGGAACTCACTTTAAAGTGACACACAAGCAACCAGGGCTGAAGTCTACCTATTGTTTCAGTGTTTTCTTCATCATAAGGTTCGAGCTTGCTACGTGATTGATCGAAGGGGCAACCTTCGAGTGTTTCGTTTTTCGTGGAAGTAATATTCTTGTCTTAGAATCAAGGCAAGTACCTTAATTGTTTTACATATTGATGTTATACATATTGTCATGCATATATGTCGTTGTTGTATGTCCACCTCGTATTGGTCCGATGGGATCATCGGGGGATCTATGCTAGCGTGCGCTGGATCATCGGATGGGTTTTTCCACCACGGGTTGGTCTGACGGGATCATTGTGGGTTCTAGGCAATGAATGCTAGATCGTCGGAATTACCATGTGTATGTTGTAATATAATGTTGTGATTATCATTTGTGTATGTTAGTTGTGAGTTTCTCGTAGGAGAAGGCTCATTGGTATTTTGTCATTTACGTTATTATTATTCTTCGTGAGATGTTGAATAATATGTTGTGGTACTTGTACTAGCATCGTTGTGCTAACCCCTTCGGGGGTGAACATTTGTTTATGTTTAGGATCCAGGAGAGCAGGGAAACAACCACTGGAGCTGCATGACGACGAGGGTGCAGAGTGATGTTCCGGCCGGGTTTATTATCTGTTGTTTTTTATTTTAATAAGTACTCGAGTATGTCGTAATTTGTGATGTATTAATATTCTTCATCTTGGATATTTGTATTCTAGGTATTGAACCAGAACTGTCGTATTTTTCAGTGATTTCATAATTTGGTATCTGTCATTGTCTTTTTATTTATTTAGCCTTGTAAATTCTTATGTAAAGGATTTACGGTGCTGTAATATTCCTGAATATATTGGGGGTGTTACAGAATATGGTATCAGAGCTAAGATTATGAATATCTTGGCCATTGGGTTAAAATAAAGGTCGTATACGTCTTTTGAGGTAACCGGCCGCGAACAACATCACTGTATTGCCTACGTCTTCATGCGAGCGGTGGTTGTAAGTTCCTAAACTCTATCTCGTTCTCTACATGTTGTATCTCTTTATACTTGAACATTGAACGATATTGTTTCCTGTATATTGAGTATTTATGCTTACAGTATGTTGAGAGGTGGGCGTGGACATGGTCGCGGTCATGGACGCGGACGAAGGAATGCCGAAAGAGAAGCTTCGCCTTCTAATCAGGCCAGCCACAGCTCAGGCGAGCCACCGAGATCTATTAATAATGAACCGGAACTTGTTGTGCCCGAAATCCTTCGTCAAGTGGTGAACCAGATGACTCAGTTCGCCCAGGTCGTGGACCGAATGCAGGTGGTAGTAGGGTTATAACAGGGAGATCGACAACAAGGTATCCCAGACATGGGAAATCGAGGCGACCGATGGCTGCAAGAGGTGGCAAAGATGCAACCACCTAAATTCAACGGATTTTCTGAGACTCCTACATGGGATCATTGTTTGAAGGAATTAGAGAAAATTTTTACCGGAATTAATTGCCCAGACGACCGGAGAGCCTCTATTGCTTAGTACTTTCTGATAGAGGAAGCATCCGACTGGTGGGAAGCCATCCGGCCTGCAGATCATGATGCGGACTGGACAGAATTTAAATTGATGATGGAAGCTCAGTACTGCCCTCGTCCTGTGAGGGAAGCCAAAGTTCAGGAGTTTTTCTCCGTTTAGCCTTCAGATGTGCCAGTATCTCAGGCAATTAAGACGTTTAACCAGCAGCTGGCATTTGTTCGATATCTCGTCAGAATAGATGCAGAAATGATGATCCATTTTGATATGAGAATGAAACCAGAAATCCAGAGGTACATGTCCGGTTTTGAATGTACCACTCTCCGTCAATGCCAGGATAAAGCATTGGCGTATGAAATCAAGGAAGCAGCAATGGAGAAGTTGGCAGAGTCCAAGAAGCAGAAAGTCTCCGGTAGTTTCACGGAGCATAAGAGTAGTGGGCCCCGCAATGCCCAGTCATCCTTTCATTCTTTCAAGAAACATCCGCACCCATCTAAGAGCGGAAGGAACTTCGGAGCAGCATCAACCACGACGGATGTCACCAGGAAATGCTTTAACTATGCCCAGACGGGGCATTATCGACGGAATTGCCCCTACCTGCCGTGACTTATTTTGATTGTGGTCGAGAGGGACATCGTGCGGTGTTCTGTGAAGAGGCTACAAAGTCTTTTAGAGCCTGTACACTACAGTCAGTTCAGAAGGAAGCCAGTATCCAACAGACTCAGCAAAGTGTTCAGATGCCTCGGAATTTTGGCCGCGGACAAGGCAGAGGACAGTGGGACCGAAAGGGTACATAGAGTGCCGGATCTATTCCCCCACATCTATACGATATGAGGAGAACAGACGATCAGGATGTTGTTGTCGCATCAGGTACTGTTCAGATTCTTTCCCAACCACTTAGCGTTTTATTCGATACAGGAGCTACGCATTCATTTATATCCTTATCTTGTGTAAATCGCTTGAATATTTCTGGTTTTCATAATTGTGAACCTTATGTTGTTGGTTTACCGAGTTGAGAGAGGATTGTTGGAAACATAGAAACTAGATATTTCCCTGTATCATTTGGAGGCAGAGAGTGGCTCTCAAATCTGATTGTGATAGAAATGCAAGGATACGACCTGATACTCGGAGATGATTGGCTTAATCGATATGGAGCTATTGTAAACTACCGAAAGAGGAATATCTCGCTGATCGCTGACGATGGTTCTGAAATACTGTTTGAAGGATGGAACCCAGGAAGCTCAGGAAAGTTTATCAAGGCGATGAGAGCTGTCAAATTGTTAAAACAGGGCTACCGGATACTGGTGCTATGCAATGAAGAAAGAAGACGGAATTGTGGAACTCTCATCCATTCCTGTTGTGAACGAATTTCCGGATGTATTCCCTGATGAGTTACCTGGACTACCTCCACGACGGGATGTAGAATTCACCATTGAGCTGGAACCCAAAGCTACACAAGGCACCTACTGAGATGTACGAACTGAAAAAGCAACTGGAGGAGTTACTGGACAAAGGCTATATCCAGCCAAGCGTTTCGCCCTGGGGAGCACCATTACTTTTTGTCCGGAAGAAGGATGGATTGCTTCGACTGTGTATTGACTATCGAGAGCTGAACAAGATGACGATTAAGAACAAGTATCCATTGCCACAGATTGATGATTTGTTTGACCAGTTACAAGGAGCAACAGTGTTTTCAAAAATCGATCTGAGATCAGGATATCATCAGCTGAGGATTAAGGAATCCAATGTTCCGAAATCAGCGTTCAGAACTCGCTACGGACACTATGAGTTTGTAGTGATGCCGTTTGGTTTCACTAATGCACCTGCTGTATTCATGCAATTGATGAACCGAGTGTTCATCGAGTATTTGGATAAATTTGTGGTTGTGTTCATTGATGACATTTTGGTGTATTCCAAGAGCCCGGAAGAGCATGTACAGCATTTACGGATTGTGTTAGACCTGTTGAGAAATGAACAATTGTACGCCAAACGTTCTAAGTGTGAATACTGGCTAAAGGAAGTAATGTTCCTCGGCCATGTGGTATCAGCAGAAGGAGTCCGAGTAAACCCTCAGTAGATCGAAGCATGTTATGGATTGGAAGCCTCCAAAGAACGTGAAAGAAGTCTGGAGTTTCTTAGGACTTGCTGGATATTATCGTCGGTTCGTGGAAGGGTTTTCCAAAATTACCCGCCCACTTACTCGACTACTGCAGAAAACTCAATAGTTTGAATGGAACGAGTTGTGCCAGAATAGCTTCGATGAATTGAAGAAGAGATTGATGACGGCACCGATTTTAGCACTCCCACGGGGAACTAGAGGATTTATAGTTTACAGTGATGTGTCGAACCAAGGACTCGGATGCGTGTTAATGCAGAATGATAAGGTGATCGCTTATGCGTCACGACAGCTGAAACCTTATGAAGTGAATTACCCAACGCATGATTTGGAGCTAGCAGCAGTAGTTTTTGCTTTGAAAATCTGGAGACATTACCTATACGGGACTCACTGTCAGATCTTTACGGATCACAAAAGTCTCAAATACATCTTCAGTCAGAAAGAGTTGAACATGCGGCAAAGGAGATGGCTGGAACTTATTAAGGACTATGACTTGGAGATTCTTTTTCATCCAGGCAAAGCAAATGTAGTGGCCGATGCACGTAGCCGCAAACCTGTTTCTATTTAGATGCTGGAGAATCTGACCTCCCAGCTCAGCATTCAACGAGAAATGATTCGAGAAGGAATTGAAGTCTGCTTACAAAGAGTCCAAGGATAACTGTGCGTGATGGAAATAACTTCATCGTTAACCGAGGAAATCAAATCTAAGCAAGTAGATGATCCTCTGATGATTCGGTTACGTGATGAAGTGATCAAGGGAAAGGCCCCCGGATTCGTAATTCATGATGATGGAGTTTTCAGATTTCAGAACCGACTTTGCGTTCCCGATGTCGATGTTCTGGAACAGATGATTATGAAGGAAGCTCACAGCTCGCCCTATTCTATCCACTCGGGCACCAGTAAGATGTATAAGGACTTGAAGCAGAACTTTTGGTGGGGCAGCATGAAGAAAGATGTAGCGGATTATGTTTCGAAATGCTCGACTTGTCAGCAGGTTAAGATCGAGCATCAACGACCTGCCGGAATGCTGAAGCGTCTCCCGATTCCTGAATAGAAGTGGGAGGACATATCGATGGACTTTATCACTAGTATGCCGAGAACCAAGTCAGGAATGAACATGATTTGGGTGATAGATGATCGTTTAACCAAATCAGCTCATTTTCTAGGCATCAAGGACACGTGGGGACCAGAGAGGTTGGCACGAGTAATTATTTCAGAGATAGTCCGATTGCATGGTATGCCGAAGACCATTATTTCTGACCGAGACGATTGTTTTGTGTCTCATTTTTGGAAAGCAGTTCATAAAGCCTTGGGGACCGAATTGAACTTTAGCACCGCAGACAGATGGACAATCCGAGAGGACTATTCAAACAGTGGAAGATATGCTGAGGGCTTGTGCCTTAGATTGGTCAACTGATTGGTAAGTTCATCTACCGTTGATTGAATTCACTTACAACAATAGTTGACATGCTTCCATTAAGATGGCACCGTTTGAGGCTCTATATGGGAGGAGATTCAGATCGCCCCTATGTTGGGACGATTCATCAGACTTGATGGGGACAGAACCAGAGTTGATAGTACAGACACGAGAGAAGATAGCCTTGATTTGTGAAAGGTTGTTAACCGCCCAAAGTCGACAGAAAACTTATGCACACGTACGCCTCCGCCCATTGGAGTTCAGTACTAGAGACCACGTACTTTTAAAGGTTTCTCCTACTCGGGGAATCTTTCGTTTTGGAAGGAAGGGAATGTTGAGTCCTATATATATCGGACCATTCAAGATTCTTGAGAGAGTTGGAGAGTTGGCATACAGATTAGCATTACCGCCGTCATTGAGCCATGTTCATAACGTGTTCCACGTATCCCAGTTACGGAGATATATACCGGATCCTAGTCATGTCATTGATTTCGGCGAGATCGAAGTCGCTCAGGATGGAACGTTTGAAGAATGACTGGTCAGGATACTTGAGAGTCGAGTTAAGCAGTTGAGGAACAAACCAATCGCTTTCGTCAAAGTTCAGTGGTCACGCCACGGAGTGGAAGAAGCCACTTGGAAACAGAAGATAGCATGAAGTCCAGATATCCAGAGTTATTTTCGTCTTGAGTTTTGGGACGAAACTCCTTTTTAGTAGTAGAGTATGTAATATCAGGATTTATTATCGAGTATTTCATCTGTATTTGGGCCCAGTATTATTCGGAATTATGATATCGATAATTAGAATATGATATTTACTATATTAGTATCCTTATACATGAGTATAACAACATGTAATTTTCTCATGCAAACTCGTGATAACGCGCGCTAAGAACGTAGCTTAACATGCATTATCGGCTAAACTAGCGCACGCTACAAATGGAGAATTGCGTGCATTAGGCATTCAATTATTAAGGTAGGTGGCTAGCACATGCGCCAGCCGGACATGGGTCCGGATAAGATTCCCGCGGGCGAACCTGGATAGTTTTGGAGTCAACGCTAATTAGCGTGCGCTAAGAATAGTATGATAGCGTGCGCTAATCAGCTAGTGTGAAGAAACATTATATAAGGGACAGCACCCTCATTTCATTTGGTTTACGTTTCCTTCACTTGTTCTTCGTTCCTTGGAAATCCAGAGAACCTTCCATACTTCCTAAACAAATATAAACCGTCCTTACTTGATCATTGAAGATTGGAGAGTACTTACACTTGATCATTGAAGAAGGAACTCACTTTGAAGTGACACACAAGCAACCAGGGCTGAAGTCTACCTATTGTTTCAGTGTTTTCTTCATCATAAGATTCGAGTTTGCTACGTGATTGATCGAAGGGGCGACCTTCAAGTGTTTCGTTTTTCGTGGAAGTAATATTCTTGTCTTCGAATCATGGCAAGTACCTTAATTGTTTTACATATTGATGTTATACATATTATCGTGCATATATGTCGTAGTTGTATGTCCACCTCATGTTGGTCCGACGGGATCATCGGGGGATCTATGCTAGCGTGCGCTGGATCATCGGACGGGTTTTTCCACCACGGGTTGGTCTGACGGGATCATCGTGGGTTCTAGGCAGTGAACGCTGGATCGTCGGAATTACCATGTGTATGTAGTGATATCATGTTGTGATTATCATTTGTGTATGTTAGTTGTGAGTTTCTCGTAGGAGAAGGCTCGTTGGTATTTTGTCATTTACATTATTATTATTCTTCGTGAGATGTTGAATAATATGTTGTGGTACTTGTACTAGCATCGTTGTGCTAACCCCTTTGGGGGTGAACATTTGTTTATGTTCAGGATCCAGGAGAGCAGGGAAACAACCACTGGAGCTGCATGACGAGGGTGCAGAGTGATGTTCCGGCCGGGTTTATTATCTGTTGTTTTTTATTTTAATAAGTACTCCAGTATGTCGTAATTTGTGATGTATTAATATTCTTCATCTTGGATATTTGTATTCTCGGTATTGAACCAGAACTGTCGTATTTTTCAGTGATTTCATAATTTGGTATCTGTCATTGTCTCTTCATTTATTTAGCCTTGTAAATTCTTATGTAAAGGATTTACGGCGCTGTAATATTCCTGAATATATCGGGGGTGTTATATAAGTCACACATTGTAACACCCCCAAGTTATTCAGGGTATATTACAGCGCTGTGAGCCCTACATTGGGACCCACAAAGCTATTTTAGGCGAAACCATGAACTTTGACCGATAAGGTCCAAGTACAATCAAATAGAAGGCGACCAAAAATGGTATTCAAAACAATATCCAATAAATCTGAATACAACACATCACGAATCAATACTGCGGCAACACAGGCCGAAACCTCAAGGAAGACGAAAACAGAACTCGAGTACTCAAAAACCATCCAAGTACAACATCATAGAATGGAAGAAATACAAAACATAACGAGAGACAAAACACAACATCACACTTGCCCATCATATTCATGCCGACCCGGTACGTGCCTCTCCGCTTTACTGGATCCTGAAATACATGAAAGGTATTTCCCCCATAAAGGGGTTAGCCGTCGAATAGCCAGTACAAGTATATCGAATATGAAACACAATACTTCTCGACATTAAAGTAAATGTAATCATAATTTCATCATTCAAGACTAGTATTCTGGAATAACTAAATCTCATTTCAATACATACATGAGTAACCATGGGACCGCACCAAAGGCAACGGAACCCTCTGAGGCCCCGTCAGACCCTCCCAGAGTGGCTAACCCAAACTATTCATGGAACCACACCAAAGGCCACGGAACCCTCAGAGGACTCGTCGGTCCGTCCCAGAGTGAATATATACAATCATACAATTCATATACCTCACTTTCAAAGTCAAGAACGTACAATCATAAACATATACTTGCCTTTGAGACATCGAGAATCGGAAGGAAAAGATTATAAGTTCGGTAGGTCCAAGAACGCACTTCCGGCACGTAAACGATTCGTAAAGAACACGATAATCAATAATCCATACTCAAATCACATGAAGAAACTCCCGAAACCCGCCTCCGATTCATGAAACTACAAGGATAATTACTTAGAGGTTTGAAAATCACCCAAACCCTCTCAAGTCCGAATAAGGTACAAAACAATCCATATAATCGTAGGGTAAACATGGGTATGGGGTAGATACATCATAATCTCAAAGGTCTTAAGCATCAAAATAGATAAATCGGACGAATCTAAGAAAATCCTTAAAAATTCCCAAAACTAGGGTTCTAAGGATTTTACCTTGATTAGTGTAACACCACCAAACAACTTGGGAATATTACAGCGCCGCAGACCATCTCCATGAGGATCTACCAGGCTAAATACGAAAACAATACATCACATTTAATGCGATATGGCTAAATAATTAACTATTAGACCGATTTGGTATTTTACCACTAACAACATAATAAACATTCAAAACTCATACCCATACAGGGGTTGAATTACATCAACGTTCCCATAAAACGGGAAAATTACACAATGGAGAGCCAAACACTGAGACTCTAACAAAATACTCAACAACTGGTCTTCATGTGATTAGTATCGTCATCTTCCATCATCTTTCGTATCGATCCTATGATTTGCTCCCCAGCAACCTGCAAGTACACGGGCCTTGTCTGAGACATCCACCCCCCGAATAATCGGGGGTTAGAAAAACTCCGCTGTTTTGCTAGTGCAAGTATAAAAATTATGAATACAAGCCATACGTATCATACTCCAATATCCGATAATTGAAAACATACTCCCCGATATAAACCATTTAATCAAAACTGCTCGAATCATGACAGCTGGGAATAAACCCAATATGCATTTTAAAAAAAAAAATATCAAAGATCTCGGGAGTTTTGAAAACGTTTGGAATATACGAATCCTCAACTTAACAGAATCACATAAGGATACGGGCCAAGGACTTATTTAAGTTCAAAAATACCAATCCGATCACAAAACACAGGGTCCACGACCCGATCATCCTCATCACATACTCGAGTGAAAGCCCAAAAAGGTCACACCCGATAAACAACCAAATCACAATGTACGGAGACAATCACTAGGGCCCGCATCCTTATGCCAAAAACCTCACAATCAAGAAACGAATCATATACGACACTTATAATGATGTCATTCTAGCCAAGTACCAAGACCTTACGTAAGACATAACTCACACCGAGAATGGAAGCGTTATGATATTCCGGACATATCATAATTATCGAAACAACAACGTGCCATAATCATAGCACAAAACAACCTCCCGAGCTATACTGTCCCTATACTTCTCGAGCAATATACACACCCCAGGGACACCTCGTCAGGCCCTCCCTGGTGTATAGCCCAACCGAGTGATCTGCCGAACTCGAAGTCTAAACAAATCCCAGGGGACCCTTGCTGGTTTTACTCGGCTCACACACAACTCAAAAGCTATAAGGGCACAAATCACAATCATCAAAACCGCATTCTCCCGAAGTACATCAAACGTAATTTAAGGTACTTGTTATAAATGGCCACTATATCCGACACATACTCTCAACCAATACTACACGACAACATATGTTCATCAATAGACCCGCACATCCAGACACATATTTTCTTCTTGTAAGAAGACATAACCTTAAGTCCACTTTTGACACAATCACGCACAACAGTACCACAAGCAAGGAAGATATTTCCATGAACAAGACTAACACACATTTTCAAAACAACATATTCATTCACAAATACACAAGTAGATTTAGAAGGAAACCCTTATCGAGAACATACTGATCCTTTTTAACATTCATTAAACATTTGTATTTCACATAAAATCATTTATCAATAATTGTGCTTACGAAACACGAAACGTATGGGCAAGATACTTGCCTCGAATCCGCGAGCGAACAAATACGATGAATCATAAGGCCTCAATACCACGAACCACCGGACAACGAATGGATGAGGTTGGGCAGCCCTCGAACTTCCAAAACCGACCAAGAACTCGACAACTCCACGAGAACTACGAAAATAACACTAACACGAATCAATAACACTAAATGGAAATTCGAATCGATTCTAAAAACAACAAGGATCTAACTGTGACTCTAAGAAATCAAGAACTATGTTCCGAGTGATATAAAATCATAAATGAGTTCAAAAATCCGAAGATCATGGCCAAGACAACAAGATTTCACCATCGATTCATCATCCTCGGATTAAATCGAAGAACTAAGGAGAAACCCCCAAAATTCAAGAACTAGGGTTCTAAGAAGAGATTACCTTGATTTGGATCAAGAAGACGATTAGATGTTGTTAAACACCTACAAATCCGTTCCAAAATGAAGCTTGATGAAGAAGATTGCTCAAAATCACCTCATGAGCTCACTCCCGACGGCTGGGAACGAAAAGGAGAGAAAAAGGTAGGAAATGGGGAAAGAAAGCCTGTTGTCCAGTATTTATACTGGACAGTTATTAGCGTGCGCTAACTAAACAGCATTAGCGCGTGCTAACGAGGTCAACGCCCAGAACTTACCGAATAACACTGTTAGCGTGCGCTAGACCCATAAGCGTAGCGCGCGCTAGCGGGTCACGAAACGATCCGGTGGCCTGAGGTAACCGCACTGCAAGGCGGCGTGCGCTAGCAAGAAGGAAGAGCGTGCGCTAGGCAGTCGATAGCGTGCGCTAGCTATCGACCTTAGCGTGCGCTAACAAAGCCCCAGTCCCAGTCCAGTAGCTCCTGGACTGCTAGTTAGCGTGCGTTACACATCCGGTAGCGTGCGCTAACCACAACGCAGTAGTGCGCGCTACGCCACAAGCGTTAGCGTGCGCTACACCACAAAGACCCAAAAACTCGCATAGCGATCCGAAACGCCTCCAAATACATGTCCCAACAAGGCACACATAAACATGGCACCAAATTCCAACGATGAGGACAATAATAATCCGATAAAACCCCAAAAACTCAACGAATCCATAACAAGGATCTCGGGTGTTACATTCTACCCCCTTAAAAGAAGTTTCGGCCCCGAAACTTAAAACACAAAACGATCAGCGCAAAAGAATCTCCGACAACAAAAAAAATCAGAACGATAACAAAACGCAAAACACATGCTAACTGTTGTTGCTGACCTGCAACGAATCACATGCAGCATGTGGCTGATAACATCCATATCATTATGCTAGAATGATAACGAAATGCAACGAACAAGATCAATATGGTTGGCCAGCCCGGACAGTATAACAATCAAGACGCGAGCTCAACGCTGCACAAATACAAAATTTCCACCATTCGAGGGTCGGAGGATCAACAATTAAGCTAATTTCCTGAAGTGAAGGAAAATACGACGTGATCTGAGTGCTCAAAAATCACGATACGGAAGTAACAAAATCAGATAATAAATGATCGAACCACAACGATCGAGACAATAACAATCGAACAGTCAAGTTCGAATCACGATGACCAACAAGAATCAAATGACAACTCTGAAGTTCACACCTCGGCTCGAGACAATAGGTGATATGGTAAAGCGACAAGATATGCATCCATATAAAATCCAAAGGGATGGAATCATAATCGAATAAAAAGTCGCAACGACAAGCAGATTATTTCGAAAAAAAAATTACCATAATCCGCTCGATCAACAAAACAAAGGATAGGACAAGTTCAGAAAATATCAACGAACACAAATGAGTCGATAGAGTTGAAAACACAAAAGTTTGAAAATCCGATCCACTTCTAATAAAAGAAGTCTATCCCCGAAATTCGAAACAATGAGGCAAGGAGATAACACAACATACAACTGGTAGACTACGCTATCAGGGACTCCTCAGAGGCAGCCCTGATATCAGTGCTCAAGTTCGGGCCTCGGAAGACTCGGTGACTAACTCGCAGAACTGAACCCGGTGTCCCACGAGTCCGTACTTGTAACACGTCACTGGAGGGGAAGGACAATGCGCACGAACATGCCCTGACACATTGCAGTTGAAACACCTCTTGGCCTTACCAGGAGGCAATACCGACGATTTGGAACTCTCGGTCCCAAGCATCGAGCGATGGAGCTTGACAGTGGAAAGGCTACTACGTTGCAATCCAGAAACACCAACTCCAGTACTAACCATAATATCATCCAGCTTCCTCTTCTTCCCACTCGGATCCAGATAAAACCCAGCTTCCAGAAGTTCTCGGAACTCCACCCACATGACGACATGATCCCGAGGTTTAACGGCTTCCCACCAATGAACAGCATCATCGCTAAGAAGGTACTGAGCAATAGGGACCTTCCGATCTTCAGGCCAATCAATGGCTTCGGATATCTTTTGCAACTAAAGAAGCCAACCATCCCAGACCAGTGCATCTGTCGCACCAACGAATCGAGGGGGATTCATATGAATTTCCTCTTGGAACCATAGATTTGTCCCGACCTTCTAAATCACATCAGCATTGCGTTGAATCACCTTGGTCAACTGAGTCATTTGTGCTGCTACTTGTTGCAATACAGCAGCAACATCCATACCAATATCGTTCCCAACAATATTCTCTCGATCCCGCGCCTGATCCTCGTGGTCATCCGTACCACGGTTGCGACCAAGATCTCTGCCCCTCGGCATAGTAATCAAGAAAACTTAACGCAACGAAATTCACATAATCACACAACAATATTAATGCACACATGGAAAACACTCACAGGTGATCGACTGCAAGGGTTAGACGTAACGGCAAAAAATACAGTCTAAAATTTTTGCCCAGCCAGAAAGCACGTTCCACAACAAAATATGGTGTGTGCCGACTGTGCAAGTTTGGCAACACAACCATACTCACCTACCAACGGTGCTAGATCAGAGGTTACAAACAAACAACAGCGTACAAATCCAAATGCCAACGGTTCACATAATTATAACATCACACAATTAACCATCAGAAGTTAAACAACGTGCCAAACCGAGTCTTCACCTCTCGGTCAAGAGAACTATCTCGATGAGTGCATACTGAACGACTCAGCGTTCACACCACCACTCTAATCACAACTCGGAGCATTACAGCTGAATAACAACAACATCTTTATCACATACCTTTTTAATGAAATACATGGAACCAAAAAGTTTAAAAGCGAGAGTCACGTTTCAAGTAAGTTTTTGGTAGACCTCAAATGAGTTTAAAATTAAATTTTTGAAAACTTGCAATATAACAATGGGAATAAAATGTAAGTAGTTTGAATTATCAAAATGTTTGGCCTCGAGGTCATAACACGAAAATCAAGCTTTTCATTTCTTGAAGGATGTTTTAAAATAAATTTTACATGACTCTCCAAGAACATTTAGAACATTTAAAATATCACATTGATGAACTTAGCTAGTGTAACCACACCAAAACATTACTTCTTGTAAAATAATTTATACAAGGATATATATACACATACACCGGCACATTACAAAAATCAAACAAACATGGAGGACATATTCATGATTCACATTTAACTCCTCAACATAATACAAATATCACACAAGCCCATGTAATACGAGACACAACATTATAGTGGGGAGACTTACATCCACAGATCGCACGAAGATGATGGTTGCACCTTGATACTAATCACGACAAACCAACTCAGACGACGCGTCGCGACACGACTTAGTCAGACAAAATCTGACAAGACAAGACAAGACAGGACCCGACAACACACAACTCGACCCGACAGCCTAGGTTTCTACAAACCTGTCTCTGATACCATATTCTGTAACACCCCCAAACCACTTGGGAATATTACAGCGCCGCAGACCCTCTCCATGAGGATCTACCAGGCTAAATACGAAAACAATACATCACATTTAATGCCGATATGGCTAAATAATTAACCATTAGACCGATTTGGTCTTTTACCACTAACAACAAAATAAACATACAAAACTCAAACCTATACAGGGGTTGAATTACATCAACGTTCCCATAAAACGGGAAAATTACACAATGGAGAGCCAAACACTAATACTCTAACAAAATACTCAACAACTGGTCTTCATGTGATTAGTATCGTCGTCTTCCATCATCCTTCGTATCGATCCTATGATTTGCTCCCCAACAACCTGAAAGTACCGGGACGCAATACAGACATCAACCCCCCGAATAATCGGGGGTTAGCAAAACTCCGCTGTTTTGCTAGTGCAAGTATAAAAATTATGAATACAAGCCATACGTATCATACTCCAATATCCTATAATTGAAAACATACTCCCCGAGATAAACCATTTAATCAAAACTGCTCGAATCATGACAGCTGGGAATAAACTCAATATGCATTTTAAAAAAAATATCAAAGATCTCGGGAGTTTTGAAAACGTTTGGAATATACGAATCCTCAACTTAACAGAATCACATAGGGATACGGGCCAAGGACTTATTTAAGTTAGAAAATACCAATCCGATCACAAAACACGGGGTCCACGACCCGATCATCCTCATCACATACTCGAGTGAAAGCCAAAAAGGTCACACCCGATAAACAACCAAATCACAATGTACGGAGACAATCACTAGGGCCCGCATCCTTATGCCAAAAACCTCACAATCAAGAAACGAATCATATACGACACTTATAATGATGCCATTCTAGCCAAGTACCAAGACCTTACGTAAGACATAACTCACACCGAGAATGGAAGCGTTATGATATTCCGGACATATCATAATTATTGAAACAACAACGTGCCATAATCATAGCACAAAACAACCTCCCGGGCTATACTAGCCCGGTACCTATCGAGCAATATACACACCCCAGGGATACCTCGTCAGGCCCTCCCTGGTGTATAGCCCAACCGAGTGATCTGCCGAACTCGAAGTCTAAACAAATCCCAGGGGACCCTCGCTGGTTTTACTCGGCTCACACACAACTCAAAAGCCATAAGGGCATAAATCACAATCATCAAAACCGCATTCTCCCGAAGTACATCAAACGTAATTCAAGGTACTTGTTAGAAATGGCCACTATATCCGACACATATTCCCATCCAATATTACACGACAACATATGCTCATCAATAGACCCGAACATCCACACCCATATTTTCTTCTTGTAAGAAGACATAATCTTAAGTCCACTTTTGACACAATCACGCACAACAGTTCCACATGCAAGGAAGATATTTCCATGAACAAGACTAACACACATTTTCAAAACAACATATTCGTTCACAAATACACAAGTAGATTTAGAAGGAGACCCTTATCGAGAATATACCGATCCTTTTTAACATTCATTAAACATTTGTATTTCACATATAATCATTTATCAACAATTGTGCTTACGAAACACGAAATGTATGGGCAAGATACTTGCCTCGAATCCGCGAGCGAACAAATACGACGAATCACAAGGCCTCGATACCACGAACCACCGGACAACGAACGGATGAGGTTGGGCAGCCCTCGAACTTCCAAAACCGACCAAGAACTCGACAACGCCACGAGAACTACAAAAATAACACTAACACGAATCAATAACACTAAACGGAAATCCGAATCGATCCTAAAAACAACAAGGATCTAAGTGTGACTCTAAGAAATCAAGAACTATGTTACGAGTGATATAAAATCGTGAATGAGTTCAAAAATCCGAAGATCATGGCCAAGACAACAAGAATTTCACCATCGATTCATCATCCTCGGATTAAATCGAAGAACTAAGGAGAAACCCCCAAAATTCAAGAACTAGGGTTCTAAGAAGAGATTACCTTAATTTGGATCAAGAAGATGATTAGATGTTGTTAAACACCTACAAATTCGTTCCAAAATGAAGCTTGATGAAGAAGATCGCTCAAAATCACCTCATCAGCTCAATCCGACGGCTGGGAACGAAAAGGAGAGAAAAAGGTAGGAAATGGGAAAAGAAAGCCTGTTGTCCAGTATTTATACTGGACAGTTATTAGCGTGCGCTAACTAAAAAACATTAGCGCGCGCTAACGAGGTCAACGCCCAGAACTTACCGAATAACACTATTAGCGTGCGCTAGACCCATAAGCGTAGCGCGCTGAGTCACGAAACCGATCCGGTGGCGTGGGCGAAGCTGCACTGCAAGGCGTGCGCTAGCAAGAAGGAAGAGCGTGCGCTAAGCAGTCGATAGCGTGCGCTAGCTATCGAACTTAGCGTGCACTAACAAAGCCCCAGTCCCAGTCCAGTAGGTCATGGACTGTCAGTTAGCGTGCGCTACACATCCGGTAGGGTGCGCTAACCACAACGCAGTAGTGCGCGCTACGCCACAAGCGTTAGCGTGCGCTACACCACAAAGACCCAAAAACTAGCATAGCGATCCGAAATGCCTCCAAATACATGTCCCAACAAGGCACACATAAACATGGCACCAAATTCCAACGATGAGGACAATAACAATCCGATAAAACCCCAAAAACTCAACGAATCTGGAACAAGGATCTCGGGTATTATAATTAGGAAGATAGAAATGGATTAGATGTTGTGGAATCTTCGTTATTCAACTAAATATGGTGATAGCTGAAGAAGGATCGCTTCCAAACGCCCCAAATCGTCCTCTCCCGAGCTCTCCCATCGAATTGAGTGAAAAAGATGAAGAATGACAAGTGTAGGGTCAACTGTCCCTTATATATTGTGTTCAGTCTAGCACACGCTACGCCTCAATATTAGTGTGCGCTAACGGGGTCACCCGGTAGTCCAGTGGCTTCTGCCAGTATCGTTAGCGTGCGCTACGTATACTGTAGCGTGCGCTAACGCCTTCATCTAGTGTGCGCTATCGGAGAGTTAGTGTGCGCTACCTGGTAGTTGTTACCCAGAAATGGGAGTCCAGAACCTACTGTACTCTACCCTGATCGAGCCTTAGCTCTATTGTGATTGCTCAGTGTGCGCTACTACTACAGCTAGCGCGCGCTGTCTTATACACATAGCATGCGCTACGAGTTCTCCATTCCAGTCCAGTACCTACTGGACTGGCTGCCTCAAATACACTAGTAGCGTGCGCTAATACTGGCAGATAGCGTGCGCTACTAGTACTTAAATAGCATGCGCTATAAAAGGAACGTAGCAACGATCCAAAGATCCAAAGCAACAACGATCCGAACAAGAAAGAGTAAATTCCAAATGATATGTACTCCAAGGTCAATCTCAACTTACTAAACACTTACAATGAGTGTCAAAAATCACAGAAGTACCAAAGCAGAAAATTTACAAAAAGTACGGGTATTACATTCTCCCCATATAAAAGGAAGTTTCGTCCCGAAACTTAAGAAATAAGAAGTTCGGGGTATTCCGATTGCATCTTCTCTTCCGTCTCCCACGTCACCTCCTCAGCCCCATGTCTCGACCACTGCACTTTAACCAACGGGATGCTTTTGTTCCGAAGTTGCTTCTCACGATGTTCAAGGATCCTCATCGGTCTCTCCAGAAAGGTAACATCCTCGGCTACATTGATTTCACCATAGTTGATAATATGACTTGGATCCGGCACGTACTTCCTCAACTGAGAAACATGAAAAACGCTATGGACATGACTCAAAGCTGGAGGCAACGCCAAGCGATAAGCTAAATCTCCAACCGTGTCCAAAATTTCAAACGGCCCGATATACCGCGGATTAAGTTTCCCCTTTTTCCCGAAGCGGAAAACTCCTCTGGTCGGCAACACCTTGAGTAGAGCATGGTCTCCCACTTCAAATTCTAAAGGTCGGCAACGAGTATCAGCATAAGATTTCTGATGGCTCTGGGTAGTCAACAACTGGTCCCGGATAATAGAAATCTTCTCCTTACTCTCCAAAAACATATTCGGTTACGTTCTGACTAGCTCTGAAGCCTCATCCCAACATAACGGTGATCTACACCGCCTACCATAGAGTGCCTCAAATGGTGCCATTTTGATCGATGCATGCCAACTATTATTGTAGGCAAACTCGATCAACGGCTAGTGAAGCTCCCAATCATTACTCCAGTCTTGGGCACAAGTCCGTAACATATCCTCCAACGTCTGAATCATCCGCTCCGTCTGCCCGTCTGACTGAGGGTGAAAAGACGTGCTCAATCTCAACTCGGTACCCAAAGCCTGATGAACGGCTTGGCAAAAATGCGATACGAAGCGACCATCTCAATCGGAAACAATAGTCTTAGGGGCACCATGCAATCTCACAATCTCGGCTATAAAAGTTCGAGCCAATCTCTCCAGTCCCCAAGTGTCCTTAATACCTAGGAAGTGTGCACACTTGGTCAACTGATCGACACTTACCCAAATCATATTCATTCCGGCTCTAGTTCTCGGCATCCCCGTGATAAAATCTATAGAGATATTTTCCCACTTCCACTCAGGAATGGAGAGCGGCTTCAACAACTCCGCCGGTCGTTGATGTTCAATCTTGACTTGTTGACATGTCAAGCATCGTATTAAAAACTCTATGACATATTTCTTCATATATTCCACTAAAAATTTGGCTTCAAGTCCTTGTACATATTACTCATTCCGGGGTGGATAGAGTAAAGGCGTAGCATGGGCTTCTTGGAGAATTCTCTGCCTCAACTCTAGATCATTCGAAACACAAAGCCTGCCCTAAAATCTTAGAATACTATCCTCATGGACCATAGAACCAGGGGCTCTTCCTTTAATTACATATCCCTTCAGTTGAGAGATCATCGGTTCACTCCACTGTTTCCCTTTGATGTCGTCAATTAAGGACGAAGTAATTTCGAGAGTGCACAACTGTCCGTGCACTCTTTGAAGCCAAACTTCTATTCCTTGCTCGATTAAATCCTGACGAATCTTCGTCTAAGATGTAAGAACCTAGAGCATCTTAAGCGATGCCGATTTGCGGCTCAGAGAGTCCGCGACAACATCGGCCTTTCCCGGATGGTAAAGAATTTCCAAATCGTATTCCTTTATCAATTCCAACCAACGTCCATGTCTCATATTCAGCTCTTTCTGACTAAAGATATACTTCAAACTCTTGTGATCGGTATAAATCCGACACGAGGAGCCATACAAATAATGCCGCCAAATCTTAAGTGCGAAGAAAATTGCGGCCAATTCCAAATAATGAGTACGATAGTTCATCTCATACGGCTTCAACTGTCGTGATGCAAAAGCTATCATCTTATCATGCTACATAAGCACACATCCAAGCCCTTGTACCGAAGCGTCGCTACAGACTGCAAATCTTTCGCTACCCTATGGTAAAGCTAAAATCGGCGCTGGGTCAAACGTTTCTTCAGCTCATCAAAGCTCTATTATCTCTCGGCAGTCCAAACAAACTTTTCTGTCTGCTGAAGTAACTGCATAAGCGGACGAGCGAGTTTCGAGAACCCCACGACAAACGAACGGTAATACCCAGCAAGACCCAAAAAGCTACAAACTTCTTTAACATTTTTAGGCGGTGCCCAATCTAGCACTGCCTCAATCTTCTGCGGGTCTACATGAACCCCTTCGTCCGAAATCACATGGCCGAGAAACATAACTTCTTCCAACCAGAACTCACATTTCGAGAATTTTGCATAGAGGTGCTCGGCTCTCAAAATATCTAGTATCAAATGCAAGTGTCGGGCATGTTCCTCCTTATCCCGAGAATAAATCAAGATGTCGTCAATAAAGACGACCACATATCTGTCAAGGTACTAGATAAATATCTTGTTCATTAGTTGCGACAGTAGCTGTAATATCCGGATTTATTATTGTGTATTTCATCTGTATTCGAACCCTGTATTATTCGGATTTGTGATCTCAATAATTGGAGTATGATATTTCTCACATTGGTATCTTTGTACATAAGATATCGTCATGTAAAATTTCTCATGCAAACTCGTGATAGCGCACGCTAAGAATATAGCTTAACGCGCGCTATCGGCTACTACTAGCGCACGCTACGAATGTAGGATTTGCGTGCACTAGGCAATCAACTATTGAGCTAGGCGGCTAGCACATGCGCTAGCCGAGACATGGGTCCAGATAAGATTCCCGCGGACGAATCTGGATAGATTTGGAGTCAACGCTTATTAGCGTGCGCTAAGAATGGTATGTAGCGTGCGCTAATCAGCTATTGTGCAGAAACTTTATTTAAAGGACAGCACTCCATTTCTACCTATTCCCTTCATTTGTTCTTCGTCCCTTGGAAGTCCAAAGAGCTTTTCCTACTCCTTAAGCACATACAAATCCGCTGTACTTGATCATTAAATATTAAAGAGTGCTTATACTTGATCATTGAAGAAGAATTCACTTTGAAGTGACACTCAAGCAACCGGAGCTGGATTCTACCTTTTTGGATTAGTGATTTCTACATTAAAGGTATGTTAATTCTATCTCCAACTTTAGATTCGTGTTATGAAGAATAAGATGATCATGCGAGCAAGATATTGAGTTCTATTGGTGAATTATTCAACAAACATCATGTTTAGAAGATTGGAATAATTACACTTATGATATTGTCGTTGGAACCTCGTAGTTGGAATCCTAGTACTTCAAATGATGAGAGGAACATTCTGAAGTTGATTATCCGTATGATTTATGTTGTCTTATTGATCATAAAATTGGAGGTGATATCATTTTCGGTTATAAGGACCTAAGGGAAGAATCATCTTAGGAAATATCCTTTCGTATAAGTTGGAATTGTTAGTTCACCCTCAAGATGAAGTCTGAATGTGAATAATGATAGTAGAATCTAGTGCACCAACCGGAGAACACCGAAATTCGCATGAGAATGATAATCAAGTTCGAATATAAGAGTTGTGATGATATTCTTTTCCTTGAAACCTCAAAGATGATTGAATCCATAAGATCATTCATAAGTTTATGAACATGACATGTAGACGGATATCACACGTTAATCACTGAGGAGTTCATAAATTTCATCATCGTTAGAACTAGTCTACTGCCCAACAGTGAACTGCCATGCACGCTTAGCGTGCGCTAAGCTTTGTGAATTAACATACGCTAATGGGCTTATTTAGCGTATACTACAATTGAAACTTAGCGTGCGTTAAGTCATCAGGCGAGTCAGTCAGCTGATCAGTGAGGTACTGACCGTACATGGTTGGCGTACGCTAGGCTGTGTGTAATTGCGTGCGCTAACGAGTAGCCTTAACGTATGCTACATAGGATGCGTAGCGTGCGTTAAGCAATCCAGACAGATTTCTTTTAAGAACTTCCGACCGTATTTTGGATTGTTATATGTTTGTTCGACGTGAGATGAATTCTATATTATTTCTTTTGTTAAGGTTTGAGTTTGTTACGTGATTGATCGAAGGGGAGACCTTCGAGTATTTCATTTTTCGTGGAATTATTGTTCTTGTCTTCGAATCGAGGCAGGTACTCTAATTAGAATTGTTTATATTATGACAGCTGTATTGTGATTGTATTGTGTATTATGCATTGTGATTAAATGTCCACCATGCGTTGATCCGACGGGAATCATCATGGGAATCTACGGCCGTAACTTCTGGGTGTTACGGCCACAACACCCTACTGGACAGCAGTACTGGCAGCTGCTGTTCAAACGATTCCGAACGACCCTGAAACCCGGACCTGCTATCGAACCGAAAATACGACTACGAAGAATATTCGATGACGAGTCTAACCATCACAAAAAAACATCAATACGACTACCCGGGAATCCGAAATACGACAACGAATATGAAATTCCCTAAACTTATGGGAAATTACGAAAATGACCCAAGCGTCCGAAAATCAGGATACGACGTCGGATTTGCAAACCGAAAGTCTCAACACGACCAACTCAATCATACGAACTTGTACAAACCATGAAACCACGAAAATGAACGAGTTTTACGAGAATCGAATGTTCATACGGCAAAACATATCATAAAATGAAATCACGTGAAAACTTCACCAAAACTCGTCCAAATGGAAAAACTCCATGAATAAAGTAGATTCAAAATATCGAAACGGTTACAAACGAGTCGATAAAAGTACACATATACCAAAAATGGAAACTGCTAAAAATAGAAAGTTACGGATATTACACGGAGCTGGATTCTACCTTTTTGGATCAGTGATTTCTTCATTAAAGGTATGTTAATTCTATCTCCAACTTTAGATTTGTGTTATGAAGAATAAGATGATCATGCTAGCAAGATATTGAGTTCTATTGGTGAATTAATCAACAAACATCATGTTTAGAAGATTGGAATAATTACACTTATGATATTGTCGTTGGAACCTCGTAGATGGAATCTTAGTACCTCAAATGATGAGAGGAACATTCTGAAGTTGATTATCTGTATGATTTATGTTGTTTTATTGATCATAAAATTGGAGGTGATATCATTTTCGGTTATAAGGACCTAAGGGAAGAATCATCTTAGGAAATATCCTTTAGTATAAGTTGGAATTGTTAGTTCACCCTCAAGATGAAGTATGAATGTGAATAATGATAGTAGAATCTAGTGCACCAATCGGAGATCACCGAAATTCGCATGAGAATCATAATCAAGTTCGAATATAAGAGTTGTGATGATATTGTTTTCCTTGAAACCTCAAAGATGATTCAATCCATAAGATCATTCATAAGTTTATGAACATGACATGTAGACGGATATCACACGTTAATCACTGAGGAGTTCGTAAATTTCATCACCGTTAGAACTAGTCTGTTGCCCAACAATGAATTGCCATGCACGCTTAGCGTGCGCTAAGCTTTGTGAATTAACGTACGCTAATGGGCTTATTTAGCGTATGCTACAATTGAAGCTTAGCGTGCGTTAAGTCATTAGGGGAGTCAGTCGGTTGATCAGTGAGGTACTGACCGTACATGGTTGGAGTACGCTAGGCTGTGTGTAATTCCGTGCGCTAACGAGTAGCCTTAACGTACGCTACATAGGATTTGTATCGTGCATTAAGCAATCCAGACAGATTTCTTTTAAGAACTTCCGACCTTATTTTGGATTGTTAGATGTTCGTTCGACGTGAGATGAATTCTATATTATTTCTTTTGTTAAGGTTCGAGTTTGTTACGTGATTGATCGAAGGGGCGACCTTCGAGTATTTCATTTTTCATGGAAGTATTGTTCTTGCCTTCGAATCGGGGCAGGTACTCTAATTATAATTGTTTATATTATGACAGCTATATTGTGATTGTATTGTGTATTATGCGTTGTGATTAAATGTCCACCATGCGTTGATCCGACGGGAATCATCATGGGAATCTATAGCTGTGTGCGCTGGATCGTTGGACAGGTAGTTCCACCATGCGTTGGTCCGACGGGATCATCATGGGAATCTATAGCTGTGTGCGCTGGATCGTTGGAATGCCATCAGTATGTTGAAACTGTTTTGATGTGATATGTGTTGTTATTTCTCGTTGGAGAAACTTGTTGTGATATAATTGTTGATTATATCCCTGTTGTATGATTATTGTACTTGTACTAGAATCGTTGTGCTAACTCCTTCGGGGGTGAACATTTGTTTATGTTCAGGATCCAAGAGAGCGGGGAAACAATCACTGGAGTTGCATGACGACGAGGGTGCAGAGTGATGTTCCGGCCGGGTTTATTTGTCTGTTGTTTGTATCGTTTTTAATAAGTACTCGAGTACGTAGTCGTTTATGATGATTCGGATTTGGTGATGTATTAATACTTTTCTGTTGAACATTCGTACTTTCAGTATTGGTCAGAACTGTTATACCTTATTTCTGTTATTTTCATTCGTTGGTATCAGTTAATGTCTTTTTAGTTCTTCAGCCTTGTAAATTCTTATGTAAAAGGATTTACGGCGCTGTAATATTCCTGAATATATCGGGGGTGTTACAGAATATGGTATCAGATCTAAGATTATGGATATCTTGGCCATTGGGTTAAAATAGGGGTCGTATACATCTTTTGAGGTAACCGGCCGTGAATAACATCACTATACTGCTTACGTCTTCATGCGAACGGTGGTTGTAAGTTCCTAAACTCTATCTCGTTCTTTACATGATGTATTTCTTTATACTCGAACATTAGAATGATATTGTTTCCTGCATATTGAGTATTTATGCTTACAGTATGTTGAGAGGCGGATGTGGACGTGGTCGCGGTCGCGGACACGGACGAAGGAATGCCGAAAGAGAAGCTTCACCTTCTAATCAGGCCAGCCACAGTTCAGGTGAGCCACAGAGATCTATCAATAATGAACTAGAACCAGCCGTACCTGAAATCCTTCGTCAGGTGGTGAACCAGATGACTCAGTTTGCCCAGGTTGTGGACCGAATGCAGGTGGCGGTGGGATTACAGTAGGGAGAGAGACAGCAAAGGATCCCAGACATGGGAAATCAAGGTGAACGATGGTTACAAGAGGTGGCGAAGATGCAACCACCCAAATTCGACGGCTTTTCTGAGACACCCACATGGGACCATTGGTTGAAGGAATTGGAGAAATTTTTTGCCGTAATTAATTGCCCAGATGACCGGGGAGCCTCTATAGCTTAGTATTTTGTAATAGGGGAAGCATCCGAGTGGTGAGAAGCCATCCGGCCGGCAGATCATGATGCTTATTGGACGGAATTAAATTGATGATGGAAGCTCAGTACTGCCCTCGTCCTATGAGGGAAGCCAAAGTTCGGGAGTTTTTCTCCGCGTAGCCGTCAGACGAACCTGTATCCCAGACAATTAAGACGTTTAACCAGCAGATGGCATTTGTTCGACATCTGGTCAGAACAGATGCAGAAATGATGATCCATTTTGATATGAGGATGAAACCAGAAATCCAGAGGTACATGTCCGGTTTTGAATGTACCACTCTCTGTTAATGCCAGGATAAGGCGTTAGCGTACGAAATCAAGGAAGCAGCAATGGAGAAGTTTACGGCGTCCAAGAAACAGAAAGTCTCTGGTACTTTTACAGAGCACAAGAGCAGCAGGACCCGCAAGGCCCAGTCATATTTTTATTCTTTCAAGAAACCTCCGCACCCATCTAAGAGCAGAAATAATTTCGAAACAATGTCAGCCACGACAGATACAGCAAGGAGGTGCTTTAACTGTGGTCGCCCAGCCACCTTTGGCGAGATTGTTTGCGCACTCCAGTTACATGTTTTGATTGTGGACAGGAAGGGAACCGTTCAACGGAAAAGTATTACTACATCACCAAATCCAAATCATCATAAACAACTACGTACTTGAGTACTTATTAAAAACGATACAAACAACAGACAAATAAACCCGTCCGGAACATCACTCTGCACCCTCGTCGTCATGCAACTCCAGTGTGGTTGTTTCCCCGCTCTCCTGGATCCTAAACATAAACAAATGTTCACCCCCGAAGGGGTTAGCACAACGATGCTAGTACAAGTACAATAATCATACAACAGGAATATAATCAACAATTATATCACAACAAGTTTCTCCAACGAGAAATAACAACAACACATATCACATCATAACAGTTTCAACATACTGATGGCATTCCAACGATCCAGCGCACACAGCTATAGATTCCCATGATGATCCCGTCGGAGCAACGCATGGTGGAACTACCTGTCCAACGATCCAGCGCACACAGCTATATTGTTACGGCTGTAAGTGTCCCCTGTTATTCTGGCAGAATGACCATTTTAAACAAGCGTGAGGTCCAACACCTCATTTTCTATCCTTTCTTTCGTTTTTCTTCACGGGGCAACTCCAGAGGCGATTCCTTCAGTTTTGATCGAAGAATTTTTCGTGTTCCATCACCGTAGAATCGTAGTAGCATATCACCATCAGCGTAATCATCCTCCATCATCCGAATCCGAGGTATTTTCTTCAGGAACCCTAACTTGTATAAATTGGGGGTTTTTCGGGTTTTTCGTGATTGATTCCGAATTGTTCATGTATGTTGCGAAACTTCTTACCGATTGTTGTTATTGGATGATCCCCAATCCATTTTCTTTGATTTAATTTGTGAATTATCAATACGGGGAGATTTTGTGTAAACCCTCGCCCGTATCGATTGAACATCTATTGTCGTGATTTGTAATCGGGGTTATGGAAGTATTCCTTTCGTTTATTGATGTCCGTTGGGACTGAGTTCTGTTAATTCTTCGTTAGGAACCGTCGTCTTCCACTCGGATCATCCGTAGTCGTTTTTCACTTCCGATTCTTCGAAGATGTCACAAAGGCAAGTACTTTACATTTGTTTACATGTTCTAGTATTTGAATTATGGCTGTATTGTGGTTGTTGTGGATGGATATGTGTATGTTCACCTAGGGACGGTCCGACGGGGCCTCTAGGGATACGTTGCCGTGAGTTTCGTATCACGAAGTGTGGTTAACAACCCAAGGATGTCCGACGGGGCTCTACGGGGTACGGTGGCCGTGAGTCACGTACCAAGGTTAACTTTGAATTGTTTTGGTTGGAGAAAATGTGTTTTGTGCTTGTGCATCGTAAATATTCCGGAATATAAAATGATTTCTAAAATGATTTTTGGCGCATATATTCATCTGATTAGAATGTAGTTCAAATGGATTGTACTTGCACTAGCAGTTGTCGCTAACCCCTTAAATGGGGGAAATACTTTTTGTATTTCAGGTTTTGATCGTGGGGACAAGTGAGCACTCGAGCCGTATGAGGATGATGGGCAAGCATGATATTGTCCAGTAATTGATTTTCGGTGTCATGTCTGTCAGTTATTATTGATGTCTGATTTTGGAATTTTTGTATTATAAAATTGGTTTAAGTACTCGAGTACTTCCTGTTTGAACTTGTTACTGTTGTGTTCCCGTTTTGGGGAAATGGATTTGATGTCAGATTTTATTTGTCGGTTTGTAGTCTTTTATGCGAATTGTTGTTTCATTAATGATTGTTCGTCGTTGTTGAATGTCTTGTTTGGTACGTTAGCCTGGTGGATTCCACAGTGTGGGGTCCGCGGCGCTGTAATATGCCCTGAATGTCTTGGGGGTGTTACAGAATATGGTATCAGAGCTTAGGTTATGGATACCTAGGCTGTCGGTTATTTGGGTCTAGTTAAGTGTCGTTTTTGGGACAGTATCACTGCTATGCCATCATCTCAGTACGCCGGTGCTCGTAAGTTTTTCCTAACTTGACTCGTTTCACCGTTCTGTTCTATTCCTGTCTCATTATCTTATTACATTTTGCGTTTGAATTGTACTTTCCCGTTACTTCTTCAGAATTCTTGCTGGTAAAGGACGCGGACGCGGTAGGGGACGTGGCGCAGCCGGTGGGGCGGCCATGTCCGATCACTCAGGAACTAATTCGGCGATGCCTTCTTTGTCGAACAGTGTTCCCCCTAGTTCTGGAGGTCAGCAGGACCAGTCTGCTAGCTCCAGTAATGCACATGAGAATGTTGGAGTGGCCAACATTTTGCAGCAAGTAGCGAACCAGATGACGCTACTGACTCAGGCCGTTCTGGTCGGCTAAGCTAATGCCAAACCGGTTCCGCCTACTGGATTCGGCAATGATAAGTTACTTCAGGACGTGATTCGTATGCGTCTTCCACAGTTTGATGGTGCTTCCGACCCTTCCGTTTGGGAGAATTGGCTATTCGAGATGGAGAAAGCATTTGAGGCTGCTAATTGTTCCGAGGAGAGGAAAGTACCCATTGCTTAGTACTTCCTCGCCAAAGAGGCAGCAACGTGGTGGCAAGCGGTGAAGCCGTGTGACCGGGCAGCTACGTGGGCAGAGTTTCGGGATTTGATGGAAGATAAATTCTGTCCATGGCCAGTGAAAGAGGGTAGGATCCGAGCCTTCTTTGAGGCTAAGCCCCAAGATGTTCCTATTTCTCAAGCTATCAAAGACTACAATCAACAGCTGCATTATGTGAGGAACCAAGTTCGAGATGAGCTTGATAAGATCCGCCACTTTGATATGCGGATGAAACCGAGGGTGCGCCACTACATATCTGGTCTGGGGTGCACGACTTTGAAAGAATATCCGAATAAAGCGATGGCTTATGAGATGTCGTTTTCTGCGACGGGGACGGCAACCGAATGAAAGAAGCAGAAGACCTCCGGTCAGTTTTCGGGAGGCAAGTCAGGAGGGTACCCGAAGGCTCAGTCTGGTTCGCGAGTCTTTGGGAGTCAGTCGCCATCAGTTGGGTGAGGAAACGGTTCTAGGTCTGCTCCTGCTGGTTCCGTCCGTGGTCCTACGTGCTTCAACTGTAGTCGCCCGGGCCACATAATGAGTGAGTGTGATAGGCCTCCGATTCAGTGTCTTGCTTGTGGTCGGATGGGTCATCGTGCTAAGTTTTGTACGGATGCAGCTCGAACTCCAGTTACTCAGATATCAGCCCCAGCTGCGGGAGAGACGAGTGTGAATCAGGCACCGACAGTTCCTCAGCCACAGCAGAGTTTTGGTAGAGGCCGAGGACGTGGGCAGCCTTCTAGAGGGGGAGCTTCTAGTGCAGGGTCTGTTCCGCCCCGAGTGTATGATATGAGACGAGCAGTAGATCCTGACGCGACGGTGGCTACTGGTACCGTCCACATCCTTGATCATCCTGTTTCCGTATTGTTCGATTCTGGTGCTACGCATTCTTTTATATCTATGGATTGTGCGCATCGTCTGCATATTGATTGCCTTGTTTCTTGTGAGCCTTTTGTTGTTAAACTTCCTAGTGGGGATAGCATCGTGGGGGATCGTGAGGTTAGAGATTTTCCAGTGAGTATCGCGGGGAGGGTTTGGCCTTCCAATCTGATTGCGGTAGATATTAGAGATGAGGATTTGATTCTGGGTGAGGATTGGCTGGACCGTCATGGGTCGATCATGAATTATAGAATGAGGACTATTTCGATGTTAGCCTCTGACGGTACCGAGCATTCTTTCGTGGGGCGTAAGCGGAGTGGCCAGAGACTCCTGATCAGCGCCTTGAAGGCGGTGAGACTTCTTCGAGGAGGTTGTACGGGCTATTGGTGTTACACTTTCAGATCGGAAGAAGGGGGAGTCGAGCTCTCGTCTATCCCGGTAGTGTATGAGTATCCTGATGTTTTTCCAGACGAGTTGCCGGGTTTGCCGCCGGACTGAGAAGTTGAGTTTACCGTCGATTTAGAGCCGGGTGCAGCACCTATCTCTAAGACGCCATACCGTATGGCGCCCGCCGAGATGCTGGAGCTGAAGAAAAAGTTGGGAGAGTTGCTAGACATGGGGTATATTCGACCGAGCGCTTCACCTTGGGCGCACGGTCTGTTTGTGAAGAAGAAGGACGAGTCACTTCGTTTGTGTATCGACTACGAGATTAGAACAAATTGACCATAAAAAACAAGTATCCGCTCAGGATTGATGACTTGTTTGATCGGTTGCAATGGGCAACCGTGTTTTGAAGATTGATTTGAGATCGGGGTATTATCGGCTCAGTGAAGGATACCGATATTAGAAACTGACCTTAGGACGAGATACGGTCACTATGAGTTTGTGGTTATGCCTTTTGGGCTAACTAATGCACCAAACCATGTTCATGCGACTTATGAACAAGGTCTTTATCGAGTATCTCGATAAGTGTGTAGTCGTTTTATCGATGACATCTGATTTACTCGAGGAGCGAGGAGGAGCACGCCGTCATTTGCATATCGTGTTAGACATTTTGAGAACTCGGCATCTTTGCGAAGTTCTCAAAGTGTGAGTTTAATTACGGAGGTTATGTTTCTCGGTCATGTGATCTCGGCCGAGGGTGTTCGTGTGGACCCACATAAGGTAGAGGCAGTGTTGGATTGGGCACCGCCCAAGAACGTGAAGGAGATCCGTAGTTTTCTACGTTTGGCCGGGTATTACCGTAGATTCATCGAGGGGTTCTCTAAGCTCGCTCGACCGCTGACTCAGTTGTTACAGAAGTCAAAGAAGTTTGTGTGGACCGATGAGAGGCAGAATAGTTTTGAGGAGTTGAAGAAGCGGTTGATGACCGCTCCTGTTTTGGCTTTACCGAGTGGTAATGAGGGTTTCTCGGTTTTCAGTGATGCTTAGGGCCAAGGGCTCGGATGTGTACTTATGCAGCACGGGAGGATGATTGCCTATGCTTCATGTCAGTTGAAACCGTACGAGTTGAATTACCCTACGCACGATCTCGAGTTGGCCGTAGTTGTATTTGCGCTAAGGATCTGGCGTCATTACTTGTATGGCTCGTCATGTCAGATTTTCACCGATCACAAGAGATTGAAGTACATTTTTACGCAGAAAGAGCTTAATATGAGACAGAGGAGATGGTTGGAGTTGATTAAGGACTACGACCTCGAGATTCTATATCATCCGGGTAAGGCAAATGTGGTGGCAGATGCCTTGAGCCAGAAATCGGTAGCGCTTCGGGCGCTTGACTTGATTACGGCCCAGTCGGGACTTCAGCGAGAGTTTATGAGGTTGAGCATTGAGGTTGTGCTACCAGAGAGTTCCGAACAGTTGCGTACTCTTGAGGTTTCTTCATCTCTGGTCGATGACATTAAATCGGGACAACTGGGGGACCTGATGTGTATTCAGCTCCGAGAGAGTGTAGGAAAGGGGAAAGCCCCGGGATTCGTTATTCATGAGGACGGTGTGTTGAGATTCCGAGGTCGGTTGTGTGTTCCGAACGACTCGGGATTGAGACAGAGTATTATGCGAGAGGCTCATGCGTCACCTTACTCAGTCCATCCGGGCTCGAGTAAAATGTATAAAGATTTGAGGAAAAATTTCTGGTGGAACGACATGAAGAATGAGGTAGTTCATTTTGTGGCTAAGTGTTTGACTTGTCAGCAAGTCAAGATTGAGCATCAGCAGCCAGCCGAGCTGTTGAAGCCACTTCCCGTCCCGGAGTGGAAGTGGGAGGATATCTCTATGGATTTTGTCACGGGTTTACCGAGGACGAAGACTGGTATAAATATGGTGTGGGTGATTGTAGACAGACTGACTAAGTCGGCGAATTTTCTGGGCATCAAGGATACTTGGGGCCCAAAAAAATTGGCTCGTATTTTTATCGCGCAGATAGTGAGACTTCATGGTATGCCGAAGACCATTATTTCGGACAGAGATGGCCGATTTGTATCGCATTTTTGGCAGGCGGTACATAAGGCATTGGGGACACAGTTACGTTTGAGCACTTCGTTCCATCCCCAGACCGGTGGGCAGTCCGAGCGTACTATTCAGACGTTCGAGGATATATTGTGTGCGTGTGCGTTAGATTGGAGTAGTGACTCGGAGGAGCATTTGGCCTTGATTGAGTTTACTTATAATAATAGCTGGCACGCGTCGATTAAGATGGCACCGTATGAGGCACTTTATGGCAGATGTTGCCGATCACCGATATGTTGGTATGAGCCATCCGATTTAGTTGGCACTGAACCAGACCTCGTGTTAGAGACGAGGGAGAAAGTTGAGTTGATTAGAAAGAGGATGTTGGCTGCTCAGAGTCGACAAAAGTCTTATGCGGATGTTAGGCGTCGACCTTTATAGTTCGAGGTGGGAGATCATGTTCTGTTGAGGGTATCCCCGACGAAGGGAGTTTTCTGTTTTGGGAAAAAGGGGAAGCTCAGTCCGAGGTATATTGGGCCCTTCGAGATATTGGAGAGAGTCGGTGAGTTGGCATACCGTTTAGCTTTGCCTCCGTCATTGAGTCATGTTCATAGCGTATTTCACGTCTCCCAGCTGAGGAAGTATGTTCCGGACCCGTCCCACATTATTAATTTTGGAGACGTGGAGATCGAGAAGGATGTTACGTTTGAGGAGAGGCCCGTCAAGATCTTGGAGCATCGAGACAAATAGTTAAGGCACAAAACCATTCCTTTGGTTAAGGTGCAATGGTCGAGACACGGAGTAGAAGAAGCGACGTGGGAGTTAGAGGAGGATATGCGTTCGAGGCACCCCGAGCTTTTCTATTCTTAAGTTTCGGGACAAAACTTTATTTTAGAGGGGGAGAATGTAATATCCGTAACTTTCTATTTTTAGCAGTTTCCATTTTTGGTATATGTGTACTTTTATCGACTCGCTTGTAACCGTTTCGACATTTTGAATCTACTTTATTCATGGAGTTTTTCCATTTGGACGAGTTTTGGTGAAGTTTTCACGTGATTTCATTTTATGATATGTTTTGTCGTATGAACGTTCGATTCTCGTAAAACTCTTTCATTTTCGTGGTTTCATGGTTTGTACAAGTTCGTATGATTGAGTTGGTCGTGTTGAGACTTTCGGTTTGCAAATCCGACGTCGTATCGCGATTTTCGGACGCTTGGGTCATTTTCGTAATTTCCTATAAGTTTAGGGAATTTCATATTCGTTGTCGTATTTTGGATTCCCGGGTAGTCGGATTGATGTTTTCTTGTGATGGTTAGACTCGTCATCGAATATTCTTCGTAGTCGTATTTTCGGTTCGATAGCAGGTCCGGGTTTCGGGGTCGTTCGGAATCGTTTGAGCAATGGTACCCGATCACTGGCATCCCGGTAGTGTTACGGCCATAACACCCAGAAGTTACGGCCGTAAGTTGGCCATGTTATGGCCGTAAGTCTCCCCTGTTACGGCCGTAACAGCCTGCTGTTTTAAAACAGCGGGCAGAGGTCCAACACCTCATTTTCTATCCTTTCTTTCGTTTTTCTTCACGGGGCAACTCCAGAGGCGATTCCTTCAGTTTTGATCGAAGAATTTTTCGTGTTCCATCACCGTAGAATCGTAGTAGCATATCACCATCAGTGTAATCATCCTCCATCATCCGAATCCGAGGTATTTTCTTCAGGAACCCTAACTTGTATAAATTGGGGGTTTTTCGGGTTTTTCGTGATTGATTCCGAATTGTTCATGTATATTGAAAAACTTCTTACCGATTGTTGTTATTGTATGATTCCCAATTCGTTTTCTTCGATTTAATCCGTGAATTATCAATACGGGGAGATTTTGCGTAAACCCTCGCCTGTATCGATTGAACGTCTATTGTCGTGATTTGTAATCGGGGTTATGGGAGTATTCCTTTCGTTTATTGATGTCCGTTGGGACTGAGTTATGTTAATTCTTCGTTAGGAACCGTCGTCTTCCACTCAGATCATCCATAGTCGTTTTTCACTTCCGATTCTTCGAAGATGTCACAAACAAGTACTTTACATTTGTTTACATGTTCTAGTATTTGAATTATGGATGTATTGTGGTTGTTGTGGATGGATATGTGTAGGTTCACCTAGGGACGGTCCGACGGGGCCTCTAGGGATACGTTGCCGTGAGTTTCATATCTCAAACTGTGGTTAACCACCCAGGGATATCCGACGGGGCTCTGCGGGGTACGGTGGCCGTGAGTCACGTACCAAGGTTAACTTTGAATTGTTTTGGTTGGAGAAAATGTGTTTTGTGCTTGTGCATCGTAAATATTCCGGAATATAAAATGATTTCTAAAATGATTTTTGGCGCATATATTCATCTGATTAGAGTGTAGTTCAAATGGATTGTACTTGCACTAGCAGTTGTCGCTAACCCCTTAAATGGGGGAAATACTTTTTGTATTTCAGGTTTTGATCGTGGGGACAAGCGAGCACTCGAGCCGTATGAGGATGATAGGCAAGCATGATATTGTCCAATAATTGATTTTCGGTGTCATGTCTGTCGGTTATTATTGATGTCTGATTTTGGGATTTCTGTATTATAAAATTGGTTTAAGTACTCGAGTACTTCCTATTTGAACTTGTTACTGTTGTGTTCCCGTTTTGGGGAAATGGATTTGATGTCAGATTTTATTTGTCGGTTTGTAGTCTTTAATGATTGTTTCATCGTTGTTGAATGTCTTGTTTGGTACGTTATCCTGGTGGATTCCACACTGTGGGGTCCGCGGCGCTGTAATATGCCCTGAATGTCTTGGGGGTGTTACACTCCGGTTGCTTGAGTGTCACTTCAAAGTGAATTATTCTTCAATGATCAAGTATAAGCACTCTTTAATATTTAATGATCAAGTACAGCGGATTTGTATGTGCTTAAGGAGTAGGAAAAGCTCTCTGGACTTACAAGGGACGAAGAACAAATAAAGGGAATAGGTAGAAATGGAGTGTTGTCCTTTAAATAAAGTTTCTGCACAATAGCTGATTAGCGCACGCTACATACCATTCTTAGCGCACGCTAATAAGCGTTGACTCCAAATCTGTCTAGGTTCGTCCGCGGGAAACTTATCCGGACCCATGTCCCGGCTGGCGCATGTGCTAGCCGCCTAGCTCAATAATTGATTGCCTAGTGCACGCAAATCCTACATTCGTAGCGTGCGCTAGTAGTAGCCGATAGCGCGCGTTAAGCTACATTCTTAGCGTGCTCTATCATGAGTTTGCATGAGAAATTTTACATGACGATATACTTATGTACAAAGATACCAATGTGAGAAATATCATACTCCAATTATTGAGATCACAAATCCGAATAATACAGAGTTCGAATACAGATGAAATACACAATAATAAATCCGGATATTACAATCATAACACATGCACCTTTTCATTCCTTGTGTGAAATCATACGTGAGTTGTATTGGAGAGAGCTAGAAAGAACTTTGAGTTCATTTCATAACTCTTTAGTCTTCTTCTTCCTTTCTTCAATTTTGTTCTTGATAGTTCTTAGAGAAAAAATTCAAGAATTCAAAGAGCGATTGTGAGTTTAACACTTAGAGTGTTATAGCTTCATAACCTAGCTCTAGCCGTATCCGTGGAGGATAGCAAGATGTTGTCATTCCGTTCGTTTTTCCGGCGCGTGACTAGTAGAGGCGCGGTTTTTCGGCGTTGGATCATTCAAGTGCTTGGAGTGCTTCGAATCGTAGAGAATTCAACTAAAACTTGGGGAATAGCTCAAGACAAGGTTATCCATCTAAACAATGGACTACAAGGGTGAGTTTCTATATCTCTTGTGAATTTATTTTTGATATTCGTATATACGTAGCTCGATCGATCCTCGTAGGGATTCGGATCGAATTAATTTTCGTTTTTACCGCTTTCGCTGCGCCATCGTTTTAGGCACCGAATCCCAACAGTGGTATCGGAGCGTAGGTCTTGCGATCGTATATACGATATTGGCATTTGGAATGCTTGACTAGATGGTATATGATTTGGAATCATAATCGTATTAATCGTTGATTTTCTATTGTTCATCTAAAAATTAATTTTTCATGATTTTATGTTACAATATAAATCTATTTTTCTTTTGAAAAACTGATTTAAATGAGTAATATAAAGATTAGAAAAATATTATTTTTGGAATCGGGGTGAAAAAACGAGCCGAAAACATAAACGGACCCGGCAGCTTGGAGCTGTCCGGGCGCTGCCTCGCGGTCTACCACTCTGAACCGCGGTCTGCCAGCCCCTGCCGGACATGATCGGCATCCTCTCGGCCTCTGCCTGGCAATGGTCTCGGTCCCTGCCGGTCCTGATCGGCAGCCTGCTGGGCAGCTTGCTGGGCAGTGCTCCGGCCGTGTTTTTCGACTCCGTTTTTTATATTTCGTTCGATAATTAATTTCCCACAAATTAAATTAGATTTAATTTGACTAAGATTTAATTATAGTAATTTTAATCTTAGGGGAATTAATTTAATGAAATATTTTATCGTCCGGAACAAGTTAAAATTGATGGTTGTTTGAATTAATTGGATTAATTCATTTTGAATGAATCGATTGGATCGGTTCGTATTATTGATTGGATCAATATATCTCTACGCTTTCCATTTATATAGTATTTATTGGATGAATGCTTTTGAATGGGGATGTGGTTCGTGGACTTAGTTTTTTTTTAATTGTTCGTTTTATTCGATTGGGTTGTAAAGGCAGTTTTGAGCCTATTTATTTTACTATAAATATTTGTATCTGTTGTGCGGCAATTTATACGCCTCGATGGCGATCGGCATAATGGTCAAGAGCCAAACATAGAAGACAAATGCTGGGCATACGCCTAGCATTCGGCACCCAAGGCGATCGTCTATTGGTATCTGGCGATCGCCCATGATGTCCGACCATAGACGATCATCCCATGCCACGCCTGAATCCAACACCCGTCAAAGTCTTCGAAGACCGAATCTCGTTGGGAGTATGCCCTCGAATGCCACTCAGAGGATATTGAGTGAGGGCATTGTACTTGTAATTATGTATGTTTCTTTATTTACTGGTAGTTACTGGCATTCCTAACTCGTAAATATATGTATAGAAACTAGTCCATGTATTTGAGAGCAAAACGTTCCACTCCTTATTGGATAAGGAGGTCGGCACTGGAAAGGTTTATAGCTCAAATACTTAATCGTTCGCAAGTCGATGAAACTTGACTGGGCATTAAGTTTATGTGAAGACTTGTATGACGTGTTCTTTGACATGGAGAGTGCCTGTTGAACGCTAATGGTTAGTGGGAGCACACGTTATAGGTATGCTAATTGGATTAGTATACTCGAACCGACTCACCCTCGATTCATCACACGGATTTCACTCCGGGACAGTCAATGACGGAATCGAAAGATTGTGATAGGTATTCGTGAACCTTCGACTTGAGGATTTAGTAGGGATGTGCTTGTGACGTCAAGATTTTCATTAGAGTAGTTTGACCCTATAAATCGGAAGGCGGGGGTTAACCTCGACGTGCATCTTGACGGGCAAGTAGCAGGTCCTACTGAATACCAAGATATAATTCTTTCTCCCATTAGTGAGCGGGTTAAATGTGTTAGGAATATGCCCTCGAATGCCACTCAGAGGATGAGAGAGTGAGAGCAATTGTATTGTAATTATGAATATCATATTTAATAAGGCAATTATTATTTCTATATTATTGTATATCACTGGCATTGTGATTTGGTATATAGAATAATAGTCCTTGCATTTGAGAGTGAACATTCTACTCCTTATGGAGATAAGGAGATAGGCACTAGAAGTGTTTAGAGCTCGAATGCTTAACTAGTTCGCAAGTCGATAAAACTTAACAGGACATTAAGTTTTAATAAGACTTGTATAACTGATAATAGGATGTGTGCACGTCTTGATAGCATAGTTATAAGTATATTAGTGGGACCAGTATACTCGAACACGACTCATACTCGATTCAGTCACACGGTATTTACTCTCGGAGAGTTGATGACGAATCGAAAGGTTGTGATAGTATACGTGGACCTTTGACTTGAGGGTTCAGTAGAATATGTGCCTGTGACGTTTAGTTTGTCATTAGAGTAGTTAGACTCATTTCCTTAATTGCTGAGTCGACCTCGAAGTGCGGACTATACGGCAGTAGCGATCTTTGTCAGACGCCAAGAAAGGATTCTATCTCTGTTAGTGACGGGCGAATGTCCTATACGGTTAATGACAAATAAGATCATAAGTCTTTGGCCAAAGCATTCTGATATAGTCGTATTAGATACACTATTAATCAGTCGGTCTTGATTTGCATTAACACATGTATAGAGTTTAGTCAACAGTAGGGTTTGACTTTACCGTGACCCGAAGACTTGACCGGGACATCTGATGAAGGGTCTATACGTATATAGTATTCACGACATAATGGTTCTGGAATGATTCGTTCATTCGTTCTAAGTCGGAGTTTACAGTGCGGCCCGCTAGGCTGGCTAAGTGCTGCCCGCACTCATTGGTTCCTCCCAATGCCGGCTGAGACGAACCTACGGAGTCATGCAATAGGATCATTGATGGATAAATATGAATTAATAATCTCTCTTATAATATTAGATATTAGATATCTAATTTTGATTTATCGGATAAATCAAATAGCGGTCTTATGAATTGTAAGTAGGTTACTGGATGATTACTTTAATTCATAAATTATATTTCTTAGAGAAATATATATTTTTGTTTGATATAATTAATTAATTGTATTAATTAATTAGTCCAAACACATTGGAAATAAAACGGATTCGTTTGACAAACATCCGGTACACGAGGGATTCGTTTTGACGAACATCCAGTACACGAGCCGAGTAAATTCGACCCGTCTTCTTGGAAATTTCCCTTAAGGCCGCCCCCCTCCCTCTCTTGTCTCTTTTATACTTATTTTATGTCACTATGTGACATATGTGAGGTGTATTTGATACCCTCAATCATGTGTTAAAGGTAGACTTTCATTTTTTATAAATAAAAGTCTTTAAAAAGGAGAGAGGGCAACTTCTTCTTGCAAGAACTCAAAATCACGAATTTGAGAGAGAGTGTAAGGTTGAAAACTTCATCTTGATCTTAGAGACAAGATATAAGAAGAATACATTGAGAGAGAAAATTCCTACAAGCTTCCCTAGCCGCATTCTTGAAGAAAGGAAGCTTGTCGATTTTTCCATCAAGTTCCAGCGTGTGAGGTAGAGGCATCTTGCTTTAGGTGCTTGGAACTAAGGGCTCTTCATCATCATCATCATACGAAGGTTTTTCAGAGACATCATAGGTATGGGACTTTGATTCCTTGATCTTCGTATTTTTCTTTTTGTATATACGTTACTGGATCAATCCTCTTAGGCATTCTGTTTATTCTTTCGCTGCATTTATTTTCTATGGAATCCCAACAGTGGTATCGGAGCGAGATCAAATATATCGTATATACGATCATCTTTGCATTTGGAATGTTATTTGATGATGTTTATGATTTAGAATCATAATAGATATAATCGAAGAAATTTAATCGTTCGTAGTAAGTCAAGTTTCGACTATTTTATGTTAATTATAAATCTGAAAAATTTAATTTTTGTTGATTTATAAGTTCTTCATGAAGTTAAGAAACTTTTTCGTTTTGGAAGCGAGTCGAAAAAATGAGAAAAACGGGGGTTAAACACGAATACCGCACGAAGACGAATGCCGGCAGCCATCGGATCGGCTCGCCGGCCGAGAGTGACTCGGTAGGCTATCGTAGCCGCCGCCACCGCCGGCTGGCCGAGAGTGACTCGGTCCGAACGGTTCTCGGGTTTTCGCCCGATTTTGAATCGGGCCGTGGTGGGCCCGATACGGATTTTCCGAGACTCCATTTTTGTGTTTATATTTCGTTGTAATAATTTCCGAAATTTAAATTGGATTTAATTGGATTTAATAAAATATTTGGAATATCTTTTTATTAAGGGAAATTATTAGACGAGAATATTGTTTTGGCCGGATTACTTTGAACGGATTAAAATGACGATTATAAATATTAATTTGATTAATATTGTAGAAATTAAATAGATTAATTTTTATATTAATTGGATTAATATATTAATTGATTATTTAATTTCATTTACCGTTACATATTGTATGGAATGCCTTATGTGATGGTGATATAGCTCGTGAACTTAGTTGTTGATTTGTTCGATTCGATATGGTTGTAAAGGCCATTTTGAGCCTATTTATTTTTACTAGAAAATATGTATAATAGAACGTATTGTTCAATGATGTAATTATTCATATGGTTATGACGAAGACCGAAGACGACCGACTAGAAGACGAAGAATCAATACTGTATTTTTCCTTTCTTTATTTGGCTTGGCCCAATACTTAGGAAAAAGTCCATGAGCTATATGTTGGTAGTAACTAGGTTGCTCTTTATTGTTTTTCATTTTGAATGATTGACAAACCACAAACCGCGCTTATAAACGGATTAATGTGCAAAGTGTAACATATAATCGCGTTAATACTCCCACTTACAAACACTAAGTTATAAAGGTTACGAGGTTTCCTACCCTCAGTCAAACTCATGGAAAATTGAAATCTAAACCGGAATATTATTCTTCCGAGTATGTCGGGGTAATATTTTTGGGGAAAGTTGATAAATTCCTAGAGTGCATTAGATGCCTTTGGTTGTGACAAATCAAACCCCTATAAACCGTATGGGTTCTTTGGGTAAGATTCAATTGTCGACTAATAGGAGTTGTGCTTAAACTTAGATAGTTCAGCGAGCCATAGAAACCGAATGGGTTGAGGGCAAGTGAACTAGGGGTAAAAGAAGATCGAATAATCCATTAGATGGGTTGGTATTAGACACCACTTTATAGAGAATAATAGAATATAAACCGTATGGGTTGCCCTCTATTAAACTTTGTAAAGAAATCGATCACCACTATGAAGTCACCCAAGACTTCTGGATTTAACATGGGAGTGTGTAAATGCCGATAAAATAGTGGGAGCCGAGTTATGAATAAAGAAAGTCCTTCAATTCTTTACTCGGATCATAATTAAACAATCACTAACGAATCTCAAATTATTCTCTGCAGTTAACAAAACTCTCAATATGACAATGAACCCACTCGCTATACTACTTGAAAAGAACGTCTGATGGTCCGAACTATGTGGGTGGCCGGAACTTGAGGATTGTCCTAACTATGGAAATGATGGGATACGTCTTGGAGGCGGACATCCCAGCGGCTCCTGCAAGAACCCGAGCCAATCAGGAAGATGTCGATGCCCATGAAAAATGGGTAAAAGACGACATAAGAGTGCGAGGGTACATGTTAGGCTCAATGACCAATGAGCTTCAACGTGCCCATGAAAAGATGACGTCTTCACGAGCTATCTTAGCGCACCTGGCTGAGCTCTATGGAGAGCATAGCCGAACTGCTAGATATGAGATATCAAAGCAATTATTCGGCGCCAGGATGAAGGAAGGAGAGAGGGTTGGGGACCATGTCCTCAAGATGATCTCGATGATTGAGAGATTGGAAGCTCTTGATTTTCAGATGCATGCATCTCTCCAAACTGACCTTATCCTGCAGTCACTTCCTGACTCCTTTTCCCAATTTGTCATGAACTTCAACTACAATGATATTGCATGTAACATAGCTGGGCTAATGAACAAACTGACGACTGCCCAGTCTCAGATGAAGACAAAGGGAAAGAAAGCTGCACTTTTGATTTCTTCTAAGACTTGGAAGTCCAAGAATAAGAAGAAAAAGAACAAGAAGTAGTTAGGTCCGATAGCCAAGATCGACAAGGGAAGGGGCAAGGCACCAATGGTTCAAAAGAGCAAAGGGGCCAAGAAAACGGATGTATGCCTCAACTGCGGTGAGCTAGGCCACTGGAAGAGGTATTGTCCAAAGCTTGACCGCAATGCGCCTTCAGGCACGGAACTACTGGTTTTAGAAACAAATTGTTCTGTAACTGTATATTCTACTTCTTGGATACTTGATTCCGGTGCGAGTTCTCACATTTGTACAATGAATCAGGATCTGGAACGAAGTAGGAAGCTGGATTCAGGGGAGGTGATGGTCACCGTCGGAAGTGGGCATAGTGTCGAGGCTTCTGATATCGGGTCCCTTATGTTGGATTTAGAATCTGGTTTTATTCTCACTTTAGATGATGTACTTGTTTTGCCCAAGGGGCACAAGAATATTGTATCAATTCCGGTCATGGACCGAAAGGGATTTCACTTCTTTATTGGAGATGGGTCCTGTCGTATTTATTTCAGAAATAAATTGGTTGGTACTGCTACATTATTAAATGGTTTATACCATTTAAATTTAAAGAATAAGACAACTGTGAACACTATAACTAGGAAGCGTGGTAGGGATGAAACGAACCAAGCACTTAAGTGGCATCTTAGACTTGGTCATATCGGTCAGACCAAGGTTCATAAAATGGAGAAAGATGGGCTTACGGGTCCATTAGGATCAGATCCCTATCCAACTTGTGAATCTTGCCTTCAAGGCAAAATGACTAAGTTACCCTTCGCAGGGACTTTTGAAAGAGCTGCTGAAAAACTTGGATTGATCCATACCGATGTCTGTGGCCCTTTTGAAGTGGCACGAGACGGCTTTCAGTATTTCATTGCATTCACTGATGACCATACCAGGTATGGATTCGTGTACTTAATGAAACATAAGTCTGAAGCTTTTGATAAATTCAAGGAATTTAAAGCCCTAGTTGAAAATCAAACAGGTAATCGTGTTAAGACTCTTCGGTCAGACCGGGGTGGTGAGTACATGAGTACCGAATTTAATGAGTTCTTAAAAGAAATAGGAATAATGTCACAATTCACTCCTCCAGCTACTCCACAATTAAATGGTGTATCAGAAAGAAAGAACCGAACCTTGTTGGACATGGTTCGCTCCATGCTTAACTATACTGATCTACCGATTTATCTGTGGGGTTACGCGCTCCTTACTGCTGTGCATATCTTGAACAGATGTCCTTCCAAATCCGTTCCTAAGATTCCCCATGAGATGTGGAGAGGTAGGAAACCAAGTCTTAATCACATTAGGATTTGGGGATGCCCTGCTTATGTCAAGAAGACTAAAGTAGAGAAATTGGAAACTAGGTTTGTGAAAGGTCGTTTCATAGGATATCCAGGAGATTCCATGGGATATCTATTCTACATGCACGAAGATCATAGGATTATCGTTGCTATACAAGCACACTTCCTGGAAGATCAGTTTATTCAGGAAGGAGGGGCAGGTAGAAATATTTCTTTGGAAGAAATAAAAGAAACACCAAATGAGACACCTATGCAAGATATAAGAACCGAACCTTCTGAAATACAAATACAACCTCGCAAGTCTAGTAGAATTTCTCAATTACCTGAGTGGTATGGCTATCTGCATCAAGAGGAACTGGGTGTCCATGAGATGACAGAAAGTAGTCAAGAGAATGATCCTTCAACATACGACCAAGCGATGGTAGACGTTGACTCCACCAAGTGGCAAGAAGCTATGGAAGCTGAGATAGACTCAATGCATGCTAATCAGGTCTGGAATTTTGTAGATCGTCCTAAAGGCATTGTGCCTATTGGAAACAAATGGATCTATAAGAGAAAGACTTATGGAGATGGCAAGGTTGATACCTATAAGGCCAGGCTTGTGGAAAAGGGTTATTCCCAAAGAGAAGGAATCGATTACTTCGAGACCTTCTCGCCTGTAGCTATGATTAAGTCTAATCGCATGATGCTTGCTATAGCAGCCCACTTAGATTATGAAATATGGCAAATGGATGTGAAAACGGCATTCCTAAATGGATTTCTCGAGGAGGAGATTTATATGGAACGGCCTGAGGGATTCATATCTCAAACCAATATTCATAAAGTATGCAAACTTCAGCGTGCCATTTATGGACTGAAGCAAGCTTCACGGAGTTGGAATCTTCGTTTTAACGAGACAGTCAAAAAGTTTGATTTTGTCCAAAACGAAGAAGAGCCCTGTATTTACAAGAAGGTTAGTGGGAGCAAAATTGTGTTCTTAATACTATATGTAGATGACATTCTACTTATAGAAAACGACGTAGGAATGCTCAGTTCTGTGAAAGCTTGGCTTTCTAAAGGGTTCTCAATGAAAGACTTGGGAGAAGCTACTTATATTCTGGGTATTCGTCTCTACCGGGATAGAGCGAAAAGAATGTTAGGTCTTTCCCAAGCCCTCTACATAGAAAAGATCCTGAAGCGATTTAATATGGAAGATTCTAAAAGAGGGTTTCTACCTATGCAACATGGTGCAAAACTTTCCTTAGAGATGTGTCCTCAAAGTGAGGAAGATAGAAAGGAAATGAGCAAGGTACCTTATGCTTCGGCAGTAGGTAGCCTTATGTATGCAATGATTTGCACTAGGCCAGGACATTGCCTATGCCGTGAGCATAGTAAGTCGGTTTCACCAAATCCAGGCGGAACATTGATCGTCAGAAAGAACATTCTTAAGTACCTAAGGAGGACTAAAGACTTGGTTCTTACATACGGCGGTGGAGAACTAAGAGTGATGGGTTATACAGACTCAGATTTTTCGGGGGACGTGGATGCTCAGATGTCCACATCAGGGTATATCTTTACTCTGAATGGTGGGGCAGTTTCTTGGAGAAGTGCCAAGCGAAGTTCGACTGCTATCTCTACATGTCAAGCCGAATATCAGGCAGCCATGGAGGCTGCTAAAGAAGCTTTTTGGATAAAGAAGTTCACTGAGGAACTTCAAGTGGTTTCTAATGCAGAGAAGCCTATAACACTGTTTTGTGACAACGACGGAGCTATTGCACAGGCTAAGGAGCCTAGGGCTCACCACAACACCAAACATATTACGAGAAAATATCATTCTGTTAGAGAAATGGTTCGGGATGGGAATGTTACACTGCAGAGAGTAGACACAGCAAATAACGTTGCTGATCCGCTTACCAAGCCACTATCTCAGAAGGTCTTAGAGAGACATCTGGAGAGTATGGGTATTAGATACCATAGTTTGTGGTATTGAGTGCAAGTGGGAGATTGTTAGGAATATGCCCTCGAATGCCACTCAGAGGATGAGAGAGTGAGAGCAATTGTATTGTAATTATGAATATTATATTTAATAAGGCAATTATTATTTCTATATTATTGTATATCACTGGCATTGTGATTTGGTATATAGAATAATAGTCCTTGCATTTGAGAGTGAACATTCTACTCCTTATGGAGATAAGGAGATAGGCACTAGAAGTGTTTAGAGCTCGAATGCTTAACTAGTTCGCAAGTCGATAAAACTTAACGGGACATTAAGTTTTAATAAGACTTGTATAATCGGTACTAGGATGTGTGCACGTCTTGATAGCATAGTTATAAGTATATTGGTGGGACGGTATACTCGAACACGACTCATACTCGATTCGATCACACGGTATTCACTCTCGGAGAGTTGATGACAAATCGAAAGGTTGTGATAGTATACGTAGACCTTTGACTTGAGGGTTCGGTAGAAGATGTGCTGTGACGTTTAGTTTTCATTAGAGTAGTTAGACTCATTTGCTTAATTCTTGAGTCGACCTCGAAGTGCGGACTATACGGGTAGGTAGCGCTTCTTTCCGTACGCCAAGAAAGGATTCTATCTCTGTTAGTGAGCGGGCGAATGTCCTATACGGTTAATGGCAAATAAGATCATAAGTCTTTGGCCAAAGCATTCTGATATAGTCGTATTAGATACACTATTAATCAGTCGGTCTTGATTTGCATTAACACATGTATAAAGTTTAGTCAACAGTAGGGTTTGACTTTACCGTGACCAGAAGACTTGACCGGGACATCTGATGAAGGGTCTATACGTATATAGTATTCACGACATGATGGTTCTGGAATGATTCGTTTATTCGTTCTCAGTCGGAGTTTACAGTGCGGCCCGCTAGGCTGGCTAAGTGCTGCCCGCACTCATTGGTTCCTCCCAATGCCGGCTGAGACGAACCTACGGAGTCGCACAATAGGATCATTGATGGATAAATATGAATTAATAATCTCTCTTATAATATTAGATATTAGATATCTAATTTTGATTTATCGGATAAATCAAATAGCGGTCTTATGAATTGTAAGTAGGTTACTGGGTGATTACTTTAATTCATAAATTATATTTCTTAGAGAAATATATATTTGTGTTTGATATAATTAATTAATTGGATTAATTAATTAGTCCAAACACATTGGAAATAAAACTGATTCGTTTCACAAACATCTGGTACACGAGGGATTCGTTTTGACGAACATCCAATACACGAGCCGAGTAAATTCGACCCGTATTCTTGGAAATTTCCCTTAAGGCCGCCCCCTACCTCTATTGTCTCTTTTATACTTATTTTATGTCACTAGGTGACATATGTGAGGTGTATTTGATACCCTCAATCATGTGTTAAAGGTAGACTTTCATTTTTTTATAAATAAAAGTCTTTAAAAAGGAGAGAGGGCAACTTCTTCTTGCAAGAACTCAAAATCACGAATTTGAGAGAGAGTGTAAGGTTGAAAACTTCATCTTGATCTTAGAGACATTATATAAGAACAATACATTGAGAGAGAAAATTCCTACAAGCTTCCCTAGCCGCATTCTTGAAGAAACGAAGCTTGCCGATTTTTCCATCAAGTTCCAGCGTGTGAAGTAGAGGAATCTTGCTTTAGGTGCTTGGAACGAAGGGCTCTTCATCATCGTCATCATCATACGAAGGTTTTTCAGAGACATCATATTTATGGGACTTTGATTCCTTGATCTTCGTATTTTTCTTTTCGTATATACGTTACTTGATCGATCCTCTTAGGGATTCCGTTTATTCTTCCGCTGCGTTTATTTTCTGTGGAATCCCAACAAAATGTCCTATGCAGTTATTGGCAGATGAGATCATAAGTCTTTGGCCAAAGCATTAGAGCTAGTTGTATTGGATACACGAGAGCTCGATGATCTCAATTTGCATTAACGCATGCATAGCATCAAGTAACAGATAGGGTTTGACTGACAGTGGCCCTATAACTTGATCGGGACATTTGAAAGAAGGGTTTATACGTATACTGGTATTCACGACAGAATGGTTCTTGAATGATCTCAATCATTCGTTCTCAGTTGGGGTACAGTGTAGGCCGCCAGGCTGGCTAGGTGGTGCTACTACTCTTTGGTTCCTCCCATTGCTGACTGAGACGGACCTACCGAGTCGCGCAATAGGATTAACGACGGAATGAATCAAGCTTATTCTCTCATTATGAATATTAGATATTGGATATCTAATTTGGGACATTGGATGTCTAAACCGATTTATTGGATAAATTGATTTACGGCCTAATAGATTAAATAAATTACTGGGTAATTAAATTTTAATTCATAAATATAATTATTTCTTGGAGAAATTAATTATGTTGTTATGTATTTGATATGATTAATTAATTGGATTAATTAATTAATATAAATACATCGGAGCGGAATCAGAGTTTATCTGTTTGGACTCATGGGAGTCCGAAACGGACCAAACTCATATTCCCCTTCTAGATGGCTGCCCTCCCACTTTCACCTAACTTTATCTTGTCTTTTGTTTTCATTTTTAAATGATAGACAAGGACTTATGAGGTGACTTCTCATGTGGATGAGTTGTAGGTTGGTTGGAGGTGAATAAAGAATGGAGGAGAAGACAATCTCAAAAGATGACTATTCCTCATTTCTCCTTTTAGAGAATCAGCCGTGAGATATAGTGTAGAGTGAGAGAAAAACTTCTCCAAGTTTTCTTCAAGTCTTCATCCTTCTTCAGTTTACTTCTTGATTATTCTTGGAGAAAATATTAAGAAATAAAATTGAGAGATATAAATTAAACACTTAGAGTGTTATAATCAAAGTTTCATCACTTGATTCTAGCCGTAACCTTAGAGGTTAATAGAGTGTTGTCATTCCGTTCGTTTCTCCGGCGTGTGACAAGTAGAGACGCAGTTTTTTCGGCGTTGGATCATCCAAGGGCTTGGAGCATTTTAGATCGTTTGGGGAATAGCTCAAGAGAAGGAACTCCATATAATCAACGGACGACAAGGGTATGATTTCGTATCTTCCTGTGTTTATTTAATATTCGTATATGCGTAGCTCGATCGATCCTCATAGGGATTCAGATCGAATTAATTTTCATTTTACCGCTTCCGCTGGGCCTTCGTTTTAGGCACCGAATCCCAACAGTGGTATCAGAGCAAGGTCTTGCGATCGTATATACGATATTTAGCATTTGGAATGCTTATTTTATGATTTAGAATCATTTTGATAATCGTAGATATTTTATTGTTCGTCGTAGTGTCGCTTTTCCGTAATTTTATGTTATGATATAAATCAGGTTTTTCTTGGAAATACGATTTATATTAATAATATTCAGATCAGGAATAACAAGATTTTAGAAATCTGCCCGAAAACGAGCTGTATCGAATCGTTGGACGATTTTCCATACAGCTGCCGAGTGTGGCCGAGCATGTCCGGCCTGTGGCCGGACGCTTGCTGTATTCTGCCAACAGTGCCCGAGCATGTCCGGACCATGGCCGGACGCTTGCTGTATCCCGCCTGCCCCCGGGCGTGTTAGCCAGACGAGCCGAGTGCTCGTTGATCCGGCCGACGCTTGCCGATTCTCGCCGAGTCCCGCGGCGTGTTCTTTATGAGCCGAGTGCTTGCTGGATCCGGCCGACGCTTGCTGTATTCTACCGAGTCCTGCCGGGCGTGTTGCTGTATCGAGCCGAGTGCTCGCTGGATCCGGCGGAGCGCTTGCTTTATCCTGCAGAGTATTTTGTCACGGCCGACAGTCGAAGACGAGACATGGGTGCGCAGACGGTCGCACAGGGTGCAGAGGGACAGGCACGAGCAGGACGCCAAGGATGGCATCGGGCTGCATGTGAAGAGTCAGCCTTCAGGACGGCGTGATCGGATGGAGAATCACGCGAGTAAGCCGTGGGAGCACGGACGCCGCTGTGGGAAGCGGATCGCCCAAGGGGCATTCCGGACTGGACATGTTCGGGACTGTCTGGCAGCGCAGGGGGCGCGGGCAAGGCCGTACGAGCAGCAGTCGTGTGGGACAAGGCATGACGGGACAAGGCCGAGTCTGGGAACAGGACTCGAGCTGGGCGGCCGGACGCGGGCGTGGGATGCCGGGCGCGGCCGGCGTGCGCGGGCGCGCGCGCGCGAGGTGCGAGAGAGACCATCCCCCCTATAATAGGCTTAGACGGAAAAAGCCTTGTGGGGGCAGTAGACATTGAAAAGCTGAGGAGTCACTCAGCAGAGAAGACTCGACTGGAAGCAGCTAGAAGCGGACCGGATTGGTCCAGGAGGTTCGGGAAGAGTCTAGAACATTGCAGAGACGGACCCAGATGGTCGGGCCGAGACGGGCCGGGACGGGCCGATGCGGGCCGGGACGAACAGAGACGGACTGGGCGTCCGGGATGATGGAAGAACCTTTTAGGACCCTCCTAGAAGGATGTAGTACTTGAAGATTGTAGAGCATTCTAGACTTATACTTGTATAATACTCTAGACTTGTGTTTGTAAGCTTGTATGTGTAGACTTGTGTGGATAATTCTAGAGATAGGTTCTAGAATATGATAGAAGTATGTGGATTGTATAGGATGTTCTAGAGTTCTCCAAATAAGGAGGTGGAGAGAAGTTTCTAGGTCCTAGGAGTAGTATAAATAGGCTTGAGGTTGGCTCATTTGCACCCAACCCTCAAAGACTCAACATTCTTGTATTGTAAGTGTTTATGAAATAGTGAAGTATTTTACTCTCAACTCCCAAGTGTTAAACCCCTTATTTCACACTTAGAAACCAAGTGAGTTAGGCTTACTAGCTAGATCGAGGCAATTCTAGTCTAGTGCCGCACGGGTCCGAGGAGCTTTCGAGTGCTCAAACCTAACCCCGTGACAAGTGGTATCAGAGCACGCTAGTGGTTCAAGGAGCTTCCGCATTGAGACGTTGCTGAGAGGTTTTGTGCAAGGAGGACCGATGGAGACTATGTCCAACATCACCAAAGTTCAACCCGGCCAGGATAAGGACAAGTCCAGGAAAGGGTCTAGGGACAAGTCCGTGGAAAGAGGTGTTGCCATGGAAGCACGAGTGGTTCGGCTGGAGGAAACCATGGGCAAGCACGCGGATGCTCTCGAGGCATGGAGCAGAGTGGCCGACCAGGTGACGGAGTTGAGCGAGTCGTTGGAGGAGCTTGAGAATCGGGTGACGGGCACCCTTAATGCGTTGCGACGCGAGTTGTGTGAAGAGATCCTTGAGTCTGTCAGGAAGGAGGTTCGGTCGACGATCGTAGCCTTTCGAGAGGAGATCGTAGGGAGGATCGAGACCATCGAAGGAAGGACAGCATTATATGAGCGGGCGATGGCCCACGGCAGGTACCAGCGGGGTGTGGCACCCCATCGAATCGACATCCCCTGGCCGTGTTCGTTCCAAGGATCGCGGAATGGTAGGGACGTGGACGACTTCCTGTGGAACATGGAGCGTTACTTTGGTGCATCAGGGATAGCAGATGATGCAACCAAGTTGCAGACGGATCCATTCTTCTTAGCAGATGTGGCGCTGCTATGGTGGAGAAGGCGCGAAACAGAGATCGCGCGTGGTATATGTCGGATGGAGACATGGGAGGATTTTGAGGCCGAGTTCAAGCGGCAGTTTTACCCGGAGAATGTTGAGTTTGAGGTCTGGGCTAGGTTGAAGGAGTTGACACACAGCAAGACGATCAAGGACTATGTGAAGGAGTTCCAGGAGATCGTGCTGGAGTTGCCTAGCCTTAGTGAGCAGGAAGCTTTGTTCGCGTTCGTAGATGGACTGAAACCGTGGGCAAAGTTGGAGGTGCAGAGGGCCAAGGCACAGAACGTGTCCGAGGCGATTGCGATAGCAGAACGGCTGATCGAGTTGAAACCAGTTGGGGAGAGCCAAAAGTCCAGGAGGGACGAGGACGGCATCGGTACGCAGGACAAGTCGTACCAGGGTGCGGATAAGGGCGCGAGGATGGCCCGGACCAAGGACGTCAAGCAGTCAGGGTGGACTCGGACTTGCCATGGGTGTGGGAGTGCAGACCATCTCGTAGCAGCGTGTCCGAAGAAGAAGTAATGTGAGATTTTCTGGAGCACGGAGCATTCGACGAGGCAATGCTCGAAGTTTCCGAGGGTAGCCGCCATGGAGTACACCAAGGCACGGGACGATGCCGAGGGTGATGGGACATCAATGGCGCTTCAAGTGTTGAATTCAGCCATAGGGATGGCATCGCGGGATGGAGACCGCTTGAGGGAAACTTGTTGTATGCGACGGGGTTGATCAACGGGAAACCCGTCAAGGCGTTGGTCGACACAGGGGCCGATTACAACTACATTGACGAGGCTGAAGCACATAGGTTGGGGCTTCAGGTCATCGAGGGACGGGGCTGGATGAAGTCAAATAATGCACCACCCGTTTGGGTTATAGGAGTCGCCAATGGGCTGTGACTAAAGATTGGCACGTGGGAACCGCGCGTGCACTTCAACGTGACGAGCATGGATGATCGGGACATAATATTGGGCATGGACTTCCTGAGGAAGAATAATGTTGGTGTTGTTCCGCATAAGAGGGCGTTGTACGTGTGTGATCAAGCCAAGCTGCAGGAAATACACTTGACCACAGAGCCTTCGAGACAAGCTATGTCGGCACTCAAGTACGTGAGGAAGCTTGAGGAGGAGCCGAGGTACCACCTTGGAGCAGTTCGGTTCATCGAGGGTCCGCCACGTCGCCAAGGACGTCGAGGAAATGGGCGGGGGAGAATGTCACGGCCGACAGTCAATGACGAGACATGGGTGCGGAGATGGTCGCACAGGGTGCCGAGGGACAGGCACGAGCAGGACGCCAAGGATGGCATCGTGCTGCATGTGAAGAGTCAGCCTTCAGGACGGCGTGATCGGATGGAGAATCATGCGAGTAAGCCGTGGGAGCACGGACGCCGCTGTGGGAAGCGGATTGCCCAAGGGGCATTCGATCGACATGTTCGGATCGTCCGGCAGTGCAGGGTCAGCAAGGCCGGACGAGTAGCAGTCGTGTGGGACAAGGCACGACGGGACAAGGACGAGTCTGGGAACAGGACTCGAGCTGGGCGGCCGGACGCGGGCGTGGGATGCCGGGCGCGGCCGGCGTGCGCGGGCACGCGTGCGCGAGGTGCGAAAGAGACACTCCCCCCCTATAATAGGCTTAGACGGAAAAAGCCTTGTGGGGGCAGTAGACATTGAAAAGCTGAGGAGTCACTCAGCAGAGAAGACTCGACCGGAAGCAGCTAGAAGCGGACCGGATTGGTCCAGGAGGTTCGGGAAGAGTCTAGAACATTGTAGAGACGGACCCAGGCCGGGACGGGCCGATGCAGGCCGGGACGAACAGAGACGGATTGGGTGCCCAGGATGATGGAAGAACCTTCTAGGACCCTCCTAGAAGGATGTAGTACTTGAAGATTGTAGAGCATTCTAGACTTATACTTGTAGAATACTCTAGACTTGTGTTTGTAAGCTTGTATGTGTAGACTTGTGTGGATAATTCTAGAGATAGGTTCTAGAATATGATAGAAGTATTTGGATTGTATAGGATGTTCTAGAGTCCTCCAAATGAGGAGGTGGAGAGAAGTTTCTAGGTCCTAGGAGTAGTATAAATAGGCCTGAGGTTGGCTCATTTGCACCCAACCCTCAAAGACTCAACATTCTTGTATTGTAAGTGTTTATGAAATAGTGAAGTGTTTTACTCTCATCTCCCAAGTGTTAAACCCCTTCTTTCACACTTAGCAACCAAGTGAGTTAGGCTTACTAGCTAGATCGAGGCAATTCTAGTCTAGTGCCGCACGGGTCCTAGGAGCTTTCGAGTGCTCAAACCCAACCCCGTGACAACTTGCTGTATCCGGCCGGGTACGTGCTGTATCCTGCCGGGCGTGTCCTGGCATGGTCGGGCCCCCTTTCCTGTCTGGAGCCGGGCGCGACCTGAGGCTGTCGGGCGTGGCATGTAGGCTGCCGGTCAGGGTGCCTGGTGCTGCTGGGCAGTTTCCAGGCTATCGGGCACTGGGTCTTGTTTTTCAGTATATTTTCGATTATTGAATTTTCCTGTATTAAAATCATTAATTTGGAATTTTTGATGAGGGAAAACTCAAAGAAAATATTTTAAGGGTACATCATGATTTAAAATTAAATTGTCGATTATTGTTGAATTGATTGGATCAATTCTATTTATTGTTGATTATTGGTTGGATCATATGTAATCTTCTCGCTTTCCATTTGTATAGTATTTATTGGATGAATGCTTTAGAATGGGGATGTGGTTCATGGACTTAGTTTGAATTCTTCGTTTAATTCGATTGGGTTGTAAAGGCCGTTTTGAGCCTATTTATTTTACTAGAAAATTTGTATAGGATGCAATTTATCAAATGTAAAATTTATATGTAATGACGAAGACCGGAGGAAGATTCGCTCGAGTAGACAAAGATTCAAGACCGAAGACATGTAATTAGATTACGATGTTTTTGTTCTAGCAACGGTCCATGAATTGTATGTTGTTAGTTTTAGGTTGTGTATGTTTTCATATTGTATGATAAACAAACAAACCGACAAACTGCGCTTATAAACGGATTAATGTGCAAAGTGTAACATATAATCGCGTTAATACTCCCACTTACAAACACTAAGTTATAAAGGTTACGAGGTTTCCTACCCTCCGTCAAACTCATGGAAAATTGAAATCTAAATCGGAATATTATTCTTCCGAGTATGTCGGGGTAATATTTTTGGGGAAAGTTGATAAATTCCTAGAGTGCATTAGATGCCTTTGGTTGTGACAAATCAAACCCCTATAAACCGTATGGGTTGCCGGGTAAGATTCAATTGTCAGACTAATAGGAGTTGACGGTTTAAACTTACATAGTTCAGCGAGCCATAGAAACCGAATAGGTTGAGGGCAAGTGAACTAGGGGTAAAAGAAGATCGAATCATCCATTAGATGGGTTGGTATTAGACACCACTTTATAAAGAATAATAGAATACAAACCGTATGGGTTGCCCTCTATTAAACTTTGTAAAGAAATCGATCACCACTATGAAGTAGAGCGACGATACTTCCGTATTTCACATGGGAGTGTGTTGTTTCGATAAAAATAGTGGGAGCTGGGTAACAAGAATAGAAAATACCTTAATTCTATACTCAGATCATAATATAAAAAGTCACTAATTAATCTGTTATACTTAATGCAGACATAACTCTCAATATGACAATGAATCCGCTCGCAATTCTACTCGAGAAGAACACCCTTATTGGACCTAACTTTGTGGACTGGCTCCGCAATATGATGATTGTCCTCATTATAGAGACACTGAGATACGTCTTGGAGATGGACATTCCGGCACCTCCTGTGCGGACCAGAGCCAATCAGGAAGAGATCGAAAACCACGAAAAGTGGGTTAAGGATGACGTAAAAGTTCGTGCATACATGATGACTTCTATGTCTAATGAGATTCAGAGAGCTCATGAGAAAATGACTTCTGCTTAGGCAGATTCTATCTCACTTAACTGAGCTTTATGGTGAGTACAGCAGAACTGCTATATATGAGATATCCAAGCAACTGTTCGGTGCAAGGATGAAGGAAGGTGAGAAGGTTGGGGAACATGTCCTCAAAATGATATCCATGATCGAGAGATTGGAGGCTCTTGATTTTAAAATGGATACTTCTCTCCAAACCGACCTTATCCTACAGTCTCTTCCTGATTCCTTCTCACAATTTGTTATAAACTTTAACTGCAATGAGATTGCATGTAATTTAGCTGGGCTAATGAACAAACTTGTGACCGCTCAGTCTCAGATGAAGACTCCGCGGATGAAGGAGTCGGCTCTTGTAATTTGTTCTGGACCTCGGAGGTCTAAGAATAAGAAGAAAAAGACCAAGAAGCAAACTGGACCACAAGTTAAAGACCTTAAGGGTAAGGGCAATGCCCCGATGGTTCCAAAGAGCAAGAAGAAAGACGCTTGTCTCAAGTGCGGTGAGCTGGGCCACTGGGCTAGAGAGTGTCCGATTCTTCATGGCACTTTAGGATCTGGAACAAAGTAGGGAGCTTGGAGCTAGAGAAGTAATGGTCACTGTCGGAAGCGGGCATAGTGTCGAGGCAACCGACATAGGATCACTTCTTTTGGATTTAGAATCCGGGTTTGTTCTGACTTTAGAAGATGTACTTGTTTTGCCCAAGGGGCATAAAAACATTGTATCCATTCCGGTCATGGACCGAAAAAGCTTTTCATTTTTCATTGGTGATGGTTCCTGCAAAATTTATTTCAGAAATAAACTAGTGGGTACTGCTACATTTTTAAATGGATTGTATCATCTAAATCTCAGCAACAAAGTAGTTGTGAATACTATGACTAGAAAACGTGGTAGGGAAGAAACCAATCAAGTTTTGAAATGGCATCTTAGACTTGGACATGTTGTCAGACCAAGGTTTATAAGATGAAAAAAGATGGACTTATGGGTCCATTGGGATCGGATCCCTTTCCTACTTGTGAATCTTGCCTTAAAGGCAAAATGACTAAGTCCCTCTTCACAGGGACTTTTGAAAGAGCCACTGATAAACTGGGATTAATCCATACCGACGTTTGTGGTGCTTTGGAAGCAGCGCATGACGGATATCAATATTTCATTATGTTTACAAATGATCATAGTAGGTATGGTTATGTATACTTGATGAAACATAAATCCGAGGCTTTTGAGAAATTCCAGGAATTCAAAGCCCTAGTCAAGAAACAAACTGGTAATCATATCAAAGCACTTCGGTCGGACTGAGGTGGAGAGTATATGAGTATGGAGTTTGATGAGTTTCTTAAGGAACATGCAATAGTTTCACAACTAACACCTCCAGGTACTCCTCAGTTAAATGGTGTGTCAGAAAGAAGGAACCGGAGTTTGTTGAACATGGTCCGTTCCATGTTGGGCTATACTGACTTCCCGATTTACCTGTGGGGGTATGCACTCCTAACTACTGCTTACATCTTGAATAGATGTCCTTCCAAATCCGTTCCTAAAACTCCACATGAGATGTGGGAGGGCAGGAAACCAAGTCTTTATCATATTATGATTTGGGGATGTCCCGCCTATGTCAAGAAGACTAAGGTGGAGAAGTTGGAAGCTAGGTCCGCGAAGGGACGTTTCATTAGATTCCCATCTGGGACGATGGGTTATCTATTCTACATACCCAAAGATCGAAAGATCACTGTTGCTTTGCATGCACACTTCCTGGAAGATGAGTTCATTCAGGAAGACGGAGCAGGTATAAATATTTCTTTGGAAGAATATAATGAAACTCCTTAGGAGACACCTATGCAAGAATTTGGAACCGAACCTTCTGTAAACACAATTACAACCACCTCGTAGGTCTAGTAGGGTGCTTCAATTACCTGAGAGGTATAGTTTTATGCACTTGGAGGAACTGAGTTTCTAAGAGGTTCCAGGTGATAAACAAGAGACCGACCCACGACCAAATGACCTGCAATGGTGGATGTAGACTCCATGAAATAGACTGTAGCAGTCTTCATGTAGTTGGGACCTTCATTTTGACGAGGCATTCAAAGAGTTTGACTTCATGCAAAACAAAGAGGAACCTTGTGTATACAAGAGGGTTAATGAGAGCTAGATCACATTCTTAGTACTATGTGTAGATCACATTCTACTAATAGAAAATGATGTGGGAATGCTCAGTTCTGTGAAAGCTTGGTTTCCGAGTTATTTCTCCATGAAAGACTTGGGAGAAGCTACCTATATTCTTGGTATTCGACTCTACCGGGATAGAGCGAAGAGAACAATAGGTCTTTGCCAAGCCCTCTATATAAATAAAATCTTAAAGCGATTTAAGATGGATGATTCTAAAAGAGGGTTCCTACCGATGCGACATGGAATAAAACTCTCCTTGAAGATGTGTCCTCAAAGTGAGTAACAACGGAAGGAAATGAGTAATATACCATATGCTTCGGCCGTGGGTAGCCTTATGTATGCTATGTTGTGTACCAGACCTGACATTGCGCATGCTGTAAGCATGGTGAGTAGGTTTCAGGCAAACCCAGGTAGGGAACATTGGATTGCCGTAAAGAACGTTCTCCAGTACTTTAGAAGGACTGTATATCTGGTTCTTATATATGGCGGTGGAGAACTAAATGTGATGGGATTCACTGTATTGAACTTCCAAGGACAGAAAGACGATTCTATGTCTACTTCTGGCTACATTTACTCTTAATGGAGGAGAAGTATCTTGGCATAGTGCCAAGTATAGCGTGACTGCTAATTCCACATGTTAGGCTGAGTAAAAAGCGGCCTCGGGGGCCTCCAAAGGACGGACTTAGAAGTTACTGGATAAACTTCACATGACACCTTGTGCTTTGCTGCCAGAGAGGTAGTACAGGCCTAGGAGCCGAGGTTTCATAATAGTACCAAACATATTGAGAGAGAGTATCATCTCGTGAGAGAATTGGTTCGCAAAGAGATACATTGTGCTGCATAGAGTAGAGTCAGCCGACTACGTCGCTGATCCACTGACCAAGCCACTTTCTCAGATTAGATTAGAGCGTCATCTGGAGAACATGGGTATTAGATACCATAGTGTGTGGCATTGAGTGCAAGTGGGAGATTGTTGGGAGTATGCCCTCGAATGCCACTCAGAGGATATTGAGTGAGGGCATTGTACTTGTAATTATGTAAATCATTAATATAAGGCAATGAATGTTTCTTTATTTACTGGTAGTTACTGGCATTCCTAACTCGTAAATATATGTATAGAAACTAGTCCATGTATTTGAGAGCAAAACGTTCCACTCCTTATTGGATAAGGAGGTCGGCACTGGAAAGGTTTATAGCTCAAATACTTAATCGTTCGCAAGTCGATGAAACTTGACTGGGCATTAAGTTTATGTGAAGACTTGTATGACGTGTTCTTTGACATGGAGAGTGCCTCGCTTAACGCTAATGGTTAGTAGGAGCACACGTTATAGGTATGCTAATTGGATTAGTATACTGAACCGACTCACCTCGATTCATCACACGGATTTCACTCCGGATACCAATGATGTAATCGAAAGATTCTGATAGGTATTCGTGAACCTTCGACTTGAGGATTTAGTAGGGATGTGCTTGTGACGTCAAGATTTTCATTAGAGTAGTTTGACCCTGTAAACCGGAAGGCGGGGGTCAACCTCGACGTGTATCTTGACGGGCAAGTAGCAAGTCCTACTGAATACCAAGATAGAATTCTTTCTCCCATTAGTGAGCGGGTTAAATGTCCTATGCGGTTATTGGCAGATGAGATCATAAGTCTTTGGCCAAAGCATTAGAGCTAGTTGTATTGGATACACGAGAGCTCGATGATCTCAATTTGCATTAATGCATGCATAGCATCAAGTAACAGATAGGGTTTGACTGACTGTGACCCTATAACTTGATCGGGACATTTGAAAGAAGGGTTTATACGTATACTGGTATTCACGAAAGAATGGTTCTTGAATGATCCCAATCATTCGTTCTCAGTTGGGGTATAGTGTAGGCCGCCAGGCTGGCTAGGTGGTGCTACTACTCTTTGGTTCCTCCCATTGCTGACTGAGACGGACCTACCGAGTCGCGCAATAGGATTAACGACGGAATGAATCAAGCTTATTCTCTCATTATGAATATTAGATATTGGATATCTAATTTGGGACATTGGATGTCTAAATCGATTTATTGGATAAATTGATTTACGGCCTAATGGATTAAATAAATTACTGGGTAATTAAATTTTAATTCATAAATATAATTATTTCTTGGAGAAATTAATTATGTTGTTATGTATTTGATATGATTAATTAATTGGACTAATTAATTAATATAAATACATCGGAGCGGAATCAGAGTTTATCTGTTTGGACTCATGGGAGTCCGAAACGGACCAAACTCATATTCCCCTTCTAGATGGCTGCCCTCCCCCTTTCACCTAACTTCATCTTGTCTTTTGTTTTCATTTTTAAATGATAGACAAGGACTTGTGGGGTGACTTCTCATGTGGATGAGTTGTAGGTTGGTTGGAGGTGAATAAAGAATGAAGGAGAAGACAATCTCAAAAGATGACTATTCCTCATTTCTCTTTTTAGAGAATCAGCCGTGAGATATAGTGTAGAGAGAGAGAAAAACTTCTCCAAGTTTTCTTCAAGTCTTCATCCTTCTTCAGTTTACTTCTTGATTATTCTTGGAGAAAATATTAAGAAATAAAATTGAGAGATATAAATTAAACACTTAAAGTGTTATAATCAAAGTTTCATCACTTGATTCTAGCCGTAACCTTAGAGGTTAATCGAGTGTTGTCATTCCGTTCATTTCTCCGGCACGTGACAAGTAGAGACGCAGTTTTTTCGGCGTTGGATCATCCAAGGGCTTGGAGCATTTTGGATCGTTTGGGGAATAGCTCAAGATAAGGAACTCCATATAATCAACGGACGACAAGGGTATGATTTCGTATCTTCCTTTGTTTATTTAATATTCGTATATGCGTAGCTCGATCGATCCTCGTAGGGATTCGGATCGAATTAATTTTCGTTTTACCGCTTCCGCTGGGTCTTCGTTTTAGGCACCGAATCCCAACATCTCAGACGTAGACCCACGTGCAGTTCCACAAAAGGCACCGCGAGATAAGGCCTTGGACCCCAGCCTGTCACCAACCTCACACCTACCGACAGGCCCGCTGAAAGGTACAAAGTGGGTCCTCCCCTGAAAGCAACTCAGGATGCGTGCGGACTCCTCATTGGCCCGCACAGTTGGCTGCCAACAGCAGCCTCGGACTTTAAGGGAACAGTCCCACATGACGGGACGATCGCCCACATTATTTTAATATAGAATGCGGCGGTCGCCCGCGATCGCCGGGGAGGACCCAGCAACCCTTTCTCCTATAAATAGGAGGCCTCCAACAGTGGCCAGAGGGGTGTAAAAAACGTACAGAGAGAGATACACTCTGAATATGGTGAAACCCATTGTCAGTGAAACTCATTCACCTATACAGAACATCAAAAAGCAAGAACTCACAGAGCTTCATATCTGGTTCTTCCGACAATCTTCATGCTCTATAACTAAGATAACTAGAATCTTTACACTCATTGTAATAGTATTCTAACATTAATATTTGTACTCCAAAGTATTTATATTAATAACATCTCGCGAGAGCATTCAAGCCCGGGACTAACAACCCCGGCAAATCTTGTGTTATTTACTTTCCCACGGAAGTGTTCTCGCATTTGTTTGTTACTCGACCATTCCAACAATATCATCTCCGGATAATATTTTGGGTAACAACAATTGGCGCTAGAGGAAGGGGACCTATAACCTTCATTTTTATTCCGACCATCTCGAAGAAGACTCACTATTCTACGAGGCATATACTTGAAGAAACACTCACTGTTCTTCAAAGAAAACCTTCAGAAACATGACATCCTCCACGACCTCCAAAAGAGCCACCCTGCGATCTGCCGGACATCTCATTCCGGCCCAGACCGAATCCCAGCCTACGGCGGAAGGCGACCGCGGCGACGCTAGTCTCTCACTCCCGCCCCCGAGGGATGGTCCCAGCCTCTCCTTCGATCAGTTCCAGACCGCGGAACAGATCAAGGAGGCCATAGCCATCCTCAGGGAGCGACGGAGTGCATGCGACTTACCCACCATTACTCCGTCAGCCATCCGCCGAGCAGGCAAGCGGAAGCTTAAGGGGATATATGTCGAGAAATCGTCGGAAAGCCCCGATCCGTAGGAAAAGGCTCTTATAAGGCGGAATGATTCCGTCTTCAGCCGCCTAGGGAGAGATCCCTCATGGCGACCCGGGCATTCAGGCCCCAGCTGGGAGACATCGGAGTCCGAATCCGTGACCAAGAGTTCGGCATATCCGACTCCTAAAAGACAAGCCGACCAATGGGCTCCCGCTCGCCCAAGAATTGAGCCCGATGGCGGAGAACTCATCACCTACCATAGGGCCAGGAGATCAGTACATGATCTCCTTGGATACTGCTCCGAGAGCCAATCAGCGAGCAGTCAGGCTACGGCTATGGCCGCCATGCAGCGCCAGCTCGACGAAATGAAGGCGCTCCTAGAGACTGGGGCAGGCGCCAATAGATCGATCGTTGGACCGAGTGAGCCACTCGCGGCCCAGATCGAGCTATCCCCAGTTCAACCGAAGATCGCTCCCCCTCAAACACCTCTATACGAGGGGAGATCGGATCCTGAGACCCATTTGAGCAAATTCCAGATTTACATGACCGGATGTGGAGCATCGGACGCGACAAAGTGCCGAATGTTCCCATTGACATTGGGCGATCTTGCCCATAGGTGGTACATCTAACTGCCACCTCGCTCGATCAATTGTTTTGAGAAGCTGGCGAACGACTTCACGTCGTATTTCGCCGCCAAAGTTGCTCGGCCAGAAGACCCCCACCGTATGATGAAAATCAGGCAGGGGAAGAACGAGCTAGATGAAGACTACATCGACTGGATGGATGAAATAGTCCTCACCGGCGAGCCTATTAGCGACGAGCTCGCTCTCTACTCGGTCCTAGAGGGATTCTACGACCACTCGCCCATGTTCAGGCACCTTACAAAGGACATCCCCCCGACCTACGCGATCTTCCGCGTCAGGGCCGCTGATTTCCTCGCTAGGCAGAGGATGCTCACCCTCCACTTAGGTGAGGGATCTACTAGGGAAGGAAGGCGCCATCTTCCATCCCGAGAAAGGCGGTCGCGACGCCTAGAAAGGCGATCGCGAAGCCGCCCGGCGAATTCAAAGCTTTCAAGGATGTGGAGGTTCACCTCCTCCGCAACTTCAACCTATCTCCGGCCCACATTTTCAACGCCATCAAGGGGCGCGAATGGCTTAGCAAACCAAATCCAGTGAGAGACCACGGTCATGTAGACCGCAGCAAATTTTGTGCCTACCACAAGAGTCCCGGCCACAACACCAGTCAGTGTCGCGACCTCCTCAGACAACTCTGGAGACTGTTTGAGGAAGGCAAATTGGAAAACTTGGTTACCAAGCCATAGCCCCGAGCAGAGAGGACCGGGGGGCGCGAGCGCCGACAGAACTACGGGATCCCTCCCAATCCGGTCGCCAGGATCGAGCAGAACGAGCCGGAGTATTCTGACGAATCAATCCCTCCGATCAACCCTGGCGGTCAGATCAATATGCTTCAGGCGGGAGGTGGAAACCTCGGAGGACTTTCCCCAGTTTCCACCATGTCGAACAGAAAGCGAAAGGCCGAATTAAGAGCGTTCTCCGGGGTCCATGTCGTGGTACCCCCAGAGCCGACCATCTCTAAAGACGCGCTCATCACTTTCTCCAACAAGGATAGGGAGGGAGTGCAGTGCCCCAAAGAGGATGCATTGGTGATCTCTGCATGTATCCTTGGGAAAATGGTCGATCGCGTGCTGGTTGACAATGGGAGCTTTTGCAATATCATATTCAAATCCGATCTTGACCAGCTCGGCAACCTGACCAAGTTCATCAAGCTATTTGACACCGTGCTCCAAGGGTTCGGAGACAACACAGTCCAAGCCTACAAAAGGATCAAGCTCTCTGTCGAGCTAATATGTTATTACGATCCCAAGGTTAGGATTACTAGGAACCTCAACTTTGTAATCATAGATAGGCCCAGCATCTATAATGGGTTCCTAGGTCGTCCATTTCTAGAAACCTTCGAGGCGGTCGCCTCTTCCTTCTTTTACTGTATCAAATTCCCCACTGCCGATGGGACGGTCGGAACTGTAAAAGGAGACCAACTAATGGCTAAGAAATGTTTGAATTACTCCTGGGTCGTAACTTCTTTCAACACTTCCCGTACTATTTATAACATTGAGACGATCGACAATCAACGGATGGAGATCGACGACCCGAGCACCTCGAACCAACCCAACTCAGAGGATGCCATCTCACATCGATTAACGGACGACATCGAGCCAAGGATTGGTTTCGAGCCAAGTCTCGATATCGATCCAAGGATCGAGTCCGGAAATCATTCCAAACGAGAAGCGACTGTCCCCATTGAAGAGTTGGAAAGTATAACAATAGATCCGGCTCGCCCGGAGAGGGAAGTACAGATCGGTACGAGCGTCGACCTCGAATTAAAGGATGATCTGATCAGCTTACTACGTAAGAACATCGGAGTCTTTGCCTTGTCGCATCAAGATATGGTCGGCATAAGTCCTGAACATGCTTGCCACTATCTAAAGATCGACCCGGCAAAGAAACTTGTTCACCAGAAACATAGGAAATTCGGTCCTGAGAAGTACACAGTGCTCGACATAAAAGTCAAGAAGCTACTAGACAATAAACTAATCGGAGTAGCCAGCGACGAGCCATAGTGGGTAGCCAATGCGGTGCTCGTCAAAAAGCCGAGCAACTCCTAGAGATTATGCATCGACTTCACCGACCTCAATGCGGCATGCCCAAAAGATCACTTTCCGATGCCTCATATCGACCACTTGGTCGATAGTGTAACACCCCCAAAACCGTATGGGAATATTACACGCCGTAGACCCTTTCCACAAGGATCTACCAGGCTAAACATCCATAAACAACCAAATGCTTGCCCGGCTAGGGTCAAACAATATAATAATACAGACCGTAAGGTCACTTACACATAAACACACAGACCGATGAGGTCACACAACTCTATCAACAGAACTGACTAACAACATTACCCACACAGGGGTCGAAACACAATACAGCGGAAGATTGAATCAATTCTAATAATACAACCAAACTCTACCAACTCTCGACTCTTTGATTAGTATCGCAGCTTGTCATCCCCTTGTGCCAATCCTGTGACTGCTTCCCTGAACCTGCATGTACCTGGACGCAGAACAGACATCCACCCCCCGATTACTTAGGGGTTAGTAAAACTCCACTGTTTTACTAGTGCAAGTATAAAACGATACGAAATGCAACAAGTAAATAGCAACTACGAATTTAATATGGAAATAAATTATCAAATGTTCCCGAGAAGTTTTATTAAGTTTGAACTCAAGAAAGAGATATTTGAAAAGGAACACATCATATCGGGGATTTTTAAAGCAGAACTTCTTTTGGACCTCGAGTCCCAATTTACAAAGCCTTTTCGAAAACATTAGGGCCTTAGCCCGATTCTCTTTTCAAAACACAATAGATGAGATATCATTATGGGTCCGAGACCCGTATTTAAAATGTTACCCAAACAAGCACTATAACACGATCATTGTTCGTACACATCATGTACCGAACTCCGGAGGCCTCGACGGACCTTACCCGGACCGCACACATTGTTCGTACACATCATGTACCGAACTCCGGAGGCCTCGACGGACCCTACCCGGCCACAAACATCGTTCGTACACATCATGTACCGAACTCCAGAGGCCTCGTCAGACCCTACCTGGATCACACACCTTGTCCGTACACATCATGTACCGAACTCCAGAGGCCTCGTCAGACCCTACCTGGATCACACACCTTGTTCGTACACATCATGTACCGAACTCCAGAGGCCTCGTCAGACCCTACCTGGAACACACACATCATATCGACACGACACACCTCATAATCATCAAATGTCAAGCCATTCCGCATTACACCGAAACGTACAATCAAGTACGTAAACCAAGACAACACACACATCATAATCAACACAACTCAACAATGACCGACCACTCCCGGCACAAACTTAGATGATTTGCACATCCAACACGATTCCCAAAATGTTAACTAAGTGAAGGTATCATCGTTACCATCAATTGTTCATAATAATCAATTCATACGAAGTATATACACGAAAGTAAACCAATGCATCACAACCATAATACGATGTCCCTATTCACAAGACACAAATCGTATAGTAAAATACTTGCCTTAATAACCGCTACCGAATATTCCGAAGAACACGATTCGACCGGGAAGCTCGGACCCCGAAAAAGACAACGAACGGAAGGGTTCCGACTCGAGTTCTTCACAAGAATTTCGTCCCTAAGTCATGCCAATGATAAATCAATAATCGTACGATGGATAATAATCATACAACGCCCAATCCCCCCCTCTAAGACCTTTTGTCGGACACCTTCAAGGCGTTGACTAAGAACTCGACCAAAACAACGAATCGAAACGATCCAACCATGGAATAATAAGGGAAATGATAGAATACATCTAAATAATCATCAATACATCACAAATCTAAGTTATTACGGTTAAATCGGACAAAACGAACAAAAATCCCCAATTCACCCAAAAGTAGGGTTTTAAGAATTTACCTTGGATTAATGATGAAGAACAATTGTTGGTGTTATTAATCCACACCAAGAACTTGAAGAATATGAAGTTCTCTGGGATTGATGATGCAAAAACGCCCAAAATCGCCCACAAGATCGCCCAAGAGGAGGAATGAAGGAAAAGATGAAATGAGCATTCATCTCACAAAATCCGCACAAATAGGCTGTTCTGGACTGTGTGCCGCGGCCCAGCCTAAGTGTGCCGCGGCTCACGGTACAGGCTGCTCGGCCAAAACTGAAAAATGAGTGTCTGAGCTATTTCGACCATAACTCTCTCGTCCGGACTCCGATTGACTCACCGTTTGAACCATTGGAAAGCTAACTTGATGCTATATAATATTGAAAAGATTCAAAATCTTTGGAGTTTCCAAGAATTTATGGTGATTTTACAAAGTCGAACTCATACTTGGAAAAGTCGTTTAATAACACTGAACTCAAGAAAACGACACCGAAACACGAACCTGAATACGAATCGAAGATACGGTTACGAAGTACTCGCAAAGACGAATCTAAAAGCTAAGAGAACACACGATTCCGACCACCCGAAGGCTCGAAATTCGACAACCGAAGTAATTACCCCAAACTTTGGGAAATTACGAAAATGGCCCAAAACGTCCGAAAATCACGATACGTGATCGAATAACCAAACCGAAGTTCAAACATGTCTAACAAAGTTAAATGGACTTACGGGAAACTCGAAACAGTAATTTCGAACGAGATTCACAAGAATCGAACTCGAGTGCGGAAAAGTCGTTAAGAAACACGGAACTCAACAAAAGAATACCGAAACGAACTCAGATGACAAAAAGTACAGAATTAATTATTCTCATAATGATGAGACGGTTCCAAGCGAGTCGTCGAAACGGACTTCCGCCGAAAAAAGAAAATTACCGGAAATCCGAAATTGCGGATATTACATTCTACTCTCCTTAAAAGAAGTTTCGTCCCGAAACTTAAATCAAGTAGGGAGAAGCAATATCCCATCAGAAAAACTCAATGAGATACACAAGAACCGAAAAAAAATCGCGCCCAACGGCGAAACATTACAAGCAACGCGAAAGAACATACAGCGTGAAAACACGCCCCACGACGACCATAACAACGCCACCGGCAATGATTCAAAGCAATAACGAGCAATTAAGGACGCATCACATGCACACATTTAATCAAAGAAACGCACGCGACAACAAGTCGCACCCGACCACAACGACTAGGCGGTAGAAACAAATATAGTATTATGATAGAATTCACTCCGATTCTCGTCAACAAGAAAATGTCCGACGTCAAGACACAAACAATTCAAGATAACAAAAAACAAGAATACCGGACATTACATTCTATCCTATTAAAAAGAAGTTTCGTCCCGAAACTTAAAATAAAACATCATGGTAGAATACAAACAAAACCAAAAAGTTCACGCAACAAATATCAATCTCTACACGAATAACAACACAAAGTACGACCCACAACTACATCACCGGACACCACTGGATCCTCCAGAAGTAGGAACGGGACTCCAGTCCCCTATCATCTTGGCAACAATCTCGCAATACTGAACTCGATGCCCCTCGCGTCCACAATTATAACAAGTCACCGGCGGTTTCCTACAATGCGCGCGTTCATGGCCCATAACGTTACAGTTGAAACACCTAGGAGCATTACCAGAACTCAAAGACACCAGCTCGGGTCTTTTAGATTCTCTAGCTGACCGAGAAGGTCCCATACTCGACTGATACGAGGGTCGAGGTTTAGGAATCCCAATTCCCTCACTTCCCGATGCTTCATCGGAAATCTTCTGCTTCTTCGCTACCGATGGCTGCACTCAGAGACATCATAGTCATTTCAAATGCTAAGGCTCAATCTTGATAGTCCTTCAGCGTTGTACACATAAAAGGGGCCATACACTGCCGAACCTGAGGTTTCATACGCATATCAAAGTAACAAACCTTATCTGTTTCACTTCACACTTGATCTCGAACGTAACAAAGTTATCGATTGTAATCGACTATTGCTTGAGATATCGACACATCTCGGGGCGTAGCCGAGAAAAACTCGATAATTCTACGTTCCTTAACAGGCGGCGGACAATACTCGGCCTCCATAGCAGTCTTGAACTCAGCCCAAGTAGCGGTACGATCACTAGGCGCTACGGCCTCCCACGAGTCTGCAGCTTCCCTGTCGAGCAGGTATTGAGCAATAGGCACTCTTCTCTCATCGGGACAATCTATGGCATCAAATGTTCTGTCCAACTGGAAGAGCCAGTTCTCCCAACCTAACGAGTCCGAAGAACCTACAAAACGGGGCGGGTGCATTCTCATCACACCTCGTAACCACATACTAGCTCCATTATCCTCATCTGGGATCCTATCCCGGTGCATGGTCTGATTCATATGTTTGAACTGGTCAACCACCTGAAGAAGGATGGTGGCGGCGCCAATGTCAGCATTTTCCCCAGTTGATTGCCTCTGCTCACGCAATTGGTCATCTCGACCACCTGTACTGAGCTCATTGGCGCTTGACAACGAGCGAGTCGCCCTCTCATGCACCTGATTCCGACCTCTACCACGACCACGCTCTCGACCTCTATCTCTCAACATACTAAACGGCCACCGATCAGAACAACAAAATAAATATCACATAATCAACATAGGGCAACAAACAGCAACACAATAAAGTATTCACTCCAAATCATAACACGAGTACTCAGACTAACACTGCAATAATAGACTTAAATTCATAAGTAACTCGCACGGTTACACCAACAGAGGTGCACGACTTTTACCAAAGTAAACACAGTCAAGACCACATACATGTCATTAAATTCAGGCACTTGTCACATTCTTTAAAAATAAAATTTTTCCCGAGGTATTTGTTCAAATGATAATATTTTAAAATTGGTGAGTTCGAAAGATTTTGCAGAAATGAAATTTTGAAAACACTTTGATTAATACCTCGACCATTTAACCAAATCCATGGACCCAATATCAAAACTGCTCTGATTTGAAATCACTTGCACAACAATACGTTGAAATATTAAGTCCACTCTATAACCAATGTCAGCAAAATGACCTTATTAATATCTGCCAGCACACTAATCATTACCATAGATACGCTATCATGTCTGGGATAACGTCATAGAATAATACAATTAAATTATACTATGTCGTCACAACACTCAAACACATAACATTTAAATTCCGAAAATTAGAGTCGTTTTGCAAAACATAAATTTTCCAAAAATCCTTTCGATCGTAATAAAAATGACGGTAGTATTTTGCAATGTCCGAAGTATTTTAAAACACATTTTCCAAATACTGATTGATGGTGCTATTTGAAAACACATGACCAACTTGTCACAATTCAACCAATTTCAAAATCCACACAAACCGTTGTTTAACCGTACCATCAAGATATTTTCAAAAAATTTGATTTCCACAAAAATGCTCAAACCAGTAGAGTATTTCAGGAAAAACGTTTTCAAACCTACCCACAGCGGGCATATTTACAACAATCCAAAATAGTCGAACTTAGAACCACGTGCCCAAACGGCAAATGGGGTCACCAATTCAATCAAATGCATCTCATGGGCATCAAGTTAAACATACAACGAAACCATCTATCTGATTCTCTCACAAACTCTACCGTTGGTACTTTCTTTTCGGAACGATCAAAGTTTACAACTTTCACATTATACCACCCCACACGGTGGTTCAACATCAAAACGTCAATACGTCCGGTTGAATACACATACAGTGTATCAAAAGTATCAAATACAAACTCCATTACGCAGCACCGTGCAAATTACATCATGCACCACAATTATCACACATATCATGAACACGGATATTATGCATAAAAGAGGAGACTTACGTCTACAGGCCGCATGGAGATGACGGTCGCCCACGATACTAATCTCATCCGACAACACAACCGACACGTTGTGACTACGCACAACTCAACTTGTCACCCGACATCTCGAATGACAAAACTACATAATACTCGACAAATCACGACTCGACTTCACCCAACAGCCTAGGTTTCCGCAACCTAAGCTCTGATACCATAAATGTAACACCCCCAAAACCGTATGGAAATATTACATGCCGTAGACCCTTTCCACAAGGATCTACCAGGCTAAACATCCATAAACAACCAAATGCTTGCCCGTCCAGGGTCAAACAATATAATAATACAGACCGTAAGGTCACTTACACATAAACACACAGACCGATGAGGTCACACAACTCTATCAACAGAACTGACTAACAACATTACCCACACAGGGGTCGAAACACAATACAGCAGAAGACTGAATCAATTCTAATAATACAATCAAACTCTACCAACTCTCCACTCTTTGATTAGTATCGCAACTTGTCATCCCCTTGTGCCAATCCTGTGACTGCTTCCCTGAACCTGCATGTACCTGGATGCAGAACAGACATCCACCCCCCGATTACTCGGGGGTTAGTAAAACTCCACTGTTTTACTAGTGCAAGTATAAAACGATACGAAATGCAACAAGTAAATAGCAACTACGAATTTAATATGGAAATAAATTATCAAATGTTCCCGAGAAGTTTTATTAATTTTGAACTCAAGAAAGAGATATTTGAAAAGGAACACATCATCTCGGGGATTTTTAAAGCAGAACTTCTTTTGGACCTCGAGTACCAATTTACAAAGCCTTTTCGAAAATATTAGGGCCTTAGCCCGATTCTCTTTTCAAAACACAATAGATGAGATATCATTATGGGTCCGAGACCCGTATTTAAAATGTTACCCAAACAAGCACTATAACACGATCATTGTTCATACACATCATGTACCGAACTCCGGAGGCCTCGACGGACCTTACCCGGACTGCACACATTGTTCGTACACATCATGTACCGAACTTCGGAGGCCTCGACGGACCCTACCCGGCCACAAACATCGTTCGTACACATCATGTACCGAACTCCAGAGGCCTCGTCATACCCTACCTGGATCACACACCTTGTCCGTACACATCATGTACCGAACTCCAAAGGCCTCGTCAGACCCTACCTGGATCACACACCTTGTTCGTACACATCATGTACCGATCTCCAGAGGCCTCGTCAGACCCTACCTGGAACACACACATCATATCGACACGACACAACTCATAATCATCAAATGTCAAGCCATTCCACATTACACCGAAACGTACAATCAAGTACGTAAACCAAGACAACACACACATTATAATCAACACAACAACTCAACAATGACCAACCACGCCCGGGACAAACTTAGATGATTTGCACATCCAACACGATTCCCAAAATGTTAACTAAGTGAAGGTATCATCATTACCATCAATTGTTCGTAATAATCAATTCATACGAAGTATATACACGAAAGTAAACCAATGCATCACAACCATAATACGACGTCCCTATTCACAAGACACAAATCGTATAGTAAAGTACTTGCCTTAATAACCGCTACCGAATACTCCGAAGAACACGATTCGACCGGGAAGCTCGGACCCCGAAATAGACAACGAACGGAAGGGTTCCGACTCGAGTTCTTCACAAGAATTTCGTCCCTAAGTCATGCCAATGATAAATCAATAATCGTATGATGGATAATAATCATACAACGCCCAATCCCCCCCCCCCCTTTAAGACCTTTTGTCGGACACCTTCAAGGCGTTGACTAAGAACTCGACCAAAACAACGAATCGAAACGATTCAACCATGGAATAACAAGGGAAATGATAGAATACATCTAAATAATCATCAATACATCACAAATCTAAGTTATTACGGTTAAATCGGACAAAACGAACAAAAACCCCCAATTCACCCAAAAGTAGGGTTTCAAGAATTTACCTTGGATTAATGATGAAGAACAATTGTTGGTGTTATTAATCCACACCAAGAACTTGAAGAATATGAAGTTCTCTGGGATTGATGATGCAAAAATGCCCAAAATCGCCCTCAAGATCGCCCAAGAGGAGGAGGAATGAAGGAAGAGATGAAATGAGCATTCATCTCACAAAATCCGCACAAATAGGCTGTTCTGGACTGTGTGCCGCGGCTCACGGTACAGGCTGCTCGGCCAAAACTGAAAAATGAGTGTCTGAGCTATTTCGACCATAACTCTCTCGTCCGGACTCCGATTGACTCACCGTTTGAACCATTGGAAAGATAACTTGATGCTCTATAATATTGAAAAGATTCAAAATCTTTGGAGTTTCCAAGAATTTATGGTGATTTTACAAAGTCGAACTCATACTTGGAAAAGTCGTTTAATAACACTGAACTCAAGAAAACGACACCGAAACACGAACCTGAATACGAATCGAAGATACGGTTACGAAGTACTCGCAAAGACGAATCTAAAAGCTAAGAGAACACACGATTCCGACCACCCGAAGGCTCGAAATTCGACAACCGAAGTAATTACCCCAAACTTTGGGAAATTACGAAAATGGCCCAAAACGTCCGAAAATCACGATACGTGATCGAATAACCAAACCGAAGTTCACAACACGTCTAACAAAGTTAAACGGACTTATGGGAAACTCGAAACAGTAATTTCGAACGAGTTTCACAAGAATCGAACTCAAGTGCGGAAAAGTCGTTAAGAAACACGGAACTCAACAAAAGAATACCGAAATGAACTCAGATGACAAAAAGTGCAGAATTAATCATTCTCATAATAATGAGACGGTCCCAAGCGAGTCGTCGAAACGGACTTCCGCCGAAAAAAGAAAATTACCGGAAATCCGAAATTGCGGATATTACAGATAGTACAGTAGGTTGCGAAATGATGTCGTTCATGGATGCCTTCGCCGGATACCATCAGATCCCAATGGCAGAGAAGGACATAAAGCACAAATCTTTCCACATGGAAAAAGACATACTTTTGGGTTCGAATGCCGTTCGGCCTGAAGAATGCAGGGGCGACCTACCAACGGCTAGTCAACGGGATGTTCGCCAACCGGATCAGCAAGACCATGGAGGTCTACATTGACGACATCGTGGTCAAAATCCTCAAAAAGGAAGATCACCTCAATGACCTAGCCGAGACGTTCACCATCCTCGAAAAGTTCAATATGAAGCTTAACCCCAAGAAATGCAACTTCGGAGTGAGCTCCAGAAAATTCCTAGGGCACATCATGAGCCAAAGAGGAATCGAGGCGAACCCCACCAAGATCCAGGTGATCCTCGACATGCATGAGCCACGGAATGTCAAATAGGTGCAATGCCTCACTGGTTGTCTAGCTGCCCTCAACCATTTCATATCTCGGCTCGGGGATAAAAGCAAGCCATTCTTCGCGACCATAAAGAACAAGAAGTTCGCATGGATAAAGGAGAGCCAAATAGCATTCGCCAAAATGAAGGAGTATCTATCTAACCCCCAGATCTTGGCGAAGCCGATCCCCGGCGAAAAGCTATTCCTTTACCTGGCGGCCTCGGAGGTTGCTCTGAGTGCTGTTTTAGTGCGAGCAGAGGGGCAAGTCCACTTGCCGATCTACTTCATTAGCCAAGCGCTCCATGACGCGGAAACGCGATACACGCCACTAGAGAAGATCGCCTACGCTCTAGTCATGAGTGTTCGCAAGCTAAGGGCCTACTTCTTCGAAATCAAGTGGAGGTTCTGACGACTCTCCCCTTAAGGCAAGTCCTGCACCGGCCAGACACTAGCGGGCAACTCCTCAAGTGGTCACTGGAGACCGCCCAATACGGTATCACGTACTCTCCTCGCATGGCGATCAAAGGCCAAGCTTTGGCGGACTTCATGGTGGAATTAACATTCCCACCCAGTCCGACCCAGATCGGTCGCCCCGCTTGGAAGTTGTACATGGATGGCTCGGCAACCAACTCGCGAGCAGGGGCAGGGATTGTCCTCATCAGCCCCGACGGCCAAAGTTTCACAAATGCCGTACGTTTCGGGTTTAGGGCGACCAACAATGGGGCCGAATACAAAGCCTTGGTAGGCGGGCTCGATCTAGCCCTCACCCTGGATGTTCGCCGTCTCCACATCTTCATGGACTCCCTCTTGGTCGTGAACCAAGTCAAGGGAGAATATGAGGCGCGCGGCGAACAAATGATCAAATACCAAGAACTGGTCGCCGAAATGTGCACGAAGTTCGAAGAAGTTCTAATCGAACAAGTCCCGAGAGAGCACAACTCCCAGGCCGATGCCCTATCCAAACTAGCATCATCAGATGGGGCAGAAGATTTCTCTAACATCCAGATCACAAAATCTGCAAAGCCGGCGATCGACAGAAACCTGATTACCACGGTCACCACCGCCGAGGAGAACTGGATGACTCCTTTCATTAAATACTTAAAGGACGGGACGGTCCCCGACGACCGTATCAAAGCTTGCCAGCTCTAACTCCATGCAACCAGATACACCCTACTAGACGACCGGCTTTACAAGCAAGCTTTCAGCCTTCCCCTCCTCAAGTGCATTACGCCGGAGGAAGGCCGGCTCGTTTTAGCCGAGATCCATGACGGGATCTGTGGAAACCATGCTGGCGGGCGAGCTCTCATCCACAAAACAACCAGGCAAGGTTTTTTCTGGCCTTCGCTTCAGAAAGATGCAATTGCCTATGCCAGATCGTGTCATAGGTGTCAAGTGATGGACCCAAACATCAATCTCTCCCCCGAGCAGCTCACTTCGATGTACAGCCCATGGCCATTCGCCCAATGGGGCATCGACCTTATAGGTCCCTTTCCGACGGCGCCAGGGGGCCGTAAGTTTGCCATCGTGGGGGTCGATTATTTCACGAAATGGGCTGAGGCCGAGCCGCTCAACAAGATCGGCCAAGAACAAGTAATCAAGTTCATTTGGAAGAACATCATATGCCGATTCGTTCTGCCCCAGGCTATCATCTCCGACAACGGAAAACAGTTCGATGGCTTGGAAGTCATGCAATTCTGCGAGAAATGGGGAATCAAAAAGTTGTTCTCGGCCCCTTACCACCCTCAGACGAACGGGTAGGTAGAGGCTGTAAACAAGATCCTAAAACACACGATCAAAGCAAGACTTGAATCCAAACAAGGACGATTGGCGAGCGAGCTCCCAGATGTTTTGTGGTCCTACCGAACGACGACCCGAAACTCGACTAGCGAAACCCCATTCGCCCTCGCCTTCAGAACAGAAGCGGTGATCCCTTCAGAGATCGCCGTCCTCAACCACCGAACTGAACAAGAGATGACGACGGACAATGATGTGGCCCGGCGGATCGACTTGGACATGCTCGAAGAATGGAGACTGACCTCGGAAATGAAGAACGCAATCCACAAAAGGAGATCCGAGAAATTCTTAAGTTCGAAGGTCAAGGAAAGACGGTTCCAAGTAGGCGACCTAGTCCTCAAAAAAGTCCAGACTCACACAGGAGTCTTTGGCCCGAATTGGGAAGGCCTCTTTAGGATATCTAAGTGGCTAACTAGGGGAGCCTACGAACTTGAACACCCTGATGGCACTCCGGACCAGTATCCCTGGAACGCCGTACATTTGAAGAAATACAACCAATGAAAACTTTGTATTCAGTTTCAGTTACCCAATGTACAAGAGTATAATGAGATTTTCCTATCCCATCTATATGATTCGCCTCAACGAAAACGAACAACTAAAAAGAGGACGGCTCACTCGCCCTACAAGAGGTCATCGTCTAAACCTGATAGACCTATGCAAGTGATCGCCCCCCTAAGCACAACATATACCGTCGAGGGTCGCCATCTAACATGGCGATCCGAGGTAGAAATAGTGCAGCCATGGTCCTGGAGATCGATAGAACCGACAGCTTCGCCCATGCAAGGTTCCTTTGGGGTGCGATCGCTCGCCCTTCATTTAAATACGAGGCGAGCGTAGCCGAAGGACCCTCCAAATAAATCTGTGGACACGCTCGCGCGCCCTCAAAGTATATCATCTAACATGATGTACCCGGACAAGGCAACGCGTCCCTACGCCATCACAATGTATACCGTCTAGGGTCGCCATCAAACATGCCGACCCGAGGTAGAAGAGTGCTAACAAGCCGCGGACGTGGAGTCGAATAAACCGAAGACGCCCCGTGCAAGGACTCCTCCAGACCAACACCGCTCGCCTTTCGTTTAAATACAAGGCAGGCACAGCCTAACGGAGGACCCTAACAATAAAGTAAGTCGCGGGACATACCTACGGATGGAATGTCCCTCTCACATAAAGACACGGTTACGGAGGTCGGTCCATCGAACTCAGCGACTGTGCACACAGTCGTCCTCCCTCAAAGAATCGGCAAAACTCAAGATAGCTCGTCCAACATACTATTTTCGTTCCCTTACTTACACTAAGTAAACAAAAACAAGGGGCAAAGTGGGGCTATTCCTGAAATGCGATCGGGAGGAAGGGACCATACAAGATCGGCTTCGTTCAAACACACACATGACGATCGGTTTTGTTCAAGAAATTTACAAGTAAGAATTTTCAAGTGTATCAATACAATCGGATCCATCCAACATTTAAACAGTCGATCGTATAAACAAGGCATCAGGTGCAATTGTGTAAACACTTGTACAAATTCATATGAAAACATTCAAAATAGACGATCGTATATATAAAGAATCAGATGCGAAGAAGCAATATTTTATTCCATTCAAAAGGTTTGTACATTCAAGCCCGAAGGCAATACAAGAGAAAAACAGAAAATTACAAGCGAAGGAAAACAAAACAAATTTCAGCCTCACTCAGGCCACCCCCGACTGGCCTTCGCCTCCAGCAGGCGGATCGGCGGGTGCCTCCTCACTGGATTCAGGATAAATAAGTTTATCCGGAAATGGATACCAACTCAGATCAATCCCTAAGTCGGTGAGATCGAGGATCGTCAGGGAGAAGTCCGGCTGCAGGGGATGCTCGAGTACGTAGGCCTTGAAGGTTTCCATCATAGGTCCGAACTTGATCCCTACCTTCTTGGAGGCACGGATAGCGTCGGCGTAGGCCATATAATAGGCGAACTTGCCGACGTATCCCACATTAAGGTAGGGATCGGTCTCGATCGCCTTTAACTGCTCCTTCAACCCCGCAGTCGTCTTATCAGCATCCGCAAGCTCGGTTACCTTGGCGGCTAGTTTTCCCTTCGCCTTCTCCAGCTCGCCGTTGAGACGGTACACTGTCGCCTTCAGCCCAGTCATCTCCTCCAGCGAGGCCGCGTGCAACCAACGAGCATCCGTCATCTGGTCGCAGAACCGATCGGCCACCTCCTTGGACCGGCCAAGCTCTTGCTTCATCCGGTCGAGGTCTTGTTTGGCCTGTTTGGTCATCTCAATATGTTCCTTCTCCATGTCCATGATCCGGTTAGCGAACTCGGCATTCTGGTTCTAAGCAACCTCGAGATCTTGATGGAGGCGAGCATTAGAGGGTCGCCCCTCGTAATCCTTAACGGCTTGGGCGGCCATCGTCGCCGCTTGGAGAGTCAGGGCGAGCGTCGCCTGCATGGCATCTCCAGACCGCCGACGAGAAATCGCGTTGAGGTCGGTCGTACAGGCCTTAGGAAGAGAGTTGATGTCCCGGGAGACATAAGAAGGAACGTCGAGGGACTGGCGTGGAGACTTGCTCGCCAAGAAATCCAACACCATCGACGAGACGTCCGGATCGGCAAGACGGACCCTGCAACACAAACAAAAAGAAACAAAGGAGTTAGTATGCATCCTGCACAAATAGCCTAACTCAGAAAGATCAAACCGGTCTTACCTGGTGACCAACTTGGGGTCACGGCCGAGAAAGAGCTTGCCCCGAGGAGTTTCGACTTCGGCGATCGCCACAGTTTTCAGGAAGGCTGCAGAGGGCCTGGACCCCTCCGCCATCGGAACAGCAGAGATAGGTGGCGCGGCAACCGATGGTTCCAAAATGGATACGTCCACCTCAGCAGTCGGCAGGGACTCCTCCGGCCTCCGCCTCTTGCGGTTGCGCTGGAGCTGTTCTTCCTCCTGGGCTTCCGGCTCGACGACCGGCACCGTAGTAGGTCTCACCGCAGGGACAAGACGGGATGTCGTTGCTGGGGCACGACCCGTCTTCTTGCCCTGGTGAAGACGACCCAAAATACCGGGATTCGACATTGAGATCTCTCTCGGTGGCTCAGCGTAGCGGGGAAAATGGATCTCTGCCAAAGAATAAATTCACACAAATTAGACATCTCTTTCAAACAGACGATCGTCAAGCAGAAAAGAGGAAATGAAAACTTATACCTGGAAACTTCAGATGGCGAGGGAAGCGAAACAATCGAGCTTCCAACCGATGAGCTTCGCGTTTGAGTGTGCAAATGTCGATGTAGGAGTCCGGCAGACCGCGAATTCGCTCCCAGACAATCAAGAAGTCGAAAGGAAGGTCGTCGATCGCTGGAACGAGGGAACCTGCAAAAAGGAAACCAAATTAGATCAGTCCAAGATATATCCGAACAAAGGGAGAGTAAGACCCTTACTCGGATTCCTATCCCGAAAACTGGTGGGGATATTCAACTCTTCCTCCGGCTTATCGCTCGATGCCGACCTCCACGCTCCGTCGACCCAGCACCATTTTGCTAGGTCGCCCCGAACCTTGTTCGGCACCCCAAGGACCACCCTACCCATGCCACCTTGTATGTGATAACCGCCGACCGATCCCTTCTGCGCAGTCAGTTTGAAGAGATAGTTCATTTCCAGCGCAGAAGGTAGACGGAACAAACGATGACCGCCAAACAGTTTCAAGGTGCAAACGATTTGTAGCCAGGCATTCGGCATCAGCTGGAGCAGCGCCACATTCCAGGCGATCAGCAAGTATGACACGGCGAACGGCAAGGGAAACTGCAGGCCGGCCTCCAGAATCATTTCATTGATGGCGACCAAACCCTCGGGAGGTTGGTCGGCACGTTCATTCTCCGAGGGCACATACATCGAAACATCAGAAGGAATATGGTATTTCGCCCTCCAGCGACTCAAGTCTTTCCTGGTCGCCGAACTCCGAATCTGACCTAGGGTCCACGGGGAGCGGTCCGCGGCCCGAAATGCCGTCCGTTTCACGGGCTCATAGGGGTGGGCGGCAGAATAGGCTCCGAAGTCAAACTTGGGACACGGTCCGGCTATCCCCTCCATAAGACCGGCGAAGTCCAAAAAGGCAGGGCCGAACACGCTGTTCTTTTCCCAGTACAGCCTCACCGCTTCATCCTCATCCACCGGCGAGCCCCTCTGCCCCGCCGCCTCCGACCTCGCCACTTCAGATTCATTGAAAAGCTCTTCAATCTCCGCGGGTGCAATCCCCGCACGAATTGCCTCGACGGCCGTTTCCATATGAAGAGCCACGGGGATTTCTTCCCGGTCAGGCGAAGCTGCGGCGGCGAAAGAGCTACCGGCCTTGTATGTTTGAGATCCTCCACCAGACATGTTCTTAAGAGTAAATGGGGAGAGAAGATTTTTTGTTCTTACCTAGAAGGAAAGTCGGTCGACACAAGAATCTTCGAAGAAATTCAGCAAAGTCTCGTCTGAAAAGCAAGGGCGCATAAAGGGTTGAACTGAAGCGGCCCTAGCCCTTTTATAGGCGAGTGCAGGGACCTCTGTGAAAATAGGCGGAGTCCCGAGGGCTGAAGTGCAACCGTCGGGAGGGGGACACATTAAATGCAGCACTCGAAACCCGCGTACGCGTCTTTTTGAGGGCACGCCAGACGACAAGTCTGACAAAACCGTCGGACTCCCCCAACGATAGTGCGACACGTGTCCCTGCAACGTTTCAAGAGCCCGCCTCCATTTCCCGCTATTTTCAGTGCATAAGGAGATCGTCCGGATTCGAAATCAGATCGTCCCGGCGACGATCGTCCTTGTCACAAACAGACGAGCCAATTGTCTAAAACAGGCGATCACCAACAGTGCCACCTCACCCCATGTTTTTCAACATCGGAGCGAGCTGGGGGGCAATTGTTGTGCAGCAATTTATACGCCTCGATGGCGATCGGCATAATGGTCAAGAGCCAACCATAGAAGACAAATGCTGGGCATACGCCTAGCATTCGGCACCCAAGGCAATCGTCTATTGGTATCTGGCGATCGCCCATGATGTCCAACCATAGACGATCGTCTCATACCATGCCAGAATCCAACACCCGTCAAAGTCTTCGAAGACCTAATCTCGGACGTAGACCCACGTGCAGATCCACAAAAGGCGCCGCGAGATAAGGCCTTAGACCCTAGCCTGTCACCAACCTCACACCTACCGATAGGCCCGCCGAAAGGTACAAAGTGGATCCTCCCCTGACAGCGACTCATGACGCGTGTGGACTCCTCACTTGCCTGCACAGCTGGCTGCCAGCAGCAGCCTCGGACTTTAAGGGAATAGTCCCACATGACGGGACGATCGCCCACATTATTCTAATATAGAATGCGGCGGTCGCCCGCGATCGCCGGGGAGGACCCAGCAACCCTTTCTCCTATAAATAGGAGGCCTCCAACAGTAGCCAGAGCGGTGTAAAAAACGTACAGAGTGAGATACACTCTGAATACAGTGAAACCCATTGTCAGTGAAACTCATTCACCTATACAGAACATCAAAAAGAAAGAACTCACAGATCTTCATATCTGGTTCTTCCGGCAATCTTCACGCTCTATAGCTAAGATAACTAGAATCTTTACACTCATAGTAATAGTATTCTAAAATTAATATTTGTACTCCAAAGTATTTATATTAATAACATCTCGCGAGAGCATTCTAGCCCGGGACTAACAACCCCGGTAAATCTTGTGTTATTTATTTTCCCACGGAAGTGTTCTCGCATTTGTTTGTTACTCGACCATTCCAGCAATATCATCTCCGGATAATATTTTGGGTAACAACAGTATCTAGGATGCAATTTTCAATGTAAAATTTATATGTAATGACGAAGACCGGAGGAAGATCCGTTTCGAGAAGATGAAGATTCAAGACGAAGACTTGTAATTAGATTATGGAGTTTTTGTTTTCTAGGAACGGTCCATAAACCACATGTTGGTAGCAACTAGGTTGTGTATCGTTGTTTCATATTGTATGAATGCCACAAACACGCTTAAATGAATTAATGTGCAAAGTGTAACATTAATCGCAAAAATTCTCCCACCACAAATTATTAAGTTTATAAGGTTTCAAGGTTTTCCTTCCCTCCATCGAGTTTTTGGGGAATTGAAATCCAAACCGGATGTGCTATGCTTCCGAGTTATCGGGGTAGTCATTTGGGTAGGACGGATAAATTACCAGAAGCTTGCATGCCTTCGGTTGGAGCAAATTTTATCCCTAGAAACCTGATAGGTTGCCGGATAAGATTCAATTGTGAAACTGATTTGCGTCGATGGTATAAACTTAACTTGTTCACAAACCATAGAAACTGTATAGGTTGAGGAGAGTGAACAAGGGGAAAAAGAAGATCGAATCATCCATTAGATGGGTTGGTGTTGGACACCACTTTATGAAAATTAATAGACTAGAAACTTGTTCAGTTGCCCTCTATTAAGATTTATAAAGAACTCGATCACCACTATGAAGTAGTGCGACGATACTTCCGGATTTCACATGGGAGTGTGTTGTTCCGATAAAAATAGTGGGAGTTGGGTAACAAGAATATAAAAGACCTTAATTCTATGCTCAGAACATAATATAACATGTCACTAATTAATTTGTTATACTTAATGCATACATAACTCTCAATATGACAATGAATCCACTCACAATTCTACTCGAAAAGAACACCCTGATTGGACCTAACTTTGTGGACTGGCTCCGCAATCTGATGATTGTCCTCAGTATAGAGGCACTGGGATACGTCTTGGAGACGGACATTCCGGCACCTCCTGTGCGGACCAGATCCAATCAGGAAGAGATTGAAAACCGTGAAAAGTGAGTTAAGGATGACATAAAAGTCCGTGCGTACATGATGGCTTCTATGTCTAATGAGCTTCAGAGAGCTCATGAGAAAATGACTTCTGCTAGGCAGATTCTATCTCACTTAACCGAACTTTATGGTGAGCACAGCAGAACTGCTAGATATGAGATATCCATGCATCTGTTCGGTGCAAGGATGAAGGAAGGTGAGAAGGTTGGGGAACACGTCCTCAAAATGATATCCATGATCGAGAGATTGGAGGCTCTTGATTTTAAAATGGATACTTCTCTCCAAACCGACCTTATCCTTCAGTCTCTCCCTGATTCCTTCTCACAGTTTGTTATGAACTTCAACTGCAATAAGATTGCATGTAACTTAGCTAGGCTAATGAACAAACTGGTGACCGCTCAGTTTCAGATGAAGACTCCGCGAATGAAGGAGTCTGCCCTTGTGATTTCTTCTGGACTTCGGAAGTCTAAGAATAAGAAGAAAAAGACCAAGAAGCGGACTGGACCACAAGCTAAGGACCTTAAGGGAAAGGGCAAGGCCCCGATGGTTCCAAAGAACAAGAAGAAGAAGGATGCTTGTCTCAAGTGCGGTGAGATGGGCCACTGGGCTAGAGACTGTCCGATTCTTCATGGCGCTTCAGGTACAGAACTTTTAGTTTTGGAAACAAATTGTTACATCGTATTTTCTACTTCGGATAATCGGATTAAGTGCTAGTTCTCATATTTGTACCGTGAATCAGGATCTCGAACAAAATAGGAAGCTTGGAGCTGGAGAAGTTATGATCAAAGTTTGAAGTGGGCATAGGGTCGAGGCCACCGACATAGGATCACTTCTTTTGGGTTTAGAATCCAGCTTTGTTTTGACTTTAGAAGATGTACTTGTTTTGCCCAAGGGGCACAAAAACATTGTATCTATTCCGGTTATGGACCGTGAAGGCTTTTCATTTTTCATTGGTGATGGTTCCTGCAAAATTTATTTCAGAAATAAACTAGTGGGTACCTCTACATTGTTAAATGGATTGTATCATCTAAATCTCAGCAACAAAGTAGTTGTGAATACTATGAGTAGAAAACGTGGTAGGGATGAAACCAATCAAGTTTTGAAATGGCATCTTAGACTTGGTCATGTTGGTCAGACCAAGGTTTACAAGATGGAAGAAGATGGACTTATGGGTCCATTGGGATCGGATCCTTTTCCTACTTGTGAATCTTGCTTAAAGGCAAAATGACTAAGTCCCCCTTCACAGGGACTTTTGAAAGAGCCGTTGATAAACTGGGATTAATCCATACGGATGTATGTGGTGCTTTGGAAGTAGCACGTGACAGATATCAATATTTCATTACCTTTACAGATGATCATACTAGGTATGGTTATGTATACTTAATGAAACATAAATCCGAGGCCTTTGAGAAATTCCAGGAATTCAAGGCCCTAGTCTAGAAACAAACTGGTAATCATATCAAAGCACTTCGGTCGGACCGAGGTGGCGAGTATATGAGTATGGAGTTTGACGAGTTTCTTAAGGAACATGGAATAGTTTCACAACTAACACCTCCAGGTACTCCTCAGTTCAATGGTGTGTCAGAAAGAAGGAACCGGACCCTGTTGAACATGGTCCGTTCCATGCTGGGCTATACTGACTTGCCGATTTATCTGTGGGGGTATGCACTCCTGACTGCCGCGTATATCTTGAACAGATGTCCTTCAAAATCCATTCCTAAAACTCCACATGAGATGTGGGAGGGAAGGAAACAAGTCTTAATCATATTAGGATTTGGGGATGTCCCGCCTATGTCAAGAAGACTAAGGTGGAAAAGTTGGAAGCTAGGTCCGCGAAGGGACGTTTCATTGGATTCCCATCTGGGACGATGGGATATCTATTCTACATGCCTGAAGATCAAAATATCGTTGTTGCTTTACAAGCACACTTCCTCGAAGATGAGTTCATCCTGGAAGGCGGAGCAGGTAGAAGTATTTCTTTGGAAGAATACAATGAAACTCCTGAGGAGACACATGTGCAAGAAATTAGAACCGAACCTTCTGAAACACAAGTACAACCACCTCGTAGATCTAGTAGGGTGTCTCATTTACCTGAGAGGTATGGGCTTGTGCACTTGGAGGAGTTGGGTCTCCATGAGATTCCAAGTAGTAGCCAAGAGACCGACCAACGACCTATGACCAGGCGATGGTGGATGTAGACTCCGCGAAATGGCACGAAGCTATGGAAGCTAAGATAGACTCGATGCATGTAAATCAGGTCTGGACTCTAGTAAACCACCCCAAGGACATAGTGCCTATTGGGAACAAGTGGATCTACAAGAGAAATACTGATGGTGATGGCAAGGTTGACACCTATAAGGCCAGACTTGTGGCAAAAGGTTATACCCAAAAGGAAGGGATCGATTACCACGATACCTTCTCGCCCGTAGCTATGATCAAGTCTATTCGCATGATGCTTGCTATAGCTGCCTACCACGATTATGAGATATGGCAAATAGACGTAAAGACGGCTTTCCTTAATGGATTTCTCGAGGAGGAAATCTATATGGAGCAGCCTAAAGGCTTTGTGTCCGAAGTCGATATTCAGAAAGTGTGCAAGCTTCAGCGTTCCATTTATGGACTGAAGCAAACGTCGCATAGTTGGAACCTTCATTTTGACGAGGCAGTCAAGGAGTTTGACTTCGTGCAAAATGAAGAAGAACCTTGTGTATATAAGAGGGTTAGTGGGAGCAAGATCGCATTCTTAGTACTATATGTAGATGACATTCTACTAATAGGAAATGATGTGGGAATGCTCAGTTCTGTGAAAGCTTGGCTTTTGAGTAATTTCTCCATGAAAGACTTGGGAGAAGCTACCTATATTCTTGGTATTCGACTCTACCGGGATAGAGCGAAGAGAACAATAGGTGTTTCCCAAGCCCTCTATATAGATAAAATCTTAAAGCGATTTAAGATGGATGATTCTAAAAGAGGTTTCCTACCAATGCGATATGTAATAAAACTCTCCTTAAAGATGTGTCCTCAAAGTGACGAACAACGAAAGGAAATGAGTAATATACCATATGCTTCATCCGTGGGTAGCCTTATGTATGCTATGTTGTGTGCGAGACCTGACATTGCGCATGTTATAAGCGTGGTGAGTAGGTTTCAGGCAAACCCAGGTAAACATTGGACTGCCGTAAAGAAAGTTCTAAAGTACTTAAGAAGGACTAGAGATATGGTTCTTATGTATGGCGGTGGAGAATTGAATGTGGTGGGATTCACTGATTCGGACTTCCAAGGACTGAAGGACGACTCGATGTCTACTTCTGGCTACATATTTACTCTTAATGGAGGAGCAGTATCTTGGCGTAGCGCCAAGTAAAGCGCAACTGCTGATTCCACCTGTGAGGCTGAGTATCAAGCAGCCTCGGAGGCTTCCAAGGAAGGGTTCTGGATTAGGAGGTTTCTGGGAGAAATTCAAGTGATACCATGTGCTGAGCTGCCTGTTCCGCTGTACTGCGATAACGACGGAGCTGTAACGCAGGCCAAGGAGCCAAGGTTTCACAACAGCACCAAACATATTGAGAAAAAGTATCATCTCGTAAGAGAATTTGTTCGCAAGGGATACATTGTGCTGCATAGAGTAGACTCAGCCGACAACGTCGCTGATCCACTGACCAAGCCACTTTCTCAGACTAGCTTAGAGCGTCATCTGGAGAACATGGGTATTAGATACCACAGTGTGTGGCATTGAGTGCAAGTGGGAGATTGTTAGGAGTATGCCCTCGAATGCCACTCAGAGGATGTTGAGTGAGGGCATTGCACTTGTAATTATGTAAATCAATTATATAAGGCAATGAATGTTTTTTTATTTACTGATAATTACTGGCATTCCTAATTCGTAAATATATATAGAAACTAGTCCGTGTATTTGAGAGCAAAACGTTCCACTCTTTATTGGATAAGGGGGTCGGCACTGGAAAGGTTTATAGCTCAAATACTTAATCGTTCGCAAGTCAATGAAACTTGACTGGGCGTTAAGTTTATGTGAAGACTTGTATGACGTGTTCTTTGACATGGAGAGTGCCTGTCGAACGCTAATGGTTAGTGGGAGCACACGTTATAGGTATGCTAATTGGATTAGTATACTCGAACCGACTCACCCTCAATTCGTCACACGGATTTCACTCCGAGACAGTCAATGACGGAATCGAAAGGTTGTGATAGGTATCCGTGGACCTTCGACTTGAGGATTTAGTAGGGATGTGCTTGTGACGTCAAGATTTTCATTAGAGTAGTTCGACCCTGTAAACCGGAAGGTGGGGGTCAACCTCGACGTGCATCTTGACGGGCAAGTAGCAGTCCCATCTATACCAAGATAGAATTCTTTCTCCCGTTAGTGAGCGGGTTATATGTCCTATGCGGTTATTGGCAGATGAGATCATAAGTCTTTGGCCAAAGCATTGGAGCTAGTTGTATTAGATACACGACAGCTCGATGATCTCAATTTGCATTAACGCAGGCATAGCGTCAAGTACAGATAAGGTTTGACTGACCGTGACCCTATAACTTGAACGGGACATTTTAAGAAGGGTTTATACGTTTACTGGTATTCACGACAGAATGGTTCTTGAATGATCCCATCATTCGTTCTCAGTTGGGGTACAATGTAGGCCGCCAGGCTGGCTAGGTGGTGCTACTACTCTTTGGTTCCTCCCATTGCTGACTGAGACGAACCTACCGAGTCGCGCAATAGGATTGACAACAGAATGAATCAAGCTAATTCTCTCATTATGAATATTAGATATTGGATATCTAAATTTGGGACATTGGATGTTTAAATTAATTTATCGGATAAATTGATTTACGGCTTAATGAATTAAATATATCACTGAGTGATTAATTTAATTCATGAATATAATTATTTCTTGGAGAAATTAATTATGTTATTTTGTATTTGATATGTTTAATTAACTGGATTAATTAATCGATACAAATACATCGGAACGGAATTATAGTTTATCTGTTTGGGCTCACGGGAGCCCGAAACGAACCGAACTCGTCCGTTTTTGCATAGTAGCCGCCCCCCTTTGTTTCCACTCACTTTCCTCTTATCTTGTTGCTTTCATTTTATATGAAAGAACATGACATTGTGGGGTTTAAAAATTATGTGGCATGATTTGTATTATTGAAGTGAGAGTTGAATAAAGGGAAAAAGACATCTCATAACACATGCACCTTTTGATTCCTTGTGTGAAATCATACGTGAGTTGTATTGGAGAGAGAGAGAAAGAACTTTGAGTTCATTTCATAACTCTTTAGTCTTCTTCTTCCTTTCTTCAATTTTGTTCTTGATAGTTCTTAGAGAAAAAAATCAAGAATTCAAAGAGAGATTGTGAGTTAAACACTTAGAGTGTTATAATCAATAGCTTCATCACCTAGCTCTAGCCGTATTCTTGGAGGATAGAAAGGTGTTGTCATTCCGTTCGTTTTTCCGGCGCGTGACTAGTAGAGGCGTAGTTTTTCGGCGTTAGATCATTCAAGTGCTTGGAGTGCTTCGGATCATAGATCATTCAACTAAAACTTGGGGAATAGCTCAAGAGAAGGTTATCCATCTAATCAACGGACTATAAGGGTGAGTTTCTATATCTCTTGTGAATTCGTTTTTGATATTTGTATATATGTAGCTCGATTGATTCTCGTAGGGATTCGGATCGAATTAATTTTCGTTTTTACCGCTTCCGCTGCACCTTCGTTTTAGGCACCGAATCCCAACAATAATCGCTTGGTGACTATCAAGCCAATACTCGCCGAGGATCACATCCTCGCCCTCCATATCAACCACAATCAAGTTCGACAACCAATCCATACCTGCTATATTCACCGGAAAATCTCTAATCTCCCGATTCCCCACGATTCTATCCCCGCTAGGTAGTTTCACAATGAAGGGATCGCAAGCAGTCATACAAGTTATATTCAAATGGCGTACACACTCCAAGGAGATGAAAGAATGTGTAGCACCCGAATCAAAAAGTACACGAACTGGATGAGATAGGATATGAATGGTACCTGAGGCCACCGCCGCATCGGGTTCGTCTGCTCGAAACATCTCATAGACTCGTGGGTGTGTCGAACCAACGCTAGAATCTCCTCGTCTAGCGTTCTGACTCCATCCCTAGCCTCTGCCGTAACTCTGCTGTGACTGTCCAATTGGTTGCCATTTATTCATACTCTGATCTATAGGTGCTGGGCCAGAAGCCCGAGTGTCCAAAGTCCGATCTTGTTCGGGGCAATAAGCTGCTCTATGACCCATCTGTTCACAAGTATGACACTTCAGAGGTGGGAAGCTGCACTCCACATTGATGTGGCCTGGATGACCACAATTAAAACAGGTAACCGGGCTAGGTGAAGTACGCAGATCATAACGGAAACTCTTCTTCCCTTTAAAAGATCGTGACGATTGCCCGAAAGAACGGTTATCCGTCTGGGGTTTCTGGAAGTTGCCAGCTCTAGAACCAGAAAAGTTACCAGCGGCATACTTGTCTTGGTAATCCTTCAAGGTAGTACAAGCAAACTCGGCCATACAACGTCGTAAATCCATACTCATCTGCATATCAAAGTAACGGATCTTGTCACGCTCCTCCCGCACTTGATTCTTCATGTGGATCAGCTGTTGGTTGTACTCTATTATCGCCTGCAAGACTATAATGTTCTGCGGCTTTGCCTCGAAAAAGGCTCGAATTCTGCCTTCTTGCACTGACCAAGGACAAAACTCGGCCTCCAGTATCTCTTTAAATTCTCCCCATGAAGCCGCATGGTCCTGTGGTTTGATAACTTTCCACCAAGTCGCGGCTTCTTTGGTAAGGAAGTACTGAGCAATGGGTACCTTTCTCACTTCCGGATAATCGACCGCTTCAAACACTTTGTCTAACTCCGCTAACCAATTCTCCCAACCCATCGGGTCTGTAGCACCGCTGAACTGTGGAGGGTGCATACGGATAACATTCTGAAGCAAGGCATCCGATGTCAGGTTCGGATTGTTCAGTTGAACGGCTTGGGCCATGATGGTCATCTGATTCGCCAATTGTTGAAGGACATTCGTAACTCCAATATCTGCGCTATTTCCTTGGCTGGTCGACTGGTCGTGCTGACCCTCGGTATCAGGATGCACAGAGTTAGATAAACCAGGGGTGGTCGACCCCGCAATGGAACTGAGGGAAGCAGCTGCGCTACGCCCTCGTCCGCGTCCACGACCACGTCCTGGCCTATGTCCCCTATCAGCAGACATTCTAAAGGATATACAAAGCACGTAAGTACAATTCAAATCGTACGTCATCGAAGTGACTGATTCCCAAAATACCAAATCAGAAGCAATTCGATTAAGGAAACACTAGGAGAGTAAAAGGTCTTACAAGTACCGGTCGCACTGTGATGATGGCAAAGTAGTGATACTGTAGACAAACGATGACTCAATCGAGCCAAAAGACCGACAGCCTAGATACCCATAAACCTAAGCTCCGATACCATATTCTGTAACACCCCCAAGTTATTCAGGGTATATTACAGCGTCGTGAGCCCCACTGTGGGACCCACAAGGCTATTTTTACGCGAAACCATGAACTTTGACCGATAAGGTCCAAGTATAATCAAATAGAAGGCAACCAAAAATGGTATTCAAATAATATCCAATAAATCCGAATACAACACATCACGAATCAATACTGCGGCAACACAGGCCGAAACCTCAAGGAATACGAAAACAGTACTCGAGTACTCAAAAACCATCTAAGTACAACATCACTGAATGGAAGAAATACAAAACATAACCAGAGACAAAACACAGCATCACACTTGCCCATCATCTTCATGCCGACCCAATACGTGCCTCTCTGCTTTCCTGGATCCTGAAATACATGAAAGGTATTTCCCCCATAAAGGGGTTAGCTGTCGAATAGCCAGTACAAGTATATCGAATATGAAACACAATACTTCTCTACAATAAAGTAAATGTAATCATCATTTCATCAATTCAAGACTAGTATTCCGGAATAACTAAATCTCATTTCAATACATATATGATTAAGCATGGAACCGCACCAAAGGCAACGGAACCCTCTGAGGCCCCGTCAGACCCTCCCAGAGTGGCTAACCCAAACTATTCATGGGACCGCACCAAAGGCCATAGAACCCTCTGTGGACCCGTCGGTCCGTCCCAGAGTGAATATATACAATCATACAGTTCATATACCTCACTTTCAAAGTCGACAACGTACAATCATAAACATATACTTGCCTTTGAGACATCGAGAATAGGAAGCAAAATAGTATAAGTTTGGTAAGTCCAAGAACGCACTTCGGCACCTAAACGATTCGTAAGGAACACGATAATCAATAATCTATACTCAAATCACACGAAGAAACTCCCGAAACCTGCCTACGATTCACGAAACTACAAGGATAATTACTTAGAGGTTTGAAAATCACCCAAACCCTATCAAGTCCGAACAAGGTACAAAACAGTCCATATAATCGTAGGGGAAACATGGGTACGGGGTAGATACATCGTAATTTCAAAGGTCTTAAGCTTCAAAATGGATAAATCCGACGAATTTAAGAAAATCCCCAAAAATTCCCAAAACTAGGGTTCTAAGGATTTTACCTTGATTTGGAAGATAAAAATGGATAGATGTTGTGTAATCTTTGTTATTCAACCAAAGATGATGATAGCTTAAGAAGGATCGCTTCCAAATGCCCCAAATCGTTCTCTCCCGAGCTCTCTCGTCGAATTGAGTGAAAAAGATGAAGAATAACAAGTGCAGGGTCAACTGTCCCTTATATACTGCATTCAGCCTAGCGCACGCTACGCCTCAATATTAGCATGTGCTAACAGGGTCACCCGGTAGTCCAGTGGCTTCTGCCAGCATCGTTAGTGTGCGCTACGTATACTGTAGCGTGCGCTAACGCCTTCCTCTAGCGTGCGCTATCCGAGAGTTAGCGTGCGCTACCTGGTAGTTGATGCCCAGAAATGGGAGTCCAGAACCTACTGTCCTCTGCCTTGCTCAATCCTTAGTGTGCGCTACTCTGATTCCTTAGCGTGCACTACTACTACAGCTAGCTAGCGCTGTCTTCTACACATAGCTTGCGCTACGAGTTCTCCATTCCAGTCCAATACCTACTGGACTAGCTGCCTCAAATACACTAGTAGCGTGCGCTAATACTGACAGATAGCGTGCGCTAATAGTACTTAAATGGCGTACGCTATAAAGGGAACATAGCGTGCGTTATGCCTCACACACAGGTGATAACATCGCATCCAAGATCCAAAGCAGCAACGATCCGAACAAGAAAGAGTAAATTCCAAATGATATGAACTCCAAGGTCAATCTCAACTTACTAAACACTTACAATGAGTGTCAAAAATCACAGAAGTACCAAAGAAGAAAATTTACGAAAAGTACGAGTATTACACACATGAAGGAACGTCTCAAGTTAAGGAGACAAAGATCAACATGCTTCTTCACGATTACGAGCTATTCCAAATGAAAGAAGAAGAATCCATCACAATTATGCTCGACCGATTTTCGGTCATTACGAATAGATTGGCATGTTATGGAAAACCCCTTTCGAGTAGTGAAAAAGTTAAGAAGATCCTACGATAACTACCTCGAGAATGGGATGGAATGGTGACGGCAATAATGGAATCAAAAGATTTAAACAATCTTGATTTTAGTGCTCTCGTTGGTTCACTTATAAACTATGAGATTGTCCTAAAATCTCGAAATGTCAAAGCCGGAGCCGAAGGAAAAATTGATAGCCATGAAGGCTAAGATGTCGAGATCTAAGGAAGAAATCCCGGTGGACGAAAGTGATGAAGAATCGGCATATTATGCCAAGAATATTAATAAGTTCCAAAACTTATTAAATCGGAGAAAGAACGACATCTAGGGCGGAATGAAGAAATTCGACAACAACTGTCGAGTCTGTAATAAACCAGGCCACTTCGCGAAGAATTGGTGAGCAAAAGAAGGAAGTTCTAATTGCCATGTGGAGTGATGAAGATGAGGACGAAGGTTTCACCAATCAAAATAATCTCGCACTCATGGCAAAAAGTTCATTCGACGAAAGCGACGTCGAAAGTCAAGTAAGTACATCCTCTCATGATGAATTATTTGAAGCATTCGAATTATTGCATACCGATTTTCAAAATGCTTTATCCGAAATTAAATCCCTTCAATCTAAAAATAAACTATTGGAAATTGAAATTTTCAAAATTCTTGAAAAAGGAAAATTTATCGAGACCGATCATTTAAATGCGTTGAAAATGAAAATATTTTAAAGGATGATCTCTTGAAAGTTCAAACCGAGCTTAAAAATTTAACGACGAAATTTTCGTGTGGAAACGAAAAATTTGAACAAATGCTCTCGGTTCAAAAATTTACGTTGAATAAACAGGGGTTGGGATTCAAACCACATTTTAAAACCGAATTCTTAAATTTAAAAATACCCCATTGTGAAAAATGTTTAAAAGTTGGGCACCATATTTCAAATTATAAAAGCCCAAGACGGACGATTAAAATAAAAAAGATTTAGATTCCTAAAGGAATCGTTATTCCGAACATCGTCCATATAAATGAAAAACGACCGACTTTCAGTTGGATCCCTAAAAAATAATTTTTTTAATTAGTATTTTACTCAGGGGTATTATTTTTTAAAAGGAGAGATTTTTGTCAGGGGGAGTTTACCCGTTTTATGCATATTTTCTCATATCATATTTTATCATAAATTGGTATACTTTATTTACACTTTTTGCTGATAACAAAAAGGGGGAGAAAAGAGTTGAATGGATAAAAAGCGTCATGTAAGAATGACGAGAAAAATAAAAAGTAAAAATGGGAAGAGAAAAATAAAAAGGAGAAAAGTCGAAAACGAAAACGAAGAAGTTGAAAAATAAAAAGAAGAAGTCGAAAAGGAGAAAAAGAAAATATGGGAGAAACTAACGAAACGATAAAAGCTGAAAACATTGATTCGTACAAATATATATATATATATATATATATTATTTTGCAGGTTTTATCCAATTCAAATTGTTGTTTTGTAATCATAAAAAAGGGGGAGATTGTTGGAATATTTTATTCTAAATATTCATTATCGAGTTTTGATGATTAAGTTGTTAAACAATGTAAAACAACAAAGAAGCAAAACAACAAGAAGTTGAAGACGCAAAAAGCTGAAAAATAGCATGGATAACGCAGGATCTTAATGTACATAATATATAAAGAATAACGTACGTAATATGGAAGTTACCTGCAGATCAGACGAGTTATAGAGCTACCTGAAGGACTTACCTGATGAAGATAGCGCACGCTACACAGGAAGCATAACGTACGCTATCGAAGAAGGCTAACATACGTAACACAAAAGTATTATCGTATGTAATGATGTTTGAATACGAATTCAAGCAAGATTAATTTTGGGAAAGTCAGGGTCAAAGTCAGAGAATCAAACGGTCAGTTTGACAAAAACATGCAACAGATATATGGATTAACGCACACTACATGAAAGGATTAACGTACGCTAATGGGTCAAGATAACGTATGTAACAAGCAGTGACAACGTACGTAAAGGGAGAAACGAAAGCCACTAGACTGAAACTGGAAGTCGATAACGTACGCTACAGGTTATATATAACGTACGTAACGAACATACCGCACGTAATGGAGAAAGGCTAGCGCACGCTAGCAAGTCAAAAGTGACTAACGGCTAGTTGGATGGAAATGACTATAAATACCAAACCACTTGGTATCAAACAACACAACAACCTTGACCAAATCATTCATACTTGAGATATCATTGTAATCATTCTAGTGGTTGTATTTGAGCTTATATTGTTTAGTGATTGAGTGTTATACACGAAATCATACAAGAGAGAAAAAATAAAGGATACGGTTGGATTCGGTGTTATTAGGATCAAGAATCCGGCATTGTTAGAATTGCAATTGATATCTACGTGAGGTCTATCTAATACCCATAGAAAGCTAGATTGGTTGATTCCTTTTCCAATAGAAAAGGAAAACGGTTTAACTTGGACCGACATAAAGACAAGTGATTGAACGATTTACTCAGACCGATAGAAGACGAGTTTGTAACGGTTATCCCTCGATCGATAGAAGAGAGGTGTAGAGGTTTATCTTTATCCTATTGAAAAAGATACCGAGAGATGACGTAGGCACGTTTGGCCGAACCTCTATAAATCCTAGGTCGATTTAATTTCCGCACCTTTACTTAAATCGCTTCCGCAACGCGAAAGAGTTTTATAACTCTATCTCCAAACGGCGATACCGACCAATAGTTCACCAACAGACCCTGCTCACATCTGGCCATCGGGGCTCTTGGCAGGTTCGCCACACCCTTATGAGGATCCGGCACATTCTCCACGATATTCAGTACAGAGTCACTCACATTTTTCGGGAGGGTAATAGGCCAGCCGATTATCTTTCTGAGCTTGGCATTCAGACTTATACTTATGATACTGCTCCTCAGTTTCTTCTCTCTCTTAAATTTCTTGTTAGTTGTTATTTTTAGGGTTTGTTGAAAAATGGAAAGATTTTCAAAAAGTAAAGTATCAACATCTGGATCTTCAATGCTTATGGAAATTGATTTGGACTATCTTGCCTAATCCATTCAAAAGGAAAAGAATTTCGGAGTATCACTATGTAAGAAATTATCGCAAGTACACGAATCGTAACAAATAATATAGTGGACATTTTGAGCCCGATTACCGATCTCACGAGGAAATATTGTGGTAGTGAAATTAAAATGGACTATAATTGTGAAATTAAAATAACAAACACATAATTTAATATTTGTAGTTGGTTTAAAATGAATTGTAAACATGACACGAGATAAATAAATAAATTGATATTACTAAAAATAAATCAATAGTATGATAATATATAGAAGAATAAATCTAATAAAATTTATTTAAACGATAAAACAACATTGTTGAGATTAAAAACTCCATTTGATCATTTTGGTGTCAAAGAAGTGTGTATATACTTAAAATGAATCACTTATTGATGATTGTGTAGACATGGTTTTCCTTAAAATGATAATTATCTATTTTGAGTTTAAAATCATCCCTTATATGTTAGTTTAATCCCCTATATTTTTATATTGATTAAAATTTAATATATAGCACTGAAAAATATCAAAGAATCATACAAAGCATAGAGATATGTTTCTATTCTCTACGAGAACTTAGATTGAAAATTACTTGATCTTATCCACATATTTTTCTTTAAAAAATTAGGAAGACAGAAAATATCAATATTTAATGGTCAAATAAATAAACATAAATAATCTTATGATGATCACACAATAATAAGCAATATAAAATACAAGTTTAAATATCATGATTAAACTTTGTTCATAATCTCAACTACAAAACTTAACTCATAATGGCTTTATTCAACACAAAATAAGAAATAAAATACATGATTAAAGAAGAACGGAAAAACTGATAATGTAATATCCGACTATACTTTTCATTTTCATACTATTGTATTATATGTATTGTATGAGTATCGTTGTATTGTAATTAGATTCTATGCCTGCAAGGTATCCAATAGAATGTCATAGGGGGAATTCGGGCGTCCTACGATGTTCATCATGTGATCGCTGTTTAATTGATGATAGGATATTATGACTGAGTTCCCTGCGAGGAGCTAGTGTTAAACCCTCCCGTTTGCCGTCTTCATCAAGATTCTAAAGTTTTAGATCAACCGTGTTCTTTGGAGTATTCTCGAGAGATTACGAAGGTCGAAAGTCTGGTGAATCGCCCACCGCGTCTTCATGTCAGTCGGACTTTTCCATTCATAGGAAGGCCAGACAAGTATATGATCGTGCTTTATGTATAAATTGCAATTGAATATGTGTATACCTTGATTTCCAAATGTTTGCTCATGCTCTGAATTCGGCAACTCCACGTTGATATTTTGAAATGTTTTTGAAAAGGATTTCTAGAAAAAAACTATGTTTCAAAGGGATTTCAAAAAGGGTTTTGAAAAGGATTTCGAAAATGTTTTTGATAATGATTTGAGAAATGTTTTCTCCAAATACCGATGACTGGTCTTGGTTATTATTTTCTGGAATGAAATCATTTTACAAATGATTTATCTACAATGCCTCGAAAAGTAATTTCAAGTACGATTAAAAAACAAAGTTGCTGAAAATTTTGGATAATGTTTTAGGGTTTGCGTCGGAAAGGTTATGTGACAACGTATTGTGAAATATGGAATGATATGATTTGGATACGACATGTTGAAGCTGTACTAATGTTGAGATGTTTTGTGACTTGTGGACCCGGGTAAAGCCAGGGGATTGCCCTGACGAGGGCTCTGGGGTGCATGGTAGTGTTCAAGTAGGTCGGCCGCCTCCTGACTGTAACACCCCCAAACCGCTCGGCATTATTACAGCGCCGCAGACCCTCTCCACGAGGATCTACCAGGCTAAATACAAAAAATACAATATAACAATACATGCCGACACGGCTAATAACGAACCACTGGACCGATTTGGTCTTTTATCACAACACACACACCATTACATACATAACTCTTTCCTGAAACTCATACCCCCACAGGGGCTGGAATACATTAACGCTCCCATATATCGGGAAAATAACACAGCGGAAAGATAACCAACAAGACTCTATCAAAATACTCTACGATTGGTCTTCATGTGATTAGTATCGTCGTCTTCCATCACCTTTCGTCCGATCGTGATTCACGCCTTGACAACTCCGCAAGTGGGACGCAATCTGAGACATCCACCCCCCGAATACTCATGGGTTAGCAAAACTCCACTGTTTTGTAGTGCAAGTATAAAATACGAATACAAGACATACACAACATACTCCAAGAACATAATAATCGTGAACATACTTTACGAGATAAATTATTTGATCAAAACTGTTCAAATCATGAAAGGTGGGAATAAACCCAATATACATCTTACAAAACATTTAAAGATCTTGGAAGTTTTGAAAACATTAGGGATTTAAGAATTCTCAAGTCTTTCGAAAACACTTGGGGACACGGCCCAAAAATCATCTTTCCCAAAATACAATTCCGATAACAAAACACGGGTCCACAACTCAAATCACGAAACACGGGGTCCAAGACCCAAATCACGAAATAAGGGGTCCAGGACCCAAATCATCCATACAACATATTCCCAAGATCATTCGCGTCCCGTGCTACCAAGCCACGAACCTCAGATGCTCCCGCAGAACATACCCGAGTGAATAACCCAATGGGAATCCATACCAAATCACATGCCACCGTGATAACAATCACGTAACCATAACCATACATACGTTCATAGTTATCCCGGTATCGCACTAACAAGCTACGAACCTCGGAGCCTCCACGAGACTTACGCGATTGGACAACCCATGACACGTCCATCACACAACCAAACCACAATCATAAGTTATCCCGGCATCGCGCTAACAAGCCACGAACCTCGGAGTCCCCGCAAGACATACCCCGATTAAATAACCCCACAAGTTATACCGGCATCGGGCTAGCATGCCCCGAACCTCGGAGTCCTCGCAAGACATACCCGATTAGATAACCCTACGGTCACGCCCGACCCATACTAGCAAGTATGGATCCCGGAGATTCAACAATCTTACCCGGAGGCACATCACTTTCAACGATCACATAACAATAAGCAAACATCAAGCCAAACAACACTAAACATCACGACCTCCTTTCAAAGGAGTAACAACCAATATCGTCCGTCACATATTCGCCGAACAAGCACACATATCAATACCCAATCCTCGGCATATGATTACGACCTACTATATTCACTAAGTGAAATTATAACATCTTCCAACATACGTAATGAACACACGTATTCCAAAAACACATTTATTCACGAAGCATACGAGTTATCTTTTGAAAGACAACATTTATCGAGAACATACCGATTTAAAGTTCATTAGACATTCAAAATGCTCATAAAATCATTCATCAACAATCACGTCTACGAAATATGGAACGTATAGCCAAGATAGTTTCCTCGATACCACGAGCAAAGGGACAACGAACGGATACGGTCGGGTAGCCCTCGAATTTCCAAGAACAACCAATAACTCGTCAACTCCACGAAAACTACGAAAATAATATAACCACGAATTAATAACGCTAAACGGAATCCGAATCTACTCGAAAAAGAACAAGAATCTGAGGGTTTCTTCGAGGAAATCGAAAATCAACACCCGGGTGAAAAAAATCGATATACGAGTTACAAAATCCGAAGATCATGACCAATACAACGAGATTACCATGAACAATTCATCAAGATCGGACAAGATCAATGAATCACGAAGAAACCCCCCCAAAAAAATACACAACTAGGGTTCTACGGAAGAAATACGTCGATCCGGCGAAGAACAAGGATTGGATGTTGATCTAATCGACAAAGGCCTTCCAAAAGAGTTGAAAATGAGTAGAATCGACCAAGAACATCACTCCCCGTCGCTCCCGTACGAGAGCCGCCACCAGAAGAAGAAAAATGCAAGAAATGAGGTATGACCCGTCACCAGGCCTATATATGGCCGACAGTGTTTCAGTCGTAACCGGCAGTGCCTTAGGCCGTAACTCGGTCAACTGACTGTAGCGTACGCAATGGCCGAAGCCTTGCATACGCAGCGATCGTACCTTACGGTTGTAATCGGCATAGCCTTACGGTCGTAATCGAGCTCCCAGGGCAAACTGACTGAAATCTGCCGAATCACTACGGCCGTAACCGGCCAGTGCTTAGCGGCCGTAACAAATCCTTACGGCTGTAACCTGATGAACCTTACGGCCGTAACCGAGTCCTCCCAGGCCAGGGTGTGCGGACGTCTTACGACCGTAATCGGCCAGGCCTTACGGCCGTAACTCGACCCAGCCAGCCCTCCGACTGCCCGGCTCGATACTCGACGACGTCTCGATCACGCAAACGCACCGGCTATGATCCAAAACAATAACGAACAGGCTGCGAGACTAAACGTACCACAGTACAAGCATGCGATTCCAAAGACGCAACGACAACAGTCCGTTCGACCGAAGAAAAAAAATCAACGAAACCGGAATAAAGATCTCGGGTATTACATTCTACCCTTTTAAAAGAAGTTTCGTCCTCGAAACTTAAAACATAAAACGATCAACGCAAGACAATCCCAGATAACACAAGCTATTCGTTGCTGACGACTTGCAACGATCACATGCAGCACTTAGCCGCTACCATCCATATCGCTTCACCAGAACGATAACAAAACACAATGAACAAAATCCATATGATTGACCAACCCAAACAGTACATCAATCAAAACGAGAGCTAATCGCTGAACAAATACGAAATGCCACAGCCCAAGGGTTGGAAGATCGAAAACGAAACTAATTTCCTGAACTTAAGGAAATTACGAAGGAGTCTGAACGCTCAACAATCACGAAACGAGATCAACAAAAATCGATCAATCAAACGATCGAACCACAAGGATCGAGACAACAAAAGTCGAACAATCATGTTCGAATTACGACGAACAATAAAACTCAAATAACAACCCCAAAGTTCACACCTCGACTCGAGACAATATAAGATCCGGTGTAAACAACAAGATGTGCATTCACCTAAGATTCACAGGAAACGAAATAGCAATTGAAAAGTCACAACGACAAACAGATTATTCCGAAACAATACCACACTCGTTCAATCAACAAAAGCAAAAGACATGACAAGTTCAGAAAATGTCAACGAACACAAACGAGTCGATAGAGTCGAAAATACAGAAGTTCAAAATCCGATCCACTTTAAATAAAAGAAGTCTATCTCTAAAATTCGAAACAACAAAGTAAGGAAATAACATAACATACAACTGATAGACCACGCCCCTCAGGGACTCCTCGGAGTCGGTCCTGATATCAGTGCCTAAGTCCGTGCCTCGGAAGGCTCGGTGACCAACTCGCAAAACTGGACCTGGTATCCCTCGAGTCCACACTTGTAGCACGTTACTGGCGGAGAAGGACAATGTGCACGAACATGTCCCGACACATTGCAGTTAAAACATCTCCTGGCTTTACCAGGAGTCAAAGCAAACGACTTGGAACTCTCAGTCCCACGCATCGAGCGATGGAGCTTCGCAGTGGAAAGACTACGACGTTGCAGACTAGAAACACCAACTCTTGCACTGTCCACAAGGTCATCGGACTTCCTCTGCTTCTTCGACTCGGGCACACGCTCCGACGATAACGAAGCTAGTTCACGGGCTAAGGCTCGATCTTGATAGTCCCTCAACCCGACATATACAAGCGAATCCCCGGCTTCATCCATCGGTCAAAGTGAAGGATCCTCTCTTCCTCGGTTCTCACCCGATCTCGCACATAACTGAGTTGTTTGCTATAGTCGATGATAGCCTGCGACACCGATATATCTCGCGGTCCCGCCAAATAAAATTCACGAATCCTCTGCTCTCTAATCGGTTTCGGACATAACTCAGCTTCCATAAAGGCCTGGAACTCCGCCCACGTGACATCATGATCACGAGGTTTAACAGCTTCCCACCAATTAGCGGCATCTTTGTTAAGAAGGTACTGAGCGATAGGTACCTTCCGCTCTTCAGGACAATCGACAGCCTCGAATATCTTTCCCAACTGGAAAAGCTTACCATCCCAGCCCAACGCATCCGCAACACCGGCGAATCGAGCGGGATTCATACGAATTACTTCCCGAAGCCATTGATTTACACCAACGTTCTGAGTCGCGTCAGTGTTGCGTTGAACCGCCTGGGTCAAATGAGTCATCTGTGTTGCTACTTGTTGCAGTATAGTAGCAACACCTATACCAATATCATTCCCGGCAACATTCTCTCGATTCCACATCTGATCCATGTGGTCATCGACACGACGGTTCCGACCACGATCTCTGACCCTCGGCATACTAACAAGCAACCATCTATCGCAACGAAAATCGTAACACCAACCAAAGATATCCACATCTCCATCTTCAATCAAACACAATTAAATCGTATATACATTATGATTTAATTCAAACTAGAGCACAATATACAAACTATTATCCCGACAATTTACATTTAAAATATCATTGTTATATGAATTATAAATGCAATGAAATCAAAATCACTCATTATATCAAAACCATCTTCTGTACGGGTCCCCCGCCGGAACCCACCAAGCTGAAAACTATTTTAAAAAAAACGTTCAAAAATGCCAAAAAGGCCGATGACGGTAATACTTTCCAAATACTCACAAAAGTTATTTTCCAAATACCCAATACCGTCATAAAATACCATTTGAAATTACAAGGCGAAGACGCCAAAACTCAATAGTTTCAAAATGTACGTTAAGCCACCCCTTAAACGTACCGACAAAAGAGTTAGGAAAAAGCATTAACGAAATAACCCAAATTTATGAGATACCCAAAAAGATCATTTTAAAATATACACGGTTTGGCAAAAATACCGAAAAGTTATTTTGAAATATACACACGCAGCGGATAAGAACACAGTTCAAAATACACCTAATCACACACAACAATTGTTATCACTGGACAACACACATAGAATACGGTCACAAACGGTCAGCCTAACAATCGGAAAAGTTAGACCTACGGCCAGAATGCAATTCCCGAGCTTCTGCCCAGACTGATTAGTGTGTGCTCCAACAGAGACTTAGCGTGCACTAGCCATGCCACGTTAGCGCGCGCTAGTCCCACACTTGGCGTGCGCTAACTATTCTAATCAAGCAACACGTTCATGAACATATACCAAATAATACCAAAAGTTGAAGGTTACAAATAAACAACATACGAATCCAAACGCCAACAGTTCACTTCATTATGACATTGCACAAATAACCATCAGAGGTTAAATAACATTCCAAACCGAGTCTCCACTTCTCGATCGAGAGAACTATCTCGACGAGAGCACACCGAACGACTCAGCGTTCGCACCATTACCTTACTCACAACTCTGAGCATTATAACCAAAATAATAACATCCTCACTACATATCTTTTAACCGAAATTCATGAAACTGAAAAGTTGAAAGCGAAAGTCACATCTCAAGTAAACTTTTGATAGACCTCGTTTGAGTATTTAAAAATCAAATTTTGAAAATTTGCAATGCAAGATGAAAATAAAATATATGTAGTTTGCATTCTCAAAATTTTCGGTCTCGAGGTCATCATACGAAAATCAAACCTTTTTTTTCTTCAAGGGTATTTTAGAATGAAAATTTACGTGACTCTCCAAAATATTTAAAGTTTTGAAATATCACATTGATAAACTTTCATTGAGTAACCAAACCAAAACATTACTCCTGTAAAAACAATTTCACACAAAGATGTATATATATATATATATATATATATATATATATATATATATATATATATACGTATATACATACATACCGGTACTACTCTTCATTCCAGCACAATACGAGAATCAAACAAGTATGGAGTACGTATTCACGAGGCACATTTAAACTCCACATAATAACACAGAATCATACAAGCTCGTATAACACGAGACACAACAAAGTAGGGAGACTTACATCCACAGATCGCACGAAGATGATGGTTGCACCTCGATACTAATCACGACCAACAACTCAGACGACGCGTCGCGGCACTACTCAGTCATACAAAATCCGACAAGACAAGACAAGACCCAACAACACACAACTCGACCCGACAGGCTAGGTTTCCTCAACCTAAGCTCTGATACCATATTCTGTAACACCCCCAAACCGCTCGGGAATATTACAGCGCCGCAGACCCTCTTCACGAGGATCTACCGGGCTAAATACATAAAACATAACATAACAATACATGCCAACACGGCTAATAACGAACCACTGGACCGATTTGGTCTTTTATCACAACACACAAATCATTACATACATAACTCGTTCCCGAAACTCATACCCGCACATGGGCTGGAATACATTAACGCTCCTATATATCGGGAAAATAACACAGCAGAAAGATAACCAACAAGACTCTATCAAAATACTCTACGATTGGTCTTCATGTGATTAGTATCGTCGTCTTCCATCACCCTTCGTACCGATTCTGTGATTCGCTCCCTAGCAACCTGCAAGTACCTGGACGCAATACGTCCCCCCGAATACTCGGGGGTTAGCAAAATTCCACTGTTTTTCTAGTGCAAGTATAAAATACGAATACAAGCCATACATAACATACTCTAAGAACATAATAATCGTGAATATACTTTCCGAGATAAATCATTTGATCAAAACTGTTCAAATCATGAAAGGTGGGAATAAACCCAATATACATCTTACAAAACATTTAAAGATCTCGGAAGTTTTGAAAACATTAGGGATTTAAGAATTCTCAAGTCTTTTGAAAACACTTGGGGACACGGCCCAAAAATCATATTTCCCAAAATACAATTCCGATAACAAAACACGGGTCCACAACCCAAATCGCGAAACACGAGGTCCAAGACCCAAATCACGAAACACGGGGTCCAAGACCCAAATCATCCATACAACATATTCCCAAGGATCATTCGCGTCCCGTGCTACCAAGCCACGAACCTCAGATGCTCCCGCAGAACATACCCGAGTCAATAACCCAATGGGAATCCATACCAAATCACATGTCACCGTGATAACAGTCATGTAACCATAACCATACATACGTTCATAGTTATCCCGACATCGCACTAATAAGCTACGAACCTCAGAGCCTCCACGAGACTTACCCGATTGGACAACCCATGACACGTCCATCACACAACCAAACCACAACCATAAGTTATCCTGGCATCGCGCTAACAAGCCACAAACCTCGGAGTCCCCGCAAGACATACCCGGATTAGATAACCCCACAAGTTATCCCGGCATCGGGCTAGCAAGCCCCGAACCTCAGAGTCCCCGCAAGACATACCCGATTAGATAACCCTACGGTCACGCCCGACCCATACTAGCAAGTATGGATCCCGGAGATTCAACAATCTTACCCGGATGCACATCACTTTCAACGATCACGTAACAATAAGCAAACATCAAGCCAAACAATACTAAACATCACGACCTCCTTTCAAGGGAGTAACAACCAATATCGTCCGTCACATATTCGCCGAACAAGCACATATATCAATACTCAATCCTCGGCATATGATTACGACCTACTACATTCACTAAGTGAAATTATAACATCTTCCAACATACGTAATGAACACACGTATTTCGAAAACACATTTATTCACGAAGCATACGAGTTATCTTTTGAAAGACAACATTTATCGAGAACATACCGATCCTTTTTTAAGTTCATTAAACATTCGAAATGCGCATAAAATCATTCACCAACAATCACGTCTACGAAACATGAAACGTATGGGCAAGATACTTGCCTCGATACCACGAGCAAAGGGACAACGAACGGATACAGTCGGGTAGCCCTCGAATTTTCCAAGAACAACCAATAACTCATCAATTCCACGAAAACTATGAAAATAATATCACCGCGAATTAATAACGCTAAACGGCATCCGAATCAACCCGAAAAATAACAAGAATCTGAGGGTTTCTTCGAGGAAATCGAAAATCAAGTCCCGGGTGATAAAAATCGATATACGAGTTAAAAAATCCGAGGATCATGACCAATACAACGAGATTACCATGAACAATTCATCAAGATCGGACAAGATCAATGGATCACGAAGAAACCCCCCAAAAAAATACACAACTAGGGTTCTACGGAAGAAATACCTCGATCCGGCGAAGAACAAGGATTGGATGTTGATCTAATCGACAAAGGCCTTCCAAAAGCCTTGAAAATGAGTAGAATCGGCCAAGAACGTCACTCCCCATCGCACCCCTCCGAGAGCCGCCACCAGAAGAAGAAAAATGCAAGAAATGAGGTCGGGCCCGTCACGAGGCCTATATATGGCCGACAGTGTTACGGCCGTAACCGGCAGTGCCTTACGGCCATAACTCGATCAACTACCTGTAGCGTACGCAATGGCCGAAGCCTTGCGTACGCAACGATCGTACCTTACGACCGTAATCGGCATAGCCTGACGGCCATAATCGAGCTCCCAAGGCAAACTGACTGAAATCTGCCGAATCACTACGGTCGTAACCTGATGAACCTTACGACCGTAACTAAGTCCTCCCAGTCCAGGGTGTGCGGACGTCTTACGGCCGTAATCGGCCAGGCCTTACGGCCGTAACTCGACCCAGCCAGCCGTCCGACTACCCGTCTCGATACTCGAAGACGTCTCGATCACGCGAACGCACCGGCTATGATCCAAAACAATAACGAACAGGCTACAAGACTCAACGTACCACAATACAAGCATGCGATTCTAAAGACGCAACGACAACAGTCCGTTCGACCGAAGAAATAAATTCAATGAAACCAGAATAAAGATCTCGGGTATTACACTGACTTCGTATTTGCCACCCGATAGGGTAATCCAACCAGGGACGTCCCGATAGGGAGTCTGGGGTATATTCTTATATTAGGTATGTACCTGGATGCCTAGTGGTTTAATAATGTGAGTATTATTCCAGAATTATGAAGAGACATGGTATTGCTTTATGCTTTTGGATTATGAACGATGTCGTTGTCACTATACTGTTGAGGCGCTGGTACAGGGTGAGAATATCCTTCCCTTTTGATATACCAATATAATCAGTCATCGCAACATTTTATTAATTACACGTTATACATATTCCTGTTATCAAGTACTTTCACCAGCCATTTGCTGACCCCTTTGAGGGTGGGTACCATTTTGTGTATTCAACTACAGGTCCTAATGGCGAGCTGGCACAGGAAGGGCATGAGGACGACGAGCAGCAGTGATATTCTCTCGGGTTGCCGATGTCGCTTTAGTTATTTTGGTCTTGTTTTTGTGTAAGTACTCGTGAGTACTGCTTTTATTGACGTTATGCCCAAGTGTGGGCTTGGGTTCTGTCTTAAAGTTGGTGATCTGTGCGCTCAACTGGTTTTGGATGCGCTGTATTGTCGATCCTGCCGGTTGACGTTTGTTAATTCAGTTTTTATGCTCAACCTGGTTGGTTGGTCGTTGTGTGTGTATGTGTGTGTGTGTTAAACAAGTTTTGCCTAGTGAATTCCCGAAATGGATCCACGGTGCTGTAACAGTTCCAACCCGGGACGAGGATGTTACAGAAGGCAAGGACCATGTATATGTGGTTGAAAGGGTTTGTGAAGATGCAAGTATGATAAAGATGCACAAGTTGATTGAACACAAAATTAATGATTTTGCTACAAGACCTTACAAAGACATTGTGGGTGGCACTAACTGGGGTCCTGAGCCTGAAGATGATGAGGTTGATGCTGCAAATGAGTACAATTCTCCTGATAGTGTTAGGGAAGAGAGAGATGGATAGTTTTGTGATGAAGGTACAAGCATCCAGTTGCCAATCTCATCAAAGAGAAAGATATTTGTGAAGGAGGAGAAGGGAGATGATGCATGAACCAATTTGAGCTGTTGTTTAATGATTTTTTTTTTGGAACAATATTTTTTTAGTGTGTTATATTTAACCTCATTGAGAGGTGATTATGTTTTGATAAGTATTTTGAATGATTTGGTCTTGATGAATGGAATATCCTTTTTTAGTGAATGTCATTATGTTTATTTTTTATATATCTCTTTTGTTAACAATTATGAATATACATGTTATTTTATGGAATTTATATTTATAATATATATACAGTTAATATATAAAGAAATCAACATGTTTTGTTCTGAATAAAATTATGATCTAAGATTAATATATCGTATGTGAACATCAATTAACAGACTTAAATATGTTTTATTCAACATAAAACGTTATAAGTGAAAAGGATAGTTCAATTTAGTTCAATGAGAAAAATAATATGATTTTTGTTTATTAATGTATATTATACATTTAATATATAATATATTTTATTAATTTTTAGCATTATAGTATGAATGCATGAAAATAATATGATTTGTTTTTATATACATATAATTAATGACTTTTACTGTTCTCTATGTGACACCTTGGTCATTTCTATTTGAATATTAATTAAAAATCATGATAAGATCATTCAGTACTACAAATTACTATATAAAATTATTATTTATAATGCCTGCATTTTCAACATTTCTTGAATTAGGGTACATTTCATGGAAATTATATGATTTATTTTTTCTATTCATATATTTAATGACTTTTACAATTCTCTAGGTGACAGCTTTGTCATTTCTATTTGAACATTCATTAAAAGTCATGATAAGATCATTAAATAGATAAATGACAACCCTTCTTAATTATTGTATCAAATTATTATTTATAAAGCCTGCATAAGAAGGTTTACGTGGTTATACATTTGTCTTACATGTGCTGCATGCTGTTTAATGTTTATCTATAAGTCTTTGTTGTTTCTTGTTATATTGTTTGTCTCAAGTATCTCGAATGGAGTCAACCAACACAGAAAAAATCTAAAAGAAGGAGAATAACAAGTATCATTGTGACAAGGATGTTTCTTTGTTATTTAATAATGCATTCTCAATATTTATTGAATTTATGTATTTTTGCTGATTTAGATAAAGAAAATATTAAGTTCAACACGAATACATTCATCCACCATTCTTCAAGTCAGACAAATTTTTGTAAGTTTACCTTTTTGTTTAAAAAATCTCTTAATTTGATTATATTTTAGTCATATATACTTACAGTTTTTTGTATTGGACTTTCTACTAAAAAAATTATCCACTGGGTGCATACATTCCGGAATCTTCTTCAACAGGAAATATTTCAGTCTTGCTATAATGGCCTAGCTCCAGGATCTTCAAATAAAGTTGTTAGTAATTTTATGACTTCTACCTCTGCTCAAAATCTTATGGTAATGACAGTATTTTACATATTAATCAGATAGGTACAGTTTGAAGCTCCTACTGTATTGGAATCATCTTTATTAGCGATCCCAAAAATAAGAAAAGCAAAACATAAATTACATTCAGGTATTTTCTCTTATTTTATATATTATATCACTAAGTTGGTGTTTATATGAAGCATACATTTATATATAATTTTTTGATTCATATGATTTATATTATCCTATCAACTTCAGATAGTTTTACTAAGGATCATATTAGTAGTCCAATATATTGATCAAGAAGTGGACCTCAATCAACCCAAATATCATGTTTAACTTCTCACAATCCTAAAGATTTTTCAAAGTCTTCTTGCAAAGTGTTGAGTTCAGCACAAACGCAGTCAAAGATGCCACTAGAAGATTTGACAAACAGTGAGTAATTACACTTTCAGTTATTATTCATATCTATACTATATAATATTTATCCCCCTTAATTTAATGTAGAAAAAAGATTTAATTGTAACTTTTAGTTATAAATATATGAAGAGACTATTTTAATTGTAACTTTTAATGTAAATAAACTAATTTAAATACAAAAGTTATGATAAACATCACAATGCAAATGCACTTTATAATACACAAGGTGATTAAAATGAACTTCTAAATGATAGTATAAATTACAAGATGATTAAATTTTAGCTATGAAATCTTAAATACAGTCGGTGCATCGCACAGGTTGAATAAACCAAAAACAACCCCAGAGCAACATATGAGTTAGTAAAGCCTCATTTCATATAACTAATTACATAGACTAAAATAAAAGGACAATAACAATAAAAAAACATATAAACTTTTCTAAAAGGCATTTAAATTCTGCCATCTGCTCATTCAACTGTCTGCCCCAATATTACGTACAAAACACGTGCACCTTTTAATACACAAGGTGATTAAAATGAACTTTTAAATGATAGTATAAATTACAAGATGGTTAAATTTTAGCTATGAAATCTTAGATACAATCGGTGTATCGCACGGGTTGAATAAACCAAAAACAACCCCAGAGCAACATACGTGTTAGTAAAATCTCATTTCATATAACTAATTACATAGACTAAAATAAAAGGACAATAACAATAAAAAAAACATATAAACTTCTCTAAAAGACATTTAAATTCTGCCATCTGCTCATTCAACCGTCTGCCCCAACATTACGTACAAAACACGTAGATATTCAACCAAAAATCGTACATCACACGGGTTGCATAATGCCTCGTTCCGGATAAAATAGAAACAATGTTGTAACAAATAACAAATAATTATCATGCGGTTTCTATTTGCCATGGTACAGGCAAGAGGTCCATTCAAAGGAGGAATCATACCTTTCAGCACAACTCTTCGTCATCCAAGTGATATGCATCCAGATATCCTTCTACATCTCCACAAATTCTTGGAGATTCTTATACTGATATGGACAACAATTTGAAAAATTGTGATGCTGGATTGGAAGGTTATCCATGTTTTAAAATATTTGATAAATTATGACTAGCTCATGAACAATTGGAAATGAACTGTAATTAATCTTACCCGCATTCAGAACCAGATTTTCGCTCCGATGTTGTTTTCAAGTCTTCGATTCTGAAAAACAAACATATGAATGAATCAGTTAGGGTTATAATTTAGAGTGGAATGGAAAATCTTATATGACAACAATCCTGATATCACAAATGACTGGTAGATTTAGAGATGTATATTCATTCTGAATCCGATAGGAACTTCATTCAAGTACGGAATGATCTTCAAAACACAGTTTTGGGATGAGATTTCAGTCGGGGGAAGAATTTGTTTGGATTTTCAGTCAAGGGAATCAAGAAAAGCTGGATGGATTTTGATGATTTTTTTGGCAGAAGATTTCTCTTCGGGAGCTTGAGAAACGGCAGATGTATGTTTTAGGGTTTGGTTCTGAAAGTGTGGGCCGAGGAAATTAGAAAATTAAGTGTCATTTTTTTTTCAATTTTTTATTAAATTTATATTATAAATATTGTTTTTAATTGTGTAAGATTATCTTTTATTTTTAATTTTATGTTTAGGATATTATGATCTTGGCCATCCTACATGGATTTTATGTATTATGGTGCTATTTTTTGGTACGACAGACAGGTTGGAAAAGAGTACACAAATGACATTGTTTCCGATTTATTCTTTTTGTTGCACTCATGGTAATTTTTCTAACATTTATTATTTATTATAAATGCAATTTTTTAACAACTATTTTTATTAGAATTTTATCATTTCAGGTAAAAATACAATTATCATCTATGAGAGAGCCTCCTGACGAGTATAAGAACTTACTGTACGGTACAAGTAAGTTAAGCAAACAGTTCATTGAGAGCATTCGGATATATAATACAATGTTTTCTATAACATCAATGGGTGGTAAGTTTGAGTGATGGGAGATCAGCACCCATTTTCAGATTGAACGGTGAAAATTATCATGTTATAGGTAGTTTGTTGCCAATTACAAGTCCCCGTGCAATGTTTGCTCAATTATATATTTATGACACCGAAAATGATATTCACAACAGGTTGAGTTTCGTAAGGTAAGTTTATATATTTCGAGTTAAAAAATACAAAATTTGGATTGTGACTCATTGTTTATTCTTTTTAATGCTTTTGCTGTTTTTATTTTTCTATATTTAATACTTTTACTTATTGAATTGTTTATGTTTGTTTTCTTATTGAAGGCAAAAAAAGATGATAGAAATGTGCATGTTGATGATGTGAAACTCATTACGAAGATTTTTGATGAAAATAACTTATAATATTGCCAAGATTCAGAATTTTCGGGGTTTCCAAGAATTTATGGTGATTTAACAAAGTCGAACTCATACGTGGAAAAGTTGCTAAAGAACACGGAATTCAATGAGCGATACAAAGCGAACTCGGATGACAAAAGTGTAGAATTAATCATTCTCGGGATGACGAAACGGTCCCAAGCAAGTCGTCAAAATAGACTTCCGCCAAAAATAGAAAATTTAGGGAATAAAATTACGGGTATTACATTCTACCCTCCAAAGAAGTTTCGTCCGAAACTTAAAGCAGTAGGAGAAGAAATATTTCGCGGGAAAAACTCAACGAGATGCACAAGAACGAAACTTACGCCCAAAGCGAATCATCAATATAGAACACCACAATACATTACAGAAGGCAAACCAAACCAATGCCGAAAAGATACGAATTCACAATGCCCGAAGGCTTCAGCGGAAATACCGATACATCACAATGGCACGAAAGCCGAGCAAAGTGTAATTCATCACAATCTGAGATCTCAAAGAAGCAAACTGATATCGAACATACCCCCGTATGAACAACGATCGCAAATCGTCGGACATATCGATACAACATGGACTACGAGCGATCAATCAATAAAGCTCAAGAGGACATCACGATGCGCCCGATCCGGAAATGTGTCCGTGCACATGTCCACCCGTATACGGAATCGAATATACGTGTGACAATGTACCTAATTAGCCTCAAGAACTATGTCTCGTGTGCACGGTCGATGCGGAAATATCCACGCATGACTATCGAGTGCTGGCTAAAAATCCTACACGTAACCAATCGGCACGCGGACATGATTCGGATATGCCACGATACAACATGACAACGAAACTCAAGGGATAAAACATCGATATGGATCATACGACTCAACAAGTGAGCGATGACACACGAATAATGAAAGATCGACACGACCAGCGATATTCGAACAACCATCACGGGATCGAGAATTCCCTAAGGACCGATTAACACGAGCAACGATCACAACACAACAGTGGGAAATCCTCAACTCTCAACGATCACAAAATTACCGAGTTCACAAGAATAATAGTGTCTTGCCTTGAGTCGGCCAACACGGCAATAATAATTCAACGGATGGAACTATCCTCGGCGGTCCCAATTCAATGCTTCGATTAGTAGAATGGCGATCGATAACAACGATACAACGGATGAGAGTATCTTCGACAACGGATGGGAATTATCTTGATAATCGATTCAATACCTCGATTACCTTAGAGCGGTCAATCGATAATCGGTGATACGATAGAATAGATGTCGGTGTCTTAAACCGACCACCGAAGCGGAGATGACAAAAGGATATATCAAGCGTCCCCCAATCGGTTAACGCAACATCATAGCAACGGTTCGATTGACGACAAAGATTCAACGATGTCTCAGAACGACATTAATCGCGAACAATAATAATCGATACATCGATACCGCGAACCGGCTATCGATAGCAACTTTACCAACAAGTATTGCAATGCCTCGAATCGGACTTTAACAAACAACACTAACATTTGGCATAATTTGCCGACGGGCGTCGTGTCAACCAATCCCCTGATATCAATACAATCATAAAGAGGCCAAGTCCCAAAATGATACACACAATCGTACGCCTACACGATAACATTAGTCTCATTGATTGAAATGCAGTATAAAACTTGCCTCGATATCAATACAACGTCATTACCAATTGATTGATTTCGTCTTACGAATTCCCTCGATCTCGACCGATTAATCTACGAACGCTTCAACCTTAACCGGAACACAAGGTCATAATCTATGATCAAACATCATACCTTATTGTAGAGCGAAGGATTGATAATCAACGGTTCGATGACGACCAATATCAATACCACCAAACCACGAACTCAATCGTTTTACCATATCTCGACTAATCACGATCGAACAATCCAACTCAGACACTTACAAATCCTGTCCACAATACGAGTCGAAATACGATGATCATATCAGCAACCAATTCGGACCAATAATAAGGGTCTAAATGTTCCAAACTCAATTCTTAAATACGAATTGACAAGGTTCCCTTCTCGTAAATCCATCGTTAAAATTTAATTATGACCGTCATCAATTCGAATCATCCATTAGTTCAAAACAATAGATAATCATATTAAAAAGGTTATCAAACAATCCAATCATTCGATTTGAATATTTGCTCCATACGTATGGGCTTCCAAATTCAGAGATGAATAATAGTCTCATCAAACTCATAATCACATTCGTATTCCTATACGAATATTATTTCCAACACATAATTTAGCTCTAGATATGAATATTCCATATTCATTTTCCAAAACATCAACACTTCTAAAAAAAAATTTTCATCACCTCGTATAATTCAAGAGTTCTTCAAGAACATGAAATATCCGAAATCACGTTCAGAACAACATATCCGAGGTATATATCTCCATGTTACCATTTTCTTCATCATGTCATTCATACAATCTCAAGAATCGCAACAAAACCCTTATCACCATATGAAGAAGATCTCAATGATCATATCAACATCCGAAATCTCTTATTACAATTCCAATAAATCTCGTATAACATTATCACATGATACCATAATTGTAACACCCCAGATCCTCCTGGGAATATTACACGCCGTAAATCCTTCTCACAAGGATTTACCAGGCTAAGCACAATTTCCACGTCATTCCAAAAATGCCAAAAAGACCGATGACGGTAATATTTTTCAAATACTAAAAAAAATCATTTTCCAAATACCGTCAAAACGATCAAGGTTAAAATGCCAAAAACTCAGTTTAGGGAATCGGTTTTACAAAATAAAATTTCAGTTGGCAAAATACCAAAGTCCATTTCAAAAATACTCACGCAGCGGATAAAAGTACAGTCCAATTTAAGCATTTTCATTGAAATAAGACGAACATCAAAATACACGTTTCTCAACATACTCCCTCACAAGTAGTAATCCAAAAAGAAAAAAAATGAGCCACTAGCAAAGGGATACGAGGATTACCTTGTATGGACGAACCACGAAGAAGGAATAATTGAACTCCATTACAAGAATCATTAAATCATCATGGTCATCATATGGCCTCAAGAACATCAAGATCTCTATGATTCCATAATCATAATCAACATATTCAAAGCATATCATTATCTTCCTTCAACATAAACCTCATAGAATATGGATAACACAAGAAATCACTTCAAGAATCAACAATAGTTCCATAACCAAGCTCTAATTCCATGATTCCAAGCTCACAATCATGTTAAAAGTGTTTAGAACACTCTTAAAAGTGAAGAGGGACGAGTTTTGGAGAGAAATATCTCAAAGGATCGTGAGAGAAATGAAAGGCAACACTTCAATATATAAATTGCACTCTCATTACGTACGTAAGTGTCCTTTCTTAACGTACATAACAACTTTAACGTACGTAATCCAATATCCATAACGTCGTAACCAACTCCTTTGTCTCATTAAATGCGATCCATTACGTACCATATAACGTCGTAATATACCGATTGACTTGCTACGATACAATGGTTGTGTTACGTCGTAACACGTCTGTATAACGTCGTAACACGTCGTTGACTCACTGTCAACATCCTCCGCCGAAAGTTGCGAAGCAGGTCTCACTGCCGACCGGACTCGGTTACGTAGATGCCTTCGTTACGTACGTAATACCTTAGACTTAACGTACGTAACCATGCCAATCTTACATACGTAATCTCACCTTATTAACGTACGTAATAATTCCATACTTAGCCAATTTCAACAATTCCTGTCCAAAGTCATGACATACCAAATACGAGCATACGGCAAAATCAATACATATACTCAATTCAATAACATTGTCATACGTTCACAACGTCCTCGAGCATAATTAACCATCCACGATATCGATATATAAGCGAAAAAAATATATCCGAAAAATCGGGGTATTACACTCTACCCCCCTTAAAAATAAGTTTAGTCCTCGAAACTTACAATCACTCGTACAAACAACATTTCAACGGAAATCCAAAATCACCAAGATAACTAAGAACTATCGACTAATCCGAACAACATACTTACAGGTCAGTGAAGTCGAAGATCTCCCGTGATACTAGCATGCGACTCCTAAACAAAGTCTCAACATAATATCGATACACACCATTATCGCCATTAGCAACTTAACAAAATCTCAAGGAAGAGTTCACGTCCGTGACCACGGCCATGATTCTTCCTACTTTCAGCCAACATTCTGAAAGGCACACACGTGCGTAAGTATAATTCGAATCACACATTCTCGAAGTGACCAATTCCCAAGAATACCAAGCTATAAACGAAACGATTAAGAAAAATACGAGAAGAGTGAGAGGACTTACAAGTACCGGTCGCACTGTGATGATGGCAGAGTAGTGATACTGTGGGCAAATGCCGACTCAATCGACCCAAAAGACCGATAGCCTAGGTATCCATAAACCTAAGCTCCGATACCATATTCTGTAACACCCCCAAGTTATTCAGGGTATATTACAGCGCCGTGAGCCCCGCCGTGGGACCCACAAGGCTAAACATACGCGGAACTATAAACTTGACCGATAAGGTCTACAGACAAAAGAAAGGAAGACGATACAAATGGTATTCAAAACCATAACCAACGAAAACATATACATCACTTCACAAATCAATACCTCGGCAACACAGTAGGAACATCAAGAAGCGAAATACAATACTCGAGTATTTAAAAATCCATTCTAGTACAACAACCTTTGAATGGAGGAATCCAAGAAAATAACAGGAGACAAGACACGGTATCACACTTGCCCATCATCTTCATGCCGGCCCGATACCCGTCATCGCTCTCCTGGAACTGAAATACATGAAACGTATTTCCCCATAAAGGGGTTAGCCTTGAATAGCTAGTGCAAGTATAACAATATGAAACATAATACTCCTCGACAATAAAGTAAATGTAATCCGTCAATTCATCAATTATCCGTCAATTCATCAATTTAAGACTAGTATTAGGAATAACTAAAATCTCATAAGGCGTATGTGAATGCCGTAGAAGCGGTTCGTTCACCTCATACGCCGTTACGTATGTGAATGCCGTAGAAGCGGTTCGTTCACCTCATACGCCGATACATGTAGGAATGCCGTCAAAGCGGTTCGTTCATTACATGCCAACAATATATCTATGAATGCCGTAAAAGCGGTTCGTTCATGATATGCCATCAATATTTCTTACTTTCAAAGTCGAGCGTCTAATCATAAATGTATACTTGCCTTAATAAACGTTAGAAGATCCGAAGAACACGGTTCGACCGGGATGCTTGAACCACGAAGAAGACAACGAGCGGAAGGGTTCCGACTTGAGTTCTTCACAAGGATTTCGTCCCTAAGTCATATCAATGATAAATCAACAGTAAATGCGATGAATAATAATCGTACAACGCACAAAAACCCCCCTCTTAGACCTTTTGTCGGACACCTTCAAGGCGTCGACTAATAACTCAACCGAAACGACGAATCAATACACTCCAACCGTGGAATAACGATGGAAATGATAGAATACACCTAAATCATCATCAATCCATCACTAATCTAAATTACTACGGATTAAAAGGATGAAGTCAAACAAAATCCCCAATTTCCAACACAAAATTCGAAGTGTTCTTGAATAATCTTTCAATAATCCGATGAATACTCAAACATGTCCATAATCATGCGTATATCACTTCATACCCCATGATTTTAACATCCAAAACATCATTACCCAATACAAAATCGAAATCCAAGATGTTGAAGAAATTACCTCTTGAAGATCCAAGCACTATGATTCGAAGAGCACGCGATAGAACGATGATCCGGGCTTCACAATCGAAAATAGATGAAGGAAGTCACCCACTCAAGTGATAGATGAAGAAACTTCCCTCTCTCAAGCCTTCTCTCCCGTGTGAAGGTGAAGAAATGAAAAAGTATCGGTTGAATCGCACAAAAAAAACGCAGATATAGGGTAAACTGACATGTGTGCCGCGGCTCAGTATAGGTGTGCCGCGGCACAGGCCCAAAATTTGCTCCCAGGGCTCAGCAGTGTGCCGCGGCTCAGCCCAGGTGTGCCGCGGCACCGGGTACAGGCGGTTTTGGCCGAATCTGGAAAATGAGAGTGACTTAGCTATTTCGACCATAACTCCCTCGTATGGACTCCGATTGACTCATCGTTTGAACCATTGGAAAGCTAACTCGATGCTTTATAATATTGCCAAGATTCAGAATTTTTGGGGTTTCCAAGAATTTATGGTGATTTAACAAAGTCGAACTCATACGTGGAAAAGTTGCTAAAGAACACGGAATTCAACGAGCGATCGAAGCGAACTCGGATGACAAAAGTGTAGAATTAATCATTCTCGGGATGACGAAACGGTCCCAAGCAAGTCGTCAAAATAGACTTCCGCCAAAAATAGAAAATTTCCGAGGAACAAAATTACGGGTATTACATTCTACCCTCCTTAAAGAAGTTTCGTCGAAACTTAAAGCAGTAGGGAGAAGAAATATTTCGCGGGAAAAACTCAACGAGATGCACAAGAACGAAACTTACGCCCAAACGGCGAATCATCAATATAGAACACCACAATACATTACAGAAGGCAAACCAAACCAATGCGAAAAGATACGAATTCACAATGCCCAAAGGCTTCAGCGGAAATACCGATACATCACAATGGCACGAAAGCCGAATAGCCCAAAGGCGTAATTCATCACAATCTGAGATCTCAAATAAGCAAACCTGTATCGGACATACCCCGACGTATGAACAACCGATCGCAAATCGTCGGACATATCGATACAACATGGACTACGAGCGATCAATCAATAAAGCTCAAGAGGGACATCACGATCGCCCGATCCGGAAATGTGTCCGTGCACATGTCCACCCCGTATACGGAATCGAATATACGTGTGACAATGTACCTAATTAGCCTCAAGAACTATGTCTCATGTGCGGTCGATGCGGAAATATCCACGCATGACTATCGAGTGCACGGCTAAAAATCCTACACGTAACCAATCGACGCAGACATGATTCCGGATATGCCACGATACAACATGACAACGAAACTCAAGGGATAAAACATCGATATGGATCATACGACTCAACAAGTGAGCGATGACACACGAATAATGAAAGATCGACACGACCAACGATATTCAAAACAACCATCACGGGATCGAGAATTCCCTAAGGACCGATTAACACGAGCAACGATCACAACACAATGATTCGGAAATCCTCAACTCTCAACGATCACAAAATTACCGAGTTCACAAGAATAATAGTGTCTTGCCTTGAGTCGCCGACACGGCAATAATAATTCAGCGGATGGAACTATCCTCGGCGGTCCCGATTGATGGCGATTACCGTAGAATGGCCAATCGATAACAACGATACAACGGATGAGAGTATCTTCGACAACGGATGGGAATTATCTTCGATAATCCCAATTCAATACCTCGATTACCTTAGAACGGTCAATCGATAATCAGTGATACGATAGAATAGATGTCCCGGTGTCTTAAACCGACCACCGAAACGGAGATGACAAAAGGATATATCAAACGTCCCCAATCGGTTAACGCAACATCATAGCGATTCGATTCGACGACAAAGATTCAACGATGTCTCAGAACGACATTAATCGCGAACAATAATAATCGATACATCGATACCACGAACCGGCTATCGATAGCAACTTTACCAACAAGTATTGCAATGCCTCGAATCGGTCTTTAACAAACAACAGTAACATTTGGCATAATTTGCCGACGGGCGTCGTGTCAACCAATCCCCTGATATCAATACAATCATAAAGAGGCCAAGTCCCAAAATGATACACTGATAAATGCGCCTACCACGATAACATTAGTCTCATTGATTAGTACGAGTATAAAACTTGCCTCGATATCAATACAACGTCATTACCAATTGATTGATTTCGTCTTACGAATTCCCTCGATCTCGACGATTAATCTACGAACCCTTCAACCTTAACCGCACACAACGGTCATAATCTATGATCAAACATCATACCTTATTGTAGAGCGAAGGATTGATAATCAAGGTTCGATGACGACCAATATCAATACCACCAAACCACGAACTCAATCGTTTTACCATATCTCGACTAATCACGATCTGAACAATCCAACTCGGACACTTACAAATCCTGTCCACAATACGAGTGAAATATGATGATCATATCGGAACCAATTCGGACCAATAATAAGGGTCTAAATGTTCCAAACTCAATTCTTAAATACGAATTGACAAGGTTCCCTTCTCGTAAATCCATCGTTAAAATTTACTTATGACCGTCATCAATTCGAATCATCCGACTGGTTCAAAACAATAGATAATCATATTAAAAAGGTTATCAAACAATCCAATCATTCGATTTGAATATTTGCTCCATACGTATGGGCTTCCAAATTCAGAGATGAATAATAGTCTCATCAAACTCATAATCACATTCGTATTCCTATACGAATATTATTTCCAACACATAGTTTAGCTCTAGATATGAATATTCCATATTCATTTTCCAAAACATCAACACTTCTAAAAAAAATTGTCATCACCTCGTATAATTCAAGAGTTCTTCAAGAACATGAAATATCCAAAATCACGTTCAGAACAACATATCCGAGGTATATATCTCCATGTTACCATTTTCTTCATCATGTCATTCATACAATCTCAAGAATCGCAACAAAACCCTTATCACCATATGAAGAAGATCTCAATGATCATATCAACATCCGAAATCTCTTATTACAATTCCAATAAATCTCGTATAACATTATCACATGATACCATAATTGTAACACCCGGATCCTCACAGGAATATTACGCCGTAAATCCTTCTCACAAGGATTTACCAGCTAACACAATTTCCACGTCATTCCAAAAATGCCAAAAAGACCGATGAGCGGTAATATTTTTCAAATACTAAAAAAATCATTTTCCAAATACCGTCAAAACCAACAAGGTTAAAATGCCAAAAACTCAGTTTAGGGAATCGGTTTTACAAAATAAAATTTCAGTTGGCAAAATACCAAAGTCCATTTCAAAAATACTCACGCAGCGGATAAAAGTACAGTCCAATTTATGCATTTTCATTAAAATAAGACGAACATCAAAATACACGATTCTCAACATACTCCCTCCCAAGTAGTAATCCAAAAAGAAAAAAAATGAGCCACTAGCAAAGGGATACGAGGATTACCTTGTATGGACGAACCACGAAGAAGGAATAATTGAACTCCATTACAAGAATCATTAAATCATCATGGTCATCATATGGCCTCAAGAACATCAAGATCTCTATGATTCCATAATCATAATCAACATATTCAAAGCATATCATTATCTTCCTTCAACATAAACCTCATAGAATATGGATAACACAAGAAATCACTTCAAGAATCAACAATAGTTCCATAACCAAGCTCTAATTCCATGATTCCAAGCTCACAATCATGTTAAAAGTGTTTAGAACACTCTTAAAAGTGAAGAGGGACGAGTTTTGGAGAGAAATATCTCAAAGGATCGTGAGAGAAATGAAAGGCAACACTTGATATATAAATTGCACTCTCATTAAATGCGTAAGTGTCCTTTCTTAACGTACATAACAACTTTAACGTCGTAATCGATATCCATGCGTCGTAACCAACTCACTTGTCTCATTAGTGCGATCCATTACGTCGTAACCCATACCATATAACGTCGTAATATACAGTTGACTTGCTACGGTCTGATGGTTGTGTTACGTCGTAACACGTCTGTATAACGCGTCGTAACACGTCGTTGACTCACTGTCAACATCCTCCGCCGAAAGTTGCGAAGCAGGTCTCACTGCCGACCGGGACTCGGTTACGTCCGATGCCTTCGTTACGTCGTAATACCTTAGACTTAACGTCGTAACCATGCCCGATCTTACGTCGTAATCTCACCTTATTAACGTACGTAATAATTCCATACTTAGCCAATTTCAACAATTCCTGTCCAAAGTCATGACATACCAAATACGAGCATACGGCAAAATCAATACATATACTCAATTCAATAACATTGTCATACGTTCACAACGTCCTCCAGCATAATTAACCATCCACGATATCCAATATATAAACGAAAAAAAATATATCCGAAAAATCGGGGTATTACACTCTACCCCCCTTAAAAGTAAGTTTAGTCCTCGAAACTTACAATCACTCGTACAAACAACATTTCAACGGAAATCCAAAATCACCAAGATAACTAAGAACTATCGACTAATCCGAACAACATACTTACAGGTCAGTGAAGTCGAAGATCTCCCGTGATACTAGCATACGACTCCTAAACAAAGTCTCAACATAATATCGATACACACCATTATCGCCATTAGCAACTTAACAAAATCTCAAGGAAGAGTTCACGTCCGTGACCACGGCCACGATTCTTCCTACTTTCAGCCAACATTCTGAAAGGCACACACGTGCGTAAGTATAATTCGAATCACACATTCTCGAAGTGACCAATTCCCAAGAATACCAAGCTATAAACGAAACGATTAAAAAAAATACGAGAAGAGTGAGAGGACTTACAAGTACCGGTCGCCTTTGTGATGATGGCGAGTAGTGATCTGTGGGCAAATGCCGACTCAATCGACCCAAAGACCGGCCTGACTAGGTATCCATAAACCTAAGCTCCGATACCATATTGTAACACCCCCAAGTTATTCAGGGTATATTACAGCGCCGTGAGCCCCGCCGTGGGACCCACAAGGCTAAACATACGCGGAACTATAAACTTGACCGATAAGGTCTACAGACAAAAGAAAGGAAGACGATACAAATGGTATTCAAAACCATAACCAACGAAAACATATACATCACTTCACAAATCAATACCTCGGCAACACAGTAGGAACATCAAGAAGCGAAATACAATACTCGAGTATTTAAAAATCCATTCTAGTACAACAACCTTGAATGGAGGAATCCAAGAAAATAACAGGAGACAAGACACGGTATCACACTTGCCCATCATCTTCATGCCGACCCGATACCCGTCATCGCTCTCCTGGAACACGAAATACATGAAACGTATTTCCCCATAAAGGGGTTAGCCTTGAATAGCTAGTGCAAGTATAACAATATGAAACATAATACTCCTCGACAATAAAGTAAATGTAATAAGTCAATTCATCAATTATCCGTCAATTCATCAATTTAAGACTAGTATTCAGGACTAACTAAAATCTCATAAGACGTATGTGAATGCCGTAGAAACGGTTCGTTCACCTCATACGCCGTTACGTATGTGAATGCCGTAGAAACGGTTCGTTCACCTCATACGCCGATACATGTAGGAATGCCGTCAAAACGGTTCGTTAATTACATGCCAACAATATATCTATGAATGCCGTAAAAACGGTTCGTTCATGATATGCCATCAATATTTCTTACTTTCAAAGTCGAGACGCATAATCATAAATGTATACTTGCCTTAATAAACGCGTTACGAAGATCCCGAAGAACACGGTTCGACCGGGAAGCTTGAACCACGAAGAAGACGAGCGGAAGGGTTCCGACTTGAGTTCTTCACAAGGATTTCGTCCCTAAGTCATATCAATGATAAATCAACAATCGTACGATGAATAATAATCGTACAACGCACAAAAACCCCCCTCTTAGACCTTTTGTCGGACACCTTCAAGGCGTCGACTAATAACTCAACCGAAACGACGAATCAATACACTCCAACCGTGTAATAACGATGGAAATGATAGAATACACCTAAATCATCATCAATCCATCACTAATCCAAATTACTACGGATTAAAAGGATGAAGTCAAACAAAATCCCCAATTTCCAACACAAAATTCGAAGTGTTCTTGAATAATCTTTCAATAATCCGATGAATGCTCAAACATGTCCATAATCATGCGTATATCACTTCATACCCCATGATTTTAACATCCAAAACATCATTACCCAATACAAAATCGAAATCCAAGATGTTGAAGAAATTACCTCTTGAAGATCCAAGCACTATGATTCGAAGAGCACGCGATAGAACGATGATCCGGGCTTCACAATCGAAAATAGATGAAGGAAGTCACCCACTCAAGTGATAGATGAAGAAACTTCCCTCTCTCAAGCCTTCTCTCCCGTGTGAAGGTGAAGAAATGAAAAAGTATCGGTTGAATCGCACAAAAAAAACGCAGATATAGGGTAAACTGACATGTGTGCCGCGGCTCAGTATAGGTGTGCCGCGGCACAGGCCCAAAATTTGCTCCCAGGGCTCAGCAGTGTGCCGCGGCTCAGCCAAGGTGTGCCGCGGCACCGGGTACAGGCGGTTTTGGCCGAATCTGGAAAACGAGAGTGACTTAGCTATTTCGACCATAACTCCCTCGTCTGGACTCCGATTGACTCACCGTTTGAACCATTGGAAAGATAACTTGATGCTTTATAATATTCCCAAGATTCAGAATTTTTGGGGTTTCCAAGAATTTATGGTGATTTAACAAAGTCGAACTCATACGTGGAAAAGTCGCTAAAGAACACGGAATTCAACAGAACGATACCGAAACGAACTCGGATGACAAAAAGTGTAGAATTAATCATTCTCAAGATGATGAAACAGTCCCAAGCAAGTCGTCAAAATAGACTTCCGCCAAAAATAGAAAATTTCCGGGGAACAAAATTACGGGTATTACATTCTACCCTCCTTAAAAGAAGTTTCGTCCCGAAACTTAAAACAGGTAGGGAGAAGAAATATTTCGCCAGGAAAAACTCAACGAGATGCACAAGAACCGAAACTTACGCCCAAACGGCGAATCATCAATATAGAACACCACAATACATTGCAGAAGGCAAACCAAACCAATGCCGAAAAGATACGAATTCACAATGCCCGAAGGCTTCAGCGGAAATACCGATACATCACATGGCACGAAAGCGAATGCCCCAAAGTGTAATTCATCACAATCTGAGATCTCAAAGAAGCAAACTGGTATCGGACATACCCCGTATGAACAACGATCGCAAATCGTCGGACATATCGATACAACATGGACTACGAGCGATCAATCAATAAAGCTCAAGAGGGACATCACGACGCCCGATCCGGAAATGTGTCCGTGCACATGTCCACCCGTATACGGAATCCGAATATACGTGTGACAATGTACCTAATTAGCCTCAAGAACTATGTCTCGTGTGCACGGTCGATGCGGAAATATCCACGCATGACCATCGAGTGGTGGCTAAAAATCCTACACGTAACCAATCGGCACGCAGACATGATTAGGATATGCCACGATACAACATGACAACGAAACTCAAGGGATAAAACATCGATATGGATCATACGACTCAACAAGTGAGCGATGACACACGAATAATGAAAGATCGACACGACCAACGATATTCAAAACAACCATCACGGGATCGAGAATTCCCTAAGGACCGATTAACACGAGCAACGATCACAACACAGCGATTGAAATCCTCAACTCTCAACGATCACAAAATTACGAGTTCACAAGAATAATAGTGTCTTGCCTTGAGTCGCCAACACGGCAATAATAATTCAACGGATGGAACTATCCTCGGCGGTCCCGAATTCAATGCTTCGATTCGTAGAATGGCGATCGATAACAACGATACAACGGATGAGAGTATCTTCGACACGGATGGGAATTATCTTCGATAATCGATTGATACCTCGATTACCTTAGAGCGGTCAATCGATAATCGGTGATACGATAGAATAGATGTCCGGTGTCTTAAACCGACCACCGAAGCGGAGATGACAAAAGGATATATCAAGCGTCCCAATCGGTTAACGCAACATCATAGCGGATTCGATTCGACGACAAAGATTCAACGATGTCTCAGAACGACATTAATCGCGAACAATAATAGTCGATACATCGATACCGCGAACCGGCTATCGATAGCAACTTTACCAACAAGTATTGCAATGCCTCGAATCGGCCTTTAACAAACAACAGTAACATTTGGCATAATTTGCCGACGGGCGTCGTGTCAACCAATCCCCTGATATCAATACAATCATAAAGAGGCCAAGTCCCAAAATGATACACACCTGATAAATGCGCCTACACGATAACATTAGTCTCATTGATTAGTACGAGTATAAAACTTGCCTCGATATCAATACAACGTACTGTTACCAATTCAGTTAATTTCGTCTTACGAATTCCCTCAGTCTCGACCAGTTAATCTACGAACCCTTCAACCTTAACCGCAACACAACAGTCATAATCTATGATCAAACATCATACCTTATTGTAGAACGAAGGATTGATAATCAACCGGTTCGATGACGACCAATATCAATACCACCAAACCACGAACTCAATCGTTTTACCATATCTCGACTAATCACAGTCTGAACAATCCAACTCAGACACTTACAAATCCTGTCCACAATACGAGTCGAAATATGATGATCATATCAGCAACCAATTCGGACCAATAATAAGGGTCTAAATGTTCCAAACTCAATTCTTAAATACGAATTGACAAGGTTCCCTTCTCGTAAATCCATCGTTAAAATTTACTTATGACCGTCATCAATTCGAATCATCCGACTGGTTCACATTCGATTTGAATATTTGCTCCATACGTATGGGCTTCCAAATTCAGAGATGAATAATAGTCTCATCAAACTCATAATCACATTCGTATTCCTATACGAATATTATTTCCAACACATAGTTTAGCTCTAGATATGAATATTCCATATTCATTTTCCAAAACATCAACACTTCTAAAAAAAAATTTTCATCACCTCGTATAATTCAAGAGTTCTTCAAGAACATGAAATATCCGAAATCACGTTCAGAACAACATATCCGAGGTATATATCTCCATGTTACCATTTTCTTCATCATGTCATTCATACAATCTCAAGAATCGCAACAAAACCCTTATCACCATATGAAGAAGATCTCAATGATCATATCAACATCCGAAATCTCTTATTACAATTCCAATAAATCTCGTATAACATTATCACATGATACCATAATTGTAACACCCCGGATCCTCACAGGAATATTACCCGTAAACCCTTCTCACAAGGATTTACCGGGCTAAGCACAATTTCCACGTCATTCCAAAAATGCCAAAAAGACCGATGACGGTAATATTTTTCAAATACTAAAAAAATCATTTTCCAAATACCGTCAAAGCGATCAAGGTTAAAATGCCAAAACTTCGGTTTAGGGAATCGGTTTTACAAAATAAAATTTGATTGGCAAAATACCAAAGTCCATTTCAAAAATACTCACGCGGCGGATAAAAGTACAGTCCAATTTATGCATTTTCATTGAAATAAGACGAACATCAAAATACACGATTCCCAACATACTCCCTCCCAAGTAGTAATCGAAAAAGAAAAAAATGAGCCACTAGCAAAGGGATACGAGGATTACCTTGTATGGACGAACCACGAAGAAGGAATAATTGAACTCCATTACAAGAATCATTAAATCATCATGGTCATCATATGGCCTCAAGAACATCAAGATCTCTATGATTCCATAATCATAATCAACATATTCAAAGCATATCATTATCTTCCTTCAACATAAACCTCATAGAATATGGATAACACAAGAAATCACTTCAAGAATCAACAATAGTTCCATAACCAAGCTCTAATTCCATGATTCCAAGCTCACAATCATGTTAAAAGTGTTTAGAACACTCTTAAAAGTGAAGAGGGACGAGTTTTGGAGAAAAATATCTCAAAGGATCGTGAGAGAAATGAAAGGCAACACTTGATATATAAATTGCACTCTCATTACGTACGTAAGTGTCCTTTCTTAACGTACATAACAACTTTAACGTCGTAATCCAATATCCATAACGTCGTAACCAACTCACTGTCTCATTAGTGCGATCCATTACGTACGTAACCCATACCATATAACGTACGTAATATACCAGTTGACTTGCTACAGTACAATGGTTGTGTTACGTACGTAACACGTCCTGTATAACGTACGTAACACGTACGTTGACTCACCTGTCAACATCCTCCGCCGAAAGTTGCCGAAACAGGGTCTCACCTGCCGACCAGGACTCGGTTCTGTCCGATGCCTTCATTACGTACGTAATACCTTAGACTTAACGTACGTAACCATGCCAATCTTACGTACGTAATCTCACCTTATTAACGTACGTAATAATTCCATACTTAGCCAATTTCAAAAATTCCTGTCCAAAGTCATGACATACAAATACGAGCATACGGCAAAATCAATACGAGCATACGACTTCAATAACATTGTCATACGTTCACAACGTCCTCGAGCATAATTAACCATCCACGATATCCAATATATAAACGAAAAAAAATATATCCGAAAAATCGGGGTATTACACTCTACCCCCCTTAAAAATAAGTTTAGTCCTCGAAACTTACAATCACTCGTACAAACAACATTTCAACAGAAATCCAAAATCACCAAGATAACTAAGAACTATCGACTAATCCGAACAACATACTTACAGGTCATTGAAGTCGAAGATCTCCCGTGATACTAGCATGTGACTCCTAAACAAAGTCTCAACATAATATCGATACACACCATTATCGCCATTAGCAACTTAACAAAATCTCAAGGAAGAGTTCACGTCCGTGACCACGGCCACGATTCTTCCTACTTTCAGCCAACATTCTGAAAGGCACACACGTGCGTAAGTATAATCCGAATCGCACATTCTCGAAGTGACAAATTCCCAAGAATACCAAGCTATAAACGAAACGATTAAGAAAAATACGAGAAGAGTGAGAGGACTTACAAGTATCGGTCGCACTGTGATGATGGCAGAGTAGTGATACTGTGGGCAAATGCCGACTCAATCGACCCAAAAGACCGACAGCCTAGGTATCCATAAACCTAAGCTCCGATACCATATTCTGTAACACCCCCAAGTTATTCAGGGTATATTACAGCGCCGTGAGCCCCGCCGTGGGACCCACAAGGCTAAACATACGCGGAACTATAAACTTGACCGATAAGGTCTACAGACAAAAGAAAAGAAGACGATACAAATGGTATTCAAAACCATAACCAACGAAAACATATACATCACTTCACAAATCAATACCTCGGCAACACAGGCCGGAACATCAAGGAAACTGAAATACAATACTCGAGTATTTAAAAATCCATTCTAGTACAACAACACTGAATGTAGGAATCCAAGAAAATAACCGGAGACAAGACACAGTATCACACTTGCCCATCATCTTCATGCCGACCCGATACCCGTCTGTCCGCTCTCCTGGAACCTGAAATACATGAAACGTATTTCCCCCATAAAGGGGTTAGCCTTCGAATAGCTAGTGCAAGTATAACAATATGAAACATAATACTCCTCGACAATAAAGTAAATGTAATCCGTCAATTCATCAATTATCCGTCAATTCATCAATTTAAGACTAGTATTCAGGAATAACTAAAATCTCATAAGACGTATGTGAATGCCGTAGAAACGGTTCGTTCACCTCATACGCCGTTACGTATGTGAATGCCGTAGAAACAGTTCGTTCACATCATACGCCGATACATGTAGGAATGCCGTCAAAACGGTTCGTTCATTACATGCCAACATTATATCTATGAATGCCGTAAAAACGGTTCGTTCATGATATGCCATCAATATTTCTTACTTTCAAAATCGAGAACGTACAATCATAAATGTATACTTGCCTTAATAAACGTTACCGAAGATCCCGAAGAACACGGTTCGACCGGGAAGCTTGAACCACGAAGAAGACAACGAACGGAAGGGTTCCGACTTGAGTTCTTCACAAGGATTTCATCCCTAAGTCATATCAATGATAAATCAACAATCGTACGATGAATAATAATCGTACAACGCACAAAAACCCCCCTCTTAGACCTTTTGTCGGACACCTTCAAGGCGTCGACTAATAACTAAACCGAAACGACGAATCAATACACTCCAACCGTGGAATAACGATGGAAATGATAGAATACACCTAAATCATCATCAATCCATCACTAATCTAAATTACTACGGATTAAAAGGATGAAGTCAAACAAAATCCCCAATTTCCAACACAAAATTCGAAGTGTTCTTGAATAATCTTTCAATAATCCGATGAATACTCAAACATGTCCATAATCATGCGTATATCACTTCATACCCCATGATTTTAACATCCAAAACATCATTACCCAATACAAAATCGAAATCCAAGATGTTGAAGAAATTACCTCTTGAAGATCCAAGCACTATGATTGAAGAGCACGCGATAGAGCGATGATCCGGGCTTCACATTCGAAAATAGATGAAGTAAGTCAACCACTCAAGTTATAGATGAAGTAACTTCCCTCTCTCAAGCCTTCTCTCCAGTTTGATGTTGAAGAAATGAATAAGTATCGGTTGAATCGCACAAAACGCAGATATAGGGTAACCGGACATGTGTGCCGCGGCTCGGTATAGGTGTGCCGCGGCACAGGCCCAAAATTTGCTCCCGGGGCTCGCGGTGTGCATGACTCAGCCAGTGTGCCGCGGCACCGGGTACAGGCGGTTTTGGCCGAATCTGGAAAATGAGAGTGACTTAGCTATTTCGACCATAACTTCCTCGTCTGGACTCCGATTGACTCACCGTTTGAACCATTGAAAAGCTAACTCGATGCTTTATAATATTGCCAAGATTCAGAATTTTTGGGGTTTCCAAGAATTTATGGTGATTTAACAAAGTCGAACTCATACGTGGAAAAGTCGCTAAAGAACACGGAATTCAACAGAACGATACCGAAACGAACTCGGATGACAAAAAGTGTAGAATTAATCATTCTCAGGATGACGAAACGGTCCAAAGCAATTCGTCAAAATAGACTTCCGCCAAAAATAGAAAATTTCCGGGGAACAAAATTACGGGTATTACAGTGATATTGTAATGATTGTACTTTTGTCTGAGTACTATTCTCCGTATTTCATAATCCGATGTTGTCGAGCGTTTAATTTCGTGTTTGTGATTTAAAGATTGTAATTCTGCGCATGTAGCGCACGCTATCGGCTATGTTTAGCGTGCGCTAACGTGGATTCATAGCGCACGCTACTGAGGGTCATTAGCGCACGCTATGCGTGGTCAAATTGATTGAGACGTGCAGTAGGTGAGATCTGGCCGGGGGACCCCTGTCGGATCGTGTCGGGATGTACCTGGACGGCTTTCGGGAAAAGCCGAGTCAATGCCTTAGCGCACGCTACAGGTATATGCGTAGCGCACGCTAAGTCTTGAAATCTGATTAAGTCGGTGAGCCGTTAGCGCACGCTACGAGCGGTCTAGTGCGCGCTAATAGCCATTTCTTATAAATAGGATGACATCCTATTCGTGATTTGATTCTTTCTTCTCCCATTACCTGAATTCTTACACTTAGAACATAACTTCCTTCATCCTAAACACTTCATATCAACATCCTGGTTCGTGATTGAAGATCGTATATCATTGGAGATTGGTGTTCAAGCCTTCGGTGTTGGATTGCTTCAATTTCCTCCGTGTTCTTCACTACCTTGAGGTAGGTGATTCTTCACCAATACTAGTAGTGTTCTATAGGATGTTGATCATGTTCATCTAGTCAGTTAGATTCGTTATTAGCCGTACATCATGTGTTAGAAGGATATTTTCGACGTTTCGACACTTATTCATCGTATGATCCATTGAACCTTTTAGTATGTGGATTCCTGAGCATGTTATGTATCTTCAAAACTAATCAACCAGTATATGAAGATTACCTAGTTCGTATGTTTTACGTAAGGAATCATATGTTTTGGAACTTGGAATAATCGGAACTTAGAATATTTCTTGAAGATCTTGGATGAGTTATGATGTTGAGATAATTATCCGTATATTTGTATCTCATAATCATAGAACTTCCACAAACCTTATTAGCATGATATGCCCGAGGGTAATTTGTATTATCACCATAGAGTTCATGAAATTCACCACCTTTCAATCCAGTTTTTCCGTTAGCAGTATTCTGCCATGCAAGATTAGCGCACGCTAACATATGTGAGTTAACGTGCGCTATCGGGGTTCAGTTAACGCACAATACGTACGTAGCGTGCGTTATGTATCAGCCGGTTCAAACTGTTAGTTCGTGGCTAGCGCACGCTAGTCTTACACGATAGCGTACGCTAACAGGCCGGCTTAGCGCACGTTACGTAGAGTACGTAGCGCACGCTAAGCAGTCGAGACAGATTGTTTATTTTGAGCTTTTCGGCCGTAGACCGAATTGTTAGGCCATCGTTCGACTTGAGATGATTTGTATATCATTCCTTTTGTTAAGGTTCGGGCTTGTTACGTTGATCGAAGGAGGCGGCCTTCTAGTGTGTCGAGATCATTGAAGTGTTTCGTCCTTGCCATTTTCGAGGCAAGTATCATATGTCGAGTTCAATTTATATTGAAACTTTGATCATGCTTGTGGTTTTGTTCATATTGTTGAATATGAGATGTATTTCTGAAAATTCTCGTGATATTCGTTGTTATTTGTTCGTATTGATGAACATATTGAAATGCATATGTGTATGCATAGTTGATTGATGGTATAAATGATCAGGGGATCATGAGGATCTATCTTGAGGCGCTGGATCGAATGTCCACCATGCGTTGGTCAAGCGGGATCATCATGGGGATCTATCTTGAGGGCCGGATCGTTGGACGGGTTTTCCACCATGCGTTGGTCGACGGGATCATCATGGGGATCTATACCAAGAACCTTTGGATCATTTGGATTACCTGTATTGTGTTGATGGAATCGTGAGGATTCGCATCGTTGGATTCCGGTGGCGGAAGTCCTTTTTGCATGTTTTATGATGCATTGATGATTTATTGTATGATGATACTTGTACTAGCATTGTTTTGCTAACCCCTTCGGGAGTGGACATTGTTTTGATGTTCGGAGTAGCCGAGGAGCGGGAAGCAACCACGATCAAACGGAGACGATGAAATGGCTCGATGATGTGGTTGATGTTATTGTTATTGTGATTTATCTTCTTGGTTCGTTTAGTACTCGAGTAAATGCATTTTAATAAGGTCATTTCGATATGGTTGTATAAGTTAACTCATTTGATCGGTTGAATCAAATCGTATTTGAACTTGATTGTTCGATTGGATTATTTTTACACTTCTTTTAAATTTAGCCTTGTAAATCCTTATCTAAAGGGTTTACGGCGTAATTATTCGAATATCTCGGGGTGTTACGAATATGGTATCGAGCGAGTTCATGGATATCTTGGCGTCGGGTTAGTTGGAGCATTTACGTTATTTGATTATTGGTCGTTCGTAACATCAACTGCTGAGCCGGCATCGTCGTGTAATTTGTGGTTGTAAGTTTCCTAATCTCGAATACTACCATTTTATTTAATTCATGTCTTGTAAACATTGATGGATGTACTTTGAGAAAGTTTGTCTGGATATTGAGTATTTATGTTTACGGTATGTTGAGAGGAGGTCGTGGACGCGGGCTTGATCGTGGACGCGGATGTGGAAATGCGAGGCAAGAAGAGTCGGTATCTACCCCGAGAGATAACCGCTAGTCGACGGATTCCCATTAGGGGGCGAGGATCGGCAAATAATGCGAGATCCTAACGTGCGGGAGTGCTTGCAGTGGTTGCCAGATAAACCGGTTGCTCAAGTTGTAAATCGCATGCGAGACGGCGATGGGACAATGGCATAACGTGGAAAATCGAGGAGATAGATGGCTTCAAGTGATTAAATTGCACCCTCCGAAATTTGAGTTCTGTGAGACGCTTTCTTGGGATCACCGGTGAAGGAATTAGAGAAGATTTTGCGAGGATTAAGCGTCCCAACGATAGGAAGGTTCCGGTCGCCCGGTATCTTCGACGGGGGAGGCTTTCGGCGGTGGGAGGCCATTCGGCCGGAGGAGCACAATGTTGGCGGGGAATTCAAATTGATGATGGAGGCGCGATATTGTCCTCGTCGATTAGAGAAGCTTGAGTTCGGGAGTTTTCTCACCACAAAATTCGGAAGCATCTGTGACGGACATGATTAAGACTTTTAATCACCGGTGACTTATGTGCGCCACTTGGTCGGGGGCCGAGGCGGAGAAGATTTTCATTTTGACATGCGAATGAAGCCGGAAATTCAGCGGTATATGTCGGATATGAATGTACCACCTTGCGCAGATGCTCAGGACAAGGCGTTGGCCTATGATATGAAGGAGGCGCGGTAGAGAAATCGACGGAAGCAAAGAAAGCGAAGGTGTCGGCAACTTCACGGAGGATAAGAGTAGCGGGCCTCGCGAGGTCGATCCTCTTTTCATTCATCCAGAGACCTCCGCATCCTTCTCGAGGTGGAAAGAAGTTCGGCGGCACCAAGCTGTTTGAGACGCAGGAAGAAGTGTTACAAGCGTGGCAAAAGCAGGACATGTTCGACGTGATTGTTTCGCGCTGCTTTGTGACTGTTTAGTGTGGGCCAGAAGGACATCGCGCAACATTTTGTGGGAATGCGACCCGATCTTTTGGTACTCGCACTCCGGCTCGATTCGAAGGAGACGAGTGTGAACCAGACGCGGATTGGATTTCAGTGAGCGTTGGGAAGAGAGAGACATCGATCTTTGAGTCCGTTCCTCCGCTTTATGCGAAATGAGGAAATCGAGGATCGAACACGGTGTTGCATCAGGTACGATTCAGATCCTTTTGCAACCAGTTAGTGTCTTGTTCGATTCGGGAGCTACACATTCTTTTATATCTTTGAACTGTGTTAATCGTTTGAAAATCTCGTGCTTATATAACTGTGAACCTTATGTTGTGGGATTGCCGAGCGGAGAGAAAATTGTGGGAACCCTAGAAGCTAGGGATTTCCCAGTATCTATAGAAGGAAGAGATTGGCCATCGAATCTTATTGTAGTTGACATCTACGGTGACGATTTAATTCTCGGAGATGATTGGCTCAACCGTTATGGAGCTGTTCTGAATTACCGAGAGAGAGTCATTTCCATCATTGCTGATGACGGATCTGAACACTTATTCCGAGGATGGAGACCAAGAATCTCGGGAAAATTGATCAAGGCAATGAAAGCCGTGAAATTACTGAAGCAGGGATGTCACGGACTTTGGTGCTATGCCATGAGGAAAGAGGAAGGAGTAGAGCTCTCGTCTATTTCAGTTGTGAATGAGTTCTCAGATGTATTTCCTGACGAACTACCTGGGTTACCTCCGCAGAGGGGAGTGGAATTCACTATCGAATTAGAGCCTGGAGCAGCTCCTATTTCCAGGGCACCATACCGCATGGCGCCAACCGAGATGTATGAACTCAAGAAGCAACTGGAGGAATTGTTACAGAAGGGCTATATCCAACCTAGTGTTTCTCCTTGGGGAGCGCCCGTTCTCTTTGTCCGGAAGAAAGACGGATCCCTCCGACTGTGTATTGATTATAGGGAGCTCAACAAGATGACGATCAAGAATAAGTATCCTATACCTCGGATCGACGACTTGTTTGATCAACTGCAAGGGGCAAGGGTATTCTCGAAGATTGACTTGCGATCGGGATACCACCAGTTGAGAATTAAGGAGTCGGATATACCGAAATCTGCTTTCAGATCCCGGTACGGGCATTATGAATTTGTAGTAATGCCATTTGGACTTACCAATGCTCCTGCGGTATTCATGCAATTGATGAATCGGGTATTCTTGGAATACTTAGATAAATTTGTGGTCGTCTTCATTGACGACATCCTGATTTATTCGAGGGACGCAGATGAACATGCTGAACATTTACGTGTGGTTTTGAGCACCTTGAGGAAGGAACAGCTGGCCTGTATGCAAAACTTTCAAAATGCAAGTTCTGGCTTAAGGAAGTAACCTTCCTTGGGCATGTGATATCAGCCGACGGAGTTCAGGTGGACCCGAAGAAAGTCGAAGCAATCTTGGAATGGGAAGCTCCTAGCGTGAAAGAAGTCCGAAGCTTCTTAGGACTTGCTGGATATTATCGCCGATTTGAAAAGGGATTTTCCAAAATTGCACGTATGCTCAATCAACTATAACAGAAAACTCAAAAGTTCACGTGGAATGAGAAGTGCAGTGGTTTTGACGAACTTAAGAGGAGGCGGCGACACCTATATTAGCATTTGCCAGAGGAGCTGATGGATTCATGGTCTCAGTACCCTTCAAATCGGGGTTTGGGTTGTGTGTTGATGCGGAAGGATAAAGTGATTGCTTATGCTTCTCGGCAATTGAAACCGTGAGGTTAATTACCCGACTCATGATACGGAGCTAGCGGTGTGGTCTTTGCCTTGAAAATTTCGCGACATTATTTGTACGGCACTCATTGTCGGATCTTTGAGATCATAAGAGCCTCAAGTACATCTTGACCGAGAAGAATTAAACATGAGGCGAGAGAAGGTGGTGGAATTGATCAAGGACTACGACTTGGAGATTCTCTATCATCAGGGAAAGCAAACGTAGTAGCCGATGCTTTGAGCCGTAAACTGTTTCTCTTGAGTGTTGGAAGCACTTACGTTCCAAACCGGTATTCAACGAGCCCGATCCGCGAAGGATTGAAGTATGGGCACCGGAATCGAGGGCAACTTTATGTGATGGGCCGACTTCATCACTAGTCGAGGAGATCAAGTCTAAACAATTGAGCGATTCTCACGATCCTTCGATTATGTGATGAAGTAAAGAAGGAAAAGCCCGGGATTCGTGATACAAGACGATGGATTTACGAGATTTGAGTCGACTTTGCGTTCCCGAGGATTATGATTTGAGACGGACAATTTTGAAGGAAGCTCATAGCGCGCCTATTCTATTCACCCAGCGGTAGTAAGATGTATAAGGATTTAAAGCAAAACTTACGGTGGGGAATATGAAGAAGGGCGTGTGAGTACGTTTGAAGTGTTTGACTTGTCGGCGGGTTAAGATTGAACATCGGCGACTGTAGGAATGTTAAAGCCGCTTAGATCCCGAATGGAAGTGGGAGGACATCTCGATGGATTTCATCACCGGTATGCCAAGGACTAGAGCGGGAATGAACATGATTTGGGTTGTAGTTGATCGACTAACCAAGTCGGCTCATTTCTGGGAATTAAAGATACATGGGGACCCGAGAGGTTGGCACGAGTCTTTATTGTGGAGATAGTCGGATTGCATGGGGCCGAGGACCATTATTTCGGATCGAGATGGTCGCTTCGTGTCACACTTGAAGCGATTCACGGGGCTTTGGGGTGAGCTCAACTTTAGCATGACTTATCATCCCCAAACGGACGGTCGATCAGAAAGGACTATTCAAACTGTAGAAGACATGCTTAGAGCACATGCTTTGGATTGGTCAACTGATTGGGAAGTTCATTTGCCATTAGTTGAATTCACCTACAATAATAGTTGGCATGCTTCAATTAAGATGACACCATTTGAAGCTTTATGCGGGAGAAGATGCGATCACCCCTATGTTGGGATGATTCTTGGATTTGATCGGGATGGAACCGGAATTGATTATTGGACTCAAGAGAAGATAGCTTTGATTCGAGAGAGACTGTTGACCGCCAGTCGACGAAGTCTTATGCAGATGTACGTCGTCGCCCTCTAGAGTTCGACGCTGGGGACCATGTACTATTGAAGGTGTCTCCTACACGAGGGATTTTCCGTTTTGGGAGGAGAGGCAAGCTTAGTCCGAGATATATCGGACCATTTGAGATCCTCGAGAGAGTTGGAGATTTAGCATACAGGTTGGCCTTACCGCCATCGCTGAGTCACGTTCACAATGTGTTTCACATATCCCAATTGCGGAAGTATGTACCGGACCCCAGTCACGTCATTGATTTCGACGAGATCGAGATAGCTAATGATGGCACCTTCGGAGAGAGACCAATCAAGATACTTGAGAGCCGGATCAAACAATTGAGGAATAAACCAATACACTTGGTTAAAGTACAATGGTCACGACATGGAGTCGAAGAGGCCACTTGGGAAACGGAGGACAGTATGAACACTAGATATCCGGAGTTGTTTTCATCTTAAGTTTCGGGACGGAACTTCTTTTTAGGGAGGAAGGATGTAATACCCGAGATTTCTGTTATGTAATTGGAACTTGTGATATTGTAATGATTGTACTTTTGTCTGAGTACTATTCTCCGTATTTCATAATCCGATGTTGTCGAGCGTTTAATTTCGTGTTTGTGATTTAAAGATTGTAATTCTGCACATGTAGCGCACGCTATCGGCTATGTTTAGCATGCGCTAACGTGGATTCATAGCGCACGCTACTGAGGGTCATTAGCGCACGCTATGCGTGGTCAAATTGATTGAGACGTGCGGTAGGTGAGATCTGGCCGGGGGACCCCTGTCGGATCGTGTCGGGATGTACCTGGCCGGCTTTCGGGAAAAGCCGAGTCAACGCCTTAGCGCACGCTACAGGTATATGCGTAGCGCACGCTAAGTGCTGAGTACAGTTAAGTCAGTGAGCCGTTAGCGCACGCTACGAGCAGGGTCTAGCGCGCGCTAATAGCCATTTCTTATAAATAGGACAACATCCTATTCGTGATTTCAGTTCTTTCTTCTCCCATTACCTGAATTCTTACACTTAGAACATAACTTCCTTCATCCTAAACACTTCATATCAACATCCTGGTTCGTGATTGAAGATCGTATATCATTGGAGATTGGTGTTCAAGCCTTCGGTGTTGGATTGCTTCAATTTCCTCCGTGTTCTTCACTACCTTGAGGTAGGTGATTCTTCACCAATACTAGTAGTGTTCTATAGGATGTTGATCATGTTCATCTAGTCAGTTAGATTCGTTATTAGCCGTACATCATGTGTTAGAAGGATATTTTCGACGTTTCGACACTTATTCATCGTATGATCCATTGAACCTTTTAGTATGTGGATTCCTGAGCATGTTATGTATCTTCAAAACCAATCGACCAGTATATGAAGATTACCAAGTTTGTATGTTTTACGTAAGGAATCATATGTTTTGGGACTTGGAATAATCGGAACTTAGAATATTTCTTGAAGATCTTGGATGAGTTATGATGTTGAGATAATTATCCGTATATTTGTATCTCATAATCATAGTACTTCCACAAACCTTATTAGCATGATATGCCCGAGGGTAATTTGTATTATCACCATAGAGTTCATGAAATTCACCACCTTTCAACCCAGTTTTTCCGTTAGCAGTATTATGCCATGCAAGATTAGCGCACGCTAACATATGTGAGTTAACGTGCGCTATCGGGGTTCAATTAACGCACAATACGTACGTAGCGTGCATTATGTATCAGTCGGTTCAAACTGTCAGTTCGTGGCTAGCGCACGCTAGTCTTACACGATAGCATACGCTAACAGGCCGGCTTAGCGCACGTTATGTAGAGTACGTAGCGCACGCTAAGCAGTCCAGACAGATTGTTTATTTTGAGCTTTTCGGCCGTAGACGGAATTGTTAGGCCATCGTTCGACTTGAGATGATTTGTATATCATTCCTTTTGTTAAGGTTCGGGCTTGTTACGTTGATCGAAGGAGGCGGCCTTCGAGTGTGTCGAGATCATTGAAGTGTTTCGTCCTTGCCATTTTCGAGGCAAGTATCATATGTCGAGTTCAATTTATATTGAAACTTTGATCATGCTTGTGGTTTTGTTCATATTGTTGAATATGAGATGTATTTCTGAAAATTCTCGTGATATTCGTTGTTATTTGTTCGTATTGATGAACATATTGAAATGCATATGTGTATGCATAGTTGATTGATGGTATAAATGATCCGAGGGGATCATGAGGATCTATGCTGAGGGCGCTGGATCGAATGTCCACCATGCGTTGGTCCGACGGGATCATCATGAGGATCTATGCTGAGGGCGCTGGATCGTTGGACGGGTTTTCCACCATGCGTTGGTCCGAAGGGATCATCATGGGGATCTATACCAAGGGCGCTGGATTACCCTGTATTGTGTTGATGGAATCGTGAGGATTCGCATCGTTGGATTCCGGTGGCGGAAGTCCTTTTTGCATGTTTTATGATGCATTGATGATTTATTGTATGATGATACTTGTACTAGCATTGTTTTGCTAACCCCTTCGGGGGTGGACATTGTTTTGATGTTCAGGTAGCCGAGGAGCGGGGAGGCAACCACGATGCAAACAGGACGATGAAATGGCTCAGTGATGTGGTTGATGTTATTGTTATTGTGATTTATCTTCTTGGTTCGTTTAGTACTCGAGTACGTCTGTTTTAATAAGGTCATTTCGATATGGTTGTATAAGTTAACTCATTTGATCGGTTGAATCAAATCTGTATTTGAACTTCAGTTGTTCGATTGGATTATTTTTACACTTCTTTTAAATTTAGCCTTGTAAATCCTTATCTAAAGGGTTTACGGCGCTGTAATTATTCCGAATATCTCGGGGTGTTACACTCCTCAACTTCACTACTAAATCGATGATCTGAAAAATAACCATAGTGAATCTCAAGACCACGACTTGCACATTCTCGCTCAAGAGAGGTACTATCAGGATTTTTGAGAGTGTCAACACAATGTTCAAGCATGGTCTTTTGTTTCGGGGGAGGGGGCTGACTGACCCTATTAGTCAAATTATTAAGATCATCGAAATTTATGAAATGCCAAGGGTCACGATAATCAAAGGAAAACATAATGAAAAGAAACTAAAGAAAAAAAACTTCAAATTAAAATTAGAGTCGCTTGGTAATGATATTAGCGAAAAATCAGTCCCCGGCAACGGCGCCAAAAACTTGTTGTAAGGAAATCCCTCACACTATGCCGCAAGTGCACGGTGTCAACAAGTAATAAAATGATGAGTAAGATATCGTTCCCTCGAGGACTGATTTCACTAAGTACCAAAATATAATCAACTCCTAATTTTATTTGAAGAACAATTATATAGAATTTATTTCTAAACTAATTGCAGAAAAATAAATAGAAAATAATAATAGTAATAATAAAAATAATAATAATAAGGGCGTAGTATTATGATTTTCGCCTCAAACAATCAGGAATAATTTTTATTTAATTCAATTCATTTTTATTCAATTGATTATAAGCCAGGAATTCCTAGATTATTCTAAAGTCTTTCCCAAGGTCGATAGAAAATACTAAGAATTATTAACTCGATATATCCATATTCGAATTAGATAATTAATAGCTAAAACAGTTCATGAATTCCCACACTAAACAGGCTTCACAATTCCCATGAGTATATCCCTATCTCACGAAAATCATGATTTTTCTCACAAGAACTATGCCTAAATTTCATCTCCCGAATTCATAAAGACATTCAAATCAATTCAACTATTGGCCAGACAATTGAAAGCATTGAGAATAGTGAGAAGAATCCAATTCAATACGAATAACGAGTGAATTGAAATAAAAATAAATAAATCAAACCGTCATGTAATCGGCTACAATCACAATCCTACCCAAACATATCTAGAAAATAAGATGCGGAAAAATTAAGAAAAACCGTAAGGGATCCGTGGTCTTGTCGTCACCCACAAATCTCTTCATTTCCGCTCTCCCCGGATTCTTGTGTTCTTCGATCCCGTCCTACGATGTCTCCCTTATGATTCCTCTCATTTATCTTCAGACATTAAATCCCTATTTATAACAATCATTCATCTCCAAAACGCTGGATTAGGTCGAAAACGGGCTTCAGAAACGGCAAAGAAACGCGAAAAACACACCAAAACCGCCCCGCGGGCTGCGGCTCACTTAAGTTGTGCCGCGGCCCCTAATGCTCAGCTCTGGATGCCTGGGCGCATGTTTTCTTCATGGGCCGCAACTCAGTAACTGCGTGCCGCGGCCCCCGGTACAGCGTGCTCGGGATTTCTGTGTGCCGTGCGTGTGCCGCGGCTCGCTTTCCTTGTGCCGCGGCTCATGATCAAAAATTGCCGTTTTCGCCCGTTTTTCGTCGCTTAGGCTTCCGGACTCCAATTTCCTGCAAAACATATAAGAATAGTGCATTAAAAGCTCATTTATGCAGATTTAGGCTCAAAATGGATATAAACTAATGATAAATAAGCGCATAAAAATACACCTAACAATATACGACAATCAACTACCAAAGCATTCCCGAGAGGTTTTAGCAAAAGAAAACAAACTATGAAGCTTTTGAAAATAAAATTATCAGCTCGGGAGATATTTAGAATCACAAAGCCTTTAGGACCTCGAGTCCTGGATTTCAAAAACCTTTTTGTAAATATTAGGTACTTAGCCCAAATCTCAATCCGTAAATCAATAATTTACAGTATAAGACATTTCCGAAATTGTAACACTCTCAATCCGCTCAGGGATATTACACGCCGTAGACCCTTTCCTAAAGGATCTATTAGGCTGGTAACTAAAATCAAACATCTCAACATCGCCTTTAAGGCTAAAATGACTCAGTAGACCGATTTGGTCTTTCAATTAATACAAACAACTCAATCTCAATACATGCCCACGCAGGGGTCAAATACAACACCCTCCCGTACAACGGGGAAAATACTGCAGCGAAAATAAAGTACAACTAAACCAATACGATATCGTACGGGTCCTCATGTGATTAGTATCGATCATATTTCATCATCTTTCATTCCAACCCTATGTTACGCTCCCCAAAACCTGAATGCAATACAGACATCCACCCCCGATTACTCGGGGGTTAGAAAAATTCCACTATTTTGATAGTGCAAGTACAAAGTGCAAAATACGAGTCATACAAATCATATTTCAAGAATAATAATAACCAGGAATCCTCAAATGTTCAAACATAACGAAATATACTTCCCGAGGCAAGAGTTTGAGTAAAACTTTCCAAATTCGAAAGATCACAAATCACGAGAACAGTTTGTAAAATAGTTTAAAATGCCCTCGGGAGTTTTAACAAAAACCGTTCGGGATTATCGAATCCTTCTCTTTCCAAAACCAACAGGGGTCACAGCCCAAAGATTTACTTTCTCAAATAAAAACCAACAACAATTCACAGGGTTCAAAGCCCACGTCACGTGTCCTCGAAGGACATAAAGTCAACAAAATATAACCACCCAAGATACGAAATATCGGTAACACATCCAAGGTACTCGACCTGGCAAAACCACCCAAAATCACATATATGACACCGTGATCACTTGCCACATCATCTCACGGTTGGATCAATCACTTGTTGTCTCCTGACCACATGATCACAAGTCATGTGTCACCGTAGGTTTTCTTATACCACCGTGATCACTTGCCACGTCATCTCACGGTTGGATCAATCACTTGTTGTCTCCTGACCACATGATCACAAGCCATGTGTCACTGTAGGTATCCTTAGGCTCTCCGGTTGGATCAATTACTTGTTGCATCCTGACCATATGATCACAAGCCATGTGTCACCGTAGACCCCGCCCGTATCCACACATTCACACACATAACACAGTTCGCCAAAGATATCCAAACAATTCACCCAAAGGCAACAAATACATAGCACGACAAAATCGTCGAGTCACAATGCACTAAAGTGGGATAATATATGTATATATGTATATTATCAAATCACAACACCAATATCGAACATATCCATAGGGTTCACTTAATCATTCACAAACACAACATTCACAAAATACACACGGTTTTGAAAGAGAGCCTTTAACGAGGCTAAACAGAATCTTTTGAAAGTTCATTCCAAACAACCAAACAAACACACTAAAACGATCACCGATCATCATATCCACAAAACAAGAAATGTATGAACAAGGTACTTGCCCCAAATAATCACAAACGCGGAGAATCGACAGAAGTAGGATGGCAGGAACCGACTATGAACCCGCCGACTCTGCCGAACACCAACCCGCGATAATGAACTACGAATGACAATAACAACAATGAAAATGAATTCCATAGCACGACCCAAAGCCACTGAATCAAAGGAACAAATGTCGAAAGTTCAAGAGTTTCCCCCAAAACGGCCAAGAACACGAATCGACCTGACCAAAACATGAAAACGGAATTCCAAACCGTGGGCTATGATCAACATGACTAGATAACAATAATAGAACCAACAATCTCAGATTAAAATCACGAAATCAAGACAACCCCCAAATATCACAAATATAGGATTTTAGGAAGTACCTTGATTCAAAAAAGGAAGAACGATTGGCAGATGATTAGATGATGATGAACATGAGGAATGCCCACTGATATGATTACCATCATCAAAGCTCGACGAAAACTTGTTCTTCAGCCACCCAGATCACCAAAAACCGAAAGAGGAAGAAATGGGATGAAAAATCCCGATTCTAGGTCAACTCCTGATTATATATAGCAAACAGGAGCTAGCGCATGCTAAGGACGAAACCTAACGTACGCTAGATGATTAACGTACGTAAGGTGTAAGATCTTAAGTACGTAAGAGTCATCCAGACTCCTCTGCCCGAAATCCTGCTCGCGCTAGCATACGTAACGAAGGCCGCATTACGTACGTAAGGAAGCATCACTAGCGTACGCTACACATATGATAGCATGCGCTAACGGGATACTCCAGTACCCACTGGTTCTGAGTCTGCATCTCTATAGCATGCGCTGAGTAAATACATTAGCGCGATAATGCACCCAGAAACTACAGCAGTAGAGTTCTCAAAACGGGTACAACAACGGACTCCTCCGATCGAAATATCAAGTTCAAGATACGCATGGAAAGTTATAGAATAAGATCACACTAAGACATTGAGCTCTAATCAAACTCGCACGCGACCATGAAAAGGGTCGAGACAACAAATACGAATGCAGATACCCACAACTTTGGGAAATTACAAAATGGCCTAAAATGCCCGAAAATCACTATACGTGATCGAATAACCATACCGAAGTTCACAACACGTCTAACAAAGTTAAACGGACTTACGGGAAACTCGAAACAACAGTTCCGAATGAGATTTGCAGAATCGAACTCAAGTGCGAAAATGTCGCTAAGAAGCACGGAACTCAACAAAACAACACCGAAACGAACTCGGATGTCAAAAAGTGCAGAATTAATCATTCTCATAATGACGAAGCAGTCACAATCGAGCTGCTAAAACAGACTCTTTCCAGAAAAGAAATTTACCGAAAATCGAAATCGCGGATATTACAGAAATTTCGTGGGGCTAGGCCCAACATTATTTTCTCAAAAACTATCTTTCAAAACCTCGATTTATCAAAACATAGTCATGACTCCGTGATCTCCTGCCACGAGTCTCCGTAGGTTCGACAACCCGCACAGAAGGAATAAAACACATCAATCACAACAAACAGTCCTGACCCCGTGAACCTGTGTCACGAGTCACCATAGATTCTGCCGAACCCGCACGGTTGGAATCAAACACATCAATCACATCAAACAGTCCTGACCTCGTGAACATGTGTCACGTGTCACCGTAGGTTCTGCCGAACCTGCACGGTTGGAATCAAACACATCAATCACAACAAACAATCCTGACCCCATGAACCTGTGTCACGTGTCACCGTAGATTCCGCCGAACCTACATGGTTAGACGTACTGTGTCCTGACCCCATGGACCTGTGCCATGTGTCATCATAGGCCTCTTCAGACCCGCATAATTGGACCTCATCACCACATACTAAGTTATGATCCCATGGACATGTGCCATGAATCCTCGTAGATCCGTCGAACCCACACGAGTGAACTTAGCATCACAACACAACATTCACATTCACATCATAGCAATACGTTCACGATCAACCCATCACATTATCGATCACTACTTCACACAACTAGCACTCATAGCACAACCTCGACGATCCAACCACCAACATCAATAATACAATATCAAGTATAACTCATGATCGAAGCATAACACGTTGCACAACCACATGTACAACCAACTAGCAAGATTATTACAACCATGCACACGTAACATAACACACAATACATATCCCAACGTAAACTAATCCAATATAATCATCACAACCATCATGATTCCTTGCTCATGAACAGTCAAACACAACACGACCAACATAAGGTATTTACTACGATTGGTTTACAACCACAATGTATGAAATATATATATTCACCGAGGTAAATCAATCATCGTAAATCTAACACGTAGTCTCTATTCACAATTCGTATAAACATGATACTTGCCTCAATAACTGATACTGAATACTCCGACGAACACGGCTCAACTATCGAAGGAAAACTCATTCGAACATTTAAAATCCTCTGGGGGAGAAACAACAAAAACACGAGTACAACGAGTATCAAGACTTTTAAAAACGGAAATCACATCAACTATCGAAGAAAAACTCATTCAAACATTTAATCGAGCATTAAATGTTCACGACCCTACAAGAACACCAAAATCACCCATCGGTTGAAACGGACCGAAGATATGGATATCCAATCCATATAACATGTTCAAAACAATGTTTTTACGAAAACCAATTCATCAAAACTGGATCGAATTCGAAATCAAGAAAAAAACTACAAAAAGTCAACTCGAAGAAAAACCAAGGGATTACCTCGATCCGAAGAAGAACAACGAATTAGATGATGATAAAATCACCTAGAACTCTACAAAATACCCTTGGATGGAGTAAAACTATCCAAGAACACAAACCCTAGTCACCCTCATCTCAAACCCGCAGAGAGAAGAAGAAATGAAGTGGAAATGAGAAAACACGATTGATGTCCGGTTTATATACCAGACAGATTAGCGTGCGCTAATCAACATGATTTAGCGTGCGCTATCGAACATCAATACAAGCATTCTGCCAAAACGAACAGTTAACGTGTGCTAACGAGACCTCCAGACCCAGTCCAGTAGCCTCTGGACTGTCCCGAACTACCAGTTAGCATGCGCTACCCTCCCGATAGCGTGTGCTAACTACAACATGTTAGCGCGCGCTATAGAACTGCATAGCATGCGCTGTCGAACTCCCAGCCGAATGCAGTAGCTTCTGCCTCACTTCTGAATCCTCCGTTAGCGTGTATTAATAAAGCCTTAGCGTGCGCTAGCGACACCTGGTAGCGCGCCCTATCCAAACACGTAGCATGCGCTATTCTTACTGCACATGTAGTAAGATTGCACCAAAACTCATCACAACAACGATTTTGCCAATGGAACGACAAACACGCTATAATCTGAATCGCAACCAAACACATGTCAATGCGTGACACACGATCATATAGGCACGAACAACATACAATCTACTAAACAGCAGAAAAAATTCAACGCAACCGGAAACAAAAATCTCGGGTATTACAGTCCAGATATTCTCTCTCGAATTTTCCATACTAAATTGGACAATTTAATAAGAGAAATTCGTTCTGGGAGTCTCTTTGGAGAAACTTCAGCCGGTGAGTTTATTTTAAATAAAAACTTCAGCCGATGAGTTTATTTCAAATAAAAATTCTTCTCTTCAAATAAAATATGTTTGATATTAATATAGTTACTTCAAATGTCAAGTATTCTTATCTTTAAATCAAAATTGTTTGTTGTTAAGAGAAATTGGTTAATAATGATTATTAATTACAAATTTTAAAATTGATATTAGAGAAAATAATATATGTTATGGTTTTTTGTTGATTGTAGTTATATACAATATTGAATTTCAGAAACGTGGATTGCCCCATGCTCATATTTTGGTATTCTTGAGGGATTTTGATCATTTCGATAATTCTGGAGTGGTCGATAATTTTATTTTTGCCGAGATACCGGACAAGAATCACTACAAAAAAAGTTTTTACCGACGCCAAACATAATTGATAAAACAGATACGAGCGTCGGTAATTGATTTACCAGCGCCATTACCGACAGCAACCCGCCTTTGGAAAAATGCTCGACGGTAATTTTTTTACCGACGCCTTTTTTACCGACACCATTTTAGTGTTGTTAAATTAAAAATAAAAAACCTAATAAGGTCAGGTCAGGACTCAGGCGAGTCAGGTCAGGACTCAGGGAGGTCAGGTCCGGGCTCAGGTGGGTCAGGCGGGTCAGGTCCGGGCTCAGGCGGGTCAGGTTCAGGTCCGGGTGGGTTAGGTCCGGGCTCTGGTAGGTTAGGTCCGATCTTCATTCAATTTCAAATGACTAAGTAAGATTTTGGTATATAAACGACACATTACACTACTTTTTCTCTCATGTGGAATAGTGTAAAATTTTTTACCAATGCCGAAATAGCGTCGGTAATGACGTCGGTAAATACTGATATCAATAAACGATGTCCTTAATTGGGAATGAAGAAAAAAATAATACAAAAAAAATAAACATTAAGGACGACTTACGACGTTTGTAATGGTGTCGGTAAAAACTGGCGTCGGTAAACGACGTCGTTAATTGTGAAAAAAAGAAAAAGCTAAAAAAAATATTATGGACGGCTTACGGCGTTGGTAATGGCGTTGGTAAATCTGGCGCGAATAAGTCCGTGAACCGGCCATCGGCAATGGCGTCGGTAAATCAATTAAATAACGAATGTCAGTAATGGCGTCAGTAAATTGTAAATTTAACAACGGCGGGTACGGACGTCGGTAAATAGCGTCAGTAAAAACTATTTTTTTTTGTAGTGAATGTCGAAACAGAATATTATGATGCAGTTTCAGAGTACATGATACATGGACCATGTGGATTGGCAAATAAAAATTCGCCATGTATGTCTAATGGTCGTTGTATGAAGCATTTTGCGAAAAAATTTATTGATAATACTACAGTTGATGTCGAAGGGTATGTAGTATCTCGCCATAGGGATGATCAGAGGCGAGTTGTGAAGAATGTTATTGAACTTGACAACAGGTACCTTTATGTTCATGCTTATTGTGCGTTAGTGTTAAGAAATCATGAGGCAAGATAATTTTATTGGACATATTATTTTTGTTAAAATAACAAAACTTATTTTAAAATTAGTATATTATTACCTTATTATTTTCCTTCAATAATGCATTTACAATATTCTTTTGAAATGTTAAAGTAGTTTACAATTATAACAATGCACTTACAATATTTTTTGTATCATCACAGGTATGTTGTTCCCATAATCGTTATTTGTTGAAGAAGTATTGTGCTCATATTAATATTGAATGGTGTAACCAGTCACGTTCTATAAAGTATTTGTTCAAATATGTGCACAAGGGGAACGATCGCGTAACTGCTTTGTTCTATCAAGATAGTGATGGGAGTGATATTTATGAAGCTGTTGATGAGATCAAGATATATTATGATTGTCAGCAATTATATATATATATATATATGTTATAAACATGAGAGAAAAAGAGAGAAATTGAAAGAGAAGAAGAATAATGTGTGTATTCTTATGAGGGCCAAATGCCTTTATTTATAGGTACACATCTAGGGTTTCAGGGGTATAAAGGTCATTCATTAGTAAATACATTAATTACAACACTCCCCCTTGAATGACCTTTAATACATGCTGCCTCATTAAAACCTTGTCGGGAAAACCCAGTGGGAAAAAACCCGATCGAAGGAAAAAGAGTACAGCTACCCCCTGAAATCGATTACATAAGATCTTTGAGTTAACGCATTCCGATCTTGTGTACTAGTCTTCTGAATGTTGACGTCGGCAACGTCTTTGTGAATAAGTTCGCCAATTAATCACTTAAGTGAATATTTGATGTATCTACCTTTGAGATACAAGTGATATCGTCTTCATACAATACTTCCTCTTGAATATTATGATGTTCATGCCTCATCAAAACTCCTTCGAAAAAATCTGTGGGAAAAAACCGATAGAAAAAAAGAGTACACAGTATAAATTTGCTCATGTGTTGCATTGGTTGCCTTGTTAAAAACCTTAACTAAGAAAACCCGGTGGGAAAAAACTTAGAAAGGGAAAAAGAGTACAACCATTTGGTCTTCAGGACCTTTTGACCTTCAGGTTCGACATAATCTTCAAACTGATTTAAAAGTTATCACTTCTCCCCCTCAAGATAACAATCTTGCACTCCAATACCATGAATATAATTTTGAGTCATGGAGAGATTTAGTGAATAAATCTGCTAGATTATCATTATTGCTCTTTTGAAGCTCGTGTGGAAATAAATTTCATCTTACTTGCCCAAACATTATATGCAACACATAAATGGAGAATATTTATCATCATAATAAATAGGCAATATGAGAACAAATATGATATCATAATCCCTAATAGCCACCAATATCGAATCTCGATCTCTTTCATCTAATAAACCAATATGGTTAACACCATTCCTGTAACACCCCCAATCCACTCAGGGATATTACACGCCGTAGACCCTCTCCTCGAAGATCTACCAGGCTGGTAACAACATTTAACATCTCGACAATGCCTTCAATGCTGAAATGACTCAGTAGACCGATTTGGTCTTTCAATAAAAATATACAACTCAATTACAACACATACCCACGCAGGGGTCAAAATACAATAAACTCCCGCACAACGGGGAAAAGATACTGCAGCGGAAAAGAAAATACAACTAGACCAATACGACATCAACGGATCCTCGTGTGATTAGTATCGTTCATCTTTCATCATCCTTCATGCCGACTCCCGTGCTCGCTCTCCAAAACCCGAATGCAATACAGACATCCACCCCGAATACTGGGGTTAGCAAACTCCTTTGTTTTGCTAGTGCAAATACAAGTGCAAAAATACGAGCCATACAATTCACATTCCACGAATAACAATAACCAGGAATCTTCAAAGATTCAAATACACGAAACGAATACTTCCCGAGGCAAGGGTTTGAGTAAAACTTTCCAAATTCGAAAGATCACAAATAACGAGAATGATTTGCAAAATGGTTTAAAATACCCTCGGGAGTTTTAATAGAAAACAATTTAGGATTATCAAATCATTCTTTTTCCAAAATCAACAGGGTCACAGCCCAAAGGTTTTGTTTTCACACATAGAAAACCGATAACAATTCACAGGGCCAGAGCCCAACATCACGTGTCCTCGACGGACATAAATTACACACGCACCCGTGAAGTTTCACTCGTGAATCCAGGGCGAAACCATTGGACTCCCTCCGTGGCCCCGTCGAACCCTCCCGAGGTGAGCAAACACATTCACTAAACATACACACCAAGCTGTGAAGTTTTTACTCGTGAACCCAGAGTGAAGTCATAGATTCCCCCGAGGCCCCGTCGGACTGTCCCAGGGTGAGCAAAATACATTCACTAAACATACACACCAAGCTGTGAAGTTTTTACTCGTGAACCCAGAGTGAAGTCATAGATTCCCCCGAGGCCCCGTCGGACCGTCCCAGGGTGAGCAAAATACATTCACTAAACATACACACCAAGCTATGAAGTTTTTACTCGTGAACCCAGAGTGAAGTCATAGATTCCCCCGAGGCCCCGTCGGACCGTCCCAGGGTGAGCAAAATACATTCACTAAACATACACGCACAGGCATCGCCTAGGACCAGGACGCCACCATCAATCCCACCCGAGGCCTCTAAGGACCCTCCCGAGCTGGCTAGCGAAACAATCAAGCACAAATAATATATCACACCAAGGATATCCAAAACAACTCAACAAGAGGCATCAAACACCTAAGAAAACAACACGTCCAACCATAATGCATCGAAAGGAGATAATATATGTATACACGCATTATCAAGCGCAACATCAACACCAAACATATCCGTAAGACTCACGTACTCGTTCACAAAACACACTAATCACAAAACACACACGCTTTTGAAAAAGGGCCTTTAACGAGGCTAGTCGATTCTTTTGAAAACTCATTCCAAACAAATAAACAAACACACCAAGACGATCACCAATTATCGTATCCACAAAACAAGAATAGTATGGACAAGGTACTTGCCTCAAAATCGGCACGCAAGTATCCCGACGAACACGGCTCAACCGGAAAGCTTCGAAACGCCCAATGCTATCGAAACGGAAGACGACGACGAACGAAAGGGTTCAACACGGTTTCTTCGCAAGAAACACGACCCTAACATCATACAATAAATAAATCATCGATCATACGAGGAAGAATAATCGTAGAACGCCCGAAAACCCCTCTAAGACATTTTACCGGACACCTTCAAGGCGCAGGTCAAGAACTCGACTCAAACAACGAATCGATACGATCCAACCATGGAATAATAAAGGAAATGATATAATACCTCTAAATATTCATAAATACATCATAATCCTAAGTTAAATCGGATTAAACGGATGAAAACAACCAAAACACCCAATTTCCCCAAAACTAGATTTCTAGGAAATCTGACCTGATTCGGTAGATCGGAGGATGTTATAGGACGGATGATTGATGATATGAACCTCAAAACTTCATGGATTCATTGTCCAACAACATCTCTAGAAGATTCACACACCCACAGCAGACGGAAGAAAAGAAGGAGAAATGGTCAAGAAAAACGTCCGCAGCCTTAAATAGCCGATCGCCACGTTACGACGAATCGCCATGGCTTACGACGAATCGCCATGGCGAACTCACCGACCGAAAATGCCGGAACGTTACGCACGCACGCCGTGGCCTTACGACGAATCGCCTTACGACGAATCGCCGATCACTACCGACGTTACTCGGCCGTGGCTCGCCCGATCATGCCCGGCCATGACTCGGCCGGGACCAACTCCGACGGCCCGAACGACCTCGAAACCCGAACCTGAGTACGAATCGAAGATACGGTTACGAAGTACTCGAAAAGACGAATCCGAGCACTAATAGAACACACGATTCCGACTACCCGAAGGCTCGAAATTCGACAACGGAATGTAATTACCCCAAACTTTGGGAAATTACGAAAATGGCCCAAAACGCCCCAAAATCACGATACGTGATCGAATAACCAAACCGAAGCTCGCAACATGAATATTAACATTAAATGAACTTACGAGAAAGTCGAAACAACAGTTTCGGACGAGATTCGCAAGAATCGAACTCAAGTGCGGAAAAACCGCTAAAAAGCACGGAACTCAACAAAACGACACCGAAACGAACTCGGATGACAAAAAGTGCAGAATCTATCATTCTCATAATGACGAAATGGTCATGAGCGAGTCGTCAAAATGGACTTCCGCCGAAAAAAAGAAATTACCGAAAATTGAAATCACGGGTATTACATTCTACCCTCCTTAAAAGAAGTTTCGTCCCGAAACTTAAAATAAGTAGGGAGAAGCAATATCCACTGTCAGGAAAACTCGACGAGATACCCAAAAACCGAAAACTCGCGCCCGACGGCGAAACGTTGCAAGAAATGCAACGGAACATACGACGTGAAAACACGCTCCACGACGACCAACACAACGCCACCGATAGAGAAATAATAAAACCAACAAGTGACAAGCGTCATCAAACAGATAATACAACCAAGTCGATTATCCGAACAATCACAAAACACAACGAACGAAAATCAATATGATTGACCACCCCAACGGTACATCAATCAAAACGCGAGCCAATCGCTGAAGAAATACGGAATTCCACCGCCCAAGGGTTGGAAGATCGAAAACGAGACAAGTTTCCCGAATATAAGGAAATTAGGAAGGAGTCTGAACACTCAACAATCACAAAACGAGATCAACAAAAACCGAACAATCAAACGATCGGACCACAACGGTCGAGACAACAAAAATCGAACAATCATGTTCGAAATACGAAGGATAATAAAATTCAAACAACAACCCCAAGGTTCACATCTCGACTCGAGACAATATATGATCCGGTGAAAACAACAGGATGTGCATTCATATAAGATCCACAGGAAAGGGAATAGCAATAGAAAAGTCACAACGACAAACGAGTTATTCCGAAATAATACCACACTCGTTCGATCAACAAAAGCAAGGGGCAGGACAAGCTCAGAAATGTCAACGAACATAAACGAGTCGACAGAGTCGAAAATACAAAAGTTCAAGATCCAGTCCACTTCGAATAAAAGAACTAGTAGAACCAAAAGATGTTACTTCCGAACAAGGTTCACAAGAATCGAACCGAACTCGGAAAGTTACAATGATAACCGATTGACCCAAAAAGATCACACCTCGTCCGATCAATGAAACCAAATACGTAACAAGTTCGGTAAGTATCAACGAACACGAGCGAGTCGATAGAATCGAGAAAGAGAAAATGCAGGAGTCTAAAAACAACACGGGTACTACATTCGACCTCTTATAAAAGAAGGTCGCCCGCAACTCACAACAATAAATCAAGGTGACGACACAACAAGCAACCGGCGAAACATCCTTGAAGGCCTCTCAAAGCCGATTCCGATGATCGTGCTGAAGCGCGAACTCCGAAAGTCTCGGTAGCCAATTCACAAAATCAATTCGTGTCCTCGAGTCCACACTTGAAATGTGTTACCGACGAGAAGGACAATTTACACGTGCATGCCCCGGCACATCATGGTTGAAACATCTCGGCTCGGCATACCGAAAATACAGATGCTAGATACAATGGAACTAACACCGCAAAACAACATACCGGAGATGCCAACTCAGCATAGCATATCAACGCATACAAAAATCACAACAACGGCATCGTTCGACGATTACAACGGCCCAAACGATAGCCAGCACACAACCATAAACATCATGAAACGATCACCAATGTGCATAAACGCATAAAAATCCAAGCTTTAACAGCTCACACAGGTGCGATAACACGCAAGCCACTACGAAATGACAACATTAAAGATCGTCATCACACCTCCCACAACGGGCTAACAAAACATATGCGTGGCGAACGACACAACGTTCACACCACCAATTCAATCACAATTCAGAGGGCTAACCCCCTAACAACAATACCAACATCATACACACTTTCTCCGACCACAAGCACGAAATGATGGGTTTTAAAAACGAAATCCACCTTTTGAAAATAGTTTGGAAACACCAGTTGATCTTGAGTATCACTTTACAAAAAGTAGTGCAAACATTGTTATCGAGACTTTGAAAATCGTCTTGCATTTGAACAAAAATGAGGACACCTTCTCTTAGTGAAAGACTTTCAGAATATTCGACCCTCGGGTCTAAGTAAAAGTGTTTATAAAACATTTGAAAATATCTCAAAACATTTTGGTCCTCGAGTTAGAAGAATTTTGAAATATATTGTGGCACCTTGGACGTACCACGAAAATAATTCATTTTAAAAGTACGTCTCAAATTTATTTTCTAAGATACTCAAGTTTTTCAAGGATAATTCAATGGGCTAGAATGCCCGAAAATTTGAGTAATTACACGGGACATTATAACGTGTGGGCCCCACGCGAGAACCCACCGTGCTAAAAACCATTTACAAAACCGTCAAAAAGCTGATGACGGTAATATTTCAAAAACTTACAAAAGCCATTTACAAAATACTAAATACCGTCATAAGAATTTCGCCAAAATGATCAAGGCCATAATGTTAAAAACCCGATTAAGGAAATTGGTTTTCGAAATAAAACTCAGTCGGTAAAATACCGAAATCCATTACAAAAGAACTCACAGCGGATAAAAGAAATACAGTTCGACATGCACAGTCCAGCAACAATACTCCTCATACGAACGAAATATGAGAGTCAAATAGTCACGTATCAAGAAATCAAAATCCATAAGAGGATTCCGTCACTTAACAAATAATCATAAAAATAGCTCGTGTCACACGAGGCTCAACACAAATAAGGGAGACTTACATCCACAGGTCGCACGAAGATGATGATCGCCCACGATACTAATCACGACCAACAAACTCAGACGACGCGTCGCGACACGACTTAGTCAGACAAAATCCGACGAGACAAAAACTCAATAGACACCACTGACCCGACAGCCTAGGTTTCCACAACCTAAGCTCCGATACCATTCTGTAACACCCCCAATCCACTCAGGGATATTACACGCCGTAGACCCTCTCCTCGAAGATCTACCAGGCTGGTAACAACATTTAACATCTCGACAATGCCTTCAATGCTGAAATGACTCAGTAGACCGATTTGGTCTTTCAATAAAAATATACAACTCAATTACAACACATACTCACGCAGGGGTCAAAATACAATAAACTCCCGCACAACGGGGAAAAGATACTGCAGCGGAAAAGAAAATACAACTAGACCAATACGACATCAACGGATCCTCGTGTGATTAGTATCGTTCATCTTTCATCATCCTTCATGCCGACCCTGTGCTCTGCTCCAAAACCTGAATGCAATACAGACATCCACCCCCCGAATACTCGGGGGTTAGCAAAACTCCACTGTTTTGCTAGTGCAAATACAAGTGCAAAAATACGAGCCATACAATTCACATTCCACGAATAACAATAACCAGGAATCTTCAAAGATTCAAATACACGAAACGAATACTTCCCGAGGCAAGGGTTTGAGTAAAACTTTCCAAATTCGAAAGATCACAAATAACGAGAATGATTTGCAAAATGGTTTAAAATACCCTCGGGAGTTTTAATAGAAAACAATTTAGGATTATCAAATCCTTCTTTTTCCAAAATCAACAGGGTCACAGCCCAAAGGTTTTGTTTTCACACATAGAAAACCGATAACAATTCACAGGGCCAGAGCCCAACATCACGTGTCCTCGACGGACATAAATTACACACGCACCCGTGAAGTTTCACTCGTGAATCCAGGGCGAAACCATTGGACTCCCTCCGTGGCCCCGTCGAACCCTCCCGAGGTGAGCAAACACATTCACAAAACATACACACACACTCGTGAAGTTTTTACTCGTGAACCCAGAGTGAAGTCATAGATTCCCCCGAGGCCCCGTCGGACCGTCCCAGGGTGAGCAAAATACATTCACTAAACATACACACCAAGCTGTGAAGTTTTTACTCGTGAACCCAGAGTGAAGTCATAGATTCCCCCGAGGCCCCGTCGGACCGTCCCAGGGTGAGCAAAATACATTCACTAAACATACACACCAAGCTATGAAGTTTTTACTCGTGAACCCAGTGAAGTCATAGATTCCCGAGGCCCCGTCGGACCGTCCTGTGGTGAGCAAAATACATTCACTAAACATACACGCACGTGCATCGCCAGGACCAGACGCCACCATGAATCCCACCCGAGGCCTCTAAGGACCCTCCCGAGTGCTAGCGAAACAATCAAGCACAAATAATATATCACACCAAGGATATCCAAAACAACTCAACAAGAGGCATCAAACACCTAACAAAACAACACGTCCAACCATAATGCATCGAAAGGAGATAATATATGTATACACGCATTATCAAGCGCAACATCAACACCAAACATATCCGTAAGACTCACGTACTCGTTCACGAAACACACTAATCACAAAACACACGATTTTGAAAAAGAGCCTTTAACGAGGCTAGTCGATTCTTTTGAAAACTCATTTCAAACAAATAAACAAACACACCAAGACGATCACCAATTATCGTATCCACAAAACAAGAATAGTATGGACAAGGTACTTGCCTCAAAATCGGCACGCAAGTATCCCGACGAACACGGCTCAACCGGAAAGCTTCGAAACGCCCAATGCTATCGAAACGGAAGACGACGATGAACGAAAGGGTTCAACACGGTTTCTTCGCAAGAAACACGACCCTAACATCATACAATCAATAAATCATCGATCATACGAGGAAGAATAATCGTAGAACGCCCGAAAACCCCTCTAAGACATTTTACCGGACACCTTCAAGGCGTCGGTCAAGAACTCGACTCAAACAACGAATCGATACGATCCAACCATGGAATAATAAAGGAAATGATATAATACCTCTAAATATTCATCAATACATCATAATCCTAAGTTAAATCGGATTAAACAGATGAAAACAACCAAAACACCCAATTTCCCCAAAACTAGATTTCTAGGAAATCAGACCTGATTCGGTAGATCGGAGGATGTTATAGGACGGATGATTGATGATAAGAACCTCAAAACTTCATGGATTCATTGTCCAACAACATCTCTAGAAGATTCACACAGCCACAGCCGCGTACGGGAAGAAAAGAAGGAGAAATGGCTGAAGAAAAACGTCCGCAGGCCTTAAATAGCCGATCACGGGCCGTTACGACGTAATCGCCATGGCTTACGCACGAATCGCCATGGCGAACTCATCGATCGAAAATGCCGAACGTTACGTACATTACCGGCCAGGGCCTTACGACGAATCGCCTTACGACGAATCGCCGATCACTACCGCACGTTACTCGGCGTGGCCGGCCCGATCATGCCCGGCCATGACTCGGTCGGGACCAACTCCGACGGCCCGAACGACCTCGAAACCCGAACCTGAGTACGAATCGAAGATACGGTTACGAAGTACTCGAAAAGACGAATCCGAGCACTAATAGAACACACGATTCCGACTACCCGAAGGCTCGAAATTCGACAACGGAATGTAATTACCCCAAACTTTGGGAAATTACGAAAATGGCCCAAAACGCCCCAAAATCACGATACATGATCGAATAACCAAACCGAAGCTCGCAACATGAATATTAACATTAAATGAACTTACGAGAAAGTCGAAACAACAATTTCGGACGAGATTCGCAAGAATCGAACTCAAGTGCGGAAAAACCGCTAAAAAGCACGGAACTCAACAAAACGACACCGAAACGAACTCGGGTGACAAAAAGTGCAGAATTAATCATTCTCATAATGACGAAACGGTCATGAGCGAGTTGTCAAAATGGACTTCCGCCGAAAAAAAAGAAATTACCGGAAATTGAAATCACGGGTATTACAATTCCACATTCTCCTTCCTGGAGAAATATTAAATTTTGCTAGCATGTTAACTTCAAATTGTATATCAGGCCTGATAATGTAATGCTTCAATAGCATACAAGTACGGAACTTCTGGTCCTCTTATATCTTTGTTATTTTCTTGAGATCTATATGAGTCGGTATCCACTTCAAGTGGTAAGAGAACCTTTAGGTAGCTAAATGGATAAAAACTTTCCATCATATATGCTCGATCTACAAGTCGAGACAATACTAATACTTAGTTTTATCTAAGTTTTTCATTTTGAACTTGTATTTAGACACGAGTTCAAATAATTGACATATATCCTCTTCAGGAGGAATTCACTTAGTCGGTTCATCCACCAGACTATTTCAAAATGTATAAATATTTATAACTCAAAATAGATTTAGTGGTACTTAGGCGATAATTTAGAAATCCATAGATTTATCGATACTTAGAAGATAATAGTGCAAAATCTTCGACCCTGTAGGAAGAAATTTAGTGGTTCTTCATGAACTGTCAATAAATTTAGCACTACCTTTTTTTTCATACGAAAAGTATCATTCTAAAGATATTATGCATATTTGCACTTTGATGAGACAATAAATCATGACCACTATTTAATCCCAAGAACTTGGCATTCTATTCACAAAAGAAGAAACAAGATAAGCCAAGAATTTGAATGATACAAATATCTTCAGGATATTTGATCCCTTTATCACTAATTATATAGCAACGATCAATTCAAATCATACTCCAGGTATGACATCATATCTTATATTGATAAAAACTCACAATTTATCATAAGAGATAATAAAATATTAAACTACACAATATATAAGATTATATATTGACATATAATTTTGAGATTATCATTTTCGTGTCCCTATCATTAACCGTTGATATATCAACTTCACGAGATAAAATTTATAAATAATTATCCCCTACAAGGATAAACTTTAAATTTTATCTACTTCGGGAGATAAAATTTAAGCCATGTAATATTGAAGTTTTTAATTTAATATTGTTCACTTCCGGGAACAACTTGATAGGAATATTCGACCATTTACTAATCTTGCTATCATTGGAGCACAGTCGGATTATGATTGTGGAGTATATCATATCTTGTACAATCTCAATAGAGGATATTCTCAAATCATATTAATATTTTTTATTTGAGATATAAGTTATATTTTCCTTCAGGGATAATATCATGCTACATCAAGGGCATAATGATTTAATTATGCTATTATATTTATAAATAACAAATCAATATTCTTCAGGAATATTGTATCATCACATAATTCATGTATAAATAAGAATTATTCATTTAAAATAGTAATATTCTTCAAGAATATTACAATTAATTGTGCTACTTCGGGAGCAATAATTTTAAGATCCATAATTGAATATACAAAGGAAAAAAATAGTACGGGAATCAATCAAGACTCGAAATAACTAAACTAAAATAGTTGCTTCTTCAAGAGCACTTACAATATTATTCAGGAATATTATTTTGTATTTTTCATTAGGAATTGCACAAATTATTAGATCTCATAGTGTTCTTCATTAACACATCATATTCAACTAGAATATGACGAGATAACGTTGTCCTTCTTCAAGGACTACAACAAATCTTTTATCTTAATAATCTTCTGGATTATTAAGTATTGTTGAATTGTGTTTCTTCCGGAAACAAAGAGGAATATGATTTGATAATAAATTTTGAGGTCATCATATATATTATTTATATATGATGCACATAAAAATATAAAATTTAATAACTAAATATAATATATTTTTCCTCAAAATCATCATATGCAAGAAAGTTTTTGAAGGAGTAAATAGAATTAATACCTTTCACCAATGTAAAAAAAAGACTATTTCTGTTCGGACTTTTTTTTATGCATGTAATACGTTTTAGAATCCGATCTCCACCATTGAATTTATAGATCTGCTTGTCAGGAAGATACTGTAAAAATTTCATGATGATCCGACGGTTAACAAAACGGGAATCGCGATTTTAGCGCGATCTCGCAGTGCAGAAAAGCTGCTCGCGTTTTTTTTTTTAATTTCCAAAATCGGAGAGAAAAAAAATTACTCGTAGAGTATCGTGCTGATAACGTGTTATAAACATGAGAGAAAAAGAGAGAAATTGAAAGAGAAGAAGAATAATGTGTGTATTCTTATGAGGGCCAAAGGCCTTTATTTATAGATACATATCTAGGGTTTCAGGGGTATAAAGGTCATTCATTAGTAAATACATTAATTACAACAATATACATATATATATATATATATATATATAATTGCTTTACTAGCTACATGGAGGTTGTTTGGATATGAGATTCATTTTAAGGAGCATAATGTTGGTAGGATCGATTTTCACCTTCCAGATAAGCAAAATCTAATTTTTCAAGAAGGAGCTGCTGTTGATGATGTTTTGGATCAACCTTATCAAGATACACAATGTTTACAGCTTGGATGGAAGCAAATAAGAAATACTCTAAAGCTAAAGAATTAACGTATGTGGAATTTCCTAAGTGGTTCGTTTAGGATGCGAAAGAAAGGGAGTGGCGACCGACACAAAAAGGCACTACATATGGCAGATTATATTATGTCTACCCGGGGTTTGGCGAACTATCTTTCTTGAGAATATTGCTGAATGTATGTGAGTCTTATGACGACATAAGAACATTTAATGGTGTTGTATATCCAAGTTTCCGTGATGCATGTTATGATAGAGGTTTGTTGGATGATGATAGAGAGTATATTGATACTATTGTTGAAGCCAATTTTTGGGGTTCAGAAGATATGTTGAGATTGTTGTTTGTCACATTATTGATGTCATATTCTATACCACGCCCAAAATTTGTATGGAACATGTCTTGAAGTTATTTATCTGCTGATATTCAATTCAAATATCGGTGTAGTTTGAGACGTGAAGGTAACTAAATTAGTTTCGTTTAAGTTTATTTCATTTTGAGTAATAGTTTCAATAGTGAATTTAATTGTCGTATACAGTAGAAACTCGATAAATTAATACTCGATTATTTAATAAACTCTCTAAGATAATATTTTTTGCCAGTCCCGACTCGAGGATAGGGTGCTAAATTAATAATTCGCTAAAATTATAAGATAATACATTTTTGATAATTTCTTTAGACCCCATATAAAATATAAATTAATACTTCTTTATATATAGCATATTACGTGAATGATTTATGAAGGTTTCTTGAAAAATGACTCAATTGTTTTTTGTTTTTTGTTGAAATCATTTTCCCCTTGAATCTCGTCTCTAATTTTCCTTAGCATGGTAAGAACTTCTGGTGTTGTTTTCTCATAGCTCAACAAGAAATTGTTCAATGTGATTGCCACTTTAATAGCTTCGTTTCGCGAAGGGGGCTCCATTGTAGAACTTTCATCATCTTCTTCATCGATATCATCTTTATTAATTCCAATAACGCTTTCAATAATTTCTTCATCCGTCAACAACTGTGCAACTACATTTTCTTCTGGGTGAGTCAGAACATCTTCGACATCCATTGCATTGCGATAACCCAACTCTTTGATCAAATTCTGGAGTTCTTGAGTGCTTTCACTGTAACACCCCCGATATATTCAGGAATATTACAGCGCCGTAAATCCTTTACATAAGGATTTACAAGGCTGAAGAATTGAACAGACATTAAAAGGTACTAGCGAATGGAAATCACGGAATTAAGATACAACAGTTCTTACCAAATATTGAAAGTATAATTGTTCAACAGGAACTCAATAATACATGACCAAATTCAAATCCATCACAAATGACTTCGTACTCGAGTACTTATTGAAATAACGAATAAAAAACAGGTAAATAAACCCGGCTGAAACATCACTCTGCACCCTCGTCCTCATGCAGCTCCAGTGGTTGTTTTCCCGCTCTCCTGGATCTTGAACATAAACAAAATGTTCACCCCCGAAGGGGTTAGCACAACGATGCTCGTACAAGTACCACAATATATTATTCATATCTCACGAATAATGTAAACGACAAGAGAAATACCAACGAGTCTTCTCCTACGAGAAACTCAAAATATGACATACACAACTGATAATCACAACATGATATCATAACATACACATGGTAATTCCGACGATCCAGCGTTCACTGCCTAGAACCCACGATGATCCCGTCAGACCAACCCGTGGTGGAAAACCCCGTCCGATGATCTAGCGCACGCTAGCATAGATCCCCCGATGATCCCGTCGGACCAACACGAGGTGGACATACAATAACGACATACATGCATGACAATATGTATAATAACAATACACAAAACAATTAAGGTACTTGCCTCGATTTGAAGACAAGAACAATACTTCTACGAAAATGAACACTCGAAGGTCGTCCTCCTCAATCAATTACGTAACGAGACCAAACCTTAACAAAAGAAATGATATAGGATTTATCTCACGTCGTACGAATGTTTAACAATTCGATTAATGGCCAAGAGTTCATAAAATGCAATCTGCCTGAACTACTTAGCGCACGCTAAGTACTCTGTGTAGCGTGCGTTAAGTCTGCTCGATAGTGCACGCAAACAACAAAGCCTAGCGTACGCTAACTATGTATGGTCAGTACTTCACTGATCAGTCGACTGACTCGTCTGATGGCTTAGTGTACGTTACATACCAAATGTAGCATACGCTAACTCGTGCTCGATAGCGCACGTTAATCTTCATAACATAGCGTGCGCTATCTATGCATGGCAGTTTACTGCTGAGCAGGAAACTGTTCTCGCCATGATCGAAACAATGAAATCTTCCGTGATAATTCATGTTACCTCCATGAATACCATATTCATACCCTTATGAATGATTTTACGGATAATGACAACCTCGGATTCAAGGATATGCATACCAATATAAAACCATATTCCATTACGACTACAAATCTTCATACGACAATTCGAAAGGCTTAACGGTTGATATCAACACCTTTATATCAATCAATATTATCATGCTGAAGTTGTTAAACGCTCCATCTATACTAGATAAATCTTTCCATGATCAATCCTTTAGATTTATCTAACAATAATGATGTTAAAGTCAAGTCCAAGATTGCTATGAAGTCATCTACTAGATTCGGATTACCAATGATAGAAGCTTCATTTACATATTCAATGTAATAATATTCGAATCATGAAGAGCATAATCTAGGTACTTAAGGCTCATTCATCTCAATATTCCAAACATGGTGTACTTTAGATAATTCACTTATGAAAATCAATATCTCATTACTATGATCATCCAAATCATTAGAATCCAACTCTAAGTCTGGAGATAGATTGAATATACCTTAATATGATGAAAATCACTGAACCGTAAGGTAGAATCCGACTCCGGTTGGTTGTATGCCACTCCAAGGTGCTATTCCACTTCAATGAATACTCCCAAGTGATAACCAATATACAAACACCAACAAGATGTGTTCTAAGTGTGTAGGAGGATTATTTCAGCTCTCTGAACTATCAAGGATGAAGAATAGGCGAAAGAAATGAAAGCCAAAACGGTTGTTGTCCCATTTATAATATTCTGCACTTTAACAAGTTAGCGCACGCTACTAAGCATTCCTTAGCGTGCGCTAATAATGGTTGACTTCAGAATTGTCCGGGCTCGTCCGCGGGAATCTTATCCGGACCCATGTCCCGGCTGGCGCATGTGCTAGCTGTCCCACTCAATAATTGAGTTCTTAGCGCACGCAACTCCTACCTGCCTAACGTGCGCTAATAGTAGCCCGATAGCGCGCGTTAAGATACATTCTTAGCGTGCGCTATCACGAGTTTGCATGAGAAATTTTGTATGCTTCTATACTTATGTACAATGATACCAATGCAAGAATTATCATACTCCAATAATCAAAACCACAAATCCGAATAATACAGGGTTTGAATACAGATGAAATACACCGTTATAAATCCGGATATTACATACTCTCCTACTAAAAAGGAGTTTCGTCCCGAAACTCAAGATGAAAATAATTCGGGATATCTAGACTTCATATCAGCTTCCGTTTCCCAGGTGGCTTCTTCCATTCCGTGACGTGACCATTGAACTTTGACCAAAACGATTGATTTGTTCCTCAGTTGCTTAACTCGACTCTCGAGTATCTTAACCGGTCTTTCTTCAAACGTCCCATCCTGCGCGACTTTGATCTCGCCGAAATCAATGATATGACTGGGATCTGGTATATACCCCCGTAACTGGGATACGTGGAACACGTTATGAACATGGCACAATGACGGCGGCAATGCCAATCTGTATGCCAACTCCCCAACTCTCTCGAGGATCTCGAATGGTCCGATATATCTCGGACTCAGCTTCCCTTTCCTTTCGAAACGAAAGATTCCCCGAGTAGGAGAAACCTTCAAAAGTACGTGGTCTCCAGTACTGAACTCCAATGGGCGGCGACGTACATCTGCGTAAGATTTCTGGCGACTCTGGGCGGTCAACAGCCTTTCACGAATCAAGGCTATCTTCTCTCGAGTCTGCACGATCAACTCTGGTTCTGTTCTGATCAAGTCCGATGAATCATCCCAGCATAGAGGCGACCTGCACCTCCTCCCGTATAATGCCTCAAACGGTTCCATCTTAATGGATGCATGCCAACTATTATTGTAGGTAAATTCAATCAACGGTAGATGAACTTCCCAATCGTTTGACCAATCTAAGGCACATGCCCTTAGCATGTCTTCCACCGTTTGTATAGTTCTCTCAGATTGTCCGTCAGTCTGCGGGTGATAAGCTGTACTGAAGTTCAATTTGGTCCCCAAGGCCTTATGAACTGCTTTCCAAAAGTGAGACACAAAACGGCCGTGTCGATCAGAAACAATGGTCTTCGGCGTACCATGCAATCGAACTATCTCCGAAATAAATACTCGTGCCAACCTCTCTGGTCCCCACGTATCTTTAATGCCTACAAAATGAGCTGATTTGGTTAAACGATCAACTATCACCCAAATCATGTTCATTCTTGTCTTGGTTCTCGGCATATTAGTGATAAAGTCCATCGATATGTCCTCCCACTTCCATTCAGGAATCGGGAATGGCTTCAACATTCCGGCAGGCCGTTGATGCTCGATCTTAACCTGCTGACAAGTCAAGCATTTCGAAACATAGTCCGCTACATCTTTCTTCATGTTGCCGCACCAGAAATTCTGCTTCAAGTCCTTATACATTTTACTGGTGCCCGGGTGGATAGAATAGGGCGAACAGTGAGCTTCCTTCATAATCGTCTGTTTCAGAACATCAACATCGGGAACGCAGAGTCGGTTCTGAAATCTCAAAACTCCATCATCATGAATTATGAATCCGGGGGCCTTTCTTTTGATCACTTCATCACGTAACCGGATCATCAGAGGATCATCTGCCTGTTTAGATTTGATTCCTTCGGTTAATGATGAAGTTATCTCCATCACGCACAGTTGTCCTTGGACTCTTTGTATCCACACTTCAATTCCTTCTCGAATCATCTCTCGTTGAAGGCTAAGTTGGGAGGTCAGGGTCTCCAGCATCTGAATAGAGACAGGCTTGCGGCTAAGTGCATCGGCCACTACATTCGCTTTGCCTGGATGATATAAAATCTCCAAGTCATAGTCTTTAATCAGTTCTAACCATCTTCTTTGCCGCATGTTTAATTCTTTCTGACTGAATATGTACTTGAGACTCTTATGATCCGTAAAGATCTGACAGTGAGTCCCGTACAGATAATGCCTCCAGATCTTTAAAGCAAAAACTACTGCTGCTAGTTCCAAATCATGTGTTGGGTAATTCACTTCATAAGGTTTCAACTGTCGCGACGCATAAGCGATCACCTTATCATTCTGCATCAATACGCACCCAAGTCCTTGGTTCGAAGCATCACTGTAAACTATAAATCCTCCAGTTCCCTGTGGAAGTGATAGAATTGGTGCCGTCGTCAATCTCTTCTTCAATTCATCAAAGCTAATCTGACACAACTCATTCCACTCAAACTTTTGAGTTTTCTGCAGGAGTCGAGTAAGTGGGCGGGAGATTTTAGAAAACCCTTCCACGAATCGACGATAATATCCAGCAAGTCCTAAGAATCTTCGAACTTCTTTCACATTCTTTGGAGGCTTCCAATCCATAATTGCTTCGATATTCTGAGGATCTACTCGGACTCCTTTAACTGACACCACATGGCCGAGGAACATTACTTCCTTTAGCCAGAATTCACACTTAGAAAGTTTGGCGTACAATTGCTCGTTTCTCAAAAGTTCCAATACAATCCGCAAATGCTGAGCATGTTCTTCCGGGCTCTTAGAATATACCAGAATGTCATCAATGAACACGACCACAAATTTATCCAAAAATTCAATGAACACTCTGTTCATCAATTGCATAAATACAGCAGGTGCGTTAGTGAGACCAAACGGCATCACTACAAACTCATAATGTCCGTAGCGAGTTCTGAATGCTGATTTCGGAACGTCAGATTCCTTAATCCTCAGCTGATGATATCCTGATCTCAGATCGATTTTAGAAAATACTGTTGCCCCTTGCAACTGGTCAAACATACCATCAATTTGTGGCAACGGATACTTGTTTTTAATCGTCATCTTGTTCAGCTCTCGATAGTCAATACACAGTCGGAGCGATCCATCCTTCGTTCGGACAAAAAGAACTGGCGCTCCCCAGGGTGAAACGCTTGGCTGAATATAGCCTTTGTCCAGTAACTCCTCCAGCTGCTTCTTCAGTTCGTACATCTCAATAGGTGCCATACGATACGGCGCCTTAGAAATTGGTGTAGCTCCGGGTTCTAGCACAATGGTAAATTCCACATCCCTTCGTGTAGGTAGTCCAGGTAATTCGTCAGGAAATACATCTGGAAATTCGTTCACAACAGGAATGGATGAAAGTTTCACAATTTCGTCTTCTTTCTTCATTGCATAACACCAATATCCGGTACAGCCCTGTTTCAACAATCTGACAGCTTTCATCGCTTTGATCAATTTTCCTGAGCTTCCCGGTTTTTACCCCTCGAACAATATTTCGGAACTATCATCAGCGATCAGCGAGATATTCCTCCTTCGGTAGTTCACAATTGCTCCATATCGATTAAGCCAATCGTCTCCGAGTATCATGTCATCTCCTTGCATTTCTATCACGATCAGATTTGAGAGCCACTCTATGCCTCCAAATGATACAGGGAAATTTCTAGTTTCTAAGTTTCCGACAATCCTCTCTCCACTCGGTAAACTAACAACATAAGGTTCACAAGTATGAAAACTGGAAATATTCAAACGATTTACACAAGACAAAGATATGAAAGAATGTGTAGCTCCTGTATCGAATAAAATGCTAACTGGCTGGGAAAGGATCTGGACAAGACACGATGTGACAAAGAAGATCACGATCGTCTGTCCTCCTCATCTCGTACAGACGTGGGGAGCAGATCCGGCACTCGATGTCCCCTTTCGGTCCCATTGTCCTCTGCCTCGTCCGCGGCCAAAATTCCGAGGCATTCGAACACTTTGCTGCGTCTGTTGGATCTTGGCTTCCTTCTGGGCCGTGGTGTACGGGCTCTAAAATACTTTGCAGCCTCTTCACAAAACACCGCCCGATGTCCTCTCGTCCACAATCAAAACAAGTCACGGCGGGAAGGGGGCAATTCCGTCGATAGTGCCTGTCTCGGCGCAGCTTAAAGCATCTCTGGTAACATCGGTAATAGTCGATGTCGCTCCGAAGTTCTTTCCGCTCCTAATCTGGGTGCGGAGGTTTCTTGAAAGAGTGAAAGGATGACTGGGCCTTACGGGCCCATTGTTCTTGTGCTCTGTAAAAGTACCGAGAGACTTCTGTTTCTTGGATTAGAAAATTTCTCCATGGCCGCTTCCTTGATCTCGTATGCCAACGCCTTATCCTGGTATTGACGGAGTGTGGTACATTCAAATCCGGACATGTACCTCTGGATTTCGGTTTCATTCTCATATCGAAATAGATCATCATTTACGCATCATTACGACCGGATGTCGAACAAATGCCGCTTGTTGGTTAAACGTCTTAATCGCACGGGATACCGGCACATCGGAAAGGCCGAGCGGAGAAAAACTCCCGAACTTTGGCTTCCCTCACAGACGAGGCAATCGAGCTTCCATCATCAATCTAAACTCTGTCCAATCGGCATCATGGTCTGCAGGCCGGATGGCTTCCCACCATTCGGACGCTTCCCCTATCAGAAAATATTGAGCGATAGAGGCTCTACGGTCGTCTGGGCAGTTAATTCCGGCAAAGATTTTCTCCAGTTCTTTCAACCAATGATCCCAGGTGGGAGTCTCAGAAATACCGTCGAATTTGGGTGGTTGCATCTTCGCCACCTCTTGCAGCCACCGGTCACCTCGATTTCCCATGTCTGGGATCCCTTGCTGTATCTCTCCCTGCTGTAGTCCCACCGCTACTTGCATTCGGTCCACGACTTGGGCGGCCGAGTCATCTGGTTCACCACTTGACGAAGGATCTCTACTGCAGGATCACAGTTCGTTATTAATAGATTGTTGCGGCTAGCTTTGAGCTATGATCGGCTCGATCGGAAGGCGACGCCTCCTTTCAAAGATTTCTTCGTCCGCGTCCACGACCGCGACCACGTCCACGTCCGCCTCTCAACATACTGTAAGCATAAATACTCAATATACAGGAAACAACATCGTTCTAATATTCGAGTATAAAGAGACACAACATGTAAAGAACGAGATAGAGTTTAGGAACTTACAACCACCGTTCGCATGAAGACATAGGCAGTGCAGTGATGTCATTTACGGCCGGTTACCTCAAAAGACATAAATGACCCCTATTTTAACCCAACGGCCAAGATATCCATAATCTTAGCTCTGATACCATATTCTGTAACACCTCCGATATATTCAGGAATATTACAGCGCCGTAAATCCTTTACATAAGGATTTACAAGGCTGGAGAATTGAACAGACATTAAAAGGTACTAACGAATGGAAATCACGGAATTAAGATACAACAGTTCTTACCAAATATTGAAAGTATAATTGTTCAACAGGAACTCAATAATACATCACCAAATTCAAATCCATCACAAATGACTTCGTACTCGAGTACTTATTGAAATAATGAATAAACAACAGGTAAATAAACCCGGCTGAAACATCACTCTGCACCCTCGTCGTCATGCAGCTCCAGTGGTTGTTTTCCCGCTCTCCTGGATCTTGAACATAAACAAAATGTTCACCCCCGAAGGGGTTAGCACAACGATGCTAGTACAAGTACCACAATATATTATTCATATCTCACGAATAATGTAAACGACAAGAGAAATACCAACGAGTCTTCTCCTACGAGAAACTCAAAATATGACATACACAACTGATAATCACAACATGATATCATAACATACACATGGTAATTCCGACGATCCAGCGTTCACTGCCTAGAACCCACGATGATCCCGTCAGACCAACCCGTGGTGGAAAACCCCGTCCGATGATCCAGCGCACGCTAGCATAGATCCCCCGATGATCCCGTCGGACCAACACGAGGTGGACATACAATAACGACATACATGTATGACAATATGTATAACAACAATACACAAAACAATTAAGGTACTTGCCTCGATTTGAAGACAAGAACAATACTTCCACGAAAATGAACACTCGAAGGTCGTCCTCCTCAATCAATCACGTAACGAGACCAAACCTTAACAAAAGAAATGATATAGGATTTATCTCACGTCGTACGAATGTTTAACAATTCGATTAACGGCCAAGAGTTCATAAAATGCAATCTGCCTGAACTACTTAGCGCACGCTAAGTACTCTGTGTAGCGTGCGTTAAGTCTGCTCGATAGCGCACGCAAATAACAAAGCCTAGCGTACGCTAACTATGTATGGTCAGTACTTCACTGATCAGTCGACTGACTCGTCTGATGGCTTAGCGTACGTTACATACCAAATGTAGCGTACGCTAACTCGTGCTCGATAGCGCACGTTAATCTTCATAACATAGCGTGCGCTATCTATGCATGACAGTTTACTGCTGATCAGGAAACTGTTCTCGCCAGGATCGAAACAATGAAATCTTCCGTGATAATTCATGTTACCTCCATGAATACCATGTTCATACCCTTATGAATGATTTTACGGATAATGACAACTTCGGATTCAAGGATATGCATACCAATATAAAACTATATTCCATTACGACTACAAATCTTCATACGACAATTCGAAAGGCTTAACGGTTGATATCAACACCTTTATATCAATCAATATTATCATGCTGAAGTTGTTAAACGCTCCATCTATACTAGATAAATCTTTCCATGATCAATCCTTTAGATTTATCTAACAATAATGATGTTAAAGTCAAGTCCAAGATTGCTATGAAGTCATCTACTAGATTCGGATTACCAATGATAGAAGCTTCATTTACATATTCAATGTAATAATATTCGAATCATGAAGAGCATAATCCAGGTACTTAAGGCTCATTCATCTCAATATTCCAAACATGGTGTACTTTAGATAATTCACTTATGAAAATCAATATCTCATTACTATGATCATCCAAATCGTTAGAATCCAACTCTAAGTCTGGAGATAGATTGAACATACCTTAATATGATGAAAATCATTGAACCGTAAGGTAGAATCCGACTCCGGTTGGTTGTATGTCACTCCAAGGTGCTATTCCACTTCAATGAATACTCCCAAGTGATAACCAATATACAAACACCAACAAGATGTGTTCTAAGTGTGTAGGAGGATTATTTCAGCTCTCTGAACTCTCAAGGATGAAGAATAGGCGAAAGAAATGAAAGCCAAAACGGTTGTTGTCCCATTTATAATATTCTGCACTTTAACAAGTTAGCGCACGCTACTAAGCATTCCTTAGCGTGCGCTAATAATGGTTGACTTCAGAATTGTCCGGGCTCGTCCGCGGAAATCTTATCCGGACCCATGTCCCGGCTGGCGCATGTGCTAGCTGTCCCGCTCAATAATTGAGTTCTTAGCGCACGCAACTCCTACCTGCCTAGCGTGCGCTAATAGTAGCCCGATAGCGCGCGTTAAGATACATTCTTAGCGTGCGCTATCACGAGTTTGCATGAGAAATTTTGTATGCTTCTATACTTATGTACAATGATACCAATGCAAGAATTATCATACTCCAATAATCAAAACCACAAATCCGAATAATACAGGGTTTGAATACAGATGAAATACACCGTTATAAATCCGGATATTACATTCACCACCTTCATCTGAGTTCTCAAATGTCATGTTATCTGTTGATCGAAGTTTACAATGACGAAAGTAGTTCGCAATTGTATTTACACGAACATCCATAGTCCATGCTGAAATTGCAAGATTCATTGCATCTAATACATTTATTTTTGCTGGATTTGGAACCCCTAATTCATAACCCTCCAAAAGACTTCTATAAAATCGACGACGATAATGCATCTTAAAAGATCGTATGATCCTCGCGTCACAAGGTTGAATTTTTGAAGTTGTGTTTGGTGGCAAAAAAAATAATTCAACATTTCGTAATCCTTCAATAATTTTTGTATGAGCAGGGCAATTATCCACAATCAAGAGAATTTTTCTTCCAACCATTTTTTTTATCAAGTTGGCGAACATATTCTTCAAATAACACACCAGTCATCCAAGCTCGTTTGTTAGCACGGTACTCACAGTTCAGACTCTTCAAGTTTACATTCTTGAAGCACCTTGGTTTAGCATATTTCCCAATAATCCATGAAGGAAGTTTTTCCGAACCGTCCTCATTACAGCAAATAGCAACAATTAGTCTTTCCTTGTCTTGTTTTTTCCCTTCAAGCTGCATTGTTGCAAGGGAATGATCCGGTTGAAGTCGAAAAAACAAACCCGTTTAAGATCAAAACATGTAAATAATTACATCACTAAAGTACAAAATATAAAATAAAATAATAAAAAAACAAACCTCTTTCATCCATATTAAATATGTCTTTCATTTCAAATTGATCAACTTTGTCTCTTATGGATTTTAATTTGTCCTCCATGCACTCCATTTCAACAGATCCACTCTCTCCGAAATGCCGGAAATTTTTAATTCCATATCTTGCTTTGAACTTTCCAAGCCAACCAATAGAAAAAGTAAAGTCTCGAGTATCCACTGGATACATATCTTTCATGAACTTTTTCGCCTTCTCGATGTTTAGTTCACCTGTCATATTCACATGTTCTTGATATTGAAGAATCCATTCATAGAGAGATTTTTCTAGGTCAGGAAATTTTGCCGGTTTGTGTCGCTTAACATCGCCTCTTTTGGGAGCAAGTGAGAGATACTCTAAAGAACGCTTAACTGTATTAGATATTGTCGCTTGACTCACCTGCAAACCATAGTTACTATGAACCCATTCTTGCAATTGCTTTTGAGTGAGACTTGGATTATCCTTGTTGTGCTTGCATAATGCTCTTCGAATCTCGTCTGTCATTGTTGTTTTTTTCACACCTTTAAGATGGGAAGCCATGTTGTGTGTATGATTTGTTTGTGTTAACCTATTTTGATCTTGTATTTATATAGAAAATATTTTTAATGTCCATAAAGTGATACATTGAACACAAGAAGTATAATAAGGTGGGAGATTGAAGGTTTCTTTCAAATTGGGCCGTTCATTTGATATACATGCATTGTATACAATAATTAAGTGGAAGCTTGAAAGGTGTTTGTAAACTAAGTATTCTAAAATATTAATTAATATATAAATTAATAATTATTAATTTATCGATTAATTAATAACTCTTTTAATTAATAAATTTTGATGGTCCCAAGTGTATTATATTATAGAGTTTCTACTGTATTTCTCTTTTTTTTTTTCATAGTGTTGACTTTTATTTTTGTTGTTTATTTATTTCAGGTTTGATTCTCACAGAAGATCAATTAAAAAATTTGTGTTTGTGTGAAATTGAGCATGTAATGCAACGAAGGGGTAGATACCTTCGTGAGTATCCCAGCATGCCATATCTTGAACATGTTGACATTTTTTTTATGGAAATCAACTCATATATGATGAGTTGGCGTATGATAGGGATGTACTTACAGTCGAACATAATTTATTCTAGGGCATGTTGAATCATGAACTGCGTCGTGTGTATAATACTATCATGCGGGCGGTTGATAGTCAAAGCGGGGGCATTTATTTTTTGTATGGTTATGGTGGATCCAGTAAAACTTTTGTTTGGAATACACTTTCTGCAGCTATTCGTTCTAGAAGTGGAATTGCGTTGAATTTTTTGTCGAGTGGCATAGCTTCATTACCATTACCAGGTGGCAGAACAACTCATTCTAGATTCGCGATTCCTTTAAATTTGAATGAGATATCTACTTGCAACATAAAGCAGCCAAGTGAACTTGCTGAGCTTATTGAAAAGACGAATCTTACTATATGGGATGAAGCGCCAATGATGAATAGGTTTTATGTTATTGTAGTTATTTTTATCATTCATTTTTTTCTATATAAATGTTATTATTATTGGTAAATATTACTGCATATTTTGTTTTTGTTTGAAGTTATATATGAATCTGATTGTTTTTATCATTCATTTTTTTTTGCAGGTTTTGTTTTGAAGCTCTTTATCGAAGTTTGCTTGATATCATGCGTAATAAAAGACCCGAAACATATAATGAGCCCTGTGGGGGTAAGATTATTGTATTTGGTGGAGATTTTCGACAAATATTACCTGTTATTCCTAAGGTACTAGACAAGATATTGTTCGTGCCACCATTAGTTCATCAGCGATTTGGAGACATTGCAAGGTTTCGTGCTTGACAAAACATAAGCGATTGCAAAATTGTTCAAATGACGATGATGTTGATGATTTCCGAAGCTTTTCAAATTGGTTGACGTCCATTGATGATGGTACGTTGGGTGGTAATAGTGATGGTGAGATCGATATTCAGATTCTCGATGATTTGTTGATAACTGAATCTGATGATTTTATTCGTTTGATTGTTGATCCCACATATCCAGAGTTTTATGATCATATTGGAGATCTGTCATGTTTGCAAGTTAGAGCAATTTTGACACCTACTTTAGAAGAAGTTGATTGAATAAATGCGTATATGGTGTCCACGCATAATACGAATGAAAGAGTTTATCTTAGTTCAGATTCCATTGCCACTACGGATAGGGGAATAAGTACATTTGAACAAATGCATTCCGTAGAATACTTGAATAGCATAAATTCCTCGGGCGTACCTAATCATCAACTAAAATTGAAGGTTCGTACTATTTCCCAAATACTTTAATTAAAATAATTTATTCCAAATATTTTGTGTGAATTGATATAATTTTTTCCAACTCGATTATATGGTGATTCAAATCTTTAATATAAGTTCAAAAGTTAAAAAATTAATAGTAATTTGTTTTTCTTTATGAAGGTGGGAAAAATGCACAAATGTACCATGTGTTCTCATAAATATGCACGGATGTAATAAATTGCACAGATGTACCTCGTGTTCTTTATAACTATGCACACACACCCTTCTGCCGTTAATTTTAACAAAGGTTGGTGTTCAAGTGATGCTGTTGCGGAATATTGTTCACATAGCCGGTCTTTGTAATGGAACTAGATTAGCTGTTACTAAGCTTAGATCTTATGTTATTGAAGCAACAGTACTTGGAGGAAATAATGCAGGCGACATTGTTTATATTTCTAGAATGACTCTTACTCCTTCCGATGCAAGATTTCCTTTTCGATTTCAAAGGAGGCAATTCCCGCTTATGGTTTCAAATGCTATGACCATTAATAAAAGTCAAGGACAGTCACTTTAAAATGTTGAAATATTTTTGAGGAGATCGGTATTTACTCATGGATAGTTATATGTGGCGGTTTCTAGGGTGACTAATAGGCGTGGATTAAAATATTAATTTTCGTTGAAAATGGAAATCTAACCAATAAAACCACCAATGTGGTTTATAAGGAGATTTTTCAAAATGTATAATTTTGTTGTCAATTGAGTTGTACAATAGGTAATATTTTATATATTTTCATTTTGTTATTTATATTCGCATTGCTTATTTAATAGATCATGTCTTACAAATATCATGCATCGCATGGATGTAAGTACTAGTTCCCTTAATATGAATTCAGTTTCATCACATGCCGTTTCTCTCTCCTCGTTAATTATTTATAGTAATTAAATCCCCTAAAATCTAATAGGAGTTGGATGAACTCGAATCGTTCCGCTCAACTCTATGTTAAACTACAAATAACAACGATCGAGTGAGGGAGGTACTCGACCAAAATGGCATTAAAATAACAAAAAAAAGGTTGGGGGATGACGACCTAGGCTGGGTAGAGCTTCATGGATGACCAAGCTCCAAAGTTTACCAAGTGGTTACCCAATTAAAACTTGCCACTTGTCATGATGATTTATTTTACTTTTATTTTTAGATATTAAGATAAAATATAAATATTTTTTGCATATGCTGTAAAAGAAAAGCAAAATTCATGAAAAAAATCTATAAATAGAAATCCTTTTCTTATATTTCTGCAAACAATAATTATATTCTTCTTTATGTTACTATTGTATATTTTATTTAGTGAGAATTAATTTTTAATACCAAATCATAAAATTGACAAGTTTTATATCCCCATTCTTGAGAGTATAAGTTTTTTGTACCATTTTACTTAAAAAGGCTAAAATATCCTCCCAAAAGTTGTAATGTTGACTTTCTCTTTTCTTTTGTATTTTATTTAATTTAAACTATTTTTCTTTTCTTTTTTCTTTTTCCATTTTACTCATATCCTCTACCAATTGATATTAATGTTCAACAACCAAAATTTAACTACAACCTATACGTCAAAACATACACAACCATTTTTGACAAAGGGTCTCTCAAAAATCTTATGAAAATCACAAGATTATTCGAAAAAAAAGTTGAGGTTCAAATAAGACTTCATTTATCGTGCTTCTGGGTTCATAAAGAAGGTATGCATCAATATTTTACCGCTGGAATTTTTTTTTCCGACAAGTTCTTTCGGACATGATGGTTCCAAACGATGGCAAGCCACTGTGTAAAACGGTCGTGTCCAATGCCTTGACATCATGTGCACAACTAACGTGTCCACGATAATTGAATGCGATCGTCTACAATCGTGTGCAACGTGTAATATTCGCGATTTTGATTTTCAGTAAAATTCTTTTTTTGGCAGGAGTCCGTTTTAATGGCTCGCTTGTGACTGTTTCGTCATTATGAGAATTATTAATTCTGCACTTTTTGACATCCGAGTTCATTTCGGTGTCTTTTTGTTGAGTTCCGTGCTTCTTATCGACTTTTCCGCACTTGAGTTCGATCCTTCCGAATCTCGTTCGAAACTATTGTTTCGTATTTCCTGTAAGTCCGTTTAACCTTGTTAGACGCATTTGGAACTTCGCTTTGGTTATTCAATCACGTATCGTGATTTTTCGGACGTTTGGGCCGTTTTGTAATTTCCCAAAGTTTTGGGTATTTATTTTCATACTCATCTTTACCTATCTTCGGTTGTCGGAATCATGTGTTTCTTTAATGCTTAAACTCGTGTTTTGATTGTTGTACTACTCATCTTGTTCGACCGTAGTAATTCGTGTTCATCGCGTTCCGCGATCCTTTTCGAATCTAACATCTGGCAGCTGTTCTGTACTGCCAGATGAATAACATACGTTACCATCATGTGTACCGTACGCTAGCGATGCCTTCCTTACGTACGTAATGCATCCTTCATTACATACGTTAGAGTGTTCAGGATTTCGGGCAGTAGCGTCTGGATGGCTCTTACGTACGTAAGGGCTTGCACCTTACGTACGTTAATCATCTAACGTACGCTAGGTTTTTCTCCTAATGTATCGGGAGTCTATTTATGCTGAGGGTTTGTAACACCCCCAGATTTAACCGGAAATATTACAGCGCCGTGGGCCCCGAGATGGAACCCACAAGGCTAAAAGAAATTTTCGCAAATATTTACAAATGCCCAAGAGGCCAACGTCGGTACTATCTTTAAAAATTCACAAAGACATATAAAATCCATTTATCAAAAACCGTCGTAAAAACTCTTTTGAAATCGCAAGGCCAAACAGCCGACACTCAAAAGTTTAGAAAACGATTTCCAAAGTAACCTCAGTTACTAGATACAAAAGAGCATTTCAAAATACTCACGCAGCGGAAAATAGACCAACCATAAAGATACTCTAGCAGCGGAATACAAGAACCAATCAAGAAACTCAATGCACACAACATGTCCTAGCCAGTATCCTCCGAGAAGCTCATCTCTTCACGACCGCTACAAGCTCGATACTCCGAGAACCTAAAAAGAAATCCCACGACGGGGTCAGCCATAATATCCAACAATGATAACTGTCACATCACATTAATAATAACATACCAATGAGAATACAACATAAGAATACGACCAACGTAATCTTACCGCCATGACTTTGCTTACTCAAGAAATTCTCATCAGAATAACCATTATCACATTTCACATCCTGTACTCGATTAACCAATAAACTCGAACATAATATCTGTATTGTACCTCAAACAATACTCAAGATTCTCAAACTATCATCACCAACTCACGATACGGAAATATACCATTACCGACCAATACGATCCATCGAATAACATCATCAAATCCCAAGACGATAACCGATTTTCCATCAAAGACAAATACCAAGGAAATACGGAACATACCTCGAGATATGAAGTGCCACGACAATCATATCACTAATCCGAGATCGATCAATGCAATACGAACACGGTCCTAAGACAAGACCTACAAATGCATACTCATATGACCACGTCAATATGATCACAAAGAATATCAATCATGTATACTCAATGGAAATCCGACGATCCAGCGCTCAAAGATAGATCCCTTTGTTGATCCTATCGATCAACATAAGGTGGATAACTAACAATACACATATGAACAACAACATATGATACAATCAATGATGCGAATTCACAAGATTCCATCAACACAATCGGTAATCCAACGATCCAGCGCCTCAAAGATAGATCCCCATGATGATCCCGTCGAACCAACGCATGGTGGAAAACTCCGTCCAACGATCCGGCCTCAAAGATAGATCCTCATGATGATCCCGTCGAACCAACGCATGATGGACATTCGATCCAGCGCCCTTAGCATAGATCCTCATAATCCCATCGGATTATTTACACAACATAAACAACACATGCATACACATATGCAAATCAACACGTTCATCAACATGAACAACATAACATGCACGACAACATGAAAATTTACTAGACGACTTCATGTTCAACAACATGAAAGAAAGTGTACGAGACCAAAATAAATAACATTAAACCATAATCAATATGGAATACTTGCCCCGAGTCCTTCGGGAGCAACCTCGATGTCCAATCATCACCGACGATTATCCTCAATGCTCGGCGTTCCCAAACGCATAATGAACTATAGATACTCATATCCTCGTCTTTACCATAATGTAACCTCGATACTCGAACATACCAATAATCGAGATAAAGCATATACATTATGATTTACCTCCCGAATCGAAAGAACGATATGCGATCCGAATACCCGAGTTCACAATAATAATCATCGCTATATGCATTATAAACGAAATGAAATCAAACCATTCATTAAATATTATAATCGCGCAAGTAATAACTTGCCTCGATACCGATACCGCGAAGCTGCTGCCGAACACACTGCCTTTGTCTACGAGCTCCTCATCCCCGATCAAAAGCAATACAATGGACATACTCGAACACAACCGCAATATCTGGTTATAATCACCGATCAATAATCTCAACCTATCGAAGAAATCAAATAACACATATCCGATAATGGTCAACAACTGAGAAAACTAACCAATCGAACTCAACGGTTCAACACAACCTCGAATAAACACAGTCAGAACCAACCAAGTCAAACCATCACGAATTCCTAATCAAAACACAAAAATATCAGATCGTCGCCTACTTAGCGCACGTTAATCACCTAACGTAGCGTGCGCTAAGTTGCCTGTTAGCGCGCTAGGCAAGAACGTAGCGCGGCGCTAATGTCAGTGCAAAGGCATGCATTTCAAGCATCGTCTAACATTTCATCATGTCAATGATCAACTCATCTCGATATAAGGATTTCATAACAATCATGACATATAATTCAATAGCTCTTCAAGAACACGAATTATCCAGATTCACGTTCATGATTCATAAAATGATAAAATCCGATGTGTTCTAACATCTAAAAATCCTTATTCATCATGTTCTTCGACATACAATTCACATAACTTCAAGAATCACAATAGCACCACCATAATCGTTACCATACGAAGTAACCAACGACAAAACATCAAAAATCCGATTTGAAGAAGGGAATTACATCAACATATATCTTGACTTCCATCCAAAACCACACGAAACATATCAATACTCATATATTGATAACAACACTAACTTAGTACGGTAATCCAACTCGTTGTCATGCTCATCAACTTGTTTATATGATAATCATCAACTCATATACAATCCAAAACGAAATCTCAAAGTGAAGAGTAATTACCTTTTTGAAGGAATGGATTGATTTCCACGAATCACCAATGATTTCAAGAACAAAGCTTTACTCCATGATTTCCATCTTTAATCTTTTTAAAGAGGATCATCCCTCAGTGTTTAGGAACTCCAAATGTTCTCCCAAGGTTGTCTCTATCGGGTGAAAGGAAAGAAATGGAAGAAATGTTTCATGACACCCATTTGTCCCTTTATATAGAATACCTTACTAGCGTGCGCTAAACCCTTATGTTTAGCGTGCGCTAGCCTTAGCGTGCGCTAACTGACTTTGTTAGCGTGCGCCATCGGGCCTGCAGGCTACTGTCTTGCTTCATAAACTAGCTTACGTACGTAATGCCCATGCATTAACGTACGTAAAACATCATGTCTAGCGTACGCAAGTCTTTACTCTTAGCGTGCGCTATCCGAAGTTGACTTACTACAGTGTTCACCTACCACTCGCCCCCACATTCCGACAGCATCTTACAAGGATAAGATTCCTTGTTGACTGATATATATTTAGCGTGCGCTAAGCCTAATCTTTAGCGTGCGCTAATACTTCAGGACAACAACCGTTGACTTACGAGAACGTGCGCCAAAGCAATGGTCCATACGCAGATTCCTTCCGATTCGACCAGACTAGCGTACGCTAACCTATGAATGTAGCGTGCGCTAATCCTGCACGATAGCGTGCGCTATACTTGAACATTAGCGTGCGCTAATCAGGCTATACTTAGCCATTTTCCAATTCTCCTCGTCCGCCTCGACATACTAATTACGGACATACGGCATACTGAATACATGTACTGAATCCAATAACATCATCATACGATATACCCAATATCAAAAGTACGACAACCTGATACACAATATCCTCAAATGTAACTGTCGACCAAATACGACAATTATACCGACACTGATATCTCAGTCCTTTATTTATTTTATCCCTACTGTACAGATTCCACGCTGTACAATATAACTCGGATAAAATAATATTAAACAACAGTAATAAAAATTCCGGATATTACATTCTACACCCCTTAAAATAAGTTTCGTCCTCGAAACTTGCAATCCATCATAAAACGAACAAACATACTGTTTAACCCAAAATATCCCAAAACCATCACGACACTGATCAAATCATCATTATTCTGAATAGCCAAAACCGCATACTTACAAATACGCAGGTCGACGATCTCCGGAGATACTAGCCAGCAATCTCACTGTACAGTCTCAATACGCTTACGATCACAATTCCCTGAGTCTCTACAAAATATATCATCTTCGGATGAAACAATCTGCCCGAATCAAATCTTGTCTGCCTGATTGCATAATCAAGTCCCAATTCCGATCAGACAAATAATGCACAATACATCTACAAAACAACTGCCCAAAACAACGACACGAATCCCGAAACATCAACACAAAATCCGAACGCTCAAATGATCACCAACAATGATCAATAATCAATCGAATTTTATCATCGACATGATAAATTCTAATATGACCAACCAGAGGTCAAAACACAATCGAGAATATCATCAACGTGATAAACTCCAATATTACTAATGAACGAAAATCGAGAATACCTTCACACGGTAAACTCCAACAGGATCAACACAGAACCACAGAAACAGATATATGAAAGAATAACATTCTCAAAACGACAAGTCAACCACGCACAGTAGATCTCAATAAACACACCCAACTAGCGAACATTTCCCTCGGCATACGAACAACGAATCGCAAATCGACGAACATACCAATTCATACAAGGAGTGGGAACGACCACTCAATATCCAAAACAACCAGCATGGGGTCACCATCCCCAAATTTACACTTACAAAGAAATCATTCAAAGATCACTATGGTAAAATCGCGCTACTACTGTGCCAATGGAATCACATAGCACATATGTTCCGGTTTCACCAAAATCCCAAGTTTCCAAAATAATATTATGTGCATGAATCTACAACACGCAACATATTTCTCTTATCCGATAACTCAACCGATCATCACCGGATAATCAAACTAACATACTGAAGTTCGAATTCCTTTTCCATCGTACCATCAATATGATGATATGCACTAAATGCGTATGTATATCCATCACATTTTCAAAACCAGTTTGAAATCATAAATTCTTGTCACGAAGACAATTTTCGAAAGTTCTTTCAAGAGTTTGAAAACTCAAAACATAAATTTTGGTAAGACCACAAAATCAATTTTCGAAAAATTTAACTTGGCTCGATGGTGCCAAGTATTCGATAAAAAAAATTCTTTTCGAATATACGCGATTAAATAAAATGGAATCATGCAAATGATTGACCACAACCATACTCCTGTATACTAATTCGGCTCGTCACAATCCACTGACATTCCAACGGAAACCACATGACCGAGTTCCAAAACCTCAATATATAGACTCCGATAAAAACTCCTTTTCCACCCATGACTCGTATCGTCAACCATTTACCCATCCTGGATCACCTCAAATATGATATGACAAAACGTTGGAACAAATCAAGCAAATCAAACACGGCGAAAGACTTCCCGAGAGGTTCCATTTGAACAAGTAAACCAAAGCCTCGAAAGGCGGAAATAACATAAGTAAACGATTGGTAAAGTGTTTTACAGATCTCGGGAGTTTTAGAAAACATGAAAGGCTTTTGAAGCATTAGGGTCTCAGCCCGTATCTTGTTCCACATTACAAGAAGTTTAAAAAGTAGAAAACTCTTTTTGGACCCCAAGTACTGAGTTATAAAACCATTTCAAAATCGATTGGGTCTCGGCCCAAAATCATTTTCCGTAAAACATCCGTAAGACATTCATTTTGAAAAGTATCATTTTCAAATGCTCAAAAACAGTTCATATATATCACAAAATGAACTAACATGACTACATGTTCTTCTCGACAATCCATAGCCCTTCTCCCGAATACACAATTTCGTTCCAGAATCTAACCAACATACTGATTCTCGAAATCATAACTCCTCAAGATCATCAATCCTGTCCCAACTCTGTCACCTTATACTGTAACGCATAATATCTACTGAATCTCAAAACGTATCAACTTAGAACGGCAATAAATCTCAATGAAATTCAAAAATCCAAATACTTACAGATCGTGAAGCCGACGATTCCCCGTGATACTGGCACATGTCTCGGCCCTAGAAAATACTCGACACGAACATTTTCAAAACACACGTTGACAAACTCAGTTTGACTCAAGGACACAATACCTCTCATTCCAGAGAATCTCGTTTAACACCGTTTGGAAAAGTTTATAACAACCCCAATACTACACTGGCAAATCGCATAACCCATAAGCCCGAGTGAACAACAAAAACTCACGGCTCCAATATTTGTCAATTGACAACTCGAATGACGCGACAAAAACACGACCCAACTCGACCCAAATGCCTAGGTTTTCTCAACCTAAGGCTTCGATACCATATTCTGTAACACCCCCAGATTTAACCGGAAATATTACAGCGCCGTGGGCCCCGAGATGGAACCCACAAGGCTAAAAGAAATTTTCGAGAACATTTACAAATGCCCAAGAGGCCAACGACGGTACTATCTTTAAAAATTCACAAAGACATATAAAATCCATTTATCAAAAACCGTCGTAAAAACTCTTTTGAAATCGCAAGGGCAAACAGCCGACACTCAAAAGTTTAGAAAACGATTTCCAAAGTAACCTCAGTTACTAGATACCAAAAGAGCATTTCAAAATACTCACGCAGCGGAAAATAGACCAACCATAAAGATACTCTAGCAGCGGAATACAAGAACCAATCAAGAAACTCAATGCACACAACATGTCCTAGCCAGTATCCTCCGAGAAGCTCATCTCTTCACGACCGCTACAAGCTCGATACTCCGAGAACCTAAAAAGAAATCCCACGACGGGGTCAGCCATAATATCCAACAATGATAACTGTCACATCACATTAATAATAACATACCAATGAGAATACAACATAAGAATACGACCAACGTAATCTTACCGCCATGACTTTGCTTACTCAAGAAATTCTCATCAGAATAACCATTATCACATTTCACATCCTGTACTCGATTAACCAATAAACTCGAACATAATATCTGTATTGTACCTCAAACAATACTCAAGATTCTCAAACTGTCATCACCAACTCACGATACGGAAATATACCATTACCGACCAATACGATCCATCGAATAACATCATCAAATCCCAAGACGATAACCGATTTTCCATCAAAGACAAATACCAAGGAAATACGGAACATACCTCGAGATATGAAGTGCCACGACAATCATATCACTAATCCGAGATCGATCAATGCAATACGGACACGGTCCTAACACAAGACCTACAAATGCATACTCATATGACCACGTCAATATGATCACAAAGAATATCAATCATGTATACTCAATGGAAATCCGACGATCCAAACGCCTCAAAGATAGATCCCTTTGTTGATCCTATCGATCAACATAAGGTGGATAACTAACAATACACATATGAACAACAACATATGATACAATCAATGATGCGAATTCACAAGATTCCATCAACACAATACCGGTAATCCAACGATCCAGCGCCTCAAAGATAGATCCCCATGATGATCCCGTCGAACCAACGCATGGTGGAAAACTCCGCCCAACGATCCAGGCGCCTCAAAGATAGATCCTCATGATGATCCCGTCGAACCAACGCATGATGGACATTCGATCCAGCGCCCTCAAGATAGATCCTCATAATCCCATCGGATTATTTACACAACATAAACAACACAATATGCATACACATATGCAAATCAACACGTTCATCAACATGAACAACATAACATGCACGACAACATGAAAATTTACTAGACGACTTCATGTTCAACAACATGAAAGAAAGTGTACGAGACCAAAATAAATAACATTAAACCATAATCAATATGGAATACTTGCCCCGAGTCCTTCTGAGCAACCTCGATGTCCAATCATCACCGACGATTATCCTCAATGCTCATGCCCAAACGCATACAATGAACTATAGATACTCATATCCTCGTCTTTACCATAATGTAACCTCGATACTCGAACATACCAATAACTGAGATAAAGCATATACATAATGATTTACCTCCCAGAATCGAAAGAACGATATGCGATCCGAATACCCAGAGTTCACAATAATAATCATCGCTATATGCATTATAAACGAAATGAAACTGAAACCATTCATTAAATATTATAACTGCGCAAGTAATAACTTGCCTCGATACCGATACCGCGAAGCTGCTGCCGAACACACTGCCTTTGTCTACGAGCTCCTCATCCCCGATCAAAAGCAATACAATGGACATACTCGAACACAACCGCAATATCTGGTTATAATCACCGATCAATAATCTCAACCTATCGAAGAAATCAAATAACACATATCCGATAACGGTCAACAACTGAGAAAACTAACCAATCGAACTCAACGGTTCAACACAACCTCGAATAAACACAGTCAGAACCAACCAAGTCAAACCATCACGAATTCCTAATAAAAACACAAAAATACTGCACTGTCTGCCTACTTAGCGCACGTTAATCACCTAACGTAGCGTGCGCTAAGTTTCCCCCGTTAGCGCGCGCTAGGCAGTAAACGTAGCATGCGCTAATGCTGTGCAGTGGCATGCATTTCAAGCATCGTCTAACATTTCATCATGTCAATGATCAACTCATCTCGATATAAGGATTTCATAACAATCATGACATATAATTCAATAGCTCTTCAAGAACACGAATTATCCAGATTCACGTTCATGATTCATAAAATGATAAAATCCGATGTGTTCTAACATCTAAAAATCCTTATTCATCATGTTCTTCGACATACAATTCACATAACTTCAAGAATCACAATAGCACCACCATAATCGTTACCATACGAAGTAACCAACGACAAAACATCAAAAATCCGATTTGAAGAAGGGAATTACATCAACATATATCTTGACTTCCATCCAAAACCACACGAAACATATCAATACTCATATATTGATAACAACACTAACTTAGTACGGTAATCCAACTCGTTGTCATGCTCATCAACTTGTTTATATGATAATCATCAACTCATATACAATCCAAAACGAAATCTCAAAGTGAAGAGTAATTACCTTTTTGAAGGAATGGATTGATTTCCACGAATCACCAATGATTTCAAGAACAAAGCTTTACTCCATGATTTCCATCTTTAATCTTTTTAAAGAGGATCATCCCTCAGTGTTTAGGAGCTCCAAATGTTCTCCCAAGGTTGTCTCTATCGGGTGAAAGGAAAGAAATGGACGAAATGTTTCATGACACCCGTTTGTCCCTTTATATAGAATACCTTACTAGCGTGCGCTAAACCCTTATGTTTAGCGTGCGCTAGCCTTAGCGTGCGCTAACTGACTTTGTTAGCGTGCGCTATCGAAGCCCAGAGGCTACTGTCTTGCTTCATAAACTAGCTTACGTACGTAATGCCCATGCATTAACGTACGTAAAACACCATGTCTAGCGTACGCAAGTCTTTACTCTTAGCGTGCACTATCCGAAGTTGACTTACTACAGTGTTCACCTACCACTCGCCCCCACATTCCGACAGCATCTTACAAGGATAAGATTCCTTGTTGACTGATATATATTTAGCGTGCGCTAAGCCTAATCTTTAGCGTGCGCTAATACTTCAGGACAACAACCGTTGACTTACCAGAACGTGCGCCGAAAGCAGCCGGGTCCATACGCAGATTCCTTCCGATCTGATCTGTACTAGCGTACGCTAACCTATGAATGTAGCGTGCGCTAATCCTGCACGATAGCGTGCGCTATACTTGAACATTAGCGTGCGCTAATCAGGCTATACTTAGCCATTTTCCAATTCTCCTCGTCCGCCTCGACATACTAATTACGGACATACGGCATACTGAATACATGTACTGAATCCAATAACATCATCATACGATATACCCAATATCAAAAGTACGACAACCTGATACACAATATCCTCAAATGTAACTGTCGACCAAATACGACAATTATACCGACACTGATATCTCAGTCCTTTATTTATTTTATCCCTACTGTACAGATTCCACGCTGTACAATATAACTCGGATAAAATAATATTAAACAACAGTAATAAAAATTCCGGATATTACAGGGTTGACCGATTTCGGGTCATTTCTTCCTCCTTTCTCCTTTGCTGTGTTTTTGGCTATTTGGGGTAGATTGGACGAGCTTGCATCGGCCTTTGATGGTAGTAATCGTCTCGGTGGGCTTTCTTTGTGTTCATCATCATCTATTCATCCTTTTCCTCCGAATCAAGGTATTTTCTAAATTCCTAGATTTGTGAGATTTGGGGATTTGTCTTGATTTCGTGATTTTAATTCGAGATCGATGGTTCTATTGTTGTTACCTAGTCTTATTGATCATAGCCCACGGTTTGGGAAAAATGCAGAAATATACCCTGTGTTCTCATAAATATGCACGGATGTATCCTGTGTTTTATAAATTGCACAGATGTACCTCGTGTTCTTTATAACCTTGCACACACGCCATTATGCCGTCAATTTTAACAGAGATGAATAGAAAAGGTGAAATCCCCATCATATACCCATATAATAACAACACGTGATGGTGGTGGTGGCCGGAGATGGTGGCCGGTGATGGTGGTCATAGGTGGTGGTGGTGGATGGAGGTGGCAGCCGGAGGTGGTGGCCATAGGTGGTGGCCGGTGGTGGTTGACGGAGGTGGCGGCCGGAGGTGGTGGCTGGTGGCGGCGGCCGAAGGTGGTGGCTGGAGATAGTGGCCGGTGGTGGTGGTCGTAGGTGGTGGCTGGTGATGGTGGACGGAGGTGGCAGTCGAAGGTGGTGGCTCGGATAATATAGTCTTTTTGAGAAAATTGGATGGAATGGAGTTGAATTCCTTCTCAATTGTGATGGAATGACCAAATTCATGAATGGTGGAATGTGTGGAATTCAATTCCATTCCATCGGCAAACCAAATGCTTGAATGGAATTTGGTCAACGAAATTGATCATTCAAATCCCTTCAAATTCCGTCGGAATCCTGCGAACCAAACGCCCCCTTAGTGTGTGTTTTGGTTTGTGGAATGGAGAATACAAAATTATTGAGACTATTCAGGACAAAATTTTATTTTATATTAAACTTTGTCTTATTAATTTTCTTATTTATTATATGTATTATTGTGCAAATTTAAGTTTCGAAATGGTAAAGAAAGGTATTGATATTATTCTCAGTGTTAAATATTAAAGAAAGGTATTAATATTATTTTCAATGTTAAATATTAAGTTACAAAGATAAAAAAATTATCATGTTTTTGAACATTTAAAAAGAAAAATTGATACTTCTATGCAAAACCTGAAGAGATACTTAGGAGATTAAAAGAGGTTATATATATTTTACTATTTAGAGGGTATTTTGATAAATTCAGTCAGAAAAATACTTAAATTTACTCCTATAGTCGCACACCAGGCGAGTGAAGAACAATCTCCGTTATGTTGGATGGTTTGGCACTTCCGTGAATAATTATAAAGAACACGGGGTACATTATTGCAATTTATCAAATACAGGATACATCCGTGCAGATTTATGAAAACACAGGGTACATCTGTGCATTTTTTTCCCCCACGGTTTGGAATTCCATATTCCTGTTTTTGTCGGGTTGATTCGTTCTTGGCCGTTTCGGGGAAAACCCTTGCACTTTCATCGTTTGTTCCCTTAATTCAGCGGCTTTGGGTCGTGCTATGGAATTCATTTTTATTGTTGTTATTTTCATTCGTAGTTCATTGTCACGGATTGGTGTTCAGCGGAGTCGTCAGATTCGTCGTCGGTTCGTGTCGCCTCACTTCAGTCGATTCTCCGCGTTTGTGATTATTTGAGGAAAGTACCTTGTCCATACATTTATTGTTTTGTGGATACGATGATCGTGATCGTTTTGGTGTGTTTGTTTGGTTGTTTGGAATGAACTTTCAAAAGATTCAATTTAGCCTCGTTAAAGGCTCTCTTTCAAAACCGTGTGTATTTTGTGAATGATTAAGTAAATTCTATGGATATATTCGATGTTGGTGTTGTGATTTGATAATATACATATATACATATATTATCCCATTTCGGTGCATTGTGACTCGACGTTTGTGTCGTGCTATGTGTTTGTTGCCTTTGGGTGAATTGTTTGGATATCCCTGGCGTACTGTATTATGTGTGTGAATGTGTGGATATGGGCTGGCTCTACGGTGACACATGGCTTGTGATCATGTGATTAGGATGCAACAAGTGATTGATCCAACCGTGAGAGCCTAAGGATACCTATGGTGACACATGGCTTGCGATCATGTGGTCAGGAGACAACAAGTGATTGATCCAACCGTGAGATGACATGGCAAGTGATCACGGTGGTATAAGAAAACCTACGGTGACACATGGCTTGTGATCATGTGGTCAGGAGACAACAAGTGGTTGATCCAATCATGCGATGACGTGGCATGTGCTCACGGTGTTATGTATTTGATTTTGGATGTGTTTTGCTAGGTCGAGTACCTTGGATGTGTTATCGAGATTTCGTATCCTGGATAGTTATGTTTTGTTCACTTTATATCCATCGAGGATATGTGACGTGGGCTTTGAACCCTGTGAATTGTTGTTGGTTTTTATTTGAGAAAGCAAATTTTTGGGCTGTGATCCCTGTTGGTTTTGGAAAGAGAAGGATTCGATAATCCTGAATGGTTTTTGTTAAAACTCCCGATGGCATTTTAAACCATTTTACAAACTGTTTTCGTGATTTGTGATCTTTCTAATTTAGAAAGTTTTACTCAAACTCTTGCCTCGGGAAGTATTTTTCATTATGTTTGAATCTTTGAGGATTCCTGGTTATTATTATTCTTGAAATATGATTTGTATGACTCGTATTTTTGCACTTTGTACTTGCACTAGCAAAATAGTGGAATTTTGTTAACCCCTGAGAAATCCCCGGATGGATGTCTGTATTGCATTCAGGTTTTGGGGAGCATAACACAGGGTTGGCATGAAGGATGATTAAAGATGATTGATACTAATCACATGAGGACCCGTACGATGTCATATTGGTTTAGTTGTACTTTATTTCCCGTTGCAGTATTTATTCCCATTGCATGGGAATGTGTTGTATTTTGACCCCTGCATGGTTATGTATTGAGATTGAGTTGTATTAATTGAAAGACCAAATCGGTCTACTGAGTCATTTTAGCTTTAAAGGCAATGTTGAGATGTTTGATTTTAGTTACCAGCCTGGTAGATCCTTGAGGAAAGGGTATACTGCGTGTAATATCCCTGAGTGGATTGGGGGTGTTACATAAATGGTATCAGAGCCTAGGTTGTGGAAACCTAGGCTGTCGAGTCAAGTTATGTCTATTGAGTCTTGTCTCGTCGAATTTTGTCTGACTGAGTCGTGTCGTGATGCATCATCTGAGTTTGTTGGTCGTGATTAGTATCATAGGGCGATCATCATATTCGTGCGACCTGTAGATGTAAGTCTCCCTTGTTTGTGTTGTGCCTAGTGTGACACGAGCCACTTGGATGATTATTCGTTAAGTGATGGAATCTTTATGTATATTTTTGGTTTCGTGATATATGTTTATTTGACTCTCATATTTGTTTATATGAGGAGTGGTGTCGCTGCCAATGTTTTCTTTTCTTCGACTGTTGATTTTGTCCGCTGCTAATGATTTTCGAAATGATTTGCTCATTTTGCAAGTATCTTGTGAAACCTTTGTGCTTAATATGGAATGGAAATGTATATGTGTGTGATTTGCTCACTCCGGGAGGGTCTGACGAGGCCTCTGGGGAATCCGTGACTTCACTCCGGATTCACGAGATTGTTCGCTAGCCAGTTCGGGAGGGTCCTTAGAGGCCTCGAATGGGACTAGTGGCTTCACCCCGGTCTTAGGCGATGCCTGTGCGTGATTTGATTTATGATTATGGATAGTTCGGGAGGGTCCTTAGAGGCCTCGAATGGGATCAGTGGTTTCGCCCCGATCCTAGGCGGTTTTCAACTGTGGTTATTTGACTGTTTGTTTTCCGGAAAACATATGCCTTGTTTTGATTTTGAAATGACTTGATGCATGTACTATGAAATGTGTAAGCGAATGTTGATACATGTAAGTTTTTGGGCATTCGGGCCTAATGGATTTTTTTTAACCTTGAGTATCTTATAGAATAAATTTCGAGACGTACTTTTAAAATGGATTATTTTCTCGCGGTATTTTCAAGGCGCCCACTAGCGCAACAATATGCTTCAAAATTCTTCTACTCTGAGGACCAAGATATTTTGAGATATTCTCAGTAATTTAGAAAACGCATTTGCTTAGACCCGAAGGTCGAATATTTCTGAAAGTTTTTAACCAAAAGAAAGATGTCCTCATTTTGTCAAATGCAAGACGGTTTTTCAAAGTCTCGATGACGCTGTTTGTATTACTTTTTCGAAACATGATACTTAAGATAAACTAGTGTTTCCAAATTATTTTCAAAAAGGTGGTGTTCGTTTTTAAAACCTATCATTCCTGTTTGCGGTCAGGGAATATGTGCATGACGTTACATTGTTGTTAGGGTGTTAGCCCCCCGAATTGTGATTGAATTGGTGGTGTGAGCGTTGAGTCGTTCGCCACAAATTTGTTGTGTTAGCCCTCTATGAGAGGTGTGATGTTGGTATTGAATGTTGTCGCTTCGTGGTGATTTGCATGTTATCGCACCTGTGCAAGCTGTTAGAGCGTAGGTTTGTATGATTGTGTACATCTGTGATTGTTTCATGATGTTTTGTAATTGTGTGCTGGTTATCGTTCGGGCCGTCGAAATCGCCGAACGATGCCGTCATTGCTGTGATTTTCATATGTGTGTTGCCTTACGATGGTAATCGTGGTATGTGTTATGTGTTATAATTTCCTATGGTGCTGAGTGGTTGCTTATTCAGTATGCCGAGGGGCAGAGGTCGTGGTCGTGGCAACCAGACGCGTGATCAGGATCATTCTGCCGGGGATGGTGTTGGTATCGGTGTTGCTACTATTTTGCAGCAGGTAGCTGCACAACTGACTCAGTTGACTCAAGCAGTTCAACATAATACAGATGCAACCCAGAACATTGGCGCAAATTAGTGGCTCCGAGAAGTGGTTCGTATGAATCTCCCTCGTTTTGCTGGTGCCGCAGATGCATTGGGCTGGGATGGTTGGCTTTTCCAGTTGGAAAAGATATTTGAGGTAGTTGATTGTACAGAAGAACGCAGGCTGCCAGTCGCTCAGTATCTTCTTGACAAGGATGCCGCTAGTTGGTGGGAGGCTGTTAAGTCTCGAGGTCGTGCTGTCATGTGGGCAGAGTTCCAGAGATTCATGAGAGATGAGTTTTGTCTGGAACCGATCAGAAATCAGAGTATTACTGAATTCTTTTCTGCGAAACCGCAAGATGTACCGCTATCTCAAGCTATTATTGACTATAGCAAACAACTCTGCTACGTGCAGGATCAGGTCAGGACAGAGAAAGATAAGATCTGTCATTTTAGTAGGCGAATAAAGCCGGAGATTCATCAGTACATGGAGGGTCTCATTTGTACTTCATTGAGAGAGTATCATAATAGGGCGTTAGCCTATGAGCTATCTGTAGCATCAACTGAGCATATGTCGGAATCAAAGAAACAGAAAACTGTTGGGAACTTTTTAGGAAATCAGGGGAGTGGGCCCCTTGAGGCTGGGACTCCGTGTCGTCATCCTAAGAAGGTTCCTCGATCGCGTGATCAGAGGAGTAGTACCCCTGCAGTGAGTAATGTGAGCATCATGAAGACATGTTATAATTGTAGTCGAGCAGGCCATACCGCGAGGAATTGTCATTCACCGTTAGTCAGCAGTTTCGAGTGTGTACAGGTGGGTCACGGAGCGGTGCATTGCGAGACGATAGCCGAGAGGTTTGGGGATAGAGTCTCCGTATCTGCTACAAAAGGACATGGAGATGCCTAGTATGGGTTTTGAGAATTACGGCGTAGTCCGAATTATTTGTGGTTATCCTTGCGGATCGTTTTGTGTTTATTTTCTATTTTCTTGATTGTGCAAGTTTTCTTATAATAAGTACCTCTTATTTTGTGATTGTTCGGATAATTGACTTGATTGTGTTATCTGTTTGATGACACTCGGCACTTATTGGTTTTATTATGTCTCTGCCTGTGACATTGTGATGGTTGACGTCGAGCGTGATTTCATGCCGTATGTTTCTTTGCGTTTCTTGTAACGTTTAGCCGATGGGCGTTAGTTACACGGTTCTTGTGTATCTCGTTGAGATGTCCCTAGTGGGATATTGCTTCTCCCTACTTGTTTTAAGTTTCGGAACAAAACTTCTTTTAAGGAGGGTAGTATGTAATATCCGCGATTTCGATTTTTGGTAAATTTCTTTTATTGGCAGGAGTCCGTTTTAACGGCTCGCTTGCGACTGTTTTGTCATTATGAGAATGATTAATTCTGCACTTTTTGACATCCGAGTTCGTTTCGGTGTCATTTTGTTGAGTTCCGTGCTTCTTAGCGATTTTTCCGCACTTGAGTTCGATCCGTGCGAATTTTGTTCAGAACTGTCGTTTCGTGTTTCTTGTAAGTCCGTTTAACCTTGTTAGACGCGTTTGGAACTTCGGTTTGGTTATTCGATCACATATCATGATTTTTCGGACATTTGGGCCGTATTGTAATTTCCCAAAGTTTTGGAGATTTGTTTTCACACTCATTTTTACCTATATTCTGTTGTCGAAATCATGTGTTTGTTTAATGCTTAAACTTGTGTTTTGATTGTTGTACTACTCGTCTTGTTCGATCGTAGTAATTCGTGTTCATCGCATTCCGCGATTCTTTTCGAATCTAACATCTGGCAGCTGTTCTGTACTGCCAGATGAATAACGTACGTTACCATCATGTGTAGCGTACGCTAGCGATACCTTCCTTACGTACGTAATGCATCCTTCATTACATGTGTTAGAGTGTTCAGGATTTCGGGCAGTAGAGTCTGGATGGCTCTTACGTACGTAAGGGCTTGCACCTTACGTACGTTAATCATCTAACGTATGTTAGGTTTAGATCCTAACGTACGCAATCTCGGGAGTCTATTTATGCTGAGGGTTAACCGATTTAGGGTTATTTCTTCATCCTTTCTCCTTTGCTGCGTTTTTGGCGATTTGGGGTGGATTGGACGAGCTTGCATCAGCCTCTGATGATAGTAATAGTCCGGGTGGGCTTTCTTCGTGTTCATCATCATCTATTCATCCTTTTCCCCAGAATCAAGGTATTTTCTAAAATCCTAGATTTGTGAGATTTGGGGATTTGTCTTGATTTCGTGATTCTAATCTAAGATTGTTGGTTCGATTGTTGTTACCTAGTCTTGTTGATCATAGCCCACAGTTTGGAATTCTGTTTTCGTATTTTTGTCGGGTCGATTCGTGTTCTTGGCCGTTTTGGGGGAAACCCTTGCACTTTGGTCGTTTGTTCCCTTAATTCAGCAGTTTTGGGTCGTGCTATGGAATTCATTTCCATTGTTGTTATTGTCTTTCGTAGTTCATTATCGTGGATTTCTGTTCAGCGGCGGCGTCGGATTCGTCGTCGGTTCGTGTCACCTCACTTCGGTCGATTCTCCGCGTTTGTGATTATTTGAGGCAAGTACCTTGTCCTTACATTTCTTGTTTTGTGGATACGATGATCGTGATCGTTTTGGTGTGTTTGTTTGGTTGTTTGGAATGAACTTTCAAAATATTCAGTTGAGCCTCGTTAAAGGCCCTCTTTCAAAACCGTGTGTATTTTGTGAATGATTAAGTGAATCCTATGGATATGTTCGATGTTGGTGTTGTGATCTGATAATATACATATATACATATATTATCCCATTTCGGTGCGTTGTGACTCAACGTTTGTGTCGTCCTATGTGTTTGTTGCCTTTGGGTGAATTGTTTGGATATCCTTGGCGTACTATGTTATTTGTGTGAATGCGTGGATATGGGCGGGGTCGACGGTGACACATGGCTTGTGATCATGTGGTCAGGATACAACAAGTGATTGATCTAACCGTGAAAGCCTAAGGATACCTATGGTGATATATGGCTTGCGATCATGTGGTCAGGAGACAACAAGTGATTGATCCAACCATGAGATGACATGGCAACTGATCACGGTGGTATAAGAAAACCTACGGTGACACATGGCTTGTGATCATGTGGTCAGGAGACAACAAGTGATTAATCCAACCGTGAGATGACGTGGCATGTGTTCACGGTGTTATGTATATGATTTTGGATGTGTTTTTCCAGGTCGAGTACCTTGGATGTGTTACCGAGATTTCTTATCTTGTATGGTTATGTTTTATTGACTTTATGTCCGTCAAGGACACGTGACGTGGGCTTTGAACCATGTGAATTGTTGTTGGTTTTTATTTGAGAAAGTAAATCTTTGGGCTGTGATCCCTGTTGGTTTTGGAAAGAGAAGTATTCGATAATCCTGAACGGTTTTTGTTAAAACTACCGAGGGCATTTTAAACCATTTTACAAACTGTTCTCGTGATTTGTGATCTTTCGAATTTGTAAAGTTTTACTCAAACTCTTGCCTCGGGAAGTATTTTTCGTTATGTTTGAATCTTTGAGGATTTCTGGTTATTATTATTCTTGGAATATGATCTGTATGACTCATATTTTGCATTTTGTACTTGCACTAGCAAAATAGTGAAATTTTGCTATCCCCCGAGAAATCGGGGGGTGGATATCGGTATTGCATTCAGGTTTTAGGGAGCATAACACATGGTTGGCATGAAGGAGGATGAAAGATGATCGATACTAATCACATTGGACCCACACAATGTCGTATTGGTTTAGTTGTACTTTATTTTCCGTTGCAGTATTTATCCCCGTTGTATGGGAACGTGTTGTATTTTGACCCCTGCATGGGTATGTATTGAGATTGAGTTGTATGTATTAATTGAAAGACCAAATTGGTCTACTAAGTCATTTTAGCTTTAAAGGCAATGTTGATATATTTGATTTTAGTTACGAGCCTGGCAGATCCTTGAGGAAAGGGTCTACATCGTGTAATATCCCTGAGTGGATTGGGGGTGTTACACAACGATCGTGTTCATGACCAGAAACTTGCACACTATCGCTACACACAGTAGCATCCGACCGTGTGCATCGGTCGTGTCCAAGACAGACCGTTCTAGAATATTGTTCGCTCAGTTTTCTGAATAGTTATTCATCTTTTTCTAATCAGATGTCGTGGCAGCGTAGTTTGATACATCACAGTGGTCATTGGGAGCGATCGACATAAGTAGAAGGGGACTTCTTTTTTGTCTACATCGACACGAGAAAAGTTAGTCGTGCAAACCTCATGGGAATTATCAAAGAGGGTTTGGGTGGTCCAAATGAGTCCGATTACAAATTAAGGTAGTTGACACACATGGCCAAGGGAAACAAAGTAAAAGTCCTATTACGGGGCGATACCTAGATACTTCGATTACTAGTAGAATACAAAGAGGATCCTGAGGTCTATGTTGAGAACAGCAGCTCCTCCACCCTCGAGCTTAATATAGGATGTACCAGCTCGAGAGTAGAGCCCAACAACATAAATTATGACATGCCTTCCAAATATTATCAATATGAAGAAGATGAGGAAGACGAGGAAGATGAGGAAGGTGAGGAGGTGCATACATCCTAAGATGAATATTGTTGTAAAGACTTGCTTGAGCCATTATCTGTAGAGTTTCTTGCTTGGGTTTGCTAACCTGCCCAAATTGATAGGATTATGAGTCGTCGGAACTTCTCATCCGACCATCAATCTGCGAGCGAGCATGAGCATCAACGTTCAATGCGTAATTGGATCATCCATTTCCGACTCCGGTAGTGCTCGGACTTTGGGTTGGGTCGATCAACCCCACCTATCACCAGTCAGCTAGAGGAGGGGTCCACCTTTCGGTCCAGAGTTTGAGGATAACTGTAGAAATGTATCATTTGGAAAACATATTACAGTGTATCACTGATCGTTCCGCCGATAAACGTATAGTGTTTGTCTGTAAGAGTGGGAGAATCAATTGTCAGTTTAGGTTGTGAACTATTAAGGGTGCAACCATTTGGAGAATTATTGAGTTGACCTTGGAGCACAGTTGTCACCCTGACTTGAACCGTGCTGCCGCATGGTCGGTCACTTCTGAGGTTGTCGCCCAATATTTTGCTAAAAGATTGACTGGTGAGGAGGTCACTTTTAGGCCAAATGAGATGATTGCAGAGATGCGTAGGTAGTACGGCATCGACATGCTATACAGTTTTGCTCTCCAAATGAGGAATATAGCGATAGAGAATACATACGACGGCTTTGATGAGTCGTATCAGAGGCTCCCATCTTATCTGTATTTGTTGAAACAGCGTAATCCAGGTATGATTTATGATTTGCAGACGATTCGTGAGGGAGTGCTTTGCCACATGTTCGTTGCACTCGGACAGAGTATTAGGGCATTTGATACGTATCTTCAGCTGGTGATTATAGTTGATGGAACCCACCTGAGGGGAAGGAATAAAGGAACTTTATTTGCAGCCGGCACATTTGATGGGAACGAGCAAGTATTTCCTCTTGCAGTTGGTCTCGGTCCGATAGAGAACGACGAGTTGTGGACTTATTTTCTGTATAACCTGCGCACATGCTACAATCCTATGGAAGATTTACTGATTGTGAGTGACCAACATAAGAGCATTCAGAATGCTGTTTGAGACGTCTATCTAAATGAATTTCACGGGTTGTTCTATAACCATATTGAAAAAAATCTGACCTCCTACGGTTCTCATGCTTTAGGACTCTTTAGAACTGCAGCCTACATGTATCGTGAAAAAGTTTTTCAAACTACTTTTCGAAACTACATATTAAAAGCCCTAATTGGGCTCACAAATGCCTTTCTGAAATTGGGCCAGAGAGGTGGGCTAGGTTCAAGTGTCCGGTACGATGCTATAACTTCTTGACATCCAATGTTGTTGAATGCTTTAATAATCGTATATTATGGGTGAGGCGTTTACCCGTTTGTTCGTTCCTTGAGATATTTCGCCTAATTTTAGAGAATTGGTTTGATGAGAAGTGGGGAGAAGCTGTGTCAAGAGACCATGAGTTGATAATGCTCACTTTTGAAAAGCTCTCTAACTCTGTGCAAGCCAGTCTGACTCTTACTGTCCGAGCTACCACTCCACTTGTTTATAAAGTCGAAGAAAACAAAATTTCTTATGAGGTCGACCTTCAAACCTGGACATGTTGTCGGGAGTTTGATTTGGATCAGATTCCATGTCGTGATGCTGTTGCCGCTATAAGGTAATTATTTTTCTCTAATGTGCACATCATTCAATGTTTTCGTCTATGTGTGTAACATAATGGCTTATTGTAACAGGCGCTCTGGTAATGGTTTGTCTGTGTATGATTTCGTTAGTCGTTATTTCAGGCAACAAGTCCTTAGAGAGATTTATAAGGAGCATATTAATCCTATCCCATATCCTGATGAGTGGCACTGGAGATCTCATCCATTGTTTGCTTACCTCCAGAGGAGGTACGATAAGTCGTCCGACCAAGGATGAGTCGTGCACGGTCCGCTGTTGAAAATTTGGTCGCAGGTAGACGACCTCAGGTATGTGGTAGGTGTAAGGGAACCGAACACAATAGAAAATCTTGTAAATCATTCATTCTTATAGGTGGTGTGGATTTGAATATTCCTCTAGATTACTCGAGAAATGGATGAACAAATGAGGCAAAGGCGCCGACAGAAGAAGAGATTTAGCATTTGTCGTAATGATGACCATGACATAAGGGGATGTCCATACCACGAAACTTTAAATTGCTTATGTATTTTTATATTTGTGAATATCTAGCAACAATCATGTGCTGATATTTTTATCCTCGATGGACTATGTATTGATTCATTATTCCGATTAAAAGTTGAAATGAAATGCATAATTTTGTCTCTATTTTCTTTATCTTTGAATTGAAATTTAAGTGTTCAATGATGTAAAGAAAATGCATAACTTTTGAAATAAAGGTGAATATGGAGGCAAACATTAACCATAACAAAATAACTCAGTTTAAAGAGCAATTGTTTACACCAAAATCATATAACTTTACATTACAAAAGTTCATCACTTTGACCATAACAACTATAATTCACCACCATCATACCAAAATATCTAAGATTAACTTAAAAACCACAATCACTTGGATCCCCTTTTCCCCATCTGCTATTGTTTCTTTAGTCTTGTATCTTCTATATCAACTTCATCTCCACGAACTTCTAAAAGAACTTAAGCTTCTTCTAAAATAACCTCATTTTCATCTACTTTTTAACTTGTCTTCTCAGAAATCTCTAAATCATCATCATCACCATCTAGTATAACTGGAGTGCTCGCAGTATTTTTGAATAGGCCATGTTTCATAAAACACATTAATCTGCAGTAGACAACTACACATACAACAAAATCAAATAGTTGAAATCACACTACATAAACAAAAAACTTACTCTGAGCATTGAGTATCTCCCTCTTTGCCTAGTTCTGTATGGTGGGTTGGGAGGAGGTTGACCGCACTGTCGTGACGCGCCAAAATTAGTGATTTTTATTTTCCTTGGCTTACTTCTACTAACTAGTAGTATCGGCAAGTAAGGGTCGATCCCACGGAGAACGGTAAATCAATTATACTAATTAAGGATTAAATACCTTGTGCAATTAAAATAAAATAAAATGAAAAAAAGGGGGGGTTGTTTCTGATTTTAGCTAAAATAATTTGCATAAAATAAATTTAAATAAAATAAACAAGGAAATAAAAAGTTGAAAATATCAATTGAGGAATAATCTAGTCCTTAGCTCCGTTATCCACCGTTTCGAATTAATTCAAGTTTCAATGCAGCGCTTATCTCTTCTCTAATCTCATGAACTCCTATTCCGAAGCCAACAACAAGCTCTGTTGAGCCCAATTATTTCTTAAGTTTATTGAATTAAAACAAGCTCTTTAATCGAACCTATCTATGCGGTGGATTCAAAACAAGCTCTTCAAATCTCGCTCGCTATATGCATTAAAAACCAAAATAATGGAATAGGCAAGATATTAAGTTCATAAGCTCGACTTAAGGGATCTCGATTTTGTGTTACTCAATTGGGAAAAATCAATTGTTTGCTACTTGTGAAATTAAAATTGCAACAATTACGGATTACAACTCAATTTCTAGCACAAGACATAAAACTCCTAATCTAGTTGGCCAAACCAAATCAAGAAATTAAATGGCATAGTCGTGAATTCAATAACACAAAAGTAATTCAAGAGAATTCGAGTTGAGAATATGCTACGGGATTAAAACATGAATAATTCAAATACGGTTTCGAACTTCACTAAGAACTAGAATAGAAAATTAACCGGACATGTTGGCTTTAGAAAATAGCAAATTAATGATAGACATGAAAAGAAAGAAATTCAAACGGTGTAGTCTTCTTATTCGCACGTCGGAAACGGCTCGGTTGCTCCGGCGAGAATTTAGTTCGGTCGTCTTCTTTTGCTTCTTCTGCTCCAGTCGTAAAATTGATGATCAAAGATGAAAATAATTCCAGCCCTCCTTTACTTTTATAATAATTCTTTATCTCTTAGTTTCCTTCTTTAATTAGATCTCCTTCCTTCTTATCCTTCTTGAGTTTTAATTTCCTTGGAGTCTTTCTTTCCAAATCTATTCTAATTCTTTTTCCCAGCCTAGGGACCGATTTATTGCCTTGTGGAATTGATTGGGGCGGTTTGGAGTCGTTTCTTGGGACCCAAGTGAGATTATTTTCGGAACAGGACTGACACTGGGTCACCGAATTGACACTGGTCCACCCAGTGTCGCGCGACATTTTCTTCATTTTAAGCCCAAATCACCTTGGCTTGGTCCGTTTGATGATCCAAATTATTCCTTAAGCTTAAAAACTCCATCAAACACCTAATTTAAACAACAATTTGCCAAGTGAAGTAAATTGCATCCAAAATATAAATAGATAGAAAATAACCAAGTGTGCCAACATAAACTTCATTAAAACCTTATAATTAACAATGATTTTAGCACACTATTTTCGTTCTATCAGAGGTATCCTCCTCCTTCTTCTTGGTGGAGGTGCTTCGATTCCTCGTAAATCACTTTCTCGTAATCGGCCGCTCATCTCGTGTACTTGGTTTTAATGGATTTTAATTCAATTTAATTGTTTAGGGCTTATAGTGAAATAGGGGGGGACAAACGTGAAGGTTCAGGTATTTCACTCTCGGTCCAGGAAGATGGGCTTATAGTGAAAAGGGGGGGGGGACCCATGATGGGCTTTTATAATAAACATAATTTGATGCTGCCCTCTGTAGTGCACACGATGGCGACCCACAATGGGCACGATCGTGTGCCACGTTGGCAACTACATGTCACTGTGTCCACGGTGTCACCATGTCACTGTATCCACGTCTGCGCACGATGGGGCACACAATCATGTCCATGATGGGAATAGCCATCGTGTGCACAAGAACATCAACATTTCTCACCAATTTCTAAGATTACTCGTCAATTTACGTGTTGTTATTTATATATTAACAAGTATTTGTTAATAATATACTTATTTAAAAAGTTATAGATTGAATTAACATGATCCATTGCATATCATGTGTAGTCGATATGTTCTCAATATATTAGTTCGTATATATAACTTCATCATCTGTATGAAATATATCATATACTAATGAACTACACCAAATAACAAATACGAGTTTGCATAAGAAGTCATGTAGTAATTAATGTTTGAACAAGCAATTTTAGAATCACAAAACATCCATCTAGATAACACACTAAATCAAATTGGCAAAAATACTAAAAGTTCATGTGCACATAATGGGGCACACGACTGTGTCCACGATGGAACTAGCCATCGTGTGCAAAAGAACATCAATATTTCTCACTAATTTCTAAAATTACTCGTCAATTTATGTGTTGTTACTTATATATTAGCAAGTATTTGTTAACAATATACTTATTTAAAAAGTCATAGATTGAATTAACATAATCCATTGCATATCATGTGTAGTCTATATGTTCTCAATGAGTTCGTACATATAAGTTCATCGTATGTATGACATATCTCATATACTAATGAATTATCCGAAATATAGAACTTGGAGTCGTCAATAGTACCTCATTCTTTGATTCTTCTTTTCTTTCCGAGTATGTTATGTACGTAACCGCCTTGACAGTGTTTCTCCGTATCGGCATCGTAATTGGAAGAAGCGTGTGAACCGAAGGCTTCGAGAAGAGGCCGACCCGCGATCTCCGGATGCTCGAACCGATTTTCCCAATGATTCCTTCCAATCCGGCGGAATCTTCTCGAGAGGCAATTTCCACCCAGAACCCACACCTTGGCCCCGAGCCAGAAGCCCTTCAAGGTCTCCAAAAGCACCGTCGTCGTCGCCGTGAAGGAGGGGAAGGTGTTGCGGATCGGCCGCCGTAGTGATTAAAAGAGTAGGGTAAGAATAAAAAAATAATCCCTCATATATATATATATATATATATATATATATATATGGGTAGTTGGGTATTATTCGACCCAACAAGGTTCGACTATAAATTAACCGAGTAAACGGATCAATTTGAGATTCATTATTCAGTCACCTGGTTCAATTATCCAATTAATCGTTGTGTCACATAACACCAATACTAACTCGCCAATATATTAGTGTAATGTCTCCGCTCGATATTTTAATCAGCTAGCTAAACGAAATAAAAATGAAACAAATCTGTAAAAAAATTAATACCATCAAAATTTCAATTTAAAAATTCCTGGATATTGCACATAATTATTGGCACCTTTTATTCTATCCAGATAATTATTTTAAATTATTATTTTTAATTTTTAATTTTATAAATATTATAGTTTTTTTAATTTGTTCATATCAAATCTAATTAAAAAGTATTACTTCTGAATAAATGTCATACTCCACTTCAATCAAAATTAATTAGTTCTCAAGTAAAAGATTATTTAATTTTAATTTTACAAAAAAAATATGAAGTTTTTTTTAAATAGTACACCTACGACAACACTGTGTCATAAAATGTTGTAGCATGGAACACTTTTCTACTAAGGCAACACTTTGTAAACATATACAGCAACATCAAAAAAGCAATGTTGCAGCAGGTAAAAATTTTAGAGCTACGACAACATTTTTTAGCGCAACACTAACAAAATCCGTTGCTGTAGGCCATCTATGGTGTAGTGTTATAATATTAGCCTTGAAGTTTAGAAAAAGGCTTCATAACATATTACAATCGACATAACTAAGAAAGCAAAATCATGAAGAGTGTTTGCAGCGGAAAAATATGGTTGGTTACATATATGAAGATATATAACCAGGGCTTAACATTGATCGTAAACAAAAGACTTCCACTCAACACCCTCCGTCACATCCCCTGCTCAACCTGCACATTTTAAAAGATATACAGGGCTGAGCACAACGTACTCCGTGAACATATTTCCAAAACATAAAACATGCTTTCGTATTTGTCATCATGCATATAAGCAGTAGCACACGGGGATTTTAAGAAAGAGCCCATGTTTACTAAATCATTTCATTTTATAGCATATATCATCATATTCACCATATCCATAATTTACGCCGGGGAAGGTGTCCACCTCCCGCAGATGTTACTCCACGAGATTGGCCACTCCGAAGAGAGCTCACAATCCCGAGTACTGTGTACACTAACCCTGGCCAGCGACCTTTGTCTAGCTCAGGATCCGATCATTTCATAGGTTGGCAAGCCAATAGTGATAGGTTCATAAGAATCCACATAAAAGTTTTTATGCATTATAATCATTTGAAATCATAATTTGCTTGTAAAACATTTCATCAAAATAGAGCAAAGCTCAAATCATTTTCGTATAGAAAGCCCAGATAACCATTTCGTGTAGAAAGCCCACATAATCATTTTCGTATAGAAAGCCCACCTGGATAAGTAATAAACGCAAGCAAAAATGATTCTCGGCTCTTTCTTACGCTTCAGTCTGCTGCTCCACCTTTCATCGGAAACAACTAAGTTTAGCGGTCGATCGAGCTTGACGAAGTCTAACAGACAACGGACTCGATCTACGTGTTTGGACTTTAGAGTTTTGCATTCGACTTAAGTTTAATAATAAAAGCTATGATTCTCTTAGAGAATCTAACTGACCATATAACATATAAAGATACTAACAACGGTAACCTATACTCTATTTCGTTACACATTCCTTGGTTCGAAAACCATCATCAAACACTTAACATGATCATAACATAATGTGCATCAAGGCTGGAAATAATTAGCATTCTATTAATGCACAGTAAGCACTAGATAGTGTATCTTATACCAATATGAGCCACTAAAGTCTAGTTTCATTTCTAAATGTGGAGAAAGTTATGGCCGTTTCCGTGAAGTGTAACGAAACTGCCAATATCCGACGAAAATGGGAAAAACATCATATTAACCTAGAACTCGTTTCTAGCATCGGAAACCCTAAACATGTAAACTCTAATCATTCATATCATACTTATAACACATATAGAAGTTGACATACAAGCATGCTTCTCGACATTACGAACTCCATTTCATAATCTTTTCTTTTGAAAAATGACTACTTACCCATTCTTATTTTTCCAACATTAACATCCAAACACCACATATCAAATATCACTAACATCAACAACACATTTAATATCTACACATGTTGACAATAAAAGTCTTGGTCCTAACATACAAATGACCTAAACGTGACTTTAAAATCCTCAATACATAACATGCTCCTTAACTACATCAAATATTACCAACACGTCTTCCAACTTCATAAATCTAACTTCATGCTCTTGTTTTCAAATAAATTTCCAAAACATTTTATAAAAATCTAACAAAAACATATCATGTACTACTTTCATACATAATCACAATTATCAAGTCACTTTTGGACATACAACAACATATAAAGAACTATACATGTTTCTTCCTTACTTTCCAAAATACCAAACATTTTATAAAAATCCCATAAATTCTTCATAGCATCATATCATAATATAACAACATATTGTGTAAGAAAAACATAAGAAAACAACATATAATTGGGTTATGAAACCCTAGGAATTTCGGCCAACATGTAAAAATCAAAACATGATTACAACTTGTTCTAAACACTTTCAAGAACCTTAGAATCAACTTAAAAACAACATACAAAACATTATAACATAGGGCCTAAATTCATTGCAATAGGGCCTATTGCAACGATTATGCAAAAATCAAGCCTGCACTTTGCTCTGGTTGCCATAGGGCCCTTATGGCAATAAATTTGGTACCATATTGCAACGGCATATTATCGTTGCAAATATAGTATATGGCAACGATTTAACGGCTATAGCAACATGTTTAATACCATTACAATATCTTTGACTACCTATGGCAACATTTTTTTGCAACGATTTTTTTGTGTTAATTGTTGCAGTACATGGATTCAGGCAACCCTAAGGCAACATATATATGCCCAATTGCAACGTATTTAGAATCAAATGCAATCTAATTTTATTAATGAATATGACATATATGGCAACATTTAAGCTTCTATTGCAATGCTAAATAAAAAAACTGGCATGACCATTAGATTTATTTCAATTGGTATATCGTAACATCAATCCAACCGAGCAATATTACTGCTGTTCCAACATCAATAAATTCACTCAGACTAAGTTTAGAAAAATGACCAAGTTGAAGCAAAATAACTAAGTTCAAGTGACACACAATCTAACTTAGTAATACATAGACCAATATCTTAGTTAAACATTATATAAACATGAGTCATGGCTCTTCTTCCTCTTCCTATTCCTCTTCCTCTTCATCTTCATCTTCATCTTCATCTATCTTCATCTTCATCTTCATCCGTCTCATCTCCGTCCTCAATAGAAGTAGTAGCACACAATTATTTTACAATAACTTTAATAACTGAAAACCAAAACATATTTAATATTTGCTCTCTCATCTGCATCCTCTTTGTCTATGGTAGTTACTGTTGAAACATCTTCTTGCCTGCATCCTTGGAGTGTTTACCTTTGAATGCCTGAAAGGCAAGGACAAACACACGATTGTAAAGTTATATGTTAACATAAAGCAAAAGAAACCACTTGGGTACCATTTTTAAGTTTTCAATTTTAAGCAATCAAAGCATGAAAGCATACGATTATTTCACAAAAGCATGGTAGTGTGGACATTTTGAAATTAAATCGCCAGACAAGCTAGTGTGGACACTTCCAATCCACTCTCCCAGCATAAGGAGCCACTGCTCAAGGCAATACTTCATATGTTTTAATGACTAAATACTACTAGTATTCTATTTTTGTAAGAGGTGAAAAGAAGTATTAATGTGACCTCATAGCTCATGTCCATGTGCTGACCAAATTGATTTCTGGATCCATGAAGTGCAGGAAGATCCACAGCTCTGAGGCTCTTTCATGGCTGAGCAAATGTAGAATACTATAACAGCATTCACAGATATAACCGCGAGAATACCACTCCACAAGGTCATGGACTCTGGAGAAAAGTGAGTCGAACCTGTTTCCCACCACATCATGGCAAAATCTTGAAATTGTTATCTACCCTCGACCCGATCAATGAAAACACCCAATAGGCAATAACAAAACTCGATGGCAGGGCAGCCCCATGATATAGCAATTATTTTCTGTATAATCTACAAAAACTACCCGTGAGCTTTAGCTTAATTACAAAAAGAACCTTGTTATATTTCTATTTTTATAAAGTGCACCCTCAAGAGAAGAGAGGTTGTATTTGTTAGGTATATACAGATCTCAAACGGGTGTCTGTAACACTTTAGGAGGTATTTGTTACTTTGTAAAAATACCTGGATTTTTTTTTTGAATTGTTTTGTAATTAGCTTAAACCTCATAGGTAGTTTTTGTAATTATCGATCCCTTAATTTAATGCACATGAAATCAATGTCCATATTATGTCTGCATTAGAACAATATGGACTCTTGTGTGTCTTTTCCTTTTTCTTCGTTTTCTCTTTTTTGGGGTGGGTGGGGCAGGGGGTCACAGACGTCACTAGTTAGCAAATTAAAACCAAAATATAAACTATATTAATAACTGGAGAATAGCAGATATAAACCAAACCAATAAACTATAAACTACTGATGTGGTGCTGGAGACTTAGCAGATATATAAAAATGAGCATCCTTTAGCTGGTTGTCCTTTGGCAAAAATGAGTAGCAACAAATAGAAAAGGCATTTTTATACGTTTGTCTCGTCTTGTTTCTTTTCCAACTGCATAACACCCTAAATATACAAATACTAAAAACCACAGTACAATTTTCAGTTTTTGCTTCACACTAGTTGTTGGTTGACTCCATTCCGCTTCAGAAAATCGATATATAATCACAGACGGACCACCTCAATTTTCCGAATTTTCATTATAGTACTCAAGTTTTCATGCTAGGCAGGTGGCAGAGGCTGCAGGGCCTGCACGGTGTTAGGTGGGGGGAACAAATAATACTAAGCGGGTCATAATTGGAATATAACTATAGGCGGACAAGGGAGGCCTAACGCCTACGCGGGGTTACACAGAGATTTTAGAACAATGGCCGTTAAAGCACAGGAACAATCGTGAGTAACAAGACATTATTATTCCAATTGCAGGATAACCATAACATTAAACATTTGTCCAATATGAATTACTAGTATAAACCTCGAGATTTCTTCATTTCTTATGCTAGACAAAAGGTTTTAAGCTTCGAAAGCAAGAGGTGAATCTCACTTCGGCATAACATAAAAAATCCCAAATCCTGCTTTGATGCCCAAGCAAAACATACCACAGGGTACTAAGCAGACCATCACAAAGCTTACATGCGTAAATTACTTTCATATTGAACTACTTTAGTAAAACGGTTCTCTTAAGGTTGTATGCATGTATTCGTTCCATGCAGTTTTACAATACAACACATCACAAAGTACTAAGTGAATACCGAATAAGACATTCACGAAGAGATTAGCATGAAAGGACAATAGAAACAGAATTCAACTTACAAGTACTTACGTCGTTTGTCCAACCACCAAACCAGCGACTTTTGAACTATTCGTTAACTATATTTGGTAGACTATTATCTTTACCTGTCAAGATAATATGAGTAAACTTTTGCAATCGGATTAATATCTCTTGCAAAAAATGAAAGAGTGGGACTTCAAAATACAATGAATAAATAAACTATACACAACCTGGGCAACTCGTAGTTGGGGAAGAATTCACATTAGTTTCATGTAAATTGTTTTCTGCTGCTGTTGCATCGACTCTCTGCAGGTTTAACGTAACATTATCAATAAGTAGTACAAAAACTAAAAAAGCTGTAAATTCTCAATAAACACTTGCATATCATATTTATGTACCACTTAAATCCTAAAGAGAAGGGAAATTTTTAGGCATAATGATATCGGAGATAAACACTAACATAGGTCATAATGGTATAAGTTAAGGGTTCAACCATGTGATATAATTTTTGATAAGTAGCGGGAGCGATTTAGGCTCGTCTACATGTGAAGGGACAAATTAGAGGCTATGGGTAAATATCCATGGGAGGATTTCAATGCATCGACTCAAAGCTGTCAAATTGTAAGTACAACCCAAAGACAAATTCCAGACCCTGTACATTACTAGATAAATCACCAACTCAACTCCAGACAAAATATCCAGCTGAAAAAAAATATCTTGAGCAACATACCGATGTAGAAAACAAGCAGCAGAGAAGCTTACTTCCTCCACACCCAAATCCCCAATCCGAATCCACAACCAAAATTAAAAAAGATGCATTTAAATACTAAAAGTATAAGAAAAAAGAAATAAATCAAACGCAATTACAGAACTTACCTTGCCTTCGGAGGACGCAAAATCGATGGCCGGAGGAGAAGGTAGGATACGCCTGTATAGACCTGCCATCACCATTTGCGCACACAGACTAGGGTTCTCACCAATCAACTTATCTCCCAAGAATGGAAAATTGTGACTTGTGATAGACCCGCGTAAATAAAAAGTTTTTAAAAAAGGAAAGTGGAGAGAAAGAGAAAAGGAGCAGCTTGACCGCCGCTGTTGAACTTGGAGGCTGACCTGCAGACTCACGGCGAAGTCGTCGCCCGACGTCGAACACAAAAGCAATCTGGACAGGTACAACTATTGTAACCAGACGGGCACCGTGAAGAGGAAGAGTGGCTGAAATCGCGATGGAGGAAATCCAGAATCGGAGGATGATACTAAACTCTGGGCCGATAGAGAGGAAGAAATCCCTAGTGTATGTAAATAGCACCTAGTGTGTGTGTAAATCTCCCAGCAGCAGCGATTAGTAAGTTTTTTTTAATGTTGGGTTTATTCAGCCGGCAAAATCTTTCAAAAGCCCGCTCAATTTCTTTAGTACCCGCCTAAATTTTGGGCCCCAAATTGCTATGTACAGCAACGAATTCTTAAATTGTTGCAATAGAATGTAAAATTTACACTATTTCCAACTTTTTCGCTTCAATTGTAACACTTTATAAATGTATTGCAATATATCCGAGCTGGTCTATCAATAGCAACGTTTTCTGATGAAATTTTTTGAAATCTGGTTGCTATAGCCAATCTATGGTGTAGTGTATACATGTTTCTTCCTTACTTTCCAAAATACCAAACATTTTATAAAAATCCCATAAATTCATCGTAGCATCATATCATAATATAACAACATATTGTGTAAGAAAAACATAAGAAAACAACATATAATTGGGTTATGAAACCCTAGGAATTTCGGCCAACATGTAAAAATCAAAACATGATTACAACTTGTTCTAAACACTTTCAAGAACCTTAGAATCTACTTAAAAACAACATACAAAACATTATAACATTAAACCTAAGCTCTTCATATATTCCCAAATTTTAAAGTTACCTAAAACCTATTTCTACTTGGATAGAAATGAAGAGGAGGAGGTAACTTACTTGAATATGAACTTAGATATAAGTTGGCACACAAAATGAGCTTGTAACTTGAGCTTGAATGGAAGAACAATGGTGTTCTTCACTCAAAAAGGGGAGGGGGCGGCCAAAGGGGAAGTGAAGGGAGGAAGAAGATGAAGTGAGGGGAAAAAGAAAGGGAGGTGATGTCCCTTAAATACTAGGTTAACCCTAGACGCCATCAATAAAGCGGTCTAATAATATTCTACGTTTCGCTCCTCCACAGATAAAATTACTCGGGTATTAAATGTATGTCATATACTTAAATTATAGTGTCGCACTTATAGCTTAAAGTCGGAAAAAAGTTTCGCGATTTACGGAGCGCGAATTATTCGAGAAAATGACTCGACATAAAATATACCCAAAAATTCAAATAGTAAACTTTTGAAAATCGTACTCATAATGTAAAAGTGGTGTATATAGAAGGCGACGGAATCACGATTCTGTATATGAAAACATAAAAATCAAATTCGGAAGATAAACCCAACCAGATAACCGAACATCCGATTTCTGAATTTAAAACATGTAAATAGTTGTAAACTTATTCCATTAGTCAGAATTTTATTTTTTGTAAATGCAAAACCCTAATGTCGCACTTGAAGTCATAATAATTCATGCATATAAAAGACCGGGACATTACAGTTGTGCTAAAGTTCAGCTCGGTTCCCAAGGCTCTATGAACCGCTTTCCAAAAATGTGACACGAAGCGACCATCTCGATCTGAAATAATGGTCTTTGGTGTACCATGCAATCTGACTATCTCCGCAATAAACACTCGTGCCAACCTCTCTGGTCCCCAAGTATCCTTAATGCCCAGAAAATGAGCCGACTTGGTTAGACGATCAACTATCACCCAAATCATGTTCATCCATGTTCTGGTCTTCGGCATATTGGTAATAAAGTCCATTGATATATCTTTCCACTTCCATTCAGGAATCATAAGTGGTTTCAACATTCCGGCGGGTCGCTGGTATTCGATCTTAACCTGCTGACAAGTTAAACACTTTAAGACATATTCTGCCACATCTTTCTTCATGTTGCCCCACCAAAAATTCTGCTTCAGATCCTTATACATCTTATTAGTGCCTAGGTGAATAGAATAAGGCGTACTGTGAGCTTCCTTCATGATTTCTGCTTCAAAACATCAATATCGGGAATACAGAGTCGACTTTGAAATCTAAAAACTCCATCTTCATGAATTACAAATCCTGGGGCCTTTCCCTTGCACACTTCTTCACATAACCGAATCATCAGAGGATCATCTAATTGCTTAAATTTGATTTCTTTGGTCAATGATGAACTTTATTCCATCACACATAATTGTCCTTGAACGCCTTGTAACCATACTTCAATTCTTGCACGAATCAACTCTCGTTGAATGCTGGACTGGGATGTGAGCGTATCCAGCATTTGAATAGAAATGGGTTTGCGGCTCAGTGCATCAGTCAATATGTTCACTTTTCCTAGATGATGGAGAATTTCCAAATCATAGTCCTTAATCAATTCCATCCATCTCATCTGCCGCATGTTTAACTCTTTCGGACTGAAAATGTATTTAAGACTCTTATAATCTATGAAGATCTAACAGTGAGTCCCATACAGATAGTGTCTCCATATCTTCAAGGCGAAAACAACAGCTGCCAGTTCCAAATCATGAGTTAAATAATTTACTTCATATGGTTTCAACTATCATGAAGCGTATGCGATCACCTTCTCATTTTGCATCAGTACACACACGAGACCTTGATTTGAAGCGTCATTGAAAACTATGAATCCTTCGGTTCCTTGCAGTAATGTTAAGATTGGAGCTGTTTCAACTATCATGAAGCGTATGCGATCACCTTCTCATTTTGCATCAGTACACACACGAGACCTTGATTTGAAGCGTCATTGAAAACTATGAATCCTTCGGTTCCTTGCAGTAATGTTAAGATTGGAGCCATCGTCAATCTCTTCTTCAATTCATCAAAACTGGCCTGACACATCTCGTTCCATTCAAACTTTTTGGTTTTCTGCAGTAATCGAGTAAGTGGATGAGTAATTTTGGAAAACCCTTCCAGGAACCAACGATAATACCCAGCAAGTCCTAAGAAACTTCCGACTTCCTTCACGTTCTTAGGAGACTTCCATTCCAAAATTGCCTCGACTTTCTGGGGATCTACTCGGACCCCTTCCGTTGACACCAACGGACCAAGGAACATCACTTTCTTTAGCCAGAATTCACATTTAGAAAGTTTGGCATATAACTGCTTGCTCCTCAAGAGGTTCAAAACGATCCGTAAATACTGCTCATGCTCTTCCAGACTCTCAGAGTAGACCAAGATATCATCGATAAAGACAAGTAAGAATTTGTCCAAGTACTCTACGAACACTCGATTCATTAATTGCATAAACACAGCAGGTGCATTAGTGAGACCAAACGGCATCACTACAAACTCATAGTGTCTATAACTAGTTCCGAATGCTGACTATGGGACATCTGATTCTTTATTCCTCAATTAATGGTATCCCGATCTCAAATCGATCTTCGAAAACACTGTCGCTCCCTGTAACTGGTTGAACAAATCATCAATCCATGGCAACGGGTACTTATTCTTGATTGTCATCCAGTTTAGCTCTCGGTAGTCGATGCACAATCGAAGCGATCCATCTTTCTTTCGAACAAAAAGAACAGGTGCACCCCAGGGCGGAACACTTGGCTGAATATAACCTTTGTACAACAATTATTCCAGTTGCTTATTCAATTCATACAACTCGGTAGGTGCCATACGATACAGCGCCTTAGAAATCGGCGTAGCTCCTGATTCTAGATCGATGGTAAACTCTATATCTGGTCGTGGATGTAACACCCCGAGATATTCGGAGTATATTACAGCGCCGTGGACCCCTACCTGGGACCCACCAGGCTACAAACAAGGAAACTCCACTCGACTAACCACCTCGGTTGGCGTGGACACATATTTAAATGATATGACATAAAAAGATACACCCGGAGCAACCGGCGAATAAGTACCAACCGACAGTGTAACAATATTAAAGTATTACAATACGGAGTTTGAAATGAAAAGCCTCAGTACTCGCGAGTACCATTTATAAGTTTCAAAAGTGGACAACAACCATATCGAAATAGACAGGAGACATAAGAAGACCCAAATGCACATGTCAACGACCCTGGCCAACATCCTCGTACTGTCCCGGTGCTCGCTCGTCCAGATAATCATAACCTGATATCCATAACAAGAATTTCCCCGACAACGGGTCCCCAAAGGGGTTAGCAATTACGCTAGTACAAGTATTCAAGGCAAACCAATCGCTTACACATTTCATAGTACATGCACCAATATCATTTCAAAAACCAAAACTAGACATGTCTTTTCCGGAAACAAACAGTCACAATTAATTTGCCTAGGACCGGGACGAAGCCACGAATCCCACTCGAGGCCTCTAAGGACCCTCCCGAGCTGGCCACATTCATCAAACAAACCAAGCACCACACGTCACCTAGGACCGGGACGAAGCCACGAATCCCACTCGAGGCCTCTAAGGACCCTCCCGAGCTGGCTAGCGAATCAAACTCATGAATCCAGGAAGAAGCCATAGATTCCCTCGAGGCCCCGTCGGACCCTCCCGAGGTGAGTAAAGCACACACTATATACATTACCATTTCACGTTAAGCATAAGGGTTTCCAAGAATACTTGCCTTGAATAATAAGCGACACAACGAACGGAAGGAAAAACACCGGTGACCGATAGGAGCCGATAATCAAGAACCTAGCGATATGAAGAACACAATCACAACCAATCCTAAATGAATACGGAATTGGAATACACCCGAAAACCCGCCTACGATTCATGTATATTCGTATAGGAACAACGACGAGGGCGGACCTCAACCAAACCCTCTCGATTACAAACTTACTACGAAATATACCATGAATCCGTTGGGAAACCAACACAACCGACGAGATTAATCATGTACATCATGAGTTAATCTAACATACGGAACGGATCGGACAAAACATGAAAACCCCCTTCAATTTACCCAAAACAAGGTTTTTAGGAGTTTACCTTGAATAACGATGAAGAACACGATTAGAGGTTGATAATATACTCCAAAAACTCGAAGAAGATGATGGCTCGGTGTTACAAAGCTTCAAATCGCCAGAAATTCCAAGAAAATCGCCTAGGAGTCGGATGGGGAGGAGAAGGAGTGGAAATGGCCGAAATCGGTCAACCCCTGGGTTTATAAACTCAGCCTCGCTACGACGTTAGCCACCACATGCTAACGCACGTAGCCAGATACGACGTAAGCCATAAGGGCCTTACGTACGTAACCAAAAAGGTCAATCGCCCAACCGAAATACACTAGGGCGTTACGACGTAACCAAAATGGTGTTACGTACGTAACCAAAAATGTCAATCGCCTGCATCAAAACACTAGAACGTTACGCACGTAACCAAAAAGGGTGTTCCGTACGTAACATTCCTTTCGTGGTGTACAGGCGGAAGAAATGAGGAGGTACCTAAAAGAATCGAAATACAACGGTGAATAACTCACGATGGTACGGACGTTAGGGACCTGAAACGACGAACTTAAATGCCGAAGGAAAACATATTCCCGACTACTCAAAGGTTCGGAAAAACATTCAACAAACGAAATTTTCCCAAACTTTTGGGAAAATTTACAAAGCGGCCCAAACATCCGGAATGTTCGACACATGGTCGAAACACCAAACAAAAGCTCACAACGCCCATAATAACACGAGATGGATCTTTGGCAACCCCGAAACGGCGGTTCCAAATGACGATTACGATAATATCCGAAATAACAACATGAAACATCAAATCGAGTAAAACGAGTCCGAATCAAGCTCGAACAACAAAAAGTTCAATATTAAATATCCTCAACATGTCAATACGGTTACAAGCGAGTTGCTAAAAACGAAAATGCATCAAAATAAGAATAATAAGGGAAGGGAAAAATGCGGATATTACATTCTACCCCTCTAAAAACAAGTTTCGTCCCGAAACTTAAGAAATAAACAACTCGGGATACTTAGCACGCATGTTTTCCTCGGTTTCCCAAGTCGCCTCCTCGACACCATGTCTCGACCACTGCACTTTGACCAAGGGGATGGTCTTATGCCTCAGTCGTTTCTCCCGATGCTCTAAAATCTTCAAAGGACGCTCCTCAAAAGTAATATCCTCGGCGACGTCAATCTCATCATAATCGATGATGTGACTAGGGTCTGGGACATATTTCCTCAGCTGGGAAACATGAAAAACGCTATGAACATGACTCAGGGCCGGGGGCAGCGCCAAACGGTATGCCAACCCACCGACTCGCTCGAGAATCTCGAAGGGTCCAATAAATCTCGGACTCAACTTCCCCTTTTTTCCAAAACGGAAAACTCCTCTCGTCGGCGACACCTTCAGCAAAACGTGGTCTCCCACCTCGAATTCTAAAGGTCGACGACGGACATTCGCATATGACTTCTGTCGACTGTGGGCAGTCAACATCCATTCTCGGATTAATTATATCTTCCGCCTCGTCTCTAACACGATATCCGGTTCGGTCCCAACCAAGTCGGACGCCTCATTCCAACAAATCGGCGATCGACAACGCCGCCCGTAGAGTGCCTCATACGGTGCCATCTGAATCGACGCGTGCCAACTGTTGTTTTACGTGAATTCGATTAGTGGCAAATGTTCCTCCCAGTCACTACTCCAATCAAGAGCACAAGCACGCAGCATATCCTCGAACGTCTGGATAGTGCGTTCCGACTGTCCATCTGACTGGGGATGAAAAGAGGTACTCAAATGCAAACAAGTACCCAACGCCTTATGCACCGCCTGCCAAAAGTGTGATACAAAATGGCCATCACGATCCGAAACGATAGACTTCGGAGTACCGTGAAGCCTCACAATCTGTGCGATAAATATACGAGCCAAGTTCTCCGGGCCCCAAGTGTCCTTGATGCCCAGAAAATGTGCCGACTTGGTAAGACGATCAACAATCACCCAAACCATATTCATGCCCGATCTCGATCTCGGCAAAATCGTAATGAAATCCATCGATATATCTTCCCATTTTCATTCCGGAACGGGAAGTGACTGCAATAACCCGGTTGGTCGCTGATGCTCGATTTTGACCTGCTGGCAAGTCAAACATCTCGCTACAAACTGGGCGACCTCCTCCTTCATATCATTCCACCAGAAATTCCTCCTCAGGTCTTTATACATCTTACTCGAACCAGGATGAACGGAGTAAGGCGTAGCATGGGCCTCGCGCAAAATACTCTGCCTCAACTCTGAGTCGTTCGGCACACAAAGCCGACTCTGGAATCTCAAAATGCCATCCTCATGAATTACAAACCCAGGAGACTTCCCTTTAAGAACGTTCTCTCGGATTTGAGTAATCATCGGATCCTCTAACTGCTTCAGCTTAATTTCATCGATTAAAGACGACGAAACCTCCAAAGCACAAAGTTGCCCGACAGCCCCCGGCAACAAAACCTCGACATTGAACTCAATCAAAGCCCGCCGAAGCTCAGGCTGAGACGTAAGGACTTCAAGCATTCGCAAGGCAATCGGTTTCCGACTCAAGGCGTCGGCCACGACATTCGCCTTACCCGGATGATAAAGGATTTCGAGGTCATAATCTTTAATCAGCTCTAACCACCTCCTCTGCCTCATATTCAACTCCCGCTGAGTAAATATGTATTTCAGACTTTTATGATCGGTAAAAATCTGACATGTAGAGCCGAAAAGATAGTGATGCCAAATCTTGAGTGCAAAGACAACTGCCGCTAACTCCAAATCGTGAGTAGGGTAGTTAAGCTCGTACGGCCTCAACTGTCTCGACGCATAGGCAATGGTCTTGCCGTGCTGCATCAATACGCACCCAAGACCCTGACCCGAAGCATCGCTATAAACGGCGAACCCCTCGTTGCCACATGTCAACGCCAAGACCGGGGCTGAAGTCGAATGCTTCTTAAGCTCCTCAAAGCTGGACTGCCTCTCGTCATTCCAGACGAACTTCTCAGATTTCTGGAGCAACTGTGTAAGTGGCCGAGCTAGTTTCTAGAAACCCTCGACGAACCTACGATAGTAGCCAGCCAAACCCAAGAAACTACGGATCTCTTTCACATTCGTGGGCGGTGCCCAATCCAACACTGCCTCAATCTTCTGCGGATCCACACGAACACCCTCGGCTGAAATCACATGACCCAAAAACATCACTTCTTTCAGCCAGAACTCACATTTCGAGAACTTTGCATAGAGTTGCTCGGTCCTCAAAATGTTTAACACTACCCGCAAATGATGGGCATGCTCTTCCTCGTTCCTCGAATAGACAAGAATATCGTCAATGAAGACGACGACACACTTATCCAAATACTCGATAAAGACTTTGTTCATCAACTGCATGAACACCGCCGGCGCATTAGTTAACCCGAAAGGCATAACTACAAACTCATAATGTCCGTATCTCGTCCGAAAAGCCGTTTTTGGCACGTCGGACTCCCTCACCCGGAGCTGATAGTACCCCGATTTCAAATCAATCTTCGAGAATACCACAGCTCCCTGCAACTGATCGAACAGGTCATCAATCCTCGGCAAAGGATACTTGTTCTTGATGGTCACTTTATTTAGTTCGCAATAGTCGATACATAAACGTAGTGAACCATCCTTCTTCCGCACAAACAGGACCGGTGCGCCCCAAGGCGAGGCGCTCGGTCGAACGTACCCCGACTCAAGAAGCTCGCTCAACTGCTTCTTCAACTCAGACATCTCTGAAGGTGCCATGCGATATGGCGCCTTCGAAATCGGAGCCGCACGCGGCTCTAACTCTATAGCAAACTCAACCTCACGATCCGGTGGCAATCCCGGTAACTCGTCAGGAAAAACATCAGGAAATTCACTAACGACTGGAATCGACGAAATCTCGACCCCACCATTCTCCGCCTTCAAGGCATAGCACCAATAACCAGTACACCCCTTTCGCAGGAGACTTATCGCCTTTAAGGCATTAATAACGAACTTCTGGTTTCCCCTCTTTCGCCCTGCGAAAGAGTGCTCGGTGCCGTCCTCGGCTAACATAGTGATGATTTTCGTGCGGTAGTTCATGAACGCGCCATGCCGCTCGAGCCAATCATCCCCGAGAATCAAATCCTCACCCTCGATACCCACGACAATAAGATTAGAGAGCCAAGCCCTCTCACAAATAATCACTGAACAGTCCCGGACTTCTCGATCACCGACAATTCTATCACCGCTAGGAAGTTTAACGATGAAAGGCTCGCAAGGTGACAAGCAGTCGAGACTCAAACGTCGTACACACTCTAGAGAAATGAATGAATGCGTAGCACCCGAATCAAAAAGCACACCGATAGGATGAGAATGGATATGAACGGTACCTGTCGCCACAGTAGCCGCTGGATCATCGGCCCTCCTCATCTCGTAGATATGCGGCTGGGCAGAGCCGACACTGGAAGCTACTCCTCTAGCGGGTTGACCCCGACCCCTACCTCGGCCGACACTCGGTGGAGGCGGCGGAGCAAATGAGCCCTGGTTCACGCTCGGCTCCATAGGTGCTGGGTGAGAAGAACGGACGCCGCGAAACTGTCTGAGCTTCTCGAAAAAAGAGGCTTTGTGGCCCGACTGACCACAAGTATGACAAGTCAAAGGTGGACGAAGACAATCCCGGTTCACGTGGCCTGGCTTGCCACAGTTAAAGCATCTGGGGTCCCGGACGACAGTTCCGGCGGCACTCCGAAAGCTCCCAGAGAAACGAGCCGAACCGCCCGTAGAAACATTTGCAGCCTGAGATTTCAGCTGGCCTCCACTCTTGGGACCAGAAAAATTTCCGACCGACCTCTGCTTCTTGCTCTCACGAGCCAAATCGCTAGCCGTCACCGACATATCATAAGCAAGAGCTCGACTCTGATAATCCTTCAAGGTAGTACAGACGAGCCCAGACATATAGTCCCGAATGGACAGTTTCATCCTCCTGGAAAAATGGAAAATTTTGTCGCTCTCTTCGACAACTTGGGTCTTCACATAACCCAACTCCTTGTTAAAATCGGCAATAGCTTGGGATACGGGAATATCCCGTGGTTGAGCATCGTATAAAGCATGCACTCGAGCCTGTCTGACCGGCCATGGACAATATTCGGTCTCCATCAATTCTTGAAATTCGACCCATGAAGCCACATGATCTTTGGGACCAACAGCCTCCCACCAATCCGTAGCATCTCCCGTGAGAAAGTATTGAGCAATAGGGACCTTACGGTCCTGGGGCGCTGGTAGCAAGAAGACCTTGGATATCTCCTTGATCCACCCTTCCCACCCGATCGGGTCCGAAGCTCCCGAACGAGGAGGATGCATCTTGATGACATCCTGAAGCCGATCCGCTCCGCCCCGATTAGCATGGGCCTGATCGGGGTTCTGACCACCCGAGCTATAGCCGCCATCCGGTTAACCATTTGCCGCATCACGGCCGCAATACCAAGATCGGCGCGCTTCGAGAAGAAGCATGATCCGTGGCGGCCGCTGCATCGCCGGCCTCGAAGAATGCGACGTGGCCGCCCCACCGGCTGCCCCACGTCCTCGGCCGCGTCCACGACCACGACCACGACCACGACCACGGTTTCCTACGGCATCCATACTGATGTTAAGAGATAACAGAAGTATATTGATGATGAGTAAGGGAGGAAAAGCAACTACGATTCAAGAGTGGAAATACAATGCAAGAAACAAAAGAGCCGAATAAGAAAACTTACGAGCACTGGAAGTACCGATCTTGGGATGGCGGTGTGACAATGTGCAAAACAAAACACGACTAGACCCAAATAACCAACAAGCCTAGGTATCCATAAACCTAGTGCTCTGATACCATTTCTGTAACACCCCGAGATATTCGGAGTATATTACAGCGCCGTGGACCCCTACCTGGGACCCACCAGGCTACAAACAAGGAAAATCCACTCGACTAACCACCTCGGTTGGCGTGGACACACATTTAAATGATATGACATAAAAAGATACACCCGGAGCAACCGGCGAATAAGTACCAACCGACAGTGTAACAATATTAAAGTATTACAATATGGAGTTTGAAATGAAAAGCCTCAGTACTCGCGAGTACCATTTATAAGTTTCAAAAGTGGACAACAACCATATCGAAATAGACAGGAGACATAAGAAGACCCAAATGCACATGTCAACGACCCTGGCCAACATCCTCGTACTGTCCCGGTCCTCGCTCGTCCGGATAATCATAACCTGAAATCCATAACAAGAATTTCCCCGACAACGGGTCCCCAAAGGGGTTAGCAATTACGCTAGTACAAGTAGTCAAGGCAAACCAATCGCTTACACATTTCATAGTACATTCACCAATATCATTTCAAAAACCAAAACTAGACATGTCTTTTCTGGAAACAAACAGTCACAATTAATTTGCCTAGGACCGGGACGAAGCCACGAATCCCACTCGAGGCCTCTAAGGACCCTCCCGAGCTGGCCACATTCATAAAACAAACCAAGCACCACACGTCACCTAGGACCGGGACGAAGCCACGAATCCCACTCGAGGCCTCTAAGGACCCTCCCGAGCTGGCTAGCGAATCAAACTCATGAATCCAGGAAGAAGCCATAGATTCCCTCGAGGCCCCGTCGGACCCTCCCGAGGTGAGTAAAGCACACACAATATACATTACCATTTCACGTTAAGCATAAGGGTTTCCAAGAATACTTGCCTTGAATAATAAGCGACACAACGAACGGAAGGAAAAACACCGATGACCGATAGGAGCCGATAATCACGAACCTAGCGATACGAAGAACACAATCACAACCAATCCTAAATGAATACGGAATTGGAATACACCCGAAAACCCGCCTACGATTCATGTATATTCGTATAGGAACAACGACGAGGGCGGACCTCAACCAAACCCTCTCGATTACAAACTTACTACGAAATATACCATGAATCCGTAGGGAAACCAACACAACCGACGAGATTAATCATGTACATCATGAGTTAATCTAACATACGGAACGGATCGGACAAAACATGAAAACCCCCTTCAATTTACCCAAAACAAGGTTTTTAGGAGTTTACCTTGAATAACGATGAAGAACACGATTAGAGGTTGATAATATACTCCAAAAACTCGAAGAAGATGATGGCTCGGTGTTACAAAGCTTCAAATCGCCGGAAATGCCAAGAAAATCGCCTAGGAGTCGGATGGGGAGGAGAAGGAGTGGAAATGGCCGAAATCGGTCAACCCCTGGGTTTATAAACCCAGCCTGCTACGCACGTTAGCCACCACATGCTAACGCACGTAGCGTATTACGACGTAAGCCATAAGGGCCTTACGACGTAACCAAAAAGGTCAATCGCCGAATCAAATACACTAGGGCGTTACGTACGTAACCAAAAATGGTGTTACGTACGTAACCAAAAATGCTGAATTGCCTGTACTGAAAACACTAGAACGTTACGTACGTAACCAAAAAGGGTGTTACGTACGTAACATTCCTTTCTGTGGTGTACAGGCCAGAAGAAATGAGGGAGGTACCGGAAAAGAATCGAAATACAACGGTGAATAACTCACGATGGTACGGACGTTAGGGACCTGAAACGACGAACTTAAATGCCGAAGGAAAACATATTCCCGACTACTCAAAGGTTCGGAAAAACATTCAACAAACGAAATTTTCCCAAACTTTTAGGAAAATTTACAAAGCGGCCCAAACATCCGGAATGTTCGACACATGGTCGAAACACCAAACAAAAGCTCACAACGCCCATAATAACACGAGATGGATCTTTGGCAACCCCGAAACGGCGGTTCCAAATGACGATTACGATAATATCCGAAATAACAACATGAAACATCAAATCGAGTAAAACGAGTCCGAATCAAGCTCGAACGACAAAAAGTTCAATATTAAATATCCTCAACATGTCAATACGGTTACAAGCGAGTTGCTAAAAACGAAAATGCATCAAAATGAGAATAATAAGGGAAGGGAAAAATGCGGATATTACAGTGGAGGTAGTCCAGGTAATTTGTCAGGGAACACGCCCGAAAATTCATTCACAACAGGAATGGATGAAATCTCTACTTTTCCTTATTCTTTCTTCATCGCGTAACATCGGTATCCAGTACAGCCCTGTTTTATTAGTTTGACGGCTTTCATAGCTTTGATCACTTTTCCTGAGCTTCCTGGTCTCCATCCCTCGAATAATAATTCGGAACCATCTTCGGCTATCATCAAGATATTCCTCTTCCAGTAGTTCATAGTAGCTCCATAACGGTTAAGCCAATCGTCTTCAAGAATCAGATCGTCTCCTTGTATATCTACTACAATCAGATTTGAGGGCCATTCTTTGCCTCCAATTTTTACAGAAAAATCTCTAATTTATAAACTCCCCATTATATCACCACTCGGCAAACCCACAATATAAGGCTCACATTCATGAAAACAAGAAATGTTCAAATGATTAATACAAGACAATAATATAAACGAATGTGTAGCTCCTATATCGAACAAAACACTAACTGGTTGCGAAAGGATCTGAATGGTACCTGATGTGACAGTTGCATTCTGGTCGTCCACCCTTCTCATCTCGTAAAGGCGTGGAGGGGCGGACCCAGCACTCAATGCTTCCTTTCGGTCATACTATCCTCTGCCTCTACCTCGACCGAAATTCTAGGGTGGCTGAATAATCTGTTGCGTCTGAGGGACGCTCGCCTCTCTCCGAACTGGCTGCGAAGTACGAGCTCCAAAAGATTTTGCCGCCTCTTCATAGAACACCGCACAATGTCCTTCTCATCCACAACTATAACACGTCACAGAGGGAAGTAAACAGTCACGTCGATAGTGTCCTGTCCGTCCACAGTTAAAATATTGCTTGGTTGTATCTGGCATTGCTGATACTGATCTGGAGTTCTTTCCACATTTGGATGGATGCGGAGGCATCTTGAATGAATGAAAGTATGACTGGGCTTTGCGGGGCCCACTACTCTTGTGCTCTGTAAAGCTACCAGAGACTTTCTGTTTCTTGTACTCAAAGAACTTTTCCATAGCTGCTTCTTTCATTTCATACGCCAAAGCTTTGTCTTGGTACCAGAGAGTGGTGCATTCAAAACCTGACATGTACCTCTGTATCTCCGGATTCATTCTCATATCAAAGTGAATCATCATTTCTGCATCGGTTCTGACCAGGTGTCGAACAAATGCCAGCTGCTGATTAAATATCTTAATCGTCTGAGCCACCAGCACATCCGAAGGCTGCATGGAGAAAAATTCCCGAACTTTGGTTTCTCTTACTGGACGAGGGCAGTACTGAGCTTCCATCATAAGTTTGAAATCTCCCCAATCGGCATCATGATCGATAGGTCGGATGGCTTCCAACCAATCAGACGCTTCTCCCGTCAGGAAATACTAGGCAATGGGGGCTCTCAGGTCGTTTGGGCAGTTAATCCCTGCAAATACTTTCTCCAGTTCTCTCAGCCTGTGATCCCATGTCGGCGTCTCAGAAAAACCATCGAACTTCGGCGGTTGCATCTTCACCATCTCCTGTAGCCATCTATCTCCTCGATTTCCTAAGTCTGGGACGCCTTGCTATCTCTGCAATCCTACCGCCACTTGCATTATGTCCACAACTTGAGCAAATTGGATCATTTGGTTGACCACCTGATGAAGGATGTTGGGAACAGTAGGCTCGGTATTCGTGTCTACGGTTTGCTCTCATTCATTGTTGATGGACTCTTGCTGTTCGCCAGAATTGGAGTTAGCCTGATTTGACAGAGAATCAGGAACAGAGGGTGAAGCTTCCCTCTCAGCATTTCTACGTCCGCGTCCACGACCGCGACTACGTCCACGTCCTCCTCTCAATATACTGTAAGCATACATACTCAATATACAGGGAACAACATCGTACTAACGTTCGAAAAGTACAACATGTAAAGAACAAGTTAGAGTTTAGGAAACTTACAACCACCGCTCATACGAATACATAGGCAGTACAATGATATTATTCGCGACCGGCTACCTCAAAAGTCATATATGAACCTTATTTTAACCCAACGACCAAGATATCCAAAATCTTAGCTCCGATACCATATTCTGTAACACCCCGAGATGTTCAGGATTATTACAGCGCCGTAAATCCTTGATATAAGAATTTACTAGGCTAAGAATTTAAAAACAACATTGTTAAATTCCAACCGTAAAATTAATTAATACATCACCCGTCTGAAACATACAAATCAGCCAACATCCTAATAAAAACTGCAAAAGACAAACAAAACAACAGCGTACTCGAGTACTTTATTAAAATAAAACACAATCTGACAAATCATCCCAGCCGTAACTCTGCACCCTCGTCCTCATGCAGCTCTAGTGGTTGTTTCCCTGTCCTCATATATCCTGAACATACAACAAATGTCCACCCCGAAGAGGTTAGCACAACGATGCTAGTACAAGTACGATAATTATACAACAACAGATTATTCAAAATCTCATGAAGAATAACAACAACATCATCAACGAAAATAACAACAAGTCTCTACTAGGAGAAGACTCACAATACTATACACAATATGATGACCACAACATGATACAACATACACATGGTAATTCCGATGATCTAGCGTTCACTGCATAGATCCCAAGATGATCTCGTCAGACCAACACGAGGTGGAAAAATCTGTCCAATGATCCATCGCACGCTAGCATAGATCCCAAGATGATCCCGTCGGACCAACACGAGGTGGACATACAACAACGACACATATGCACGACAACATGTATATCATCAATATATAAAACATAATTAAAATACTTGGCGTTGAAAGATGGCAAGAAATACTTCACGAACTCAACAAACTCGAAGGCCACTCCTTCGATCAACCGTTCGCAAACCTCGAACCTTACAAAAATTAAAATAACGACAACTCAACTTACATAACAATTCTAACGTACGAACATCTAACATCTACTACAGCCGAGTTAACATTCTAAGTTGGTCGGTTCAAGGTTCAACTACTCGAGAAATGCTCAGTTGAACTAATGACATACTTCATGCGAATCAAATGACCATAATGGAGATAAAATGTCGACGTCTACGAATTCAAGGATATTCAATCGATACTCAAATTATGGGTATCAATTCCAACACTTGGTTCGGTTATTTTAACACATTTCAACCGAGTTCTAGATTAGTTCATTTCTATGATTTCATTCTTATATACACGATAATTCTTGTCAAAGTTTTAAGTTCAAAACAATTATCACCAAACTAATCACTTTGCTCTAACCATCAATATGAAGATTATCACATCAAGAAACCTCTAAAAATCATGAACTATAGTTGAAGAACACCCTCTACATTTATCTTCTTGAATTCATCTAACACATATGATAACCTTAAAAAATCATTCCTCAAAAGAGTGTTTCAAATTCATCGTCAATGGCATGTTATGATTTCAGCAAACTCCATCCCGATTTTAACAAAATCAAGGCTCAACTCTAATCCCTCTTAAAAATGGAAATCCTAAGTATAAATTCTTCCAATCCTCCTAAAACGTGGTGTTTGATTCCATAAGTTGTCAATAAACCTTTATAGCTCTAGTAATAATGTTCATAATCAGCATAAGAACACAAATTCTAGGCTGGGATAGCATCACATACCTTATTACGAGGGAAAATGATGAAATACTCCGGAACTCAACACCGGAAGCTTGAACACCAATCCAAGATGCTTCCCAACTTTAACCACCAAGTAGAGAGGCTAAATCAAAGGTTATGTTGCGGGAGAGGCTCTATGGACTCACAGAATTCGGACAAGGAGCGAAGAAGAAAAAGTGTGAAATGAAGTGGGTTGATGTCCTATTTATAAGATTCTGAACTTTATGTACGTTAGCTACAAGACATTGCGTAAGTTATAGCCTTAATGTACATTATAGGCAACTCCTTACGTACGTTAACGTTCGTAAGTAGCTCACTGTCTCGTTTCTGACTTCCTTAACGTACGTTAACAATCATTTTTATGTACGTAATATGTTCAGTGTAGCGTACGTTATGCCTTGTTGACTTTCTTTATCAAAAGTTTTCCAGGTTCACGCGGGGAATCCTTACCCGACAATATCCTCTCTGGACCCATGCACCGACCAGACTTATGTGCCCTTGACTGCCTGTTACGCGTTATGCCTCACCTGTAACGTACGTTATCTTCAGCTCATAACATACGTTATGCTCAACTGGTAGCGTATGTTATGACGTGCAGATGCATGTATGCATGTTTTTGGAAATTCATGATTGTAGGAATACGAATACGGGAAAATCACACTTTGATTGTTAATACCTCATAATCAAATGCTACAAGTTTCAAATACAAATGAAATACACGATAATTATCCGGGTATTATAGCAATGTACAGTCCTTTTATAGGGTGCAGGGAAGATTAGGGTTACAAAATAGTGAACGGTCAGATTTAACATATGGGAACCGTCTTTTAGAAGAACTAACAGGATGAACTTAAGAGTAACTAGTACGTCTTATCCATCGATTTTTGAAATGATAACCGGTCCCACTTCTGATAGTTTGTCTTCCCCCATTGCATGAAACGGTGGTTTGAAATTATTAAAATCGCGTCGTTTGAGGTAATAAAGTCCATATGTCGTTTAAAGCATTTATGAATAAAATTTCTCAATTTTAAAACGGCGCACGTAGACTTAAAGCGGTTTTCAGTACGAATAGAAATAGAATATAAAATATATTGATGTTCCATAGTGTATATGATGTATACGCGAATGATACAGCGTTCCCCCTTAAAAGGTACATACATGATCCAATTCTTACAGCAATGTTTAGACTAATATTATATTCATGTGTCGTACTGTATTCCCCCTTAATTAATGCACTCGTCAGTTGTATGAAGGTTTCTTACCTCTTTCTTACAGTAAGATCTAACTTCTTCTGAGTGTACAATTAATTAACATGGATACTATATTTTTGGGTCTTATAACATACCCCCTCAATTGATGAATAAAATCATAAAAACTTACAGGGAGTCGGGCTGTAGCATTCCCAATTCTTGTCGAAGCATACAGAATCTGGTTGTGCTGAGAGGTTTGGTAAAGAAGTGGGCTAACTGAATATCTATATGAACTTTCTCGATCCAAACATCCTTATTCTCAACATAATTCCTGATGAAATGATGCTTCATATCAATATGCTTAGTTTGCTAGTGCAACACAGAATTATGCATTATTGCAATTACACTCATGCTATCGCACATGATCGGTGTTTCTCTGGTACTGATTCCATAATCTGATAACTGCTGTTGCATCCATAGAATATGCATACAGTAACTTCCAGCGGCGTAGTATTCCAACTCAGCTGTAGAAAGCGAGTTGTCCAATTGCTTCTTACTGAACCATGAAACATGTTTAGGTCCAAGAAAGTGACAAGTACCGCTTGTACTCTTCCTATCCAACTTACAGCCACCTAGAATCGAGTTGCTGTAGCCAACTAAATCGAATCACCCTTATTTTAAAATTTTACAAAAAAAATCTGATTTTTTCTTTTTCGTTTTATATTTTATATTTTTTTATGTTTTAATATTTTTTATATTTATTATAATTAAATTATATTTTTATGAACAGTAATTTTTATTATTATTATTACTTATATTTTATATTTATTATTATAAGTTTTTATTATTTTTCAGATTTTTATGAACAAAAAAAAAGAAAATAAATTCTACGACTAACTATTATCTATACTAATACAATCTAAAAAGAATAAAGACAAATAATAATAGTAATAAAAAAAAGACAAGTAAATAAATAACTAGTAGAAGAATTTAACTAACTTGGTGACGACAGTCTTCGTATACTTCGTTTGCGCCTCCCCGGCAACGGCGCCAAAAACTTGTTGTTTGTTGATTCTTTCGTCTAATACTCGCAAGCGCATGATTCGTTCTATGTAGATATGCGGTGCAAGATCGATTCCACAGGGAGGAGTATGATAGTGATGTAAAAATATTCCTATCATTTTAAACCAAATTATATTAAATTCGAACCTAGTCCCAAATAATTTGATTTTTGAATGGTTATAATAATTGCAATAAATAACAGTAATTTTTAAGTAGATTTTAGATAAATTGATTTTAAATAATTTACTAGGGTTTAAAATCCACCAATGTCTATTTATTATTTATTTTATATTTCAATTCCAAGAAATTCAGGGAATAGATTCTGAAATGAATCTCACTATTTCCCTATAAATTTAACAATAAGTACAAAATTATAATTCAAATATAGATTGTCTTTGAAAAATGTAATTTCTAAGCATTATATGTATCCAATTTAATGGAAAACAAATAATCAAAGAAATTAACTAATATCAATAATCACAAAGCAAGGGGGAATTTATAACTATAAAAAATATGTGATATAATTGATGAAATAATATTTCCCTATTGAAGCGAAAATCATAATCGTTAAAAATATTTATTTGGAATTATTATATAAATATTAATAAAAATATAGACATGGTTTCATCATAACCCCAGTAAAAGAAAATTACCCACTCATAATAACAACACAAATAAATAAATATTTCTTAATATTATTACTCAAATATAATTTTATTACACAATATTTTTATTTCTCTCTCTTACAATAATATCTCTCTATTTTTTCTCCTCTCAAAACCACTACACCTTCTTACCCTATTTATACTACAGAAAATTAATAAAATAATAATTTTTAAATTTTAAAACCCACTACTCAATTATTCACGGTTGCCAAGAAGATGATGATGTCATGGATGACATCAGTGGAGAGTTGAATTTACGATCCAATCAGGTGTTGACACGTGGCACAATATGGTCCGTCTATTTAACTGTCATTCGAACGGTCATAACTTCTTCATACGAACTCGGATTCGGGTGAATTTTTTTAAAATGATCGTCTCGACGAGGCGAATAAAATGAGACCAGTCGTGACTATATTTGAATTTTGGAAAAATATCGTCCTTCAACAAATTGATCCGTCTTGTACCAGTTGGTTAACCTGCAGATATACTTTAATTCTAATTAATTATCCAAAAATGACACAAAATTATAGAAAATTCTAACAAAATGAAATAATATAAATATATGGTAAAAGAATAAATTATCACACAAAACACACAATTATATACATAAAGTACTAATAAAAATATTACTCAAAATATACCAAACAGACATGTGTCAGTATCACGAGGAATCGTCGGCCTCACGATCTGTAAGTATCTAGATTTTTGAATTGCATTAAGGTTAATTGTAGTTATAAGTTGATGTGTTTGGAGATTCAGAAGAACATCATGTGTCACAATATGAGGTAGCAGAATATAATGGTGGGGACAGACTAGTAATCTTGAGACACTGTGATTATGGAAAATCGATAGGTCGGGTAAACTTGGAAAACAGAGCTATGGTATTTGGGAGAAATGTTATGGATTTTTTAGAGGAACATGTAGTCAAGCAAGTTCATGTTTGAGATACATGAAACTATTTATGAACATCTGAAAATGATACGTTGCAGAATGTTATATTTTGAATAATTATTTTGCTCGGTGTTGTGAAAATGCATTTCTCTTAAAATTGATTTTGAGAGACAGTATTGTTGTCTTTAAATATATTTTTCATCATGGCATAGTTGAAGTGTTGCAGAATGGGATAATGGTCGATATAGCAAGTCATCTATGGAAGATGGGATAAGATTGGATTCCATCGTGTGATTTTCTGACAGGATGTCGGTAGAATTGATGAGGAGATGAGTTGTTACACAAGAGTATGAATGTAGTCAATCATTTCCATAGTTTTCATTTAAAAAACTTCAAAATCATTTGTATTCGAAAATAATTATCATCGAGTTGACATGAGCGAGCCGATTTAATTTCGAAAATTGATTTTTGTAGTCTTAGGAATATATATGTTTTGAGTTTTGAAATTCTTGAAAGAACTTTCGAAAATTATTTTTATTGACAAGATTATATGATTTCGAAACCATTTGAAAACTTGATTGATAAACGTACAAATTTAGTGCATGATGCATATCATGGTGAAGTCCTGAGTAAGACTCATGAGTTAGACAACACACCAGATGGTACAGTGAAAGGAGATTTGAATTTCAGCATGGTAGCTTGGAGTATCCAAGGATAACCGATTGGTTGATCAGATAAGAGAAATATGTTGTGTGTTGTAGATTGATATACAGAACATGATTTTGGAACTTTGGGTTTAGTGAAACCGGGGCATATGTGCTATGTGGCTCTATTGGTGTGGTAGTAGCGTGGTTTTATTACAGTGAATTTTGACTTTTGAGCCAATTGATTTTTTTTCGCATGTGGTATTTTGAGTGATTTCTTAGTAAGTGTAGAGTTGGGTATGGTGATCCCAGGATGGTTGTATTGGATATTGATTGGTCATTCATACTCCAGGTATGATTAGATATGTTCGACGGTTTGTGACTGGTTGTTCATACGCCCAAGCTGTTTGTTCAACAGCCGAGTGTGTTTCTTTGAGATCCACTGTATGTGATTTGTATAACATTTTGAGAACTTTAATATCTCGTATATCTGTTTCTGTGGTTCTTTGTTGATCGTGTTGGAGCTTACCATGTGATGGCATTCTCGGTTATTGTTGATTCTCCGTTGGTAGTATTGGGATTTATCATGATGATGATATTCTCGGTTGATGTATTGGTTAATCGTTGCTATTGATCGTATGAGCGCTCGGACTTCGTGTTGATAGTTCTGGACTTGTTGTCATCGTCTTGGGGTAGTTGATCTACAGATATATATTGAATTATTGGTATGATCAGGATTGGGATTCGATTGTGTGATCAGGCAGACAAGATTTGACACAGATAGATTATTCAATACTTGAGTTATAACAAAGTATTTTGTTGAAATTCGTGAAATTGTGATTGTAATCATATTGAGGCTTTAAAGTGGAGTCAGTCGCGAGTATCACATGAAGTCATCGACTTCACGCATTTGTAAGTATATCATTTCGGTTATTCGCTTTTGGTAATGATTGATCGTTGTTGTGATGATTTTGGATATTTTGGTTGAACTGTTGTTTATGACGGGTTGCAAGTTTCAATGACGAAACTTATTTTAAGTGGGGTAGAATGTAATATCCTAAATTTCCACTATGGTTGTTTAATGTTATTTTCTCCGAGTTATATTGCACACTGTGGAAATCTGTACAGTATGTATAAAATAATTAAAGGACTGAGATAGTTGTGTTGGTATAATTGTCGTACTTGGTTGACAATTTCATTTGAGGATATTGTATATCAAGTGTATCGTATAAGAATGTTATTGGAACGAGTATATGTATTTAGTATGTCGGCTATATGTATCTAGTTAATTGAGACGACGGACAAGAACAGTTGGAATTGGCTAAGTATATCCTGATAACGTATGCTAGTTGCAGGACATAGCGCACGCAAATGTGCAGGTGTAGCGCATGCTAAAGGCAAAGATTAGCGCACGCTAATTGCCAAAGGTTAGCGCAAGCTAATGCAGATCCGTGCAGAAGGAATCTATGTGTGAACTCTACTTTCTGCGCATGTTCTGATGAGGTCAAGAATGTTTGCTTTGAAAGATTAGCGCACACTAAGCATGGGCTTAACACATGCTAATTATAGAACGTTCAAAGGGAATCCCGACAATTGTGGGTTGCTTTCGGCAAGTGGGGCCCAGGCATCTCGGAGTAGGTGCATAAAAACGAGTCAACAAAGAGTAGCGCACGCTATGGTCGGAGACTTGCGTATGCTAAGCAGGTATAGTATTCGCGTACACTATTGCATGGGCTTTGCGCACGTAAGCCATTTTGCGAAGCAAGGCAGTAGCCTCTGGAAACACGATAGCATACGCTATAAAAGTCAGTTACCGCACGCTATGCAGGTAACGCATGCTAAATATAACGGTTAGTGCACGCTAGTAATGTGCAGTATATATATATATATGCAGTTGGGTATTGTCTCCATTCAAACGATAGAGAGAGTTATTGGAGGATATTTTGAGGTCCCAAACACTTGAGTAATTATAGAGTTGATTGTCTTTAACAATATTAAGCTTGGAATTGATTGGAAACGGAATCAACCATGAGAATCAACCTATTTCTTCGACGAGGTAATTATTCTTCACTTTGGGTTTTTGTCTTGAGTAAAATATTGGTGTTCTTGAGTTCATGATTATCATATAAACGAATTGATAAGTATGATTATGAGATTGATTACCGGGTTATGTCGATGTTGTTGTTGATATATGGATGTTCATATGATTCTTGTGGTTTGGAATTGTGTTGTTCGTCCCCTAGAGATATATTGGTTTCGAGTTTTGATATTGTTGTTATTGTTTACTTCGTACTATGATGAATATGTATATGATTGTGATTATTGTTGTTTCATGGAGTCTGGGTTGAGGAAGATGATATATATATATAATACATCCTAAATTATGTTGTTTTGTTATGAACACGGTTATGGAATCATGGTGTTCTTGGTATATATCACATCAAAGAGTAATATAGGATAAGATATGAATGGTTTTGGACACAAACTTGAATTTCATGATTGGAACCAATATTATGTTGATTGTAGTGGTTGATTTCGTATGTTCTTGATAAGATATGGACCATGATGATGAGATTGAATTTGGAATGGTTACGATTGATCTTGGAGCATGTTTTCCTTTACATTGGTTTTCATAGTCACAAGGTGTTTATCGGTACCTGTAATGCATGCAACTGCATGACGTTAGCGCATGCTATGTAACGTGACTAACGTACGCTAAGTCAACAAACAACATACGTAAATCATTTGTGGTTATGAGTTCCTAAGTGTTTGAGTTGGGTTGTGTGGACCATGTTTAATCGAGATATTGTGAAACCACTGAGTTTATAGATTGGTTATATTGAATGTTGATTGTATCGAACTTGTTTTTTATCGATCATAATTGATCGTTGGTTATAATCGTGGGTTGCAGTCAAGTTCGAGAATGCTCGCGAATTGTTTTAGTCGGAGCCGAGGAGCTTGTAGACAAAGACAAGAAAATTGGTAACGACTGCATCATCATTGTATCGGTATCAAGGCAAGTTATTAATTGCTCAGTTTATAATATTTAATGAATGGTTTCAGTTTCATTTCGTTATAATTCATATAGCAATGAGTATAAGTGTGAATTCTGGATATTTGGATTGTATATTGTATTCCGGGTTTTGGAGTTAAAGTATAAAGTATGTGATTTATGTTCGTTATGAGTATACTGGGGTATCGAGGATACATTGTGGTAAAGACGAGGATATGAGTTATCTATCGTCCGTGATATTTTGGATCGCCGAATAATGAGAATAATTATCGGTGATGGTTTTGACAGCAAGATTGGTCTCGAAGGACTGGGGCAAGTACTCTAATTATTTTTTTCATTTAGTGTCGATCATGTTGTGATACATTCATGTATTATTGTTGTCGTGCATTTGTGTATTATTGTTTTATGCAGTTGTGCATTGTAATTGTTCGTCCACCATGTGTTGGTCCGACGGGACCATCTTGGGGATCTATGCTGTGTGCGCTGGACCATTGGATGGGTTTTCCCCCATGTGTTGGTCCGACGGGATCATCTTGGGGATCTATGCTGTGCGCGCTGGACCGTTGGATTACCCATGTGTTGTTGTGCGTGTGTATATTGTTGGTCATCCACGAAGTGTTGATCTAATAGGGTCATCGTGGGAATCTATGTTGTGCGCGCTGGATCATTGGATTACCATAAGTATACATTGTTGTTATAATTATGAGCATATTGACGTTGTCATATGAGTATGCATTTGTAGGTCTTGTATTAGGACCATGTCCGTATGTATTTTGATCTGATCCCGGATTAGACTGACATGATTTGTCGTGGCAATACATATCTTGAGGTATGTTCCTTATTTCCTTCGTGGTACTTGTCTTTTGATGGACAATTGATTATCAAGTTGAGAATTGATGATGTTACCCGATGGATTGAATTGGTCAGAGTTGGTATATTTCCGTATTGGTGAATTATGATGATGTTTTAAGAATCTTGAGTATTGTTTGAGGTACAGTACAGATGTTTGGGTATGAGTTTATTATGTCACTGAGAATCCGAGATGTGGAATATAGTAAGAAGGATTTTGACAAGGATTATCATGAGTTAATAAAGTTATGACGGTAAGATTACGTTCATATTATTCTTACATGGAAATTTCATTGGTATGTAATTATTGACGTGATGTGATCGTTATCATTGTTGAGTATTATGGCTGACCCCGTTGTGGGCTTTATTTTGTAGGTACTCTAAGATCGAGCATGTAGCGGTCATGAAGAGATGAGCTTCCCGTATGATACTGGCTATGGTGTGTTTGTGAATCGAGTACTTTGACTAGTTGTTATATTCCGCTGCAAGAGTATTTTTAACTGTTTGTCATTTCTGCTGCCTGAGTATTTTTAAATGCCCCTTTTTGGTATTTGGCAACTTAAGTTATTTTGGAAAATCATTTTCTAAACTATTTTGTTGGTATGTGTAAGCGATGGCTTAACGTATACTTTTGAAACTGTTGAGTTTGGCATTTTAGCCTTGTATTTTCAAATGAGATTTTATGATGGCATTTAATAAATGGATTTTGTATAGTCTTTAAATATTTTTAAAAGATATTACCGTCATCGCGGCTTGGGCATATTTAAAATGTTTGTGAAAATGTCTTTTAGCCTTGTGGGTTCCGGCGCGGGGCCCACAGCGCTGTAATATTCCCGGTCGGCTCTGGAGGCGTTACACGAGCAAGTGTTCCTTAAGTTAGAAGGAATAGGAGAATCGGCTACCCTGCTGGAGCCAAGAGCACCTCAATATCCCCAATACTTGGAAGGGGCTGAATGGCAACAAGAGGATGAATTTGTTTTGCAGGTTACAGACGCTGCATACGTGGAGGCCCTAATCAAGTTTGATGATGCTTTCTGCCACGATCTTATCACACAGCAACTGTACAAGCTGTAACACCCCGATTCAACGACAGGGCTGTTACATGCCGTAGGAGCTTCACAAGGCCTACCAGGCTAAACATACGCATGACTAACGACATTATGAAGATATAAATACATCAAAAGAAACATTAGGCCGTGGCATCGGTAAAAACGTTTTCGACTCGAATACATTAAAGTCAAACATAACATGGTACCATTGCCCACGCAGGGGACTTGGACCATAAAACAGAAACCATCTAATCCATACTCAAATAACCAACATGAAAATCAAAGTAACTCCCAAGACTTGAGCCTCATCATGCCGGACCACCCTTCCCATGCGCCTCCCGTGTTGGCTCCTCAGAACGTCCAATACCAGAAATGCACAAACATTTTACCCCATTCCAGGGGTTAGCATACGAAATGATAGTACGAGTACATAATTACACAAGGTTAATACAATATTCCACTCACAGTTCAAAAACATTCACGAAAGAATCATATTCCGGAATACCACGTTTTCATCAAAAACATATACATCATCAAGTCATGGAAACGCAACTCATCATCAGAAAACCATACCTGGTAACCCATGGTCGTACCCCTTAGTATCGACCCATAGAGGCCCCGTCGGATCCTCCCCAGGTGGGAAACCCCTTCCACAGCCGTAGCCATTAGTATCGGCCCCCATAGGCCTCGTCAGACCCTCCACGGGTGGAAGAACAACAACAAATGCACACATGTCCCCTTTCCATGGTCGTAGCCCTTAACACCGACCCCCAGAGGACACACATTCCATCTACGGGTGGAAGAGCAACATCACAAACATGAACACAATTTCACAAAGCAACATTGACATAAAAACCACAGCTATGCATGTGTCTTGTAACTTAAACGATATTTCTACTTTTGACCTCTTTTCTGACCTAAAGGCATTTGAATATGACATACACAGGAGAGAAAAATCTGAAGATTCACTTGCCAAGACTACAACACTGGCTGCTATATCTGACAGAAGACATAGTTCAGCACCCAGCACATCCAAATCTGCACATAAGACAGCAGACAACGACGATGACATCCTGTCGCAAGAAGAAATGGCCCTGCTCATGCACAAGTTCAAAAAGTTCATCATACAGTCTGTAAAGACTCCATACAGGCCCAAGCCTTTCAACAAGGTAAGATCTGAATCCCCTTCATCTGGTGATTCTATCCTATTTTATAACTATAGGAAACGAGGACATTATGCACATAAGTGTCCACATCCAAAAGTGCAATAGTTTCCAGAAGCTGCGCAACACGAAAAGGATGAGAAAAGATGCATCTAGAGAAATAAGATTAAGGCCCTGATTGGTGAATCAGAAGCCTCATGCATCGAACAAGACCAAGGAGTGCCTACAGGCAATCACTAACAGTGACTCCTCCGATGATGAAATCGAGGGTAAAGCATAGATTTGCTTTTATGGCCAAAGAAATACAGGATGATGATGACAACAATGATGAAGTAAGTTCGAATTCAACTATTCCTATAAATGCATCGCATACTTTTGAAAACATGATGAATGAATTTAAAAACATCCAAAAAGCCCATGAGACACTCAAATGAGAAAACATACATCTCGATATTTTAAACTTGGAGCTAAAAGATGAAAATGACTTGCATAAAAACAACTATGAAAACATGTCTCTTGATTGCGAGAATAGCAAAGTCACCTTTGGAAAACTCATGGAAAGAAATCTTCGACTTGCCAAAGATATAAATGAGGCAAAGTCTCATAATGAGTGCAACATAGATGATTATGCTTTACTCAAAGCTAAAGTAAAAACTCTCGAGAAACAAGAAGGAGAACTAGAGACCATCCTGAAATCATTTGAAAAATGTTTTAGATGGATGGAAGAAATTTTAAGCACTGGGCAGCATGCATACGATAACATGTCTTAGGATATGACTAGTTCTCCCATAAGGGAAAATATAGTACGGTGTTCGTCAGGGGAGTGGAACCTATTTCTGAATCCAAAGAGACCACTAGTCTCGCAAAAGGTTACAGCTGCCCCTCCTCGTATAGCAAAGAATGCGATTCTGTCCCCAAGTTCCCTTCATAGACAACAAAAACCTCAGCCTGCCAGACCTGTAAGACGTGATTAACAGTTTGCTCCCCAAGCATATCAACAACGCCAGCAGCCATTCAGAAAGAAGGCTGAATCCAAGTACCAAAGGCACGTAACACAGTACTACCAACATTACAGTGCGCCTAGATATTAGATACAAGAGCCCAATTATTCATCCAGAAAACAGGTCAACCCACAGTACCACCAAGACCTATGGGAATCTAGCTGGAGACCTAGAAGGCAAGATGTAAGACCAAATAAAATGGTTCCCCCTCCAAGACGGCAATTGTACTGGAATCAAAACTTTAAATTCTACATGCATCACAATCAAAGTTATAGCGACTACGTGCCTACCCCACGTAGATATCGCAAGACTGGACCAAAAGTAACCTATAGCAAAACCAATTACTGTCAGGCAAATTTGGGTACCAAAAGGCACTAACATCCATGGATCCAACAATCAAAGGGGACCTAAATCTATTGGAATATTCTATTCCACATAATTATAAAATGGTTTTGATGATGAGTTGATGATGTGTTGTTGATCAGAGAAAACAACAATAGAACGGACCAAAATAATGAAGGAGTCGAAGACACATGAAATAGTCAGAAAAGCAGAAGCAGATAACGTATGTTAAGGTGCAAGTCTACCGCATGCTATATGGAGGACCTAACGTACGCTATGCATGTATCATAACATACGTAATAGCAAGTCAGCTGAAGACTCACCTAATGATTTAACATATGCAACCGAAACAAGATAACGTACGCAATCGGACGAACTTAATGTATGCAACATAGAGGTGCTAACGTACGTAATGTAGTTTGAATACGAATTCAAACAAATGAACCGTTGGAAGATTCAGAGTCAAAAGTAAAAAATCCATGCAATGGATTTATGAGTTTAAGGATTAACGTACGCTACGAAGAGAGCTTAACATACGTAACACAATGTACTTAATGTATGTAATAGAGTAAGCTAACACACGTAAAGTATGGACAAAAGCCATTGGACTGAAACTACTAGCAGATAAAGAAATGCTACGTGAAAGGATTAACGTACGTAATGAGCATTAACGTATGCTATGCATGAAGCATAACGCATGCTATGAAGAGGCAGTGGGCTAACGGCTAATTGAGGCTTTATGCCTATAAATACCAAACCATTTGGTATATTTCACAACAACAACTCCAAGCAAAGTCTATACATTTCATATATTGTTATATTCATCTTTGTTGTTGTAATTGAGCTATATTGTCAAGTGTTTGAGTGTTTATACATGAAAACTATACACGAGAGGAAATAAAGGATTGTAGATTGATTCGGTGTTATTAGGATCGTTGATCCGGCATTATTAGAATCATATCTAAATCCAAGTGAGGTTTATCTAGTACCAATCGAAATCTAGATAGGTTGATTCCTTGTCTGATAGAAAAGAAAAACAGTTAATCTTGGACCGACATAAAGACAAGATTGTAACGGTTTACTCCGAACGATAGAAGACATGACGAAAAAGTTTAATCTTGAGCCTATAGAAAAAGATACGGAGAGCGGATGTAGGCACGTTTGGCCGAACCTCTATAAATCTTGTGTCGTTTATCTTTCGTAATTTAATTACGCTTCCACAAATGCAAAAGGGTTAAATAACTCTACTCCAATCTACTTCGCATCATTCCAATTGAAGGTACTAAATTCCTAACAAAATCTACTTAAATTCTTTGCTTACAGGATATCAAAGAAAAGGACATCTGGTACTTTGACAACGGATGTTCTCGACAGAAGACAGGAGATATCAGCAAGCTGTCAGATTATGTAGAAGCTCGTGGTCCAAAGGTGAACTTCAGTGACAAATCCAAGGAAGAACAAGAGGTAAGGGAACCCTGCTTGTAGGAAAGTTTAAAGTCACTTATGTAGCTTATGTTGAAGGCTTACAGTACAATCTACTTATTATTACCAAGTTATGTGATAAACAGTTCTCAGTTAAATTCTATATAGATTAATGTATAGTGAAGGACATCAAGTCTAAGGAAATAGTCCTCACAGGAAGCAGATCAGATAATATGTATATTACTGACTGGAAGCATACGAGCTCCACTATTATATGTTTTGTTGCCAAAGGCACTACAGATCAATGGCTGACTATGGCATAAGAGGATGTCTCATATCAACTTCAAGACGATCAACAAACTCGCTAGATAGGGAATGGGTAGAAGTTTGCCTGATGTGTCATGTCATAAAGAGAGCGTCTGTGAACCCTGTCAGAAAGGCAAACAAGTAAAAATCACCCTGAAAAGCAAGTCATACCTGTCCACCCACAGGGTATTGGATTTGCTACACATGGACCTCTACGGCCATGTATACCCTGTAAATTTGGGAGGTAACAAATGTCTTGTTATTGCTGACAATTTTTTTAGGTATGCTTGGACAATCTATCTAAGCAAAAAGAAAGATACCATCGCAAAGTTGCTAGAGCACACGAAGAAGCTACATAATGAGAAAGGATTGAGTATCATGTCCATTCGTTCTGACAGAGGTACTGAATTCACAAATCCACTACTACGAAACAGGCTTTTAACAACGGTTATTTGGGCCAATTAACAGCAGTTCCGTAACCGCCGTTATATGTACCGCTGTTAATTTTAACAGCGGTTTTCGAAACCGCCGTTGAATTTGAAAAATAACGGCAGTTTATTGTAACTACTGTTAAACATGCCACGGCTGTTCATTGTAACCGCTGTTAAACATGCCGTTTAATAGCGGTTTTAGGTAACCGCTTTTACAGCTGATACTTAACGGCGGTTCTAGAACCGCTATTATTTTTACAAATTAACAGCGGTTTTGGCGGAACAGCTATTGAAGTTTCTAGAAGTTTAACTGCGGTTTTGCTGAACCGCTGTTATTTTGTCCAGATTTTCCCCAGATTTTGGCATTATTTTGAACAATCCAGTACCTGAACTCGGATCAAACTGTAATAATCAATAAACCACTAATTCATCGAATCCAAACACACCGAAAAGAACTAACCAACACCAAATTCATTGAACCACCAATTCATTGAAAAAGATAATACAAAAAAAAACAATTCATCCAAATAATTCATACAAATATCAAATGTATAATTCATACAAATAATTCACACAAAAACGCCAAAATCATGTCGCAAGAAGATTTCGAACCTCCAAGAAATAGTGTCCCCAATCAGCTCGAATTTTATTAATAACATCATGAGACAGTGCTCCAACATAATCAAACATCAGCACATATAAACGTATAATAAACAAACTTTAAATGTAAACGGGTAAACATTTTTATCACCAATTCAAGTTAAAAATATACTCCCTCCATCCAACCATCCAAAATACGCGCTCGGAGGATAGTCGACATCCAGTGCATAACATAATAACCACACTCCCTACCTCCATTTTGTTTATTATACTAAAATAAAATAAGACACAATTATATGACTCGCTCTCAGTAAATAAAATCAGCACACACAGCATACACAGTAAAACACACACACACTGACACAAACACACAAGCACACAAACACACAGCACATACAGGACACAAACACACACAAACACAAACACACACACACACACACACACACACACACACACACACACACAGCACACAAACACACCCATACACAGTACACAAAGCACACAAACACACACTGCACACAAACAAACATACACAAACACACACACACACACACACACACACAGCACACAAACACACACACACACACACACACACAGTACACACACAAACACACACAAACAACACACAAACACACACAGACAACACCCACACACCCACAATACACACACAACGCACAAGCAGACATACACAAACATAAACACACACACACACACACACACACACAGAGCACACAAACACACACACAAACATACAGTACACACACAAATATAACCATACACAGCACAAACACACAACACACACACACAGCACACAAACACACACACACACACATACAACACACACAGACACACATCACAACACACAAACACAGATACACACACATAACACACACACACTGCACACAAACAAACATACACAAACATATACACACATCAGACAAACACACACAAACACACACACATACTGTACACAAAAAAAAACACAAACAGCACACAAACACACACAAACACAAACACACACACCAGACACACACACACACTGCACACACACACTGCACAGAAAAGAAAACACCAACACAAACAAACGGATACTTCATACACGATATGTTGGGAGAAGATCCTTAAGACGAAAGTTAACATCTATCCCAAAGGGAGAAGATCCTTACGACGTTAACCACGTCTATCCCAAAATAATTCGTGTTTCCAAAAGCAATGTTGTCGTACACACTCAAATATTTAACCACACAAACACATATTTATACTCATGTAATTAAATGTATTACCTTGGGATATATCCAACTAACCGCCTGCTTCGATTTACTTGTATGCATACCATCCATGGTCTTGAATGTGATCACGACACTGCTTAAAAGTAACAATAATATATTAAGTCGTTGATATAAAATTTTCAAGCAAATATGTTATAAATAAAATCTTACTTTTGGAGTATGGCCTTAATGCGAGAGTCAGGCATACTATGTAATGAGCAAAACCATATAATAGTTCCTCTTGCTGGTATAATGACCAGAAGTTTCCAATGATGCCTACATTGATAAATGCATTTGAAAGAAAAAACATATTACTAAACTATGTTGTAAAAAAAATAAAGAAATAGTTTTGTTAAAAAGAAAATATTTTGAAATTTACAATATTTAACTTACTTATGATGGTAAGCTCCCATGTATATTTGCTTCTTCGACTCAAGCATACGCGTCGATATATATCTCGAGATCTCCTCTCCCCTCTGGTCCATATTTTGTATGGATTGAGGATCAAAACATCCATACAAATCCTCGTCCATCGTGCCCACATTCATATTAGACAAATACCTAATTTGTTAAGCAAAATATTAATATAAAAAACACTCCACACACTGCACACAAACACACACACTGCCACACAATAAAAACACACACACACACATACACTGCACACACACTGCCACATAATAAAAACACACACTGCACACACATAGTGCACACACACACACACACACACACTGCACACATAAACACACACTGGACACACACACACACACACACACACACACATACACACACACACACACACACACACACACACTGCACGCAGTAAAAACACACACTGCCACACAGTAAAAAACATACACACACACACTCACACACTGCACACACACACACACTGCATATACAAACACACACTGTACACACACACATACTACGAATGTAAAAAAAATTCCATAAAGGAAATTACTCACATAGTCCAAAGCTATACAACTAAAAACTAAGCCACTCGTTTCCTAGAACGATCTCTAAAATATCAGTGTGAGCGATGTACAATGGAACATCATCACCACCACAGCCAAAGATAGCTGCATCCGACGGCACTGATAACGGATTATTGTAAAGACTCGATGCAGCACTAAGTCAGTCTTTCATGATGTCATCTTTGGTTCTCGACCCATCATTGTGACGAGTCTACTTCCTTGGTCGCTGAATATCCTATTACATTATAGTAGAGTGTAAAATACAAGTACATTTGAAATAATTTATTTTGTTTGAGTTACTAAAAGAAAAAGAAAATATTTACCTTGGAAAAATCGGAGAAAACAAAATCTCCTGGCCATGCAATAAATCCACCTAAAGCTTCCCCCCCGAATTTCACCTCATCAGTCGCCACAGGGACTTCAGCGCTGGTATCTAAGGCCTCCTCAACCACTTCCTTAACCAAATGAGCTGGTAAAGGAGCACAATGTAGGGTCGAATCGCCCTAAATAACACTACCGATAGCAACTAGATGGGGAGGATGCTCGTTCACATAGAATCCAACTCGATGAGTGTCTCTAGACAGAGTCCTCTCTCCGAAAGGGCCAGGAATAACATCAACACAAACTCCCCTTCGTGTTGACACGAGTAACCTCATCAAGTGTATGAATATCAATAGGCCGCTGGGAACTAGCACCCATTGTATGGCCGAACTCTTTCATCAAAGTATGTGTGACATCAAGGGTGATCTTCTTCCTTAGCTGCTCCAACACATCTTCACTTACGGAAGACGTCGGTCCACATGATCGTCCAAAGTAATTGCGAATACCCACACCAAAACCAATGCCACAAACACGACCAGGGTGCTCGGTTCTCCCAATGGCAGCCGCCAATATATCCTGTCGTACCTCAGGAATGAAGGTACCTTGTGTATACTGCTCCTCCAAATCATCCGACAAAAATTTAATTTGGCACCATATAACATCATTTTGAAATATGCAAACAACTAATACAAGTTGATGAAGGAGAAAAAACAATACAAGAATGTAGATGAAAGTAATTGGGTAGAAAAGTGGTTATTTACAGTTAATAAAGCAAATAATTTATCTCAAATTTTTAGTGTTTGCTAACACTTAGCAACAAAAAAGTGGAGCTTTTTATTTTTGTTAGAAGAAAATATAATTCTTAAAAAAGAACTTACAATCCTCTCGACAATCTCCCATGCAGCATCGGATGACGTACCCTCCCGTCTTTTTGTATGACCAAGTTTCCACCTTTGATGATGCGTAGGTGGAGACGGAGGATCAATAACAATATCTTCTTCATATTTAAATGCTTCTCGACGCTCCTTCATCTTCCTCTCCATCTCCCGTATATCCACCAAGTCGTACCCTCCTCGAGCCATATAATGCGTAATGTTCATTTTTGCTAATTCTTGTTTCTTACTTCTATGTTCCTGTTACAAGTATCAAATAATCCATATAAAATTTTATAAATATTTTCAAATTCAAAACATTTTTTTTTTCAGATTTTATGTTCTTAATTAGAAATATGTTCTTAATTAGAAATTGTTTTATTTGATTCTTGTAAAATTATTTTCAAATTATTGTACAATCCTTTTTTGAATATTGTAATATATACTGTAATATATATATATATATATATATTACAGTACACACAAACACACAAGCACACAGCACACAAGCACACACACACACACAGAGTACACACACAAACAAACACACACACACACACGCACACAGCACACAAACACACACACAGTACACACTCAGCACACAAACACACACATAGCACACAAACAAACACACACATAAATCACACACACACACACACACACACACACAACACACAAACACACAGACACAATACACACACAACACACAAACACACACACACAGAACACAAACACACACACACACACAAACACACACACACAACACATAAACACACACACACAGCACATAGACAAACACACACACACACACACACATCACACAAACACACACACACACAGAGTACATATACAACACACACACACACAACGCACAAACAAACACACACACAGCACACAGACACACACACACACAGCACACAGACACACAACACACACACACAGTACATACACAAACACACAGACATCACACTACGAGACACACATAAACACACACACACACACACACACACACAGTACACATACAAACACACAGACAGCACACTGCCACACACACACAAACACACACAGAAATCACACAAACACACACTGCCACACACACACACACTGCCACACACACACACACACACACACACACACACACATACACACACACACTGCCACACACAGACACACAGTACAGTACACACAAACAAAAAATGCACACATCACACAAACACACACAGCACACACACACACAGTAACACAGACACACAACAAACAAACAAACACACACACACACAGTACACACACAAACACACACAGACAACACACAAACACACACACACACACACACTGCCACACAACGGAACACGACACACACAATTCTTAGTACAAAAAGAGAGTCATGTACTAATATATCCTGCCACAACATTTCTTTATCCGGCTTATCGGGTACTTGCTTTCAACTCTTGTACAGTATCGACACATGATCTATGGCAAGTTTTCCCAAGTACGTACTTAACTTTAATTTGTATTTGTATTTGATCTTTCGTCATACTGGATCAATGTCAAGAGGTAATTTTTTTCAATCAACACGGCCTTTCGACATACTTCTACATCGCGTGGGATTTCTCGATGTAGAAGTACTACGTGTATGAGCATCGGGAGACCGGGAGGAATAAGGAGAAGGAGCGGGAGGAGGAGTGTGAGGGGAACGAGAAGGAGACGCCATGCGCCTGCACAAACAAATAAATTTAATCATCAGCCACAATATACACTGCACACATAAAATACACACACACTACACACCCACACTGCACACACACACACACTGCACTCTTACACACACTGCACTCTCAAACACACACTGCACTCTGCACTAACACACACACTGCACACAAACAGACTGCACACACTCACACACACTGCACACACACACACACACACTACACACATTGCACTCTCTCTCTCTCACACACACACACACACACTGCACTCTGCACTTTCACACACACTGCACGCAATAACACACACTGCACACACACACACACACACACACTACACACACTGCTCTCTCTCTCTCTCTCTCTCTCTCTCTCTCTCTCTTTCACACACACACACTGCACACACACATACACACACACACTGTGCACTCTCACACACACACTGCACACTTCATACACACACACACACACACACACTGTGCACACTCACACACACACACACACACACACACACACACACACACACACACACACACTATACACACTGCACACACTGCATATACACATACACACACACACATTCTTTTAATAACAGATAATGAAATAAATCTTAAATACTAAAATATAAAAACTCATAAACCAACACAACGTTCAACACTAATACTAAAATTCAACAAAACCAACTTTATCATTAACAATGTCACAAAATTGAACATTAATACTACAATTCGACATAATCGATTGTGCCTTCATCATCAACTATATAACTTGACTCTAGATAACAACGTTTTCCCATATGCCTTCATCATGATCATCTCGAATGGCATGTATGCCGTCTGCTTTATTTTCTTCAACGATAGTGGGCATCCGTGTTGATAAAGGAATAAACTCACAAATGACAAAACTTGATTCTTCAGTTTCATTAATATCCACACTTCTACCCGGAATGACCACTGAAAATATTTCATTACATGGATCCTTGACATAAAACACCTGTTTAGCTTGATATGCCATGGTAAAAGGCTCGTCAGTGTAAGCTATCTTATGAAGATCTACCAATGTGAAGCCCAGTTCATCGATTACCACACTCGTGTTATTATCAACCCACTTACACTTAAAAATAGGCACTCTAAACTTAACATAATCAAGTTCCCAAATATCTTCAATAACTCCATATTAACTTGTCGATGCCATAACTGGATATTTATATTTCGAGCTTGAAAAGTGCATTGACTCAGCTTGAGGAGTAACTCCGCGATTTTAAACCGAACATTTGTCATCTTGTGACTTTGTATAGAATCAGTACTTATTGATATCATATCCATTCTAAGTTACGACATCGAACTTCGGCCTGTGAGCTAGCCATTTTAACATTTCAAATGCGCTATCACTTTCGGAGATTTGTACCTTAAACCACCTCAATAAAGCCTTATTATGTTCAATCAACAACCATTTCTCGCTCATTCGGGAATTCTTTGTCTTCAATAGATTCTTGTGAGCAGACAAGTACGGAAGAACCTCATCAGTGTTATTCAAAACGAACAAATGTGCTTGAAGCACCTCATCGCGATTCTTGGTTAATATTTTAACACCCCGTGTACCCTTTCCATTAAGTTTCCCATCATGTCGAGACTTCGGAAGCCCTACAGATGGTGTTTGTGACATGTAATCTGTGCAAAACTCGATTGCTTCTTCTGCAATATACCTCTCAACAATAGATGCTTCTGGACGAAATGAGTTTTTAGTATACCCTTTAAAAATCTTCATGTATCGCTCAATCGGAAACATCCATCGCAAATAAACGGGGCCACACTCTTCAATCTCTCTAACTACATGGACAAGTAAGTGAACCATAATATCAAACAAGGAAGGAGGAAAATACATCTCCAATTGGCACAAGATAACAACAACCTCGTTTTTTCATCATCCAAAATCAAAGGATCAATCAATTTGCTACATATAGAATTGAAGAAAAAACACAAGCTAGTTATGGCATTTCTCTCTTTTTTAGGCAAGACGTCATGTATAGCTACAACTAGAAGTTGTTGCATCAATACATGACAGTCATGAGACTTTAAGGAGACCAATGTCAGATTTTGCATCGATATAAGACTCTTAATATTCGACGAATAACCTTGTGGCACTTTAATGCCTTGTAAACAATTACAAAAGCTGATTTTCTCTCTTTTGGATAAAGTATAACATGCCAGGGGAAGATAAGTTCGTTTACTGACTACTTGTGGATGCAACTGAGGACGTATACCCATTTGACAAGCCTGGACACCATCCTTTGTTTTGTGTTTAACATTGAGAAGTGTGCCGATCACAGTATCGCATACATTTTTTTCGGCATGCATAACATCTATGCAATGTCTAACATCTAGATGTCTCGAGTAAGGAAGATCAAAAAATATTGACCTCTTCTTCCAAATGTCTGTAGTAGCAGCCTTCTTTTTAGTTTTTCCAAATATAGTATTTATGTTCTTCACACGATCGTATACTTGATCACCTGTTAAGGGCATGAGTGCAAGTCCATTTTCTGGGAATCCATTAAAAGCTTTTCGCAATCTACGATACGGGTGATGGCGACTAAGAAATATCCGATGTTGAGTGAATACTATTTTATTTCCATGTTTCAAATGGATGTAGCTTGTATTTTCTTCACATATAGGACATGCATGATATCCCTTCACACTATATCCACTCAAGTTTCCATATGCAGGAAAGTCATTAATCATACAAAATAACATTCCACGTAACTTGAAACTTTGCTGGCAGTAACCATCAAACACGTAAATCCCTTCATCCCACATCATTCTCAAGTCATCAATCAACGGACTTAGATAAACATTTATGTCATTTCCTGGTTGTTTTGGTCCTGAAATCATCATTGACAACATAACGTACTTTCATTTCATACATAACGAATGAGGTAGATTATATATCACAAGTAAAACAAGCCAAGAGATATGCTTGGTGCTTAAGTTACCGAACGGATTCATTCCATCTGTGGAAAGCCCAAGCCTAAGGTTTCTTGTGTCACTCCCGAAATCTGGAAATAAATGATCTATTTTCTTCCATTGTGCAACATCAGCTGGATGACGAATTAGCCCATCGCATTTTTTCTCATTTACGTGCCATGTAAGATTCTTAGCATCATATCTATTAGCAAACAATCGCTTGAACCTTGGAACAATCGGAGGATACCATAACACCTTCGCGGGAGGTCCTTGTTGTGTGTTCTCTCCATCATTCTTCACTTTGTATCGTGATAACCCACACCTAGGACACTTTTGCAATTCTTGAAACTCTTTTGTGTACAGTATGCAATCATTGGGACAAGTGTATATTTTTTTATACTCCATACCAATCGGACACAAAACCTTCTTCGCCTCATAGGTACGCTTAGGCAATGTATTGCCTTTTGGTAGCATCTCATTCATCAACTGGAGCAATTCAGTGAAACTTTTGTCACTGCACCCATTTATTGCCTTCAAATTAACCAGCTTCAACACGGCAGATAGTCGTGTGAAATTTTCACACCCCAGATACAATGGAGTCTCTGAATCAATTTTCAACGTAGTATAAACATGAGTTCTTTGAAATGATTCTTGTCCAACATCACGATTCATTTCTTCAAATTGATCACCATCTATATCTACATGAGGGTTTCCAGTTGGAACATCTACTATTTCGCCATGCCATATCCACACCATATAGTTGGTGTTTATCCCCTCACAAACAAGATGTTCACGAATTGTGTTAGCCTTATGTCGTCTCCCATTCATACACTTCACACCAGGACAAAATTATCTTTCATCGGGTTCCGAGCAATGTTGTCGAGCAAATTTAAGAAATTGCTCAATTCCATTGTCATACTCCGCACTCGCACGACTTTCATTCATCCAACTTCGATTCATTTCTTCTTTTCTGTTACACATACTATGAAATTCAATTTGCTATTGTTTTGTATAAGGGAAAGAATTTCATTTCTATATGATTACTAACTTTTTGAAAATTGTTTTGACAGAGAATGACAAAGGTATGGTTGTCCTATAACTCTTGTTTAAAACAGAAACATGAACGATGGTTGTCAAAATAGAATTAACTGTATACTACGTCAAATTATGGCTTTGTCAAGATTACTAACTCTATCTGCATGAACTGTTGGGAGAAGATCCTTAAGACGAAAGTTAACATCTATCCCAAAGGGAGAAGATACTTAAGAAGTTAACCACATCTATCCCAAAATAATTCAGGTTTCACAAAATAGTGTTGTCAAAAGCAACACACAATTAAACACACACTCAGCTAAATTGATTAAATTATACAACAAACAAGAAGAAAATAACACGTAAAATTACATTTCACACTCACATACACATAGTGCACGTGCACATACATATTTTGTCCGTTATGTGCATTTGAATACTACGTTTGTGATTATTGTGGTTTTACTGAGGTTTTAACATTGTTCTCCAAAACAATTCAGGTATAATTAAAAGTCCACACACAAACAATACACACAAACACACAACACACATTGACACACACACACAATACACACACACACACGGTACACACTCACACACAAACAATACACACACACACACAACACAATACAACCTCACACACAATACACACACACACACTCCACACACACACTACACACACATTGCCACACCTATACACGCATATACACACAACACACACACACACATATTAAACACACACAACACACAACAATCTTTAAAAGACTAGATAAAATTACCAAATAGAAACAAAGAAGAGAGTTGGGAATAGTTACTTGATTTCAATGTAGAGGACCGCGGTCGATTGCGAAACGGCGGGGAGGTTGCGGGGGTAGTGGAGGTCGGGAGGTCATGGTTCGATTGTGAAGCGTCGGGGGAGTCAGAAGCGTCAGTAAGAAATAAAGGATAGAAAGAAAAAAGAAAGAAAGAAGACCAGGAATAACTAAATAGAACATTAACACCAATTATAGAAAACCGCTGTTAAAAATAAAAAGAAAAACGTTTAACAGTGGTTATGCCGACAATCGCTAAAAACAACTGTGGTTTTTAGACAACCACCGTTAATTTTCCAATTTTAACAGTGGTTTTAGGCAACCGCCGTTAATTTTCCGGATTTAACAGTGGTTTCTATATTAACCGTTGTTAATTTTTCATAATATTTATGCCACCACACAAATTTAACAACGGTTTTGGCATAACTGCTGTTAAATGTCTGCTGTTAAATGGGTATTTTGTAGTAGTGATCGCTTTATAGAGCAATACTATTCAGACAATGGAATATAACACGAATACTCAGGAGCCCAAACTCCTCAACAAAATGGCATTGCCGAGTGAAATAATAGGACGCTCAAAGAAGCAACAAGGACCATAATAGCCGCAAGCAAGTTTCCACAGTGGTTCTGGGGAGGAGCAAAAAATACAGCATGCTACATAAAAAACCAATGTATCATCAAGAAGCATCACAACAAAACAGCCTATGAGGTATGGAACAGTAAAACTCCAATGGTTGCATACTTTCAGAATTTTGGATGTAGTTGTTATGTTCTGAACAACGGGAAGGATCAACTCAATACCTTCGATGAAAAGTCATATGAAGGGATATTTGTAGGATATTCCTCTATCAGTAAAGCTTTCAGGATATTTAACAAAAGGAAGCCGGAATCTGTCCATGTAGTATTCGATGAACCTCATTATGATCCTGCAGGAGTAGAAGGCATAACCCGGAATATCCGAACACTTTCCATTGCTGATCCTCATACTCCAAAAGAGCCTGTCATGGACTCAGAAATCAATCTAGCTGTTATAAGATCACAAGTAGCCAAAGCTGATGTTGTACAAGCTGAAGCCGAGACTCCAGCACCACAAGATACGGCACAGGACGCTGAATTAGAACCTGACAGGAGATGGCTGGTGTAACCATCCGTAGAAGAATACCGAGTACAAAAGGAACTGTACTATGTTCCCAAGAAGAGACCGATTCTGAAAAATCTCCATTTCTTGTATGGAAATCTCAATCTGAACTTAAAAGACTAGCTATGTGCATCTTTGCTGTCTTCTTATCCCAATCCAAACCTGTTTCGAACAATGAATATCTGAATAATTCACACTGGATCACTTATATGGAAGAAAAGCTAAATGGTTTCGAAAAAAACAATGTATGGTATCTAGTACCCAGACCAAATCATCAAGTTGTAATTGTAACTAAATGGGTATTTAGAAAGAAAAAGGATGAAAATGGACTTGTAGTAAGAAACAAATCCCATCTAGTTGCTCAAGGCTACATACAGGAATAAAGAATATACTATGATAAAATATTTGCCCCTGTAGCCAGACTAGAATCCATTAGGATCTTCCTAGCATTTTCCACCCATAAGAACTTTATAGTATATCAAATGGACGTTAAGAGTGCATTCTTAAATGGAGATCTCGCCAAAGAAGTCTATGTTGAACAACCACCAGGGTTTGTCAACACTGAAGGCGGAGACCTAGTATACAGGCTACAAAAAGCTATGTATGGAATTAAGCAGGCATGTAGAGCTTAGTATGAAACCCTATCCCTGTACCTAATCAAGAATGGATTTGAAAAGGGCACAATGGACAAGAGCCTCTTTAAGATATACGAAGGTGATGATCTTTTAATGGTGCAAATATATGTCGATGATGTTATATTTAGTTCAACAAACCGTGCTTTATGTAAAAGTTTCTCTCATCTCATACAAAGTAAATTTGAAATGAATATGATGGGAGAACTTAGTTATTTCCTAGGATTGCAGGTTAAGCAATTGCCTACAGGAATATTCCTCAACCAGGAAAAGTACAGCAAGGAGCTGCTCAATAAATTTGGGATGAACAACTCCAAATCCTCGTCCACCCCCATGAGCACTTCCATACAAATTAGTACTGACGAAGCTGGAAAAAATGTTGATCAATCACTCTATAAGAATCTTATAGGCTCACTCTTGTACCTAATGGATAGCAGGCCCGATATCCAGTTTGCTGTAGGAGTGTGTGCTCGGTATCAAGTAGCACATAAGGAGTCACACTTCACCACAACCAAATGAATCCTTAAGTTCGTAAAAGGAACAATCTGTAACACCCCAAACTAGGCGGATATTACAGTGCCGTGGACCCCCGACTGGGACCCACCAGGCGAATGAAAATGAATGAATTACACAGGGTAAATGTAGTACCGAACCACATTACAACATTAATTACTCCGATGAGGAGTTTCATACAACACACCCAAGATATTACCGAATACATATATTTTATATGGAGATAAAATATACAACACTCAGTAAAATGAGTATTCAAACGGAATGTCTGCAGCGGAATAAAATGAAGGAAACATAAATGACTGAACAGACTGGGGCCCCCTACTAGTATCATTGGGACTCCTCGCCGTCAAAGTGCTCTCCCCGTGATTTTGCCTTGCCATGACCTAAAAAACAATATCCCCCAACGGGGTTAGTTACACAGAACAACAATCCTCAAGAGTTGAATACACACAATCCTGTCGAAAAATACGCAATCAAACATGCTATATGAATCAACTAATAGTACGGCTCAAAGGAATGGCGCCACACTACGTCCGGGATGGAAATGTGTCCGTGCACAAGCCACCAACGAGTATCGATCGAATACACGTGTGGTCTTGTACCTAATCAGTCTCACGAAGCAATCGACTCGTGTGCACAGTCTAATGTGAGGCCAACAACCAACACACGACTTAAATGTGCCTGACATGAAAATCCTACATGTACCAACCGGCACGCCAGTATGACCCGGAATGCCACGATATAACAAAAGTGACATCAAAAATGAATAATGACTCACCAAGATGAAATGATGGTGAAATGAATGACAGCTCAATGAAATGATTGGAACCGTCATTCCTTGTGAATGAAGTAATTAAGTGACAATTACAAGTTTTAAAACGGTTAGTACCTTATGAATGAATTATGATTATGAATGAACAACAACGAAAGGAATGAATATCCTTTTAACTGAGTAAGAATTAACTTACTCAACACCGATGAAGAATGTCCGTCCACGAACAACGTCCTAAATGAAATGTCGGTCGCTCGAACAACCTTGAATAGCACAATTACCAATAATTCGATCAATACACGCATCAAACACGATTATAACCAACTCAAACGTCGATACAACAATATCCAAACTCTAGATGCACTCTAACGAATATGTTGAAACTATCCTTCCCGTTGGTTACAACCAAACCCAAATTATCGAAACCAACTTCAAATGATTGATTCAAACCAGCAAAACAATATCAATGGTATCAATAAATCCAATAGGAATCCACAATTCAAGATTACAACAACATCAATCGGAAATCCCCAAATTAACCAAAGTCATCCCCAAGGGTTCTTGAAATAAATCCCCAAAATAGCCATTAAATCCGTAGGAATATATTTATCCAAGGTAGATAATCCATATCTAACATATTCCAACAACAATCTAAGCTTACACGAAGAAATCGAAAGGAAAACCCCAAAAATCCGAAATTCTAGATCCAAGAGATTAATACCTTTGATTTGATGTTTTGGAGATGATGAAGTGATGATTAATCCAACTCAAAGACTTGAAGATGATGATTGATGATTACACCTCAAAGAATACTCTCCAAATCGCTCCAAATCGCCCGGAACCGATAAGAGAATGAGAAGAAATGTCAAGTGCCGAAATCTGGGCTACACTGTCCAATTTATAGAAATTCCATTTTAGCGCGCGCTAGCCGCATATCTTAGCGTGCGCTAACGGGTGTTTTGGTTAGTCCAGTACTCACTGTCCGAAAATGGTAGCGCGCGCTACGTGCCTTCTTGTAGCGTGCGCTACGGCTCAACACTTAGCGTGTGCAAACCCCAAAATGTTAGCGTGCGCTAACGAATTATGTGATGCCCAGTACTGGAGTCCAGAACCTTTTGTCCTCTGATCTGATCGCGGTAGCGTGCGCTACAAACAATATTTAGCGTGCGCTACAACATCGTTTGCGTACGCTAAAAACCATCATAGCGTGCGCTATGAATTAATCCAATTCAGTCCAGTAGCCACTGGACTCAACCTGATCCGACCTTAGCGCGCGGTACACCGACTGCATAGCGTGCGCTACTCCGGCTCACTAGCGCGCGCTACTTACCATTCGTAGCGTGCGCTACTTACAATCCCAACTGCAGTCCAGTGCCTTCTGGACTGCCTGCTCAACTACACTAGCGTGCGCTAGTGTTGAGAGGTGGCATGCACTACCCGTACTCAATTAAAGCACGCTAAAGAGAGTACGTAGAGTGCGCTACTCCTCACACACAGCACACTATGAATATGACAACGGTGATAAACACGGTACGAAACTCCATCTTGATTGATGATGAATGACGACTGGTACACGATACAATTACTGAGAACGATGAATACAATGATTGAATATGAGCGACAAATGATCATTAATGAGTGAAAAATACTGAGTGACAATTACTGAATGATAAATACTGAATGATAATGACTGAATTACAACCGGGTATTACATACACCCCCACTTAAAAGAGTTTCGTCCCCAAAACTAAGGGTCAAACAACTCGGGATAACTCTCCCGCATACTATCCTCGGTTTCTCAAGTAGCCTCTTCGACTCCATGTCTAGACCACTGAATTTTAACCAAAGGAATCGTCTTATTCCTCAACTGTTCGATTCGCCGCTCTAAAACTCGTATAGGACGCTCCTCATATGAATGATCATCGGCGATCTCGATTTCGTCGAACTGAAGTATGTAACTCGGGTCGGCAACATACTTCCGCAACTGAGAGACATGAAAGACATTATGAATTCGGCTCAACGCCGTAGGTAAGGCCAATCGATAAGCTAGCTCGCCTACTCGATCCAAAATCTCAAACGGTCTAATGAATCTCGGACTCAACTTTCCCCTCTTCCCAAAACGGAAGATACCACGACTCGGAGATACCTTGACCAAAACATGGTAACCCGTCTCGAACTCTAATAGTCGACGACGATTATCTGCATATGATTTCTGTCGACTCTGAGCGGTCAACAAACGACTCCTGATCAAAGCTACCTTCTCACGGGTGGCTATAAGCATATTGGGCTCGGTGCCGATTGATTCTGATAAGTCGTCCCAACACAAAGGAGATCGACAACGACGACCGTACAAGGCTTCGTAAGGTGCCATCTTAATCGAAGAATGCCAACTATTATTGTACGTGAACTCGATCAACGGTATTTGGGCTTCCCAATCATCTTTGCAATCGAGGATGCATGCCCTCAACATGTCCTACAAAGTCTGAATAGTCTTATATGATTGTCCGTCAGACTGAGGATGAAAAGCTGTACTGAGATTAAGATGAGTTCCCATAGCACGATGAACTGATTTCTAAAAATGAGACACGAATCGTCCATCACGATCAGAAATGATACTTTTAGGAGTACCGTGCAATCTCACTATCTCTTTGATAAATAACTGGGCGAGTCTCTCGGGACCCCACGTATCCTTAATCTCAAGGAAATGAGCTGATTTAGTTAAGCGATCCACAATTACGCAGATTGTGTTCATGCCACGACGACTCGTCGGCAAACTCGTGATGAAGTCCATTGAAATATCCTCCCATTTCCATTCTGGAATAGGGAGAGGCTTCAGCATACCCGTCGGTCGCTGATGTTCTATCTTGACTTGCTGACAGGTTAAGCATCTCGAAACAAATTCCGCGACTTCTCGCTTCATATTACTCCACCACTAATTTTTTTTCAAGTCTTTATACATCTTGCTAGACCCCGGGTGAACGGAATAAGGGGTAGCATGAGCTTCTCTCAAAATCGAGTTTTTCAACTCGTCATTCGCCGGTACGCACAACCGATTCTTAAAACGCAAAAGTCCATCCTCGTGGACCACAAACCCGGGGGCTTTCCCCTGAGTTACATCCTCACGAATGCGTAACAGAAATGGGTCTGAACCCTGATTCTCCCTGATCGCCTCCTCAAGTGGCGATGAAATCTCCAACGTACAAAGTTGCCCTTGTACTGCCGTAACTGCACTCGATCTCGGTCTCGAAATTCTCGAAGTTCATTCTGAACTGTTAATCGAGCAAGCATCTGCTCCTGAACGGACTTACTACTCAAGGCGTCGGCGACAACGTTTGCCTTGCCCGGGTGGTAAAGGATCTCGATATCATAATCTTTGATTAGTTCCCACCACCGTCTCTGTCGCATATTTAACTCTTTCTGAGTAAATATATACTTTAAACTCTTATGATCGGTGAATATCTGACAAGTAACGCCATAAAGATAATGACGCCAAATCTTCAATGCAAAAACCACGGCTGCTATTTCCAGGTCATGGGTCGGATAATTAATCTCGTAAGGTCTCAATTTCCGTGAAGCATAAGCAATAACCTTCCCATTCTGCATGAGTACACATCCGAGACCCTGTCTGGACGCATCACTATAAACCACAAATCCCTCCGTCCCTTGCGGTAAAGAAAGGACAGGTTCTGAAGTTAACTGGCTCTTAAGTTCCTCAAAACTCTGTTGACACGCGTCGGACCACGTATATTTCTTATCCTTCTGTAAAAGGTTCGTCATGGGTTGAGCGATTTTAGAAAATCCCTCCACAAATCGCCGATAATAACTGGCTAATCCGAGAAAGCTTCGGATCTCCTTAACATTCTTCGGAGGTAGCCAATCTCGAATAGCCTCCGTCTTTTGAGGGTCGACACGAACCCTGTCTGATGAAATTACATGTCCGAGAAACGTCACTTTGGACATCCAGAACTCACATTTGGAAAACTTTCCAAAAAGTTGCTCTCGTCTCAATACGTCGAGCACTTGATGAAGGTGAAACTCGTGTTCCTCCCGGTCACGAGAATAAATCAAAATGTCATCAATGAAGACAACCACGAACTGATCCAGATAGTCGATGAATACCCGATTCATTAACTCCATGAATACCGCAGGTGCATTAATCAACCCAAAAGGCATAACCACAAACTCATAATGACCATAGCGTGTTCGGAACACCGTCCTTGCGATATCCGACTCTCGAATTCGCAACTGATGATATCCAGATCTTAAGTCGATCTTAGAAAATACTGAAGCTCCCTGAAGTTGATCCAAAATATCATCGATATGGGGTAAAGGATATTTATTCTTGATCGTCACCCGGTTCAATTCCCGGTAATCAATACACAAGCGGAACGAACCATCCTTCTTCTTGACAAATAACACTGGTGCTCCCCACGGGGACGCACTCGGTCGAATATAACCCTTCTCGAACAACTCCTCAAGTTGGTTCTTTAATTCCTGCATTTCGGTCGGGGCCATCCGGTACGATGCCTTCGATATCGGGGACATACCGGGCTCCAACTCAATCGTGAATTCCACATCTCTCTGTGGAGGCAAACCAGGTAACTCGTCTGGAAAAACATCGGCATATTCCCTCACTACCGGAATATCCGTCAACATTACTGATGATTTCTCGGTTTTGGTCATATAGCACCAATAACCAACACACCCCTGACTGAGTAATTTCACTGCTTTCATCAAGTTAATGACCTTCCCGGAACAGCTGGGATTACCTCCCTGAAATACACATTCGACCCCATCATCTGAAATGATAGTGACCAACCGCTTACGGACACTAATGATGGCGTCGTGACGATCCATCCAATCAATACCCAAAATGAAGTCGTCTCTCGGTAAATCTACCACGATTAGGTCTGCTAGCCATACACGGCCATGAAGCTGAATCGGACAATTCTGAATCTCGCGATTTCCGATAATTCTTCTACCGTCAAGTAGACCAATGACATAAGGCTCACAACTAGTAGCACTACCCAGACGTAGTCTACTCAAACATGACTCGGAAATAAATGAATGCGATGCACCAGTATCAAAAAGGGTACACACAGGTTGAAATAGAATATCGAGTGTACCTAAGATCATCCGGGCCTCTGGATCGTCGGTCTTATTCATCTCATAAATTCGGGGCTTGCCGGCCCCCCAACCGGATCCTCCCGTCTGATAGCTCTTGGCTCCGTCTTTATTAGCTCCTGTCGTCTTGAACGACGCTGACTGAGTGGCCTGATTCTGAACCGCTGAATGTCCTGGGGCCTGAGATGATGCCGGAGTAGGCTTAGAGTCCCTTCGGCAAAAACGGGCCCTATGCCCAGCAATCCCACAGTTGTGGCACGTGACAGTCTATTTCGGACACTTGGTGCTGAAATGACCCTGTTCTTCGTAGTTGAAACAGGTGATGGCCGAACTGGCCACTCGTGACTGAGATTCCGCGGGTCTAGATGCCATGGGATGTCGCTCAGAAAAAGTAGAGCCCGCACGTGGTTTCTTGAAAGTGGCCTGACTGCCATCAGACTGATTACGGTTCTTAGACTTCTTGCCAATAGATGAAGGTTGTTGCTTAGCAATTTCCTTAGCAGTAAGCTCATAAGTAAGAGCTTTCTCGATGAATTCGGCCAGAGTGGTACAATTATGATTAAGCAACTGTAGTCGCATACGAGGTTTCAGTCTCTTGCTGAAATACTTGATCTTATCCGCCTCAGAGTGAATGATAGATGAGGCGAACGGAAGAAGTTCCTGAAATTTTTCGGCGATGGCAAGAACATCATCTTACGCTGAGAGGTCGGGAGTGAGTAATTCCGACAACTTAGCCTCCCTGAGTGGGGCTGGATAATACCTCTCCATCATGAGAGTTTTGAACTGATCCCAAGTACATGATCCGTCGGTGGGCTTCAACGATAATCACCATGAATGAGCGCTCTTACCAAGATAGTAAGCCGCAACTGAAACTTTATGCCCTTCAGGGCAATCCACCATAGCAAATAACTTCTCGAAATGCTCAAGCCAATGAACAATATCCGCCGGCTCAGATGAGCCCTCGAAGGTAGGTGGTCGCTGGCGAGAGATATCGCCAATGATACTGCTTACACCCCTCTCTTGCCTCTGAGGTGGCGGCGAAGGAGCCTGTTGATTTTGAGTAGTGGAGTTATGCATCGTCTCCATTAGTTGTGCCATCTGAGTCATTTGGGCCATCATGCCATGCATAAAAGGGAGTGGGTTAACCCGAACACCCTCTGACTGAGCTGTGTCCCGGGTACGAATCCCTGATAGTGAATGATTACGCCCAGGTGAATGAGTGGCAGCGTCACTGCTAGATGAGTTAGCATTATTTCTAGCATTCGCGCGTGTATTCACACGAGCTCTCGGGTTCCGGCCTGCACCACGGCCTCTTCCCCCGCGTCCTCTGCCAGCTCTTTCCATACTGAAGTGGAAAGTCATATGATAATTATATATCTCGCATGAATATCACATTATAATTACGTTATGAGATGATGAAAATGAGCACACGCGCTCAAACACAATGATTATGTGAATGATCAACTGAAATGACGTGATTATCTGATGAAATTCTTGAAATGAATATCTTGAACAAGTTAACAAGATTAATGACATGATCCTCAAGATCAACAACTGAACAGTGAAATGAACTGAGTGATTAATGAATTCACATGATCGACTTGATCACAAATGAAAATGATAGATGAGGAAATCTTACTGTTCTTTGGTCTAAGGGGTTCGGCTCTTGCACAGGTCACACGTGACGCGAAAGTCCAATGATACTAGTCTGATGAATGATGATTTCAAATGAGACATGACTCAGAAGGTAGTATTCAAAACCACGCTCCGATACCAACTCTGTAACACCCCAAACTAGGCGGATATTACAGTGCCGTGGACCCCCGACTGGGACCCACCAGGCGAATGAAAATGAATGAATTACACAGGGTAAATGTAGTACCGAACCACATTACAACATTAATTACTCCGATGAGGAGTTTCATACAACACACCCAAGATATTACCGAATACATGTATATTTTATATGGAGATAAAATATACAACACTGAGTAAAATGAGTATTCAAACGGAATGTCTGCAGCGGAATAAAATGAAGGAAACATAAATGACGAATGCACGGGCCCCTACTAGTATCATTGGGACTCATCGCCGCCAACGTGCTCTCCCGTGCTTTTGCCTTGCCATGACACGAAAAACAATATCCCCAACGGGCCGCCATACGTAACAACAATCCTCAAGAGTTGAATACACACAATCCTGTCGAAACATACGCAATCAAACATGCTATATGAATCAACTAACAGTACGGCTCAAAGGAATGGCGCCACACTATGTCCGGGATGGAAATGTGTCCGTGCACAAGCCACCAACGAGTATCGATCGAATACACGTGTGGTCTTGTACCTAATCAGTCTCACGAAGCAATCGACTCGTGTGCACAGTCCAATGTGAGGCCAACAACCAACACACAACTTAAATGTGCCTGAATTGAAAATCCTACACATACCAACCGGCACGCCAGTATGACCCGGAATGCCACGATATAACAAAAGTGACATCGAAAATGAATAATGACTCACCAAGATGAAATGATGGTGAAATGAATGACAGCTCAATGAAATGATTGGAACCGTCATTCCTTGTGAATGAAGTAATTAAGTGACAATTACAAGTTTTAAAACGGTTAGTACCTTATGAATGAATTATGATTATGAATGAACAACAACGAAAGGAATGAATATCCTTTTAACTGAGTTTAAATTAACTTACTCAACACCGATGAAGAATGTCCGTCCACGAACAACATCCTAAATGAAATGCCGGTCGCTCGAACAACCTTGAATAACACAATTACCAATAATTCGATCAATACACGCATCAAACACGATTATAACCAACTCAAACGTCGATACAACAATATCCAAACTCGTAGATGCACTCTAACGAGTACGTTGAAACTATCCTTCCCGTTGGTTACAACCAAACCCAAATTATCGAAACCAACTTCAAATGATTGATTCAAACCAGCAAAGCAATATCAATGGTATCAATAAATCCAATAGGAATCCACAATTCAAGATTACAACAACATCAATCGGAAATCCCCAAATTAACCGAAGTCAACCCCAAGGGTTCTTGAAATAAATCCCCAAAATAGCCATTAAATCCATAGGAATATATTTATCCAAGGTAGATAATCCATATCTAACATATTCCAACAACAATCCAAGCTTACACGAAGAAATCGGAAGGAAAACCCCAAAAATCCGAAATTCTAGATCCAAGAGATTAATACCTTTGATTTGATGTTTTGGAGATGATGAAGTGATGATTAATCCAACTCAAAGACTTGAAGATGATGATTGATGATTACACCTCGAAGAATACTCTCCAAATCGCTCCAAATCGCCCGGAACCGATGAGAGAATGAGAAGAAATGACAAATGCCGAAATCTGGGCTACACTGTCCAATTTATAGAAATTCCATTTAGCGCGTGCTAGCCCCATATCTTAGCGTGCGCTAACGGGTGTTTTGGTTAGTCCAGTACTCATTGTCCGAAAATGGTAGTGCGTGCTATGTGCCTTCTTTTAGCGTGCGCTACGGCTGAACACTTAGCGTGCGCAAACCCCAAAATGTTAGCGTGCGCTAACGAATTATCTGATGCCCAGTACTGGAGTCCAGAACCTTCTGGCCTCTGATCTGATCGCGGTAGCGTGCACTACAAACAATATTTAGCGTGCGCTACAACATCGTTTGCGTACGCTAAAAACCACTCCTAGCGTGCGCTATGAATTAATCCAATTCAGTCCAGTAGCCACTGGTCTCAACCTGATCCGACCATAGCGCGCGCTACACCGACTGCATAGCGTGCGCTACTCCGGCTCACTAGCGCGCGCTACTTACCATTCGTAGCGTGCGCTACTTACAATCCCAACTGCAGTCTAGTGCCTTCTGGACTGCCTGCTCAACTACACTAGCGTGCGCTAGTGTTGAGAGGTGGCGTGCGCTACCCGTACTCAATTAGCGCACGCTAAAGAGAGTACGTAGCGTGCGCTACTCCTCACACACAACACACTATGAATATGACAACGGTGATAAACACGGCACGAAACTCCATCTGGATTGATGATGAATGACGAATGATACATGATACAATTACTGAGAACGATGACTACAATGATTGAATATGAGCGAAAAATGATCATTAATGAGTGAAAAATACTGAGTGACAATTACTGAATGATAAATACTGAATGATAATGTCTGAATTACAACCGGGTATTACACAATCGACATAGGATTGTGGTATCTTAAGGAAGGAGGATTTGATTTAGTAGGCTACAACGACTCGGATCTCAGAGGCTGTAAGCTGGATAGGAAGAGTACAAGCGATACTTGTCACTTTCTTGGACCTAGACTTGTGTCATGGTTCAGTAAGAAGAAATTGCCCAACTTCCTTTCTACAGCTGAGTCGGAATATTATGCTGATGAAAGTTGTTGTATGCAGATTCTCTGGATGCAACAGTAGTTACAAGATTATGGAATCAGCGCCGGAGAGACTCCAATCATGTGCAATAGCACGAGTGAAATTACAATCATGCACAACCCTGTATTGCACTCGCGAACTAAGCATATTTATATGAAGCATCATTTCATCAGGAATCATGTTGAGAATAAAGATGTTCGAATCGATAAAATTCATACAGACATTCAGTTATCTGACATCTTTTCAAAACCTCTCACCACAACCAAATTCTGTATGCTTCGGCAAGAATTGGGAATGCTACAGCCGGACTCCGTGCAAGTTTTTACATTCCACTCATTAATTGAGGGGAAATGCTGTAAGACCCAAGAATACGGTATCCACTTTGATTAATGTACACTCAGAACAAGCCAGATCTTACTATAGGAAAAAGAAGGCATAAAACCTTCCTACAGCTGACATGTGTATTAATTAAGGGGGAATACAGTACGACCCATGAATACAGTATTAATCCAAAAATTGTTGTAAAAATTGAATCATGTATGTACCTTTTTGGGGGAACACTGTATTTTCACGGATGCAGCACATACATTGTAGGATATCAATTAATATTATAATAATATCTTAAAACAGTTTTCTGTGAGACACATTTACTGCCTCAAATAATGTTTTAAGTCTACGTGACATGTCGTATCCTTTAAAGGTTTTAAAGACACATGGATTTTACTGCCTCAAATACCGCGACTTTAAAATTTCAAACTGTCATTTCGTGCAATAGTGGATGACGAACCGTCATAAGTGGGACCGGTCATCATTTCAAAACTAGTGGATTAGCCGTACAAGTTACATCTGAATGCATCCTATACGTTCCTTTCAAAGATTGTTCCCATCCCTTAAATCTGACTGTTCACTATTTAACCTAATCTTCCCAACACCCTATAAAAGGACAGTACTTGGCTCCCATAGACTCTTTACGCTTTCTGCAAATTAATGAGTCTTGTGTAAACTGTCTACATACTTTCTACAATTTCTCTACATTTTATTTAATTCCGTGTTACTTCACACATTTTTTCTTGAAAAATGTCTACCTCACAGATATATTCCCTCTCAGTTGTAGTGCCCGGATAATTAATGTGTATTTATCATGTATTCGATCTTGTAATATTTGACCTTGTGACATATTAATCGATGATCAGTTTCCTGTATTCGTATCCCTATGTTTTTGTATTCTTTCCCATGCGTGTATGCATAATTCTGCATGTCTTAACGTACGCTAAAGGATGATCATAACATAGACTATGACTGTAGTATAACATATGTTACAGGTGTAGTTTAACGTACGTAAGCATAGTCAACTCGGAATCAGACAAGGGTCGGCGTGTGGGGCCTGACGAAGATATAAGGAGATCACTCACATGAACCTGGACGGCTTTCCAGCTATGGAAGTCAACGGACTTAACGTACGCTAAGGGTGATATTTAACGTACGCTAAGGTCCTATATTTTATGTACGTAAGGCTTGTATTATAACGTACGTAAGTCAATACCAGAAACAGTACAGTGAGGTCTGGCCAGACATTAATGTACGCTAATGTTCGAGTATAGCGTACGCTAATACAGTTACGTACATAGTGGACTTCTGGTAACGTACATAATGGCTTATAATTCGATTTATAGAACTCGACCCCCACTTCATTTCTAACTTCTACCTTGATCGATTTTCATGCTCTGAAGATTATCCCTCACCTTATATCCCTCATATCATCATCTAAACCCGATTTTGAGAAGCTTAGACCTTGTGAATTGGAGATAAAGCTTCCGGTGAAGAGTTTCTTCAAGATTTTCATTGTTCTTCCATTTTTGGGGTATGTTAACTCTACACCTAGATGTAGATTATGTTCTTAGTTATATTATGAACTTTTCCCAGAGATTATTGAGCTTATCATGTCATAATGAATCCAACACCATGTTTAGGAGGATTGTTTTGGGTGAATTAAGGTTTCCAAGGTTTATAGTTGAGCCATAATCTTTATCAACCTCAAGGATGGAATTTTCTGAGATAAACACACCTTGTTGATGCTTTCGTAACACTCTTTTATGAACAAGTGTTGAGGATTACCCCTGTGATAGATAAATTCGTAGAGATGAACGTAAAGTGTGTTCAATTATGATTCTTGACTTGGATGAACTCATTGTTAGTCTTCTTGGATGATTAGAACCATGAAAGGGTATTTGGAACAATCATTTTGAATGAAGAAGTAGATAAGAAGAATTACTCGCGGAAGAACTAGAATCGTAGAGTTGAATTATCCTAGAACTAGATTGAACGTGATTATCTCGTTATTTATCATTGTAGCAACCGGACCAAGCATTCGAGTTAATAATCGAAATTAGAAGTATGGAACATGGGTTATAATGATATGATGAATGTCTTGGGAATTGTAGACACCGACTTTGTGTTCCGTTACGATCTCTTGAATTCACATGCCTTTTTCCAAACTTAGTGCTTGTCGGAAAAAAATAGGACCGAGAACCGATTGTCCGTTATTGATAACTCGATTATAACTTAAGGCATTCGGTACTCGTGCGTTAGTTTCGGGAGGTTTATTGAATTTCTTGTTATTCCCTTGTACAAGGTGATCGCTCGAGGGGCGGAGAACTTCGGACGTGTTGACATTCGTTGGAGTATTTTAGTTCTTGCCATCTTTGAGGCAAGTATCGTATTTGAAACTTGTTAATATTTTAATTGTTTATCATGCATACGGTTTATTCATGTTGTTGAACATGAGGTTATTTTCGTTGAATTGTCATGATGTTCGTTATCGATTACTTGTATGTTCAAGTTGATGGACATAGCTATTTTGCATATATGTATGCATACGTCGTGTTTATGTATTTTGTGCGATCTATGCTGAGGGCGCTGGATCAGATGTCCACCTCGTGTTGGTCCGACGGGATCATCTTGGGATCTATGCTGAGGGCGATGGATCCTTGGACGGGTTTTTCACCTCGTGTTGGTCCGAAGGGATCATCTTGGGATCTATGCTGAGGGCACTGGATCGTTGGAACACCCATGTTATATTGATGGAATCATGTGGATTCGCATTGTTGGATTCCGGTAGCGGAAGTCCGTGTTGTGTATTTTATTATGCATCGTTGTTGCATATTCGATTTGTGTATTATGATACTTGTACTAGCATCGTTTTTCTAACACATCTGGGGGTGTACATTTGTTTTGATGTTCAAGTACCGAGGAGCGGGGAAACAGCCACAGTACCGACATGACGACGAAGGGGCTCAGTGATGTTAATTGTTGTTGCCTTGTCTTTCCGGCACTGTAATTATTCCGAATATCTCGGGGTGTTATAGAATATGTTATCGGAGCTAGGATTCATGGATATCATGGCAGTCGGGTTTAGTTGGGTCTGTTTATGTTATTTAATTTACGGGTCGTCATGTGGACTGTGGTTGTAAGTCTCCTAATCTCTTATACTACCGTTTTACTTAATTTCTGTTTTGTGAATAATGACAGACTTTATTTTAGAAAATTTTGCACTGGATATTGAGTATTCATGTTTACAGTATGTTGAGGGGAGGTCGTGGACGCGGACGCGGTCGCAGACGCGGACGTGGTAATGCGAGACAGGAGGATTCAGCGACTACCCCAGAATTATCAGCTAGTCGAACCGACTCCCATTCTGGAGGACAACAAGGATCATCAAATGATAACACAAATCCTAACATGCCGGGGGTGCTTCAGCAGGTGGTCGCTCAGATGACCCAGTCCGCTCAGGTGGTTGACCGCATGCAGACCGCGATGGGCCAGCAGCGCAACGAGGATAATCAGGGAGACAAGTGGCTTACAGAGGTGGTCAAATTACACCCACAAAAATTTGACGGTTCAGCCGAGATGCCTACTTGGGATCACTGGTTGAAGTAGTTGGAAAAGATATTTGCAGGGATCAACTGTCCCGATGACCGAAAGGTTCCTATTGCCCAGTATTTTCTGACTGGGGAGGCTTTTGACTAGTGGGAAGATGTTCGACCTGAGGATCATAATGCTGACTGGACGGAATTTAGATTAATGATGGAAACACAATATTGTCCTCGTCCCGTCATAGAGGCTAGAGTCCGAGAGTTTTTCTCCCCACAGAGTTCGGAAGCATCTATGACAGACATAATCAAGACTTTTAATCACCAGCTGACTTGTGTGCGACACTTGGTCAAAATCGAGGCGCAGAAAATTTTCTATTTCGACATGCGGAAGAAACCCGAGATTCAGCAATATATGTCCGGGTTTGAATGTACTACCTTGCGATAGTATCAGGACAAAGCACTGGCCTACGACATGAAAGAGGCAGCGGTGGAGAAATCGGAGGAGGCAAAGAAGCAGAAAGTGTCTGGCAACTTCACGGAGAACAAGAGTGGTGGGGCCCGTAAGGGCTAGTCTTCATTTCATTCATCCAGGAAACCTCTGTATCCATCCCAAGGCGGAAAGAAGTTCCGGACAACATCAACAGTTTTGGACGCATCGAAGAAGTGTTATAACTGTGGTCGAGCAGGGCATGTTCGGCGTGATTGTTCCGCTCCTTCTGTGACTTGTTTTGAATGTGGGCAAGAAGGGCACCGTGCGAATTTCTGTGGAAATGTGACTAGATCATTTGGTACTCGCACTCCAGCACCAGTCCCGAAAGAGACAAGTGTGAACCAGACACAGCAAAGTGGTTTTCAGCAGCAGAATGTTGGGAAAAGAGAGGCGTCCAGTGCTGGGTCCGTTCCTCTGCGTCTGTACGAGATGAGGAATTCGGACGGTCAGAACACTGATGTTGCATCAGGTACGATCCAGATCCTTTTGCAACTAGTTAGTGTCTTATTCGATTCAGGACCTACGCATTCTTTCATATCATTAAACTGTGTTAATCGTTTGAAAATCTCGTGTTTATATGATTGTGAGCCTTATGTTGTGGAATTACCGAGTGGAGAGAGAATTGTGGGAACCCTAGAAACTAGATATTTTCTAGTATCTATAGGAGGGAGAGATTGGCCATCAAATCTTATTGTGGTCGACATCCATGGTGACGATTTAATTCTCAGAGACGATGGGCTCGACCGCTATGGGGCTATTTTGAATTACCGAAGGAGAGTTATTTCTATCATTCCTGATGACGGAACTGAACATTTATTCAAAGTATGGAGACCGGGAAGCTCGGGAAAAGTGATCAAAGCTATGAAAGCAGTGAAATTACTGAAATAGGGTTGTCATGGATTGTGGTGTTACGCCATGAAGAAAGAAGAAGGAGTAGAAATCTCATCTATTCCAGTTGTGAACGAGTTCTCAGACGTATTCCCTGACGAACTACCTAGGTTACCTCCGCAGAGAGAATTAGAGTTCAACATTGAATTAGAGCCTGGAGCCGCCCCTATTTCCAGAGCACCATACCGTATGGCGCCAACCGAGATGTATGAACTAAAGAAGCAGCTTGAGGAATTTTTACAGAAGGGTTACATTCAACCTAGCGTTTCTCCTTGGGGATCACTCGTTCTCTTCGTCCGGAAGAAAGATGGATCCCTCCGATTGTGTATTGATTACAGGGAGCTAAATAAGGTGACGATCAAGAACAAGTACCCATTACCTCGGATCGATGACTTATTTCAGAGATTTCAGACTCGAATTTGCGTCCCCGATGATGATGTTTTGAGACAGACAATTCTGAAGGAAGCTCTTTACATAATTCTCAAAATTTCAATTACTCACAAGGTTATTATCCTAATCTTGATAATATTTCAATCTCCAACGAATTCCCATAGCTTGATCGCAAGCCTATCATCCTTAGATAGACGGTCAGTCCGAAAGGACTATACAGACAGTAGAGGATATGCTAAGAGCTTGCGCCTTAGATTGGTCAACGATTGGGAGGTTTATTTGCCGTTAATTGAACCCTACAACAATAGTTGGCATGCTTCCATTAAGATGGCACCATTTGAAGCGTTGTACGGGAGAAGATGTAGATCGCCCCTGTGTTGGGATGATTCTTCTGATTTGATTGGGATGAAACCTGAGTTAATAGTTTAGACTCAAGAGAAGGTAGCTCTGATTCGTGAAAGACTATTAACTGCCCAGAGTCGACAGAAGTCTTATGCAGATGTGCGTCGTTGCCCGTTGGAGTTTGGGATTGGGGATGATATACTATTGAAGGTTTCTCCTACTCGGGGAATTTTTCATTTTGGGAGGAAAGGAAAGTTGAGTCCGAGATATATCGGACCATTTGAAATCCTCGAAAGAGTTGGGGAGTTGTCGTACATGTTAGCCTTACCACCATCACTGAGTCACGTTCATAATGTATTCCACGTATCCCAATTGCAGAAATATGTACCGGATCCCAGTCATATCATCGATTTTGGCGAGATTGTAGTGGCTAATGATGGCTCGTTCGAAGAAAAGCCAATCAAGATACTCGAGAGTCGAGTCAAGCAGTTGAGGAATAAACCGATCTCCTTGGTTATAGTTCAGTGGTCTCGACATGGAGTCGAATAAGCAACTTGGGAGATGGAAGATAGTATGAAGTCGAGATACCCGGAATTGTTTTCGTTTTAAGTTTCGGGATGAAACTCCTTTTTAGAGGGGTAGTATGTAATGCCCGAATAATTAATGTGCATTTATCCTGTATATGATAGACTTCACTGATTCAGACTTCCAAGGACAGATAGACCACTTGATGTCTACTTCTGGCTATGTTTTTACTCTTAAGCAAGGAGAAGTATCTTGGCGTAGCACCAAGCAGAGCGCTACTGCTGATTCCACCTGTCAGGGTGAGTATCAAGCGCCATCGGAGGCCTCTAACGAAGGGTTTTGGATTAAGAAGTTTTTGGGTGAACTTCAAGTGATACCATGTGCTGAGCTGCCTATTCCGATTTTATGCAATAACAATGGAGTTGTAGCATGGCAAAAGAGCAAGTTTCACAACAATACAAAACATATTGAGAGAAAATATCATCTCGTGAGAGAATTTGTTCGCAAAGGATACATTGTGCGGAATAGAGTAGACTCAGAAGACAATATCGCTGATCTACTTGTTAGGAGTATGCCCTCGAATGCCACTCAGAGGATGTTGAGTGAGGGCATTGCACTTGTAATTATGTAAATCATCAATATAAGGCAATGGATGTTTCTTTATTTACTGGTAGTTACTGGCATTCCTAACTCATAAATATACATGTAGAAACTAGTCCGTGTATTTGAGAGCAAAACGTTCCACTCCTTATTGGATAAGGGGGTCGGCACTGGAAAGGTTTATAGCTCAAATACTTAATCGTTCGCAAGTCGATGAAACTTGACTGGACGTTAAGTTTATGTGAAGACTTGTATGACGTGTTCTTTGACATGGAGAGTGCCTGTCGAACACTAATGGTTAGTGGGAGCACACGTTATAGGTATGCTAATTGGATTAGTATACTCGAACTGACTCACCCACGATTCGTCACACGGATTTCACTCCGGGACAGTCAATGACGGAATCGAAAGGTTGTGATAGGTATTCGTGAACCTTCGACTTGAGGATTTAGTAGGGATGTGCTTGTGACATCAATATTTTCATTAGAGTAGTTCGACCCGGTAAACCAGAAGGCGGGGGTCAACCTCGACGTGCATCTTGACGGGAAAGTAGTAGGTCCTACTGAATACCAAGTTAGAATTTTTTTCTCCCGTTAGTGAACGGGTTATATGTCCTATGTGGTTATTAGCAGATGAGATCATAAGTCTTTGGCCAAAGCATTGGAGCTAGCTGTATTAGATACACGAGAGCTCGATGATCTCGATTTGCATTAACGCATGCATAGCGTCAAGTACGTATAGGGTTTGACTGACCGTGACCCTATAACTTGATCGGGACATGTGAAAGAAGGGTTTATACGTTTACTAGTATTCACGACAGAATGGTTCTTGAATGATCCCAATCATTCGTTCTCAGTTGGGGTACAGTGTAGGCCGCCAGGATGGCTTGGTGGTGCTACTACTCTTTGGTTCCTCCCATGTGACAACACGATCTCGAGGCTTAACAACCTCCCACCAATTAGAGCCATCTTTGTCAAGAAGATACTAAGCGACATGCACCTGACGTTCTTCTGGACAATCAACTACCTCGAATATCTTTCCTAACTGGAAAAGCCAACTGTCCCAGCCCAATGCATCTGCGGCACTAGCGAAACGAGGGGGGTTTATACGAACCACTTGTTGAAGCCACTGCTTTGCGCCAATCTTCTGGGTCACATCTGTATTACATTGAACTGCTTGGGTCAACTGAGTCATCTGTGCAGCTACCTGCTGCAAAATAGTGGCAACACCGATACCAACACCATCACCGGAAGTACGATCCTGATCATGCATCTGGTCATCACGACCACGACCCCTGCCACTCAGCATACTGAATAAGTAACCACTCAGCACAAAAAATCATAACACAATCACATACAACAATTACCATCCTAAGGCAACCCACATACACAAAATCACAGAAACGATGACATCCATTCGGCGATTTCAACGGCCCGAACGATAACCAGCACACGATTACAAAACATAAAGAAACAATCACTTATGTACACAATCATACAAACCCAAGCTCTAACAGCTCGCATGATAACACACAAATCATCACAAAGCGACAAACGTTTAATACCAGCATCACACCTCTCACAAAGCGCTAACACAACGGATGCGTGGGGAATAACTCAACGCTCACACCACCAATTCAATCACAACCCGAAGGGCTAACACCCTAACGACAATGCTAACATCATACACACATTCCCTGACTGCAAATAGAAAATGATAGGTTTTAAAAACGGAAACCACCTTTTTGAAAAAAATTTGGAAACACCCGTCGATCTTAAGTATCACATTTCAAAAAAGTAATACAAATATCGTTATCGAGACTTTGAAAAACCGTCTTGTGTTTGATCAAAATGAGGACATCTTTCTTTTAGTTAAAAACTTTCAGAAATATTCACCTTCGGGTCTAAGCAAATGCGTTTCTAAATTACTGAGAATATCTCAAAATATTTTAGACCTCAAAGCGGAAGAAGTTTGAAATTTACAATTGTACTAGTAGGCACTAAAAAAAATATGCCGCGAGGAATCAACAGCCAAAAATACATTCGTAGCGGAATCACTCCTCATATAAACAAAATATGAGAGTCAAACAAACACATATCACGAAATCAAAATCTATATAAAGATTCCATCACTTAACAAATAATCATACAAGTAGCTCGTGTCACACGAGGCACAACACAAAGAAGGGAGACTTACATCCACAGGTCGCACGAAGATGATGATCGCCCATGATACTAATCATGACCAACAAACTCAGATGACGCGTTGCGACACGACTCAAACAGACACTGTCCAGATAACACACGACTCAACAATGCCCAACTCAACCCGATAGCCTTCCGCAACCTAAGATCTAATACCATTTATGTAACACCCCCAGTCCGCTCAGGGATATTACACGCCGTAGACCCTTTCCTCAAGGATCTACCAGGCTGGTAACTAAAATCAAATATCACAAAATTGCCTTCAAGGCTAAATGACGACCCAGTAGACCGATTTGGTCTTTCATCAATACTTACAACCCAATCTGGATATACAACACTATCTCAATACATGCCAATGTAGGGGTCAAAACAAAACACTTCCGTACAACGGGAAAATACTACAGCGGAAATAAACTACAACTAGGCCAATCCAACATCGTACGGGTCCTCATGTGATTAACACCGATCATCATTAATCATCCTTCGTGTCAACCCTGTGTTATGCTCACCAATACCTGAATGTACCTGAACGCAATAAAAGGTATCCACCCCCCGATTACTCGGGGGTTAGCAAAATTCCACTATTTTGCTAGTGCAAGTACAAAGTGCAAATACGAGTCATACAAATCATATTCCAAGAATAATAATGATCACGAATCCTCAAAGATTCAAACATAACGAAAAATACTTCCCGAGTCAAAGAGTTTGAGTAAAACTTTCCCAATTCGAAAGATCATAAACCAAGAGAACAATTTATAATATGTTTTAAAATGCCATAAGGAGTTTTAACGGAAAACCATTTAGGATTATCGAATCCTTCTATTTTCAAAAACCAAAAGGGGTCACAGCCCAAATATTTGTTTCCTCAAATAAAAACAGATAACAATTCACGGGGTCCACAACCCACACCACGTGTCCTCGACGGACATAAAGTCGACAGAACATAACTACCCAAGATACGTAATCTTGGTCACACGTCCAAGGCTCTCACGGTTGGATAAATCACTCGTTGCATCCTGACCACCATGATCACAAGCCATGTGTCACCGTAGACCTCGTCCGACATCACAGCTGGACTATGACAAATACTTCACATTCACAAGCCAGTACACTATGGTACACATCATATCAAGCAACAAAACATATCCGTAATCATATCCATGACACCGCAGTCACATGCCACGTGTCACCGTAAGTCTACTTAGGCTCTCACGGTTGGACCAATCACTTGTTGTATCCTGACCACGACGATCACAAACCATGTTTCACCGTAGAGCTCGCCCGAACATCACGATTGTACTATGACCACACGTTCACATCACACAACACAATACACCAAGGATATCACAATAATCCACCCAACGGCAACAAACACTTAGCACGAGACAATTGGCAAATCACAACGCACCGAAATGAGATAATATATGTATATATATTATCAAATCACAATATCAACACCAAACATATCCATAGGATTCACTTAATCATTCACAAAACACATCATTCACAAAACACACGCGTTTTGAAAGAACAGTATTTACCGAGGCTAAACCGAATCTTTTGAAAGTTCATTTCAAACAACCAAATAAACAAACCTAGACGATCACCGTTAATCATATCCACAAAACAAGAAATGTATGAATAAGGTACTTGCCTCTAGTAATGACAACCATGGAGGATCGACCAAAGGGAGGTGACACGAACCGACTACGAATCCGCCGACTCCGCTGAACACCAATCCACGACAATAAACTACGAACGAAAATAACAACAATGAAAATAAATTCTATAGCACGACCCAAAGCTGTTGAATTCAAGGAACAAACGACGAAAGTTCAAGGGTTTTCCCCAAACGGCCAAGAACACGAATCGACCCGACAAAAACATGAAAACAGAATTTCAAACCATGGGTTAAGATCAACAAGACTAGGTAACAACGATGGAACCAACAATTTCGGATTAAAATCATGAGATCAATACAAACCCCAAAATATCTCAAATAGGGTTCTAAAACCTTACCTTGATTCGGAGAACAAGAATGATTAGATGATGATGAACACGGAGAAGACCCACCAAGATGATTACAATCATCAAAGCCCGAAGAAACTCGATCTTCAGCCACCTAGATCGCCAAAAGCCGAAGGAAGAAGAAGTGGGATGAAAAAACCCGAATCTGGGTCAACCTTCGATTATTTATAGCAGACATGAGCTAACATACGTTAGGGGCACAAACCTAACATACGCTAGATGGTTAACGTACGTAAGGTGCAAGCCCTTACGTACGTAAGAGCCATCCAGACTCCTCTTCCTGGAATCCTGAACAAGGTAACATACGCAACGAAGGACGCATTACGTACATAAGGAAAGTATCATTAACGTACGCTACACATGATGGTAACATATGTTATCCATGTGACACTACAGAACAGCCGCTAGAAGTTTGGTTCAAAAAGGATCGCAGAACGCGACGAACACAAATTTCTACGGTTGAACAAGACTAGTAGTACAACAATCAAAACACGAGTTTAAGAACTAAACAAACACATGATTCCGATAACCTGAATATTGGAAAAGACGATACGAAGACAAACACCCCAAAACTTCGGAAAATTACGAAATGGACCGAACGACCGAAATATCACGATACGATAACGAATAACCAAACCGAAGCTCACAACACATCTAACAAAGTTAAACAAACTTCTGGGAAACACGAAGCGACAGTTTCGAACAAGATTCGCAAGAATCGAACTTAAGTGCGAAAAAGTCGCTAAGAAGCACGGAACTCATCTAAACTATACCAAAACGAACTTAGATGACAAAAAGAGCAGAATTAATCATTCTCATAATAACGAAAAGGTCACAAGAGAGTCGCTAATATGGACTTCCGCCAAAAAAAGAAATTACCAAAAATCGAAATTGCGGATATTACACCAAGAGTACAGCAAGAAAGATTGTTGGCTGCAGCAAGAAAGCGTTGGACATTTTACTTAGGAAAAGTAAAATACAATCCAACAGGATTTAGACTTAGACTTGTAAACCACTGTGAGATAAGTATTTATTTATTCACAAAGTATTCATGGTTTCAAAGTAGCATTTATTGCTGACAGTGTGGGATTTAATGCAGCAAAAAAGATTGTAGACTTAAGAGCATTTAATAAGGATAAAAAATATTATGAAGCATTAAACACAGACATCTTTAATTCAAATATTCTGTGAGCCACCAATTGGATTTTTCTAAATCTCACCAACCGGCTAACGACTATATTATAATAGATCTATTTTCACGGTTATAAATGGACCAAGCAAGAGGACATTGCTCACACACTAAAAACTAACTTACTGATTGGTCAAGAATCCGAAGAATTTATTATCAAATAACAATCTATTTATTCAAGCATACAACATATATCATTGAGTAAAGAAATACTAAGTCCTCAACTGAAAACGTCACACTACAACAATGTCTTACAAAGCCTAGAGCTGCTATTCTTATTCTTGTGATTCAGAATCTTACTGTTGGGATCATTAATCCCGTGTGGACTAAGTTGAACTTTTTCGACCTCTGTGGGAAGAAGAGAGTTCGAAGAGGAAGCTTCAATCTGCGTGAGAAGAATCAAGTCAAAAGAAGCTACAGTCAGTCTGTGTGAAAGGCTCATGCAACAGTCAGCTGTATCAATCTATGTGAACGATACAACCCCAGTTTAGTTAAAATCATATAGTTCTGTACGCCTTGATTTTAATAAATTGTTTACTTATGTGTGGAAGACCTGTGGACGTGGAGGGGTTTACCCCGAACTACATTAAACTTGTGTGTCATTACTATTTTCTTACATCATGTGATTTATCATATACTTACTCTAAAAACTCTGTGAACACTAAGCCATAGGAGATTGTCTAGTTGCTGTACTTGCAACAACTTAGTTTAAGACTACCGCTACACATAATAATCTTAGAAAAAGAGTACAACTTATTCAACCCCCCTTCTAAGCTGTAAGCAAGTATACAGTGAACAACACTTACAGTATAAGAGACATTTATTTTACGATTTATATTTATGATATTCGGATGTACTTTTTTATTTCTAAACTTTTGTACTGTACTTATATGTTTTTTAATGTACATATGATGTTGTATTGAATTGATATTATATATTATATAATATACTGTTTTTATATGAGATGAACTGATTACAATTATTGTTGTCATTGTTGATCGGTTGGGAGTGTTAGAATTTTTGCTAAGTATGGTAGCCATAATGTACGCTACGTTTTGCACAAAACTTATCCTATCATGCAGCAGTTATCTCACGCTATGGTGGTCATGTTACTTATGCAATGTTGAGATTATTTTGAATCAGTTTCGGCATATGGGACTGAGCACTTTCGGCGTGCATGAGGAAAATCGAGCCGACATATACGCCAACCATGCAAAGATTACATATGCTATAAGCAATAAGAGAGCGACCGAAACATGATGTTCCATATTCTAAGGTTGAAAGGATTGACGAGTAGCCTTTGAAAGGCTTAACATATGCTACCATGGTCAGATAACATATCCTAAGTAGGCTAATGTATGTTGGTATGGTGCAGTAGCGACAGCTATTTGATTGACAGATTGTAAAGACATGGATGGTCTTTCATTTATTCACAAACCAATTAGGGATTTTACTCTTTAAAATCATTTTCCCCATTCCGAAGTGATATTTAGCCTCTCCCAACTTGATTTAGAGTACCATAGCTTGGATTGAAGCTTGGAGACTTGAAGCTTTTGTGTTTTCTTGAAGTATTTGAAGTTATTTTCATATTCAAGATGTATGTTAACTAATCTTGTGTCTCTTTTAAGAATATGGTATTACTGTTGATGGTTATTTCATATGGTGATGTATTACTGGAGGATTGTTATGATTCTTGATGTCTATGAGTATGTCATAATATTCAAGGATTACACCGAGTTTATTAACTGTTTGTCATAATTGAGGGATGATTGCGGATACCTTAGTGTTGGATTCAAATTCTTGATTAAAGTGTATGGAAATGTGGAATTGTTGATTTTGATATCAACATTGTGGAATTGTTGATATTAAATGAATTTTATTTCATTCAAGGTTCATCATGTGACCGTTGAGTTTGTTCGTTCATTCGTCTGTTCGTCGGAATATGCTTTGTTCGTGGTGGGACATTCTTGTCTTTGGTATTGGGGTAAGTTAATTCTTATGTGGTTATGAAGATAACGATATTTTATGTGTTGTACATATGACATACGTTGCATGTTTTATGATTTTGATTCATATTGAGATTACATGTTAATCGTGTCGATCATTCGTTTCTTGAGGAACATTGGTTCCGGATCCTTTGTGTTACCTTTGTTCACTCCAATGAGTTTTTTGAACCTTGTTGGATTCATGCTATTATTAAGTTTTGTTATCACGTTTGTCACCGTGGCATTGTGGAGCCATATTGGCGTGGCAATTAGTAACGTGTAGAATTAATAATCGAACATATATAGTCATGTTTAGTTGATCACATTGGACTTTGTACATGAGAGGGGAACTACCATAAGACTGTTTAGGTACATGATCACACGTGTGTTATCAGAATTCCGCACACGTTGGTGATATGTGCACGAGCACATTTCTGTCCCGAACATAATGTGATGTCCATCATGTAAGCCTTATGATTTGCCAAATGATACAGTATGAGTGATTGCGCTTTGTAATAACCCCAAAAATTTACCAGGAAATGACAGCACCGTGAATCCCTCATAGAACCCAACAACTATTTCTAAAGAAAATAGAAAACTTGTTGTTTTTGTAAATACCGAAGAAACGATTCACTTGATTTACAAACGAAACCATTTAAAACATTACACCAGTAAACTAAATGTCTAAAACAACATTTAATTCTTACTTTCTAGAGACTCGAAGCTAAAATAAAAAAATAATGCACATTTAATTCTCAAGCACCTGATTGAACATCCTTCTTTGCTTAGCCGCATAAATAAGATCATTTTGCTTGAGGTCAAAGTATTTGGATGGATTCAAAAATAATGTTGTCCCATAATTTACCTCCACTTGATCCTTCCACTAAACCAAACCAAACTAAGCCTTATCCGACTAGGGTGGGTTCGGCTATATGGGTATAACATCTCCAACCATCTCTACGCTAGGTCATCTCCTCTGTTATTTTCATATGATGTATGTGCCTTCTAATAGAACTGCTGGTCTCTTCTGCTAACTTTATCATCCGTCTCTTCTTTTGACCTCGTTTATTGTCTATAGTTTCACATCTCCTCACTGGAGCCTCTAGCAGTCTTCTTTGCACATGACCATACCATCTTAGTCTATTTCCCCTCATTTTGTTCTCAATATGGACAACCCTACCTTATCACAGATCACTTTATTTCTAATTTTGTCTGTGTGGGAAACTCAACACACCCAATTGAACATTCTGATTTTTGCCACTGCCATGTTCTGTACGTGTTGGTACTTCACTGCGCAATACTCCAATATGAAAAGCATTACTGGTGTAATTATCGCCATGTCATATTTTCCTTTAACCTTATTAGGAATATTTTTATCACATAAAACTCCTGATGCACTTCTCTATTTGTTCCATCATTGATGTGAATCAAGAAGCAGTCAGTCAGTCAGAATAAGAACTATACATTCCTGTGGGACCAATAACAAGATCACGAGCAAATGCGATAAAGAATTCATTAACAATGCTCGTGCAAAATCATTTCAATCAGACCGATGACCATAAATATAATAACATCTTTATTTGTGTTATTGAAGCCGTCACATGTTAGATCAAAAGTGTTGATGTCATCATTCCAAGCAATAAGCCTAACTGAAGCAGCTTTCATAATTCAGATATATCTTCAGTGGTGAAAATGCGATACAATTGAAAGCAGGCGTTGGAAATTTCAGATAAGATACACCTTCATACTTTTGTCACAACTTTCGCATTTGATGTCCGATTGAAACGATTCTAGTGGATTTGGAAAGATAAGAGGCAGTACTACAATCATCTAGAAGACATCAAGACCAAAATCCGATGTTTATGATCTGTTGTGCCAGTAAAACGACAACAGCATATTTTTCTTTAACTTTGATTTCTTATTTTCAAAACATAAGTCTTGGTCCTTGATTTTTGTCCCCTAAAAATGTATTGACTCCTTAACTTATGGGTTGATTAGTCATTGATCAGATTTTAGGAGTTTTTAATGTTGAATTTATAATTTCTTAGTCTTCATTTTATATTTTTATATTGTAATAGTTGTAGGAATTTTGGCTATAAATAGCCCTCATTTTCATTTGTAAGAACACTTTGAAATTTATCAAAATTGTGAGTGTTTATATTAACAAACTTTGTTCTTATTTTGTTGAGTGTGTCTCCAAAATATAAATCGTGATTTCAATTCACTTATCGAGGTGTTAGAAACCGAGTGGCGTGTTTGAATCGCACCTTCCGGTTTGCTACGGCGCGTAACGTAGAGGGCTAGAAGTAAAACAATCATTTGCTTAATATTGGAACGATCTTGGGAACTAAAATCATACTAGCGATAGCGGTTACCACGGCACGTCATGTGGGGGTCGCATCAATCATGCTTTGATCCTTTGATGAACATCTACATCCAATTCCTTGTTATTTTGAAAAATTAAGCCCAATACTTGAAATTGTCCTTTTCAAGAAGCTTGTAGTGCATATACTTCGTCTTAGTACGACTTAATTTAAATCTTTTATTCTCTAATGCGTATCCCAATATCTCCAGCTTTGCATTAACATCTACCTTCGTCTAGTCCACTAAAATAATGTCATCTGCAAATAACATATACCATGGCGCATCATCTTGAACATATCCAGTGAGTTCGTCCATAACCAAAGCAAATAAGAAAAGGCTCAATATAGAGCCTTGGTGTAGTCCAATAGTAATGGGAAATTCTTTACTCTATCCTCCACTCGTCTTAACCGACATCACCACTCCCTTATACATGTCCTTGATTGCCTCGATATATACAAAACAAAATCCTTTTTTCTCTGAAACCTTCCAAATAACACACCTTTTGCAGGTTAATAAACAATATATGAAGGTTCTTTTGCTTGTCCATATAATATTAAACTAATCTCCTTAGTAGAAAAATGGCTTCCATCGTATATCTACCCGACATGAAATTATATTGGTTCTCAGAGACCTTAATAGTCTGGCATATTCTCCTTTACATAAGTCTTTCCTATAACTTAAGTGTACGACTCATAAGTTTGATTCCACGGTAATTACCGCAATCTCGGATATCCCATTTGTTCTTAAATATAGGGGCTAACATACTCTTCCTCCAAGCTTCTAGTTACCTCTTGCTCTTCAATATGATATTAAAAAGACTTATTAACCAATCAATACTTTTGATGCCTAAATACTTCCAAACTTCTATAGGAATATCATCCGGCCCAACCGCTTTACCATTTTCATCTTCTTCAAAGCATTCCCAACCTCAGCTAAACTGATTCTCCTATAAAATTTCGATTAATATTTACTTTGGAATGTTCAGTTCCTGACAATGTATATCCCCATCACTTTCATTAAACCACATGCAGAAACACCTCTCCCAAAGTGTTGGTCACAGTATAGTTTAATAACACCTTAGAAGGGGGGGGTTGAATAAGTTGAACTCTTTTTCGAAGTTTGTTATGCATAGCGGAAGTCTTAATATAAGTTGCTGTAAGTACAACAACTAGATAGTCTCATTTAGCTTGATGCTTATAGGGTTTTCAAGTAAGTATACAATAAATCACAAGTAGCTATAAAATAGTAAATGCAAAAGTAATAACACATAGTTTAATGGGGTTCAAGGTAAACCCCTCCACGTCCACAGGTCCTCCACACATGAGTAAAGTATTTATTAAAATCAATGCATACACAATTGTATGATTTAACTAAACCAGTCATTGTATCATTCACACATATGGATACATCCAACTGTAGTTTTAAGCTCTTCACACAGATTCGCTGTAGGCTCCTTTGACTGACTTCTTCTTACACAAAATGAAGATACGTCTTTGAACTCTCTTCATCCTATATAGGTCGAAATAGTTCTACTTAGTCCACACACGGCTAATGCTCTCAACGATAATGTTTGTAATCACAAGTATCAGAACAACAGCTCTAGGCTTGAAAGTCCTTGTTGTAGTGTGCTGTTCCCAATTGAGGACTTGGTATTTCTTCACTCAAAGATATGCATTGTAGGCTTGAAGAAATAGAACCAATCACCTTGTATCCCTTAGTTCCTGGACCTGGCCTGTGTCCGACCAGTCTCTCGATGGCTGCAGCGACACTGTGATCAAGAAGTTCTTCCATCTCCCTTTCTCTCTCCATCCGCCACTTCCTTCTAGCTTCCCGAGCCTCTTCCCCCATTTTGGTATTATCAAGCTTAGTTACTTTGCCATGGATATCCCGAAGAATATCCGTAGACCTTACTTGCTTGTTCTAAATGTCCTTCACCGAGTCGATGAGACTTGTAACCAATATAGTCAGATCATCAATCTTTTAATTGTGGATGCTAAGTCTGGTCCCGGGGTATTCGAGGGAGGCTACATCTTTAGCTTATCCGACCATTAGCTTTTCTTGCTCTTGCTTGAGGATCTGCTCATGATACCATTGGAGATGATGCATGGATTTGTATATGGCATTGGGCATAAGCCCGAAGGCTTCTTCAACGTACTGCACATGTCCATTTAATTCATATAGGACAGATCCTCGCATCCAGTCAAGTTATTTCCCGACGTCATACAGATCATTGACAGCATCCTGCAGAAAGATGGATTGACAACCAATGCATTTCAATTGCTCTATATTAGCCTCGGCTGGAGGAGAGTAAGGATGTGTAATTAGAAAGTCTGAGGTTCTACTTCCTGCATGATGACCACATTATGTGTAGGCTTTTTTGGGCTGTCATCGGGAAGGAAGTCCTCATCTGGTTCAGAAGGTGAACCTGCATTGATAGGAGGGATTGCCTGTTCAGGGGCGTGAACCTCTATCGATTCAGCTGGTCTATCCATTTGGGAGATAGAAGGGACTAATTACTCCTGCCTCTTTCAGCTTATGTAGCGGTTGGACAGGAGGAATTGAATCCTCTTGTTGGCTCTCAACTATCACCTACTTCTTAGGAGGGATGGAATCCTCCTGTTGGATGGCGGGGGTCATTTCCTCATGGGTTAGAGGGACTGATTCCTCCTGGGTGGGAGGTGCTGGCTCCTCCTGCTGTGAAGCAGATGCAACAACATCATTAGTGACATGAGGGATTGATTCCTCCTATTGCTGAGTGGTTTTGGCAACATCTTTGGTTACAATATGGACTGATTCCTCCTATAAATGGCAACTAGGTAGCTTCATTATGTAGAATGGGGGACTTAGGCTTTTCTTATGATTGCCTAGAAGTTCCCTAGACTTTAAATGTTCGCGAATTCTTTCTCTCGAGCCTCTTCACGACTCATTCGCATCACTGTCTGTACGGCTTCATCATTGCCATCAAAGTCGGGATTGAAATGGTGACTTGAGCTCCTGCCATTGTAGGATGATTGTTTTCCCTTAAGTATAGCTTTCTTTTCCATGTAATATTTTGCAATGAGCTCATGGAAAAAGGAATCATTCCATCTGACTAGGACCTCGACATTGTTAGAATCTGTTACCTCCAGCACAAACATTTCTTCATCCTTCCACTCTTCTCAATTATACAGGGTGTCATAAGGGGCAACCCTGTAGCTTTCCCATACTTTGAAGCATTCGATTGCCTCCTCAATCTGGACTTGAAGGACGGTATGGTTGATTATTGCTGAAGGGAAGGGACTCCGAACATTAGAGGGTTCTAATGCCCGGTTAGGATCCTTTACAGGTGTGGGAGCCTATAGAGGAGATGGATCCCTGACAGGGTGAGGTACCCTGTTGGGAGAGGGGCTCTTTATAGTTGTAGGGTCCCTGTGAGGAAAAGTGGTTGTCGGCTTCGAAGGGGCATCCTATCCACCTACTTCTCCGAGCTTGCAAAACACCTGGTTATCCGTCATAGACGCACCTGGCTCAGTATCTAATGTGGGAGCAACCAGTTGTTGGATCAATATTTTCTATCACATATTTTGATGATGTTTATATAGACAAAATAATCTCAAATAACGTACACTAGCGTTATAGCATAACATACAGACTGATCACTCACATATATACTTGTTGGAAAGTGTTTAAATATGCAGCGTTATGCAGTTGTCAACCTATGTTACACAACATACATAACGTATGCTACAGGACTTTAATAACGTACACTATGTACAAAAATAAACATTGTGCAGATTCCAGAAGGTCAACATGTTGAACGGTCATATACATCATAACGTACGCAACAAATACTTCATAACATAGGACAATCCTTTGAAGTTGAATTCAAAATTGGATCGTTGATGTGCCATTGTTGTCATCCAGTAGGTCATCATATCTAACGGCTATCTAAGGATTCTATAACGTACACAACCATTGTCAATAATGTACGCAAAGGATAAGCCATAAGCTACTACCTGATTCTGGACTTGCAATTATGTATGTTACACAAACGAGTAACGTATGCTATGGACCTTACGTACGTAACACATGTTACATAACGTATGTTAAGGAGGCCTACTATTCCAATGGGAAAGAGACTCCAAAAATACTATAATAAAAGCATTTGGAAGTATTGAAGGATACAAGAAATCTCTGATCATATCAAGCTATTATATCATTCATTTGAGCTTCATCATAACAAATATACTTTGAGAGATAATACTGATAAAAGAAGAATTATTCTAACAATCTTATAATACATTCTTGTATCACTTCGAGCTATTACTCTATAAAGATGAGTATCTGTACTCGCAATATTCTTTGTAACTGTGTGAGATTGTGAGCCCAAAAATAAAGAAATTGTAAGTTCGACACTAATCTTGAAAAGTGCTATTGTAAAGAGTCGGAACTAAACTATAAAGTACATTTAAGTTTTGAGAAAAGTCATAGTCGATAACACAGCTAGGAAATGTAGGCTTTTGGATAGCCGAACCTCTCGAACAATTTCTTGTGTCTCTTTATTTCCACACTGTGTTTTTACTTATAACATTTGCTTCTGCACAAAAAGAGTTCAAAACTCTTCTCCACGCTATTCAACCCCCCTTATGGTGGCGGTACCAATCCAACAATTGATATCAGAGTGGTCTCTTTTTCATCGGTCTAACACCTGCTAGAGAAAAGATCCAAAAATGGCATTCATTCATGCTTTTGAAGGCAATACTCTAAACCATCCTCCCTTCTTCGATGGTTCAAACTTTATGACCTGAAAAAGAAAATGTCTATCTTCATTTGAGCTTATGATATTGATATCTGGAAGGTCATGGTGCTTGGTCCAAAAACTCCAAAGAAATTTTAAGGCTCCCTTAAGAGCTTCGAAGAATACAATGGGACTGATTGGAAAAATGATCACTTCAACAGTAAAGCAACTCAAATACTTTACTGTGCTCTTAATCTAGAATATCATAATGGACTATCGTCGTGTGAAATAGCCATTGAAATTTGGATTATGTTGGAAATTATTCATGAAGGAACAATCCAAGTAAAACAAACAAAGAGAAACATGCTCCTTCACGATTATGAATTATTTACAATGAAGGAGGATGAAAGCATCACCACTATGCTTGACCAGTTCTTTGATATCACGAACGGATTAGCCTCATTTCATCAAACCTATCTCAAGTAGTGATAAATCAAAGAAAATTCTAAGATAACTACCCAGAGAATGGGATGCAAGTGTAACGGCTATCATAGAGTCAAATGATCTCAATACTATGGAATTTAGTGCACTCATTGGATCCCTTATAAATTATGAGATTGTCATTAAATCTCGAACTCCAAGCCAAAGTCTAAAGAATGAGAAAGGCCAATAGCTCTCAAAGCTAAAGAAGAATGTGATCCAGAAAAAGAACTGATTGAAGAAGAATATGAGGAAACTACGTTCTATGCTAGAAACATCAAAAAATATAAAAATATCTTAAATGGACGCTGAAAGGATATGTGTTGGGAACCTAGGGATGGATCTCAAAACACACTTCTCCCTCCAAAAAAAAAATTCGACAATACTTGTCGAAGATGTAATATCCCAGGACATTTTTCAAAAGATTGCCATGCTCCCGCTCCTGTTAACTTATTCAAACCTCCTCATAAAAAGCTCAAAAAGAAATAAGTATATGTCGCCACATGGTGTGACGATGAGGATGATGAGGAATCATACGACCGAAGCAGCTTAGCTCTTATGGTTGGTAAAAACCTCCGATAGTGACACAAAAAGTGAGGTACTAGCAAGTACGAATGTACCATCAAATAAATGGTATATTGATAGCGGATGTTCTAACCACATGAGTGGAAACGAGCCTCTCTTCACGGAGCTCGAGAAGGAAGAACAAAGATTTATCACCTTTGCTGATAATAAAAAGGGTAAAATCAAAGGTACAGGTAAGGTAGGTAATAAACCTTTAACAACTATTGATAATGTTCTTTTTGTCGATGTCTACTTAGCATTTCCCAATTATGTGATACAGGATTAAAGTTAATCATTGAAGCCACTCATTGTACTGCAATGATAAACGATAAAATAGTGTTTATTGGATTAAGATATGGAAATATATATTATCGATCTTCAAGATGAATCATCCTTTAATGAAAAATATTTAATTTCATATGATGAAAATGCAATTATTTGGCATGAAAATCGGGTCACACCTCTCTACCTTTGTTGTCAGAATTAGTAAAAATGATATTGTTCGTGGTTTTACCAAAATTAAATTTGAGAAAGGACCACATTTGTGAGGCTTGTATTAAAGGTAAACATGTTAGAGGATCATTTAAACCAAAAATGGAAATATCCACTAGCCGAATTCTTGAATTAATTAATATAGACTTAATTGTACCATCTCATTATACTAGCTTGAGCGTTAAGCTTTATACTTTAGTTATTGTTGATGATTTTTCTCAATTTATGTGGGTAAAATTTTTAGTAAATAAAAGCGATGCATTTAATGAATTTATTAAGTTGTGTAACCTAACATAAAAAGAAAAAGACTTGCCAGTTATTCCTATTAGAACCGACCATGGTGGAATTCGACTCTAATGACTTTCAATAATGGTGTGACAAGTATGACATTGGTCATAATTTTTCGCACCCCGGACACCTCTACAAAATGGAGTTGTCGAGCGGAAAAATCGCCCCCTTGAAGAAATGAGTCGCAGAATGCTTATGAATATCGGCTTCCGAATATTTTTGGGCCGAAGCTGTCACCGCGTGCTATGTCATTAATCGAGTTCACATTCATAGAAACAAGATGTTGACCATATGAAATATTCAAAGGTAGAAAGCCTACTTTATCTTATTTGAATCTATTTGGTTGTAAAGTTTCATCCACAATAATGGTAGTGATAATTTGAGTAAATCCGATTCTAAATCTTATATTGGCATATTTCTTGGATATTCTCTAAATAGTAAAGTTTATCGAGTTTTTAACTTTAGAAGAGGTTTAGTAGAAGAATCTATTCATGTAAAATTTGATGATACAGTTTACCTTTGAGAAAGGTTGTGTTTGATAATGATGCAGGTATGATTCCTGCAAACGAGATATTCGAAGCATCAAAAGAGATAGAGAAGCTTGACATCAATATTGAAAAACTTGAAGGAAATCCACACAGTCTTCCTAAAAAGTGGAAAAGGAAGAAAGATCACCTTATAGAATAAGTTCTCGATGGAATTAGTTAAGGTGTACGAACAAGGAGAAATATAAATGATTTTCTGAATAATTTTGCTTTGATTCCTCTTATAGAACCAACGAATCTTGTCGAATCAATAAATGATGAAAGTTGGGTCATTGCTATGCAAGAAGAACTTAATCGGTTTGAAAGAGACAAAGTTTGGGAATTGGTTCTGGCACCCGTAGTTAAAATGATCATCGGAACTAAATGGGTTCATAAAGTGAAGACAGATGATAATGGTCTTCCTGTCAAAAACAAATTGAGACTAGTTTCTCAAGGGTACAATCAAAAAGAAGGACTAGACTATGAAGAAACTTTTACACCGGTTACTCGTCTTGAGGCCATTCACATCCTTTGTGCATTTGCTTCGTGTAAAAATATTAAACTTCATCAAATGGATGTAAAAAGTTCTTTAATAAATGGAGTTATTCAAGAAGAAGTATATGTCAAGTAACCACTGGGATTTTAAGATTATGATCATCCAGATTATATGTACAAGGTCCATAAAGATCTACATGGATTAAAACAAGCGCCGAGAGCATGGTATGAAAAACTCAGCACTTTTCTTATTTCTAATGGATATAATAGAGGTCACGTAGAAAACATATTATTTATCAATAATTTGGTAATAGGCTTATATGTCAAATATATGCCGATGATATTGTATTTGGTGCTACTAACGATTCTCTGTCCCAAGAATTTGCAAATCTCATGAAAGGAGAATTTGAAATGAGCGTGATGGGGGAATTGAATTTCGTCTTGGACTTCAAATAAAGAAACTCAAAGATGGAATATTTATCCATCAAACTAAGTACGTCAATGAGCTGTTAAAGAAATTCAAGATGGAAGGATGCAAGAAAATTGCTATACCTATGTCATCCGTCCTGAAACATGATAAAGATGAGCAAGGTAAACCTGTCGACCAAAAATAATATCGAGGTATGATCGAATCTTTACTTTATCTGACTGCCTCTAGACCTAACATTATATTTTCAATCTGTTTATATGCTAGATTTCAAGCTAATACAAAAGAATCACATTTAACTCCTTGTAAAAGAATTTTTAGATGCGAACCACTAGTTTAGGGTTGTGGTGTCCATCAAGCATTGATTTTGAATTATTTGCATATAGTGATGCTGATTTTGGTGGATATTTAATTGACAGAAAAAGTACCAATGGAACTTGTCATTTTATGGGTTCATGTTTGATATCTTGGGGTAGTAAGAAACAGACTAGTGTGGCTACTTTCAAAGCTGAAGCCGAATATGTGGCTGCTGGAAGTGCATGTGTACAAGTTCTGTTGATTAAATCAATTACAAGATTGTGGCATTACTCTTAAAAATACACCTATGTTATGTGACAATACAAGTGTCACGAATTTGAGTAAAAACCTCATTTTACATAGTAGGACAAAACACATTGAAATTTGTCATCATTTTATTCATGATCACGTCCAAAATGGGAATGTTTGTCTCCAATTTATAGGAACAAATTAACAATTGACAGACATTTTTATAAAACCATTATACGAAAAATCATTTAATTTTATAAGAATAAATTTAAGAATGGGACATATTGATCATTTTTTAATTTGCATTTCAAATATATATAGCAAAATGCTCATGAAAAACAGATAGAAATCATCAAAAGATTTTCACTATTCATTTGGTCAACCTAACGGCCGCTACACACAACATTACTATCGCTATCAGTTGTAATCAGTCAGCCGATACATCATACGTTAAAAACAAATATTACGTATGTTAAAAGACCTAATGTACGTTATGAAAAATCATTACGTATGCTATACTATTGCAGAATTTGCGCAAAAGCTACTGGAACCACCATTATGGCCGCTACATTCATATATAATGCAAGTTATACATATCAAATTACGGACGCTATTGAACATAACGTACGTTATGCGCTGTTTCCAGGAACTTAAAAACTCGTTCAAACCTTATTTCATTCGCAATCAAACTTTCGAAACCCTATTGACGAACCCTCTCTCAAAGATCCTCAACCAAATCGGTCGATTCTCATCAGCAACATGACAAACACAAGATAAGGAATGAAAAGAAGAGGAGAATCCCCTTCCAATCCATCAGAAATGGTCAATTTTGTAAATCCCGAGGCAGCAAAGGCATACAATGAAATTCTCATTGATGAAGAGGTAACTCCTAGTCACCACTTTGATTTTTAGTCTTTGAAGTCTATTAGGGTTAATATAGAAGAATTCTTCGATATTTTAGGGATATGGAAGTTTGTTAGCCTGGCCTAGCTAGTTTATGACAATTAGGTCAAAGAATTCTATGCAAATTTCTCTACAAGTTATGATTCAGATGGTTTAATCATTGTTCATCCGTTTGTTCGAGGTACACCGATTAATTTTGATGTTGTGAAATTGTCAGAAATTTTTAGCTTGCCAAATGAAGGAGTGTTGTGCACTGGAAACCTTGCTCCAAATAATGATGAAGACAATGATTATTTCGCTGACAATGATAATGATATTTTGAACGAAATCTCTGTATGAGACTTTCTCAAAATACAGACTGTTCTTGAGGTTAATTCTGTTAGGTTTGAAAATGATGATTTTGGCTTAAACATTCATCTTCTTCACGATGCTATTACAAGAAGTTTAATGCCTAAAGTGAATGATCGACAGAATCTTGTCAATATTGAATTAGAAATCATATTTCATGTCCTGAAGGATAAGTAGGTTAGTTTTGCTAGAGTCGTCTTGAAGTGGTTCGTGAAAAACGAAATGATTTTCCACAAGAAAGGTTATGTCAAGAAAGATCATCAAAGAAAGTCAGGAATGCCATTTGGGTCTATCTTGACTGAGATATTTGAGAAAGAAGGAGTCGACATGTATGGGTTGCATGGAGTGGCAATTCCAAAGGGGAACATGGTTCATGAAGGAAGCATTCAGACTATGAGGTATTTGCAGGCAAAGAACCAATGTCGGATTTACTATTCATATCTCAGAGATGGTGAGACTCTAGTTGATAGAGTTACTTTACCTCATTTAGAAGATATGGTGACATCTAGAGGTCCTTAGACTGAGAGGCCCATATATGTGGTCCAATTTCTCAAGCCGGTTTATCTCGAGGCAGCCGATTGAGTTCAGCATCAACATAGTTGGAAATTCAGATGGGATGTTCATATAAAGATGTTAAAGAGGTGAAGCTCAGAGTTTGAAGGTCCGAAACAATGCTAGAAAACACTTGCTTTCAGTTCGGCATGAACATTCCTCCCCAACCTTCAGATGCCGACCTTGATAAGATGATCTTCTTCGTATTGATGATTCTCTAAGTGTTTTTACCAACATTATCATACATTTTATTTTTGGCATTAATATTTTGTTTGTTTGAATATTTGATGTTTGGTTACTTTCGGTTATTTAGCTTGGATAAATTGCTATCCCCTATCTCTTTCTATCTTCATTAATGTATTTTTACTAAACATGTTTCTTGAGATTTTTTTTTGCAGATTATCATTGACTACGCTTTATAGGTACTAATATTACTCTCTTTAGATTTTTGTTAATGACAAAAATGGGGAGACATATGTCTGTTGAACATTTTTTTGGAACTTATTACTAAACTCAGAGGGAGTTACTCTGAGGGCGACTTTTCAAAATAGATTTACGACCCCTCAAATTTCAGTTCAAACAAACAAGTTTTCATAATTATTTTGTCATCATCAAAAAGGGGAAGATTGTTGGATCAATGTTTTTTTATCACATATTTTGATGATGTTTATATTGACAAAATAATCATAGATAACGTATGCTAGTGTTATAGCATAACATTCGTAATGATCACTCACATATATACTTGTTGGAAAGTGTTTAAATATGCAGGGTTACGTAGTTGTCAAACCTACGTTACACAACATACATAACGTACGCTACAGGATTTTAATAACATACGCTATGTACACAAATAAACCATTGTGCAGATTCCAGAAGGGCGACGTGTTGAATGGTCATATACATCATGACATACGCAACAGATACTTCATAACTGTAATACCCGAATTTTCAGTATAAATTTTTCGCGTTATTTTATCTGAGATATACTGTATAGTTTGGTATCTATACAGTATGGTTAAAATAAATTGAGAGCCGAGACAGTTATACTGGTGTGATTATCGTTTTTGATTGACAAATATATTCAGGATATGTTATATCAGATTGAACTGATTTGGATATCAGGTAAACCGTATGAGAATATTTTTGGGTTGAGTATATGTTCATTCCTAACAGTATGTTCGTATCCAGTATGTCGAGACGTCGGACAGGAACAGTTGAATTCTTGGCTAAGTATAAAAGCCATTACATACGTTAAGCCTTGGAGCTTACGTACGCAAAATGTGTTATCTTACGTACGTTATATAGTGTACATAACGTACGTAACAAGAGGAATCAGACTTGTGATCGGATAGTGGGGCCCGGTGTCAGCAGCTTTCGGCGCAAATGTGGACAAGTGAGTCAACAGATGGAGTTACGTACGTTATACAGGGTGTATTACGTACGTAATACGATTATTATACTGTAGCAAGTCAACGTACGTATTACGTACGCAACGGAATAAGTGTTACGTACGTTACGGAGTAGCCGGTCGAGTCGTGGCCGAGATGACCTAGATGGCCGAGCATGGCCGGTCGTGACTCGTTGGAATGGCCGAGCATGGTCGGCAGTGACTCGTGGGGGTGGCCGATCACGGTCGGCAGTGACTCGCAGGGATGGCTAGGACTGGCCGATTACGTACGTAAGGCAGTGGCTGGTTACGGCCGTAAGGGCCAGTTACGTACGTAAGCCAGCTGCCGGTTACGTACGTAAGGGTTACGACAGAATTAGGCAGTAGGGTCGGCCGCGGCCGGCTACGTACGTAAGGACCCGCCGGTTACGTACGTAACGTGCCGGTAGGTCTCGGCCTATATAAGGCCTGGACCGAGTCATCCGGCCATTTTTCATTTTTCTTCGTTTTTTCGCGATTCCTTCAGCAAAAGTGGATGGATTTGAGTAAGATCATCAACTAACAACATGTTTCGGAAGTTGGAATCATGGATTAACATCATCTTCCACCCGTATCGAAGGTAAGAACACCTAAACTTTTGGTTTTTGGATGTTCTTGAGATTTCTTGGTGTTTTGGCCGATTTGCTTCGTTTTGATTCAGATTGTTGATTGAACTTGATTGTAAACTCGTAATCATTCATTATTCTTGAAGTTTTGTGGAAAGAATTCGAGTATTTCTTTGAATAATCGATTGAATTGGACTATGCCTTCAAAGTGTTCGATGAAATGTCTCAATGAGTAGAACTTGGAAAATTCTACACATTTTCATATGAATGGTGATGGAAATGATATTGTTGTGATGATTCTTGGTAATTATGGGAATTTTGTTAAAGGAAGATAATGAATTGGTGATCAAATGATTCGATTATGTTGTTATGATTATGGAATCGTAGTATTCTCGATGTTCTTGGTGGTTTGTTGCGATTCATGATGTTATGAGAAGTATATGTTGAAGGACATGATTATATACAACTTGAATTATGATTAAGGGTTGTTTAGATGTTAGAAAACATCGGGTTATGTTGTTTTATGGATTATGAACGTGAACTTGGATAATTCGTGTTCTTAAAGAACTCTTGAGTTACATGTTATGATTTTGGAAGGATTTCGGATAATTTGGAATGTGATTATTCACGATAATAATCGGTAAATTGTTTTCTACGAATTTACAAGTATGAACAAGAAGGAGTTTTGTCTTCGTATTTGGAGTTGAAGTTGGAATCGAATATGTTATAAAATCCTTAATGTCGAGATGAATTGATCATTGATTTGATGAATACGTTTTAAGGTGTTGGTGTTTTATATATGAATATGGAATATTCATATCTAGAACTAAGTTATGTGTTTTGGTACAATATTCGTATAGGAATACGAATATGATTTCGGATTTGATAAGGTTATGATTCACTTTTGAGTTTGAGAATTCATAGGTATTTAACAAGTGTTCAATTCGGATAATGGAATTATTTGAAACCTTTGGAATATGGTTATCTGTAATGTTGAATTGATCGGATTGTCCGGATTGATGATGATAACCGGTAATTAGTTTATATTATGAATTTACAAGGAGGAAACTTGTATCCGTATTTAAGATTGAATTTGGAATCGGTAATGTTAGACCCTTGTTGGTTTAAATTGATTATTGATATGACCTTCAGATTGTGGAATCGTATTGTGGTTTTGAATTCCTGTTTGATTGATTTGGTTGTTCGGATTTGTGTTTAATCGGGATTTTGTAGAACCGTTGTGCTTGTTGATCGGTTATTGATTGTTATTTGTGATCACCGAGTTACGGCTTGTATCGTGGATATGGGTTCGTATTTGTTGAGTTGGATTATTTGGTATTATGTATCGAGGTTTCGTTGAACCGTTGAGTTTGTTGGTTGAGTATGTCGGTTATTGATTTTTATCGAATGTGTGTTAATCGGTTATTGCAATAGGTTGATATGTTTTGATCGTGGATTATGACCGTTGAGTTGCGGTTGAGGCTAAAGAGTTCGTAGATTGCTTTTGGTCGGGGCTAAGGAGCTCGTAGACAAAGGCAATGGATTTTGGTAACGGCTTCACGGTATCGGTGTCGAGGCAAGTTTCTACTTGTTCAGTTTATAATTATTTGATGAATGGTTTCGTTTTCATTTCATTTATAATTCGTATAGCAATGTTGTTAGAAATGTAAGTTGTCGGGATAATGGTTTGTATATCGTACTCTGGTTGTAATAAATCATAAGGTATATGATTTAATTGTGTTCAGGGAAGACGTGAGTTATCTTTGGTCAAGGATATAGAATATCGGATATCGAAGATAGTTATCGTGATGACATAAATATCGGGATAAAGGTTTATTGGTATTGAATGGATGGTACCTTATTTGAGATTATTTGTATAACTGTGTATTCGTTCAGGGATGTTGTTCGTGGAAAGGATGTTGTCTTCGGCTTTGAGGTAATTTATGTATTGTTCAGTTATGAGATAATTGTTATGTTGAGTTGTTGTATATGTTGTATGTTGAGGCTTCATATATTGAGATTCGTACTGGTTGTTCGTTGAGGGATGTTGATCCCAGGACTATTGTTGGTATTAATGGTTATGTTGATCGTCTCATTGGGGGATGTTGATAAATATGGTCCTCGGATTTGAGGTAATCTAAGTATTTGTTTAGTCATGTGGATAATTAGTATGTCGAGTTGTTGTATATGTTGAGGTTTCGTGTAATGAGTTTCGTATCAGTTATTCGTTGAGGGATGTTGATCCCAGGACTGTTGTGTTGAGATCGTAGATCATGTTGGTCATTCCTTTGGGGATGATGATCCCAGGATTGATGTTTTGGATATTGATTAGTCGTGTCGACTTTTCATTGTCAGTTTGTTGTTGTTCACTTCAGTGAGTCTTTTGATCCTTATTGGATATGTATTTCTTTGAGTTTCGTTGTCATATTGCATCGTGACATATCTGGAGTCATATCTGCGTGCCGATTGGTTATTGTGTAGGATTTTTAGCCGGGCACATGATGGTTATGTGTTGATATTTCCACATTGAACCGTGCACACGAGACGTAGTTCGTGAGGCTAATTAGGTACAAGACCACACGTGTATGTGATCAATACCCGGGGTGGCTTGTGCACGGACACATTTCCGGATCGGGCGTACTATGACTTCCATCTTTGAGCCATACCGTTTGGTCCTTCATAGTTCCATGTATGATTGGATATGTTCGACGGTTTGTGACTGGTTGTTCATACACCCGAGGGGTATGTTCGACAGTCAGAGTTATTTCTTTGAGATCCATTATTGTTGATCATTTGGAGTTTACCTTGTTGATGGTATTCTCGGTTATTGTTGGTCCTTTGTTGATCATTCGGAGTTTACCTTATTGATGGTATTCTCGGTTATTGTGGATCCATTGTTGATCGTGTCGGAGTTATCATGTTGATGGTACTCTCGGTTATCATTGATCCTTTATTGGTCGTATTGGAGTTATCATGTCGATGATATTCTCAGTGATGTTTTGGTTGATCTGGTTATTGATCATATAAGCATTCAGACTGTACGTCGATGTTCGGGATTCGTTATCATTATCATATGGTAGTTGATCTACAGATATGTTGTGTACTGTTGGTTTATCCAGGTTGAGTTTTGATTGTGTAATCCGATGGACAGGATTTGGCACGGATGAATTATTTCATGATTATGAGTTATGATGATGTTTTGAGGATTGTTGGTATTTTTGAAACTCAATACAGATAATTGTTGTTAAGTTCATTTCGTCATTCGAGGATGCGAAATGTGGATTATGGTAAGGATTTAGATTATTATGGATTGGTAAGGTTATAACGGTAAGATTACGTTGGTAGTATTCTTACAGTATTATTACATTGGTATGTAATTATTTATGATGATGTGATCGGTATCATTATTGAGTATTGTGGCTGACCCCGTCGTGGGCTTTATTTTTAGGTACTCAGAGATCGAGCTAGTAGCGGTCGTGAAGGGATGAGCTTCCCGATGTGATACTGGCTGTGGCTTGTTTTCAGAGAATTGAGTATTCTATTCCGGTCATTTATTTCCGCTGCAAATGTGTATTTTGAACTGCATTTATCCGCTGCGTGTGTATATTTCAAAATGGCTTTTCGGTATCTTTATCCGCTGCGTGTGTGTATTATAAAGGGGCTTTTGGCATTTTACGAACTTGGGTTATTTTCGTCAAACTCTTTTTCCCAAATTATTTTATCGGTACGTTTAAGTTGTGGCTTAACGTATATTTTAAACTGTTGATATTTGGCACTTCACCTTGTATTTTCAAATGGTATTTTATGACGGTATTTCAAAATTATGTTTTTCAAAATATTTGAGTATTTAAAATATTACCGTCATCGGCCTTTTGGCGCTTTTGAATTGGTTTTGTAAACAGTTTTTAGCCTGGTGGGTTCCAGCGCGGGACCCACGGCGCTGTAATATACCGGATGGTTTAGGGGGTGTTACAATAATGTACGCTAAGCGTTTGAAGTTGAATTTAAAATTGGACCATTGATGTGGTATTGATGTCACAAGTTGGTCATCACATCTAATGGCATCTGAGGATTCTATAACATATGCAACCATTGTCAATAACATACGCAAAGGATGAACCATGAGCTACTGCCTGATTATGGACTTACAATTACCTATGTTACACAAATGAGTAACGTACGTAATGGACCTTACGTACGTACACATATTACATAATGTATTTTAAGGAGGCCTACTATTCCAACAGGAAAGAAACTCCGAAATGCTATAAATAGAAGCATTTGGAGGTGTTGAAGGATACAAGATTTTTCTGATCATATCAAGCTATTATATCATTCATTTGATCTTCATCATAACAAATATACTTTGAGAGATAATACTGATACAAGAAGAATTGTTCTAACAAGCTTCTATATACATTCTTGTATCACTTCAAGATATTATTCAGTAAAGACAAGTATCTGTACTTGCAATATTCTTTGTAACTGTGTGAGGTTGTCTTGTACCCCGAAATACAAGAGTGATTATAGTTGTGGTTGTTCTTGAGCCCAGAAATTAGAAAATTGTAAGTTCGGCAATAATTTTGAAAAGTGCTATTGTAAAGAGTGGGCAATTGGAAACATGTAAGAATAATAATAAATAAATAAACTATAAAGTGCATTCAAGTTTTGAGAAAAGTCCTAGTCGATAACACAAGGTAAGGGAAGTAGGCTTTTGGATAACCAAACCTCTCGAATAATTTCTTGTGTCTCTTTATTTCCGCACTGTGTTTTTACTTCTAATATTTATTTCCCCACAAAAAGAGTTCAAAACTCTACTCAACACTATTCAACCCTCCTTCTAGTGGCGGTACCAACCCAACACCTGTGTTTCTTCCATTAGAACAATTTTTGATGGGTTAACTACTGCAGGGGCAGGCACAGTAGGTAGAACCTCAGGGACCACTGTACTTGGCTGAGGTGATGTAGGAATAGCTTTCGACTTTGAAGAATCCTTCTTAATATTAGGCTTCTTCTTCTTCTTCTTCTTCTTCTTCTTCTTCTTCTTCTTCTCGACAGTTGAAGCTGAGCTACTGTCAGGAATCTCCCTCTTTTTTCACCAGCTTTGGCCTTTGAAAAGTGACCACTAACATCACTTGGTTCACTCAACATCAGCATAGAGGTAGGGTCTGGCCTATTGGCAATCGGCGTAGCCTTATTGTACAAGGTGGGTTTAGAGCCATCCAAGAATTTCCCAGCGAGTATATTCTTTGCTTCAGGTTATTGATGGATACCATAACTCATCTAGATGTAGTTCAGCATGAGGCTAAGGGACTTCATGGCTGATTCTATCTTGGCAGCCTCCTCCTGTAGGCACCTTATCATGACTTGGCACTAGTTCACCTTCTGACCACACATGATGGCCACCATTATCCTAAATCTCAGGATCGTTGACAGTTCAAAAGCAACGGTTCTGTTCTCCACAACCCGACAACAAAATTCGTGCAAATAGAAGTAAGGAAGAGTGAAGTTTTTCTTATGGCATGAAGGATGAATGTTTTTCAGCGTTGAGGTTCCATGTGAATAGCTTTCAGTATGCTTAAATCATATTCTCACTCCCGAAGGTATCCAGTTCCTCCAAGGTAAGGCCGTCAGCGGGTAGTTTGTACAACTTTTCCATAAAATCCACTATTAATGGAGATCTCATCTCCAAAACATGAGCACCTTTCTTCTTCGACACATACTTGAACACTGCATCTAGATGAAATTCCTCCACAATCAGCTCAGTGTAGTTTTGTGGATGTAGGCTACCCAGTCGGTATAAAGCTTGTGGCTTGACATGGAAAACCACCAAGTTCATCCCGGCCATATCTTTCTCCTCAGATATGATGTGTTCTTGGAGCCCAGATCGGGCAAAGATCCTGCCGTCGACTATTGGTTTCTACTTATTTAGAGATATAGATGAAGTCTGGGATGAATTCATACTGAGATAGAAATTTGGAGAAAAAAATTCTACGTATGTAGGCTGTATGTTGTAGGCTCACTTAATTTGGAAATGCAGTAAAGAGTCTCTAGGTCAGCATACTAGTCCTTTTATAGGTGCAGAGAGCCTAGGTTACACTAAACGGTCTGATTTAAGGGATGAGAACCATTATTGAGTAAACATATAAGATGAATTCGGACATTACTATCGGCAAAACTGCGAGATGTACCGCTGTCTCAAGCTATTATTGATTATAGCAAACAACTTAGCTATATGCAGGATCAGGTGAGGATAGAGGATGATAAGATCTGTCACTTTATCAGGAGAATGAAGCCGGAGATTCGTCAATACATGGCGGGTTTTAGTTGTGCTTCATTTAGAGAGTATCAGAATAGGGCGTTAGCCTATGAGATATCTGTATCATCAACTGAGCATATGTCCGAGTCGAACAAATTGAAAACTATTGGGAGCTTCTCAAGAAGTCAGGGGAGTGGGAGCCCTAGGACTTGGACTTCATGTCGCCATTCTAAGAAGGATCCTAGATCGCGTGAACATAGGAAGAGTATTACCCCTGCAGTGAGTAATGTGAGCAGCACGAAGACGTGTTATAAATGTATTCGAGCTGGCCATACCGCGAACAATTGTCATTAATCGTTAGTCAGTTGTTTCGATTGCGGTCAATTAGGACACCAAGCCATGCATTGCGAGACGGTAGCTGATAGGTTTGGGGATCGAGTTTGCGTCTATGCCCCGAAAGGACACGGAGATGCCTAATGTGGTTTTCGAGAATTTCAGCGTGGTCGGAGTTCTTCGTGGTTACCCTCGCGGATCGTTGTGTGTTTAATTTCTATTTTTTTTACTGTGCGTGTTTTCTTGTAATAGGTACATTTCATTTTGTGATTGTTCGGATAATTGACTTGATTGTGCTATCTGTTTGGTGATCCTTGACACTTGTTGGTTTTAATATGTCTCTGCTTGTGACATTGTGATGGTTATCGTTGAGCGTGCTTCTACGCCGTATGTTTCTTTGTGTTTTTTGTAATGTTACGCTGACGGGCATGAGTTATTCGGTTATTGGGTGTATCTCGTTGAGATGTTCCTGGTGGGATATTGCTCTTTCCTACTTATTTTAAGTTTCGGGACGAAACTTCTTTTCAGGAGGGTAGTATGTACTATCCGCAATTTTGATTTTCAGTAATTTTATTTTTTTTGGCGGAAGTCCATCTTAGAAACTCGCTTGTGACCGATTCGTCATTCTGAGAATGATTAATTCCGTACTTTTTGTCATCCGAGTTTTTTTTGGTGTCGTTCTGATGAGTTCCGTGCTTCTTAGCGACTTTTCCGCACTTAAGTTTGATTCTTGCGAATCTCGTTCGAAACCGTCGCTTCGTGTTTCCCGTAAGTTCGTTTAACTTTGTCAGACTTTTTGTGAGCTTCAGTTTGGTTATTCGTTTTCGTATCATGATATTTCGGTCATTCGGGCCATTTCGTAACTTTCCAAAGTTTTGGGGTGTTTGCCTTCGTATCGTCATTTCCAATCTCCAGGTTATCGGAATCATGTGTTTGATTAGTGCCTAAACTTGTGTTTTGATTGTTGTACTACTCGTCTTGTTCGACCATAGTAATTCGTGTTCGTCGCGTTCTGCGATCCTTTTCGAACCAAACTTCTGGCAGTTGTTCTGTACTGTATAGATGGATAACGTACGTTACCATCATGTGTAGTGTACGTTAGTGATACTTTACTTAGGTACGTTATGCGTCCTTCGTTGTGTACGTTAGCGTGTTCAGGATTTCGGGCAGAGGAGTCTGGATGGCTCTTAAGTACGTAAGGGCTTGCACCTTACATACGTTAATCATCTAGCGTACATTAGGTTTTTTCCCCTAACGTACATTACCTCCTGTCTGCTATAAATAATCGAGGGTTGACCCAGATTCGGGATTTTTCACCCCATTTCTTCTTCCTTCGGCTTTTGGCGATCTAGGTGGATAAAGATAGAGTTTCTTCGGGCTTTGATGATTGTAATCATCTTGGTGGGTCTTCTTCATGTTCATCATCATCTAATCATTCTTCTTCTCTGAATCAAGGTAAGGTTTTAGAACCCTATTTGAGATATTTTGGGGTTTGTCTTGATCTCATGATTTTAATCCGAAATTGTTGGTTCCATCGTTGTTACCTAGTCTTGTTGATCTTAACCCATGGTTTGAAATTCCATTTTCATGTTTTTGTCCGGTCAATTCGTGTTCTTGGCCGTTTGGGGGAAACCCTTGAACTTTCATCGTTTGTTCCTTGAATTCAGCGGCTTTGGTTCGTGCTATAGAATTCATTTTGATTGTTGTTATTGTCGTTCGTAGTTTATTGTCGCGGATTGGTGTTCAGCGGAGTCGGCGGATTCGTAGTCGGTTCGTGTCGCCTCCCTTCGGTCAATCCTCCATGGTTGACATTACTCGAGGCAAGTATATTGTTCATACGTTTCTTGTTTTTTGGATATGATGATCGGTGATCGTCTAGGTGTGTTGGTTTGGTTGTTTGAAATGAACTTTCAAAAGATTCGGTTTAGCCTCGGTAAAGGATGTTCTTTCAAAACGCGTGTGTGTTTTGTGAATGATGTATTTTGTGAATGATTAATTGAATCTTTTGGATATATTTGGTGTTGATATTGTGATTTCATAATATATACATATATTATCTCATTTCGGTGCGTTGTGATTTGCTAATTGTGTCGTCTTAAGTTTTGTTGCGTTTGGGGGGATTATTGTGATATCCTTGGTGTATTGTGTTGTGCGATGTGAATGTGTGGTCATAGTCCAATCGTGATGTTCGGACGAGGTCTATGGTGACACATGGCTTGTGATCATGGTGGTCAGGATACAACAAGTGATTGGTCCAAACGTGAGAGCCTAAGAAGACTTACGGTGACATGTGGCATGTGACCACGGTGTCACGGATATGATTACGGATGTGTTTTGTTGCTTGATATTGTGATGTGTACCGTAGTGTACTGGCTTCTGAATGTGAAGTATTTGTCATAGTCCAGCCGTGGTGTCGGACAAGGTCTACGGTGACACATGGCTTGTGATGATTGTGGTCAGGATGCAATGAGTGATTGATCCAACCGTGAGAGCCTAATAAGACTTACGGTGATATGTGGCAAGCGATCACGGTATCATGGATATGATTGTGGATGTGTGTTGCCAGGGTCGAGTACCTTGGACGTGTGACCAAGATTACATATCTTGGGTGGTTATGTTCTGTCGACTTTATGTCTGTCGAGGACACGTGGTGTGGGTTCTGGACTCCGTGAATTGTTATTGGCTTTTATTTGAGAAAATAAATCTTTGGGTTGTGACCCCTTTTGGTTTTTTAAAAGGGAAGGATTCGATAATCCTAAATGGTTTTTCGTTAAAACTCCCGAGGGCATTTTAAAACATATTATAAATTGTTCTCTTGATTTATGATCTTTCGAATTTGGAAGTTTTATAATTTTCGTTATGATTGAATCTTTGAGGATTCCTGATCAATATTATTCTTGGAATATGTTTTGTATCACTCGTATTTGTACTTTGTACTTGCACTAGTAAAATAGTTGAATTTTGCTAACCCCCAGTAATCGGGGGTGGATGCCTTCTATTGCGTTTAGGTACATTCAGGTTTTGGGGAGCATAACACATGGTTGGCACGATGGATGACGAATGATGATCGGTACTAATCACATGAGGACCCATACGATGTTGTATTGGCCTAGTTGTAGTTTATTTCCACTGTAGTATTTTCCCGTTGCACGGGAGTGTTTTGTTTTGACCCCTGCGTGGGCGTGTATTGAGATAGTGTTGTATATCGAGATTGAGTTGTAAGTATTGATGAAAGACCAAATCGGTCTACTGTGACGTCATTTAGCCTTGAAGGCGATTTTGTGATATTTGATTTCAGTTACCAGCCTGGTAGATCCTTGAGGAAAGGGTCTACTGCGTGTAATATCCCTAAGAGGATTGGGGGTGTTACACTTGGAACCTCCAGTTGGTTGTAGGATAGACCTTTAGGCATTGTATGAAGTTCACTGTAGGGACTGGCTGTAGGAAGCATTTACCGAAACACTTGTCGTATCCCAATAGTAAGATTTATCTTTTCTTTGTTGAACGAGTTTGTATTTTATTTATGTGATTAAAGTTGGATTGCGAATTTTAATTTTACCAGGAATCAACAACTGATCTGAGGATAAATCCTGGAGGTAACGATATAGTTAAATAACAGCTTAGAGTGAGGGCTGAATAAGATGTACTCTTTTTCGAAGTTTAAATGCCTAGCAGAAGACTAATGCAAGTTGTTGTGACTACATCACCTAAATGATATCCTGTTAGCTTAGTGTTTATAGGGTTTTTCAAAGTAAGTATATTAAAATCACAGGCAATAAGCAGTAAGTGAGTAAAGCAAGTAATGACATGTGATTTAAAGTGGTTCGACGCAATGTCTTATACGTCCACAAGTTATCCACACATGAGAGAAAGTTTATTAAAATCAAGGCGTACACAACTATATAATTTTAACTAAACACATCACTATACCTTTCACATAGATTGATACACCTGACTGTAGCTTTAAGCTATTCACACAAATTGGCTATAGGCTTCATTGAACTGACTTTTTCTCACATTGATTAAAGCTTCATTATGAACTTTTTTCATCCCACACAGGTCAAAATGGTTCATTCTTAGTACACATAGGGCTAATTTACTCAACGCCACAGTAGTATATTGCAATTATCCGAACAGCGGCTTTAGGTACTTTACCTTATTATATTGTGTTTTTAAGTTAGAGGACTGACTTTTCACTTCAATAGGATTTGCGATGTAGGCTTGAAGAGGGTATTTTATCTTATATGATACCATAAGTAGTTCTATATCTCAGTTCATAAGTTAAGCGATTTTTGAGTACTGAGCAAGTCCTATTGATTGAGTTATTTATAATCTCAGAAATAAATCCATTATAAATATAGTTGTTGGGTGATTGGGGGATGTGGACACTTCATATTGGCGGCTGCTGAATGTTTGAACTAAAGTGCCAGCATTAAATGTTCCACACATTCTTTTGGCCTTCATTAAATATTCTTCAGTCCATAATCTTCGGCTGCATTGAATGTTATCTCTATCGGCATTAAATGTACTTTGAAAATTGTGAATACTTTATGAACAAAGAACTACTTATCTCACAGTGGTTTCAAACTCTAAGTGTTGTCATGTTGGTTTTGGATTTTACTTTTCCTAAGTAAAATGCATACAACGTTTATGCTGTAGCCAACAAGGTTCATTTGTTGTAAGCTGGATCTTCATTACTCTATAAGATGGTCGTCTTTTGAGCATTGTATGAAGATGGCTGTAGGATGTTGGCTGTAGGATGCATTTATCAAAACACTTGTAGGATTAATCCCAATAATTTCCTGCTTTTGATAACGCCAAAACCCCTTGGAAATTACAGCTTCAAATCTTCTTTCAGATGATCTGATCTCTGTAAGACTTAAATTAAAATGTGAACAATGCAGGCATGTTCTACAATTTCAAATCCTACAATGCTAAGTATTTCACAACTTAAACTATGATTGGCTCGTGGGAATAATCTTAGATCATGTAATTTTAGTGAATACAACTTAAACTATGAACTCTTCGTAGACAAGTTCTTAGAGCTTGGTCTTAGAAAATTTATATTTAAAAATAATTGCAATGTTTTTCCAAGCATGCATAGAGTAATATAGCTTAGGAGCTGTAATCTTATGAGAGAATGAAAATCTTTATTAACGAACAATAAGATTAAAACGCTTGGACTTATGGAAATTTAAATTACATAAAGAAAAATTTAAAATTACAACGACTTGGATTCAACGTCTATAATGTAGTTGTCGGGTTGATCTTATGTATGGACCATTTGTGGTTCCTTTCCTCCAGTTGACTAGGAGATCTTTGGTTCTATCACTGTAGTGACCTTTTTCTTCTGAAGTCAAATTGAAGCAAAGGATCCAGTCTTCTAGGTGAGTTAGTCGATCACCCTTCATATATCTTCCCTTATATCAATTTGTTGGGACAACTTTCCTTCAGAAAGCACCCGGGAGAACTTATTTTTCATAGCCTCCAGCATCTTGCAATGGTTGAATATGGGCAACTCTCTGATAAGTACATAGAAGTACCTTATTAGATCATTCCTCATCCAATCTTTAAGCTCTTCCACTGTTGGTTGCCTGTCTTTTGGCAAATGATTTCTGGGGGTTTTTGGACTATATTCTTTCAAGGAATGTTAGGGTCCTGGAACCCTAGTATTGATCTAGTTACCCTATAACCCCTTGCTCATTGGCCTGGTCCTGTCAGTCGGCCAATCGCTTGAGTGACGTCCTCTAATGTTGCTTCCATCTCTTGTTCCTTCTTCACCCTCCATCACCTTGCAGCCTCCCGAGACTCTTCCCCCTTTTTTGGCATTGTCAAGCTCAATGACTTTTCCATAGATATCTTGTATCATATCAATTGACTCAGTTTTTTTCTTTTGAAGATCTTTCACCGTGCTATCAAGGCTCACGACTGCTCTCCCTGGTGTGCTCGAGGGTAGCACCTGTTATGGATTCAGCTACACCAATCTTTTCTTATTCCTTTGTTAGCATAATAGTCTGATGCTCTTTGAACTGCTGAAGAGCAGTACGATGGCATTCGTAAGTAGCATGGATGCCTTAGTAACATCCTGTATTGCTCTTCGCATCGTTGTGAATGTCCAATCCAGTACTGCGCATCCAATCAAGTCTTTTGCCAACTTTATGTGGGGATTTTACAGAATCCTTTATGAAAACAATCTGATTGGTAGGAGCTATCATTTGTGCTTTGCAATCTTCTATTCATGGGAGTTGAGAAAGGCAAGAAGGTAAAGAGGGGAGACATCTTCCTGAACAATGATGACATTACTCTGAGGTTTGGTTGGAGTTTCTAGGAAGTCGTCATCTTGGGCATATTTGATGAACCTATAGAGAGAGGAGTTTCTACCTGTTCCGGAGCTGGAGCCTCTGTCACCTCAGTGGGTTCATCTACCTGTGAAACATAAGGAATCGATTCCTTCTATCTTTGTTCGATTCTGTAGCCTGTATGAAAGGAGGAATGATTCCTCATGTTGGCTCTCAGCTTGTTTTGGCTCCTCATGAGGGACTGGTTCCTCCCGTTGGATGGTTTGAGATTCTTCTTCCATCAGAGGAACTGATTCCTCCTGTTGTACTTCCATTACAACATGAGTTTCAGGTACAAAGGGGACTACTTCCTCCTGTATGGGTGCTGCTGGTTCCTGTACGGGGGACTTAGGCTTTTCTGGAGATTGCCTAGATGTCTCATGGCCTTGTGCACCCTTATTTTCGCATATTCTTTCTCATGAGTCTCTTCATGGCTCATTTTGAGGCTTATATGCATGGCTTCATCATTGCCATCAAAATCGGGTTCAAAGTGGTGGCTTGGGCTCCGAATGCTCTCATGAGAAGGTTTCCCTTTCAGTCTAGCCTTATCTTTCCCCATGTTGTATTTTGCTGTTAGCTCGTAGAAGCAAGGACCATTCCATCTAATCAAGACTCGATGTTATCCGTGTCGGTCACCTCCAAAACAAATAGATCTTTGTCCTTTCAGTCTGCCACCTTATACAAAGTGTGTCTTAGTTGGCTACCCTGTAGGTTTTCCCCATATTAAAGTGCTCAACTACGGCATATATGAACTTCTAGTAGAGTTTGAGTAATTACTTCCGAGGGAGAGGGACTCCTAACATTAATATGGGCTAATGTTTGATTAGTATCCTCAATCGGTGTGGGATCCCGTGGATCACTAATAAGGTGGGATTCCCTATTGGGAGATGGACTCTAGACAGGGTGGGTACCCTATTGGGGGAGGTGGCTGTCATCTCCAAAGGGACATCTAATTCACCAGTTCATTCAAGATTCATAAAAACTTCTGTCATAGCCGCATATGGCTCAGGATCTGCTATAGGACCAGCAGGGGTTTCCTCCATTGGAACAGCTTCTGAAGTATTGGCCTATGTAGGGATGGCCACTGTAGGAACATCCTTAGGTACTTCTTCAGTTTCCAAGAGAGCTATTGGAATGGGTTCGGTAGGCTGAACCTCAGGGCCGTTGTAGCCTACTGAGGAGTTGTAGGGATAGCTTCTATTTTTGCAGTCTCCTTGTGAGACTTGTGCTTATTCTCTTTATTCATGACAGTTGTAGGAGAGCTGTTGATGGGACTCCATTTCTTGCTCACATCCTTCTTTTTCTTTTCTTCGACAGCCTTGACCTTAATGTCTTGTCCACTGATATTTCGCGGGTCGCTCAACATTGGCATGGAGTTAGGATCAAGCCTATTGTTGGTAGGGTTTTACTTATTGTATAGGGTGGGCTTGGTACCACCCAGAAACTTTCCAGCGAGTATCTTCTTTGCAAAATAAGATTGTCCGACTCCGGAGTGAGTGAGAATGTAGTTTAACACCAGACCGAAAAACTTCCTGTGATTTTCAGCTGCACAGACCCTTCCCAGGGTTGTTGAAACACAATTGAACACCAAATCATCTTCTAACAACTCATTACTGCGATCATCACTCGAAAGCGCAGTCCGGTACACATCTCAAATGCTTTGGTGCGATTATCGACAATCTTGCAGCAAAATTCATGCAAGTAGAAATAAGGCAGGGTGAAATTCTTTTTTATGGAAGGAGAGATGGGGTTCACGGAATTAAGATTTCTACTGAACAGTTTCCAATAGGATTCGATCAAATCGTCTCCATAGTTTTCAAGTTCCTCGAGAGTTAGGACATCGGGTGGAAGTTTGTACAGTTTCTCAAGCAACTCCTGGGTGATTGAAATCTCTTTATTTTGGTCGATGCTCAAGATAACAATCAGCAACGAGCCTTTCCTATCATCGATGATTTATTCATCATAGTTTTCAGGGTGTGGGCTTCCAAGCCTATACAACCCTTGTTGTTTCTAAACCACTGTGAAATGGACTGAACAAGGTGATTACCCGTGTGAAATAAATAAAAACTGAATTATTATATATATATTTTAAAAAAACCTGCTAGTTTTTATTTTTGTAATTTTTTTACTTTTCATAAAAAAAACTATTTTATGTTTTTACAAAAAAATCTAAAAAAAACATATTAAATATTAATTATAAATCAGATCCATATTTTTAATTTTTTATTTTTTATTTTTTGAACTTTAAATAAAAAAATCTGATTTTTAATATTAATATTCTAGATTTCTTTTAAAAATAAAGATTCGATTTTTGTAATATATATATATATATATATATTAAATTATATTATATTTATATAAATTTATAAATGTATATATTATATAAATATACCACATAGCAAAAATATACAAAGTTAAATGCAGCGGAGTGGTAATATCACACTTCCAGCAAGAGGTGGTGAGTTGAAACCACTAACAACGAAATTTAATGGTATTTGTTGTAGGTTGGTGAAATTTGGTGCAGTCGATGGGGCGAGTGGGTTGGGTTGAAATTTGGGTTAGCCCGGTCCGATAAAATTTTAAAATCGCGAAATTTAACATCGGTTGTCCCAGAACCGATGTGAAATGTCGCGATGTTAAAATTAACATCGGTTGTTATAACAACCGATGTTAAAATCGAAGTTTAACATCGATTATTAGAAACTGATGTTAATTTTAACATCGCGACATTTAACACCAGTTCCAAAACCGATGTTAAAAGTTAAAAAAACGATGTTAAATGTCTGTTTTGTAGTAGTGATAATTGGCGAAGACCATACCATCGATTATAGAGTCCTTCTTCCTCAAGGTGAGATATAATGTCTGAGAAGATGCCATCGAAAATGTTTGAAGAGAGGAGATGAAAAATTTGCAGAAAATCATATGTAAGATATGTATGTTGTAGGCTCATACTATTTCAACAAGTAGTAAGGAATCTTTACGGGAACATACTTTCCCTTTTATAGGTTCTGGAGGTCTAGGTTACAATGAACGGTCAAATTTAAGGGATGGGACGGTTTTCGAGTGAGCCTACATGATGGGTCGGGACATAATCAGAACGTCGTCTTATCCATATATTTTGAAAGTAATGCCATTCCTACCCCTGACAGATTACACCCTCCACTCGCATGTTTCGATAATCTTAAATCGTCTGAAATCGCGGGTTTCAATAAATTCCTTATGTTATTTCAATAGTAAGTATAAAATCATTTTAAATTCAGAGAGAGCACGTGGACAAAGTATTGTTTTGAAAAGGAAAAGTGTATGGAATTAGATATGATTAAAATGTTAATTGAAATCCTACAATATATTTGTTGTATCTGTGAAAATACAATGTTTCCCCTTAATTGGTACACACATGATTCAATTCTTACAGTAATTGACGATTGATGCTGTATTCAAGAGTCACACAGTGTTCCTCCTTGATTAATGCACATTATAGATGTAGGAAGGGAACTTTACCCACTTTTTCCTACAGTAAGGATGTGACTTGTAAGTCTGTGTATAATTAACAAGTATGAACACTGTATTCATGGTTCTTATAGCATTTCCACTCAATTGATGAGTACTAAAATAAATACTTATAGGGGTTTAATCGAGCTATAGCATTCCTAATTCATAGCGGAGCATACAGAACATCGTTATGCTGAGAGACTTTGTGAAGATGTCGACAATCTGAATATTTGTATGGACATTCTCGATTCGGGAATTCTTGTCCTCCAAATGATTTCGAATGAAATAATGCTTCATTTTAATGTGTTTGTAGCTATTGCTACAACCACGGGATCTACATACAGCAGCTTCCAGCAACATTATATTCTGACTCAGGTGTAGAAAGTGAGTTGGCCAATTTACAGCCTCTGAGACTGAGTCGTTGTAGCCTACCAAATCAAATCACCCTTCCTTAGGATACCACAATCCAATATTGCTTTTTCCTTTAACGTACTTAAGGATGCATCTGGCTGTGTTGAAGTGTGACTCTTTAAGTGAATTTGATATCATGCACAACCTCCTACAACAAATTGGATATCGGGGCTGCTGGCTGTTAGGTACAGAAGTGAGGCAATAAGCTTCTTGTAGAGTGATTGGTTCACTTATTTTCCAGCTTCGGTAGCACTTATCTGTGTGGAAGTGCTCATGGGGGTTGATGGAGAATTTAAGGAGTTCATCCCAAACATGTTGAGAAGCTCCTTGTTGTTTTTCTTCTGGCTGGTGAATATACTTGTAGGTAATTGTTTGACCTGCAACCCTAGGAGAGAGATAAATTTTCCCATCATACTCGTTTCAAATTTACTTTGTATGAGATGAGAGAACTTCTTACACAGAAGTTGGTTAGTAAAACCGAAATATGATACCATCCACATAAATTGGAACCATAAAAAGGTCATCACCTTCCTGAATTTTGAAGAGCATTTTGTCAACACCTTTCTTGAATTCACTGTTGAATAAATATAGCAACAGGGTCGCGTACCAAGCTCTAAGTGCTTGCTTGAGTCCGTAAGTGCTTTTCTTAGCATGTAGACTAGATCACCTTCCTCAGTGCTGTCAAAACCTGGAGGTTGCTTGACGTAAACTTCTTCAGTTAGGTCACCATTCAGGACAGCACTCTTAACATCTATTCGATACACAAAGAAGTTCTTATGAGGTGCAAATGCTAAAATTATCATGATAGCTTCTAGTCTGGCTACAGGGACAAATGTTTCGTCATACTCGATGCCTTCTTCCTGTCTGTAGCCTTGGGCAACCAATCTGGACTTATTTCTTATGGCTACTCCATTTTCATCCTTCTTGTTTTGGAATACTCATTTTGTCCTAATGACATCTTGATGGGTTGGCATAGGAACTAAGTACCAAATATGGTTCTTTTTGAAACTATTTAACTCTTCTTCCATCAATATAATCCAGTAAGAATTATTGATTGCTTCATTTGTTGAGATAGGTTTGGATAGAGCTAGGAATATATCTAATGTGCACATCGCAAGTCTATAAAACTAGGCTTTCGACTTCCATACAGGGAACTAGGTCATGTCAGGTTCTAACTCTGTTTTCTCACGTACACACAATACATGTCCTTGTGTACTCTGTACTCTCCTTCTGGTTGAGACACCACCATCAATATCACCACTTACCAACTCCCATGGATGATCTCTTAAAAACCTCCTATCATGTTCTAATTCTGAATTTCTTGATATATCCTGTTGAACTGTAGGTTCAGCTTTAGCTTCAACAGTCTCAACTTCTACAACTTCTTCTTCTATGCTTACAGTTGTGGGATTAATTTCCGAAGAGATTACCAGTTATCTCTGGGACTGTCGGATTTATTTAATGGTTAAGGTCTAAACTTCCAGGGTTAGATCATCCACGGTTGTAGGATGACAATGCGGTTCATCAAACACTACTAGGACTGACTCATCAATGGTCGGTTTTTGCTTGTTAAAGATTCGGAATGCCTTGCTAGGGATGGGAAATTAATCCGACCCGATGGATACCCGATCCGAAACCCGGTTTTTGGATTTACCGAACCTGATTTTTTGGATTTATATATGGATATGGATTTAAATCTTAAACCCGAAAGATTTTGGATATGGATATAGATTTTATGTATACCAATCCGAAACCCGACCCGAAACCTGATCCAAAACCGATCTGAACTAGAAAACGAGAAAACCCCAAATTTATTCAATATATTTTAATTTTATATATTGTATATCTTAAGCATGAAAGTCAGATCAGACTATGTTGATGTGCCACAAAGATTAAAGGTCAGGTCCAATATACTGTCTATATGCTTGTTATTTTAAATCCATCTGCATTTTGTATGTTCAGGGCATTGCTTGACAAATGATGAGCCATTAGATATTTAAAACTAAGATTATTTTTCAAAAATAGACGCTACTTTTTTTAGTGTCTTATTTGGTTACGATTTAAAAAGTTTGGTGGTATTTAACTAATATCTAGTCTAGATCGTTGGATTGAATATTACTGTATTTTATGAGTTATGCTTCTACAAACTGAATAACTGATGTTAATAACTTGATTTCATTTTCGGGTTTTGGATAATATCTAAATCCAGTCCAAAAATTTCAGGTTTCGGGTAATATCCAAATCCAATCCAAAAAAATCGGTTCAGGTATATCCGAATCCAATCCAAAATCCGTTGTATCGGATTTGGATATTAATTTTTGGGTATCTTTCGGATTCGGATCGGGTTCGGGTAAGGCATAAATTTTCTGGTTTGGATATGGATATTGCAATATATGAGCCTATTCAACCCGATTCCCATCCCTATGCCTTGCTGACATTTGAATACCCTACGAATATTCCCTCATAAGAATTCTCATTTAAGGTCTTGAGTTGATCCTTCCCATGATTAAGAACATAACACCTGCAACCAAAGATGTGAAAATATGCAACCATAGGAGTTTTATTGTTCCATGCCTCATATGTGGATTTGTTGGGTGCTTGTTTATAAGACAACAATTTTGTGTATAGCACTCTGTATTTGTTACTTGACCCCATAATTGTTGTGGCAACTTACTTGCAACAATAATTGTTCTAGTTGCCTCCTTCAATAAATTGTTCTTTCGCTAGGCAGCAACATTCTAATGTGGGTCTGGGCTACTGAATATTCATGTTGTATGCCTTACTTGCATAGTATGGCTCTATGAAGTGATTTGTAATTTATGTATCTCTATCGAACCGAATTGATACAATGCCCAGTCCTTTATCATTTTGTAGCTTCTTTAGGTATTCCAGCAGCTTTGTGGTTGTCTCCTTCTTATTTTTCAAGAATATTATTTAGTTGTACCTCAAAAAATCATCAATAATATCAATACAGTACTTCTTACCTTTTAGGATGATAGGGTCCACTAGGCCATATAAGTCCATATGTAATAAATTCAGGACCTGATGGGTTGAGAGATATGATTTGCTTTTCAGGGATGCCTTGACTTATTTGCCTTTCTGACATGGTCCCTATACATTGTTCTTATGAAATGTTACATCTTGCAAGCCTCTGACCAATCCCTCTCGGGCCAGCTTATTGATGCTCTTGAAGTTGATGTGAGACATCCTCTTATGCCATAGCTAGCTTTGATTTGCAGTTCCTTTGGAAATAAAATAAAGAATTACAGCACTAGTAGGTATCCAATCCGCGACATACATGTTACCTGATAGGGTTCCTATGAGGACCACTAGATTAGTCTCTATGTCCTTCACCCTACAATTTCCTTCAAAGAATTTAACCGAGAAATATTTATCACAGAACTGGCTAACACTTAAAAGCTCGTATTGCAGTTCTTGAACATAGGCTACATCAGCGACTTTGGATTTTCCTATAAGCAGTGTTCCTTTTCCTCTTGTTCTTCCTTTGCATTTATCACCAAAACCATCCTTTGGACCATGACCTTCTACGTAATATGTCAGTTTGTTGATATCTCTTGCCATGTGCCGAGAATATTCCCTGATGTTGTGTAAACAAATTTAAGTAGATATAGGTCCCTATTGTTTGGTGGGTCCTTGGTTTGGTGCCTTGAATACCCAGATTTGCTTCACGACAATACGTTTACTTTAGGTCTTCTTGGGTCCTTTCTCGTAATGTCTATGTTGGTCAGAAACGTACCTGCTATAAGCATTATAGTTATGCATGTAAAATAAGAGTTGTGGTTCCTGCAAGGTTGTTGTCTGCGGGGGAGGAATCGTATTTCTCTGCTTTCTTAATTTCTTCATGGGTCTCTTGTAGATTCCCAAAGCTGCTGTTGATAGAATTGAGCGGCAGCATGCTTGCCAGAGAGGCACCTGGTTCTTGTACCCAGTATTGAAGACCTGTATATTGATGATGTAATTAAGGTACAACTTTTCTTTGTTGTTAGTGATGTTTTTGGTATGCTTGAGGATCATACTGTTGCTGTTGGGCATCGAACCATAATAGGTTTGTGGGTTTGTGCTGTCTGCTACTTGTGATATGAGATTAGTGATGGAATAATAGCTTTTGTTCTCTAAGTTGAAGGCATAAATGTAGCCTTGCCTTGGTCTATAGAAACAGTCTTCGGAATCTCCTCGATCTTGGGGTTTGGAACAGGTTCAACTGCTTTGACAAATATCGTATTGGTTTTACCACTATTGGAGACTGAGCTGTATCCCATGACACATTTATCATGAACATGTTGGCCAATACTAAGGATATCTTCTATCATCCTGGAGGATTTCTCAAATGCTTTGAGGATGATCTCGAGTTCTCCTTCTCTCTCTTCAAAAAGCTGTATATTAGCTTCCAGCAGGGAATAATCATTTCTCTCACTTTAATTATGGGATTTTACCTCATTCCTTTCAGTTGGAAGTTGGCAATTGCACTCTATAAGTTTTTGTTGCTCGACTTTGTTGTTTTCGCAACCTAAAGACATGTTTCCGAAATTAATTTTTAGCAATTCGTTCTCATCCTTTAGCTCAAAGTTGGAAGTGAAAGTTAGTAGGTTTTCTTGTTTCAAATCCCCATGGGCTTGTTGAATGATTCTAACTCATTCATCATGTTTTCGTAAGTATGAGATGACTAATGGGATTACTCGAAGTTGAGCTTGCCTCATCATCACTTTCACCCTCCTCATCTTCATTTGGCATGAAGCACATATATGCTTTGTCTTCAACTTCATCATCACAAGGATTACAGTCGGTGACAGTCTGTAGACATTTCTCCATCTTGCTTGTTATAGGTGGTGCATCCGATTCCCCAACCAGTGACTTCAGCTTACTCTCCATACAGTCGCTTCTAATCATTTTCTCATTGCTCAACATCCGGTAGCTTTTGTACCTTGGGATGAGGACATATATTTACACAGTGTCCTGTCTTCCTGCAGTTATAACACAAATTAGATTCTCCTCTGGAAGGTGACTCAGAACTTACCTTCTTAGAGGTTTTCGCTCTGTATGGAGCCTTTTCGGACTTCTTGATAAACTTACTGAACTTATGCATAAGTAGGCCCATCTCATCTTACAACAACACATCATCATCTTCTCCAACAGCTTTGGAGGTACTGTGGGTAGAGCTTCGTATTTTGTCAGATATAACAGCGAGTGTTACAGTCTTGGCAAGGAAATCTTTGGCCTTATCTCTCGTGATACTCAAAATCCTTGAGGTCTGAAAAGAGGTCGAAAGTAGATATATCATTAATATTACAAGACACACGCATAATTATGGTATTAATGTTTCACCGGGCATGTAGTGATCTAAATATTTTAAGGTTTTTCTCCTTTTGAGATTATACTTTGCCCAGTGCTTCAAATTCAACGATAATGCCAGTGAATCTAAGGTCAATATTCTCAAGAGTTTCTGAAGATTTCATTTTGAAAGACTCAAATTGTTGAGAGAGTTTTGGAACTTCATTTCCTTCAAGAATTCAGTGCCCTTGCGTATCATCTTGAGTTTATCCCAGATTTCCTTGGCTGTCTTACAACTCTTTACCTTTGAGAATGTGCCTATGTCAAGAGTGATATTAGCGACATTATATAGGTTTACTCGCATTCGCTCGTCAATGGTCCATTGATCATGAGACTTCTCGATCATCTCTGCATGGGCTTCATATTCTACTCTGGCAGTTGTATTAACCTTCATGATGGTGATAGGTCCTTCTTGTATTATGAAGAGCATCTCTTCGAGCATGGCATCCAGGTGTACTTCCATTCTCATCAAATTCATTAATCGAGAGTACGGGAACAATACTAATCATAGAAGAATCCATGAAGAGAATATAGGATGAATATGAGAGATAAATGTACGTATTTTTGAAAGCATGTAATTATGAATCTGGTTCAAGTTAAAAATTGATTGATACTTTATATAACCAACCGTTCTGATACCATTTGTAGGTCAAGTTATACTTAAATAACAACTTAAGGGGTGAATAAGTTGTACTCTTTTTCAAAGTTTAAATGCATGGCGGAAGACTAATGCAAGTTGTTGTGACTTCAACAACTAAATGATCTCCTGTTAGCTTCGTGCTTAAGTGTTTTTCAGAGTAAGTATATTAAAATCACAAGAAGTAAGCAATAAATAAGGAAAGCAAGTAATGACAGGATCTAATGTGGTTCGAGGCAACATCCTCTATGTCCACAGTTCCACATTTAGGAGGAAATGTTTATTATAACTAAACACGTCACTGTATCTTTCACATAAATCGATACAACTGAGTGTAGCTTTAAGTCATTCACAAAGATTGGATGTAGGACTCAATGAACTGACTTCTTCTCGCACAAATCGAAGCTTCATTCTGAACCTTCTTCGTCCCACTCAGGTCAGAACGGTTCCCTCGTAGTCCGCATAGGGCTAATTTACTCTATGTAACTTTAACACCCCCAAATCCTATTGGGTTATTACAGTGCCGTGGACCCCACATCAGGAGATCCACCAGGCGAACACAACTAAAATACATCAAATTAACCAACAATGGAAATCACATCCCTACTATGATATCCGACACAATATTCCGATAAGGAATTTCAACGACAATGATGGGCCTACATGGCCAAAATAAAAATACAACAACATCTACGAGCCTTGCTCGGATAATACATAATGACAACGACTGACAAACTGGAGAACTCTCTGAACGGACTAACCAACATGAGCACAAAAACAACTCGAGACTAGTATCGCTCGAATGCCTCGTCGCCATCGTCATGCCCCTGTGTCTCAACTCTCTCCTCGCAAGCACCTAAAACATTAAAACATGTTCCGCCCCCATGAGGTCAGTCATCCATATAATGATCATCAAATACATGTACAACATGATATGCATCTAAAGGCAGACTAAACGGTACAACAATGGTAATACGAGATGCTCACAAACCAAGGTAGAACCGAGCATTCGTGAAACACTATGCCCACTACATACGATCAACATCTGCTCAACAAGTTAGAACACAAGTGCCTAATGGCGAAACATCAATATAGAACACATCCATGAAATTACCCGAAGGTAAACCAAACAAAACACTGACTAGATACAAATCACAATGCTCGAAGGCTCCAACGGAAATACCAATACATCACAATGGACTGAAAGCCCCTCAGGCAAAGCTGCCAAAATATCACAATGGTCTGAAAACCACTCAGCCGAAGCTGCCAATCATCACAATGGCCTGAAAGCCAAACAGCCCGAAGTTGTAAATCATCATAATGCGGATCTCAAAGAAACAAACTCGATTGTCGAACATACCCCTCGGCGTATGAACAACCAGTTGCAAACCGTCGGACATATCCAATACAACATGGATTATGAACGACCAAACCAATAAGGCTCAATAGGGACATCACAGTATGCCGGATCCGGAAATGTGTCCGTGCACATGTCCACCCCGCATACGGAATCTAGAATATACGTGGGACCATGTAACTAATTAGCCTCACGAACTCCGTCTCATGTGCACGGTCCAATGCGGAAACATCCACGCATGACCATCGTGTGCCTGTCTAAAAATCCTACACATAACCAATCGACACGCAGATATGATTCCAGATATGTCACGATGCAACATGACAATGAAATTCAAAGGATAACACATCCAATAAGGATTAAAAGACTCACAAAAGTGAACAGTGACACACGGATAATGAAAGATCGATACGGCCAACAATATCCAAAACAACCATTATGGGATCACAATCCCTAGGGACCGATTAACACGATCAAAAATAACAACACAACAATCCTGGAATCCTCAACCCTCAACGATCACAAAATTACCGAGTTCACAAGAATGATAGTGTGCTGCCTTGAGTCGGCCAACACGGCAACAATAACTCATGGATGGGCACCATCCTCGGTGGTCCCAATTCAAATACCTCGACTGTCTTAGAATGGCCAATCGATAACAACGACACAACGTATGGGAACTATCCTCGATAATCCCAATTCAATGCCTCGATTGCCTTAGAATGGCCAATCGATAACAACGACACAATGGATAGGAACTATCCTCGATAATCCCAATTTAATATCTCGATTGCCTTAGAATGGCCAATCAATAACAACGACACAATGGATGGGAACTATCCTCGATAATCCTAATTCAATATCTCGATTGCCTTAGAATGGCCAATCGATAACCACGACACAACAAATGGGAACTATCCTCGACAATCCCAATACAATACCTCGATCGCCTTAGAATGGCCAATTGATAACAATGACACAACGGATGGGAACTATCCACGATAATCCTAATTTAATATCTCGATTGCCTTAGAATGGCCAATCGATAACCACGACACAATGGATGCCTCGACACCTTTAATCGGTTACCGACGACGGAGGTGATAAATGAATACATCAATGCCTTCAATCGGCCAATACAATATCAATAGAAAGACATCGATATCAATAGCGACGATCACAACAATATCTCAATGGAACATCAGTCAACAATAACAATCGATACGTCGATACCGCGAACCGTCTATCGACAACAATATTACCAACAAATATCATAATGCCTTGAACCGGCCATTTACGAACAACAATAACATTTGGCATAATTTGCCGAAGGGTATCGTATCAAACAATCCCCTGATATCAACAAAATCATAAAGAGACCAAGTCTCGAAATGATACACACATTGATACACATACATGATAATATTAATCTCATTGACTAGTACAAGTATAAAACTTGCCTCAAACCAAAGGCAAGAAAGTCCATCCACAATAAACGTCCTTCCACGAATCGATCAACGACAATTTCCAATACTCACAAGCACTCGAACAACCTTGAATGAAATACAATTCATTCGATAACAGAAAATCAATAGAAAACAACACCAAAGACGATCCCGATTCAATCCCGAATCGGTTAAACTCCACAAACGAATATCATAGTTCTCAACTATGAATTCTAACATCCTCCAACACCTCAATGATCAATTAACATGATCATTACGTTCTTGACACTTGTGAAAAACAATTCAACAAGGATTATCAAGAACAACATCAAATTGATCTTCCTACAATGATAATATCATCAATATTATCACTATCACCTCAAGAACATCATCAACACAACAAACATGATGTCTAAACAATAATCAATCACCAATTCATCATGAATTCGGATTAATCAACAATATTAAATCAACCATTTCAAGATTATGATAATCATTACATAATTCATCATAATTCTATATCAAAATAGTTATAATCCCTAAAAACCACAACTAACAACAATAATCATATCAAAGCTATGTTAATCGTCTAACAATCTTAACATAACACTTCCTAGACATGACTATACCCTCCAAACATTCAAAAACATCAAGAACAACTCCTCCCCTAGACATAATCATCATGTTCTTAATATAAGCTATAAAACTCATCAAGAATCATGATATACTCCAACAATCAATCAATACAAGAAGCAAACAACAACCACAACAACAACATACTCGAAAATCACTTGAAGAATAAGAGGTTAAGAGAACTTCCCCAATAAGAACAAGATGAACTCTCCAAACACCAAAGGAGTACCAACAAGCTTCCAACTTCAAGCTTCAACCCAAGCTATGATGATCAAAAACACGTTGGAAGAGGCTAAATATCAAGAACGAGTCCGAAGGGACAGTTCTAGGGAGAGAAAAGAGGTTTTCATTCGTGAAGAAATGAAATACGTAACCAAGATATATAATCTGACAATCTCATTACGTACGCTATACAGCAAGCATAACATACGTAAGGACCATTACGTATGCTACATCAATAACTTAACGTACGTAATGCTAGTCCAAAACCTACTGCCCAAACATGTGAAGACCTTAACATACGTAAACAACAACCATTTACGTATGTTAACAAGCTGCATGAATAACGTACGTAGGGCTCACATCCTAACGTACGTAATGAATCTGTTGACTGCAATAATCGATTGGATCAAAGATACCCAAGACCCACCATCCGAAAGTTGACTCCGAGGAAGGTTTCCTCTACCTACCACTCATACATAACATAAACAAAATAACGTACGTAATGCCGAAGGCCTAACATACGTTAAGAGCATAAGCTAACATACATTAGCTTAACAAAGTGGACAACCAAGTTGTTCCATCAAACCTCAACCTAAATGAACGAACACAATCCGACGCACCGCAAAAAACACGAATGATATAATACAAAAACATTCGTACAATTCCAAATGAATACGTACAACTCAACAATGAAACAAAAAAAAAATTACCCCCGGATATTACATACTCCCCCACTTAAAAATAATTTCGTCCCCGAAACTAAGGTTACACAACTCGGGATGTGAACTATCCAACAGGATCTGAAAACAACATATCCAGGAATACTCCTCAATACGAACAACTCCACCTAAGTAACTGGGCCAACCACTGGGGTCCCCGCGTATCCTCTGCCTGAACACGGCAAAAATCGAGTGATAAAAACACTCAACCAAGTGCGAGATCAGTCGAATCATGACTCCTCTGCTAGAGACCAGCCCGAAAGTCGTACCAACCGCATGATTCGTAACACCGGCGTACACACCCCACGGGAGATGCCCATTGTACGTGTCTACAATCATCGGTGTACATTTCCTTATTTTCGTTGGCATCGGACGCCCATGCAAGCACTGACTCACGCCACAAAAGGAAAACGACAATGCACATATAGTCTTCGGGACCATATCAATTGCACGCCCGAGTCCTCACGACTTGACGTCTCGAATCATAATGAACAATTACCCAGAATATCACAAAGCCCGGGTACAACACCAAAAGGAAAGAAAATCACAACAAATGACTCAAATCTCGAGGTTCTCAATTACTATCATTACAAGATAGACCAACAACAGATAGTTCACAACCATAATACTATAATACAGACTGAGTCAAACATTAATCCGAAAAACAAGGAAAAGGAAAACGAAAAAAATACAAATCAAGGCTACATCTCAAATGTACCCAACATCGATATCCTCTAGATCAGCGATCTCCTCGATCTCATTAATTCAAAGAAGACCCAAGTTTGAATTTGCTCCTCCTCCTCAGTTGTCCTTACCTCTGGCTCCCGAAGCCCGATAGGACCCCTTAGATGAAGTACGGACTGGAGTAACAAAATCTCTCGAGGCCTATGAGCTCTCTCGAGACCTACTAGCACCAGGACTCCTGTAGTATTTCTGAAGGTGGCCCTATCTCCCACACAAAAAACAAGCAAAAGTGGGCATCGTAAAACAAGTGCTAACGTGCCCCGCTGAATTATAGTTAAAGCAAACAACAGTCGAACTCGTCGTCTGAGATGAAGATGCTTTCCCAGCACGAAGACGACTACAAACGACCTCTTAGACGTTGGAGCCTGATGTCCCTCTGAACGGACTGGCATCCTAGTCCTCCCACCAGAAGAAGCCGAAGGGTGCTTCCGAGCAAGCTCCTTAATCAAAAGCTCTGCTCCAAGAGCCTTCTCGATGAACTCACTAAGTGAATTAAAATTGTGATTTAACAACTGCATCCTCAACTGCGGGTTTAGCCTCTTGCTAAAATACTTGATCTTATCCGCCTCAGTACAGATAATAGGCGAAGCAAACTGGAGAAGTCCATGAAACTTCTCAGCAATAAGAATAACACACTCGCCCTCGATGGATTCTGGGTTCAGAACCTCTGACAACTTGGTTTCACGAAGTGGAGCCAGATAATATCTCTATAACATGAGAGTCTTGAACTCGCTCCAAACACAATCACGATTGGTAGGTTTCACAGAAAGCCACCAAGAATAAGCGCCCTTACTCAGGTAGTAAGACGCTACTGCCACCTTACTCTCTTCTGGATAATGAACCATGTCGAAGAGTTTATCAAAATGTTCAAGATAATGAACGATATCAGCTGGTTCTGACGAACCCTCAAAAGTAGGCTTCTGACGAGAGATATCGCCAACAATATGACTCACACCCCCAGTCTGCCTATGAAACGACATCTGGGGTCCCTGCTGTGGTGGACCACGAACCATCGAGGCCTGCATGGTCTCCACTATCTGTGTCATCAGAGTCATCTGGGTCATCATGCTTCTCATAACCAAGAAAGGATCGACGTGTCTACTCTTAGTCTGATCAGCATCTCGAATATGATGTCCCGAAGGAGAATCGGTCGCGTAGGTAACAGCACCGGCCGAACTCTGATCCATCTCGGCATCCGCACGTGCATAAACATGGGGTTCTGAGTTCCGGCCTGCTCCTTAGCCTTTACCCCCTCCGCCACGTCTTTGGATTCCTCTTTCCATACTTGAAGAATAACGTTTGATCATGATCATGGCCCAAATACGCCTCAACGACCAATCCAGAATGGTAAGTCAATAACTAAATACGAATATACATACTCAACAGATAAACAATCACCTCAAACATGCAAATCATAGCCAATACAGAGCCCACATGATCCAAAACAATTAATCATGAATCAATTATAACACAAATGTCACATACTGGTTTCAACAAACCATGTATAATCAATGACATAATGAATGTATGAACATAAAAGAGAATCGAGTCTTTACATAGGTCATACGAAGCTTCGAGGTCTTGCGATACTAGTCTTCACTAACGAAGACTCGATGAAAGAATGACTCATAGAGTCATCCAACTATCACGACTCACAAAACCCGACTGTCCAGATTGTCATAACCTGACAGTCCCACTACTACCGCGTCGGTAGAGCCACATAACTCACATATCAGGGTATCTCACAACCCATTTCTCTGATACCATCTTCTATAACACCCCCAAATTCCATTGGGTTATTACAAAGCGAACACGACTAAAATACATCAAATTAACCAACAAGGGAAATCACAGTCCCTACTATGATATCCAACACAATATTCCGATAAGGAATTTCAACGACAATGATGGGCCTACATGGCCAAAATAAAAACACAACAATATCCACAAGCCTTGCTCGGATAATACATAATGACAATGACTGACAAACTAGAGAACTCTACGAATGGACTAACCAACGTGAACACCAAAACAACTCGGGACTAGTATCGCTCGAATGCCTCTTCGCCATCGTCATGCCCCTGTGTCTCAACTCTCTCCTCGCAAGCACCTAAAACATGAAAACATGTTCCACCCCCATGGGGTCAGTAATCCAGATAATGATCATCAAATACATGTACAACATAATCTACATCCAAAGGCAGAATAAATGGTACAACAATGGTAATACGAGATCATCAAAACCAAGGTAGAACCGAGCATTCGTGAAACACTATGCCCACAGCATACGATCAACATCTGCTCAACAGTTTAGAACACAAGTGCCTAATGGCGAAACATCAATATAGAACACATCCATGAAATTACCCGAAGGTAAACCAAACCAAACGCTGACTAGATACAAATCACAATACCCGAAGGCTCCAACCGAAATACTAATATATCACAATGGCCTGAAAGCCCCTCAGCCGAAGCTGACAAAATATCCCAATGGTCTGAAAACCACTCAGCCGAAGCTGCCAATCATCACAAGGGCCTGAAAGCCAAACAGCCCGAAGTTATATATCATCACAATGCGGATCTAAAAGAAACAAACCCGACTGTCGAACATACCCCTCGGCGTATGAACAACCAGTCGCAAACCGTCGAACATATCCAATACAACATGGATTATGAACGACCAAGCCAATAAGGCTCCAGAGGGACATCATAGTACGCCCGATCCGGAAATGTGTCCGTGCGTATGTCCACCCCATATACGGAATCCAAAATATATGTGGGACAATGTACCTAATTAGCCTCACGAACTACGTCTCGTGTGCACGGTCCAATATGGAAACATCCATGCATGACCATCGTGTGCCTGGCTAAAAATCCTACCAACATGACAACGAAACTCAAAGGATAACACATCCAATAAGGATTGAAAGACTCACTAAAGTGAACAATGACACATGGATAATGAAATATCGACAAGACTAACAATATCCAAAACAACCATCCTGGGATCACAATCCCTAAGGACCGATTAACACGATCAACAATCACAACACAACAATCCTGGAATCCTCAACCCTCAACGATCACAAAATTACCGAGTTCACAAGAATGATAGTGTGCTGCCTTGAGTCGGCCAACACGACAACAATAACTCACAGATGGGCACCGTCCTCGGTGGTCCCAATTCAAATACCTCGACTGTCTTAGAATGGCTAATCGATAACAATGACACAACAGGTGGGAAGTATCCTCGATAATCCCAATCCAATACCTCGATTGCCTTAGAATGGCCAATCGATAACAACGACACAACGGATGGGAACTATCCTCGATAATCCCAATTCAATATCTCGATTGCCTTAGAATGGCCAATCGATAACAACGACACAATGGATGGGAACTATCCTCGATAATCCCAATTTAATATCTCGATTGCCTTAGAATGGCCAATCGATAACCACGACTCAAAGGATGGGAACTATCCTCGATAATCCCAATTCAATACCTCGATCTCCTTAGAATGGCCAATCGATAACAACGACACAACGGATGGGAACTATCCTCGATAATACCAATTCAATATCTCGATTGCCTTAGAATGGCCAATCGATAACCACAACAGAATGGATGCCTCGGCACCTTTAATCAGTTACCGATGACGGCGGTGATAAATGAATACGTCAATGCCTTCAATCGGCCAATACAATATCAATAGAAAAACATCGATATCAATAACGGCGATCACAACAATATCTCAATGGAAGATCAGTCAACAATAACAATCGATACGTCGATACCGGGAACCGAATATCAACAACACTATTACCAACAAGTATCGCAATGCCTTGAACCGGCCATTTACGAACAACAATAATATTTGGCATAATTTTCCGAAAGGTATCGTATCAAACAATACCCGAATATTTTTGTGGGGAAATCCCTCACACTATGCCGCAAGTGCACGGTGTTAACAAGTAATAGAGTGATAAGTAAGATATCGTTCCCTCGAGGACTAATTTCACTAAGTACCAAAATATAGTCAACTCGTAATTTTATTTGAAGAACAATTATATAGAATTTATTTCTAAACTAATTGCAGAAAAATAAATAATAGTAATAATAATAATAAGGGCATAGGATTATGATTTTCACCTCAAACAATCAGGAATGATATTTATTTAATTCAACTCACCTTTATTCAATTGATTGTAAGCCAGGAATTCCCAAATTATTCTAAATTCTTTCCCAAGATCGATAGAAAATACTAAGAATTATTAACTCGATATATCCCTATTCGGATTAGATAATTAATAGCTAAAACAGTTCATGAATTCCCACAGTAAACAGGCTTCACAATTCCCATGAGTATATCCCTATCTCACGAAAATCATGATTTTTATCACAAGAACTATGCCTAAATTTCATCTCCCGAATCCATAAAGACATTCAAATCTATTCAACTATTGGCCAGACAATTGAAAGCATTGAGAACAGTAAGAAGAATCCAATTCAATACGAATAACGAGTGAATTGAAATAAAAATAAATAAATTAATCAGTCATGTAATCGGCTACAATCACAATCCTACTCGAACAGATCTAGAAAATAAGATGCGGAAAAAGTAAGAAAAACCGTAAGGGATCCGTGGCCTTGTCGTCGCCTACGTATCTCCTATTCTTGTGTTCTTCGATCCCTGCTCCGATGTCTCCCCCTTTTTCTGACATTCACTGTTTATTTATAGCTATCATTAGCCTCCAAAACGCGTCCGGGAATTAGGTTGAAACGGGCTTCAGAAACGGCCCAAAAACGCGGAAGACTCAGCAAAACCGCCCCGTGGGCCGCGGCTCACTTAATTTGTGCCGCGGCCCCAACGTTCAGCGCAGATGCCTGTGCGCCTTTTCTTCTTCCTGGGCCGCGGCTCAGCATACTTGTGCCGCAGCTCACAGTACAGTTCGCTCGGCACTTGTTAGTCACATTCGTGTGTCGCGGCCCGCTTTCCTTCTGCCGCGGCTCATGACCAGAAATCGCCGTTTTGGCCCGTTTTTTGCCGTTCGAGCTTCCGAACTCTAATTTCCTACAAAACATATAAAGATAGTGCATTAAAAGCTCATTTATGCAGATTTAGGCTCAAAATGGATATAAACTAATGATAAATAAGCGCATAAAAATACGCCTAACAAATACCCCCAAACTTGAGCCTTTGCTTGTCCTCAAGCAAAAATCAATTTTCAAATAAAAAGTATCGTGCATGATCGTGCAAATTCATAGTGCTCAACTTAATCAATACTACCCTGAAAATCTCAAAGAATAATACGATTATCATAATAGTGAGTCACATCAAGGACATTGATTCCACAAAGTAACCATTTTTAGTGCTAATCGATCGTTCATGCGAAAAATCAAGCTCAAAGATTAACAAGCGTGAATTTAACCGACCGCTAATATGAAGGGTTAGAGTAAACAAGCCAACTCGCCCAGTCCCACAGTCTAGTGGCAAAATTTAGGAGTTTCAGCATCAAAATTAAGCCTCGGACAGCATTCCCTTATGTATGATTAATAATATGATTCGAGTTAACCACTAGGTTTCGGATCTCGGGATGTTTCATCGGGATAACCTTAGAGTGGATTTCCATTCTCATGTATTGGAGAACCGTTTGACATAAAAGACACTCATGGGGCACATGGATGCTTCTAGTTACTAAGTTCCCCTCCACAGTGGAGAAACAACTCGAATAGCTATTCCCTCATGTCCGATTCAAGGTCGCTGTTTTACGCGAGAGTAAACAACGGGTCACGCGAATACCCCCGGTTACTAGGCTTCCTATCATTGGCACATGTGAAACCTCTAAACCAGTAGTCTAATCAGGGTTGTCGTTTTACGCGAGAGTAAACAACGGGTCACGTGAATACCCCCGGTTACTAGACTTCCCATCAGAGAACAAATAATATCTCGACTTTTTCTTGGGAAAAAAACTGTTCGACTCTAAACTCAATTAAAGTGCCAACACGACTCATGTCACTGGACAACTAGCTACGCGACAAGTCTAACCAAACGTATAGACGGTGAGTTGAAAACACGTATATCTCCTTTCTTATCTGCTAAGATTTCTACAAAAATGAAAAAATTTCGGACCTAAATGAATACTCAACAGAAACAGATATCGCTGACTGCAACTCAACCAAAAGTCAACCATTTCTTCAAAAAGAAATCAGTATCGTAACATCAGTTTTACACACGGAAGCACAAAAAATTCACGTTTTTGGCAAGAAAAATAAAGCAATGATGAAATCGCAATTTATAACCAAGAAAAATTAAGAAAATATCGCATGCTTCAATTTATTCCACTACACATAAAATCCTTAACAATACAACTCATGTGAAAATAAAAGAGATAAGGAAAAGTGAATCTTATTCCAAATGTCTTCTTGAACATCAGCACATGTCTGATTGGAATCGTCTGTCAATCCATACTTCAAGTAATGCCCAACATCATCAGGGACCCCCAAACTTAGTCTCTAGTCATGAAATAACTACAGATATTAAGTCAATAAAGACTAGAATATGAAGGATAGTAACTCATTGGGGTAAAAAAATATATTAGAGAAATAAGGGCCAACAAGAATACACGAATCCAAACAAAATAACAAAACAAAGAAAAAAAAAATTATTAACGAAAAATCAAATAAAACAACTAACTAGAAAGCAAGTAAAAATGATGGGTTGCCTCCCATCAAGCGCTCTATTTTACGTCTTGAGCACGACGTGGCAAATAAAAAAATTAACGTGGCTTCTTTCTAGGGAGATTGCTAAATACCCCCTTCTTGCAATCTATAAGCCTCTTATTCCACAAGGGAGGCTTTGGTTCATGCCTGGTTGCCAAAAATAATGAGTAAGAATAATTATGTGGACAACCAAAAAATAATGGAAGAATATAATAATTATAAGGTATGAAAAAATAAGCAGAGTTCGAATAGGTAGATAATAAAGACATATCATGAACAACCTTATTAAAACTCAAAGAATCAGCCTCAACAAAATCAAAAGTAATGGGGTCAATCTCTCCCAATATGGATTTAGGAAAGATTATACGTGGCACCGTTAATAAAATTTTAGGCACAAAAGTGTTTACCCTATTGTTCGAAGTTTGATGACAAATTAATGAAATTTCTTTGTAAACATCATCAATGGTAACTTCTTCTACAAGCTCATCACACTTTATGTAATTATCAGGTGCTAGGAGATCGACCCTAAAACTCAGCATATCATTCTTCTCAACCTCCCCCTCAACTTCACTACTAAATCGATGAGCTGGAAAATAACCATAGTGAATCTCAAGACCACGACTTGCACATTCTTGCTCAAGAGGAGTACTATCAGGATTTTTGAGAGTGTCTACACAATGTTCAAACATGGTCTTTTATTTCGGGGGAGGGGGCTGACTGACCCTATTACGCAAATTATTAAGATCATCGAAATTTATGAAATGCCAAGGGTCACGATAATCAAAGGAAAACATAATGAAAAAAAAGAAACTAAAGAAAAAAAACTTCAAATTAAAATTAGAGTCGCTTGGTAATGATATTAGCGAAAAATCCCCGGCAACAGCCCCAAAAACTTGTTGTGAGGAAATCCCTCACACTATGCCGCAAGTGCACAGTGTCAACAAGTAATAAAGTGATAAGTAAGATATCGTTCCCTCGAGGACTGATTTCACTAAGTACCAAAATATAGTCAACTCGTAATTTTATTTGAAGAACAATTATATAGAATTTATTTCTAAACTAATTGCAGAAAAATAAATAATAGTAATAATAATAATAAGGGCGTAGGATTATGATTTTCACCTCAAACAATCAGGAATGTTTTTTATTTAATTCAACTCACTTTTATTCAATTGATTGTAAGCCAGGAATTCCTAAATTATTCTAAAGTCTTTCCCAAGATCGATAGAAAATACTAAGAATTATTAACTCGATATATCCCTATTCGGATTAGATAATTAATAGCTAAAACAGTTCATGAATTCCCACAGTAAACAGGCTTCACAATTCCCATGAGTATATCCCTATCTCACGAAAATCATGATTTTTATCACAAGAACTATGCCTAAATTTCATCTCTCGAATCAATAAAGACATTCAAATCTATTCAACTATTGGCCAGACAATTGAAAGCATTGAGAACAGTAAGAAGAATCCAATTCAATATGAATAACGAGTGAATTGAAATAAAAATAAATAAATTAATCCACCATGTAATCGGCTACAATCACAATCCTACTCGAACAGATCTAGAAAATAAGATGCGGAAAAAGTAAGAAAAACCGTAAGGGATCCGTGGTTTTGTCGTCGTCTACGTATCTCCTATTCTTATGTTTTTCGATCCCTCCTCCGATGTCTACCCCTTTTTCTGACCTTCACTGTTTATTTATAGCTATCGTTAGCCTCCAAAACGCGTCTGGGAATTAGGTTGAAACGGGCTTCAGAAACGGCCCAGAAACGCGGAAGACTCAGCAAAACCGCCCCGTGGGCCGCGGCACACTTAATTTGTGTCGTGGCCCCACCATTCAGCGCAGATGCCTGGGCGCCTCTTCTTCTTCCTAGGCCGCGGCTCAGCATACTTGTGTCGCGGCTCACAGTACAGTTCGCTCGGCACTTGTTAGTCACCTTCGTGTGCCACGGCCCGCTTTCCTTGTGTAATACCCGTGTATTTTATGAGTGTTGTTTTGGATGTATTTTGTGGTATTGTGGTTATTTGGACCGTATATATTGATGATTGACCTTGGTATGTTCATGGCTGATAATTATTGGGTTCTGTGATTCTCGGATTGTGCTCGTTTTAGCTGGACTTTTTGCGAATTTAATTTTGGAGAATAGCAGTTAGCGCACGCTAAGACTGTATGTCTAGCGCACGCTAACCAGGTTCGAGTAGCGCACGCTACTCTTGTGCAATAGCGTGCGTCAGGCCCGCTGGACAGTGAACTTTCTGGACTCTGGAATGGAGCGCTAGCGTACGCTATGGAAGAACTAGCGTACGCTATTTCGATGTACTAGTGCACGTTACTTGTAGGATAGCGTGCGCTAGGATGTCAGGTCAGTGAGGACATAAACGTTTCTGGACTGCAGGTACTTGCAAGTAGCGCACGCTACTGTATGGAGTTAGCGTGCGCTAGTGGCAATCGATAGCGCACGCTAACAGATAGTTCAGCATACGCTACCGGAGTCTGGCATAAAGTTCTGGACTGCTTTTCTTCAGCAGTGCACCGCCCTCAGCTCGTTAGCGCACGCTAAGCCTGTAGCCGTAGCGTGCGCTAATGCCTCCCAATATATATATGGGGGGCAGGTTTCAGAAACGTCATTTTTCACCTCTTCCTCTTCCCTTCGGCGGCTGGGTGATTTGGAGTGTAGTTAGACGTGGTTTTCGACCAGTTTTCACCATCCAACAACATTTTCCTGTTCCTAGTCCCAATCTAACAAGATTTCATCCAGTGTATCATCCAAATCAAGGTAAGATTGTTCAATCCCTAGTTTTATCGGAATTTTGAGGGTTTTGTTTAGATCTCGTCCTTCTAGTCCGTTTTAAACCTTGAATTGGGTCAGATTATGATTGTGAGACCATAATCCCTTATTTTTCTTGAAGTCTACGGATTTTGTTTGAGCTCCCACCTATTGATTTGAGTATGAACAACTCCGCCTTAGTAGTGTTTGATAGTTTGTCCTTAAGAGTAGAATTCGAAGGGAATCCTTCCATTTCCGTGGTGTTGTGTTTTGATTCCATATTTCGATGTGTTAGGATCGAATCGTTGAAGGAAGTTCGAACCGTACATTCATCCGTTCGCCGCTTCTCGTGTCGTTTAAATTGAGGCAAGTACTTTGATTGTGTTTAATGTACATCGTGTGAATATGTAAAAATGGAATTTGTGCCAAATTGTTGATCGAGTGTGTGTGAGCCGAGTAAAACCAGTGAGGGTCCCCTGGGGTCCGGTAGGCCGCGTATCCCTACGGATCACTCGGTTGGGCTATACACCAGGGAGGGTCTGACGAGGTGTTTCTGGGGTGTGTATCTTGCTTGAGAGGTATAGGGCCAGTATAGCTCGGGAGGTTGTTTTGTGATGATGACTGTGATGTGGTATTCCGGAATATCTGTGATCGCACTATAATTTCTGTGGTTTTTGTTGATTATTCACTTGTTGTACATATTCTAGAATCATTGTACTTGCACCGGCTTCTTGCTGACCCCTTTTTGGGGTGTATATACTTTTGTGTATTCAGGTACAGGTCCAGTGGGAGGTCTAGCACAGGACGAACACGAGCTTGGTGGGCAGCATTGATATCGTGCATCATTTTGAGTTGGTGGTCATATGGTCATGGTCAAAGTCGTGTTTTGGTTTTGTACTCGCGCGGGTACTGTCCGATATTGTATCTCATGTCATTATTAATGGGTAATGATGTTGTTGTATTCCAGTTGTGAACGGTTGTATTGGTTATGATCCCACGGGATGATATGTTGTTTGGTATTATGATGTATGTCATGTTGAAATTTGAAGTTGGTTTTGATTGTATGAACGTTTATGTTTGTCGTATTTAATGTGTTTTATTTGGGTCTAAGCCTGGTAGGCTCTCCAAAAAGGATCTACAGCGCTGTAATATTCCTGTAAATCACGGGGATGTTACAGAATATGGTATCGGAGCCTAGGTTTATGGATACCTAGGCTGTCGGTGTTTTGGGTCTATTAAATTGAGTCAGTTGTTGTCTACGATATCATTGGCATGCTACCACCTCGTGTTGCCTGTGCTGGAAGACTATTCGGATGTTGGTTGTTTCTTTCCTTCGGAAATAATTACCTTAATATTGTGCAATCTATTATTGTAATTGTTTCCTTGTTGAATTATTCTTATTCTTCAGTATGCCGAGAGGTAGAGCTATCCGTCAACGCGGTCGTGGTAGAGGCCGTGGCATAGTGGTAGTGTCTGAGTCCGAGAGGTCCATTTCAGAATCGGCATCTCGTTCTACGACTAGGTCGGAGCCGATCCCTTCGGGAGGTTCAAATGGAGGCTCGGAGGCTGAAGTGCCTAACGTTCTTCAACAAGTTGTAACACAAGTGCACCAACTGGCACAAGTGGTGCAGAATATTAATACTGGCAGGACGGTTGAGGATCGATGGCTTCAAGAAGTTATGAAGATGAACCCTCCCAGATTCGATGGTTCCGGTGATGCGAACAACTGGGATCATTGGTTAGTTGAGCTGGAGAAGATCTTTGACGGTATTGGTTGTCCTGAAGCCAAGAGAGTTCCGATTGCTCAATATCTGACAGTTGATGACGCTTCGGACTGGTGGCGAGCTGTTAAGCCCAAGGACCGTGATGTCACTTGGGAAGAATTTAAAGAATTGATGGAAGCTCAGTATTGTCCAGCGCCGGTACAGCTAGCAAGAGTCAGTGAGTTCTTCAGAGCTCAACCCGAAGATGTTCCTATTTCTGAGGCAATCAGGACATACAACAAGCAGTTAGTGTATGTCCAAGATCGGGTTAAGGATGAGATAGACAAGATACTTCATTTCGATGCAAGGATGAAACCGGAGGTCCGAAAGTATATGGCGGGCCTTGGGTGTACTACTCTGAGAGAATATCAGGATAGAGCACTTGCTTACGAGATGGTGTCAGTTCCGGTTCATGTAGTTTCGAGCTCGAAGAAACCGAAATTTTCTGGTAGTTTCCGAGGCAGTGGATCGCGTAGGCCTCAATCTTCTATGCAATCTTCTGTCGGTTCCCCTCAGCCTAGTGGAGGAGTGTCGAGAGTTTGTTTTAATTGTGGAAATCCGGGACATGTCAGTTCTCGTTGCACTTCTCGCCCCATTGATTGTTTTAAGTGTGGGAGCAGGGTCATCGCGCATTATATTGTGAGTCAGTGGGCAGAATCTTCTCTAAACAGTCCCCTATTCCGGCTGGCACAGTTACGGGTAATCCAACTCCGAGTGTCGGACGTGGCAGTGGCTGAGGTAAAACCGAGCATAAGGATGCATCTAGCATTAGATCAGCCCCACCCCGATTGTATAAGATGAGGCGGACTGATGACGTAGGGACTGCCACTACGTCAGATATTGTTTATATTTTGATGTACCCGGTAGATGTATTGTTTGATTCTGGAGCTACTCATTCTTTTATATCATTGTCTTGTGTGAATCGTTTGGATCTAGACGGTCTCTCTACATGTGAACCTTTTATTGTTGGGCTGCCAAATGGGGAAAGGATAGTTGGGGATCAAGAGATTGCCAATTGTCCTGTAACCATTGGAAGTAAAGATTGGTCATCCGATTTGATTGTGATTGATATGACGGGAGAGGATTTAATTCTCGGTGATGATTGGTTAAATCGGCATGGAGCGATAGTAGATTATCGTTGGAAAATAATTTCGATAGTCGCGCTGGATGGTACCGAACACGTTTTTGATGGGCAGAAACCTGGTACTTCTGGGAAGATTATTCTAGCCATGAAGGCGACGAAATTATTGCGACAAGGTTGTACCAGTTATTGGTGTTATGCGTTGAAGTCGGAAGTTGGCGAGGTACAGTTATCCTCTGTTCCAGTTGTGAATCAATTTCCAGACGTATTTCCGGATGATTTGTCGGGATTGCCACCACATCGTGAAGTGGAGTTAGTCATCGAACTAGAGCCCAATGTGGCGCCAATATCCAAGGCACCGTACAGAATGGCCCCATAGGAAATGCTAGAATTGAAGAAATAATTGGGTGAATTGTTGGACAAAGGTTATATTCGGCCTAGTGTGTCTCCATGGGGTGCACCAGTATTGTTTGTACGAAAGAAATATGGGTCCTTACGGCTATGTATTGACTATCGTGAGTTGAATAAACTCACTATTAAGAACAAGTATACGTTGCCAAGAATCTATGATCTATTTGACCAATTACAAGGGGCTATGGTTTTCTCCAAGATTGATTTGAGGTCAGGATATTACCAACTGCGAATTCGATATTCGGATATCCCCATATCAGCATTTCGAACGAGGTATGGGCATTATGAATTCGTAGTTATGCCATTCGGTTTAACAAATGCTCCGGTGGCCTTTATACAGCTTATGAACAAAACCTTTATCGAATATCACGATAAATTTGTAGTGGTGTTTATTGACGATATATTAATCTATTCCAAAAGTGAGACAGAGCATGCTGAGCCCTTGAGGATCGCGTTGAGTATTTTGAGGGCTGATAAGCTTTATGCTAAATTTTCTAAGTGCGAGTTCTGGCTTAGAGAAGTTTCTTTTCTGGGACACATCATCTCAGCCGATGGTATTCGAGTAGACCCTCAAAAGGTTGAAGGCCTTTAGCTTGGGAGCCTCCACGGAATGTTAAGGAAGTTCGGAGTTTTCTAGGATTAGCGGGCTATTATCGTCGATTTGTTGAAGGATTCTCGAAAGTTGCTCGACCGCTCACCCTATTATTGTAGAAGACACAGAAATTTGAGTGGAGTGATGAGTGTCAGAAGAGTTTTGACGAGTTGAAAAAGTGGTTGACTACGTCTCCGATCCTAGCCTTACCACAAGGAACGGAAGGTTTCGTTATTTATAGTGATGCTTCTAAACAAGGATTGGGATGTGTATTGATGCAAAATGAGAGAGTAGTGGCTTATGCGTCTCGACAATTAAAGCCATACGAGATGAATTATCCTACTCATGATCTTGAGTTAGCCGCTGTGGTGTTTGCGTTGAAAATTTGGAGGCATTACTTGTATGGTTCTTCTTGTCGAGTGTATACTGATCATAAGAGCTTGAAGTACATATTTACGCAGAAGGAGCTAAATATGCGTCAGCAGCGATCGTTGGAACTACTTAAAGATTATGATCTTGACATTCTTTACCATCCAGGTAAAGCGAACGTCATTGCCGATGCGTTAAGCCTCAAGTCAGTCGTGTTGCAGAAGTTGGAACTACTTACCATTCAACCGAAGCTTAGACGAGAGTTGATTAATCTGGAAATTGAAGTTTGGCCTCACAGAACTCAAGGACAGTTGCGTTTCCTTGAGATTACGGCCTCCGTGATGGAAGATATTAAGTCCAAGCAGTTAGATGATCTCTCAATTGTGCAGCTTCGGGAAGACAGTGTTAGAGGAAAAGCTCCTGGATTCTTAATCGATGAAGACGGAGTTCTTCGATTTCGAGGCAGAACTTGTGGACCTAATCGGGATGATCTCAAACAAGTGATTTTGAATGAAGCACATTCTACTCCATACTCGATTCATCCGGGTATGAGTAAAATGTATAAGGACTTAAAGAAAAAATTTTGGTGGCCAAACATGAAGAAAGATGTAACAGAGTTCGTGTTGAAATGCTTGACTTGTCAACAGGTTAAAGCGGAACATCAGAGACATGCCGGTAAATTGCAACCGCTACTAATTCCGGAATGGAAGTGGGAAGATATAGCGATGGATTTTATTGTGGGAATGCCAAAGACGCGAACTGGAGTGAATATGATTTGGGTAATTGTTGATCGGCTAACCAAATCCGCACACTTTCTGGGCATTAGAGATACTTGGGTACCGGAGAGGTTGGCTCGGTTATTCATTGCAGAGATTGTGAGACTCCATGGTACCCCAAAAAGTATAGTGTCTGATCGCGATGGGCATTTTGTGTCACATTTCTGGCAAGTAGTACATCGAGCACTCGGTACCAAATTGAATTTCAGCACCGCTTATCATCCCCAGACGGACGGACAGTCAGAGAGGACGATCCAAACGCTGGAAGACATGTTGAGGGCTTGCGCGTTGGATTGGAAAGAAGATTGGGAGACTCATTTACCATTGATAGAATCTGCGTACAATAACAGTTGGCATAGTTCGATTGGGATGGCTCCATTTGAAGCATTATATGGAAGACGGTGTAGATCGCCAATCATTGGGGACGAATCAGACGAGTTACTTGGAGTAGAACCGGACTTGGTGGTTCATACTCGGAAAAAGTCGCAATTATTCGACAAAGGTTGTTGATCGCTCGTAGTCGACAAAAGTCATATGCCGACGTCGCCGCCGATTAGAGTTCCAAAGGGAGGCCATGTGTTGTTGAAAGTATCGCCGACTCGTGGAGTTCTTCAGTTTGGTAAGAAGGGGAAGCTTAGTCCTCGTTATATTGGTCCCTTCGAGATCCTAGACAAGGTAAGCGATGTAGCTTATCGACTAGCATTACCTCCGACGCTTAGTCAGGTTCATAATGTGTTTCATGTTTCACAACTGCGTAAGTATGTTCCCGATCTAAGCCATGTTATTGATTATCAAGAGATTGAGGTTAGTGACGATGTTACGTATGAAGAACAACCGGTAACCATACTAGAGCGACGAGTGAAACAATTGCAATGGAAAGTGATCCCGTTAGTAAAGGTCCAATGGTCTAAGCATGGAATTGAGGAGGCCACGTGGGAGACCGAGGATAGTATGCGTGCTTGATACCCCGAACTTTTTGTATCTTAAGTTTCGGGACGAAACTTATTTTTAGGAGGTAAGGGTGTAATATCCGTGTATTTTATGAGTATTGTTTTGGATGTATTTTGTGGTATTGTGGTTATTTGGACCGTATATATTGATGATTGACCTTGGTATGTTCATGGCTGATAATTATTGGGTTCTGTGATTCTCGGATTGTGCTCGTTTTAGCCGGACTTTTTGCGAATTTAATTTTGGAGAATAGCAGTTAGCACACGCTAAGACTGTATGTCTAGCGCACGCTAACCAGGTTCGAGTAGCGCACGCTACTCTTGTGCAATAGCGTGCGTTAGGCCCACTGGACAGTAAACTTTCTGGACTCTGGAAATGGAGCGCTAGCGTACGCTATGGAAGAACTAGCGTACGCTATTTCGATGTACTAGCGCACGTTACTTGTAGGATAGCGTGCGCTCGGATGTCAGGTCAGTGAGGACAGAAATGTTTCTGGACTGCAGGTACTTGCAAGTAGCGCACGCTACTGTATGGAGTTAGCGCGCGCTAGTGGCAATCGATAGCGCACACTAACAGATAGTTCAACGTACGCTACCGGAGTCTGGCAGAAAGTTCTGGACTGCCTTTTCTTCAGCATTGCACCGCCCTCAGCTCGTTAGCGCATGCTAAGCCTGTAGCCGTAGCGTGCGCTAATGCCTCCCAGTATATATATGGGGGGCAGGTTTCAGAAACGTCATTTTTCACCTCTTCCTCTTCCCTTCGGCGGCTGGGCGATTTGGAGTGTAGCTAGACGTGGTTTTCGACCAGTTTTCACCATACAACAACATTTTCATGTTCCTAGTCCCAATCTAACAAGATTTCATCCAGTGTATCATCCAAATCAAGGTAAGATTGTTCAATCCCTAGTTTTTCGGAATTTTGAGGGTTTTGTTTAGAGCTCGTCCTTCTAGTCCGTCTTAAACCTTGAATTGGGTCAAATTATGATTGTGAGACCATAATCCCTTGTTTTTATTGAAGTCTATGGATTTTGTTTGAGTTCCCACCTATTGATTTGAGTATGAACAACTCCGCCTTAGTAGTGTTTGATAGTTTGTCCTTAAGAGTAGAATTCGAAGGGAATCCTTCCATTTCCGTAGTGTTGTGTTTTGATTCCATATTTCGATGTGTTAGGATCGAATCGTTGAAGGAAGTTCGGACCGTACATTCATCCATTCGCCGCTTCTCGTGTCGTTCAAATTGAGGCAAGTACTTTGATTGTGTTTAATGTACATCGTGTGAATATGTAAAAATGGAATTTGTGCCAAATTGTTGATCGAGTGTGTGTGAGCCGAGTAAAACCAGTGAGGGTCCCCTGGGGTCCGGTAGGCCGCGTATCCCTACGGATCACTCGGTTGGGCTATACACCAGGGAGGGCCTGACGAGGTGTCTCTGTGGTGTGTATCTTGCTTGAGAGGTACAGGGCCAGTATAGCTCGGGAGGTTGCTTTGTGATGATGACTGTGATGTGGTATTCTGGAATATCTGTGATGGCACTATAATTTCGGTGGTTTTTGTTGATTATTCACTTGTTGTACATATTCTTGAATCATTGTACTTGCACCGGCTTCTTGCTGACCCCTTTTTGGGGTGGAAATACTTTTGTGTATTCAGGTACAGGTCCAGTGTGAGGTCTAGCACAGGACGGACACGAGCTTGGTGGGCAGCATTGATATCGTGCATCATTTTGAGTTGGTGGTCATATGGTCATGGTCAAAGTCATGTTTTGGTTTTGTACTCGTGCGGGTACTGTCCGGTATTGTATGTCATGTCATTATTAATGGTTAATGATGTTGTTGTATTCTAGTTGTGAACGGTTGTATTGGTTATGATCCCACGGGATGATATGTTGCTTGGTATTGTGATGTATGTCATGTTGAAATTTGAAGTTGGTTTTGATTGTATGAACGTTTATGTTTGGCGTATTTAATGTGTTTTATTTGGGTCTAAGCCTGGTGGGTTCTCCAAAAAGGATCTACGGCGCTATAATATTCGTGTAAATCACGGGGATGTTACACCTTGTGCCGCGGCTCATGACCAGAAATCGCCGTTTTGGCCTGTTTTTCGCCGTTCGAGCTTCCGGACTCCAATTTTCTACAAAACATATAAAGATAGTGCATTAAAAGCTCATTTATGCAGGTTTAGGCTCAAAATGGATATAAACTAATGATAAATAAGAGCATAAAAATACGCCTAACAAATATCAACAAAATCATAAAGAGACCAAGTCTCGAAATGATACACACATTCATACCCATACATGATAACATTAATCTCATTGACTAGTACAAGTATAATACTTGCCTCAAACCGAAGGTGAGAAAGTCCTTCCACGATCAACGTCCTTCCACGAATCGATCAACGGCTTTCTCCGATACTCACAAGCACTCGAACAACCTTGAATGAAATATAATTCATTCGATAATAGAAAATTAATAGAAAACAACACCAAAGACGATCCTGATTCAATACCAAATCGGTTAAACTCCACAAACGAATATCATAGTTCTCAACTATGAATTCTAACATCCTCCAACACCTCAATGATCAATTAACATGATCATTACGTTCTTAACACTTGTGAAAAATAATTCAACAAGGATGATCAAGAACAACATCAAATTGATCCTCCTACAATGATAATATCATCAATATTATCACTATCACCTCAAGAACATCATCAACACAACAAACATGATGTCTAAACAATAATCAATCACCAATTCATCATGAATTCGGATTAATCAACAAGATTAAATCAACCGTTTCAAGATTATGATAATCATTACATAATTCATCATAATTCTATATCAAAATGGTTATAATCCCTCAAAACCACAACCAACAACAATAATCATATCAAAGCTATGTTAATCATCTAACAATCTTAACATAACACTTCCTAGACATGATTATACCCTCCAAAAATTCTAAAACATCAAGAACAACTCCTCCCCTAGACATAATCATCATGTTCTTCATATAAGTTATAAAACTCATCAAGAATCATGATATACTCCAACAATCAATCAATACACGAAGTAAACAACAACCACAACAACAACATACTCGAAAATCACTTGAAGAACAAGAGATTAAGAGAACTTAGCCAAGAAGAACAAGATGAACTCTCCAAACACCAAAGGAGTACCAACAAGCTTCCAACTTCAAGCTTCAACCCAAGCTATGATAATCAAAAACATCTTGGAAGAGGCTAAATATCAAGAACAAGTCCGTAGGGACGGTTCTAGAGAGAGAAAAGAGGTTTTGGTTTGTGAAGAAATGAAATAAGAAACCAAGATATATAATCTGACATTCTCAATTCGTACGCTATACAGAAAGCATAACGTACGTAAGGACCATTACGTATGCTACATCAATAACTTAACGTATGTAATGCTAGTCCAAAACCTACTGCCCAAACATGTGAAGACCTTAACGTACGTAAACAACAACCATTTACGTACGTTAACAAGCTGCATGAATAATGTACGTAGGGCTCACATCCTAACATACATAATGAATCCGTTGACTGCAATAGTCTATCGGATCAAAGATACCCAGGACCCACCGTTCGAAAGTTGACTCCGAGGAAGGTTCCCTCTGTTAGGAATATATGCCCTTGAATGCCACTCAGAGGATGAGAGAGTGAGAGCAATTGTATTGTAATTATGAATATTATATTTAATAAGGCAATTATTATTTCTATATTATTGTATATCACTAGCATTGTGATTTGGTATATAGAATAATAGTCCTTGCATTTGAGAGTGAACATTCTACTTCTTATGGAGATAAGGAGATAGGCACTAGAAGTGTTTAGAGCTCGAATGCTTAACTAGTTCGCAAGTCGATAAAACTTAACAGGACATTAAGTTTTAATAAGACTTGTATAACTGATGCTAGGACGTGTGCACGTCTTGATAGCATAGTTATAAGTATATTGGTGAGACCAGTATACTCGAACACGACTCATACTCGATTCAGTCACACGGTATTCACTCTCGGAGAGTCGATGACGAATCGAAAGGTTGTGATAGTATACGTGGACCTTTGACTTGAGGGTTCAGTAGAAGATGTGCCTGTGACGTTTAGTTTGTCATTAGCGCAGTTAGACTAATTTGCTTAATTGCTGAGTCGACCTCGAAGTGCGGACTATACGGGCAGGTAGCAGTCTTTACTGTACGCCAAGAAAGGATTCTATCTCCTGTTAGTGAGCAGGCGAATGTCCTATACGGTTAATGGCGAATAAGATCATAAGTCTTTGGACAAAGCATTTTGATATAGTCGTATTAGATACACTATTAACCAGTCGGTCTTGATTTGTATTAACACATGTATAGAGTCTAGTCAACAATAGGGTTTGACTTTACCGTGACCCGAAGATTTGACTGGGACATCTGATGAAGGGTCTATATGTATATGGTATTCATGACATAATGGTTCTGGAATGATTCGTTCATTCGTTCTCAGTCGGGGTTTACAGTGCGGCCCGCTAGGTTGGCTAAGTGCTGCCCGCACTCATTGATTCCTCCCAATACCGGCTGAGACGAACCTACGGAGTCGCGCAATAGGATCATTGACGGATAAATATGAATTAATAATCTCTCTTATAATATTAGATATTAGTGATTTATCGGATAAATCAAATAGCGGTCTTATGAATTGTAAGTAAGTTACTCGGTGATTACTTTAATTCATAAATTATATTTCTTAGAGAAATGTATATTTGTGTTTGATATAACTAATTAATTGGATTAATTAATTAGTATAAACACATTGGAAATAAAACGGATTCGTTTGACGGACATCCGATTCACGAGGGATTTGTTTGACGAACATCCAATACACGAGCCGAATTAACTCGACCCGTTTCTTGGAAGATTCCCTATAAGGCCCCCCCTCCTCTCTACTTTGTCTCTCTCTCATTATATAATATACTTGTGGGATCATGTGAGGAGTAGAGATGCTTTTAAAAGCATCTTCTACATGTGAGGCTTGAAATGATTGTGAAAAGAAAGTCTTTTAATCATAAAAATCTCCTTCTTCCTTCCCCAAGTTAATATTTCATTTTTGAGAGAGCTTCAAGAGTGAGAAAAATTTTCTACAGCATATACTTGATCTTAGAGACAAGTTATTAGTAGAAAAGATCGAGAGAAAAAATTCCTACAAGCTTCCCTAGTTGCATTCTTAGAGAAATGAAGTTTGCTGATTTTTTTCGTCAAGTTACGGCGTGTGAAGTAGAGGCACCGTGCTTTCGGTGTTTGGAACGAAGGTCTCTTCATCATCATCATCATCATCATCATCATCATCATACGAAGGTTTTTCAGAGACATCAAAGGTATGGGACATTAATTCCTTGATCTTCGTATTTCTTTTCGTATATACGTTACTTGATCGATCCTCTTAGGGATTCCGTTTATTCTTCCGCTGCATTTATTTTCTGAGGAATCTCAACAGTGGTATCGGAGAGAGGTCAAATATATCGTATATACGATCATCTTTGCATTTGGAATGTTATTTGATGATGTTTATGATTTAGAATCATAATAGATATAATCGAAGAAATTTAATCGTTTGTAGTAAGTCAAGTTTCGACTATTTTATGTGAATTATAAATCTGAAAATTTTGATTTTTGTTGATTTATAAGTTCTTTATGAAGTTAAGAAACTTTTTCGTTTTGGAAGCGAGTCGAAAAAATGAGAAAAACGGGGGTTAAACACGAATAAGATTTAAGACGCAATGCCGGCAGGCATACCGGATCTGCCGCTCGCCCGCCGAGAGTGACTCGGTAGGCTATCAGTAGCAGCTCGGCCACTGCCGGCGGTGGCCGAGAGTGACTCGGTCCGGGCGGTTCTCGGGTTTTCGCCCGATTTTGAATCGGCCGTGGCTAGGCTCGACATCGGATTTTCAGGACTCCATTTTTGTGTTTATATTTCGTTGTAATAATTTCCGAAATTTCAATTGGATTTAATTGGATTTAATAAAATATTTGGAATATTTTTTATTAAGGGAAATTATTAGACGAGAATATTGTTTTGGCCGGATTACTTTGAACGGATTAAAATGATGATTATAAATATTAATTTCATTAATATTGTAGAAATTAAATAGATTAATTTTTATATTAATTGGATTAATATATTAGTTGATTATTTAATTTCATTTACCGTTACATGTTGTATGGAATGCCTTATGTGATGGTGATATAGCTCGTGGACTTAGTTGTTGATTTGTTCGATTCGATATGGTTGTAAAGGCCGTTTTGAGCCTATTTATTTTTACTAGAAAATATGTATAGTAGGATGTATTGTTCAATGATGTAATTATTCATATGGCTATGACGAAGACCGAAGACGACCGACTAGAAGACGAAGAATCAATACTGTATTTTTCCTTTCTTTATTTGGCTTGGCCCAATACTTAGGAAATAGTCCATGAGCTATATGTTGGTAGTAACTATGTTGCTATTTATTTTTTTTCATTTTGAATGATTGACAAACCACAAACCGCGCTTATAAACGGATTAATGTGCAAAGTGTAACATATAATCGCGTTAATACTCCCACTTACAAACACTAAGTTATAAAGGTGACGATGTTTCCTACCCTCCGTCAAACTCATGGAAAATTGAAATCTAAACCGGAATATTATTCTTCCGAGTATGTCGGGGTAATATTTTTGGGGAAAGTTGATAAATTCCTAGAGTGCATTAGAGCCTTTAGTTGTGACAAATCAAACCCCTATAAATCGTATGGGTTGTCGGGTAAGATTCAATTGTCAGACTAATAGGAGTTGACGGTTTAAACTTAGATAGTTCAGCGAGCCATAGAAACCGAATGGGTTGAGGGCAAGTGAACTAGGGGTAAAAGAAGATCGAATCATCCATTAGATGGGTTGGTATTAGACACCACTTTATAAAGAATAATAGAATATAAACCGTATGGGTTGCCCTCTATTAAACTTTGTAAAGAAATCGATCACCACTATGAAGTCACCCAAGACATCCGGATTTAACATGGGAGTGTGTAAATGCCGATAATATAGTGGGAGCCGAGTTATGAATAAAGAAAGTCCTTAAATTCTTTATTCGGATCAGAATTAAACAAACACTAACGAATCTCAAATTATTCTCTGCAGTTAACAAAACTCTCAATATGACAATGAACCCACTCGCTATACTACTTGAAAAGAACGTCCTGACTAGTCCGTACTATGTGGACTGGCTTCGGAACTTGAGGATTGTCCTAACTATGGAAATGCTGGGATACGTCTTGGAGGCGGACATCCCAGCGGCTCCTGCAAGAACCCGAGCCAATCAGGAAGATGTCGATGACCATCAGAAATGGGTAAAAGAAGACATAAGAGTGCGAGGGTACATGTTAGGCTCAATGACCAATGAGCTTCAACATGCCCATGAAAAGATGACGTCTTCACGAGCCATCTTAGCGCACCTGGCTGAGCTCTATGGAGAGCATAGCCGAACTGCTAGATATGAGATATCAAAGCAATTAATCGACGCCAGGATGAAGGAAGGATAGAGGGTTGGGGACCATGTCCTCAAGATGATCTCGATGATTGAGAGATTGGAAGCTCTTGATTTTCAGATGCATGCATCTCTCCAAACTGACCTTATCCTGCAGTCACTTCCTGACTCCTTTTCACAATTTGTTATGAACTTCAACTGCAATGAGATTGCATGTAACTTAGCTGGGCTAATGAACAAACTGACGACTGCCCAGTCTCAGATGAAGACAAAGGGAAAGGAAGTTGCACTTGTGATTTCTTATGGGACTTGGAAGTCCAAGAATAAGAAGAAAAAGAACAAGAATGAGTTAGGTCCAATAGCCAAGATCGACAAGGGAAAGGGCAAGGCACCAATGGTTCAAAAGAGCAAGGGGGCCAAGAAAATGGATGTATGCCTCAACTGCGGTGAGCTAGGCCACTGGAAGAGGTACTGTCCAAAGCTTGACCGTAATGCGCCTTCAGGTACAGAACTACTGGTTTTAGAAACAAATTGTTCTGTAACTGTATATTCTACTTCTTGGATACTTGATTCCTGTGCAAGTTCTCACATTTGTACAATGAATCAGGATCTGGAACGAAGTAGGAAGCTGGATTCAGGGGAGGTGATGGTCACCGTCGGAAGTGGGCATAGTGTCGAGGCTTCTGATATCGGATCCCTTATGTTGGATTTAGAATCTGGTTTTATTCTTACTTTAGATGATGTACTTGTTTTGCCCAAGGGGCACAAGAATATTGTATCAATTCCGGTCATGGACCGAAAGGGATTTCACTTCTTTATTGGAGATGGGTCCTGTCGTATTTATTTCAGAAATAAATTGGTTGGTACTGCTACATTATTAAATGGTTTATACCATTTAAATTTAAAGAATAAAACAACTGTGAACACTATAACTAGAAAGCGTGGTAGGTATGAAACGAACCAAGCACTTAAGTGGCATATTAGACTTGGTCATATCGGTCAGACCAAGGTTCATAAAATGGAGAAAGATGGGCTTACAGGTCCATTGGGATCATATCCCTATCCAACTCGTGAATCTTGCCTTCAAGGCAAAATGACTAAGTTACCCTTCGCAGGGACTTTTGAAAGAGCTGCTGAAAAACTTGGATTGATCCATACCGACGTCTGTGGCCCTTTTGAAGTGGCACGAGATGGTTCTCAATATTTCATTACATTCACTGATGACCATACCAGGTATGGATTCGTGTACTTAATGAAACATAAGTCTGAAGCTTTTGATAAATTCAAGGAATTTAAAGCCCTAGTTGAAAATCAAACATGCAACCGTGTTAAGACTCTTCGGCCAGACCAGGGTGGTGAGTACATGAGTACCGAATTTGATGAGTTCTTAAAAGAACAAGGAATAGTGTCACAATTCACTCCTCCAGCTACTCCACAATTAAATGGTGTATCAGAAAGAAGGAACCGAACCTTGTTGGACATGGTTTGCTCCATGCTTAACTATACTGATTTATGGATTTATCTGTGGGGTTACGCACTCCTTACTGCTGTGCATATATTGAACAAATGTCCTTCCAAATCCGTTCCTAAGACTCCCCATGAGATGTGGAGAGGTAGGAAACCAAGTCTTAATCACATTAGGATTTAGGGATGCCCTGCTTATGTCAAGAAGACTAAAGTAGAGAAATTGGAAACTAGGTGCAGAAAGGTCGTTTCATAGGATATCCAGGGGATTCCATGGGATATCTATTCTACATGAACGAAGATCATAGGATCATCGTTGCTATACAAGCACACTTCCTGGAAGATCAGTTTATTCAGGAAGGAGGGGCAGGTAGAAATATTTCTTTGGAAGAAATAAAAGAAACACCAAATGAGACACCTATGCAAGATATTAGAATCCAACCTTCTGAAATACAAACACAACCTCGCAAGTCTAGTAGAATTTCTCAAATACCTGAGAGGTATGGCTATCTGCATCAAGAGGAACTGGGTGTCCATGAGATGACAGAAAGTAGTCAAGAGAATGATCCTTCTACATACGACCAAGCGATGGTAGACGTTGACTCCACCAAGTGGCAAGAAGCTATGGAAGCTGAGATAGACTCAATGCATGCTAATCAGGTCTGGACTTTAGTAGATGGTCCTAAAGGCATAGTTCCCATTGGAAACAAATGGATCTATAAGAGAAAGACTGATGGAGATGGCAAGCTTGATACCTATAAGGCCAGGCTTGTGGCAAAAGGGTTATTCCTAAAGAGAAGGAATTGATTACTCTGAGACCTTCTCGCCTGTAGCTATGATTAAGTCTATTCGCATGATGCTTGCTATATCAGCCCACTTAGATTATGAAATATGGCAAATGGATGTGAAAACAGCATTCCTAAATGGATTCCTCGAGGAGGAGATTTACATGGAACAGCCTAAGGGATTCATATCTCAAACCAATATTCATAAAGTATGCAAACTTCAGCGTGCCATTTATGGACTGAAGCAAGCTTCACGGAGTTGTAATCTTCGTTTTAACGAGACAGTCAAAGAGTTTGAATTTGTCCAAAATGAAGAAGAGCCCTGTATTTACAAGAAGGTTAGTGGGAGCAAAATTGCGTTCTTAATACTATATGTAGATGACATTCTACTTATAGGAAACGACGTAGGAATGCTCAGTTCTGTGAAAGCTTGGCTTTCTAAAGAGTTCTCAAACACATGGGAGAAGCAATCTATATTCTGGGTATTCGTCTCTACCGGGATAGAGCGAAAAGAATGTTAGGTCTTTCCCAAGCCCTCTACATAGAAAAGATCCTGAAACGATTTAGGATGGAAGATTCTAAAAGAGGGTTTCTACCTATGCAACATGGTGCAAAACTTTCCTTAAAGATGTGTCCTCAAGGTGAGGAAGATAGAAAGGAAATGAGCAAGGTACCTTATGCTTCGGCAGTAGGTAGCCTTATGTATGCAATGATTTGCACTAGACCAGACATTGCCTATCTTTGTGAGTGTAGTAAGTCGGTTTGATCAAATCCAGGGCGGTGAACATTGATCTTGTAAAGAACATTCTTAAGTACCTAAGGAGGACTAAAGACTTGGTTCTTACATACGGCGGTGGAGAACTAAGAGTGATGGGTTATACAGACTCGATTTTCGGGGACATGGATGCTCGATGTCCACATCAGGGTATATCTTTACGCCGAATGGTGGGGCGATTTCTTGGAGAAGTGCCAAGCAAAGTTCGACCGCTATCTCTACATGTCAAGCCGAATATCATCGTGCACCACGGAGGTCGCTAAAGAAGCTTTTGGATAAAGAAGTTCACCGAGGAACTTCAAGTGGTTCCTAATGCAGAGAAGCCCGTGACCTTGCTTTTGTGACAACGACGAGGCATTGCACAAAGTGCTAAGGAGCATAGGGCTCACCACAACACCAAACATATTGCGAGAAAATATCATTTTGTTAGAGAAATGGTTCAGGATGGGAATGTTACACTGCAGAGAGTAGACACTGTTAGGCGTATTTTTATACGCTTATTTATCATTATTTTGTAGTATTTTGAAGAGTGAAATCGTCTAAATGAGCTTTTAATGCCTTAATTTTGTATGATTGACAGGAAATTGAAGTCCGGAAGCTAAAACGAGGCAAAACGGGCGAAAACGGCAAAATCTGGACTCTGAGCCGCGGCACAAGGAAGCTGAGCCGTGGCATAGGAAGACACCAGCCGAAGGCAGAGTAACCTGTACTCTGTGCCGCGGCACAGTCCAGGTGAGCCGCGGCATAGAAGAATTAATTAACGCCCAGGCATTCAGCTGAAGGCGATGTGCCGCGGCACAGGTTTGGTGAGCCGCGGCACACTTGGCGGTTTTTGTATGCCCGCGCGGATTTTTGGCCGTTTCGAAGCCAGTTTTCGACCGACTGATACGGACGCGATTTGTTGATGTGCTGAGCTATAAATAGGGTTTAAGACCCTAATTAAACAATCTTTGGATCTTTAATCTTGGAGAGCTTAAGCTTGGAGACGGCAGAAGAAGAGGGAAGCAGAAGACTTCAAGGGCAGAGGGCGGAAGCTGAAGAACGGAGGAATCCGAGCTTCACCTGCGTTTGAATTTTATGCTTTCATTTATTTATTCTGTATTTTCAGTTTTTAGTATGTCAGGCTAAAGCCCTAATCTAGGGTTTTGATGAAACCTTTGTTTTGACGAATTGATTGAGATTATCCAATTTATTACCTTTTTATTGAGTTTTCCCAATTATGTTTAATGCTTGCAATTATCTGGCCAATAGTTGTATTGATTTAATCATTCACTTCGCATCGGGAGAGGAGATTTGGTGAGGAACTATTGGTGAGGACCGTTTTATTCTGTGAGATAGGAATATACTCATAGGAACTACGTGGCCTTTAGGAGATTTCATGCTTTTTGCCTATCGACGAATTAATTCACCTAGGGATAGAGTGCGTTATTCGCCTTTAGATAAATCTATTGACCTCGGGAGAGGCGGTAGAATATATTAGCAATCTCCGCCTTCAATAAACTGGGAAAATTATTTATTACGGATAATCAAGAGTAAATTCGGATAAACTGAGGTGGATTCAGAACCCTACACTTATTCATCATTTTATTTATTTTATTCAAGCCATCGTTTTTCTGCTAGTCTTTTAGTAATTCCTTTAGTTATTAATTGCAAAAACCCAACTTCGATTGTTCAAATAAAATTGGAATACGAAAAAATCGGTAGTTAGAGATTCAATCCTCATGGGAACGATACTCTACTTATCACTTTATTACTTGTAAACGATGACGTGCACTTGCGTGTAAAGAAATATCGCAACAAGTTTTTGGCGCCGTTGCCGGGGACTGAAATTTTCTACTATCGATTTAAGTATTTCCAGTCTTAATTTGAACGTTTTATTTTTATTTTTTTTGTGTTTAACTTCGTTTATTTGTTTTTCCTTTCAGGACCTTTCGTGTAGTGCATGAGAAAACTCGGTAACGAAGGCCTACTACCTTTGGATACCGAGCTCGAGCGCACTCTAAGAAGGAACAAAAAGGAGAAAAGAGAGTTGCAGACGACGGTCAACATGGCCGAGAATATCGAAGTCCAAGGAGGATATAACCAAGTGCGGCAAGTTCAACCGGAACTAGCTCTTCGAGATTATGCCATGCCGCAGGTCAACGCTAATTTTTCGGGAATTCGGCGTCCCACTATCCAAGCTAATAATTTTGAGATCAAGCCTGCTATTATTCAGATGGTGCAGGCAAGCCAATTATGTGGACTGCCGAATGACGACCCGAATGCCCATATTGCTTCTTTCCTTGAGATATGTGACACGTTCAAGACTAATGGTGTCACTGACAATGCCATCCGATTAAGGCTTTTCCCTTTCTCTTTGAGGGATAAAGCAAAATTCTGGTTAAATTCCTTACCGCCGGGGTCGATTACAACATGGGAGAGGTTAGCGCAAGCCTTCCTTGCCAGATTTTTCCCACCAGCTAAGACGGCAAGGTTGAGAAACGAAATAACCACTTTTGGTCAGTACGATATGGAATCGCTCCACGAGGCGTGGGAGCGATATAAAGATTTGCTACGAAGATGCCCTCATCACGGCATTCCTGATTGGCTTCAGCTTCATACGTTCTATAATGGTTTGAGTGCTTCTACATGCACTCTCGTGGATGCGGCCTCTGGTGGGACCTTCATGGGAAAAACTATGGCCGAGGCACACGTGCTTTTGGAAGATATGGCCGAAAACGCATACCAATGGCCATCGGAAAGATTGACACCGAAGAGAGTCATGGAAGTTTCAAGCAATGATCCGATCTCCACCTTGTCAGCTCAAGTCGCCGCTTTGACACAATAGCTCCAGGCATTTTCGCACACACCAGCCCCCGTTACCATTGAGACATGCAATTGGTGTAACGGATCACACCCGAGCGCGGAATGTCAAGTTGGAAACCCGTTCGAGAAAAATCAGATGGAGCAGGCTCAATTTGTGGGAAGTGGGAATCGGCCGAATAACCCGTACTCCAATACTTATAATCCGGGGTGGCGCAATCATCCTAACTTTTCATGGAGAAACGGACAGAACTCACACCAGCCCCCGTTCGCCCAGAATCAACAGCAGCCCCCTCCCGCTCCCAAAGTGTCTCTCGAGAAAGCACTTGCAAAATTGGCGGCAAATACGAGTCAATTTATGACCCGTATGGAAGCTACATTACAAAATCATTCTGTTTCCATTCGGAACTTGGAGGTCCAGCTGGGCCAAATTGCTAATGTGTTGACAGCTCGTCCGGAGGGAGCATTGCCGAGTACAATAGAGACAAATCCTAGAGAGAGTCTAAACGCAATCAGCTTAAGAAGTGGGAAAGAGGTGCTGGATCAGCCCGAGCGGGGTAAAGAGAAGAAGGAAATTGAGGAAGAGAAGGATTTAAAGCCATAGGAGTCGAAGGATTTGAAGCCGGATAACTCGAAGACATGTGTGTCCCCCGTTCCGTTTCCGCAGAGATTACAGCAAAGAAGGGCGGACAAACAATTTTCTAAGTTCCTTGATGTGTTTAAAAAGCTTCACATAAACATTCCGTTCGCCGACGCGTTGGAACAGATGCCGAGTTACGTCAAGTTCATGAAAGAGATATTATCGAAGAAGAGAAAGCTTGAGGAGTTTGAAACGGTCGCCTTGACAGAGGAGTGCAGTGCAATTCTTCAAAAGAAGCTCCCACCTAAATTGAAAGATCCGGGAAGCTTCAACATACCGTGCACCATGGGGAATCTTTCGTTTAATAAGGCACTATGCGATCTTGGTGCAAGTATCAACCTCATGCCTCTATCGATTTTCAAAAAGCTGTATATTGGGGAAGCCAAGCCAACAACAGTCTCCTTACAATTGGCGGATCGATCGATAAAGTATCCGAGGGGAGTGATCGAGGATGTATTAGTTAAGGTTGACAAGTTCATCTTTCCGGCCGATTTCATCGTACTCGACATGGAGGAACACCAAGATATCCCAATTATTTTGGGAAGACCATTTTTGGCAACAGGCCGAACGTTGATTGATGTGGAAAAGGGAAAGCTGACTTTGCGTGTTCAAGAGGAGCAAGTAACATTCAATATTTTTCGATCCGTAAAATATCCAAGTGACACTGAAAATTGTTTCCAAGTTGACGTCATTGACTCGTGCGTGAGTAGAACTTTTCGAGAAAATTATCCACCCGATCCATTGGAATCCGTTTTGATTGGGGCTGTTTCCAAACCAAATGGAGAGCATGCAGCCTACGTACGACACATGGATGCTTCCCCGCCAATTTTTATTCGTAAACCATTCGAGGAGCTAGGAAGTTCACTAACTCGACCGACCCCATCGATTGAAAAACCTCCAAAGTTGGAACTCAAAAAGCTGCCACCTCATTTGAAATATGCATTCCTGGGGCCCGACAACTCCATTCCAGTTATTCTTTCGGCCACTTTAGCAGGAGATCAAGAGGCAAAATTATTAAGAGTTTTGAGGGAATACAAATCTGCTCTTGGATGGTCTATTGCGGATATTAAGGGAATCAGCCCATCGATTTGCATGCACAAGATTTTGATGGCGGAAGACTACAAACCATCCGTGGAGAATCAACGCCGGCTGAATCCTAACATGAAGGAGGTGGTAAAAGTCGAGGTTTTAAAACTCCTCGACGCAGGTATGATCTTTCCAATTTCTGATAGTAAGTGGGTAAGTCCGGTTCAAGTTGTATCGAAAAAGGGTGGGATAACAGTTGTTCAGAACGATAATAATGAATTAATTCCCACCAGGATTGTTACGGGGTGGCGTATGTGCATAGATTATAGGAAATTAAATAAGGCCACTAGAAAAGATCATTTCCCCTTGCCTTTTATTGATCAGATGTTAGATAGATTAGCCGGACACGATTTCTATTGCTTTCTCGATGGTTATTCGGGGTATAATCAGATTTACATAGCCCCCGAAGACCAAGAGAAAACGACGTTTACATGTCCTTACGGCATTTTCGCTTATAGGCGCATGCCTTTTGGATTGTGTAATGCGCCGGCTACTTTTCAACGGTGTATGATGGCTATTTTTTCTGACATGGTAGAGCAGTGTATTGAGATTTTTATGGATGATTTTTCTGTTTTTGGAGATTCATTTTGTAATATCCGCAATTTTCGATTTCCGGTAATTTCTTTTTTCGGCGGAAGTCCGTTTTGACGACTTGCTCATGACCGTTTCGTCATTCCGAGAATGATTAATTCTGCAATTTTTGTCATCCGAGCTCGTTTCGGTGTCGTTTTGTTGAGTTCCGTGCTTTTTAGCGGTTTTTCCGCACTTGAGTTCGATTCTTGTGAATCTCGTCCGAAACTGTTGTTTCGACTTTCTCGTAAGTTCATTTAATGTTATTATTCATGTTGCAAGCTTCGGTTTGGTTATTCGATCACGTATCGTGATTTTGGGGCGTTTTGGGCCATTTTCGTAATTTCCCAAAGTTTGGGGTAATTACTTTCCGTTGTCGAATTTCGAGCCTTCGGGTAGTCGGAATCGTGTGTTCTATTAGTGCTCGGATTCGTCTTTTCGAGTACTTCGTAACCGTATCTTCGATTCGCACTCAGGTTCGGGTTTCGGGGTCGTTCGGGCCGTCGGAGTTGGTCCCGCCGAGTCATGGCCGGGCATGCTCGCCAGCCACCGCCGAGTAACGCGCGGTAGTGATCGGCGATACGCACGTAAGGCCGGTTACGCACGTAGGCCCTTGCCGTAACGCACGTAACGCCCGCATTTTCCAGTGCATGCGTTCGCCATGGCCGGTTACGACGTAAGCCATGGCCGATTACGCACGTAACCCGCCGGCAATCGGCTTATTTAAGGCCCGGCACGTTTTTCTTCAGCCATTTCTCACTTCTCTTCTTCTCTTCCGAGGCTTATGTTTTGCTAATCATGTAGAGATGTTGTTGGACAATAAATCCATGAAGTTTGGAGGTTCATATCATCAATCATCCGTCCTATAACATCCTACGATCTACCGAATCAGGTCAGATTTCCTAGAAATCTAGTTTTGGGGAATTTGGGTATTTTGGTTGTTTTCGTCCGATTAATCCGATTTAACTTAGTATTATGATAGATTGATGATTATTTAGATGTATTATATCATTTCTCTTGTTATTCCATGGTTGGATCGTATCGATTCGTTGTTTTGGTCGAGTTCTTAGTCGACGCCTTGAAGGTGTCCGACAAAATGTCATAGAGGGGTTTTCGGGCGTTCTTCGATTATTCTTCCTCGTATGATCGATGATTTATTGATTATATGTTGTTAGGGTCGAATTATTGTGAAGAACTCGAGTCGGAACCCTCCCGTTCGTTGTCTTCTTCGGGGTCCGAGCTTCTCGGTTGAATCGTGTTCTTCGGAGTGTTCTAGAGCGGTCATTAAGTCGAGCTTTCCGTTGCTCGCGTGCGTTGGACTTGAGGCGAGTATCTCGTCTATATTCTTTATACTTTGAGAATGTGATGTGTCGTGAATTTAACGTGGACTCGTTAGTGACGGTATATTTAACCGTAACTTACTTTAAATGAAGATGTGATTTTATGAAGGTAATTACCAACGTAAACTTTAGATTCAAGAATAATGATAACTACCTCTTCATGTTATTTTGTGATTAAAATAAATACTAGAAATGAGTAGTTAACTGATGAATTGTGGAATCACGTAATACTTGTATTATTTGCTCGTTGGCCTTTTTCCTGAATGATGGTTTGCTGTGGATGTTGTGCCTTTGTGGAAGTTATGTTACATTAACTTATATGTTACGTGTTTCCGGTTGTAGTGAATATTGTGCCTTTGTTGTTGTTGTGTATCTTAGCGAATTGAGATGTTGTCCGGGTAGGGTCCGTCGAGGCCTCCGGAGGCGCGTGCTTGCGAGTACGGCCAGACGTATGTTGTGACCATAAGGTTATCAATTCGGGTAGGTCTGGGGAGGGCTCCGAGAATCGACACTTGCGAGTGCGATGTCATGATAACTTATGGGCGTATTTGAATGATGTTATCCGGGTAGGGTCCGTCGAGGCCTCCGGAGGCGCGTGCTTGCGAGTACGGCCATTTGTTACGTTTTGACCATAAGGTTATCTATTCGGGTAGGTCTGGTGAGGGCTCCGAGAATCGTCACTTGCGAGTGCGATGTCAAGATAACTTATGGGTGTGTTCGAGTTTATTCTTGATGGCTAATCCGGGTGGGACCCTTCGGGGCCACGGAGACGTTGTCGTTGATTTGATATCTCTGAATTGTTTATGTTTTGAATCTTGAATCCCGATTGTATTGGTGAATATGGTTTTGGTCTTGAGTTTTGAGTTGAGAATAAAATCATTTGTATGATTTTGAAAGAAAACCTTTTGAAAAGGAAAAACATTCATATTTCAGGATTTTACACTGAGACCCCCGAAGTCTCTAAATAATCTCTTACAATGATTTCTGGAGTAATCCCCATGGTTTGTTTTAAAGGAATAAATTTTCAAAAGACTTTAGACTCGGGGATCGTATTACTACCTTGTCGAAATGTTATTTTCATAACGGTTGTATTCTTGATGTATAATTGTATAGCTTGGTTACTTGCTAGCGATTCCATCGCTAACCCCTCGTTGGGGATTTTGTTATTTATTCCAGGTGTTACATTTGGAGAGTGAGCAACCACAGGATTGGCTCGGAGGATGATGCAATGCGATACTAGTCACGGTTGTAGTCCTGTCGTCTGTCAGTGATATGTCAGTTTGAGTTCTTGTCATCCTTGAGGGGATGGACATTTTATGTACTATGTGATCGAGTTGTAATTTAGTTTCATCAGATGTACGGTTATGCTATGTTTTGAGAGACCTAATCGGTCTACGGTATTATGTTTTGGTCAAGTTGACCGCATGTGGGTTTTGATTTGTAGTCTCCCGCCTTGTAGCTCCTTGTGGAAAGGGGTCTACGGCGTGTAATATCCCTGAGTGGATTGGGGGTGTTACATAAATGGTATCGGAGCTTAGGTTTGCGAAAACCTAGGCAGTTGGGTCTAGTTGGGTCTTGTCGAGTCGTGTCTTGTCGGAGTCGTGTCTTGTCGTGTCACCCGGGTGAGCAGTTGTGAACAAGCGAGATCATTGCGATCCGTTGTGATCAATTGTGGTTCGTTGTGATTAGTATCGTGTTGCAGCCATTATCTCCGTGCGACCTGTGGATGTAAGTCTCCCTTCTTTGTGTTGTGCCTCGTGTGACACGAGCTATTTTTATGATTATGAGTTAATTGACTAATCCTCTTATGGATTTTGATTTCGTGATATGTGATTATTTGACTCCCATTTTTCGCTCATATGAGGAGTAGTGTTCTGTCTTGTGCATGTTTGACTTTATTTCTTTTATCCATTGCGTGAGTTCTTTTGTAATGGCTTTCGGTATTTTACCGATCGAGTTTTATTTTGAAAACCGATTCCTTAACCGAGTTTTGGCATTACGGCCTTGATCATTTTGGCGAAATTCTTATGACGGAATTTAGTATTTTGTAAATGGATTTTGTGAGTTTTGAAATATTACCGTCATCGGCCTTTTTGGCATTTTTGTGAATGGTTTTTAGCACGGTGGGTTCCGGCGCGGGACACACGGCGCTATAGTTTTCCGTGTAAGTACCTAAACTTTTTGGGCATTCTAGCCCATTGAATTATTTTGAAAACCTTGAGTATCTTAGAAAATTAAAATTCGAGACGTACTTTTAAAACGAATTATTTTCTTGCGGTGTTTTCAAGGTGTTTTCTAATGCGGCAATACATTTCAAAAATTTTCAAGTTGAGGACCAAAAATATTTTGAGATATTTTCAAATGCGATTGCTTAGACCCAAGGGTCGAATATTTTGAAAGTTTTTCACTAAAAGAAAGGTGTCCTCATTTTTGTTCAAACGCAAGATGACTTTCAAAGTCTCGATAATGGTGTTTGTACTACTTTTTGTAAAATGATACTCAAGATCAATCGTTATTTCCAAACTATTTTCAAAAGGTGGTTTTTGTTTTTAAAACCTATCATTCCCGACATGGACCGGAAATGCGTGTATGGTTTTCGAACTTTCGTTACGGTGTTAACTTTAATTGTGATTGAATTGGTGGCGTGAGCGTCGAGTCGCTCGCCACGCATATATTTTGTTAGCCCTTGTGGGAGGTGTGATGACGATCCTTAATGTTGTCATTTCGAGGTGGCTTGCGTGTTAACGCACTGTGAGTTTGTTAAAGCTTGGGTTTGTACGCTTGTGTACATATGTGATTGTTTCATAATGTTTGTAATTATGTCTTGGTTATTGTTCGGGCCGTTGAGGTCGCCGAACGATACCTTCGTTGTAGTGTTTGTGTGTATTATTTTACGATGATAATCGTTGTATATGATATGTATTATGATTCCTTGTTGTGCTGAGTTGGCATCTTCGCTATGTTGTTTTGCGACGTTATGCCCCATTGTATCTAGCATTTGTATTTTCGGTATGCCGAGCCGAGGCGTTTCAACCGTGATGTACCGGGGCATGCACGTGTAAATTTGTCCTTCTCGTCGGTAACACATTTCAAGTGTGGACTCGAGGGACACCGAATCTGGCTTTTGCGAATGGCTACCGAGACTTTCGAGTTCGCGCTCAAAGACAATCATCGGAATCGGCTTTGAGAGGCCTTTGAAAGATGTTTCGCTTGCTTGTTGTGTTGTCACCTTGATTTCGTGTTGTGAGTTTCGAACGACACTTCTTTTAGAAGGGGTCGAATATAATACCCGTATTATTTTGGACTCCCGCATTTCCTCTTTCTCGTCTATCGACTCGCTCGTGTTCGTTGACACTTTCGAACTTGTTACGTATTTCGGTTTCATCGCTCGAACGAATCGTGATCTTGTTGTGGGTCGATCCGGTTATCGCTGTGACTTTTTCGAGTTCGGTTCGATTCTTGTGAACCTTGTTCGAAAGTGACATCATCCGGTTTTACTAGTCCTTTTATTCGAAGTGGATCGATTTTGAACTTCTATATTTTCGACTCTATCGACTGCTTATGTTCGTTAACATTTTCTCGAGCTTGCCCTATCCCTTTCTTTTATTGATCGAACGAGTGTGGTGTTTTGAAATTACTCGCTTTGTCGTTGTGACTTTTCAATTGCTATTCCCTTTCCTATGGATCTTATGTGATGCACATCTTGTTGCTTTTAATGGATCATATGTTGTCTCGAGCCGAGACGTGAACTCGGGAGTTGTTATTTGAATTTTATTGTTCATCGTGATTCGAACATGGTTGTTCGATTTTTGTTGTTGTCTCGACCGTTGTGGTTCGATCGTTTGATTGTTCGGTTTTATTGATCTCGTTTCGTGATTGTTGAGCATTCGACTCCTTCCTAATTTCCTTATATTCGGAAAATTTGTCTCGCTTTCGATCTTCCAACCCTTGGGCGGTGGAATTCGTATTTCTTGATTGGCTCGCGTTTTGATTGATGTACCGTTGGGGTGGTCCATCATATTGATTTTCGTTGTGTTTTGTGATTGTTCGGATAATTCACTTGATTGTATTATCCATTTGATGACGCTTGTCACTTGTTGGTTTTATTATGTCCCTAACGGCGACGTTGTGTTGGTCGTCGTGGAGCGTGTTTTCACACCTGTGTATTCCGTTGCGTTGTTGTAACGTTTCGCCGGGCGTTAGTTACGCGCTTTCTTGCGTATCTCGCCGAAGTTTTCTGGCGATATTGCTTCTCCCTACTTGTTTTAAGTTTCGGACGAAACTTCTTTTAAGGAGGGTGGAATGTAATATCCGCAATTTTCGATTTCCTAATTTCTTTTTTCGGCGGAAGTCCGTTTTGACGACTTGCTCATGACCGCTTCGTCATTCCGAGAATGATTAATTCTGCAATTTTGTCATCCGAGCTCGTTTCGTGTCGCTTTTGTTGAGTTCCGTGCTTTTTAGCGGTTTTTCCGCACTTGAGTTCGATTCTTGTGAATCTCGTCCGAAACTGTTGTTTCGACTTTCTCGTAAGTTCATTTAATGTTATTATTCATGTTGCAAGCTTCGGTTTGGTTATTCGATCACGTATCGTGATTTTGGGGCGTTTTGGGCCATTTTCGTAATTTCCCAAAGTTTGGGGTAATTACTTTCCGTTGTCGAATTTCGAGCCTTCGGGTAGTCGGAATCGTGTGTTCTATTAGTGCTCGGATTCGTCTTTTCGAGTACTTCGTAACCGTATCTTCGATTCGTACTCAGGTTCGGGTTTCGGGGTCGTTCGGGCCGTCGGAGTTGGTCCCGGCCGAGTCATGGCCGGGCATGCTCGGGCCAGGCCAGCCCTGGCCGAGTAACGTGCGGTAGTGATCGGCAGTTACGTACGTAAGGCCGGTTACGTACGTAAGGCCCTGGCCGGTAACGTACGTAACGTTCCGGCATTTTCCAGGCAGTGCGTTCGGCCATGGCCGGTTACGTACGTAAGCCATGGCCGGTTACGTACGTAACCCGGCCGGCAGTCGGCCTATTTAAGGCCTGGCAGCGTTTTTCTTCAGCCATTTCTCACTTCTCTTCTTCTCTTCCGAGGCTTATGTTGTGCTAATCATGTAGAGATGTTGTTGGACAATAAATCCATGAAGTTTGGAGGTTCATATCATCAATCATCCGTCCTATAACATCCTACGATCTACCGAATCAGGTCAGATTTCCTAGAAATCTAGTTTTGGGGAATTTGGGTATTTTGGTTGTTTTCGTCCGATTAATCCGATTTAACTTAGGATTATGATAGATTGATGATTATTTAGATGTATTATATCATTTCTCTTGTTATTCCATGGTTGGATCGTATCGATTCGTTGTTTTGGTCGAGTTCTTAGTCGACGCCTTGAAGGTGTCCGACAAAATGTCATAGAGGGGTTTTCGGGCGTTCTTCGATTATTCTTCCTCGTATGATCGATGATTTATTGATTATATGTTGTTAGGGTCGAATTCTTGTGAAGAACTCGAGTCGGAACCCTCCCGTTCGTTGTCTTCTTCGGGGTCCGAGCTTCTCGGTTGAATCGTGTTCTTCGGAGTGTTCGGTAGCGGTCATTAAGTCGAGCTTTCCCGTTGCTCCGCGTGCGTTGGACTTGAGGCGAGTATCTCGTCTATATTCTTTATACTTTGAGAATGTGATGTGTCGTGAATTTAACGTGGACTCGTTAGTGACGTAATATTTAACCGTAACTTACTTTAAATGAAGATGTGATTTTATGAAGGTAATTACCAACGTAAACTTTAGATTCAAGAATAATGATAACTACCTCTTCATGTTATTTTGTGATTAAAATAAATACTAGAAATGAGTAGTTAACTGATGAATTGTGGAATCACGTAATACTTGTATTATTTGCTCGTTGGCCTTTTTCCTGAATGATGGTTTGCTGTGGATGTTGTGCCTTTGTGGAAGTTATGTTACATTAACTTATATGTTACGTGTTTCCGGTTGTAGTGAATATTGTGCCTTTGTTGTTGTTGTGTATCTTAGCGAATTGAGATGTTGTCCGGGTAGGGTCCCGTCGAGGCCTCCGGAGGCGCGTGCTTGCGAGTACGGCCAGACGTATGTTGTGACCATAAGGTTATCAATTCGGGTAGGTCTGGGGAGGGCTCCGAGAATCGACACTTGCGAGTGCGATGTCATGATAACTTATGGGCGTATTTGAATGATGTTATCCGGGTAGGGTCCGTCGAGGCCTCCGGAGGCGCGTGCTTGCGAGTACGGCCAGATGTTACGATTTGACCATAAGGTTATCTAATCGGGTAGGTCTGGAGAGGGCTCCGAGAATCGTCACTTGCGAGTGCGATGTCAAGATAACTTATGGGTGTGTTCGAGTTTATTCTTGATGGCTAATCCGGGTGGGACCCTTCGGGGCCACGGAGACGTAATGACCGTTGATTTCATAACTCTGAATTGTTTATGTTTTGAATCTTGAATCCCGATTGTATTGGTGAATATGGTTTTGGTCTTGAGTTTTGAGTTGAGAATAAAATCATTTGTATGATTTTGAAAGAAAACCTTTTGAAAAGGAAAAACATTCATATTTCAGGATTTTACACCGAGACCCCGAAGTCTCTAAATAATCTCTTACAATGATTTACGGAGTAATCCCCATGGTTTGTTTTAAAGGAATAAATTTTCAAAAGACTTTAGACTCGGGGATCGTGTTACTACCTTGTCGAAATGTTATTTTCATAACGGTTGTATTCTTGATGTATAATTGTATAGCTTGGTTACTTGCTAGCGATTCCATCGCTAACCCCTCGTTGGGGATTTTGTTATTTATTCCGTGTGTTCTCGATCGGAGAGTGAGCAACCACGATTGGCTCGGAGGATGATGCAATGCACGATACTAGTCACGCTTGTAGTCTGTCAGTCGTCGCCGTTGATATGTCGGGCTTTGAGTTCTTGTCATCCTTGAGGGGATGGACATTTTATGTACTATGTGATCGAGTTGTAATTTAGTTTCATCAGATGTACGGTTATGCTATGTTTTGAGAGACCTAATCGGTCTACGGTATTATGTTTTGGTCAAGTTGACCGCATGTGGGTTTTGATTTGTAGTCTCCCGCCTGGTAGCTCCTTGTGGAAAGGGGTCTACGGCGTGTAATATCCCTGAGTGGATTGGGGGTGTTACACATTTGACATTTGTTTGGAAAATTTGCAGAAAGTCTTGCGAAGATGCGAAGAGACCAATTTAGTCTTGAATTGGGAGAAGTGTCATTTTATGGTGCAGGAGGGCATTGTGCTTGGCCATCGAATATCCTCACATGGAATTGAAGTCGACCGAGCGAAAATTGAGACAATTGAGAAGATGCCTCCACCCACTTCTGTCAAGGGGATTAGGAGTTTTTTGGGACATGCCGGTTTCTATCGCCGATTTATTAAGGATTTTTCAAAGATCACGAAGCCGCTGTGCAATTTACTCATGAAAGATTTCCCATTTACTTTCGACGAGTCTTGTAAAGAAAGTTTCGAGTTGCTGAAGAAAGCTCTAAGCACGGCACCGGTGATTGTCGCTCCGGATTGGGACCTTCCGTTCGAACTAATGTGCGATGCTAGCGACTTTGCCATTGGGGCTGTTTTGGGGCAGAGACGAGGGAAGGTGTCCCATGTCATATACTATGCGAGCCGAACACTCGATGACGCCCAAAGAAATTATGCCACAACGGAGAAGGAATTGTTGGCGGTGATCTTTGCATTTGATAAATTTCGGGCTTATCTACTAGGAACGAAAGTGATAGTGTGGACCGATCATTCGGCAATAAAATACCTTTTGGAGAAGAAGGATGCCAAACCAAGGTTGATTCGGTGGGTGCTACTCCTTCAAGAATTCAACTTGGAGATTCGGGACAAGAAGGGGACAGAAAATGTTATAGCCGATCACCTTTCACGATTAGAGAGTTCCCTCTAGAAGGAAGAAAGTCAGCCACAAATTATAGAAACCTTCCCCGACGAGCAGCTCTACAAGTTGGATTCAACACATGCGCCTTGGTATGCTGATCTAGTGAACTACTTAGCAAGTAAAACAATTCCGAACGACCTCTCACATCATCAAAAGAAGAAGCTAATCTCGGATGCTAAGTACTATTTGTGGGACGATCCTTTTCTATTCAAGCGATGCCCCGATCAAATTATCCGTAGATGCATTCCGGATGAGGAAATCCACAGTGTGCTGAATCATTGCCATGCATCACCCTACGGTGGACATTTTAGTGGAAATAGAACAGTAGCGAAGGTCTTACAGTCGGGATTTTATTGGCCGTCCTTATTCAAAGATGCTCACTCCTTTGTGTCTACATGTGATCGGTGTCAACGGACAGGAAACATCTCAAGACGACACGAAATGCCGCTGAACACCATACTTGAGTCGAATTATTTGATGTATGGGGGATCGACTTCATGGGTCCATTTCCCCCATCAAACAAAAATCTCTATATTTTGGTGGCCGTAGATTATGTCTCAAAATGGGTTGAAGCGGTGGCACTACCTACGAATGGGTCCAATGTCGTAATCAAGTTTATTAAACAACATATCTTCACACGCTTTGGGACTCCACGGGCTATTATAAGTGATGGTGGGTCACACTTCGACAACAAATTTCTTGATGCGGTTTTGAGAAAATACGGAGTCACTCATCGTGTTGCCACAGCATACCATCCGCAAACGAGTGGTCAAGTCGAGATATCAAATCGAGAGCTGAAGTGGATTCTAGAAAAGACGGTCAGCTCGTCTCGAAAAGATTGGGCATTTAAACTCGATGATGCACTTTGGGCGTACCGGACTGCGTATAAAACACCTATGGGAATGTCGCCCTACAGATTGGTCTATGGGAAAGGTTGCCATCTACCCGTAGAGATGGAACACCGTGCTTACTGGGCGATAAAGAAACTAAACTTTGATCTAAAATCCGCTGGGGAAAAGCGTTGTTTGCAGCTGAACAAGTTGGAAGAAATTCGCCACAACTCATACGAAAATGCAAAACTTTATAAGGAGCGGACAAAGATTTGGCATGATAAGCACATCACGCAGAGAGAATTTGTCCCGGGTCAAGAGGTGATGCTATTTAACTCACGCTTAAAGTTATTTCCCGGGAAATTGCGTTCACGATGGTCGGGACCGCTCACCGTAGTTCAAGTGTTTCCACATGGTGCAGTAGAAGTTCAAAGAGATGGCCGAAAATTCAAAGTTAATGGACAACGGTTGAAAGCATACTTGGGAAGTCCAATAGACACGCAGAAAACGAGCGTCACCTTATCCACCGCCGGATGAATGCGAGAAAAGTCCGGCTGAAGACTATAAACTTAGCGCTCCTCGGGAGGCAACCCGAGTATTAGTTGTAGATTCTTTGTTGTTTTCTTGCATTTTTAGAGTCCCTCTTTGTCTTCTTTCTTCTTTGATCCATCCTTCCCTCTCGTCTTGATGTTTTCGTGTAAAAATTCTGTGCAGGAATCAGCAAAGGGGAGGAATTCAATGATGGGCCGCGGCACAGTCCAGGTGAGCCGCGGCACACACCAGCTGATAAAAAATGGCCAATCAAACTGTACCCTGTGCCGCGGCATGATCTTATTGAGCCGCGGCACACCAGGTCGCTGAGCCGCGGCACATGAAAACTGAGCCGCGGCACACTAAATGGCCAAGAAACACTCAGGGAGCCTGTACTGTGAGCCGCGGCACACTAAACCTGAGCCGCGGCACACTAACACACTGAGCCGCGGCACACAAAAACTGAGCCGCGGCACCCGACGACATTACAAAACGTCCCAGTCCTACTGTACTTTGGGCCGCGGCTCACTTATATTGTGCCGTGGCCCCCGTCGCAAAATAAGAGCAGCCAGGTAGGGCTCATTCAATCGATCGGCCTGCATAAGATACTTCTTCCCTCCCTTCCTTCCTTCCTTCACACAATAAGGTCAGTTGATACCATTCTATTATCTCCTTCTCAAATTCTCCAGGTAATTGTTGATTTCTAAATCATAAGTGATTCTTGATGTGAAAAGATTTGAAGTTTTATATTGCTAGTTGTTCTTCACTTTTGTTTCTAAAATGGAGTTGGAATATGGGGAATTTGATATTGTGATGGAATTGATGTTTATGAACGAATTGTTGATGATAGTTGTCGTGATTCAGGGTTATAATATGTGTTATTATTTTTGGGATTTGGAATTAACCATCAAAATTCTTGTTCTTCATTTTAACTTGTGCACAAAAGGTGTTTGATAAATTGCAGCAATGAAAAATTGGTAAGCTAGGCATTTTCAAAATTATATGCAATGAATCGTGTTGTCGAATTACATTATCCCCAACCCCTACATCATGTTCAACTTGAGAGCTCGTACTTAACTTCCTTTTTGATGATGCAAGCTCAATTATTCACACTCCGCATGATGTAGTCAAGAAGCGTGCAAGCTCACCGGACGATGCCGGCACCAGCTCCTGAGCAGACTGGAGGGGAGTACTTGACTTTTTACTTTTATTGCATATCATTTTTGTCCATTGAGGTCAATGTACGTCCTAAGTTTGGGGGGGATTTACTTTCAATTTCTACATTCATTGTTGTACCTTATTTTATTGCTGTACTTTATTTCGTTGCACTTTTCATTACTTTGCGTGAAATTTTTTTAGATAGCCTTGCTTGTCTTAGTTTTTCTTTATTCGTGAATTTTTCGTGCTTCTATTTGTGTGATACTGATGTTACGACACTGTTTTTCTCTCTGAAGAAACGGTCGAGTCTAGTCGAGTTGTAGTCAGTTATTTCTGTTCTGCTTAGTGTTCATTTAGGTCCAAAATTTTTCGTGATTGTAGAAGTCTTGGCAGATAAGAGACGATACATACTTGTTTTTAAATCACCGTCAATACGTTTGGTTACATTTTCCGGATAGTGAGTCATACTGTTTCTTTAGTCATTTTGGCACTTAGATTGAGTTTAGAGTCGGTCAGTTTTTCCCAATAGTCGAGATAATGTGTTCTATGAAGGGAAGTCTAGTAACCGGGGGCATTCGCGTGACCCGTTGTTTACCCTCGCGTAAAACGACGACCCTGATTAGACTAGTGATTTATATATTTCACATGTGCCAATGATAGGGAGCCTAGTAACCGGGGGTATTCGCGTGACCCGCTGTTTACTCTCGCGTAAAACGGCAACCTTGATTCGGACATGCGGAAATTATATATTCGAGTTGTTTCTCCGCTGTAGATGGGAACTTAGTAACTAGAAGCATCCATGTGCCCCATGAGTGTCTTTTACGTCAAACGGTTTTCCAATACATGAGAATGGAGTTTCCACTCTAGGATTATCCCGATGAAACATCCCGAGATCTTAACCTAGTGGTCAACTCGAATCAAATTCTTGAGCATATATATATATAAGGGAATACTGTCCGAAGTTTAATTGTTATGAAACTCGTGAAAATTGTGCCTTTAGACTGTGGAACGGGACGAACTAGCTTGTTTATTTTAGCCTTTCAAATTGACGGTCGATTTGACTCACGTTTTGTTAATCTTTGAGCTGGATTTTTTTTCATGAACGAGTGATTAGGACTGAACTTGATTACTTTGCGGAATCATTGTTCTGAGTGCATCTCGCTTTTATGTCACTCATATTATTTAGAGAGAATTACAGGAGAGTATTGATTAGGTTGAACACTATGAGTTGCACGATGATTCACGACATTCTTTTATTGAATTTAATTCTTTTTGCTTGAGGACAAGCAAAGGCTTAAGTTTGGGGGTATTTGTTAGGCGTATTTTTATACGCTTATTTATCATTATTTTGTAGTATTTTGAAGAGTGAAATCGTCTAAATGAGCTTTTAATGCCTTAATTTTGTATGATTGACAGGAAATTGAAGTCCGGAAGCTAAAACGAGGCAAAACGGGCGAAAACGGCAAATTGACTCGAGCCGCAGACAAGGAAGCCGAGCCGCGCATAGGAAGACACCACCAAGGCAGAGTAACTGTACTCGTGCCGCGGCACACCTGTGAGCCGCGTACGTAAGAATTAATTAACGCCTGTGCATTCAACAAGGCGATGTGCCGCGGCACAGGTTTGGTGCGCCGCGGCACACTTGGCGGTTTTTGTATGCCCGCGCGGAATTTTGGCCGTTTCGAAGCCAGTTTTCGACCGACTGATACGGACGCGATTTGTTGATGTGCTGAGCTATAAATAGGGTTTAAGACCCTAATTAAACAATCTTTGGATCTTTAATCTTGGAGAGCTTAAGCTTGGAGACGGCAGAAGAAGAGGGAAGCAGAAGACTTCAAGGGCAGAGGGCGAAAGCTGAAGAACGGAGGAATCCGAGCTTCACCTGCGTTTGAATTTTATGCTTTCATTTATTTATTCTGTATTTTCAGTTTTTAGTATGTCAGGCTAAAGCCCTATTCTAGGGTTTTGATGAAACCTTTGTTTTGACGAATTGATTGAGATTATCCAATTTATTACCTTTTTATTGAGTTTTCACAATTATGTTTAATGCTTGCAATTATCTGGCCAATAGTTGTATTGATTTAATCATTCACTTCGAATCGGGAGAGGAGATTTGGTGAGGAACTATTGGTGAGGACCGTTTTATTCTGTGAGATAGGAATATACTCATAGGAACTACGTGGCCTTTAGGAGATTTCATGCTTTTTGCCTATCGACGAATTAATTCACCTAGGGATAGAGTGCGTTATTCGCCTTTAGATAAATCTATTGACCTCGGGAGAGGCGGTAGAATATATTAGCAATCTCCGCCTTCAATAAACTGGGAAAATTATTTATTACGGATAATCAAGAGTAAATTCGGATAAACTAAGGTGGATTCAGAACCCTAGACTTATTCATCATTTGATTTATTTTATTCAAGCCATCGTTTTTCTGCTAGTCTTTTAGTAATTCCTTTAGTTATTAATTGCAAAAACCCAACTTCGATTGTTCAAATAAAATTGGAATACGAAAAAATCGGTAGTTAGAGATTCAATCCTCGTGGGAACGATACTCTACTTATCACTTTATTACTTGTAAACGATGACGTGCACTTGCATGTAAAGAAATATCGCAACAGACACAGCAAATAACGTTGCTGATCCGCTTACCAAGCCACTATCTCAGAAGGTCTTAGAGAGACATCTAGAGAGTATGGGTATTAGATACCATAGTTTGTGGCATTGAGTGCAAGTGAGAGATTGTTAGGAATATATGCCCTCGAATGCCACTCAGAGGATGAGAGAGTGAGATTAATTGTATTGTAATTATGAATATTATATTTAATAAGGCAATTATTATTTCTATATTATTTTATATCACTGGCATTGTGATTTGGTATATAGAATAATAGTCCTTGCATTTGAGAGTGAACATTCTACTTCTTATGGAGATAAGGAGATAGGCACTAGAAGTGTTTAGAGCTCGAATGCTTAACTAGTTCGCAAGTCGATAAAACTTAACAGGACATTAAGTTTTAATAAGACTTGTATAACTGATGCTAGGACGTGTGCACGTCTTGATAGCATAGTTATAAGTATATTGGTGGGACCAGTATACTCGAACACGACTCATACTCGATTCAGTCACACGGTATTCACTCTCGGAGAGTCGATGACGAATCGAAAGGTTGTGATAGTATACGTGGACCTTTGACTTGAGGGTTCAGTAGAAGATGTGCCTGTGACGTTTAGTTTGTCATTAGAGTAGTTAGACTCATTTGATTAATTGCTGAGTCGACCTCGAAGTGTGGACTATACGGGCAGGTAGCAGTCTTTACTGTACGCCAAGAAAGGATTCTATCTCCTGTTAGTGAGCAGGCGAATGTCCTATACGGTTAATGGCGAATAAGATCATAAGTCTTTGGCCAAAGCATTCTGATATAGTCGTACTAGATACACTATTAATCAGTCGGTCTTGATTTGTATTAACACATGTATAGAGTCTAGTCAACAATAGGGTTTGACTTTACCGTGACCCGAAGATTTGACCGGGACATCTGATGAAGGGTCTATACGTATATGGTATTCAAGACATAATGGTTTTGGAATGATTCGTTCATTCATTCTCAGTCGGGGTTTACAGTGCGGCCCGCTAGGCTGGCTAAGTGCTGCCCGCACTCATTGATTCCTCCCAATGCCGGTTGAGACGAACCTACGGAGTCGCGCAATAGGATCATTGACGGATAAATATGAATTAATAATCTCTCTTATAATATTAGATATTAGTGATTTATCGGATAAATCAAATAGCGGTCTTATGAATTGTAAGTAAGTTACTCGGTGATTACTTTAATTCATAAATTATATTTCTTAGAGAAATATATATTTGTGTTTGATATAACTAATTAATTGGATTAATTAATTAGTATAAACACATTGGAAATAAAACGGATTCGTTTGACGGACATCCGATTCACGAGGGATTCGTTTGACGAACATCCAATACATGAGCCGAATTAACTCGACCCGTTTCTTGGAAGATTCCCTATAAGGCCCCCCTCCTTTCTACTTTGTCTCTCTCTCATTATATAATATACTTGTGGGATCATGTGAGGAGTAGAGATGCTTTTAAAAGCATCTTCTACATGTGAGGCTTGAAATGATTGTGAAAAGAAAGTCTTTTAATCATATAAGTCTCCTTCTTCCTTCCCCAAGTTAATATTTCGTTTTTGAGAGAGCTTCAAGAGTGAGAAAAATTTTCTACAGCATATACTTGATCTTAGAGACAAGTTATTAGTAGAAAAGATCGAGAGAAAAAATTCCTACAAGCTTCCCTAGCCGCATTCTTAGAGAAATGAAGAGTGCTGATTTTTTTCGTCAAGTTCCGGCGTGTGAAGTAGAGGCACCGTGCTTTCGGTGTTTGGAACGAAGGGATCTTCATCATCATCATCATCATACGAAGGTTTTTCAGAGACATCAAAGGTATGGGACTTTGATTCCTTGATCTTCGTATTTCTTTTCGTATATACGTTACTTGATCGATCCTCTTAGGGATTCCGTTTATTCTTCAGCTGCGTTTATTTTCTGAGGAATCCCAACACCCTTTACGTAGCACTCATTACGTACGTAACATAAACAGAATAACATACGTAATGCCGAAGGCCTAACGTACGTTAAGTGCACAAGCTAACGTATGTTAGCTCAACAAAGTGGACAACCAAGTTGTTCCATCAAATCTCAACCCGAATTAACGAACACAATCCAACGCACCTCAACAAACACGAATGATATAATACAACAGCATTTGTACAATTACAAATGAATACATACAACTCAACAGTGAAACAAAAAAAAATTACCCCCGGATATTACAGTGACGCAGTGGAAGCAAAGTTGGTGAAAAGTTGATAAATGCGTTTTACGCATCCACGAGCACAAAACCTATTTAGACATGCTAATTAATTAACTACTAAGATTAACAAGCAATTTAAATATTATTTATTACATAAATATGTTGGTAATTGAACATCCTAATCTAGATCAAAGATCATAGGATATTACCTTTGAAGCGCAGTGGTTGCTTTTCTTCTTGATCTCCTTGTATTTCTACCTTTAGACCTTCTAGAGTATGATCCGCCATAATCCGGACGTTATGTGGGCAACGAGCTACCGGATCTTGCTTGGACAAGAGTTGATCGGCCGAACCAAGTAATTCTCACAACTCGCAATTTTTTTTCATCAAGTGATTCCGATTTGCAACAAGAATTAAAGTGTTATCTCGATTGTGTAATCAAAGACACAAGTCAAGATCCACAATTATACACTAAAAAGAAAATCGAAACCCTTGTGATGAGTATGTGATGTTACGGCTGAAATCCTTCCTCTCAAGTCCTATTTATAGGCTCTTGAACTACTACTACTACTAGAGATCTTAAGGAGGATTAGGGAAGGACTCTTAATAGACCTCAAATTTCCATATTAGGACCTTTCCTAATATATTGAGTCTATTAATATCAGTTCAATCCACTAAAAAATTAATATTGCACTTCCAACCCAAATCCCAATTTACAAAATCGGGCTCCTTATTTAAATACCTGTGTTTAAGATATTGAATGTCTATTAATTAATTATAAGCTACTGACAACTTTAATTAATTAATATCTTATCCAAGAGTAGTACCACTAGAACCTTATTATTATATTGGAATTAAATCCACCTGCAGGGTTTAATATAAAAATCATTATCAAGCTCATCAAGGGGACATCATCTACCCGCACGAGTCGGGACATGGTTTCTAGTAATAATAATACTAATTATAATAATAATATTATTATTATTGACCAAGATACGAAGCTTATTTAGTCGATCATTTTGACTATCACCCATGGTAAATCAAAGCAATAAGTATTATAAATACACAAATAAATATTAGATACTTAGAATTAAGGAATAATAATTATCTGAGATTTATGTTCTTCTTACAGTCAGTACAGAAGATACTATCTCACCTAGATCCAGTTCAACATATGCAAATACGCTAATGTATGTCAATAGTCAAGACCAACTAATCTCAAGCATACACTACAACCTTTCATATAATTTGTCTAGTAATTATATAGGTTGTAAACTATTATATTATTTTATAAGGCACCAATAATGTGATCTTCCATGTTACACCAACACACCACATTGATCTTCCATTTCTTGACGACGACTTAGAGCTTCCTCTATTTGGACATCATGCCTCGGTATCTGGACGAGAGTTTGGTTGTCGATAAATGGCTTTTTCTCAGCATGTCTTCTTCTTCTAGGATTCTCATCCCCTACAGACTCCTTTGTATCTTCCACATCATAGGGTACTGAATAGTCTGGTTCCAACCCTCTTATATAACCAGGATCTTGGATGGGTTCTGTGATATCCCACACCGACTAGCAGAGAGCGGGCGAAGTGCCCTATATATGCGTGTCGAGCTCCTTATAGCATGAGGCCTTTTGGGAGCCTAGTGGCTTCGGGGTGATGAGAACTCCAAAGTTAAGCGTGCTGGTGTGAGGAGCAGTCTCAGGATGGGTGACCTCCTGGGAAGCTGCTCGCTGGGCTCCCAGAAACAAAACCGTGAGGGCCAACTCAGAAGAGAGCGCCCAGAGCGGACAATATCATGCTACGGCGGAGGGGTCATGGGATGTGACAATTTCGCATCGGAGCCACTCTGTCGTGTCGTGCGAGTGTGCCGACGAGGGCGTCGGGTCCTTTGAGGAGGGGCGGATTGTGATATCCCACACCGACTAGCAGAGAGCGGGGGAAGTGCCTTATATGTGCGTGCCGAACTCCTTATAACATGAGGCCTTTTGGGAGCCCAGTGGCTTCGGGGTGATGAGAACTCCGAAGTTAAGCGTGCTAGTGCGAGGAGCAGTCTCAGGATGAGTGACCTCCTGGGAAGCTACTCGCTGGGCTCCCAGAAACAAAACCGTGAGGGCCAACTCAGAGGAGAGCGCCCAGAGCGGACAATATCATGCTACGGCGGAGGAGTCCTGGGATGTGACAGGTTCTTGTCTTGGATTGACCATCGAGAGCTCTATAAGTAACGGTAGGGGAGGATCTCCTCCTACCAATAGCTGAAGTTGAGGATTCCCATCTGTAGTTCGTTGAGGAGGGATCTGATCACCAATATCTTGTTGGGGTATCCCATCCCTAGTTCCAGGATTGTTAAGAGGCGCTTGCCTTGATCTAGTTCGTGTACTCACCATGGTTTTTTGAAATGTTCCCCACAGACGGCGCCAAATGTTGCATGTGCAAAATTCGTATAATTAAAATATACTGTAATTAATGATACCTCTTAAGAATTTAATGTCGTTGTCTCCTATCTCAAACTGTTATGAGGGACACCTCTTCCTGCAGCTCCTCCACCTTCTAGAAGTGCACCTGCAACCCAACGGGGGTTTGGTCCTCGTCGGGGACTCTAATGTGCGAGTAATTGTCTATACGAGATTATAAATAACAACTTCAATATAGAGAGAGTAGCTAGGAAATTCGTACCTGGAATGAGGGGTGGAGACCCCTATATATAGGATTACCTGATGAGTTACTTAGGGTTAGGAGTCTTTTTAGAAGAAGGAGACTCTATCACATAAGGGAAGGCTTATCTCTTGGAAAATTCTGGAGACTCGTACCTTTCGGGACTTCTTGAATTACGTAGGAGTCTTGTACCTTTTGGGACTTCTTGAATGAAGTAGGAGTCTTGTACTTTCTAGAATCCTCTAAAGACTTGGACCTTTAATTATTTTCTGGGCCTGATTAATTGGATTTTAATTTGGGCTTTTTAATAGCCTAACAAATATTTGGATATTTCAGTATTTGTTATTGGGCTCCACAGCCTAGTCCACTACATGTTTGGAGATTTTTTTTCAGTTCGATGTTTACAAATTGAAATGGTGACTTGGTAGGATACGCCTAATCATTACTGGATTGACCACCATTAATCACACTGAATCATCTCACAACCCGGAGTATGAACTGTCAATTAAACCTGCAAAGCATCGAGACGAAAGATGCTTTAATTATCAAGTCATAAATTGGAAGTGCTCTGAATAACCTGGCAGAAATAATATACTTCCTCTGTTATTACATAATTGTCATAAATGGAGTTTCACGCTTCCCAATCCACACTTTCATAAGTAATACAGTAGAACTTTTAAAAAGTAATACTCTATGTAGGAATAAACTCTTATTTTGTTATAAAATTTTACGGTGCCAATTTGAGACCAGTTATAAATAAGAATAAACTTCATATTTATCCTAATCCATATTTTTTTAGGTTCGATCTTATATAAATACACCTCCATTTAGGAATAAATCACAATAAGTGTGTATATATATTACAGTGTAACACCCTCAAAACCATCCGGGATATTACAGCGCCATGGGTCCCGCGCCGGAAACCACCAGGCTAAAAACCATTTCAAAAACGTGACTCAAATATTTTCAAAAGCATAGTTCTCAAATACCGTCATAAAATACCATTTGAAAATACAAGGCGAAATGCCAAATCTCGACAGTTCAAAATATACGTTAAGCCTCCCCTTAAACGTACCGACAAAATAGTTTAGGAAAAGGTTTAACGAAATAACCCAACTTCGCAACGTGCCAAAAGGCATTTTGAAATATGCACACGCAGCGGATAAAACTCAGTTCAAAATACACATTTGCAGCACAATAAAACAATCAGAAAAGAATACTCGATACTCAAAAATATACCACAACCAGTATCACCCGGGAAGCTCACCCCTTCACGACCGCTACTAGCTCGATCTCCGAGTACCTAAAAATAAGGCCCACGACGGTGTCAGTCACAATACTCAACAATGGTATCGATCACATCATCATAAATAATTACATACCAATATAATAATATAGTAAGAATACTACCGACGTAATCTTACTGCCATAACCTTACCAATCCATGGCAATTCATAACAAATTAATCCTTACCATAATCAACATTTCGCATTCTTAAATGACGAAATGAACTCAACAACAATCATCTGTACTGTATTCAAATAATTCCAAGTATCATCAAAACATCATCATAACTCATACGTGCGGAAATAATCCAATTTGTGCCAAATCCTGTCCGTCGGATTACACGATCAAATCTCAACCTGGATAAACCAATAATACATAACATATCTGTAGATCAACTACCACATGATAATGATGACAAATCCCGAACATCGACGTACAGTCTGAAAGCTCATACAATCAATAACAATGATCAATCAATACATCAACCGAGAATATCATCGACATGATAACTCCAATATGACCAACAAAGGATCAACGATAACCGAGAGTACCCTCAACATGGTAAACTCTTAACACGATCAACAAAGATTAACAATAACCGAGAATACCTTCAACAAGGTAGACTCCAAATGATCAACAAAGGACCAACAATAACCGAGAATACCATCAACAAAGTAAACTCCAAATGATCAACAATAATGGATCTCAAAGAAATAACTCCGACTGTCAAATATACCCCTCGGGCGTATGAACAACCAGTCGTAAACCGTCGAACATATCGAATCATACATGGACTATGAACGACCAAACAATATGGCTCAAAGATGGACATCACAGTACGCCCGATTCGGAAATGTGTCAGTGCATATGTCCACCCCGTTTACAGAATCCAGAATATATGTGGGAAAATGTACCAAATTAGCCTCACGAACTACGTCTCGTGTGCACGGTTCAATGTGGAAATATCAACATATAACCATAGTGTGCCTAGCTAAAAATCCTACATAATGACCACTCGGAATGCAGATATAATCCCAGATATGTCACGATGCAACTAGACAACAAAACTCAAAGAATCACATATCCAATAAGGATCAAAAGACTCACTGAAGTGAACAAAGACAAACTGACAAAGAAAAATCGACACGACTAATTGATATCCAAGACAACAATCCTGGGATCATCATCCCCGACAAATGATCAACACGATCAACTATCTCAATACAATCTGCCCTGGGATCATCATCCCTCAACGAAATAATTAATACGAATCCCAATATACGAAACATCATCGTACAACATATAAAACAACTCAACATAATAATTATCTTCATAACTGAACAATACTTAAATTACCTCAAAGCCGAAGACAATATCCTTTCCACGAACCAACATCCCTGAACGAATACACAGTTATACGAATAATCCCGAAATAGGTATAGTCCATTTATACCAACAAACCACCAACCCGACATCAATGTCGACACGGTAAACCAGTCTCGATATCCGACATTCCATATCACTGACCAAATATAACTCACATCTCCGTATTCACCAACACATTTAAACCATATACATTATGATTTAATCCAAACCAAGGCACAATATACAAACCATCATCCCGACAATTTATATTTATAATATCATTGCTATATGTATTATAAATGAAATGAAAGCGAAACCATTCATCAAATATTATAAACTGAACAAGTATAAACTTTCCTCGATACCGATACCACGAAGCCGTTACAAATATCCATTGCCTTCGTCTACGGGCTCCTCAGCCCCGACTAAAAGCAATCTACGAACTCTACAGCCTCAACCGCAACACAACGGTCATAATCCACGATCAAAACATCACAACCTATTGCAATAACCGATTAACACACATTCGATAAAAATCAATAACCAACATACCACCAACGAACTAAACGGTTCAACGAAACCTCGATCATATGCATAAAACCAAATAATCCAACTCAACAAATACGAACTCATATCCACAATACAAGCCGTAACTCGATGATCACAAATAACAATCAATAACCGATCAACAAACACAACGGTTCTACAATATCCCGATTAAACACAAATCTGAATAACCAAATAAATCAAACACGAATTCAAAACCACAATACGATTCCACAATCCGAAAATCATATCAATAATCAAATTAAACCAACAAGGGTCTAACATTACCGATTCCAAATTCAATATTAAGTACGAATACAAGTTTCCTCCTTGCAAATTCATAATATAAACCAATTACCGATTATCATCATCAATCCGGACGATCCGATTAATTCAACATTATAGATAACCATATTCCAAAGGTTTCAAATAATTCAATTATCCGAATTGAACACTTGTTCAATACATATAAATTCTCAAACTCAAAAGTGAATCATAATCTTATCAAACCCGGAACCATATTCGTATTCCTATACGAATATTGTATCAAAACACATAACTTAGTTCTAGATATGAATATTCCATATTCATATCTAAAACACCAACACCTCTTAAACATGTTCATCAATTCATATAATCCAAAGTTTCTTTAAGAACACAACTAGTTCCGAAATCACATTCAAAATCTCCAATACGACATAATCCGATGTGTTCTAACATCTAAACAATCCTTATTCACAATTCAAGGTGTATATAATCATGTTCTTCAACATATACTTCTCATAACATCATGAATCGCAACAAACCACCAAGAACATCGAGAATACTACGATTTCATAATCATAACAAAATAATCAAGGCATTTGATCATCAATTCATTATCTTCCCTTCACAAAATTACCGTAATTACCAAGAATCATCACAACAATATCAATTCAATCACCATTCATACGAAAACGTGTAGAATTTCCCAAGTTCTACTCATTGAGGCATTTTATCGAACACTTAAGGTGCATAGTCCAATTCAATCATTTAACGAAGAAATACTCGAATTTGTTCAACAAAACATCAAGAGTAATGAATAATTCCGAGAATACAACAAAGTTCCATCAATATTCTGGATTAAAACGAATCAAGTCGGCCAAAACACCAAGAAACTCCAAAAATTTCCAAAACCAAGAGTTTAGCTGTTCTTACCTTCGATCTGGGTGGAAGAAGATGTAAACACGAATCGAACTTCCAAAAACTGATGCTTCATGATATCTCAGGCTCAAAACCTTCAATTCCTACTAAAAATCGCGAAGAAGGAGGAAAAATTCTGAAAAATGGTCAAATGACCCCTCACCTAGGCTTATATAGCCGAGACCTGCCGATACCCTTACGTACGTAACCGGCAGCTTCCTTACGTATGTAATCGGCCTTGAAAACAATCTGCCAAGTTTGGCCGACACCCTTACGTATGTAACCGGCACAAGCTTACGTACGTAATAGGCCCTTACGGCAGTAACCGGCCGCACCCTTACGGCCGTTATCGGCTAGTCCTTACGCCCAGCGAGTCACTGCCGACCGTGATTGGCCATCCATGCGAGTCACTGCCGACCGTGATCGGCCATCCAGCGAGTCCTCGGCCACGACTCGGCCAGCTGCCTCCTAACGTACGTAACACTTAATCCATTGCGTATGTAACACGTACGTTGACTTGCTAAGGTAATATACTCGTATTACGTACGTAATACACCCTGTATAGCGTACATAAATCCATCTGTTGACTCACCTGTCCACATGTCGATCATATCCGGATCCTGTCCGATTCCCTATGTTACGTACATAATGCCTTATGCATAACGTACGTAAAGCGTAGAATTTAGCGTACGTAAGTCCTTGAGCTTAGTGTACGTAATGGCCTTCTGTACTTGGCCAAAATCCAATTGTTCCTGTCCGACGTCTCGACATACATAATACAAACATACGGCATATTGAATATATATACTGCATCCAATACTATTCTCATATGATATACCCGATATGAAAATTAAAACAACCTGATATACGATATCCTCAAATGTAGTTATCTACCAAATATAACAATTATACAAATACGACTGTCTCAGTTCTCAATTTATTTTATCCATACTGTATAGACACCAAGCTATACAATATACCTCAAATAAAATAACGCGAAAAATTTATACTGAAAATCTGGGTATTACATACTACCTCTTTCGTCCTCGAAACTTGCAACCTGCCACAAACAACAGATCAACCCCAAATTTCCAACTCATCATGAAAACAATCAATCGTCGCCACAAGCGAATAACCAAAATAATATACTTACAGGTGCGTGAAACCGATGATCTCCCGTGATACTAGCACACGACTCCCATACGAAGTCTCAACACAACCAACACACACCAATATCACAATTCGCAATTTGAAAAGATTTCAAAAAATCTGGAAACTTCAAAAATCGATTTGACTCAAAAGTCAGAAAATTATTTTCAAAAATCGCGCTACTACCGTACCAGTAAAGCCACACAACACACACGCCCGGGTTTCAAAAAATCCAAAGCTCCGACACCATCTTCTGTAACACCTCTAAAACCATCCGGGATATTACAGCGCCGTGAGTCCCGCGCCGGAACCCACCAGGCTAAAAACCATTTCAAAAATGTTTAAAACGCCAAAAGGCCGATGACGGTAATATTTTAAATACTCAAATATTTTCAAAAGCATAGTTCTCAAATACCGTCATAAAATACCATTTGAAAATACAAGGCGAAATGCCAAATCTCGACAGTTCAAAATGTACGTTAAGCCACCCCTTAAACGTACAGACAAAATAGTTTAGGAAAAGGTTTAACGAAATAACCCAACTTCGCAACGTGCCAAAAGGCATTTTGAAATATGCACACGCAGCGGATAAAACTCAGTTCAAAATACACATTTGCAGCACAATAAAACAATCAGAAAAGAATACTCGATACTCAAAAATATACCACAACCAGTATCACCCGGGAAGCTCACCCCTTCACGACCGCTACTAGCTCGATCTCCGAGTACCTAAAAATAAGGCCCACGACGGTGTCAGTCACAATACTCAACAATGGTATCGATCACATCATCATAAATAATTACATACCAATATAATAATATAGTAAGAATACTACCGACGTAATCTTACTGCCATAACCTTACCAATCCATGGCAATTCATAACAAATTAATCCTTACCATAATCAACATTTCGCATTCTTAAATGACGAAATGAACTCAACAACAATCATCTGTACTGTATTCAAATAATTCCAAGTATCATCAAAACATCATCATAACTCATACGTGCGGAAATAATCCAATCTGTGCCAAATCCTGTCCGTCGGGTTACACAATCAAATCTCAACCTGGATAAACCAATAATACATAACATATCTGTAGATCAACTACCATATGATAATGATAACAAATCCCTAACATCGACGTACAGTCCGAATGCTCATACAATCAATAACAATGATCAACCAATACATCAACCGAGAATATCATCGACATGATAACTCCAATATGACCAACAAAGGATCAACGGTAACCGAGAGTACCCTCAACATGGTAAACTCCCAACACGATCAACAAAGATCAACAGTAACCGAGAATACCCTCAACAAGGTAGAGTCCAAATGATCAACAAAGGACCAATAATAACCGAGAATACCATCAACAAGGTAAACTCCAAATGATCAACAATAATGGATCTCAAAGAAATAACTCCGACTATCGAACATACCCCTCGGGCGTATGAACAACCAGTCGCAAACCTTCGAACATATATAATCATACATTAACTATGAACGACCAAACAATATGGCTCAAAGATGGACATCACAGTACGACCGATCCAAAAATGTGTCAGTGCATATGTCCACCCCGTATACGGAATCCAGAATATACGTGGGACAATGTACCTAATTATCCTCACGAACTACGTCTCGTATGCACGGTTCAATGTGAAAATATCAACACATGACCATAGTGTGCCCAGCTAAAAATCCTAAACAATGACCAATCGGAATGCAGATATGATTCCAGATATGTCACGATGCAATATGACAACGAAACTCAAAGAATCACATATCCAATAAGGATCAAAAGACTCACTGAAGTGAACAGAGACAAACTGACAAAGAAAAATTGACACGACTAATTGATATCCAAGACAACAATCCTGGGATCATCATCCCCGACAAATGATCAACACGATCAACGATCTGAATACAATCGGCCCTGGGATCATCATCCCTCAACGAAATAATTAATATGAATCCCAATATACGAAACATCATCGTACAACATATACAACAACTCAACATAATAATTATCTTCATAACTGAACAATACTTATATTACCTCAAAGCCGAAGATAATATACTTTCCACGAACCATACGAATAATCCCAAAATAGGTATAGTCCATTTATACCAACAAACCACCATCCCGACTGTTGTGTCGAGAATTATACTCTCCGACCGGCGATCGCCTCGTAGATCGAGCGACCTAGTCACTGCCGAGCAGCCGAGGCATAACTGCCGACCAGCGACCAGGCGACCAAGCCTTAGCCCAGCAGACAAGATGAATCGGCCAACCGAAGGTCCTAGGACAAGTCCCGCTGCCGAGCGATCGACATCAAATACGATCGTCTATCGGTACTTGGCGACCGACTCCTGGCGACCGACAAGCGGACGATCATCTCTCGGCACCTGCCGACCGACCCTTGGTGACCGACCGATGCCGACCCTCAGCGACTGGACGATGACGACCCTCAGTGACCAGCTAGAGACGACCGCATCATGCCGATAGTCATCAGTCGGCAAAGGCCGAGCCTCAGGACTAAGCCCACGTGCAAGAGCCGAGACAAGATCCGCAATTCACGGATCGTTGACCACAGCCTGTCAGCATCCGTCCACCAGCCGAAAAGCCCGCCGAAAGTTGTCAGTAGGACCGCATGTGACAGTGACTCCGGACGCGTGCTGGCTCCTCATTGGACCGTCCGGTGGCCGTAGCCTTGGACTTTAGTGCATCGCCAAAGATCTACCTTGGACTTTAGGCCGACAGCCCGTGTGATCGCCCCATTATAATATTGGCTGGCAGACGATTGCCCCATTATTATAATGGCCGGAAGGCGATCACCCACCTGAAGACAAGACTCGGCTGCCTCTATATATACATGGCTCCCTGCACTTGGACCTCTCTCGGATTTTACTCACTGAACAAGCATTCTCTGCATTCCCACGAGATTTCACACAGCACTTGGCTATCTCCAACTCTTGGCAACAGCTATCATTCGGTACTTACTTCTCCCGGCCTCTCTCATCAAGAAGACGATCGACAGGGACGAAGAACACCGAGCTTCTCTCAAGAGCCGGATTAACAGTCTTTTTACACTCATTGTATTTAGATTTCTCTCATTAATACTTGTATCCACATGTATTAATAACATCTCGCGAGAGCATTCAAGCCCGGGCCTAACAAACCCGGCAAATCTAGTGTTGATTCATATTCTCTCGGAAGTGCTCCCGCAAATTGTTGTTTGTTGTCCGTCTTCCAGCAATATTGATCTTCGGATAAATATTTTGGGCAACAACAATTGGCGCTAGAAGAAGGGGATCTAACCCTCAAATTTTTATTCCTACCATCCCAAGAACACTCACTATTCTCGGGGCATATACTTGAAGTGACACTCACTGCGCTTCAAAGAAATCTTTCAGAAATCATGTCTTCCGCCTCCGCGTCGAAGAAAGCCGCCGCCGCCGCCGATGCCTCGTTCCTGGCCCCACCCGAGCCACATCCGATGGTGGAAGGTAGCCGCCGCGGTCAGAGACGCTCGATCCCGTCCCTGGACGGCGGCCCAAGCCTCTCGCTCGATCAGCTCCGAACTAAGGAACAGATCGACGAGGTCATGGCCGTCCTACAGGAGTGACGGAGTGCTCTCGACGCGCCTCCTGCTATCACCCCCTCCGCCATCCACCGGAAGTCCAAGCGGAAGCTCAAGGCGTTACTGGCCGAGTGATCGCCAGGAGGCTCTCGTCCGCAAGAAGAGGCGCTCACCAGCCGGGGCACCTCTATTTTCGATCGCTTGGGCAGTGACCCGTCTTGGTGACCGGGGCAGTCCGGCCCCAGCTACGAGATGACGGAGTTTGAGTCCGTCACCAGGAGCTCGGCCTACCCGACTCCTGCAAAGCGCCCAGCCTGCTCGCTCCTCGCCAAATAGCCGAGGTCGGCATCAGCGAAGTCCGGAGATCGGTACACGATCGCCTCGGCTCCCGCTCCCAAAGCCGATCAGCAAGCGACCGAGCCACGGCGATGGCTGCGATGCAACGTTAGCTCGACGGCATGAAGGCGCTCCTGGAATCCAGGGCAGGCGCCATGAAGACGATCGCCGAGCCAAGCGAGCCCCTCGCGATCGACATCGAGCTCGCCCCGGTGCAGCACAAGATCGCTCCTCCACAAACACCCTTGTACGAGGGGCGATCGGACCCCCAAACACACCTGAGCAAGTTCAACATCTACATGACCGGGTGTGGGGCATCAGACGCGACCAGGTGCCGAATGTTCCCTCTGACGCTGGACGACCTCGCCCACAGGTGGTACGCCTCATTGCCGCCTCGGTCCATCGGCTCCTTTAACCAACTGGCGAACGTCTTCACAGAGTACTTCGCCGCCAAGGTCGCTCGACCGGAAGGTCCCCATCGCATGCTGCGAATCAAGCAAGGGAAAGAAGAGTCCGACTCGAACTACATCGATCGAGTAGACGAGATCATCCTCAACGGCGAGCCCGTAAGCGATGAGATGACCCTCCACGTGGTCCTAGCAGGATTCCATGGTCTTTCGCCTATGTTCAGGCATCTTACGAAGGACCAACCCACGACCTACGCGGTCTTCCGAGCTAAAGCCGCAGATTTCCTGGCCAGTCAAAGGCTTCTTCTTAGCCTAGGAGTAGCGCGATCGGCGCCCGAGCGACGACCTCCAGTCTTCCAGCCCGATCGCTATTATCCAGCAAAACCGGAGGACTCGATCGCCCCCTACAGTTCACCATCTAACATGATGGACTAAGGCACGAAATAGCCTCCACCACACATCATAAAGCCATGGTCTGGTAGTCGATGGAACCGGCTGCTTCAGCCATGCAAGGTCCCTTTCGGCCGAGATCACCCGCCCTTCGTTTAAATACGAGGCCGGCGTAGTCTGAGGGCTCTCCAAAATTAATCAGTGGATACGATCGCCCGCCCTCAAGGATCATCATCTAACTTGGTGAACCCAGAAAAAGCGACTTGCGCCACTACCCCCGTCTCAACGTACACTGTCGAGGTTCGTCATCTCCATGGCGGGCCGAGATGGAAGCAGAGCTAACAAGCCGCGGAGGTGGAGTTGATTCATCCGACGCTGCCCCGCGCAAGGACTCCTCTAGACTGAGACCGCACGCCCTTCGTTTAAATACGAGGTGAGGCGCAGCCTAACAGAGGACCCTCATAATAAAGTGAGTCACGAGACACTCAATATCTTCGCGCATCAAGACACGGTCATGGAGTCGGTCCATCGAACTCCGCGACTGTGCACGATTCCTCAAACAAGCGAAACCATCAAGTTTCCGAGGGGGATCGGCCAATGTTGTTTTTTTGCAGGTATAAGACCGAAAGATAGCTAGCCAATCGACCATGATATCCCAAGTTCGAATCTAAAGTCAGCTCAGCAAGATCGCCCGTCCTCATCTTACACGATCGCCAGCAAGAACCACCTCGCCCCATATCTTCAACATCGGAGCAAGCTGGGGGGCAATTGTTGTGTCGAGAATTATACTCTCCGACCGGCGATCGCCTCGGAGATCGAGCGACCTAGTCACTGCCGAGCATCCGAGGCAGAACTGCCGACCAGCGACCAGGCGACCAAGCCTTAGCCCAGCAGACAAGATGAATCGGCCAACCGAAGGTCCCATGACAAGTCCCGGTGCCGAGCAATCTACATCAAATACGATCGTCTCTTGGTACTTGGCGACCGACTCCTGGCGACCGACAAGCGGACGATCATCTCTCGGCACCTGCCGACCGACCCTTGGTGACCGACCGATGCCGACCCTCAGCGACTGGCCGATGATGACCCTTAGTGACCAGCTAGAGACGACCGCATCATGACGATAGTCATCCAGTCGGCAAAGGCTGAGCCTCAGGACTAAGCCCACGTGCAAGAGCCGAGACAAGATCCGCAATTCACGGATCGTTGACCACAGCCTGTCAGCATCCGTCCACCAGCCGACAAGCCCGCCGAAAGTTGTCAGTAGGACCGCATGGGACAGTGACTCCGGACGCGTGCTGGCTCCTCATTGGACCGTCCAGCTGGCTGCCGGCTGTAGCCTTGGACTTTAGGCAGACTGCCAGCATCTACCTTGGACTTTAGGCCGACAGCCCGTGTGATCGCCCCATTATAATATTAGCCGGCAGACGATCGCCCCATTATTATAATGGCCGGAAGGCGATCACCCGCCTGAAGACAAGACTCGGCTGCCTCTATATATACACGGCTCCCTGCACTTGGACCTCTCTCGGATTTTTACTCACTGAACAAGCATTCTCTGCATTCCCACGAGATTTCACACAGCACTTGGCTATCTCCAACACTTGGCAACAGCTATCATTCGGTACTTACTTCTCCCGGCCTCTCTCATCAAGAAGACGATCGGCAGGGACGAAGAACACCGAGCTTCGCTCAAGAGCCGGATTAACAAAGTCTTTTTACACTCATTGTATTTAGATTTCTCTCATTAATACTTGTATCCACGAATATTTGTATTAATAACATCTCGCGAGAGCATTCAAGCCCGGGCCTAACAAACCCGGCAAATCTAGTGTTTATTCATATTCTCTCGGAAGTGCTCCCGCAAATTGTTGTTTGTTGTCCGTCTTCCAGCAGTATTAATCTTCGGATAAATATTTTGGGCAACAACACCGATATCAATGTCGACACGGTAAAACAGTCTCGATATCCGACATTCCATATCACTGACCAAATATAACTCACATCTCCGTATTCACCAACACATTTAAACCATGTACATTACCAAGGCACAATATACAAACCATCATCCCGACAATTTATATTTATAATATCATTGCTATATGATTTATAAATGAAATGAAAGAGAAACCATTCATCAAATATTATAAACTGAACAAGTATAAACTTGCCTCGATACCGATACCACGAAGCCGTTACCAATATCCATTGCCTTCGTCTACGAGCTCCTCAGCCCCGACTAAAAGAAATCTACGAACTCTACAGCCTCAACCACAACACAACGGTCATAATCCACGATCAAAACATCACAACCTATTGCAATAACTGATTAACACACATTCGATAAAAATCAATAACCGACATACCCAACCAACGAACTCAATGGTTCAACGAAACCTTGATCATATACATAAAACCAAATAATCCAACTCAACAAATACGAACTCATATCCACAATACAAGCCATAACTAGATTATCACAAATAACAATCAATAACCGATCAACAAACACAACGGTAATACAATATCCCGATTAAACACAAATCCGAATAACCAAATCAATCAAACACGAATTCAAAACCACAATACGATTCCACAATCCGAAAATCATATCAATAATCAAATTAAACCAACAAGGGTCTAACATTACCGATTCCAAATTCAATCTTAAATACGGATACAAGTTTCCTCCTTGTAAATTCATAATATAAACCAATTACCGATTATCATCATCAATCCGGACGATCTGATTAATTCAACATTATAGATAACCATATTCCAAAGGTTTCAAATAATTCCATTATCCGAATTGAACAATTGTTCAATACGTATAAATTCTCAAACTCAAAAGTGAATCATAATCTTATCAAACCCGGAACCATATTCGTATTTCTATACGAATATTGTATCAAAACACATAACTTAGTTCTAGATATGAATATTCCATATTTATATCTAAAATACCAACACCTCTTAAACATGTTCATCAATTCATATAATCCAAAGTTTCCTTAAGTACACAAATAATTCCGAAATCACATTGAAAATATCCAATACGACATAATCCGATGTGTTCTAACATCTAAACAATCCTTATTCACAATTCAAGGTGTATATAATCATGTTCTTCAACATATACTTCTCATAACATCATGAATCGCAACAAACCACCAAGAACATCGAGAATACTACGATTCCATAATCATAACAACATAATCAAGGCATTTGATCATCAATTCATTATCTTCCCTTAACAAAATTACCGTAATTACCAAGAATCTTCACAACAATATCAATTCAATCACTATTCATACGAAAATATGTAGAATTTCCCAAGTTGTACTCATTGAGGCATTTTATCGAACACTTAAGATGCATAGTCCAATTCAATTGTTTAACGAAGAAATACTCGAATTTGTTCCACAAAACATCAAGAGTAATGAATGATTCTTAGAATACAACAAAGTTCTATCAATAATCTGGATTAAAACAAATCAAATCGGCCAAAATGCCAAGAAACTCCAAAAATTTCCAAAACCAAGAGTTTAGGTGTTCTTACCTTCGATCCGGGCGAAAGAAGATGTTAAACATGAATCGAACTTCCAAAACCTGATGCTCCATGATATCTCAGGCTCAAAACTGCCGACCGTGATCGTCCATCCCTGCGAGTCACTGCCGACCGTGATCGGCCATCCAACGAGTCCTCGACCACGACTCGGCCAGCTACCTCCTAACGTACGTAACACTTAATCCATTGCGTACGTAATACGTACGTTGACTTGCTATAGTAATATACTCGTATTATGTACATAATACACCATATATAGCATACGTAAATCCATCCGTTGACTCACCTGTCCACATCCGCTGCCGAAAGATGTCGACACAGGGCCCACCTGTCGATCAAATCCGTATCCTGTCTGATTCCCTCTGTTACGTACGTAATGCCTTATGCATAACGTACGTAAAGCGTAGAATTTAGCGTATGTAATTCCTTGAGCTTAGCGTACGTAATGGCCTTTTGTACTTGGCCAAAATCCAACTGTTCCTGTCCGACGTCTCGACATACATAATACAAACATATGGCATATTGAATATATATACTGTATCCAATAATATTCCCATATGATATACCCGATATCAAAATTAAAACAACCTGATATACGATATCCTCAAATATAGTTGTCTACCAAATACAAAAATTATACAAATACGACTGTCTCAGTTCTCAATTTATTTTATCCATACTGTATGTACACCAAGCTATACAATAAACCTCAGATAAAATAATGCGAAAAATTTATACTGAAAATCTGGGTATTACATACAGTAAATTTATATTGATTTAAAATATTTGTATAAGGTTGCTTGTGACAATGACTTCATATTTTTTGTTGTAACTATATCTTTTAACTTGCGTGTCTTCAGTGGCTCGTTCATATGACTACATTCTTGGTGAAAATTTTTTGACTTAGATGTAATTGTTAAAATATGTATGTTGTATATAGTATTTATAAGAAGATAATAATAAATCAATCAAAAGTTACATGCATCTACTTTTAGGTAATCGAGTCTACATGTTCTAGGTCAAATAAATTAATTACATGTATTTGAACATAATCTATTATACTATAAGATTCAGTCCCTATATTCAATGTGTAGTAGTGATGACACAATTTGTAGAGTTAAAATCATGTGATTGGAGGCTTAATTGTTCGACCTGAGTATTTGCGAGCATGCAAAGAGTCATGTCATTATATTTACAACCCAAAAGAATCTGAGCTATCCTTCAATCACTTACAACATAAATATCAATTGTTGTTGTTCGACTTTCTTCCTGCAGTTACAAGCAAAAACAATTCGAACCATCCTCCAAACAGTTATAACACAATTTCTTGGATCTTTGGTTGTGCTGTGAAGATTATGATGCTAAATCTTTTGTTTTATAAGGTAATAAAACCCCATTTTTTAATTCTTATTAATTTGTGTTTGATTTTACTAAAATACAATATATGTTTTTTTTAAATGTGATTTGTGATGTGGGTTTTTAATTTTGTTAGTTTATTTGATGATTTAAGGTGTTAATTTTGATGTTTACTATTTATGCATACCAAGTGTTTGTTTTTATGCATCAGTGAAAAAATTGATCCATTCATGAATAAATGGGTCGAAATCGCCACATGTAAAGCATTAAATCATTAGTTTACTTGAATTTGTTCTTGATAAAAAGCAGCGTTTGATTTGGTAAATTCTTTATAGGTTTTCATTGAAGTGAAATTTGTAAAATGAGTTTGTTTTGCAATATACGCATGTGTGTTTGATGGTTTTTCTTAACTGGATTTTGTTATTGATGTAGATATATGTTCAACAGCTGAAAAGTAGTAGAATTAAGCTTACGCATATTGAGCAGGAGCTTAAATGAGCACATCAGCAGGTCATACTATTAGCAAGTGGATCTTTGGTATTGTGTTTTTAAAGTTGTTATCTGATTATTGTCTATTAAGTTTTAAATAATCAGTTTTTTCAAGTTTTGGGGTTGGTTAAAGTAAGTGTTCGGGATTGCTTATAGCTTTCTGATGATGAGGTACTTTTTTTAAACTTTATGGTGTAATTTTTTTATGTATTTTTTGTAATGTAATGATACTGTTGTTCATATGCAGCAACTCCATTGTCGAAAAAGGGTCGTTTACTCCATCAGCAGCAGCAACAGTAATGTAATATCCAGAATTTCTACTACTGTTGTTTAATATTATTTTATCCGAGTTATATTTTACAGCGTGGAATCTGTACAGTATGGATAAAATAAATTAAAGACTGAGATGTCAGTATTGGTATAATTATCGTATTTGGTCGAAAATTGCATTTGAGGATATAATGTGTTGAGTATATGTATTCCGTATGTCGTATGTTCGTATTCTGCATGTCGAGACGTTGGACAAGAATAGCTGAAAATGGCTAAGTATAGCCTTATTTGCGCACGCTAATATTCATGCATAGAGCACGCTATCGTGCAGGTTTAGCGCACGCTACGTTCATAGGTTAGTGTACGCTAGTACATAATAGCTCAGAGGGAATCTACGTATGGACCCGGCCACTTTCGGCGCATGTGCTGACGAGGTCAACGGATGTTTGTTGTGAAGGATTAGCGCACGCTAAGGTATATTGATAGCGCACGCTAATCAGAACGGACCAAAGGAATCTTGGCTGTGTCAGGTTACTTTCGGCATGTGGGGACATGGGGGTAGGTGCAGACTGTAGCAAGTCAACTATGAGTAGCGCACGCTACATTTAAAGGGTTGTGTACGCTAAATAGAGCGTTACGTACGCTATTGAATGGGAATTACGTACGTAAATCATTGTATGAAGCAAGATAGTAGCCTCTGGATTTCGATAGCGCACGCTAACAAAGAATGTTAGCGCGCGCTTAACTGGTAACGTACGTTAAATGAAGAGGTTAGCGTACGTTAATAATGTACATTGTATATAAATGAGTAGTTGGCTGTCATTCCTCATTTCGTCCAGTCTCTTCTTGCAACCGATAGAGAGAACCTTGGGAGGACATTCGGAGTTCCTAAACACTAGGGGATGGTCCTCTTTAACAAGATTAAAAATGAAAATCATAGATTAAAGCTTTGTTCTTTAAATCATTGGCAATTCTTGGAAATGGATTCAACCTTGGAAATCAATCCACTCCTTCAAAAAGGTAATCACTCTTCATCTTTGGATTTCATTTTGGATTGAATGTTGATGTTCTTGAGTTGATGATTATTACATAAACAAGTAGATAATCATGATTATGGGATGGATTACGAGAGTATGATGATATTAATATGATTTGGGTGATTTGAAATGTGTAGTTCGTTTTCTTGAGATAAGTTGGTTAATCCTCCTTCTCCTTTGCGGATGTTGATGTCATTGATGATGATTAATCTCTGTAATGTGAGGTTAGGGAAGTGTTGTTAGGATTCTTGGTGTTCATGATCTTGATATTTGAGGAAGAAGATGATATGTGAATATATGAATTGGATTAAGAGTTGGATGATTACCTATATGTTAAAGGATATCGGATTTCGTTGTTTTGATAACTACGAACATGGTTTAGAATCACGTAGTGTTCTTGATAATCGCCATATGTTGATCGGTATCTGAAAAACATGCATCTGTACGGCATTAGCGCACGCTAAGCTTACTGCCTAGTGCGCGCTAACGGGAGCAACTTAGCGCACGCTACGTTAAGTGATTAACGTGCGCTAAGAAGGCAGAAAGTGCAGTATTTTCGTGTTGTGGTTCTGAATTCGTGCTGGTTTGAGTTAGATTGATCCGACTAGTGTTTAATCGAGATATTTTCAAGCCGTTGGGTTTGTGAATTGGTTTTATCGATTGTTGATTGTTATCGAACTTGTTGTCTATCGATTATTGTAATAGGTTGAGATTATTGATCAGTGATTATAACCGTATGTTGCGGTCGTGTTCGAGTATGTTCGTGAATTGCATGGGTCAGGGCCAAGGAGCTCGTAGACGAAGGAAATGAGATTGGTAGCGGCTTCATCATCGTCATATCGGTATTGCGGTAAGTTATTACTTGCTCAGTTTATAATATTTAATGACTGGTTTCAGTTTCATTCGTTTATAATTCGTATAGCGATGTTTATAATCATAATCACAAGAGATTTGATATGATAAATTGTATTCGAGTTTTGGGAATTAACGCATAATGTATATGATTTACATTTATTATTGGCATACTTGGTATCGAGGATACATTGTGTTATAGTCATAGACGTGAATTATCTACCGTCCGTGATATTTTAGATCGTCGAATATTCAGAACAATGGTTAGTGATGGTCTAGGTAACGAGATTGCTCTCTAAGGACTCGGGGCAAGTATTTTAATCATTTTGTCATTTGTGTCAATCATGTTGTGATACATTCATGTATCGTTGTTGTCATGCATTTGTGCACGGCTGTTGTCGTGCATTGTGTACTGTTGTTTTGTGCAGTTGTTCATTGTTGTCATATGTCCACCATGCATTGTCCCGACGGGATCATCATGGGATATCTATAGCTGTGTTCGCTGGATCGTTGGACAGGTAATGCCACCATGCGTTGGTCCGACGGGATCATCATGGGGATCTATAGCTGTGTGCGCTGGATCGTTGGATTACCATATGTGTTGTTCTTATTGTGCATATGTATATTATGGGTTGCCATAACTATACATTGTTGTTATTGAAGTGAGCATATTGACGTTGTCATATGAGTATGCATTTGTAGGTCTTGTGTTAGGACCATGTCCGTATGTTGTGTTGATCTGATCCCGGATTAGACTGACGTGATTGTCATGGTATTTCCTATCTTGAGGTATGTTCCGTATTTCCTTGGTACTTGTCTTTGAGGGACAATCGATTATCGTATTGGAATTGTCGACGTTATCCGATGGATTGAATTGGCCAGAGTTGGTATAATTTTCGTATCGGGAGTTATGATAATATTTTGAGAACCTTGGGTAATGTTGAGATACCGTACAGATATTTCGGTATTATCTTATTGTGTTGTTAAGGATACGAATCGTGGATTTTCATAAAGTTACGACGGTAAGATTACATTGGTCGTATTCTTACTTAGTATTTCCATTTATACGTAATTATTGACGTGATGTGATGGTTATCATTGTTGGTTATTATGGCTGACCCCGTCATGGGCTTTCTTTTTAGGTTCTTGGATTATCAAGCTTGTAGTGGTCGTGAAGAGATGAGCTTGCCGGAGGATACTGGCTAGGACATGTATTTGTGTATTGAGTTTCTGATCAGTTGTCGTATTCCACTGCTAGAGTATTTTAATTGTTTGTCTTTATCCGCTGCGTGAGTATTTTTAAATGGCCTTTTGGTATCTGGTAACTTAGGTTACTTTGGCAATCATTTTCTAAATCTATTTTTCGGTACGTGTAAGCGATAGCTTAACGTATGTTTTTGAACTGTTGAGTTTTGGCATTTCGGGCCTTGTGGTTTCAAATGAGATTTTACGACGGTTTTGATAAACGAGTTTTATAAAGTCTTCAAATGTTTTAAATAGATAATACCGTCGTTAGCCTCTTGGACGTTTGTAAATGTTTGCGAAAATTTCCTTCAGCCTTGTGGGTTCCATCTCGGGGCCCACGGCGCTGTAATATTCCTAGATGGCTATGGAGGTGTTACAGAATATGGTATCAGAGCTTAGGTTGTGAAAACCTAGGCAGTCCGAGTTAGGTCGTGCTTTTGTCGTGTCATTCGAGTTGTCGATTGGCAAGTGTTTGAGCCTTAGATTTTTGTTGTTCACTTAGGCTTGTGTGTTATGTGATTTACCTGTGTAGTACTAGGGTTGATGTAAACTTTTCCAATGGTATTAATGTGTTTCTTCGGATAGAGATGTGTTGTGTTCTCGAGTTCAACTGAGTTTGCAAAACGTGTGTTTTGTGAATACCTGTGTCGAGTATTTTCTTGAGTTGAGACATGTGCCAGTATCACGGGGAATCGTCAGCTTCACGATCGGTAAGTTTTTGGATTTTTGAACTGCATTGAGATTTATTGCCGAGCTAAGCAGATATGCTTTGGGATTCAGTCGAATATTATGTGTTACATTATAAGGTGACAGAGTTGGGATAGGATTGATGATCTTGAGAAGTTAGGATTTTGGGAAATCAATATGTCGGTTAAGTTTTGGAATGGAGTTGTGTACTCGAGAGAAGAAATGTGGATTGTTGAGAAGAACATGTAGTCATGTTAATTCATTTTGAGATATATGAACTGTTTTTAAGCAATTGAAAATGATACTTTTCAAAATGAATATTTTACGGATGTTTTACCCTAAATAATTTTTGGGCCGAGACCCAATAGATTTTTGAAATAGTTTTATAACTTAGGACTTGGGGTCCGAAAAAGAGTTTCCTACTTTTTAAACTTCTTGTAATGCGGAACGAGATACGGGCTGAGACCCTAATGTTTCAAAAGGCTTTTCTGTTTTCCTTAAAACTCCCGAGATTTGTAAAACACTTTATCAAACATTTATCTATCTCGTTTGTGTCTTTCGCAGTTTTGATTTACTTGTTCAAATGAAACTTCTCGAGAAGTCTTTCGCTGTGTTGATTTATTTCAATTTTTTGTCATAGCATAATTGAGGTGATCCAGAATGGGATAATGGTCGATGTTGCGAGCCATATGAGGAAAAAGAAGTTTTTAACGGAATTTATATATGGAGATTTTGGAACTCTATTGTGTGGTTTTCCCGATGGAATATCAGTTGATATTGGTGACGAGCCGAATTGGTATACAGGAGTATGGGTGTGGTCAATCATTTGCATAGTTTTCATGTTAAACTTCGAAATCGTGTGGATTTGAAGGAAACTGTTATTGAATATTTGGCACCAGCGAGCCGATTTAATTTTTCGGAAATTGATTTTGTGGTCTTACCAAAATTTATGTTTTGAGTTTTGAAATTCTTGAAAGAACTTTCGAAAATTTGTCTTCTTGACAAGACTATATTATTTCAAACTGGTTTTGAAAATGTGACTGATATACAAACGCATTTAGCGCATGGTGCATATCATGGTGAAGTTACGAGTGTGACTCATAAACTAGATATCATATCGATTGTACGAGGAAAGGAGATTCGAACTTTAGTATGGTAGTTTGGTTATCCATGGATGATCGATAGATTTATCGGAGAAGAGAAATATGCTGTGTGTTGTAGATTCATTCACAGGATGTAATTTTGGAACTTTGGATTTTGTGAAACCGGGACATATGTGCTATGTGTTGCTACCCAAAATATTATCCGGAGATAGATATTGCTGGAATGGATGGATAGAAAACAAAGTGCGAGAACACTTCCGTGGGAAAGTAAATAACACAAGATTTGCCGGGGTTGTTTGTCCCGGGCTTGAATGTTCTCGCGAGATGTTATTAATAAAAATATTTTGGGGTACAAGTATTAATGTTAGAGTACAATTACAATGCGTGTAAAGACCCTAGTTATCTTAGCTATTGAGCGTGAAGATTGCCGGAAGAACCAGAGATGAAGCTCTGTGAGTTCTTGTAACAACGTTGATGAGCTGTGACGACTGTGAGAAATCGACAGTCTCTCGAGGTGTGTATTAGCTGTATGTTCGAGATCCTGGTCTTGTGAGTCTCGTTGAATCTGTACTGCAAGGAGTTCTTGCCTCTATCGACCGTCTTCTGGATGAGAGGTGCTGAGAAGTTCTCTATTTATAGGACTGGGAGATGTTGGGCGATCGCTTTTGCTGTATTATAATAAGCGGGCAATCGTCTTTTAGCACAGGGGCTGGTCTCCTTAAAGTCTGCAGGAGTTGCTAGTAGCCAGATGTGCGGTCCAATGAGAAGTCTGCACACATGTGAGTCGATGTCACGGGCGGTCCCACCTTGTACTTTTCGGCGGGTTTGTCGGTAGGTGATAAGGTGGTGACAGGCTGTGGTCAACGATCCATGTTATGCGGCGCCTTTCGTGGATCCGCGCATGGGCGCTGCTTTGAGATCCAGTCTTCATAGACTTTGACGGACGAAGGTCTTGCTCGGGGCACAGGACGGTCGTCCTAGGTCGGGTACCAGAGTCGATCGCTAGGTGTCAAAGGCGATCGCCTTGAGAGACATTCGCTGGATACTCGAAGGTGGACTGCTATCTTCGTTTAGGCAAGTTTGCCGTAGCTTATTCGGTCGTGGACTCAGTCGCTCGGCCTTGGTGTCGATCGCTTGTGGAGTTGTATAAATCTCGACACAACAATTGCCCCCCAGCTCACTCCGATGTTGGAAATGTGGGGTGAGGTGGTTCTGTTGGCGATCGCTGAATTATGACGAGTGACTCTGTATTTTACGGAACTGGTGATCGTCATTGAGTGGTTGGTTTGGATTTGGACGACCTGGTCGGTCACTGAAATGAGCGGTAAATGACAGCGGTCATGGAAAAGTCTCCGGGGCACGTGTCGGGTTCCTGTTGGGGGAGACCGACGGTTAGTTGCGACTCCTCGTTTGGCGTGCCCTCGAAACGATGCGTCGCGGGTTTCAAGGGAGTCATTAGTTGCGACGGTTGCACTCTGAACCCTGAGATTCTCCTTAATTGCACGGAAGTCCCTGCCATCTCCTATAAAAATGCGCTGGGTTGCAGTGTAAGACCCTTATGCGCTTTTATCGGAGAAGAAGACTTTTGCTGAAGATTTTTTCTGGAGATCTAACTGCCGATCATCTATCGATTCAATCCTTGGTAAGAAAACACTCCTTTTCTCCTCTTCTTGTTTTGAGAATGTCTGGAACATCTTCTTCGCACGGAATAGGCACCACCTCCGCCGCTGGGGCTTCGACTGCTCGGCTAGGACCCTCTGCAGAATTCCATTTGGAGATGGCTGCCGAGGCTATTCGGGCCGGTATTGACCCCGCGGAAGTCGAGGCACTGCTCAATGAAGCCGACGTTGCCAGGGAGGCGGCGGTTGAGCAAAGATGCTCGCAGATGGAGAGAGATTCGGCGGTGAGGTCCTACTGGGAGCAGCATAGTGACTTTGGTCAGGCCTATCTGGCTTTCGCTGTAATCATGGAGAGGTTGGCTGGTTCGCCTCCTAAATTCAATTACCGGGAGTATTCGACCGCTCATCCTTATCAACCTGCTAAGCGATCGCTGTTTCGGGCTGCGCAGCGATCTCTATGGTCCCTTGGCCAGATAAGTAGCTCGGCAACCAGGAAGGACCTGGCCGTCTGGAGGACGAGGTTTCATGTCCCTTCAGATGTAGATCTTTTTGTGCCGGCCGAGAATGAACGAGCCGATCAGCCTCCGGAGGGCATGGTCGCCGTGAACGAAGCAATCATGGAGGCTGGGCTGCAGTTTTCTTTGTCGTTCTCCGTCTCCCATTTGCTGGAGGCTTGGAACGTGGCGCCGCTCCAGTTGACGCCGAATGCCTGGCTCCAGATCATTTACGCTCTCACCTTGTTCGGCGGTCATCGACTTTACCGCCTTCTTTCGCCATTGGAGATGAACCACCTGTTCAAGTTAACGGCTCAGAAAGGGTCAGTCGGAGGCTATCACAGTCAAGGCCGATCCGGTCGGGTGATCCTCGCAGTCCCGAACAAGGTGCGGGGTGACCCGACGATGTGGTTCTGGGTCGGCGGTTCATGGAAGGCATTAGCAAGCAATAATTCCACGGACGAGCCGAATATTTCCACTAGCTTTCAGGAGAGGAATCCGGGTAAGGGTTCTGACTCTCCCTTTGTTCGGATATATTCTGAACTGATCTAATTTGTTTTTCCTTTTGCAGGTTTCCATATTCCGACAATCGACGAGCTTCCTTTCGACTTTTTGGTCGTCTGGGAGCGGATACGAAGTTTGCCGGACGACGACTTAGATGCTTGCCGGACCAACAAGGAGAGCCGTTGGCTGTCTGCTCGGCTATTCTATTTTCCACGACATCTCTCGGTCTCAGGTATGATTTTATGCGGTCTCCAATTGCTTGGCGATCGTTCTGTTTGGAGAGTGTGTCTGATCGTGATTTGATTGTTCTTTATTGCAGAAGTCCACTTTCCTCATTTCTTGGAGCCTCCAGCGGAGATAGCCATGTCGAATCCCGGAGTTCTGAGCCGTCTTCACCAGAAGAAGTCATCTCGGGCTCCTCCTGTGGCGTTGCCTCTTGTCCCGGAGGTGGGACCTCACGTAGAGCCGATCGTGGCGGAGGAGGAAGATCGGGAGGAGGGGCTCCGGATGAACCCCAAACGGTAGAGGTCGGGAGAAACTCCAGTTTCTGCCCCCGCCGGTGAGGTGCCGATCGCCGCGCCTCCGATCACCGCAGTCCCCCCGGTGGATGAGCCTACGCCCTCTGCGGCTTTCTTGCGATAGATGGCGATCGCTGAGGCTGAGACCCCTCGCGGAAAACCATACTTTGGTCTCGACCCCGGGAGAGCCGAGAGGTAGACTTTGGTTGTTTGTTGAATTTCACCACTTGCGTGGGAGATGTGCTAACTTTTTGTTGTTTGATGCAGGATCCGTAGCACTAACCCATCTTGACCGCCGATGGTGCTGGATTTCCTCGCGAGCCGTTCTACTCGCGCGGCCTGCGATGTCCCACTGTACGTCAACCGGGTCGTTTCTGCTTTGCCGAAGGCCTGGATGACGGACTTAGATGCGATCGCTCGCCAGCGATCCGGGAATGCAATGCAAGATGCTTTCGCTCTCTCCCTCCATGCGGCGACGATGGCTGCCCAGGCTGTGCAGGAGTTCGAGGGCCATCCTTCTACTACACGTCTGCAGGCGAACCTCGAGGCCGCTCGGAAAGAGAACGCCGCGTTCGCCGACAGGATTGTGGCTATGGAGAAGGACTCCCTGGATGCAGCTAAGCGGGCGAGTCTGTAGGTCACAAGTCGTCCAGGTACAAGTCTAGAGGGGGGGTGAATAGACTTGTAGAAACTCTTAAACTCTTTTTCACGAAGAGTGAGTTTCTTCAGCTGATAGTTAAACAAATGACTTGGAGTCGTTTGTTCTTAGATATATGCGGAAGTCAGCTGATGACGAATAGAAAGCAACTTAATGAAACACTTAACAATGAATGCAGCAGTTAGGGTATGATGCACTGAAACAGTAAATAACACAGGCAATTATAGTGGTCTCAGAGGTGGGGTAATCCTCTACTAATCCACTTTTCTCCAAACCAGTTGGCGATGAATTCACTATAATTTTCAACCAGTGATAAATATTATAGTGATTCAAACCACACTACAACAGCTTCCAACCAGTGGAAATCCATGCCGTTGTACACACTTGACTGCCTTGCACCTCTTTATCCTCGATCCTCGGATACCTTTCCAATCTCTTACTTCAACTAGTGAAGTACCCCGTACTCAGAATTTATAGACAAGAGTTTTTTGTCTTCTCCAACTAAGAGCTTCCTTAAGTATGAACTTTTAGAACTGCTCTTTTCACGATGCTATTGATTGCTTTAGATTGCTTGATTGCTTTGATCGCTTGAAAGTATGTTCGCATCGGTAGTTGCTCAGTTTCAAATCTTCGGATATATATAGGTCACTATCTCTGAACTTTTTCCTTGTAGCCGTTGCAAATCTTTTGAACAAATCCGTCCGTTGGAGGGAGACTTCATTGTTTAATCTTTCTGAACGTTGCAAGGCTGGATTCCCATTATTTTATTTTATCTTCCGACCGTTGTGAAGACTTCTGCATGTGAGCGCCGAATCTTTTGAATATAAAACGATTAAAGTCTTCAAGGTGGGTCTGGATGATTTATTTTAAATCATATCTCTTGCGGGAATCACTCCAATTTGTCTCTTCACGTTGCATGTGAGCTTTCCGTAATACTTGACTTTTCAACGCATGCTGACATGGACTTGGAGTACTTGGCTGCCTTCGAGTAGGCTGATATGCAGCTAATATCTCTGCAGACAGGTCCTCTCGGCTGTTCACTGTTTGTGACTTATCTGATCAGGTGACTTTCGTGAGGTACCTTGGCTGCAGTCTGGTCAAACTTCTATGATAAATTTTGTTGACCAGAGCTACTCTGACTGGACTCGGCTGATCCTCTCTGATGGACTTAGTTGTACTCAGTACTTAACTGATTTTCAGCCTAACTAATTTTTGGCCTATAGAAGATACTCATTTGGTTCTTCTTTACATTAAGCCAAGTTTTATACTTAACATATTTTGGCCTATGGAAGATACTCATCTGGTTCTTCCTTACATTTTGCCAAGTAATAAATATTTGATTTTATATTAATGACATCATCAAAATCTAACAAGTATTCCTAACAAATTCCCCCTATTTTGATGATGGAAAAACTTTAAGTAAGTAATCAAATGACCAAGTCTGCACTTAAGTGCAAGACACAAACTAAAATCAGTCTAATATTGAGACAACTGGAAATTGTCATTCAACGGACTGTTATAAAATTTTCTGACTTGATTATGATTGAAATTTACAAGAAAGTTTTTACAGGTACAGAAAATAAAATTACAAGCACAAAGTCATCTGCCTCTTCCTCTGCCTCTGCGAATAGGCTGTTTGGCAGGTCTGAATGTTTTGGCTCCAATTGGTCTAATCTTGAATGGAGCGAGACCATATTTCCTCTTCACAACAAGAGCTGCAAAGTCTTGTTCTTGCTGTGATGTAAATCTATTCTCAAGGCATAACTGCTTGATTTCTTGTTGAAGCTGTAGCTCATCCAGCTCATTGTCCAGACGGGTTGGCGCTTCCTCTGCTCTGAATGATGGAATCATAGGATAAGCGTTTAGTTCCTTAGCCTTCTTCTTCAGAATGGTCCAGAGTTTTGGGTAAGCTTCTTCCATGAAATTGATGAAGGTCTGCTGCGGGGAGAGATTATCATCCTGGAGTAATTCCCAGACGTAATAATCTCTGATGAATTTCTTCTTAGCAGCTCCCCACATGGGCAGGGCTTCATATGGAATAAAGTCCTCAACATACCACAGCTCCTTCCCTTCCCATTCTAGAGTAGGCCCAAAACCTCCTCTAGTCCTCCTTCTCTTTCCTTCAGGCTGGTCAGCCTGGTCATCTGGATCCACAGCTTCCTTCCTCTTCAGACTTGAGGGTCCTTCAATTTGAAGAACATCTTGCTTCTTCTTTGACCTTATCTCTCTCTCTTCCCCCTGAACTCTCTCTTCCCCCTTTTTGCCAGCATCAACAAGAGTAGTTAATTGCTGCTCCATTTTGCTCATCCAATCAGACATGCCTAATGGAATTCTGTTGTTGGTAGGGGGAGGGGGCTGAGGAATCTCTCTCTGCAGAAGAGTGTCTATATTGGCATTGATTGACTGAAGGTCAGGAGTGACCTGAGACGATAGCAGCTCTCCAATTGTATCTTTGACGATTTGCCTGATCAGCTCAGTCATGGTAGGAGATATCTGAGCTGATGGAGAGTGCTCTCCTGATCCTTCTGCAAAAGAGCCACTAGACTGCAGGCTCCTGTCTGCATCTGGTAGGTCAGAGGGGGTTTTCTCCGGGGTCCCTGACCTGGAGTCTTCAGCCAGCTCTAGTCTAGGCTGGTGTACCGGGCAGGTACCGCAGTCCTATCTGCAGCTTCGTGAATAGGCTCTGGCTCCGGCTCTGGCTCCTTTTCTTCTTCTCTCTCTTCCTCTTTTCCGTGATCGTCCTCTTTCTCTTCTTCTGCCTTTTCTCCAGAATTTCCTTTTCCTTCCTCCTCATCTTTTTCTTTTTCATTTTCTTTTTCTGCTCCTGCATCTCCTCCATCATCATCATCATTGTCATCATCAATATCATCATCATTGTTATCATCATCCTTCTCCTCTTCTCCTCCTTCACCATCATCATCCTTCTCATCCTCACCCTCATTTTCATCTTTTTCTTGATCTACCTCTTCTCTTTCTTCTTCATCTCCTTCATCATCCAACTCTTCTGTCTTCTCAATTTCTTCTGGCTGTTTTTCAACTAGAATATTTTCTTCTGTTTTTCTCTCTTCTTCTTCTTCTTCAACCACCAAATCAATAATTTCATTTTTTACTTCTCCATCTACTTCCTCAATTCTAATCTCTTTTTCAACTTCCTCCTCCTCCTCCTCCTCTCCAAAAGAACCATCAAAAATGCTAAGCATGATAGAATGGATAAATTGGTCCATGTTTGTTTTAAAATGGGACATGAACCAATTATCCTGGAGTATTAATACTAAATCTGATTCTTTGCAAAAGTGAATCAGAACCTCCTCAGTGGCTTGGGGATATTCCCAACCACTAGTTGCAATGTAGGTGTGAAGGTTTGTAAAAGTCAAAGTCTTGAACAACTGGGCTGCTCTCCCAGTGCCTCCGACTTTCTTCACCTTATCGTGGTCCATATGACCAAGCCTTTTATTGGTACAGAAGAGATCCAATGAGTCCTCTGTAGTGGGTTGAGTCCACTGATATGCCTGCCTCGTCTGCATCCAGGTGAGTACTTGTGCTCATTGGAATTCTTGCGGGCTTGGCTGATTCCATTCCATATCTTTTGATAAGATCTCTGGTATACTTTGCTTGGTTGATGAAAATTCCTTTTTCCATCTACTTAACTTGTTGTCCGAGAAAGAAGTAAAGCTTTCCCATCATGCTCATCTCAAATTCTCCCTGCATGAGTTTGGAGAATTTCTCGCATAGCTCTGGATTGGTTGACCCGAATATGATGTCATCCACATAAATCTGGACTATTAATATGTGGCCTTCGTGCTCCACTCTGAATAGGGTCTTGTCCACTTTCCCTTTGCAAAATCCATTTTTCTCAAGAAACACAGACAGTGTTTCATACCATACTCTTGGTGCTTGCTTGAGTCCATACAGAGCCTTCAACAGCTTATACACTTTGTCTCCTTTGACAAAACCTGGGGGTTGCTCTACATAGACTTCTTCTTCTAGAATTCCATTCATAAAAGCACTCTTTACATCCATATGATATACTTCAAAGTCCTTGTATGCAGCGTATGCAAGGAATAGTCTGATGGCCTCTAATCTTGCAACAGGTGCATAGGTTTCATCAAAATCTATTCCCTCACACTGTGCATAACCTTTTGCTACAAGTCTGGCTTTATTCCTAACAACAGCTCCATCTTCATCACTCTTGTTTTTATACACCCATTTAGTGCCAATAACTTTCTTGTGATAGGTCTGTCTGTTAGTTCACAAACCTTGTTTCTTTCCATCTGCTCCAATTCCTCTTGCATGGCATTAATCCATGAATAATCTTCCAAGGCTTGTTCTGTAGTCTTGGGTTCAATTTGCGACATAAAACATGAGAACATCGCCATTCCTGCTGGTAGGGTTGACTGTCTCGTTTTGACTCCATCAGTCAACTTTCCAATTATTTGTTGGATTGGGTGATCCTTGAGCCATTTGGGGATATCGTCATCTTCTGGGTTTGTTCCCCCTGTTGGATTGCCCTGGTGGTTATCTGCATCAGCTGGGTTCTGGTCTGCAACTGGATCAGCTACCGCCTTGTCATCTGCAGGTTGGTTCTGATCTGCAGATGAGTCTTTGTCAGCTCCGGTGAGACTTCTTCAAAGCAAGCTGGATCGGATAGGTTTGGTGATCTGTCGATCTGCGGTTGGGTCTTCGCACTGCGGTTGGGTTATCAGGTGGTCTGCAGTGAGTCCACCATTCCAGTGTCATGTATAATGACTTCTTCAAGGGTTGCCGACTTGAGCTTGTTCTCAATTAGCTCAACTTGTTTCTGTACTCAACGGTAGATTCATCAAAAACAACATGGGGTGTTTCCTCCACAACTAGGGTTCTTTTATTAAAAACTCTATATGCCTTGCTTCTTTGGGAATATCCCATGAAGAGACCGTCATCAGTTTTAGCATCGAAGGCATTTAGCTGTGTTTTACCGTTGTTGTGGATGAAACACTTACAACCAAAAACATGAAAGTAAGCAACAGTAGGAGTTCTATTATTCCAAACCTCATAGGGAGTTTTGCCATGTCTCCCTACTATCATACTCCTGTTCTGGGTGTGACAGTGTGTTGGCGACTTGACCCGAGAACCTTTTAGGTAGGTGCCTTACGCAATCATGGACCTTCTTTGCTTCCTTGAGTTCTGTTCCTTCTTTCAGCAACACCATTCTGCTGGGGCTTCCTGGCTGCAGAGAGCTCATGCTGGATCCCATTCTGATCGCTGTAATCAGTTATCGCCTTGTTGAGAAACTCTCCTCCTCTATCTGATCTGATCTTGATTATGGAGAGGGATTTCTCATTCTGGATCCTTCTCAGCAGCTCAGGTAACTTGGTCAGGGTTTCACTTTTCTTGTATAGGAAGATAATCCAAGTGTACCTTGAATAATCATCTACTATTACAAGTGCATGCTTCCGGCCGCTCAAAGTCCTTGGCTTGATAAAACCAAATAGATCCATGTGGAGTAGATCTAAGATCCTTGTTGTGAGCGTTGTAGGCTGAACTGGCTTGAACGATGCCTTGGTCTGCTTTCCCTTCTGACATGCATCACAGAGTGCTTCCTTTTTGAATGCTTCATTTGGAAGTCCTCTGACCAGCTTCTGAGAGCTAATCTTGTCGATGGCTTTGAAGTTCAGGTGACATAGTCTTTTGTGCCACAGCCATCCATTCTCAGCTACTGTCTTGGATAGAAAACAGGAGTTAGGTGTTCCTGTGTTCCAATCAATCATGTAGACATCTCTTCTTCGGAAACCTTGTAGCTTTATTTCTCCAGATAAGATGTCTATCACCATACACTTCAAGATGGTGAATACTACAAGGTTCTTCTCGTCACAGAACTGGCTTATGCTCAGGAGGTTGTACTTGAGCCCTTTGACATAATGGACTTTGGATATCACAATGTTTCCTCGGTGCAGCTCTCCAAAGCCTTTTGTCTGTCCTCTAGAGCTATCTCCAAAGGTTACATCGGGACCTCTTTCTTTGATGTATTTGGTCAGCATCTTCTTGTTCCCGGTCATATGCCTCGAGCATCCAGAGTCTACAAACCATTCTTCACCTCCAAAATTTGAGCTTGAGGAGATGTGGTTGTAGTCCTTCCACCTTTTACGCAATTAAACAAGCGAGATTTAGGTACCCAAATTTGTGTGGGTCCTTTGGGGTTAGTGGTTTCTGGAGAATTGATTTCTCCTTGGATTATAGAAATTGTTATTATTATTATTATAACCCTTATAAGGTGTCTGTGGTCGAGGTCTGAATCTCCTGGTTGGATTGTATACCGGATATTCCTCAAAATTTTGATAGTGTGGGCCATTTCTAAATTTAGGCTGAGACCATTTATTAAATCTTTGTGGTCTACACACTTGTTCATTTTGGTAATTAGGATAACCTTGAGGTTTCCATCTGCCCCTCCCATTATGAAATCTGTTTTTAGGGAGTCGTTGGTAATAGTGGGCTTGTTGTCTCATTTCTTGCTTTTGCAGGCCTTTGCCTAGTCGCTGTCTAGGTGGTATGCAGTGTAACTTCGATTGCGGCTAGGCATTTGACTTGGCTGTTGCCTATTTTTGAATATCGGTTTATATACATGCTCAGCAGTCGAAACAATTGTTTCTCCCTTGATAAACTTGGTTTCATAACTAGAGGGAGTGTGAGAATCATATCCAAGGCCTGATTTGGTATATAGTGACCTTTTATAAGTACACAATTCTCCCAGAGTTGAAGACGCCTTCAGGGAGGTTATTTCCTGTGCTCGAGTCTTATTTATCCGAGCCGACTTAGTAAACTCGGCTTTGGCATCGGCAAGCTGCGGCTGATTTTTCTTTAAGTAAAATGGTTAGTCGATCTATCTCAATTTGTATTAACATTTGCCTTGTTTTTAAAGTCACCGTAGTTGTCTCAACCTTATTCGAGATCTAAGTGAGTTTTTGAAATCATTTTTCACGCTATTCTCATCTTGTAGCTGAGTCTTCTCTGCTGATACAGCTTGGTGTGCAGATTTGAGTGTTTCAAAATCTTTAAATAACTGATTTACCGATTCATGTAGATCCATATCTTGTGACATGGCTGAGCTATTATTAGAACCGGTGGGTTTAGAAGTTACCTCTTCATCAGCTAGGTTTGCCATCAGGCAGTCATACTCCTCGTCTTCATCAGAAAAGAATCCGCTGCTCGATTCGACATGCTCCTGGTCTTCTCCGATGAGGGCCTTTCTTCTATCTTCCTTTCTGCCCACCTCCTTCTTGGTTTCATCCTTCTTGAGCTCGGGACAATCCATTTGGATGTGTCCTATTTTGTGACAGTTGTAGCATTCTACTTTCCAGCTTCCAGCCTTCTGGTTCCTTCTTGGATTCTCCTTATAATTTTTCTTATACTTGGAGTAGTTCTTTCTGAAATTGCTGAACCGTTGCATTATGAACGCCATTTCTTCCTCAAAATCTAGTGGATTTGGAGGTTTCACATCAGATAGGCTCTTGGCATGGGACTTGGCTGCAAATGCGATTCCCTTATCTGCAGGCTCAGTTGAGGATGAACTTGGAAGCTCGAACTCATAGGCCTTCAGATCAGAGAACAGCTCCTGAATCTTTATCTTATTCAGGTCCTTGGACTCTCTCATGGCCACAGCCTTCATGCTCCATTTGGGGTTGAGAGATCTGAGAACATTTAGTGCCATTTCCCTGTTGCCATAGGTTTTGCCCAGGGAGTAGATCTCATTTATAATCTCAGTGAACCTTGTGTCCACTTGATCTATGGATTCACCATTCTTCATTTTAAAGTTGTCAAATTTTTGGATAGCAATTGACAGCTTGTTTTCCTTGATCAGCTCTGTTCCTTCACACATTAGGTCTAAAGTGTCCCAGATATCTTAGTCATTCATACAGTTCTTGATCTTGACCATGTTGGATGTGTCCAGAGTATGATATAACACATCTCTGGCCCGGTTATCAAGATTGGCCAGCTTTGTTTCTTCGGGAGTCAGCTCCGTCCTCTTCTTAGGAATCTTCTCTGGCCTCCCAGCTGCGATCTCCTCTGCTGTGTTGTCCTTCTCAAAGATGAATGGACCGTCTTCAATGATGCACCACATGTCATCATGAATTGAAGATAAGTGTTCCTGCATCCTTATCTTCCACATATCATACTCGTCAACTGAAAACACATGGAGTCTAGAGTGCATGTGTTCCATTATAAAGTGAGAGTAAAGATATATATATCTAATATAGATATGGTTCGTGAAATAAATGAACCAACCTGTCTCTGATACCACTTGTAGGTCACACGTCGTCCAGGTACAAGTCTAGAGGGGGGGTGAATAGACTTGTAGAAACTCTTAAACTCTTTTTCACGAAGAGTGAGTTTCTTCAGCTGATAGTTAAACAAATGACTTGGAGTCGTTTGTTCTTAGATATATGCGGAAGTCAGCTGATGATGAATAGAAAGCAACTTAATGAAACACTTAACAATGAATGCAGCAGTTAGGGTATGATGCACTGAAACAGTAAATAACACAGGCAATTATAGTGGTCTCAGAGGTGGGGTAATCCTCTACTAATCCACTTTTCTCCAAACCAGTTGGAGATGAATTCACTATAATTTTCAACCAGTGATAAATATTATAGTGATTCAAACCACACTACAACAGCTTCCAACCAGTGGAAATCTGTTCCGTTGTACACACTTGACTGCCTTGCACCTCTTGATCCTCGATCCTCGGATGCCTTTCCAGTCTCTTACTTCAACCAGTGAAGTACCCGTACTGAATTTATAGACAAGAGTTTTTTGTCTTCTCCAACTAAGAGCTTCCTTAAGTATGAACTTTTAGAACTGCTCTTTTCACGATGCTATTGATTGCTTTAGATTGCTTGATTGCTTTGATCGCTTGAAAGTATGTTCGCACCGGTAGTTGCTCAGTTTCAAATCTTCGGATATATATAGGTCACGATCTCTGAGCTTTTTCCTTGTAGCCGTTGCAAATCTTTTGAACAAATCCGTCCGTTGGAGGGAGACTTCATTGTTTAATCTTTACGAACGTTGCAAGGTGGATTCCCATTATTTTATTTTATCTTCCGACGTTGTGAAGACTTATGCATGTGAGCGCCGAATCTTTTGAATATAAAACGATTAAAGTCTTCAAGGTGGGTCTGGATGATTTATTTTAAATCATATCTCTTGCGGGAATCACTCCAATTTGTCTCTTCACGTTGCATGTGAGCTTTCCGTAATACTTGACTTTTCAACGCATGCTGACGTGGACTTGGAGTACTTGGCTCCCTTCGAGTAGGCTGATATGCAGCTAATATCTCTGTGACAGTCCTCTCGGTACATTCCTTGTTGTGACTTATCGATCGGGTGACTTCCCGAGGTACCTTGGGCTGATCTGGTCAAACTTCTCGATAAATTTTGTTGACGAGCTACTCGATTTGGACTCGGTGATCCTCTCGATGGACGAGTCGTACTCGACTTAGCCGATTTTCAGCCTAACTAATTTTTGTCCTACAGAAGATACTCATTTGGTTCTTCTTTACATTAAGCCAAGTTTTATACTTAACATATTTTGGCTATGGAAGATACTCATTTGGTTCTTCCTTACATTTTACCAAGTAATAAACATTTGATTTTATATTAATGACATCATCAAAATCTAACAAGTATTCCTAACAGAGTCATGACCTTGAGCTGATGAGAGAGAATTATGAGTGAGCCCGTGCGACGATCGACCGATATCGGGATCAGATGACAGATGCCCGACGGTTGCATGCGGACACTGAGAAGGAGGCCGAGCAGCTGAAGGTGACTGTCGCTCGGCTGACTAGCGAGCTGGCGGCATTGAGGGGAGAGACAGTCGCTAAGGAGGCCGAGCTTCAAGGTGCGCAAGAGGTGATGGCGGAGCTAAAAGGGAAGCTAGGGGCGACCGAGGCCAATCCCTTTCTTAACGTGGAGTTCGTCAGTGAGTTTGCCTATTATATGGCATTCGCTGACTCGCTCCGAGATGCTAAGAATGGAGGGTTGGAGGTCGGCCATCTTGCTGAAAACTTCAAGGCTTATGCATTGGATCATCCTCTCCATCCTACTTTCTCCGTGCCGATCTTAGACCTCTCGAAAATCGGTGTGGACTTGAGCTGGTATCCGACTCTGGCGAACCTTGTTTATCCTGACGCTCCGGAGGACAGGGAGGCCGCTCTGGAAGCTGGCGAAGGGTCACGGGCCTATCCGTAGGTTGAAGACGAAGGCCAGGCAGGGGCATAAGGCTCCTCGTTCTTATTGTTTTAGCTCTTTTGCCTTGTCATTTTGTAGCTTTCTCTTGTAATACTTAGGCCTTCGAGCGACCGCGTATGTACTCCGATATTTCAAGTAATGAAATGAATGTTTGTTTCTCCGATTTATTACTTGAATGATTGCTTTTCTGAGTCCTTGCATGACTTCGTACAAATGTGTGAGGAGAGATTGTTGCGTGTGTAGCTCCAAGTGAATTGATAAACTCATATAAATAACTTTTACAACAAATTCGATCACTGCACAAACATCTGAAAAATGCCGATCTCTGTATGTAATTGAATAGGGACGATCGTCGTATAAATAGCTCCACACTCTTCCCCCTTGATTTGGTTCACTTAGTGAAAGTAAGGGGACGAAAATAAATAGTTGAGTGAGCGGTCTTCAATTTTTTCGAATCCTCGAAAGGCCGTCCATCTCGGTCTTGAGGACCCGTGCACGATCGCGGAGTTCGATGGACCGACCTCCACGACCGTGTCTTATGCGCGAGTGACATTCCGTCTGATGGCTAAGTTCTCGTGACTCACTTAATTGGTAGGGTCCTCCGAAGGCTGCGCCTCGCCTCATATTTAAACGAAGGGCGTGCGGTCTTGGTATGGAAGATTCCTTGCGCGGGGCGTCGTCGGATTAATCAACTCCATGTCCTCGGCTTGTTAGCTCTTCTTCTACCTCGGTCCGCCATTAAGATGGTTACCCTCGACGGTATACGTTGAAATGAGGGGAGGGACGCGTCGCATTGTCCGAGAAGGACCCACCACGTTAAGTGATGGACCTTTGAGGGCGGGCGAACGTGTCCACAGATTAGTTTTGGAGGGCCCTCAGACTCGCCGGCCTCGTATTTAAACGAAGGGCGGGCGATCGTGGCCCAAAGGGACCTTGCATGGGCACAGAGAACGGTTCCATCGTCCCCCACGACCATGGCGACACTCTTCTACCTCGGACCATCAAGTCGGATGACAATCCTCGACGGTATACGTTGTGTAAGGGGAGGAGATCGCCTGCCTAGGTTCTTCATTGTTGATGATGAACTTTAGAGGGCGAGCGAGTAATCCTCTGATTTGTTTTGGAGAGTCCTTCGGCTACGCCCGCCTCGTATTTAAACAAAGGGCGAGCGATCGGAGCCCAAAGGTACCTTGCATGGACGGATCATCGGTTTAATCGATTTTCGCGACCATAGCGGCACTCTTCTAGCTCGAACCATTATGTCAGATGATGATCCTCAACGGTATACGTTGTGCTAGGGGAGGCGATCGCTGCCTAGGTCCATCATGTCGATGACGAACTTTAGAGGGCGAGCGAGTCATCCTCTTTTTTAAAGCATTTGCGTAGGCAGTAGCCTTTGGTTTGATGAGGCGGGAAATCGGGGAGAGACATCCGAAGTTCCCTTCTCTTGATTGAAGCATGTAGATACGGTCGTCGAGTTTGCTCGAGGGGTCGGCTCGCATGAGCTTTTCAGCCTGTTCGCGTTCGACTCGGGCGACCGTGTTGGGAGAATGGAGAGGCTCCGGCTATGCCAATAAGCTGTCCAACTTGCCTTCTTCGAATAATCTCCAGAGTTGTTTGAGGAGGTCGCGGCATTGGTTGGTGCTGTGGCCGGGACTCTTGTGGTAGGCACAATATTGATTGTGGTCCAGGTGACCGTGGTCCCTTATTGCCTTTGGCTTGTTCAGCGGTTCGCGCACCTTGATGGCGTACAAAATGTGGGCCGGAGTTCGGTTGAACTTGTGGAGGAGATGGATTTCGACATCCTTGAAGGCCTTGAGATCGCCGGATGGCTTGGCGACCGTCTTTTTGGTTTTGGTGATCGCCGTTTTCCGGACAGGAGGTTGCATTCCCTCGCCTAGGTGGATGGTGAGTAGCCTTTGCCTGGCCAGAAAGTTGGCAGCCTTAGCGCGGAAGATCGCATAGGTTGGGGGGATGTCCTTCGTGAGATGTCTAAACCTGGGTGAATGACCGTAGAATCCCCCTAGGACCGAGTAGAGAGCGAGCTCGTCGCTGATGGGCTCGCCGGTGAGGACTATTTCATCCACCCGGTTGATGTAATCTGCGTCGGATTCGTCTTCCCCCTGCCTGATTTTCATCATGTGGTGGGGGACTTCTAGTCTGGCGACCTTGGCGGGAAGTATGACGTGAAGTCACTCGCCAGTTTCTCAAAGGAGATGATCGATCGCGGTGGTAGTGAGATGTACCACCTATGGGCCAGCTCGCCCAATGTTAACAGGAAGATTCGTCATTTGGTTGCATCTGATGCCCCACACCCGGTCATGTAAATCCGAAACTTACTTAGGTGGGTCTCGGGGTCCGATCTCCCTTCATATAGAGGTGTTTTGGGAGGAGCGATCCTCGGTTGTACAGGGGCGAGCTCGATGTGGACCGCGAGTGGCTCGGTCGGTCCGATGATCTTTCTGCTGGTGCTTGCCCCAGTGTCCAAGAGTGCTTTCATCTCTTCGAGCTGGCGTTGCATAGCGGCCATCGCTGCGGCCTGGCTGCTCGCGGCTAGGCGCTCGGAGCGGGAGCCGAGGCGATCAAGTACTGACCCCCTAGCGTTCGGAGCGGGAGTCAGACGGCTGACCTGTGTTCGGCTGGTAGTTGGGTATGCCGAACTCCTGGTGACGGACTCGGATTCCGTCGTCTCGTGGTTGGGGCCAGAATGCCCCGGTCGCCATGATGGGTCGCTTTCCAAGCGACTGAATATGGAACCGTCCGGCCGTGCGAGAGCCTTTTCTCGCGAATCGGGGATTTCTGACGATCGCTCACCCAATAACCCTTTGAACTTCCGTTTGCCCACGCGGCGGATGGCCGAGGGAGTTATTGCAGGCGCCGGGCATGCTCTCCGTCGCTCCTTTAGGATGGCCATAGCCTCCTCGATTTGTTCCGCGGTTTGGAACTAGTCGAGTGAGAGGCTGGGGCCACCCCTCAGGTGCGGGATTGTGAGTCTCGCGTTGCCGCGGCTTCCCTCTGCCATCGGCTGGGGCTTGGATTGAACCGGGATATGGTGTCCGGTAGTTTGGAGAGCGGCGCTCTTCGATGTAGTGGTGGACGTCATGATTCTGAAGGCTTTCTTTGAAGCGCAGTAATTATCACTTCATGTATATGCCCCGAGAACAGTGAGTGTTCTTCGGGATGGTAGGAATAGAAATGAAGGGTTAGATACCCCTCCTTCTAGCACCAATTGTTGCTACCCAAAATATTATCCGGAGATAGATATTTCTCGAATGGATGGATAACAAACAAAGTGCGAGAACACTTCCGTGGGAAAGTAAATAACACAAGATTTGTCGGGGTTGTTAGTCCCGGACTTGAATGCTCTCGCGAGATGTTATTAATACAAATATTCCGGGGTACAAGTATTAATGTTAGAGTACAATTACAATGCGTGTAAAGACCCTAGTTATCTTAGCTATAGAGCGTGAAGATTGCCGTAAGAACCAGATATGAAGCTCTGTGAGTTCTTGTAACAACATTGATGAGCTGTGACGACCGTGAGAAATCGACAGTCTCTCACGGTGTGTAATAGCTGTATGTTCGAGCTCCTGGGCTTGTGAGTCTCGTTGAATCTGTACTGCAAGGAGTTCTCGCCTCTGCCGACCGTCTTCTGGATGAGAGGTGCTGAGAGAGAAATCCTGAGGTAGATTCAAGAGAGGAAACCGAGAGCCCGGGAGAATGTATGTATTTGAGCGTTTTCTCTGAACTCAGAGGAGAACCTTTGTGGATTTTTTTCGGAATGATTTTCCAACTGATAGGAATGAATTGCCAACCTTTTTCCAGTTGCTGGAAGTTCTCTATTTATAGGACTAGGAGATGTTGGACGATCGGTTTTGCTGTATTATAATAAGCGGGCGATCGTCTTTTAGCACATGGTCTGGTCTCCTTAAAGTTTGCAAGAGTTGCTGGTAGCCAGCTGTGCGGTCCAATGAGAAGTATGCACGCGTCTGAGTCGCTGTCACGGGCGGTCCCACCTTGTGCCTTTCGGCAGGTCTGTCGGTAGGTGATAAGGTGGTGACAGGCTGTGGTCAACGATCCATGTTATGCGGCGCCTTTCGTGGATCCGCACATGGGCGCTGCTTTGAGATCCAGTCTTCGTAGACTTTGACGGACGAAGGTCTTGCTCGGGGCACAGAACGGTCGTCCTAGGTCGGGTACCAGAGTCGATCGCTAGGTGTCAAAGGCGATCGCCTTGAGAGACGATCGCTAGATACTCGAAGGTGGACTGATATCTTTGTTTAGGCAAGTTTGCCATAGCTTATTCGGTCGTGTACTCGGTCGCTCGGCCTTGGTTCCGATCGCCTGTCGAGGTGTATAAATCTCGACACAACACTATGTGATTCCACTGGTACGGTAGTAGCGCGATTTTACCATAGTGATTTTTTAATGATTTCTTTGTAAGTGTAGATTTGGGGATGGTGACCCCATACTGGTTGTTTTGGACAATGAGTGGTCGTTCCCACTCATTATATGAGTTGGTATGTTCATCGATTTGCGATTGGTTGTTCGTATGCCGAGGGGAACGTTCACCAGTCGGTTGTGTTTCGTTGAGATTCACTGTATGTGATTTGTTTAATGTTTTGAGAATTTTGTTCTTTCGTATATCAATTTCTGCGGTTCTATGTTGATCATGTTGGAGCTTACCGTGTGAGGGTATTCCCGATTATTGTTGATCGTTCGTTGGTAATATTGGAGTTTATCATGGTGATGATATTCTCGATTGTGTTTTGACCTCTAGTTGGTCATATTCGAGTTTATCATGTTGATGGTATTCTCGGTTGCGTTTTGACCTTTGGATTGGTCATATTAGAGTTTATCATGTCAATGATATTCTCGATTAATTTATGGGTTGATCATTGATGGTGATCATCTGAGCGTTCAGATTTCGTGGCGATATTTCGGGATTTGTTGCTATCGTGTTGGGCAGTTGTTTCACAGATGTATCGTGTATTATCGATTTTATCAGAATTGGGACTTAATTGTGCGATCAGGCAGACATGTTTTGACACGGATATTTTATTTCATCCGAAGATGATATTTTTTTTTTGAGATTCATAGAATTGTGATTGCTAGTATCTTAGGAGATCGTCGACTTTGCGCATTTGCAAGTGTACTAGTAATAATGATGATTGACTGTTGTTGTGATGGTTTCGGAATATTTTGGTTGAACGGTTTGCTTGTTTTTCTATGACGGATTGCAAGTTTCGAGGACGAAACTTATTTTAAGTGGTGTAGTATGTAATATCCGGAATTTCTACTACTATTGTTTAATATTATTTTATCCGAATTATATTTTACAGCGTAGAATCTTTACAGTATGGATAAAATAAATTAAAGACTGAGATGTCAGTATTGGTATAATTGTCGTATTTGGTCGACAATTGCATTTGAGGATATAATGTGTTGAGTATATGTATTCCGTATGCCGTATGTTTGTATTCTGCATGTCGAGAGGTTGGACAAGAATAGCTGAAAATGGCTAAGTATAGCCTTATTAGCGCAAGCTAATATTCATGCATAGCGCACGCTATCGTGTAGGTTTAGCACACGCTACATTCATAGGTTAGCGTACGCTAGTACAGTACAGCTCAGAGGGAATCTACGTGTGGACCCGGCCACTTTCGGCGCATGTGCCGACGAGGTCAACGGATGTTTGTTGTGAAGGATTAGCGCACGCTAAGGTATATTGATAGCGTACGCTAATCAGAACGGACCAAAGGAATATTGGCTGTGTCAGGTTACTTTCGGCATGTGGGGACACGGGGGTAGGTGCAGACTGTAGCAAGTAAACTATGAGTAGCGCACGCTACGTTTGAAGGGTTGCGTACGCTAAATAGAGCGATTTACGTAGGCTATTGCATGGGCATTACATATGTAAATCATTGTATGAAGCAAGATAGTAGCCTCTGGACTTCGATAGCGCATGCTAACAAAGAATGTTAGCGTACGCTAATAATGTACAGTGTATATATATGAGTAGTTGGCTGTCATTCCTCATTTCGTCCATTCTCTTCTTGCAACCGATAGAGAGAATCTTGGGAGGACATTCGGAGTTCCTAAACACTGGGGGATGGTCCTCTTTAACAAGATTAAAGATGGAAATCATGGATTAAAGCTTTGTTCTTTAAATCATTGGCGATTCTTGGAAATGGATTCAACCTTGGAAATCAATCCATTCTTTCAAAAAGGTAATCACTCTTCATCTTTGGATTTCGTTTTGGATTGAATGTTGATGTTTTTGAGTTGATGATTATAACATAAACAAGTTGATAAGCATGATTATGAGATGTATTACCGGAGTATGATGATATTAATATGATTTGGGTGATTTGAATTGTGTAGTTCGTTTTCTAGAGATAAGTTGGGTAATCCTCCTTCTCCTTTGCGGATGTTGATGTCATTGATGATGATTAATCTCTGTAATGTGAGGTTAGGGAAGTGTTGTTACTATTCTTGGTGCTCATGATGTTGATATTTGAGGAAGAAGATGATATGTGAATATATGAATTGGATTAAGAGTTGGATGATTACCTATATGTTAAAGGATATCGGATTTCGTTGTTTTGATAGCTATAAACATGGTCTAGAATCACTTAGTGTTCTTGATAATCGCCATATGTTGATCGGTATCTGAAAAACATGCATCTGTACGGCATTAGCGCACGCTAAGCTTACTGCCTAGCGCGCGCTAACGGGAGCAACTTAGCGCACGCTACGTTAAGTGATTAACATGCGCTAAGAAGGCAGAAAGTGCAGTATTTTCGTGTTGTGGTTCTGAATTCGTGCTGGTTTGAGTTGGATTGATCCGACTAGTGTTTAATCGAGATATTGTCAAGCTGTTGAGTTTGTGAATTGGTTTTATCGATTGTTGATTGTTATCGAACTTGTTGTCTATCGATTATTGTAATAGGTTGAAATTATTGATAGGTGATTATAACCGTATGTTGCGGTCGTGTTCGAGTATGTTCGTGAATTGCATGGGTCAGGACCGAGGAGCTCGTAGACGAAGGCAATGAGATTGGTAGCAGCTTCATCATCATCGTACCGGTATTTAGGTAAGTTATTACTTGCTCAGTTTATAATATTTAATGAATGGTTTCAGTTTCATTCGTTTATAATTCGTATAGCAATGTTTATAATCGTAATCACAGGAGATTTGAGATTATAAATTGTATTCGAGTTTTGGGAATTAAATCATAATGTATATGAATTACATTTATTGTTGGCATACTTGGTATCGAGGATACATTGTGTTATAGTCGTAGACATGAATTATCTACCGTCCGTGATATTTTGGATCATTGAATATTCATAACAATGGTTGGTGATGGTCTAGGTAACGATATTGCTCTCGAAGGACTCGGAGCAAGTATTTTAATCATTTTGTCATTTGTGTCGATCATGTTGTGATACATTGATGTGTCGTTGTTGTCATGCATTTGTGCACGGCTGTTGTCGTGCATTGTGTACTGTCGTTTTGTGCAGTTGTGCATTGTTGTCATATGTCCACCATGCATTGGCCCGACGGGATCAACATGGGATATCTATAGCTGTGTGCGCTGGATCGTTGGACAGGTAATGCCACCACGCGTTGGTCCGACGGGATCATCATGGGGATCTATAGATGTGTGCGCTGGATCGTTGGATTACCATATGTGTTGTTGTTATTGTGCATATGTATATTATGGGTTGCCATAAGTATACATTGTTGTTATTGATGTGAGCATATTGACGTTGTCATATGAGTATGCATTTGTAGGTCTTGTGTTAGGACCATGTCCGTATGTTGTGTTGATCTGATCTCGGATTAGACTGACGTGATTGTCATGGTATTTCGTATCTTGAGGTATGTTCCGCATTTCCTTAGTACTTGTCTTTGAGGGACAATCGATTATTGTATTGGAATTGTCGACGTTATCCGATGGATTGAATTGGCCAGAGTTGGTATAATTTCCGTATCGCGAGTTATGATAATGTTTTGAGAACCTTGGGTATTGTTAAGATACCGTACAGATATTTCGGTATTATCTTATTGTGTTGTTAAGAATACGAATCGTGGATTTTCGTAAAGTTATGACGGTAAGATTACATTGGTCGTATTCTTACTTAGTATTTCCATTGATATGTAATTATTGACGTGATGTGATGGTTATCATTGTTGGATATTATGGTTGACCCCGTCGTGGGATTTCTTTTTAGGTTCTTGGATTATCAAGCTTGTAGCAGTCGTGGAGAGATGAGCTTCCCGGAGGATACTGGCTAGGACATGTATTTGTGTATTGGGTTTTTGATAAGTTGTCGTATTCCGATGCTAGAGTATTTTAATTGTTTGTCTTTATCCGCTGCGTGAGTATTTTTAAATGGTCTTTTGGTATCTGGTAACTTAGGTTACTTTGGCAATCATTTTATAAATCTATTCTGTCGGTACGTGTAAGCGATAGCTTAACGTATATTTTTAAACTGTTGAGTTTTGGCATTTCGGGCCTTGTGGTTTCAAATGAGATTTTACGACGGTTTTGATAAAGGAGTTTTATAAAGTCTTCAAATGTTTTAAATAGATAATACCGTCGTTAGCCTCTGGGACATTTGTAAATGTTTGCGAAAATTTTCTTCAGCCTTGTGGGTTCCATCTCGGGGCCCACGTCGCTGTAATATTCCTAAATGGCTCTGGGGGCGTTACAAGTAACTGGGAAGACGTGGTATGGTATGGAAAGAGATGCGGATGTGGCGTCGGAGGATGTGGTGAGGGTTCATGGTATGGTGGCGGATTTAATCCTATCGGTGAGCTATGAATATATCCTCAGCATTTTTATTGTTGTTGATTATATGATCCGTTTTAATTCGATATGTGTTATGTAATTCGTTAGCGAATAAATGTAAGATTTGCTAATAGAAACGAATAATATTAGAACTGCTTATCTGCATTTTGGTACGGTTAATAGTTTTTTAAGCAATATTAAACACGTCCAAAAAATTAGAGATTTGCAGACATTTTGAAGTGGGCATCAATTCATATAGATTATGGAGTTGTAAATCTTCATAAGGCTGGGCGAATCCACTGTCTTCAAAGACTAGCAGTTCAATCCACAAACGAGGGTGAGTTTGATCATGTGAATTATGTTCAAGCTTACAAATTTAACTAATAATGTCCTAATATATTCTATTATGTTTATGCAGGTTCTGCTAATGTTGTGTTAATATATTGGTACATAATGACCAGCCCATTTACCGATGGCCCTACATGTGACTTTTTCAAATCTCATCCAGATCAAGATTTTGGTCCTCCGAGTGAAATTAAAAGGTACGTTTAACTTTCAATCTCGCACAAATGTTGTCACATTAACGTGTGAATTAATAATTGGTGAATCAATTTCGTACAATTTCTTTAAAAGTAAGCTCCTTTCAAGATTATTTGGACTATTGGATTAAACACATTTAGAAACCTAGCACAAGTAAGCTCCTTTCAAGATCATTTGAACTTTTGGTATATACTCTTTGACCACTTTGGGATGCGGTTACATTCAATTTTTTTGTATAGCTTTTACATTCCAAAATCTATAATTCCTCATGAAAAACATTTTTGGGACAGAACAACATCTATTGAATTTCTTAGGGGGTGTTTGTTTTAGCTTATTTTTTGTGCTTATTAGCTTTTTAACAAAAATACCGATGGCCCTACACGTGACTTTTTCAAATCTCATCCAGTTCAAGGTTTTGGTCCTCCGAATGAAACTAAAAGGTACGTTTAACTTTCAATCACACACAAATGTTGTCACATTAACGTGTTCGTACACTTTCTTTAAAAGCAATCTCCTTTCAAAATTATTTGAACGATTGGATTAAACACATTCAGAAACCTAGCACAAGTAAGCTCCTTTCAAGATTATTTGAACTTTTGGCATATACTCTTTGACCACTTTGGGATGCGGTTACATTCAATTTTTTTGTATAGATTTTACATTCCAAAATCTATAATTCCTCATGAAAAATATTTTTGGGACAGATCAACATTTATTGAATTTATTAGGGGGTGTTTGTTTTAGCTTAATTTTTGTGCTTATTAGCTTTTTTTAACAAAAATAAGCTCACTTAAGTGTTTGCACAGTTTTAGCAACTTAGGCTTCAAAGCTTATTTCGGCAGCCTCTCAGTAAACTCCTTTTTTTGTGTCTATTATCGCAAGAGGAAACTGTTATACAACTTTACTTAGTGGAAATGTTTTTTAGGAAAGGTTGTAAGCATGTAAAAATAGTTTGAGTGATGTTTTCATTGTTGACCCGTTTATAAAAGAGCAAGTCAAAATGGGTTACAATCAAAATACAATGCAGCATATAGTGTTTGGATATCGACGTTCACTTTAAAATGCAACTTTAAAGATTTTATGGAATGCTTCTAACTCATTGTCCCTCACTGACTACTTGCAGATCAACAACAGGTCACAATTTTGCTTAGAAGAGGTGTTAAAGAGAGGAGACATGAATTCTCTTCACCTTGCACAATTGGTCAGGTTATAGTCGTTTCACTTCTTTCAGGATTGCTATGGTGGCAATCTTATATATCTCACTTGTAAGATCAGGTACCTAATTGTAGAGTTAAGTTTTTTATTTAGTTCCCAAAATATTTGTCATTTCATAAATTTTGTCATTTATTTGCTTCACACTAAAAGCGGAGCCTTATCTGAATGGTAGATGAAAATCATATTTTGAGTGTCTGTTACTCATAAAAACTTTTTTGACCGGTAGAGTTTCAATCCCGACCACTGCTTAAGTGGTGTTTGGATTAGCTTATTGTCTTTGGGACTGAACAACATTTATTGATTTTCTAGGGGGGGGGGGGTTGTTTTATTTTTGTGCTTATTAGCTGGGCTTACAAACGCTTTACTAAGAAAACAACAAGCAACTGTCATGTTGTATGAATAATTAGTCCCGGCTAAAAGCCACACAAAATAAGGTCTACTAGGTTCGACCAACTTAGGAGTATACCTTAAGTTCGGGAGTACAATGTTGAATATGCCATTACGCGTTCCCAGACACCCCTTAGTTTAGCAGTTAACAATAAGCATCCTCCTAGCTGCTTAACTGATATTACCATATCTTTCTCCACTTAATTTTATAATTATAGCTTTTTTTTTCTTTTATGCGTAAAGATTAATAATATGAGGTTAGCCACTGTGGAAGTGTTTTGCAATAGTAGTTCTTTGATTTGAAAAGTTGAGAAAGATAGTTGATGTTCACGAGTTTGTATATATTCAGGTAACTGAGCTGGATATGCAGCACACATATAAGCGACCATTTAAAACTAGATTGCAGGCGGTTGAAAACTGGAATGCAAACAGTGCCGTATGTAAAAAGCTCAAGTGTTTCATTTGGCTTGGTGGTTGCTCAAGTTGGTTCTCATAATGAGATCCGAAAGGCGTGGTTTTAATTGTCTCAAGTCAATTGTTTGCTAGAAGACCCATGGCTGTATCAGAAAGACCAAAATGGACTCGATCGAATTGGCCGAAGAAAAGATTCTATTGACAGTTTTTACATGTTACAGATGCATTTAATTAAGAGTCGAGCAGCTTGCTAACTTATTTTATTATCAGAACATTATAGTTTTTTTAGGAGTCAAGCAACTTTAGTTGTGCCATATAAGATGTTTTATGGAAGCCCACGATGGATGGGCTTATCTTAAAGAGCTTATATAGCTCAGACGCTGATTAGCTAATTAGCTAACAACCACTAACATCTAATAATCCCTTTTGATTGTTAGAATTTTATTCGAAGCTGTGTCTCAGTTTGCTTAATTATATTCTCACTAGAATGAAGACATTTGTTAACTACATTGGACTGAAAGAAGATGACAAATCCAATTGTTGCCCAAAATGTAACTGCATGGATTAATCAAATATGAAATGAGTCAAACATAATAGCGACATAAAATAAGAAAAGCGTAGGTAGTAAGTAGATTGATGTTGATTTTTAAACCTTGGGGTTCAAGTAAGGAAGCTTGGTGGAAGCCAGCAGCATAGATGCACTAATGTATATTGATGTTTAAACAAATTCATGTTTCTTTGGTTTAGCAGTATTTGTCTATTTGAAAAATGCTAACATAAACTTCTTAGTCCGTAACAACATTTAGCCACAACAAAAACATAATTAAAAAAAACGCTTTCGATTCACCCGCGCGTTGCCACAACAAAAACATAATAAAAAAACGCTTTCGATTCACCAGGCGCAACGCGCGGGCTTAGCAAGAGTTCAATAGTTTATCGAAAAACATTACATATAACCCAGTATCTAAAGCTTACACTACACACATTAAAAAAAACAAAAAAAAAATAAAAAAAGAAAAAAGAAAAAAGACAACAATCAAATGAAAATAATAAAAACACATAATTTAAACTTGTCCACACATTTTCAAATAATGTATAATTAAAATAAAATTTGAAAAGAAAAAACAACTACAATAACTAATAAACTATAAACTCATCAAAATTGTTATATTTACGAAAACATAAACAAATTCACGCGAAAACACTTTGAGAGCAGGTTTGTGCGCAACACGGAGTTCTGAACTATAACATTTACATACTGTCATGCACATTAAATTAGAAAAGAAAATGAAAATTCTTCTTATACCTCTACTTAGGAATAACCTCCCATTTTGTCATCCCAAAAGTATTCATTTATAGAGGTTTTATTGTATCTGTAATTATTTATTAGTAAGAATTACAAATATGATGTTGTGAAGGTAGATATCAAAACAAATCTAACAAGATCTGGTATGATTGTATTTTACTTATGTGTAAATCATAAAAAATATTAAAAAAAAAATGTGTGTGGATGGTGTAAAAGTCCAAATATTATAATAACTCTCTAATGAATGAAATAATATTTTAGATTAAGTTAACAAGGATGAATATAGAAACTTTATTATAAAGAGGCAATGGCTTGTTTTGTAAGGAATAGATTTCCATACAAGATATAGATTCAAATCTTCGCGAATATAAGAAAGATATGAATAACTTACTTTAATATAACAAATGTGTATGTAAGAATCCATAATATTAGTCTAGAAAGACGTCCAGGTGAAATGCCCTTATGATCATATAACGTGCTTCCGAGCTGAGTTCATGCATATGAGGTCCCTGACGTCTATATTCAACAAATGGTGGATCGACACCGTTCTAACTTGATTCTCCTTACTGAACTGTGATAAATTGTGCAGGTATTTTGGATACCATATTTGTTAGCTTCTTAGTCGGCTTGAATGAAACATGAGGCTAGTTAGAGTAGGCAAGTAGGTTTTTAGTGATTTAAAACTCTATCCACTCACCTTCAAGTGTTGGAAATGTTACATGCACCACTACAAAATAACCATTTAACGGCGGTTATGCAAAAACCACTGTTAAATTTGTGTGGTGGCATATATTGTAATTATTATGAAACTTTAACAGCAGTTATGCGAACAACCGCTGTTAAAGTCCGAAAGTTAACGAGGGTTATTAGAAAACCGCAGTCAGGTTTTATTTTTTAACAACGGTTATTTTCATAACTGCTGTTAAACATTTTATATATTATATTTACCAACAGTTTTTGTTGTACCGCTGTTAATAATATCTTCTTTTTTAACTAGGATCTTCTTTCTTTCTTCTTTCTTTCTTCCCCGACACTTCTGCCTCCCCACGACTCTGTCTCCCCGACCTGCGACCTCCCCGACGCTTCGCAATCGACCCGCGGTCCTCTACATTGAAATCAAGTAACTATTCCTAACACTCTTATTTTTTTCTATTTGGTAATTATATCTAGTCTTTAAGAATTATTGTGTGATGTGTGTGTTTACTATGTGTGTGTGTGTGTGTTGTGTGTGTGTGTGTGCAGTGTGTGTGTGTGTGTGTGTGTGTGTGTGCGCAGTGTGTGTGCGTACTGTGTGAGGCTGTACTGTGTTGTGTGCTGTGTGTGTATTGTTTGTGTGGCAATGTGTACAGTGTGTGTATTGTGTGTGTGTGTGTGTGTTGTGTGTGTTGTGTGTGTGAGTGTGTGTGTTGTTTGTGTGGCAGTATGTGTGTGTGTGCATGTGAAGTGTGTGTTATGTGTTGTGTTGTGTGCTTTGTGTGTGTAATGTATGTGCGCATGTACTATGTGTATGTGAGTGTAGTTTTACATGTTATTTTCTTCTTGTTTGCCGTATAATTTAATCGATTTAGCTGAGTGTCTGTGTTTAACTGTGTGTGTTGCTGTTAGGCGTATTTTTATATGCTTATTTATCATTATTTTATATTCGTTTGAGGTCTAAATCTGCTTAAATGAGCTTTTAAGGCACTATTCTTTTATGTTTGGCAGGAAATTGGAATCCGGAAGCTCAAACGATGAAAAACGGGCGAAAACGGCGATTTTTGGCCTGGTGCCGCGGCATGAACCAAGTGAGCCGCGACACAAGTGTTGGGATTCGGTGCCTAAAACGAAGGCCCAGCGGAAGCGGTAAAACGAAAATTAATTCGATCCGAATCCCCACGAGGATCGATCGAGCTACGTATATACGAATATATAAACGAAAAGCAAGAGTCGTAAGAAACTAACCCTCGAAGTCCGTTGATTAAATGGTAACCTTCTCTTGAGCTATTCCCCAAGCTCTTGAACGATCCAACGCCGAAAGCACCGCGTCTCTACTTGCCACGCGCCGGAGAAACAACCGGAACGACAATCACCTTGCTATCCTCCGAGGATACGGCTAGAGCTAAGTGATGAAGCTTCCAATATGAAATTATAACACTCTAAGTGTATAACTCACAATCTCTCTTTTATTTCTCAATTTTCTTCCAAGAAAAATCAAGAACTTGATGAATAAAGAGGAAGATGATGAAGAAGACTTGGAGAAGTCTTTTCTCTCTCTCTACACTCAAAGCTCACGTTGGAATCAATGTAACATGAGGTGAGAAGTCTTCCTCTCTTTTTTCTATTTCCACTCACATGATACATCTCATTATTATGAGAATCTAAGCCCCACAAAGTCATCTTTTTCATATAAAATGAAAACAACAAGACAAGAGAAAAGTGGGTGGAAATTAGGGGGGTGGCTACCATGCAGAAACGGATGAGTTCGGTTCATTTCGGACTCCCGTGAGTCCAAACAGATAAACTACGATTCCGTTCTGATGTATTTGTATCGATTAATTAATCCAATTAATTAAACATATCAAATACAAAATAACATAATTAATTTCTCCAAGAAATAATTATATTCATGAATTAAATTAATCACCCAGTGATATATTTAATCCATTAAGCCGTAAATCAATTTATCCGATAAATCGATTTAAACATCCAATGTCCCAAATTAGATATCAAATATCTAATATTCATAATGAGAGAATTAGCTTGATTCATTCCGTTGTCAATCCTATTGCGCGACTCGGTAGGTCCGTCTCAGTCAGCAATGGGAGGAACCAAAGAGTAGTAGCACCACCTAGCCAGCCTGGCGGCCTACACTGCACTTAACCGAGAACGAATGATTGGGATCATTCAAGAACCATTCATCGTGAATACCGATATACGTATAAACACTTCTTTCAAATGTACAGATAAAGTTATAGGGTCACGGTACCAAACCCTATCTCAGATGCTTGACGCTATGCATGCATTAATGCAAATCGAGATCATCGAGTATCGTGTATCTAATACAACTAGCTCTAATGCTTTGGCCAAAGACTTATGATCTCATCCGCCAATAACCGCATAGGACATATAACCCGCTCACTAATGGGAGAAAGAATTCTATCTTGGTATTGATAGGACTGCTACTTGCCGTCAAGATGCACGTCGAGGTTGACCCCGCCTTAGGTTTACGGTGGTCGAACTACTCTAATGAAAATCTTGACGTCACAAGCACATCCCTACTAAATCCTCAAGTCGAAGGTTCACGAATACCTATCACAACCTTTCGATTCCGTCATTGATCGTCCCGAGTGAAATCCGTGTGACGAATCGAGGGTGAGTCGGTTCGAGTATACTAATCTAATTAGCATACCTATAACGTGTGCTCCCACTAACCATTAGTGTTCGATGGCACTCTCCATGTCAAAGAACACGTCATACAAGTCTTTACATAAACTTAACGCCTACCAAGTTTCATCGACTTGCGAACGATTAAGTATTTGAGCTATAAACCTTTCCAGTGCCGACCCCCTTATCCAATAAGGAGTGGAACGTTTTGCTCTCAAATACACGGACTAGTTTCTATATGTTTATTTACGAGTTAGGAATGCCAAGAACTACCGGAAATAAAGAAACAATCATTTGCCTTATATAAATGGTTTACAAAATTACAAGTACAATGCCCTCACTCAACAACCTCTGAGTGGCATTCGAGGGCATACTCCTAACAATCTCCCACTTGCACTCAATGCCACACACTATGGTATCTAATACCCATGTTCTCCAGATGACGCTCCAAGCTAGTCTGTGATAGTGGCTTGGTCTGTGGTTCGGCGACATTGTCGGCCGAGTCAACTCTGTGCAAGACAATGTATCCCTTGCGAACAAATTCTCTTACGAGATGATACTTCCTCTCAATATGTTTGGTCTGTTGTGAAACCTCGGCTCCTTGGCACGTGCTTCTGACTCCGTCGTTGTCGCAAGATGAACAGCAAACAAAGACATGGTTTCTTTTGAAGTTCTCCTAGAAACTTCTTAATCCGTAACCCTTCCTTGGAAGCCTCCGAGGCCGCTTGATACTCGGCTGACAGGTGGAATCGGCGATCGCGCTTTGCTTGGCACTACGCCAAGATACTGCTCCTCCATTAAGAGTAAATATGTAGCAGTGGACATCGAGTCGTCCTTGAGTCCTTGGAAGTCCGAATCGGTGAATCCCACCACATCCAAATCTCCACCGCCATACATAAGAACCATATCTCTCGTTCTTCTCAAGTACTTGAGAACGTTCTTTCTGATCCAATGTTCCCTACACTGGTTTGCTCGAAACCTACTCACCACGCTTACAGCATGCGCGATGTCAGGTCTTGTACACAACATAGCATACATAAGGCTACCCACGGCCGAAGCATATGGTATATTACTCATTTCCTTGCGTTGTTCCTCACTTTGAGGACACATCTTCAAGGTGAGTTTTATTCCATCTTTGCATCGGTAGGAACCCTCTTTTAGAATCATCCATCTTAAATCGCTTTAAGATCTTATCTATATAGAGGGCTTGGGAAAGGCCTATTGTTCTCTTCGCTCTATCCCGGAGAGCCGAATACCAAGAATATAGGTTGCTTCTCCCAAGTCTTTCATGGAGAAATTACTCAAAGCCAAGCTTTCACGTAACCGAGCATTCCCACATCATTTCCTATTAGTAGAATGTCATCTACATATAGTACTAAGAATGCGATCTTGCTCCCACTAACCTTCTTGTATACACAAGGTTCCTCTTCATTTTGCACGAAGTCAAACTCTTTGACCGCCTCGTCAAAACGAAGGTTCCAACTACGCGACGCTTGTTTGATCCATAAATGGAACGTGAAGCTTGCACACTTTCGAATATCGACTTCGGACACAAAGCCTTTAGTCGCTCCATATAGATTTCCTCCTCGAGGAATCCATTAAGGAAAGCCGTCTTTACGTCCATTTGCCATATCTCATAATCGTGGTAGCGGCTATAGCAAGCATCATGCGAATAGACTTGATCATAGCTACGGGCGAGAAGGTATCGTGGTAATCAATCCCTTCCTTTTGGGTATAACCCTTTGCCACAAGCCCGGCCTTATAGGCGTCAACCTTGCCATCACCATCGCCTTTCTCTTGTAGATCCACTTATTCCCAATGGGCACTATGCCCTTGGGGCGGTCTACTAGAGTCCAGACTGATTTACATGCATCGAGTCTATCTCGGCTTCCATAGCTTCATGCCATTTCGTGAGTCTACATCCACCATCGCTTGGTCATAGGTCGTCGGGTCGGTCTCTTGGCTATCACTTGGAACCTCATGGAGACCCAGCTCCTCCAAGTGCACAAGCCCATACCTCTCAGGTAAATGAGACACCCTACTAGACCTACGAGGTGGTTGTACTAGTGTTTCAGAAAGTTCGGTTCCGGTTTCTTGCAGTGTGTCTCTCGAGGAGTTTCATTGTATTCTTCTAAAGAAATACTTCTACGCTCCGCCTTCCTGAATGAACTCATCTTCCAGGAAGTGTGCTTGTAAAGCAACAATGATCCTTCGATCTTCGGGCATGTAGAATAGATATCCCATCGTCCCAGACGGGAATCCAATGAAACGTCCCTTCGCAGACCTAGCTTCCAACTTTTCCACCTTGGTCTTCTTGACATAAGCGGGACATCCCCAAATCCTAATATGATTAAGACTTGGTTTCCTTCCTTCCCACATCTCATGTGGAGTTTTAGGAACGGATTTGGAAGGACATCTGTTCAAGATATACGCGGCAGTCAGGAGTGCATACCCCCACAAGTAAATCGGCAAGTCAGTATAGCCCAGCATGGAACGGACCATGTTCAACAGGGTCCGGTTCCTTCTTTCTGACACACCATTTAACTGAGGAGTACCTGGAGGTGTTAGTTGTGAAACTATTCCATGTTCCTTAAGGAACTCGTCAAACTCCGTACTCATATACTCGCCACCTCGGTCCGACCGAAGTGCTTTGATATGATTACCGGTTTGTTTCTCGACTAGGGCCTTGAATTCTGGAATTTCTCAAAAGCCTCGGATTTATGTTTCATTAAGTATACATAACCATACCTAGTATGATCATCTCAGAACGTAATGAAATATTGATATCCATCACGTCTTGCTTCCAAAGCACCACATACATCGGTATGGATTAATCCCGATTTATCGGCGGCTCTTTGAAATGTCCTGTGAAGGGGACTTAGTCATTTTGCCTTTAAGGCAAGATTCACAAGTAGGAAAGGGATCCGATCCCAATGGACCCATAAGTCCATCTTTTCCATCTTGTAAACCTTGGTCCGACCAACATGACCAAGTCTAAGATGCCATTTCAAAACTTGATTGGTTTCATCCCTACCGCGTTTTCTAGTTATAGTATTCACAACTACTTTGTTCTTGAGATTTAGATGATACAATCCATTCAACAATGTAGCGGTACCCACTAGTTTATTTCTAAAATAAATTTTGCAGAACCATCACCAATGAAAAATGAAAAGCCTTTTCGGTCCATGACCGAATGGATACAATGTTTTTGTGCCCCTTGGGCAAAACAAGTACATCTTCTAAAGTCAAAACAAAGCCGGATTCTAAACCCAAAAGAAGTGATCCTATGTCGGTCGCCTCGACACTATGCCCGCTTCCGACCGTGATCATAACTTCTCCACTCCAAGCTTCCTACTTTGTTCCGCATCCCGATTCACGGTACAAATATGAGAACTAGCACGAGAATCCAAGATCCGTGAAGTAGAAAATACAAAGAGAACAATTTGTTTCCAAAACTAAAAGTTCTAGACGAAGTGCCATGAAGAATCGGACAGTCTCTAGCCCAAAGGGCCCACTCACCGCACTTGAGACAAGTATCCTTCTTCTTCTTGTTCTTTGGAACCATCGGGGCCTTGCCCTTTCCCTTAAGGTCCTTAGCTTGTGGTCCATCCGCTTCTTGGTCTTTTTCTTCTTATTCTTAGACTTAGAAGTCCAGAAGAAATCACAAGTGCAGACTCCTTCATCCGCGGGGTCTTCATCCGAGACCGAGCGGTCACCGGTTTGTTCATTAGCCCGGCTAAGTTACATGCAATCTCATTGCGGTTGAAGTTCATAACAAACTGTGAGAAGGAATCGGGGAGAGACTGTAGGATAAGGTCGGTTTGGAGAGAAGTATCCATTTTAAAATCAAGAGCCTCCAATCTCTCGATCATGGATATCATTTTGAGGACGTGTTCCCCAACCTTCTCACCTTCCTTCATCCTTGCACCGAACAGTTGCTTGGATATCTCATATCTAGCGATTCTCTTGTGCTCACCATAAAGCTCGGTTAAGTGAGATAGAATCGCCTAGCAGAAGTCATTTTCTCATGAGCTCTCTGAAGCTCATTAGACATGGAAGCCATCATATAAGCACGGACTTTCACGTCATCCTTAACCCACTTTTCGTGGTTTTCAATCTCTTCCGATTGGCTCGGGTCCGCACAGAGGCGCCGGAATGTCCGTCTCCAAGACGTATCCAGTGCCTCTATACCGAGGACAATCATCGATTGAGCCAATCCACAAAGTTAGGTCCCATTAAGGTGTTCTTTTCGAGCGAGTGCGAGTGGATTCATTGTCATATTGAGTTATGTACGCATTAAGTATAACAAATTAATTAGTGACTTGTTATATTATGTTGAGTATAGAATTAAGGTCTTTTCTATTCTTGTTACCCACTCCCACTATTTTTATCGGAATAACACACTCCCATGTGAAAACCAAGTATCGTCGCTCTACTTCATAGTGGTGATCGAGTTCTTTATAAATCTTAATAGAGGGCAACCGAATGGTTTCTAGTCTATTAATTTTCATAAAGTGGTGTCCAACACCAACCCATCTAATGGATGATTCGATCTTCTTTTCCCCTTGTTCATTCCCCTCAACCTATACGGTTTCTATGGTTCGTGAACAAGTTAAGTTTATACCATCGACGCAAATCGGTTTCACAATTGAATCTTATCCGACAACCTATCGTGTTTCTAGGGATAAAATTTGCTCCAACCGAAGGCATCCAATGCGCTCCGTAATTTATCCGTCCTCCCGAACGACTACCCCGATAACTCGGAAGCATAGCACATCCGATTTGGATTTCAATTTCGAAAACTTCGATGGAGGGAAGGAAAACCTTGAAACCTTATAAACTTAATAATTTATTGTGGGAGAATTTTCGCGATTTACGTTGCACTTTGCACATTAATCGTTTAAGCGCGTTTGGCATTCATACAATATGAAACAACCATTCACAACCTAGTTGCTACCAACATGTGGTTCATGGACCGTTCCTAAAAACAAAAACTCCGTAATCTAATTACAAGTCTTCGTCTTGAATCTTCGTCTTCTCGAAATGGATATTCCTCCGGTCTTCGTCATTACATATAAATTTTACATTGAAAAATTGCATCCTAGATACAAATAATTCTAGTAAAATAAATAGGCTCAAAACGGCCTTTACAACCCAATCGAATAAAACCGAACGATTCAAAACTAAGTCCATGAACCACATCCCCATTCAAAAGCATTCATCCAATAAATACTAAATAAATGGACTACACATTAAATATATTGATCCAACCAATATAAAAATAACCATCTATTAGAATTAATCCAATTAATTCACAAACATGGTAGTTTTAATTCGTTCGTATAAACCGGATGATAAATATTTCACAATAATAAATTTCCTCAAAATAAAACACCAAGTATTTCATTTAGTCAAATTAAATCCAATTTAATTTCTGGAAATTATTATAACGAAACATAAGTAAAACGGAATCGAAATAAAATCGCGGGCCTAGCCCGTGGTCCGGCATCACGGCCGGTCCTTAGCCGAGGCTGATCTGCCCGGTGCAGGAAACAAGCTGCCCGGCAGCGGTCCAGACCCTTGGCAGCCACGGCAGCCCGGCGATCCGGGCGAGCGATTTTTCGACTCTTTTTCGTCCCGATTTCAAAAATTATATTTTTCTAATTTAATATTACCCATATAATCCAGTTTTAATAAATAAAACCGATTTATATAGTAACATAAAAACATGAAAAATTAAATTTTCGACGAACAATTAAAACAACGAATTAAACGGTTGTGATTCCAAATCACTAATCATTTAATCAAGCATTCCAAATGCAAAATATCGTATATACGATCGCAAGACCTACGCTCCGATACCACTGTTGGGATTCGGTGCCTAAAACGAAGGCCCAGCGGAAGCGGTAAAACGAAAATTAATTCGATCCGAATCCCCACGAGGATCGATCGAGCTACGTATATACGAATATATAAACGAAAAGCAAGAGTCGTAAGAAACTAACCCTCGAAGTCCGTTGATTAAATGGTAACCTTCTCTTGAGCTATTCCCCAAGCTCTTGAACGATCCAACGCCGAAAGCACCGCGTCTCTACTTGCCACGCGCCAGAGAAACAACCGGAACGACAATCACCTTGCTATCCTCCGAGGATACGGCTAGAGCTAAGTGATGAAGCTTCCAATATGAAATTATAACACTCTAAGTGTATAACTCACAATCTCTCTTTTATTTCTCAATTTTCTTCCAAGAAAAATCAAGAACTTGATGAATAAAGAGGAAGATGATGAAGAAGACTTGGAGAAGTCTTTTCTCTCTCTCTACACTCAAAGCTCACGTTGGAATCAATGTAACATGAGGTGAGAAGTCTTCCTCTCTTTTTTCTTTTTACAATCACATGATACATCTCATTTTTATGAGTATCTAAGCCCCAAATAGTGATCTTTTTCATTTTAATTGAATACATCAAGACAAGAGGATAGTGGGTGGAAATTAGGGGTGGCTACCATGCGAAACGGATGAGTTCGGTTCATTTCGGACTCCGTGAGTCCAAACAGATAAACTACGATTCCGTTACGATGTATTTGTATCGATTAATTAATCCAATTAATTAAACATATCAAATACAAAATAACATAATTAATTTCTCCAAGAAATAATTATATTCATGAATTAAATTAATCACCCGGTGATATATTTAATCCATTAAGCCGTAAATCAATTTATCCGATAAATCGATTTAAACATCCAATGTCCCAAATTAGATATCAAATATCTAATATTCATAATGAGAGAATTAGCTTGATTCATTCCGTTGTCAATCCTATTGCGCGACTCGGTAGGTCCGTCTCGGGCCAAAGAATGGGAGGAACCAAAGAGTAGTAGCACCACCTAGCCACTGGCGCCTACACTGTACTTAACCGAGAACGAATGATTGGGATCATTCAAGAACCATTCATCGTGAATACCGATATACGTATAAACCCTTCTTTCAAATGTCCCGATCAAGTTATAGGTCACGGTCGACCAAACCCTATCTCGTACTTGACGCTATGCATGCATTAATGCAAATCGAGATCATCGAGTATCGTGTATCTAATACAACTAGCTCTAATGCTTTGGCCAAAGACTTATGATCTCATCCGCCAATAACCGCATAGGACATATAACCCGCTCACTAATGGGAGAAAGAATTCTATCTTGGTATTGATAGGACTGCTACTTGCCGTCAAGATGCACGTAGATGTTGACCCCCGCCTTCAGGTTTACAGGGTCGAACTACTCTAATGAAAATCTTGACGTCACAAGCACATCCCTACTAAATCCTCAAGTCGAAGGTTCACGAATACCTATCACAACCTTTCGATTCCGTCATTGACTGTCACGGAGTGAAATCCGTGTGACGAATCGAGGGTGAGTCGGTTCGAGTATACTAATCTAATTAGCATACCTATAACGTGTGCTCCCACTAACCATTAGTGTTCGACAGGCACTCTCCATGTCAAAGAACACGTCATACAAGTCTTTACATAAACTTAACGCCCAGTCAAGTTTCATCGACTTGCGAACGATTAAGTATTTGAGCTATAAACCTTTCCAGTGCCGACCCCCTTATCCAATAAGGAGTGGAACGTTTTGCTCTCAAATACACGGACTAGTTTCTATATGTTTATTTACGAGTTAGGAATGCCAGTAACTACCAGTAAATAAAGAAACAATCATTTGCCTTATATAAATGGTTTACAAAATTACAAGTACAATGCCCTCACTCAACAACCTCTGAGTGGCATTCGAGGGCATACTCCTAACAACAAGGATGCTGAACCGTGGCCCAGAAGGAAAATGTCGCGCCCAGGCATGGGGCGCTGAACGCGTGAGCCGCGGCCCAGAGGGCGGTTTCGGTGTGTTCTGCGCGGTTTTGGGCCGTTTTGAAGCCGGTTCTCGACCTAATCACACGGACGCGTTTTGGAGGCTGATGGGAGTTATAAATAAGGGTTTAAGGTCATAATAAAGAACGGAGGGGGAGGATCGATCATCATCAAGGAGAGAAGCAGAAACCACCAAAGGGAAGAGAGCGGAAGCTAGAGAACGGAGAAATCCGAGCTCTTCATCTGCGTTTGATCTTCATGCTTTCATTAATTATTTCTGTATTCTTATTCTTTAGCATGTCAGGCTAAAACCTTGTTCTAGGATTTTGTTGAAACTGAGGTTTTGTGATTTACTTTGATTATCTATATAATTCCCTTTTCATTGAGTTTTCTCAATTGTTTTTAATGCTTTCAATTGTGTGGCCTACAATTGAATTGTTTTTATTACGCAACTCGAATCGGGAGAGGAGAGTTGGTGAGGAAATATTGGTGAGAACCGTTTTATCTTGTGAGATAGGTATATACTCATAGGAACTACGTGACTTTTGAAGATTTCGTGCTTTTGCCTATTGTCGAATTAATCCACCTAGGAATAGAGTGTGTTATTCGCCTTTAGAAAAATCTATCGACCTCGGGAGAGGCGGTAGAATACTTTAGCAACCTTCGCCTTCAATAAATTGGGAAATCATTAACTCGGATAATCGAGAGTAAATTCGGATAAACCGAGGTGGATTCATAATCCTAGATTGATTCCATATTTGATCTTCTTCCCTTGCATAATCGATTTTTCTATTCTTTGCTTTTGATTAATTTTCCTTAATTATTTCTTACACCTAAAATTTCGACAGTTCAGATAGAATACGAATAAATCGGTAGTTAGTAATTCAGTCCTCGTGGGAACGATATCTTACTCATCATTTTATTACTTGTCTACGATAACGTGCACTTGCATTAAACGAAATTCACAACAAGTTTTTGGCGCCGTTGCCAGAGACTAATTATTTTACTAATATCGATTTCAGTATTTCTAGTCTTAGTTTGGACATTTCTTTTTATTGTTTTTGTGTAATTTTATTTATTTGTTTTTCCTTTCAGGAGTTTCCGGTTTGTGCATGAGAAAATTCAGTAACGAAGGCCTACTACCTTTGGATACTGAACTCGAGCGCACTCTTCGGAGAAGCAAGAAGGAGAAACGAGAGCTGCCAGCAGCAGGCACCATGGCCGATCACACGAGAAATCAAGAAGCGGAAAACCCCATTCCGCAAGCTCAACCGGCATTAGCACTCCTCGATTATGCTATGCCGCAAATCAATGCAAACTTTTCGGGAATTCGGCGTCCAACCATCCAGGCGAACAATTTTGAAATCAAGCCGGCTATAATTCAGATGGTGCAAGCGAGCCAGTTTTGTGGTTTGGCGAACGATGACCCCAACGCACATATCGCGTCATTTCTCGAGATTTGTGACACCTTCAAGAACAACGGTGTCACCGATGATGCTATCCGTCTAAGGCTTTTCCCTTTCTCTTTGAGGGACAAAGCTAAATTTTGGTTGAACTCTTTACCGCCGGGCTCTATCACGACGTGGGAGGAATTAGCGCAAGCCTTCCTCGCCAAATTCTTCCCACCATCAAAGACGGCAAGACTAAGGAACGAAATTACCACCTTCGGGAAATTTGATATGGAGTCACTTCACGAGGCTTGGGAGCGATACAAGGATTTATTACGGAGATGCCCACACCATGGCCTACCTGACTGGCTACAAATTCATACGTTCTATAATGAATTGCATGCTTTTACACGCACTCTTGTTGATGCAGCCGCTGGAGGCGCCTTAATGAGAAAAATGATGGCGGAAGCACACTCTTTACTGGAAGCTATGGCTGCGAATGCTTATCAATGGCCATCCGAACGAGTAATCCCGAAGCGAGTTATGGAAATCTCAAATAACGATCCGATCTCTACATTATCAGCACAAGTCGCTGCCTTGACTCAACAACTTCAAGCATTTTCGCATACTCCTTCCCCCGTTACCATTGAATCGTGCAATTGGTGCAACGGATCTCATCCTAGCGCAGAGTGCCAAGTTGGAAACCCTTTCGAGCAACCTCCGATGGAACAAGCCCAGTTCGTGGGGAACGGGAACCGGCAAAATAATCCGTACTCCAACACTTATAATCCGGGATGGCGTAACCATCCTAACTTCTCATGGAGAAACGGACAAAACTCGAACCAGCCCCCGTTTGCTCAACACCAACAGCAAACCCCTCCTGCTCCAAAAATCTCTCTAGAAGAAGCAATGGCGAAATTGGCAGCAAACAAGAGTCAGTTCATGGCCCATACAGAAGCGACCTTGCAAAACCATTCTGCTTCTATCCGCAACTTGGAAGTCCAACTGGGCCAGATTGCTAATGTATTAACAGCCCGTCCAGAGGGTACCTTGCCAAGTACGACCGAGACTAACCCCAGAGAGAGTATCAACGCCATCAGTTTGAGAAGCGGGAAAGAAGTGTGTAACCTGCCCGAGAGGAACGAGAAGAGAAGTGAGGATTAGGAGAAGAAAAACTCGGTGAGCGAGGAATCACAAAATTCGAGACCCTCGATACTGTTTCCTGACAATCCGAAGGCATATGTACCACCCGTCCCATTTCCGCAGCGATTACAACAGAAAAAGGTAGACAAGCAATTCTCTAAGTTACTCGACGTCTTCAAGAAACTTCATATAAATATTCCATTTGCTGATGCGTTGGAACAAATGCCGAGCTATGTCAAGTTCATGAAATAGATCTTATCTAATAAACGGAAGCTCGAGGAATATGAAACAGTGGCATTGACGGAGGAGTGCAGCGCTATTCTACAGAAGAAGCTCCCACCAAAATTGAAGGATCCGGGAAGCTTCAATATACCGTGCGCCATAGGAAACCTCTCTTTTGATAGGGCATTGTGCAATATCGGCGCTAGCATTAATCTGATGCCCCTTTCTATATTTAAGAAGCTAGGCATTGGGGAAGTAAAACCGACGACAATCTCGCTGCAATTAGTGGATCCATCTATCAAGTACCCGAGGGGGTTATAGAAGACGTTTTAGTCAAGGTAGATAAGTTCATCTTTCCAGCTGATTTCATTGTGCTCAATATGGAGGAGGATCAAGACATCCCAATTATTTTGGGAAGACCATTTTTAGCTACCGGCCGAACTCTTATAGACGTGGAAAAAGGGAGACTCACTCTGCGGGTTCAATATGAGCAAGTCACTTTCCAAGTATTTAAATCCTTTCAATTTCCAAGTAGTGTTGAGAAGAGTTCGCAAATTGAAAGTGTAGATACCTTTGCGAAGGACACACACCGGAAGAATTATCGGTCGAAAAAGTCAGAATCCGTTTCAGCTGCCCCGATGCCTAATAAGAATGAAGAACAAGTCGCATATCTTAGGCATTTGAATATGTCGTCATCATCACCCGTTCATCCACCAATGCAAAATCCTGATGCTGTCTTAAGTTCGTTCGAGAAAAAAGAGAATAAGCCGGATGTCAAACGGGCGCCAAGTCGTGTGAAAAATGGGTGCTTCGGAAAGTCGTTTTTGTTAAAATCTTTTCGCAAACAACATTGGGTGTCCAAACTGAAAATCGGATTGTTAAAGACCAATGGTCAAAATTATAAAACACACTTTAACGGTTCGATGGACGGGGCGGAGTTCAATTGGTGTTTGCGAAAAGCGAACTGATTTTCCAAAAAGTCCGGCTGAAGACTATAAACTTAGCACTTCTCGGGAAGCAACCCGAGTATTAGTCGTAGATTTTTTTGTGCTTTTGTATTTTCTTGCATTTTTGGATCTTTATTTTTCGTCATTTTAGCTTGGATATGCTTAGCTCTCACGCTCTTGATGTTTTCTGTTGGAAATTTTGTGCAGAAATACCCCCAGGGAAGAATTCATGCCTGAGCCGCGGCACAAGGAAACTGAGCCGTGGCACACACAAGTCGAAAAAAGAAGGCCAATCAAAATGTACTCTGTGCTGCGGCACGACCTCACTGAGCCGCGGCACACCAGGTCCTTGAGCCACGGCACATATGCACTGAGCCGCGGCACACCAAATGTCCAAGATCGGCCAGGAGGTTGTACTCCGTGCCGCGGCACACACCAAATGAGCCGCGGCACACTAACATGCTGAGCCGCGGCACCTGTATGCTGAGCCGCGGCACATGGCGATGGAACAAAGAAGCCCGGGCAGGCTGTACTCTGGGCCTCGGCTCACTTATGCTGTGTCGCGGCCCCTGCTGCGAATTTGATTAGCCCAGCAACCCTTTATAACTCAATCGGACGAACATTGTAAGTACTTTTCCCTTTCCTTCGCACAAGCACTCGGCCGACTCCCTATCAACTTTTCTTCTTCTTGCATCCTTCAAGCAAAGCAAGGTAATCCTAAATTCCTAATCTTAATTGATACATGATTTGAGAAGTAAGGTATGGTTGTTCAATTGATGTTGATTATGTTGCTTTTCCTTTTTCATAGTTCTATCAAAGGTTGAGTTGGGAATATGAAATTTTTGATTGATTATTGATGTTATCTGTCGATCATGAAGGAATTGTTTATGTTATATATCGTTTGTGATGATGATCGAATTGAGGATGTTGTTTTTGGGGATTTAATCAAGCTATTACTATGCTTGTTCTTCATTGGAACTCATGCATTCAAGGTGTTTGATGAAATGCATGAATGAAAATTTTTCTTTGTTAAGTCAATATTTTGAAACTATGTGCAACCAAAATTGTTTATGGATTTACAACACACCCCAACCCTTACGTCAAGTTTAAAACGAAAGCTCAATTTTAATTTTCTCTCACGGCGGTGCTAGCTCGTTAAACTCTTTATTCACGTTTTGTGTATCTTTAGTCAAGTGGTGTCGTTTTCCTTACAACGTAAGTAAATTCCGGTGTTTATCTTTTCAGGAACTCGCCATGGCCAGAAAGAGAAAGGTCAGCTCAAGGGCTAGGACGCAATCGTCCCCCACACGAGGGAAAACTTCACAGAGCTAAGCCGAGTTGGAGTCGCACCAATTCTCCGACCCGAAAATCCATAAAATATTCAATGAAAAGATCCGTCCTCGACCTTTGATACCGGAGCGGGGATTCACTCCAGCCCCCAAGGACAAGGAGCTTCTAACGATGATCGATGAGATGGGGTGGGCCCGTTTCGCTGCGCCTCCCGAGCCGGCGGTGATCTCCATTGTGGAGGAGTTTTATGCTAGCGCTCTGTTTAAGCATATCCGAGCAGGGCAGATGATATCGCAGTCAGATACTCGGACGCAGGTCGTCGTCCGAGGCATTATAGTTGATTTCTCGGTAGCTGCTATTCGGAGATTATTCGAGCTGCCTGTGGTAGATGAGACGGCATATACGCGAGCTATGAGTGGCCTCACGAGGGAGGCCCTGCTCGAGACACTTACACAGCCCGGCTCTGTCTAGGAGATGCGCGCCCCGGGTTCCTCAGCCTTCTACTTTAAGAGCTCGCGCCTCAGTCGGCTGGGGCGAGCCTGGTTGTATTTCATCTGCGCTCGTGCAGATCCTACCTCGCAGATTCGTTCTGTTTTACTCTCTCGTGCCCGTACACTATATGCCATCACTTCCGGGATAAGATTTAATGTGGCCCCTCTCCTGGTCCGATCTATTCTGTTGTGTATTCAAGGAGGGGCCAAGACGGGGCTGAAGCACCCCTCTCTCATCTGCGCTCTATGTCGGCAGTCGGGCATGACATGGTCGGACGATGAGCCGATGCTGGCCCCCCATGGTCCGATTGATCATCGCATCATTTCTCACTTCGACCAGTGGGGAGGAGCGTCGGCACATGCTCGGGGATGAGGATTTATTCTTGATGAGGCACACGAGCAGTCCCCCGAGCCTCTTCTGCTGACTCATGGGAAGGCAGAGTCCAGCTCGCCGTCCGACAGAGAGCACTTGCAAGCGATGTTCGACGGCCTGCGAGAGGAGATGAGGAAAGAGACAGAGAGAGAGCCATTTGGCTGCTTGTAGAGAGGAGATGCGGACAGAGAGAGAGCATCCTCGCAGCCGTCCGAGTCGAGATGAGAGAGCAGGCCTGCCGGGCCAACCGACGTGAGACGAGGCGCCTGGCAGCGAGAGATGCTTACCACCAGGAGCACCTTGCTGCATGGATGGCCCACATTATGCACCCGGACGGGCCATTCATTCCACCAGTGCGGCCAGCCACACCACCCTCATCGCCGGATGATGCCACCACCAGTTCATGAGCGGATAGTAGGGGAGTACTTGACCTTGTCTCTTATTGCATTTTACTATTTTTGTCCATTGAGGTCAATGTACGTCCTAAGTTTGGGGGGGGGGGGGTTTACTTATTGTTGATGTACTTATTCGTTGCACTTTTCATTATTTTTCGTTATTTTTTGTTGCTAGCCTTGCTTGTCGTGTCATTAATTGCATTCGTGAATTTTTCGTGCTTCTTTTTGTGTAAAACTGATGTTACGATACTGATTTCTCGGGGAAGAAATGGTTGAGTTTTAGTTGAGTTGTAGTCAGTGATATCTGTTTCTGTTGAGTATTCATTCAGGTCCGAAATTTTTTTCGTTTTTGTAGAAATCTTAGCAGATAAGAAAGGAGACATACGTGTTTTCAAATCGCCGTCTATACGTTTGGTTATACTTTTCGGTTAGCTAGTCGTCCAGTAACATAGGTCGTGTGGGCACTTAAATTGAGTTTAGAATCAGACAGTTTTTCCCAAAAAGTCGAGATATTATTTGTTCTATGATGAGAAGTCTAGTAACCGGTGGTATTCACGTGACCCGTTGTTTACTCTCGCGTAAAAAGACAACCCTGATTAGACTAGTGGTTTAGAGAATTCGCATGTGCCAATGATGGGGAGCCTAGTAACCGGGGGTATTCGCGTGACCCGTTGTTTACTCTCGCGTAAAACAGCGACCTTGAATCGGACATGCGGGAATAGCTATTCGAGTTGTTTCTCCGCTGTGGAGGGGAACTTAGTAACTAGAAGCATCCATGTGCCCCATGAGTGTCTTTTACATCAAACGGTTCCCCAAGACATGAGAATGGAATTCCACCCTAGGATTATCCCGATGAAACATCCCGAGATCCGAACCTAGTGGTTAACTCGAATCATCTTATTGATCATATATAAGGGAATACTATCTGAGGGTTATTTTTGATGATGAAACTCTTGAAATTTTTGCCACTAGACTGTGGGACTGGGCAAGTTAGCTTGTTTATTTTTAACCCTTCATATTGACGGTCGGTTAAATTCACGCTTGTTAATCTTTGAGCTTGATTTTCTTCATGCACGATTGATTAGGAATGAAATTGGTTACTCTGTGAAATCATTGTCCTGGATGTGACTCACTATTACGATACTTGTATTATTCTTTGAGGATTTCAGGGTAGTATTGATTAAGTTGAGCACTATGGACTTGCACGATTATTCACGATACCTTTTGTTGGAAATTGATAATTTTTGCTTGAGGACAAGCAAAAGCTCAAGTTTGGGGATATTTGTTAGGCGTATTTTTATATGCTTATTTATCATTATTTTATATTCATTTGAGGTCTAAATCTGCTTAAATGAGCTTTTAATGCACTATTCTTTTATGTTTGGCAGGAAATTGGAATCCGAAAGCTCAAACGATGAAAAACGGGCGAAAACGACGATTTTTGGCCTGGGGCCGTGGCACGAACCAAGTGAGCCGCGGCACACGAAGATGTCCAGAAAGTCCCGAGCAAACTGTACCCTGAGCTGCGGCACAAGGATGCTGAGCCGCGGCCCAGAAGGAAAATGTCGCGCCCAGGCATGGGGCGCTGAACGCGTGAGCCACGGCACAGATTAAGTGAGCCGCGGCCCACGGGCGGTTTGGGTGTGTTCTGCGCGGTTTTGGGCCGTTTTGGAGCCGGTTCTCGACCTAATCACACGGACGCGTTTTGGAGGCTGATGGGAGTTATAAATAAGGGTTTAAGGTCATAATAGAGAACGGAGGGGGAGGATCGATCATCATCAAGGAGAGAAGCATAAACCACCAAAGGGCAGAGAGCGGAAGCTAGAGAACGGAGGAATCCGAGCTCTTCATCTGTGTTTGATCTTCATGCTTTCATTAATTATTTCTGTATTCTTATTCTTTAGCATGTCAGGCTAAAATTCTATTCTATGATTTTTTGAAACTGAGGTTTTGATGGATTTACTTTGATTATCTATATAATTCCATTTTCTGTTGAGTTTTCTCAATTGTTTTTAATGCTTTCAATTGTGTGGCCTACAATTGAATTGTTTTAATTACGCAACTCGAATCGGGAGAGGAGAGTTGGTGAGGAAATATTGGTGAGAACCATTTTATCTTGTGAGATAGGAATATACTCATAGGAACTACGTGGCTTTTTGAAGATTCCGTGCTTTTTGCCTATTGTCGAATTAATCCACCTAGGAATAGAGTGTGTTATTCGCCTTTAGAAAAATCTACTGACCTCGGGAGAGGCGGTAGAATACTTTAGAAACCTTCGCCTTCAATAAATTGGGAAATCATTAACTTCAGATAATCGAGAGTAAATTCGGATAAACCGAGGTGGATTCATAATCCTAGATTGATTCCATATTTGATCTTATTCCCTTGCATAATCGATTAATCATATTTGATCTTATTCCCTTCAAAAATATTTTTCTATTCTTTGCTTTTGATTAGTTTTCCTTACTTATTTCTTACACTTCCAGTCCTCGTGGGAATGATATCTTACTCATCATTTTATTACTTGTCTACGATAACGTGCACTTGCGTTAAACGAAATTCGCAACAGTTGCTTTTGACAACACTATTTTGTGAAACACGAATTATTTTGGGATAGATGTGGTTAACTTCTTAAGGATCTTCTCCCTTGGGAATAGATGTTAACTTTCGTCTTAAGGATCTTCTCCCAACAGTTCGTGCAGATAGAGTTAGCAATCTTGACAAAGCCATAAGTTGGCGTAGTATAAAGTTAATTCTATTTTGACAACCATCGCGTTCATGTTTTTATTTTAACAACAATTATAGGACAACCATACCGATGTAGAAGTATGTCGAAAGACCGTGTTGACGGAAAAAAAATTACCTCTTCACATGATCCAGCATGGGGAAAAATCAAATACGAACATAAATTGAAGTTAAATACGTACTTGGGAAGACTTGCCAAAGATAATGTGTCGATACTGTATAAAAGTTGGAAGGAAGTACCCAACAAGCCGGATAAAGAAATATTGTGGTAGGATATATTGGTACATGACTTTCTTTTTGTATTAAAAAATGTGTGTGTCGTGTGTCGTAGTGTGGCAGTGTGTGTGTGTGTGTGTGGCTAACTCTAGTTTTGATTGCCAATGTAGGGAAATTTTGATGTTAGCCAGATTAGTAATCTTGGTCATTTTCAAACGAAGTTTTTACAGTCAATTGACGTAAAATGGAGGCAATTTAAGTCTGATTTGAACAGTGAGTACATATATGGTCCAAGCAAAGGAAAATCTCCTTGTGACAAGTATAGTATCTCCGAGAAGGACTCGAGAGACTTCAAAAAGATTCATGAGGACTCCGCTTGGGAGGTATATCTATAAAAATATTTTAATTTTGTTTTTAAAGTTCAACTCTGAAAATAATGAACTAACAATCAAAAAAAATAATTTCTTATTAGGAACATAAAATTTGAAATAAGAAATAATGTTTTAAATTTAAAAATATTTATAATATATATTATAGTAATCATAAAAGGATTGTACAATAATCTGAAGAAAATTTTACAATAATCAAATAAAATAATTTCTAATTAAGAACATAAAATCTGAAATAAAAAAAATGTTTAAAATTGAAAATATTTATAATATGTATATATGTATTATAATTTTCATAAACGGATTGTACAATAATATGAAAATAATTTTACAATAATCAAATAAAATAATTTCTTATTAAGAACATAAAACTTGAAATAAAAAATATTTTAAATTTTAAAAATAGTTAATATATATATATATATAAAGATAAATTATGGTGTACAAAATTTACTTACCACCAGAAGTGTCTTGATTTACCAAATTTTTTTGCAACATATCTGTTCCTAGAAACACCAACATATTGATTGATTTTATCTTTAAAGAAGTTTGCTTTAATCATTATTTTTTTATGTTATTAGTTGTTTGCATATTTCAAAATTTTGTTATATGGTGCCAAATTAAATTTTTATAGGATGATTTGGAGGAGCAGTATACACAAGGTACCTTCATTCCTGAGGGACGACATGATATATTGGCGGATGCCATTGGGAGACCCGAGCATCTTGGTCGTGTTCGTGGCATCGATTTTGGTGTGAGTATTCGAGATTACTTTGGACGATCACGTAAACCGACGTCTTCCATAAGTGAAGTTGTGTTGGAGCAGCTAAGGAAGAAGATCACCCTTGATGTCACACCAAATTTGATGAAAGAGTTTGGCCAGACAATGGGTGCTAGATCCCAGCGGCCTGTTGATATTCGTACACCTGATGAGGTTACTCGTGTCAGCATGAAGGGGAGTTGTGCTGATGCTATTTTTGGCCCTTCCGGAGAGAGGACTCCGACTGGAGACACTTTTCGAGCTGGATTTTATGTGGACGAGCATCCTCCCCATCTAGTTGTTATCGGTAGGGTTCTTCAGGGCGATTCGACACTACATTGTGCTCCTTTACCAGCTCATTTGGTTAAGGTAGTGGTTAAGGAGGTTGTAGATGCCAGCGCTGAAGTCCATATGGCGAATGATGAGGTGAGAGCGTGGGGGAAGCTTTAGGTGGATTTATTGCATGGCCACGAGATTTTGTTATCTCCAATTTTTTTGAAGGTAAGTATTTTCTTTTTCATTTTAATAACTCAAACAAAATAAATTATTTCAAATGTACTTGTATTTTACACTCCTATATGAAATAGGATATTCAGCAACCTAGGAAGTAGGCTCGTCACAATGACGGCCGAGGACCAAAGATGACTCATGAAAGACTTACTTAGTGTTGCGTCGAGTCTTTACAATAATCCGTTACCAGTGCCGTGGGATGCAGCTATCTTTGACTGTGGTGGTGATGATGTTCCATTGTACATCGCTCACAATGATATTTTGGAGATCGTTTAAGGAAAAGAGTGGCTTAGTTTATCAGTTGTACAACTTTGGGCTATGTGAGTAATTTCCTTTATCGAATTTTTTTACATTCTTAGTCTGAGGTTCTTATATTAATAAGTTGCTAACAAATTAGGTATTTTTTTAATATGAATATGGACACGATGGACGAAGATTTGTATGGATATTTGATCCTCAATCCATACAAAATATAGGACATAGGGGAGAGGAGATCTCGAGATATATATCGGCGCGTATGCTTGAGTCGAAGAAGCAAATATACATGGGAGCTTACCATCATAAGTAAGTTAAAGATTGTAAGTTTCAAAATATATTCTTTTTAACAAAAATATTTCTTTATTTTTTAACAAAATAGTTTTTTTTTAACAAAACTATTTCTTATTTTTATTTTTTACAAAACTGCTTTTTTAATATGTTTTTTCTTTCAAATGCATTTATCAATGTAGACAACATTGGCAACTTGTGATCATTATACCCGCAAGAGGAATTATGATATGGTTTGCTCATTACATAATAAGCCCAACTCTCGGGTTAAGGCCATACTCCAAAAGTAAGATTCTATTTATAATATATTTACTTGAAAATTTTATATCGACGACTCAATATATTATTGTTACTTTTAAACAGTGTCGTGACTGCATTCAAGACCATGGATAGTATGCATACAAGTAAATCGAAGCAGGCAGTTAGTTGGATATATCCCAAGGTAATACATTTAACTACATGAGTGTAAATATATGCGTGTTTGTGTGTGTAAATATATGAATGTGTATGACAATATTGTTTTAGGAAACACGAATTATTTTGGGATAGACGTGGTTAACGTCGTAAGGATCTTCGCCCTTTGGGATAGATGTTAACTTTGGTCTTAAAGATCTTCTCCCAACAGATCGTGTATGAAGTGTCCGTTTGTGTGCTCTGTTTATAGTGTGTGGAGTGTGTGGAGTGTGTGGAGTGTGTGTGTGTGTGTGTGTGTGTGTGTGTGTGTGTTTATAGTGTGTGTACTGAGTTTGTGTGTGTACTCTGTGTGTGTGTGTGTGTGTGTGCAGGGTGTGTGTCTTGTGTGTTTATAGTGTGTGTGTGTGTGTGTGTGTGTGCAGTGTGTGTTTGTGTGCAGTGTGTGTGTTTGTGTGTTTACTGTGTTGTGTGTGCACTGTATGTTTTTACTGTGTGTGCAGTGTGTGTATGTGTATTTGTGTGCAGTGTGTTTTAACAGTGTGTGTACCGTGTTCATGTGTGTGTGTGTGCTGTGTGTTTACAGTGTGTGTGTGTATGTGCTGGGTGTTAATTGTGTGTGCAGTGTGGTTTGTGTGTGTGTTTACTGTGCAGTGTGTGGAGTGTGTGTGTGCAGTGTTTGTGTTTATAGTGTGTGCTGTGTTTGTATGTGTACTGTGTGTGCCGTGTGTGTGTGTGTGTGTATTAACACTATGTTTACAGTGTGTGTGTGTGTGTGTGTGTGTGTGTGTGTTTGTTTGTTTGTGTGTTTGTGTGCAGTGTGTGGTGTGTGTTCTTTTTTACTGTGTTGTTTTGTGTGTGCAATGTGTGGGGTGTGTGTGTGTGTGTTTGTGTGTGTGTGTGTGTGTGTGTGTGTGTGTTTATGAGCAATGTGTGGTGTGTGTGTGTGTATGTTAACTGTGTGTTTACAGTGTGTGTGTGTGTGTGTGTGTGTGTGTGTGTGTGTGTGTGTTTGTGTGCAGTCTGTGGTGTGTGTGTGTGTGTGTGTGTGTGTGTGTGTGTGTGTGTTTGTGTGCAGTGTGTGCTTTGTGTATGTGTGCGTGTTTACTTTGCAGTGTGTGCTGTGTTTGTGTGTGTACTGTGTGTGCCGTGTGTCCGTGTGTGTGTGTATGTTAACTGTGTTACAGTGTGTGTGTGTGTGTGTGTGTGTGTGTGTGTGTGTGTGTGTAGTGTGTGGTGTTTTTTTATTGTGTTGTTTGTGTGTGAAATGTTTGTGTGTGTGTTTACTCCACTGTGTGTGTTGATTTTATTTACTGAAAGCGACTCATATAATTGTGTATTCTTTTGTTTTAGTATAATAAACAAAATGAAGGTTGAGAGTGTGGTTATTATGTTATGCACTGGATGTCGACTATTGTCCAAGCGCGTATTTTGGATAGTTGGGTGGAGATCATACATTTTTAGCTTGGATTGGTGATAAAATTGTTTACTCGTTTACATCTAAAGTTTGTTTATTATACATTTACATGTGCATATGTTTGATATGTTGGAGCACTGTCTGATTATGTTATTCATAAAATTCGAGCTGATTGGGGACACTATTTCTTGGAGGTTCGAAAACATCCTGCGACATGATTTTGTATGAATTATACATTTGACATTTGTATGAATTATTTTGAGGAATTGGTGGTTTTTTGTATTATTAAATGAATTGGTGAAATATTGTTCAATGAATTTATTATTGGTTAGTTCATTTTGGGTGTGTTTGGATTCAATGAATTGGTGGTTTATTGATTATTACAGTTTGATTCGAGTTCAGGTACTGGATTTTGCAAAATAATGCCAAAATCTGTGCAAAAATATGGACAAAATAACAATGGTTTTTGGAAAACCACAGTTAAATGTTTTAAGAGGTCAACAATGGTTCCTAGAAAACCGCTGTTAAATTGTAAAAATAACGGCGGTTCGGAAAACGTCGTTAAATATCCGCAGTTGAAGCAGTTCCTTATAACCGCTGTTAATTGACATGTTTAACAGCGGTTATATTCAACCGCTGTTAATTGTCACAAAAACAGCATAATCGATGTTAAAATTAACAGTGGTACATATAACAGTGATTCTGAAACCGCTGTTAATTGACGCCCAGAACCGCTGGTAAAAATCTGTTTTGTAATAGTGATGTTAAGATGAGTGCTGGAAAATATTACATGTATCAAACGATTTTGAAAAAGTTATTCACATTCAAGCGCCAAAGGTGCTTTTCAACAACTTTGGAGACTTAATGGAGACCAAGGCCCTGTTCTTTTGGACTTATTTTTCGATTTTCGATCAAGACGATTCGGCCTGGATTCGATTCGAGTCCATTTAGTTCGATTCGATTCGATTGGATTCGATTCATGTCCATTCGATTCGATTGATTCTTCTTATTATTATTATTATTATTAATCTTAATTATTATTATTGTTATTATTACTAATAATATTACTATTATCGTTGTTGTTGCTGATTACTATTATTATTATTATTACTATTTACCATTATTATTATTTACCCTTAATATATATTTGATTCGATTCGATTCGATTAGTTCGATTCGATTCGATCCATTCGCCTTGATTCGATTCGATTCAATTCGATTCGATTGATTCAGATTCATTCAGTCCAAAAGAACAAAGTCCAAGACCTTAAATTTGTCACCACACTTCCCCCACCATGTGTAACACCCCAAACTAGGCGGATATTACAAAGGCCGTGGACCCCGACCGGGACCCACTGTGAGTGAAAATGAATTAAATACACAGGGTAAATATAGTACCGAACCACATTACATCATCAATTACTCTGATGAGGAGTTTTATTACAACACACCCAAGGAAATGACCGAATACAAGTATATTTTATATGGAGACAAAATATACAACACTGAATGAACTCAAAATCCAAACGGAAATCTGCAGCGGAAATGAAATAAGGAAACACGGTGAATGAAAGGACTGGGGCCCCTTACTAGTATCACTGGGACTCCTCGCCGTCAACATGTTATTCCGTGCTTTTGCCTTGCCATGACACAAAACAAAATCCCCAAACGGGCCGGCCATACGTAACAACAATCCTCAAGAGTTGAATAAACACAATCATATATATGCTGTATAAACCACAAGTTCGATCAAAAATGAATCGGTTAGATTATAACCCAATCTTGTTGAAAACATACGCAATCAAACATGCTCTATGAATCAACTAACAGTACGGCTCAAAGGGTGGCGCCACACTACACCCGGGATGGAAATGTGTCCGTGCACAAGCCACCAATGAGTATCGATCGAATACATGTGTGGTCTTGTACCTAATCAGTCTCACGAAGCAATCGACTCGTGTGCACAGTCCAATGTGAGGCCAACAACCAACACACGACTTAAATGTGCCCGACATGAAAATCCTACACATACCAACCTGCACGCCAGTATGACCCGGAATGCCACGAGATAACAAAGTGACATCGAAATCAATAATGACTCACCGAGATGAAATGATAGTGAAATGAATGACAGCTCAATGAAATGATTGGAACCGTCGTTCCTTGTGACTGAAGTGATTAATTGACAATGACAAGTATTGATACGGTTAATACAATGATGAATGAGTTATGATTATGAATGAACAACAATCAAAGGAATGAATATCCTTTTAACCGAGTAAGAATTAACTTACACAACACCGGTGACAATTATCCTTCCACGAACAACATCCTAATTGAGATATCGGTCGCTCGAACAACCTTAAATAACACAATTACCAACAATCCGTTCAACATACGAATCAAACACGAATATAACGAACTCAAAACGTCGATACGACTAAACCAAGTTCATTGGGGCATTATATCGAACACTTTGTGGCCAAACTTCGATTGTTTACAATCAAACTTCAATAATACCAACATCAAATCCCCGAGAAGTGTTTCAAACCAACAAAACATCTTCAATACGATCAATAATCCAATATGAATATTCAAATTCGTGATTACAACAACGATTAATCGAAAAACCCCAAATCCAACTCAATATTCAAAGTGTTCTTGAATAATCCTTCAATAATCCAATGAATAATCAAACATATCCATAATCATGCGTATATGACTTCATACAACATGATCTTAACATCCAAAACATCATATCTCAATACAAAATCGAAATCCAAGATGTTGAAGAAATTACCTCTTGAAGATCCAAGCACTTTGATCCGAAGAACACGCGTTAGATCGACTATCCGGGCTTCATGATCGAAAAGAGATGAATAAAAACCAAGTATTCAAGTGATAGATGAAGGAAAGTCTCCCCCTCAAGCCCTATCTCTCGGATATCGGTGGAAGAATGGGAAAAATGGGTTGATTCTCACAAAAACCCGCAATTATAGTGCAGACTGCACTGTGTGCCGCGGCCCGGCCGAAGTGTGCCGCGGCATAGGGCCAAAACTGCCCCCAGTGATCGGCAGCGTGCCGCGGCCCGGACGAATGTGCCGCGGCAATGACTCGGCAGTGTGCCGCGGCCCTGTCGGCATGAGCCGCGACCCCCGGTACAGACGGGTTGGCCGAAAATTGAAAAATGTGTGTGTGTCATGGCTCGGCCAAGTGTGCCGCGGCAGTGACTCGGCAGTGTGCCGGGGCCCTTCCGGCAGGAGCCGTGGCCCCCGGTATAGGCTGCTCGGCCAAAACTGGAAAATGTGAGTGACTTAGCTATTTCGACCATAACTCCCTCGTCCGGACTCCGATTGACTCACCGTTTGAACCATTGGAAAGCTAACTTGATGCTATATAATATTGAAAAGATTAAGAATTTTTGGAGTTTCTAAAAATTAATGGTGATTTTACAAAGTCGAACTCATACGTGGAAAGGTCGCTTAAGAACACGGAACTCAACAGAACGACACCGAGACGAACTCGGATGACAAAAAGTGTAGAATTAATCATCCTGGGAATGACGAAACGGTAACAATAGAGTCACTAAGATGGACTTCCGCCAAAAAATAAAATTACCGAAAATCCAAATTGCGGATATTACATACTACCCTCCTTAAAAGAAGTTTCGTCCCGAAACTTAAAACAAGTAGGGATAAACAATATACCGCTAGAAAAACTCAACGAGATACACAAGAACCGAAAATGTACCCAACAATAGCATGATTCGAACAAGAAGGAAATTTGAAATGGCATGAACTCCAATATCAACATCGATTAATGAAGTAATTATAACGATCAAGATAATATTCTCATCTCGATTCTCAAGCAAGGTTGAAACAATGAACGATATCAATACACGACTCAACATTAGTCCGAACGGTGAACACGAATGAATTAACATGAATGGTGAATGATTATTAATGAGTGAAAATCCACTGAGTGACAATTACTGAATGAAAAATGAATGAATTTACAAGCGGGTATTACATACACCCCCCCTTAAAAGAGTTTCGTCCCCGAAACTAAGGGTCAAACAACTCGGGATAACTCTCCCGCATACTATCCTCGGCTTGCCAATCGTCTTTCTAATCAAGGATGCATGCCCTCAACATGTCTTCCAATGTCTGAATAGTCCTCTCTGATTGTCCGTCGGACTGAGGATGAAAAGCTGTGCTGAAATTAAGCTGAGTTCCCATGGCACGATGAACTGATTTCCAAAAATGAGACACGAATCGTCCATCACGAACGGAAATGATACTTTTAGGAGTACCGTGCAGTCTCACTATCTCTTTGATGAACAGCTGGGCAAGTCTTTCGGGATCCCACATACCCTTAATCTCAAGGAAATGAGCTGATTTAGTTAAACGGTCCACAATCACCCATATTGTATTCATGCCACGACGACTCGTCGGCAAACTCATGATGAAGTTCATTGCAATATCCTCCCATTTCCACTCCGGAATAGGGAGCGGTTTCAGCATACCTGCCGGTCGCTGATGTTCTATCTTGACTTGCTGACAGGTTAAGCATCTCGAAACAAATTCTGCGACTTCTCGCTTCATATTACTCCACTAGTAATTTTGTTTCAAGTCTTTATACATCTTGGTAGACCCCGGGTGAACGGAATAAGGGGTAGTATGAGCTTCTCTCAAAATCGAGTTTTTCAACTCGTCAAAAGCCGGTACACATAATTGATTCTTAAATCGCAAAAGTCCATCCTCGTGGATCACAAATCCAGGGCTTTCCCTTGAGCCACATCCTCACGGATGCGCAACAAAAATGGGTCCGAACCCTGATTCACCCTGATCGTCTCCTCGAGTGGCGATGAAATCTCTTACGTACAAAGTTGCCCTTGTACTCGCTGTAACCAGACCTCGATCTCGGGTCTCAGAAATTCCTGTTGAAGTTCCTTCTGAACTGTTAATCGAGCAAGCATCTGCTCCTGAACGGACTTACGACTCAAGGCATCGGCGACAACGTTCGCCTTGCCCGGGTGGTAAAGTATCTCGATATCATAATCTTTGATCAGTTCCAACCACCGCCTCTGCCGCATATTTAACTCCTTCTGAGTAAATATATACTTTAAACTCTTATGATCAGTGAATATCTGACAGGTAATGCCATAAAGATAATGACGCCAAATTTTCAATGCGAACACCACGGATGCTAACTCCAGGTCGTGGGTCGGATAATTAACCTCTTAAGGTCTCAATTGCCATGAAGCATCAGCAATAATTTTCCCGTTCTGCATGAGTGCACATCCGAGACCCTGTCCGGACGCATCACTATAAACCACAAATTCTTCCGTCCCTTGCGGTAAAGAAAGGACAGGTGCTGAAATTAACCGGATCTTAAGTTCCTCAAAACTCTGCTGACACGCGTCGGACCACGTGTATTTCTTATCCTTCCTTAAAAGGTTCATCATGGGTTGAGCGATTTTAGAAAATCCTTCCACAAACCGCGGATAATAACCGGCCAATCCGAGAAAGCTTCGGATTTCCTTAACATTCTTCGGAGATAACTAATCTTGGATAGCCTCCGTCTTCTGAGGATCAACACGCACTCCATCTGATGAAATTACATGCCCGAGAAAAGTCACTTCGGACGTCCAGGACTCACATTTGGAAAACTTTTCATAAAGTTGCTCTCGTCTTAACACGTCGAGAACCTGATGAAGATGAACCTCGTGTTCCTCTCGGTCACGAGAATAAATCAAAATGTCATCGATGAAGACAACAACAAACTGATCCAAAAAGTCAATGAAAACCCGATTCATTAACTCCATGAATACCGTAGGAGCATTAGTTAGCCCGAACGGCATTACTACGAACTCATAATGACCATAGCGTGTACGAAACGCCGTCCTCCCGATATCCGACTCTCGAATCCGCAACTGATGATATCCAGATCTTAAGTTGATCTTGGAAAATACTGAAGCTGCATGAAGTTGATCCAAAAGATCATCGATACGGGGTAAAGGATACTTATTCTTGATCGTCACCCGGTTCAATTCCCGATAATCAATACACAAATGAAATGAACCATCCTTTTTCTTGGCAAACAACACTTGTGCTCCCCACGGGGACGCACTCGATCGGATATAACCTTCTCAGTTAAATCCTCTAATTGATTCTTTAATTCCTGAATTTCAGTCGGGGCCATCCGGTACGGTGCCTTCGATAATGGGGACATACCAGGCTCCAACTCTATCGTGAATTCCATATCCCTCGGTGGAGGTAAAACAGGTAGCTCGTCTGGGAGTACATCGTCAAACGATAATAATGATACCAAAATGGTTGAACACCTCGATTTCCTGAGAATGGCCAATCGACGACAATGATACGATGAATGGATGAACACCTCTATTGCCTTAGAATGGCCAATCGATGACAATGATATAAGGAATGATTGAATACCTCGATTGCCTAAGAACGGCGAATTGGTGACAATGATATAATGAATGATTGAATATCTCGATTACCTATGAACGGCCAATCGATGACAATGATATAATGAATGATTGGACAACTCTGATTGAGTAATTATACTGCTACCATCATATTGATGATTCTTCCGGAACAACGGGGATCACCTCCCTGAAGCACACATTCGACCCCAACGACGGAAATGATAGTGACCAAACGTTTACGAACATTGAGGGGGTATCATGACGATCCATCCCACTAATACCCAATATACATCGTCCTTAAGTAAATCCACCATGATTTGGTCCATCAACCAATCTCGGTCATTTAAACTTAATTCAGTCAGTTCTTAACCTCATGATTTTTGGAAATTCTTCCATCATCAGATAGACCGATGGTATGAGGTCCACAAGCAATAGGACTATCTAAATTAAGTCTATTCAAACATGATTCGAAAATGAATGAATGCGGTGCACCAGTATCAAAAGGTACACACAGGTTGAGATAAAATTACGAGTATACCTGAGATCATTCGGGCCACCAGATCGTCGATCCTCTTCATAACATGAATCCGGGACTTGCCGGCCCCCGAGCCGGACGCTCCCGTCTGATAAATATGAGCTCCGCCTTTAGTTGCTTCCATTGTCTTAAACGACAGAAGCGATCGATTATGAATCGCTGATTGCTTCGGGGCTTGAGATGCCGCCGGAGCCGACTTGGAGTCCTTTCGGCAAAAACGGGCCTTATGCCCAAAAATCCCACAATTATGGCACGTGATAGACGGTTTCAGACACTTAGGGCTGTAATGACCCGGCGCTCCACAGTTGAAACAGGTGATGGCCGAACTGGCCGCTCGGGACCGAGATCCCGCACGATTATGCACCGTAGGAGGTCGCTCAGAAACGATAGGGCCCGCACGAGGCTTCTTGAAGGTTGACTGACCGCCTTCGGATTGATTACGCTTTGTTGATTTCTTGCTGACAGATGAAGGTTGTTGCTCAGCAATTTCCTTAGCAGCAGGCTCATACGGGAGAGTTCTCTCGATTAATTCGGCCAGAGTGGCGCAATGATGATTGAGCAATTGCATATGGGTCATCATGACCTGCATAAAAGTGAGTGGATCAACCCGAACATCTTCTGATCGAGCCGAGTCCTGGGTACGATTTCCCGACAGCGAGTGATTATTTCCCGGGTTTCGGCCCGCACCGCGGCCTCTCCCCGTGCATCCCCTGACAGCTCTCTCCATACTGAAGTAGGAAGGTCGCATGATAATCATAGATCTCGTATGAGTACCGCATTATGATTTACGTCATGAAATGATGAAAATGAGCATATGCGCTCTAACACAGTGATTACATGAATGATTAACTGAGGTGACATGATTATCTGATGATATTCTTGAAATGATTATCTTGAACAAGTTAGCAAGATTAATGATATGATCATCAAGATCAATAACTGAGTAATAAAATGAATTGAGTGATTAATGAGTTAACATGATCAACATGATTGAAATGAAAATGATGTTTGAGGATTGTTAACTAGTGAATTATGAATGAATGATTATTGCCAGAAATTATACCATGGCGTTAGAAGTCTTACAGTTCTTTCGGTCTGATTGGCTCGGCATCTGCGCAGGTCACACGTGACGCGAAAGTCCAATGATACTAGTCCGATGACGATGATTTCAAATGAGACATGACTCGGAAGGTAGTATTCAAAACCACGCTCCGATACCAACTCTGTAACACCCCAAACTAGGCGGATATTACAGTGCCGTGGACCCCCGACTGGGACCCACCAGGCGAGTGAAAATGAATGAAATACACAGGGTAAATGTAGTACCGAACCACATTACATCATTAATTACTCCGATGAGGAGTTTTATTACAACACACCCAAGGAAATGACCGAATACAAGTATATTTTATATGGAGATAAAATATACAACACTGAATGAACTCAAAATCCAAACGAAAATCTGCAGCGGAAATGAAATAAGGAAACACGGTGAATGAAAGGACTGGGGTCCCCTACTAGTATCACTGGGACTCCTCACCGTCAACATGCTATTCCCGTGCTTTTGCCTTGCCATGACCTGAAAACAAAATCCCCAAACGGGGTTAGTTACACAGAACAACAATCCTCAAGAGTTGAATAAACACAATCATATATATGCTGTATAAACCACAAGTTCGATCAAAAATGAGTCGGTTAGATTATAACCCAATCTTGTTGAAAACATACGCAATCAAACAAGCTGTATGAATCAACTAACAGTACGGCTCAAAGGGTGGCGCCACACTACGCCCGAGATGGAAATGTGTCCGTGCACAAGCCACCAACGAGTATCGATCGAATACACGTGTGGTCTTTTACCTAATCAGTCTCACGAAGCAATCGACTCGTGTGCACAGTCCGATGTGAGGCCAACAACCAACACACGACTTAAATGTGCCCGACATGAAAATCCTACACATACCAACCGGCACGCCAGTATGACCCGGAATGCCACGAGATAACAAAGTGACATCGAAATCAATAATGACTCACCGAGATGAAATGATAGTGAAATGAATGACAGCTCAATGAAATGATTGGAACTGTCGTTCCTTATGACTGAAGTGATTAATCGACAATGACAAGTATTGATACGGTTAATACAATTATGAATGAGTTATGATTATGAATGAACAAAAACAAAAGGAATGAATATCCTTTTAACCGAGTAAGAATTAACTTACACAACACCGGTGACAATTATCCTTCCACGAACAACGTCCTAATTGAGATATCGGTCGCTCGAACAACCTTGAATAACACAATTACGAACAATCCGTTCAACATACGAATCAAACACGAATATAACGAACTCAAAACGTCGATACGACTAAACCAAGTTCATTGGGGCATTATATCGAACACTTTGTGGCCAAACTTCGATTGTTTACAATCAAACTTCAATAATACCAACATCAAATCCCCAAGAAGTGTTTCAAACCAATAAAACATCTTCAATACGATCAATAATCCAATATGAATATTCAAATTCGTGATTACAACAATGATTAATCGAAAACCCCCAAATCCAACTCAATATTCAAAGTGTTCTTGAATAATCCTTCAATAATCCAATGAATAATCAAACATATCCATAATCATGCGTATATCACTTCATACAACATGATCTTAACATGCAAAACATCATATCTCAATACAAAATCGAAATCCAAGATGTTGAAGAAATTACCTCTTGAAGATCCATGCACTTTGATCCGAAGAACACGCGTTAGATCGACTATACGGGCTTCATGATCGAAAAGAGATGAAGAAAAACCAAGTATTCAAGTGATAGATGAAGGAAAGTCTCCCACTCAAGCCCTATCTCTCGGATATCGGTGGAAGAATGGGAAAAATGGGTTGATTCTCACAAAAACCAGCAATTATAGTGCAAACTGCACTGTGTGCCGCGGCCCGGCCGAAGTGTGCCGCGGCCCGGCCGAAGTGTGCCGCGGCACAGGGCCAAAACTGCCCCCAGTGATCGGCAGCGTGCCGCGGCCCGGACGAATGTGCCGCGGCCCTGTCGGCATGAGCCGCGACCCCCGGTACAGACGGGTTGGCCGAAAATTGAAAAATGTGTGTGTGCCGTGGCTCGGCCAAGTGTGCCGCGACAGTGACTCGTCAGTGTGCCGGGGCCCTTCCGGCAGGAGCCGTGGCCCCCGGTATAGGCTGCTCGGCCAAAACTGGAAAATGTGAGTGACTTAGCTATTTCGACCATAACTCCCTCGTTCGGACTCCGATTGACTCACCGTTTGAACCATTGGAAAGATAACTTGATGCTCTATAATATTGAAAAGATTCAGAATTTTTGGAGTTTCTAAAAATTAATGGTGATTTTACAAAGTCGAACTCATACGTGGAAAGGTCGCTTAAGAACACGGAACTCAACAGAACGACACCGAGACGAACTCGGATGACAAAAAGTGTAGAATTAATCATCCTCGGAATGACGAAACGGTAACAATAGAGTCACTAAGATGGACTTCCGCCAAAAAAATAAAATTACCGGAAATCCAAATTGCGGATATTACATACTACCCTCCTTAAAAGAAATTTCGTCCCGAAACTTAAAACAAGTAGGGAGAAACAATATCCCGTTAGAAAAACTCAACGAGATACACAAGAACCGAAAATGTACCCAACAATATCATGATTCGAACAAGAAGGAAATTTGAAATGGCATGAACTCCAATATCAACATCGATTAATGAAGTAATTATAACGATCAAGATAATATTCTCATCTCGATTCTCTAGAAAGGTTGAAACAATGAACGATATCAATACACGACTCAACATTAGTCCGAACGGTGAACACGATTGAATTAACATGAATGGTGAATGATTATTAATGAGTGAAAATCCACTGAGTGACAATTACTGAATGAAAAATGAATGAATTTACAAGCGGGTATTACATACACCCCCCTTAAAAGAGTTTCGTCCCCGAAACTAAGGGTCAAACAACTCGGGATAACTCTCCCGCATACTATCCTCGGCTTCCCAATCGTCTTTCTAATCGAGGATGCATGCCCTCAACATGTCTTCCAATGTCTGAATAGTCCTCTCTGATTGTCCGTCGGACTGAGGATGAAAAGCTGTGCTGAAATTAAGCTGAGTTCCCATGGCACGATGAACTGATTTCCAAAAATGAGACACGAATCTGTTGGGATTCCGAAAATAAAACGAAAAACGCAGCGGAAAATAAAAACGAATCCCAAACAGGATCGATCAAGTAACGTATATACGAAAATATAAATACGAAGATAAAGATTCATACCCTTGAAGCCTTTGAAATAAATCTTCGTAAAGTGTAGACGATGATCACGATCCCGTCCCGAACACGAAATCCCTTCGTTCCAAGCACCGAAAATTCGAAGCCTCTACTTCACACGCGTCGGAAGTTGCCCGGAAAAATTCGATAGTAATCCGTTCTCCAAGAACACGGCTAGGAATTACTATAAGAATTTATATCTCTCTTGTATTTCTAATTTTTTCTCAACTCAAAGTGAAAGAAAATAAGATGGATAAAATTATCCCTCCTCCCTCAATCTCACGGCAGTAGGAATTTTAGTGTGTATCTCAAGTCAACTATTTGCATGAAATGAGTTTGTAATATATATATAACAACAACTCATCATGAAGGAAAAATAATGTGAGAGAGAATCTCAAACATTATTGTTATGACTTTACAACACATAACATGCACACAAGAAAATGGCCATGTGAGGTGGGGAGAGGTGGGGCGGCCCAAGGAAGTTTCCTAGAAAACGAGCCGAGCCACTCGGCTCGTGTACCGGACGTTCGTCAAACGACTCCGTTAAATACACTCCGTTTATTTACCAATGTATTTATATAAATTAATTAATCCATTAATTAATTATATCAAATACAAATATATTTCTCTAAGAAATATAATTTATGAATTAAATTAATTACCTAACTTAATTTTAATTCATAAGACCGATATTTGATTTATCGATAAATCATAATTAGATATTCAATATCTAATATTAATAGAGAGATAATAAATTCACATTTATCCGTCAACGCTCCCGATGCGCGACTCGTAGGTCCGTCTCGGTAGGCATTGGGAGGAACTAATGAGTGCGGGCGGCACTTAGCCACTAGCGGGCCGCCTGTAAACCCCGATCGAGAACGAATGAAGGGATCATTCCGAACCATTATGTCGTGAATACTATATACGTATAGACCCTTCATCGGATGTCGGTCAAGTCTTCGGGTCACGGTAAAGTCAAACCCTAGTTGACTAAACTCTATACATGTGTTAATGCAAATCAAGACCAGTGATTAATAGTGTATCTAATACGACTATATCGTAATGCTTTGGCCAAAGACTTATGATCTTATTTGCCATTAACCGTATAGACATTCGCCGCTCACTAACAGAGATAGAATCCTTTCTTGGCGTACGGTAAAGTGCTGCACCGCCCGTATAGTCCGCACTTCGAGGTCGACTCGGCAATTAAGCAAATGAGTCTAACTACTCTAATGACAAACTAAACGTCACAGGCACATCTTCTCGAACCCTCAAGTCAAAGGTCCACGTATACTATCACAACCTTTCGATTCGTCATCGACTCTCCGAGAGTGAATACCGTGTGGTGAATCGAGTATGAGTCATGTTCGAGTATCTGGCCCCACCAATATACTTATAACTATGCTATCAAGACGTGCACACGTCCTAGCATCGATTATACAAGTCATATTAAAACTTAATGCCCATTTTAAGTTTATTGACTTGCGAACAATTTACGTAAATAAACTTTAAACACTTCCAGTACATTTTCTCTTATCCCATAACGAGAATGGAATGTTCGATTTATTTACATGGACTTCACTTCAATGTTTACCAAGTCAAGAATGCAATTGAAATACAATAAACGGTGAGTGAATCATATTGCCTTTTTATTAATTATTCCATAATTACAAGTATAATGCCCTTACTCTCTCATCCCCGAGTGGCATTCGAGGGCATATTCCTAACAATCTCCCACTTGCACTCAATGCCACACATCATGGTATCCAATACCCATGTTCTTCGATGTCTTTCCAAGACGGCCCGAGATAATGGCTTAGTCGGCGGGTCGAGACATTGTCTTCCGAGTCTACTCTTTCCAATGAAACATATCCTTTTTCCACCATCTCTCGAACGATGTGGTACTTTCTCTCTATATGCTTGGTGTTGTGGTGAGCCCTCGGCTCCTTGGCTTGGGCGGACTCCATCATTATCACGAGAATAGTGATATAGGCAACTCCGTTAGGCACCACTTGAAGTTCTTGTATAAACACGCATCCAAAATGCTTCTTTGCTAGCCTGAGGCGCTTGATACTCTGCTTGGCGGTGGAATCCATGATGGCGGTTTGCTTGGAGCTTCTCCAAGAATCGCTCCTCCATTGAGAGTAAATAAATACCTGGATGTCGACTTAGAGTCGTCATTGTCTCCTTGAAAATCGAATCGGTGAATCCAATCACCTTGATTCTCCACCACCATAAGTAAGAACTAAATCTCTAGTTCTTCTTAAGTACTTAAGAATGTTCTTTACGGCGAGTCAATGTTCCCTTCCGGGTTTGCTTGAAATCGACTTACCATACTCACAGCGTAGGCTAAGTCTGGTCTCGTACACAACATAGCGTACATGAGGCTACCCACTGCCGAGGCATAGGGTACCTTACTCATCTCTCTTTTGTCTTCCTCACTTTGAGGACACATTTTCGTGGTGAGATGAATTCCATGTCGCATGGGAAGGAACCCTCTTTTAGATTCATCCATCTTGAATCTTCTCAGGATTTTATCGATATAAAGGGCTTGGGAAAGTCCTATCATTCTTCGTGGTCTATCTCTGTAAAGACGGATCCCTAGAATATAGGAAGCTTCTCCCAAGTCTTTCATGGAGAACGTTTTAGAAAGCCAAGCTTTCACAGTGCTGAGCATTGCTACGTTATTTCCTATAAGCAGAATATCATCTACATATAGTACTAAGAACGCAATGTTGCTCCCACTGACCTTTTTGTAAACACACGGTTCCTCCTCATTTCGTTCGAAGTCAAAGTCCTTAACTGCTTCGTCAAATCGAAGGTTCCAACTCCGAGAAGCTTGCTTCAGACCATAAATGGCTCGTTGCAGCTTACACACTTTATGAATATTAGCTTTGGACACAAAACCTTTAGGCTGTTCCATATAGATTTCCTCCTCGAGGTATCCATTTAGAAAAGCCGTTTTGACATCCATTTGCCATATTTCATAATCATAATAGGCAGCAATGGCAAGCATCATGCGAATCGACTTTATCATAGCTACGGGCGAGAAGGTATCATGATAATCGATTCCTTCCCTTTGGGTATAACCCTTTGCCACAAGCCTGGCCTTATAGGCATCAACCTTGCCATCCCCATCAGTCTTTCTCTTATAGATCCATTTATTTCCAATAGTCCTCATGCCAGTTGGAAGATCTACTAGAGTCCAGACCTGATTGGTATGCATCGAGTCTATCTCAGCTTTCATTGCTTCTTGCCATTTATCGGAGTCTACATCTACTATCGCTTGGTCATAGGTGACAGGGTCGTTTTCACTGCTATTAGGTGTGTCGTGGAGACCCAGTTCCTCGACATGTGTATAGCCATACCTCTCAGGTAAGTGAGATACCCTATCAGACCTTCGAAGTGGAGGCTGTGTTACAATAGGTTCGGTTCTTGATCCCTGATCAGATGTCTCCTTAGGACTTTCATTTTGCTCTTCTAAAGAGATATTTCTACCCGAGCCACCTTCCTGAATGAATTCATCCTCAAGGAAGTGCGCTTGTAATGCCACAACGACCTATGGTCTTGGCATGTAGAATAGATAACCCATAGAGTCCTCTGGGTATCCTATGAAACGTCCTTTTATGGACCTCGCTTCGGTTTGTCCACCTTAGCCTTTTGACATAGGTGGACATCCCCAAATCCTTATGTGATTAAGGCTTGGTTTCTTACCCTTCCACATCTCATGCGGAGTGATAGGAGCAGATTTGGAAGGACATCTATTTAGGATATAGGCGCGGTTAGTAAGGCATACCCCACGGGTAAATAGGTAAATCGGTGTAATTTAACATGGAGCGAACCATGTCCAACAAAGTCCGATTTCTCCTTTCGAAACACCATTTAACCGTGGGGTTCTGGAGGCGTGAATTGTGAAACTATTCTATGTTCCTTAAGGAACTCATCAAACTCAGTGCTCATATATTCGCCACCTCGGCCCTACCGAAGTGCTTTGATATGACATCCAGTTTGTTTTTCAACTAGGGCCTTAAATTCTTTGAATTTAGCAAAGGCTTGATTTATGTTTCATTAAGTACACAATCCCATACCTAGTATGATCATCTGTGAACGTTATGAAATATTGATATCCGTCTCGGGCTACTTCTAAAGCACCACAAACATCGGTATGCACCAATCCAAGTTTATCGGCAGCCCTTTCAAAAGTCCCTGTGAAGGGGAACTTAGTCATTTTGCCTCTAAGGCAAGATTCACAAGTTGGATAGGGTTCTACACCCAATGGACTTAAAAGTCCATCTTTCTCCATTTTCGAACCTTGGTCGACCAACATGACCAAGTCTAAGGTGCCATTTAAGAGCTTGATTAGTATCTTGCCTACCACGTTTCCTAGTTATAGTGTTCCTTTCTTTGTTTTATTTTGCATGTTCGGATGATATAATCCATTCAACAATGTATGTTCCAACCAATTTATTTCGAAAATAAATTTTACAAGCGCCATTGCCAATGAAGAAACAAAATCCTTTCCGGTCCAAGTGGAATGGATACAATGTTTTATGCCCCTTGGGCAAAACAAGTACTTCATCTAATGTCAAAATAAAACCGATTCTAAACCCGAAGGATTGATCCAATATCGGTTGCCTCGACACTTTGTCCGCTTCCAAGCGGTGATCATTATTTCCCGACTTTAAGTTTTCTACTTTGTTCCAGATCCCGATTCATGGTACAAATGTGAGAAGTGGCACTGAATCCGAGAATCCATGAAGCGAGAATATACGATGGCGGAACAATTAGTTTCAAAAACAAAAGTTCCGTGCACGATGCGCCATTAATCTTGGGACAAGTCCTTCGCGATGTGACTCACCGCATTCAAGGCATTTGTCCGTAGGTTTGGACCGCCTACCTTTTGAACCTTTCGGGCCTTGCCCTTTCCTTTTGCACCCCTTTCTTGGGTTTGTCTTGCTCGTAGGTCTTTTCTTCTTGTTCTTGGACCTCTTAGGCCCAGAAGAAATCACAAGAGCAGCCTCTCTCGGTTTAGTCTTCATGTTAGGCTGCGCCGTCACTAGTTTATTCATTAGCCCGGCTAATGTGCATGTAATTTCATTACGGTTGAAATTCATTTCAAGCTGCGTGAAAGAGTCAGGTAGAGATTGAAGGATGAGATCAATTTGAAGGGATAAATCCATATTAAAGTTGAGCACCTCGAGCCTCTCAATCATAGAGATCATCTTGAGGACGTGGTCTCCCACTTTCTCCCCTTCTTTCATCCTAGCCTTTGAACAACCGCTTTGATATCTCATATCTAGCGATCTCTGTGCTCTCCATAAAGTTCGGTCAAGTGTGCGAGAATCGCCTAGCGAAGTCATTTTCTCGTGCGCTCTCTCAGACTCATTAGTCATTGAGCCCATCATAAAACCACGGACTAGCACATCATCCTTGACCCATTTTTCATGGACGTCAATGTCTTCCCGATTACCCCTAGTCCGGATTGGAGTCGGTGGAATGTCCGCCTCCAAGACGTATCCCGAGACTCCATGCGAAATCTGATCATCGATTCCGCAACCAACAAAGTTAGGGCCGATTAGGAGATTCTTTTCAAGTAGTATTGCAAGTGGGTTTTAGCCATTTTAGAGAGATTCGGTTTCGTTTTACGCAAAGATTTAGACAAGATTAAATTAGTGACTTGTTTAATTATGACCGAGTATAGAACTTAAGGTCTTGTATAATTCTTGTCTCGGCTCCCACTAATTTTATCGGAATTATACACTCCCATGTTATAATCCGGAAATCATGGTTAGATCGACTTCTTAGTGGTGATCATGTTCTTTACAAATTTTATGACGCAACCTATCGGGTTTCTTGCCAATTAATTTACGTAAAGTGGTGTCTAACACCAACCCGTCTAACGGATGATTTGATCTTCCTTTACCCCTAGTCTTCATGCCCTCAACCTATCAGGTTTCTTGGCAATCCAGACTATCTAAGTTGTTGACCATCAACGTCTATCAGTTTGACTATTGAATCTCACCCGGCAACCTATCAGGTTTCTAGGGGCGAAATTTATCACCAACCGAAGGCATCTAATGCACACAAGAATTTTTCAACCTCTACCAAATGTACGACCCCGATAACTCGGAATCATAGCACACCCGCTCGGGTATCAATTTTCTACGAGTTTGATGGAGGGTAGGAAACCTCGTAACCTTTTTCAAACTTAGTCTGTTTGTAGTCGGGAGAATTTCGCGATTAATGTTACACTTTGCACATTAATTCAATTATACGCGCGTTTGTTGGTTTGTCAATCATTCAAAATGAAAAACAGAAAACAGTAACCTAGTTACTACCAACATATAGCTCATGGACCAAATTCATAAGTACTGGGCCAAGAGAATGACCCAATAAATAAAAAAATACAGTCTTCGATTCTTCGTCTTCTCGGTCGGTTGTCTTCGGTCTTCGTCATACCCAAAATAATACTTACATCATTGAAAAAATGCATCCTATACAAATTTTCTAGTAAAAATAAATAGGCTCAAAACGGCCTTTACAACCCAATCGAATCGAACAAATCAAAAACTAAGTCCACGAGCTATATCACCATCACATAAGGATTCCATACAACATGTAATGGCAACGAAATTAAACAATTAATTTTAATATAAATTAATCTAATTAATCTATAAAATTAATCTATTCAATTTCTACTATATTAATCCAATTAATATAAAGTGGCATTAAAATTAAATAATCAATTAATATATTAATCCAATCAATATAAAATTAATCTATTTAATTTTAATGGTATTAATCAAATTAATACTAATAATCATCATTTTAATTCGTTCGAAGTAATCCGGACAAAAATAATATTCTCGTTTAATTTATTTCCCTAAACTCAAAAATATTCCAAATATTAATTTAGTCAAATTAAAATCCAATTTAAATTTTGGGAAATAATTACAACAAAATATAAACTTAAAACGGAGTCCCGGATAATCCGGTTTTAGGCCCAGCCCGCGGCCCGATTCAAAATCGGGCCAAAAACCCGAGGGCTGCCTGGCCGAGCCACTGCTCGGCAGACTGGCCGATCATTCTCGGCCCCCTGGCCGAGCACTCTCAGCTCCTGGCCAGGTCATGGCCGAGCACGCTCGGCAGCCTGGGCAGGCAGCCCAGGCAGTGCTGCCGGCACCACTGCCAGCAGCCCCGTTTCTTCGTTTTTCGGCCCGTTTCCAAAAACGTGATGCTACAACGAACAATTTAAAATCTAAAATTATTCCAAATATGATTCTAAATCATAATCATCATCCAAAAGCATTCAAAATGCACAAATAATCGTATATAATCGTATATACGATATCATTGACCTCGCTCCGATACCACTGTTGGGATTCCGAAAATAAAACGAAAAACGCAGCGGAAAATAAAAACGAATCCCAAACAGGATCGATCAAGTAACGTATATACGAAAATATAAATACGAAGATAAAGATTCATACCCTTGAAGCCTTTGAAATAAATCTTCGTAAAGTGTAGACGATGATCACGATCCCGTCCCGAACACGAAATCCCTTCGTTCCAAGCACCGAAAATTCGAAGCCTCTACTTCACACGCGTCGGAAGTTGCCCGGAAAAATTCGATAGTAATCCGTTCTCCAAGAACACGGCTATGAATTACTATAAGAATTTATATCTCTCTTGTATTTCTAATTTTTTCTCAACTCAAAGTGAAAGAAAATAAGATGGATAAAATTATCCCTCCTCCCTCAATCTCACGGCAGTAGGAATTTTAGTGTGTATCTCAAGTCAACTATTTGCATGAAATGAGTTTGTAATATATATATAACAACAACTCATCATGAAGGAAAAATAATGTGAGAGAGAATCTCAAACATTATTGTTATGACTTTACAACACATAACATGCACACAAGAAAATGGCCATGTGAGGTGGGGAGAGGTGGGGCGGCCCAAGGAAGTTTCCTAGAAAACGAGCCGAGCCACTCGGCTCGTGTACCGGACGTTCGTCAAACGACTCCGTTAAATACACTCCGTTTATTTACCAATGTATTTATATAAATTAATTAATCCAATTAATTAATTATATCAAATACAAATATATTTCTCTAAGAAATATAATTTATGAATTAAATTAATTACCCGGTAACTTAATTTTAATTCATAAGACCGATATTTGATTTATCCAATAAATCATAATTAGATATTCAATATCTAATATTAATAGAGAGATAATAAATTCACATTTATCCGTCAACGCTCCTGATGCGCGACTCCGTAGGTCCGTCTCAGCCGGCATTGGGAGGAACCAATGAGTGCGGGCAGCACTTAGCCAGCCTAGCGGGCCGCCTTTGTAAACCCCCGGCGAGAACGAATGAAGGGATCATTCCGAACCATTATGTCGTGAATACTATATACGTATAGACCCTTCATCGGATGTCGGTCAAGTCTTCGGTCACGGTAAAGTCAAACCCTCATTGACTAAACTCTATACATGTGTTAATGCAAATCAAGACCGACTGATTAATAGTGTATCTAATACGACTATATCGTAATGCTTTGGCCAAAGACTTATGATCTTATTTGCCATTAACCGTATAGACATTCGCCGCTCACTAACAGGAGATAGAATCCTTTCTTGGCGTACGATAAAAGGCGCTACTGCCCGTATAGTCCGCACTTCGAGGTCGACTCAGCAATTAAGCAAATGAGTCTAACTACTCTAATGACAAACTAAACGTCACAGGCACATCTTCTACTGAACCCTCAAGTCAAAGGTCCACGTATACTATCACAACCTTTCGATTCGTCATCGACTCTCCGAGAGTGAATACCGTGTGACTGAATCGAGTATGAGTCATGTTCGAGTATACTGGCCCCACCAATATACTTATAACTATGCTATCAAGACGTGCACACGTCCTAGCATCAGTTATACAAGTCATATTAAAACTTAATGCCCATTTTAAGTTTATTGACTTGCGAACAATTTACGTAAATAAACTTTAAACACTTCCAGTACATTTTCTCTTATCCCATAACGAGAATGGAATGTTCGATTTATTTACATGGACTTCACTTCAATGTTTACCAAGTCAAGAATGCAATTGAAATACAATAAACAGTGAGTGAATCATATTGCCTTTTTATTAATTATTCCATAATTACAAGTATAATGCCCTTACTCTCTCATCCCCTGAGTGGCATTCGAGGGCATATTCCTAACAGAATCATCCATCACGAATGGAAATGATGCTTTTAGGAGTACCGTGCAGTCTCACTATCTCTTTGATGAACAGCTGGGCAAGTCTTTCGGGATCCCACGTATCCTTAATCTCAAGGAAATGAGCTGATTTAGTTAAACGGTCCACAATCACCCATATTGTATTCATGCCACGACGACTCGTCGGCAAACTCATGATGAAGTTCATTGCAATATCCTCCCATTTCCACTCCGGAATAGGGAGCGGTTTCAGCATACCTGCCGGTCGCTGATGTTCTATCTTAACTTGCTGAGAGGTTAAGCATCTCGAAACAAATTCTGCGACTTCTCGCTTCATATTACTCCACTAGTAATTTTGTTTCAAGTCTTTATACATCTTGCTCGACCCCGGGTGAACGGAATAAGGGGTAGTATGAGCTTCTCTCAAAATCGAGTTTTTCAACTCGTCAAAAGCCGGTACACATAATCGATTCTTAAATCGCAAAAGTCCATCCTCGTGGATCACAAATCCAGGGCTTTCCCTTGAGCCACATCCTCACGGATGCGCAACAAAAATGGGTCCGAACCCTGATTCACCCTGATCGTCTCCTCGAGTGGCAATGAAATCTCTAACGTACAAAGTTGCCCTTGTACTCGCTGTAACCAGACCTCGATCTCGGGTCTCAGAAATTCCTGTTGAAGTTCCTTCTGAACTGTTAATCGAGCAAGCATCTGCTCCTGAACGGACTTACGACTCAAGGCATCGGCGACATCGTTCGCCTTGCCCGGGTGGTAAAGTATCTCGATATCATAATCTTTGATCAGTTCCAACCACCGCCTCTGCCGCATATTGAACTCCTTCTGAGTAAATATATACTTTAAACTCTTATGATCAGTGAATATCTGACAGGTAATGCCATAAATATAATGACGCCAAATTTTCAATGCGAACACCACGGATGCTAACTCCAGGTCGTGGGTCGGATAATTAACCTCTTAAGGTCTCAATTGCCATGAAGCATCAGCAATAATTTTCCCGTTCTGCATGAGTGCACATCCGAGACCCTGTCCGGACGCATCACTATAAACCACAAATTCTTCCGTCCCTTGCGGTAAAGAAAGGATAGGTGCTGAAATTAACCGGATCTTAAGTTCCTCAAAACTCTGCTGACACGCGTCGGACCACGTGTATTTCTTATCCTTCCTTAAAAGGTTCATCATGGGTTGAGCGGTTTTAGAAAATCCTTCCACAAACCGCGGATAATAACCGGCCAATCCGAGAAAGCTTCGGATTTCCTTAACATTCTTCGGAGATAACTAATCTTGGATAGCCTCCATCTTCTGAGGATCAACACGCACTCCATCTGATGAAATTACATGCCCGAGAAAAGTCACTTCGGACGTCCAGGACTCACATTTGGAAAACTTTCCATAAAGTTGCTCTCGTATTAACACGTCGAGAACCTGATGAAGATGAACCTCGTGTTCCTCTCGGTCACGAGAATAAATCAAAATGTCATCGATGAAGACAACAACAAACTGATCCAAAAAGTCAATGAAAACCCGATTCATTAACTCCATGAATACCGTAGGAGCATTAGTTAGCCCGAACGGCATTACTACGAACTCATAATGACCATAGCGTGTACGAAACGCCGTCCTCCCGATATCCGACTCTCGAATCCGCAACTGATGATATCCAGATCTTAAGTCGATCTTGGAAAATACTGAAGCTCCCTGAAGTTGATCCAAAAGATCATCGATACGGGGTAAAGGATACTTATTGTTGATCGTCACCAGGTTCAATTCACGATAATCAATAAACAAATGAAATGAACCATCCTTTTTCTTGGCAAACAACACTTGTGCTCCCCACGGGACGCACTCGATCGGATATAACCTTCTCGGTTAAATCCTCTAATTGATTCTTTAATTCTGCATTTCGGTCGGGGCCATCGATGCGGTGCCTTCGATAATGGGGACATACCGAGCTCCAACTCTATCGTGAATTCCATATCCCTCGGTGGAGGTAAAGCAGGTAGCTCAAATGCGGGAGTACATCGTCAAACGATAATAATGATACCAAAATGGTTGAACACCTCGATTGCCTGAGAATGGCCAATCGACGACAATGATACGATGAATGGATGAACACCTCGATTGCCTTAGAACGGCCAATCGATGACAATGATATAAGGAATGATTGAACACCTCGATTGCCTAAGAACGGCTAATTGGTGACAATGATATAATGAATGATTGAATATCTCGATTACCTATGAACGGCCAATCGATGACAATGATATAATGAATGATTGGACAACTCTGATTGAGTAATTATACTGCTACCATCATATTGATGATTCTTCCGGAACAACGGGGATCACCTCCCTGAAGCACACATTCGACCCCAACGACGGAAATGATAGTGACCAAACGTTTACGAACATTGAGGGGGTATCATGACGATCCATCCCACTAATACCCAATATACATCGTCCTTAAGTAAATCCACCACGATTTGGTCTATCAACCAATCTCGGTCATTTAAACTTAATTCAGTCAGTTCTTAACCTCATGATTTCCGGAAATTCTTCCATCATCAGATAGACCGATGGTATGAGGTCCACAAGCAATAGGACTATCTAAATTAAGTCTATTCAAACATGATTCGAAAATGAATGAATGCGGTGCACCAGTATCAAAAGGTACACACAAGTTGAGATAAAATTACGAGTATACCTGAGATCATTTGGGCCACCAGATCGTCGATCCTCTTCATAACATGAATCCGGGACTTGCCGGCCCCCGAGCCGGACGCTCCCGTCTGATAAATATGAGCTCCGCCTTTATTTGCTTCCATTGTCTTAAACGACGCTGACAATGCAGTCTGATTATGAATCGCTGATTGCTTCGGGGCTTGAGATGCCGCCGGAGCCGACTTGGAGTCCTTTCGGCAAAAACGGGCCTTATGCCCAAAAATCCCACAATTATGGCACGTGATAGACGGTTTCAGACACTTAGTGCTGTAATGACCCGGCGCTCCACAGTTGAAACAGGTGATGGCGAGGCGCGCTCGGGACCGAGATCCCGCACGATTATGCACCGTATGAGGTCGCTCGAAGCGATAGGGCCCGCGAGGCTTCTTGAAGGTTGGTGACCGCCTTGATTGATTACGCTTTGTTGATTTCTTGGCGAGATGAAGGTTGTTGCTCAGCAATTTCCTTAGCAGCAGGCTCATACGGGAGAGTTCTCTCGATTAATTCGGCCAGAGTGGCGCAATGATGATTGAGCAATTGCATATGGGTCATCATGACCTGCATAAAAGTGAGTGGATCAACCCAAACATCTTCTGATCGAGCCGAGTCCTGGGTACGATTTCCCGACAGCGAGTGATTATTTCCCGGGTTTCGGCCCGCACCGCCTCTCCCGTGCATCCTGACGACTCTCTCCATCTTGAAGTAGGAAGGTCGCATGATAATCATAGATCTCGTATGAGTACCGCATTATGATTTACGTCATGAAATGATGAAAATGAGCATATGCGCTCTAACACAGTGATTACATGAATGATTAACTGAGGTGACATGATTATCTGATGATATTCTTGAAATGATTATCTTGAACAAGTTAGCAAGATTAATGATATGATCATCAAGATCAATAACTGAGTAATAAAATGAATTGAGTGATTAATGAGTTAACATGATCAACATGATTGAAATGAAAATGATGTTTGAGGATTGTTAACTAGTGAATTATGAATGAATGATTATTGCCAGAAATTATACCATGGCGTTAGAAGTCTTACAGTTCTTTCGGTCTGATTGGCTCGGCATCTGCGCAGGTCACACGTGACGCGAAAGTCCAATGATACTAGTCCGATGATGATGATTTCAAATGAGACATGACTCGGAAGGTAGTATTCAAAACCACGCTCCGATACCAACTCTGTAACACCCCAAACTAGGCGGATATTACAGTGCCGTGGACCCCCGACTGGGACCCACCAGGCGAGTGAAAATGAATGAAATACACAGGGTAAATGTAGTACCGAACCACATTACATCATCAATTACTCCGATGAGGAGTTTTATTACAACATACCCAAGGAAATGACCGAATACAAGTATATTTTATATGGAGATAAAATATACAACACTGAATGAACTCAAAATCCAAACAAAAATCTGCAGCGGAAATGAAATAAGGAAACATGGTGAATGAAAGGGCTGGGGTCCCCTACTAGTATCACTGGGACTCCTCACCGTCAACATGCTATTCCCGTGCTTTTGCCTTGCCATGACCTGAAAACAAAATCCCCAAACGGGGTTAGTTACACAGAACAACAATCCTCAAGAGTTGAATAAACACAATCATATATATGCTGTATAAACCACAAGTTCGATCAAAAATGAGTCGGTTAGATTATAACCCAATCTTGTTGAAAACATACGCAATCAAACATGCTGTATGAATCAACTAACAGTACGGCTCAAAGGGTGGCGCCACACTACGCCCGAGATGGAAATGTGTCCGTGCACAAGCCACCAACGAGTATCGATCGAATACACGTGTGGTCTTGTACCTAATCAGTCTCACGAAGCAATCGACTCGTGTGCACAGTCCGATGTGAGGCCAACAACCAACACACGACTTAAATGTGCCCGACATAACAAGTAGATAATCATGATTATGGGATGGATTACCAGAGTATGATGATATTAATATGATTTGGGTGATTTGAAATGTGTAGTTCGTTTTCTTGAGATAAGTTGGTTAATCCTCCTTCTCCTTTGCGGATGTTGATGTCATTGATGATGATTAATCTCTGTAATGTGAGGTTAGGGAAGTGTTGTTTGGATTCTTGGTGTTCATGATCTTGATATTTGAGGAAGAAGATGATATGTGAATATATGAATTGGATTAAGAGTTGGATGATTACCTATATGTTAAAGGATATCGGATTTCGTTGTTTTGATAACTACGAACATGGTTTAGAATCACGTAGTGTTCTTGATAATCGCCATATGTTGATCGGTATCTGAAAAACATGCATCTGTACGGCATTAGCGCACGCTAAGCTTACTGCCTAGCGCGCGCTAACTGGAGCAACTTAGCGCACGCTACGTTAAGTGATTAACGTGCGCTAAGAAGGCAGAAAGTGCAGTATTTTCGTGTTGTGGTTCTGAATTCGTGCTGGTTTGAGTTAGATTGATCCGACTAGTGTTTAATCGAGATATTTTCAAGCCGTTGGGTTTGTGAATTGGTTTTATCGATTGTTGATTGTTATCGAACTTGTTGTCTATCGATTATTGTAATAGGTTGAGATTATTGATCAGTGATTATAACCGTATGTTGCGGTCGTGTTCGAGTATGTTCGTGAATTGCATGGGTCAGGGCCAAGGAGCTCGTAGACGAAGGAAATGAGATTGGTAGCGGCTTCATCATCGTCATATCGGTATTGCGGTAAGTTATTACTTGCTCAGTTTATAATATTTAATGAACGGTTTTAGTTTCATTCGTTTATAATTCGTATAGCGATGTTTATAATCATAATCACAAGAGATTTGATATGATAAATTGTATTCGAGTTTTGGGAATTAACGCATAATGTATATGATTTACATTTATTATTGGCATACTTGGTATCGAGGATACATTGTGTTATAGTCGTAGACGTGAATTATCTACCGTCCGTGATATTTTAGATCGTCGAATATTCAGAACAATGGTTAGTGATGGTCTAGGTAACGAGATTGCTCTCTAAGGACTCGGGGCAAGTATTTTAATCATTTTGTCATTTGTGTCAATCATGTTGTGATACATTCATGTATCGTTGTTGTCATGCATTTGTGCACGACTGTTGTCGTGCATTGTGTACTATTGTTTTGTGCAGTTGTGCATTGTTGTCATATGTCCACCATGCATTGGCCCGACGGGATCAACATGGGATATCTATAGCTGTGTGCGCTGGATCGTTGGACAGGTAATGCCACCATGCGTTGGTCCGACGGGATCATCATGGGGATCTATAGCTGTGTGCGCTGGATCGTTGGATTACCATATGTGTTGTTTTTATTGTGCATATGTATATTATGGGTTGCCATAACTATACATTGTTGTTATTGAAGTGAGCATATTGACGTTGTCATATGAGTATGCATTTGTAGGTCTTGTGTTAGGACCATCTCCGTATGTTGTGTTGATCTGATCCCGGATTAGACTGACGTGATTGTCATGGTATTTCCTATCTTGAGGTATGTTCCGTATTTCCTTGGTACTTGTCTTTGAGGGACAATCGATTATCGTATTGGAATTGTCGACGTTATCCGATGGATTGAATTGGCCAGAGTTGGTATAATTTTCGTATCGGGAGTTATGATAATATTTTGAGAACCTTGGGTAATGTTGAGATACCGTACAGATATTTCGGTATTATCTTATTGTGTGGTTAAGGATACGAATCGTGGATTTTCATAAAGTTACGACGGTAAGATTACATTGGTCGTATTCTTACTTAGTATTTCCATTTATACGTAATTATTGACGTGATGTGATGGTTATCATTGTTGGATATTATGGCTGACCCCGTCAGGGGCTTTCTTTTTAGGTTCTTGGATTATCAAGCTTGTAGTGGTCATGAAGAGATGAGCTTCCCGGAGGATACTGGCTAGGACATGTATTTGTGTATTGAGTTTCTGATCAGTTGTCGTATTCCACTGCTAGAGTATTTTAATTGTTTGTCTTTATCCGCTGCGTGAGTATTTTTAAATGGCCTTTTGCTATCTGGTAACTTAGGTTACTTTGGCAATCATTTTCTAAATCTATTTTTCGGTATGTGTAAGCCATAGCTTAACGTATGTTTTTGAACTGTTGAGTTTTGGCATTTCAGGCCTTGTGGTTTCAAATGAGATTTTACGACGGTTTTGATAAACGAGTTTTATAAAGTCTTCAAATGTTTTAAATAGATAATACCGTCGTTAGCCTCTTGGACGTTTGTAAATATTTGCGAAAATTTCCTTCAGCCTTGTGGGTTCCATCTCGGGGCCCACGGCGCTGTAATATTCCTAGATGGCTATGGAGGTGTTACAGAATATGGTATCAGAGCTTAGGTTGTGAAAACCTAGGCAGTCCGAGTTAGGTCGTGCTTTTGTCGTGTCATTCGAGTTGTCGATTGGCAAGGGTTTGAGCCTTAGATTTTTGTTGTTCACTTAGGCTTGTGTGTTATGTGATTTACCTGTGTAGTACTAGGGTTGATGTAAACTTTTTCAATGGTATTAATGTGTTTCTTCGGATAGAGATGTGTTGTGTTCTCGAGTTCAACTGAGTTTGCAAAACGTGTGTTTTGTGAATACCTGTGTCGAGTATTTTCTTAAGTTGAGACATGTGCCAGTATCACGGGGAATCGTCAGCTTCACGATCGGTAAGTTTTTGGATTTTTGAACTGCATTGAGATTTATTGCCGAGCTAAGCTGATATGCTTTGGGATTCAGTCGAATATTATGTGTTACATTATAAGGTGACAGAGTTGGGATAGGATTGGTGATCTTGAGAAGTTAGGATTTTGGGAAATCAATATGTCGGTTAAGTTTTGGAATGGAGTTGTGTACTCGAGAGAAGAAATGTGGATTGTTGAGAAGAACATGTAGTCATGTTAATTCATTTTGAGATATATGAACTGTTTTTAAGCAATTGAAAATGATACTTTTCAAAATGAATATTTTACGGATGTTTTACCCTAAATAATTTTTGGGCCAAGACCCAATAGATTTTTGAAATAGTTTTATAACTCAGGACTTGGGGTCCGAAAAAGAGTTTCCTACTTTTTAAACTTCTTATAATGCGGAACGAGATACGGGCTGAGACCCTAATGTTTCAAAAGGCTTTTCTGTTTTCCTTAAAACTCCCGAGATTTGTAAAACACTTTATCAAACATTTATCTTTCTCGTTTGTGTCTTTCGCAGTTTCGATTTACTTGTTCAAATGAAACTTCTCGAGAAGTCTTTCGCTGTGTTGATTTATTTCAATTTTTTGTCATAGCATAATTGAGGTGATCCAGAATGGGATAATGGTCGACGTTGCGAGCCCTATGAGGAAAAAGAAGTTTTTAACGGAATTTATATATGGAGATTTTGGAACTCTATTGTGTGGTTTTCCCGATGGAATATCAGTTGATATTGGTGACGAGCCGAATTGGTATACAGGAGTATGGATGTGGTCAATCATTTGCATAGTTTTCATGTTAAACTTCGAAATCGTGTGGATTTGAAGGAAACTGTTATTGAATATTTGGCACCAGCGAGCCGATTTAATTTTTCGGAAATTGATTTTGTGGTCTTACCAAAATTTATGTTTTGAGTTTTGAAATTCTTGAAAGAACTTTCGAAAATTTGTCTTCTTCACAAGACTATATTATTTCAAACTGGTTTTGAAAATGTGACTGATATACATACGCATTTAGCGCATGGTGCATATCATGGTGAAGTTACGAGTGTGACTCATAAACTAGATATCATATCGATGGTACGAGGAAAGGAGATTCGAACTTTAGTATGGTAGTTTGGTTATCCATGGATGATCGATAGATTTATCGGAGAAGAGAAATATGTTGTGTGTTGTAGATTCATTCACAGGATGTAATTTTGGAACTTTGGATTTTGTGAAACCGGGACATATGTGCTATGTGTTGCTACCCAAAATATTATCCGGAGATAGATATTCTTTGGAATGGATGGATAGAAAACAAAGTGCGAGAACACTTCCGTGGGAAAGTAAATAACACAAGATTTGCCGGGGTTGTTTGTCCCGGGCTTGAATGCTCTCGCGAGATGTTATTAATAAAAATATTTTGGGGTACAAGTATTAATGTTAGAGTACAATTACAATGCGTGTAAAGACCCTAGTTATCTTAGCTATTGAGCGTGAAGATTGCCGGAAGAACCAGATATGAAGCTCTGTGAGTTCTTGTAACAACGTTGATGAGCTGTGACGACCGTGAGAAATCGACAGTCTCTCGAGGTGTGTATTAGCTGTATGTTCGAGATCCTGGTCTTGTGAGTCTCGTTGAATCTGTACTGCAAGGAGTTCTTGCCTCTACCGACCGTCTTCTGGATGAGAGGTGCTGAGAAGTTCTCTATTTATAGGACTGGGAGATGTTGGGCGATCGCTTTTGCTGTATTATAATAAGCGGGCAATCGTCTTTTAGCACAGGGGCTGGTCTCCTTAAAGTCTGCAGGAGTTGCTAGTAGCCAGATGTGCGGTCCAATGAGAAGTCTGCACACATCTGAGTCGATGTCACGGGCGGTCCCACCTTGTACTTTTCGGCGGGTTTGTCGGTAGGTGATAAGGTGGTGACAGGCTGTGGTCAACGATCCATGTTATGCGGCACCTTTCGCGGATCCGCGCATGGGCGCTGCTTTGAGATCCAGTCTTCGTAGACTTTGACGGACGAAGGTCTTGCTCGGGGCACAGGACGGTCGTCCTAGGTCGGGTACCAGAGTCGATCGCTAGGTGTCAAAGGCGATCGCCTTGAGAGACATTAGCTGGATACTCGAAGGTGGACTGCTATCTTCGTTTAGGCAAGTTTGCCGTAGCTTATTCGGTCGTGGACTCAGTCGCTCGGCCTTGGTGTCGATCGCTTGTGGAGTTGTATAAATCTCGACACAACAATTGCCCCCCAGCTCACTCCGATGTTGGAAACGTGGGGTGAGGTGGTTCTGTTGGCGATCGCTGAATTATGACGAGTGACTCTGTATTTTACGGAACTGGTGATCGTCATTGAGTGGTTGGTTTGGATTTGGACGACCTGGTCGGTCACTGAAATGAGCGGGAAATGACAGCGGTCATGGAAAAGTCTCCGGGGCACGTGTCGGGTTCCTGTTGGGGGAGACCGACGGTTAGTTGCGACTCCTCGTTTGGCGTACCCTCGAAACGACGCGTCGCGGGTTTCAAGGGAGTCATTAGTTGCGACGGTTGCACTCTGACCCCTGAGATTCTCCTTAATTGCACGGAAGTCCCTGCCATCTCCTATAAAAATGCGCTGGGTTGCAGTGTAAGACCCTTATGCGCTTTTATCGGAGAAGAAGACTTTTGCTGAAGATTTTTTCTGGAGATCTGACTGCCGATCGTCTATCGATTCAATCCTTGGTAAGAAAACACTCCTTTTCTCCTCTTCTTTTTTCGAGAACGTCTGGAACATCTTCTTCGCACGGAATAGGCACCACCTCCGCCGCTGGGGCTTCGACTGCTCGGGTAGGACCCTCTGCAGAATTCCATTTGGAGATGGCTGCCGAGGCTATTCGGGCCGGTATTAACCCCGCGGAAGTCGAGTCGCTGCTCAATGAAGCCGACGTTGCCAGGGAGGCGGCGGTTGAGCAAAGACGCTCGCAGATGGAGAGAGATTCGGCGGTGAGGTCCTACTGGGAGCAGCATAGTCACTTTGGTCAGGCCTATCGGCTTTATTGTAATCATGGAGAGGTTGGTGGTTCGCCTCCTAAATTCAATTCTGGGAGTATTCGACCGCTCATCATATCAACTGCTAAGCGATCATTTGTTTGAGTGCGCGAATCTCTATGGTCCCTTGGCCGGATAAGTAGCTAGGCAACTAGGAAGGACTGGCCGTCTGGAGGACGAGGTTTCATGTCCCTTCGATGTAGATCTTTTGTGCCGGCCGAGAATGAGCAGGCGATCGGCCTCCGGAGGGCATGGTTGCCGTGAGCGAAGCAATCATGGAGGTGAGGCTGCGATTTTCTTTGTCGTTCTCCGTCTCCCATTTCTTTGGTGGCTTGGACCGGGGCGCCGCTCCAGTTGACGCCGAATGACTGGCTCCAGATCCTTGACGCACGCACCTTGTTCGGCGGACATCGACTTTAACTCCATCTTTCGCCATTGGATATGAACCACCTGTTCAAGTTAACGGCTCAGAAAGGGTCAGTCGGAGGCTATCACAGTCAAGGCCGATCCGGTCGGGTGATCCTCGCAGTCCCGAACAAGGTGCGGGGTGACCCGACGAAGTGGTTCTGGGTCGGCGGTTCATGGAAGGCATTAGCAAGCAATAATTCCACGGACGAGCCGAATATTCCCACTAGCTTTCAGGAGAGGAATCCGGGTAAGGGTTCTGACTCTCCCTTTGTTCGGATATATTCTGAACTGATCTAATTTGGTTTTCCTTTTGCAGGTTTCCATATTCCGACAATCGACGAGCTTCCTTTCGACTTTTTGGTCGTCTGGGAGCGGATACGAAGTTTGCCGGACGACGACTTAGATGCTTGCCGGACCAACAAGAAGAGCCGTTGGCTGTCTGCTCGGCTATTCTATTTTCCACGACATCTCTCGGTCTCAGGTATGATTTTCTGCGGTCTCCAATTGCTTGGCGATCGTTCTGTTTGGAGAGTGTGTCTGATCGTGGTTTGATTGTTCTTTATTGCAGAAGTCCACTTTCCTCATTTCTTGGAGCCTCCAGCGGAGATAGCCATGTCGAATCCCGGAGTTCTGAGCCGTCTTCACCAGAAGAAGTCATCTCGGGCTCCTCCTGTGGCGTTGCCTCTTGTCCCGGAGGTGGGACCTCGCGTAGAGCCGATCGTGGCGGAGGAGGAAGATCGGGAGGAGGGGCTCCGGATGAACCGCAAACGGTAGAGGTCGGGAGAAACTCAGCCGCCCCCGCCGGTGAGGTGCCGATCGCCGCGCCTCCGATCACCGCAGTCCCCCCGGTGGATGAGCCTACGCCCTCTGCGGCTTTCTTGCGATAGATGGCGATCGCTGAGGCTGAGACCCCTCGCGGGAAACCATACTTTGGTCTCGACCCCGGGAGAGCCGAGAGGTAGACTTTGGTTGTTTGTTGAATTTCGCCACTTGCGTGGGAGATGTGCTAACTTTTTGTTGTTTGATGCAGGATCCGTAGCACTAACCCATCTTGACCGCCGATGGTGCTGGATTTCCTCGCGAGCCGTTCTACTCGCGCGGCCTGCGATGTCCCACTGTACGTCAACCGGGTCGTTTCTGCTTTGCCGAAGGCCTGGATGACGGACTTAGATGCGATCGCTCGCCAGCGATCCGGGAATGCAATGCAAGATGCTTTCGCTCTCTCCCTCCAGGCGGCGACGATGGCTGCCCAGGCTGTGCAGGAGTTCGAGGGCCATCCTTCTACTACACGTCTGCAGGCGAACCTCGAGGCCGCTCGGAAAGAGAACGCCGCGTTCGCCGACAGGATTGTGGCTATGGAGAAGGACTCCCTGGATGCAGCTAAGTGGGCGAGTCTGTAGGTCACAAGTCGTCCAGGTACAAGTCTAGAGGGGGGGTGAATAGACTTGTAGAAACTCTTAAACTCTTTTTCACGAAGAGTGAGTTTCTTCAGCTGATAGTTAAACAAATGACTTGGAGTCGTTTGTTCTTAGATATATGCGGAAGTGAGCTGATGACGAATAGAAAGCAACTTAATGAAACACTTAACAATGAATGCAGTAGTTAGGGTATGATGCACTGAAACAGTAAATAACACAGGCAATTATAGTGGTCTCAAAGGTGGGGTAATCCTCTACTAATCCACTTTTCTCCAAACCAGTTGGCGATGAATTCACTATAATTTTCAACCAGTGATAAATATTACAGTGATTCAAACCACACTACAACAGCTTCCAACCAGTGGAAATCCATGCCGTTGTACACACTTGACTGCCTTGCACCTCTTTATCCTCGATCCTCGGATGCCTTTCCAATCTCTTACTTCAACCAGTGAAGTACCCCGTACTCAGAATTTATAGACAAGAGTTTTTTGTCTTCTCCAACTAAGAGCTTCCTTAAGTATGAACTTTTAGAACTGCTCTTTTCACGATGCTATTGATTGCTTTAGATTGCTTGATTGCTTTGATCGCTTGAAAGTATGTTCGCACCGGTAGTTGCTCAGTTTCAAATCTTCGGATATATATAGGTCACGATCTCTGAGCTTTTTCCTTGTAGCCGTTGCAAATCTTTTGAACAAATCCGTCCGTTGGAGGGAGACTTCATTGTTTAATCTTTCTGAACGTTGCAAGGCTGGATTCCCATTATTTTATTTTATCTTCCGACCGTTGTGAAGACTTCTGCATGTGAGCGCCGAATCTTTTGAATATAAAACGATTAAAGTCTTCAAGGTGGGTCTGGATAATTTATTTTAAATCATATCTCTTGCGAGAATCACTCCAATTTGTCTCTTCACGTTGCATGCGAGCTTTCCGTAATACTTGACTTTTCAACGCATGCTGACATGGACTTGGAGTACTTGGCTGCCTTCGAGTAGGCTGATATGCAGCTAATATCTCTGCAGACAGGTCCTCTCATTCATTCCTTTGTTTGTGACTTATCTGATCAGGTGACTTCCCTGAGGTACCTTGGCTGCAGTCTGGTCAAACTTCTCTGATAAATTTTGTTGACCAGAGCTACTCTAACTGGACTCGGCTGATCCTCTCTGATGGACTTAGCTGTACTCAGTACTTAGCCGATTTTCAGCCTAACTAATTTTTGGCCTACAGAAGATACTCATTTGGTTCTTCTTTACATTAAGCCAAGTTTTATACTTAACATATTTTGGCCTATGGAAGATACTCATCTGGTTCTTCCTTACATTTTTGCCAAGTAATAAACATTTGATTTTATATTAATGACATCATCAAAATCTAACAAGTATTCCTAACAAATTCCCCCTATTTTGATGATGGCAAAACTTTAAGTAAGTAATCAAATGACCAAGTCTGCACTTAAGTGCAAGACACAAACCAAAATCAGTCTAATATTGAGACAACTGGAAATTGTCATTCAACAGACTGTTATAAAATTTTCTGACTTGATTATGATTGAAATTTACAAGAAAGTTTTTACAGGTACAGAAAATAAAATTACAAGCACAAAGTCATCTGCCTCTTCCTCTGCCTCTGCGAATAGGCTGTTTGGCAGGTCTGAATGTTTTGGCTCCAATTGGTCTAATCTTGAATGGAGCGAGACCATATTTCATCTTCACAACAAGAGCTGCAAAGTCTTGTTCTTGCTGTGATGTAAATCTATTCTCAAGGCATAACTGCTTGATTTCTTGTTGAAGCTGTAGCTCATCCAGCTCATTGTCCAGACGGGTTGGCGCTTCCTGCGCTCACGAATGATGGAATCATAGGATAAGCGTTTAGTTCCTTAGCCTTCTTCTTGAGAATGGTCGAGTTTTGGGTAAGCTTCTTCCATGAAATTGATGAAGGTCTGCTGCGGGGAGAGATTATCATCCTGGAGTAATTCCCAGACGTAATAATCTCTGATGAATTTCTTCTTAGCAGCTCCCCACATGGGCAGGGCTTCATATGGAATAAAGTCCTCAACATACCACAGCTCCTTCCCTTCCCATTCTAGAGTAGGCCCAAAACCTCCTCTAGTCCTCCTTCTCTTTCCTTCAGGCTGGTCAGCCTGGTCATCTGGATCCACATCTTCCTTCCTCTTCAGACTTGAGGGTCCTTCAATTTGAAGAACATCTTGCTTCTTCTTTGACCTTATCTCTCTCTCTCTCTTCCCCCTGAACTCTCTCTTCCCCCTTTTTGCCAACATCAACAAGAGTAGTTAATTGCTGCTCCATTTTGCTCATCTAATCAGACATGCCTAATGGAATTCTGTTGTTGGTAGGGGGAGGGGGCTGAGGAATCTCTCTCTGCAGAAGAGTGTCTATCTTGGCATTGATTGACTGAAGGTCAGGAGTGACCTGAGACGATAGCAGCTCTCCAATTGTATCTTTGACGATTTGCCTGATCAGCTCAGTCATGGTAGGAGATATCTGAGCTGATGGAGAGTGCTCTCCTGAGCCTTCTGCAAAAGAGCCACTAGACTGCAGGCTCCTGTCTGCAGCTGGTAGGTCAGAGGGGTTTTCTCGGGGTCACGACACGGAGTCTTGACCCGACTCTGCGTCTAGGCAGTGTACTGGCAGTACCACGATCTATCTGCAGCTTCGTGAATAGGCTCTGGCTCCGGCTCTGGATCCTTTTCTTCTTCTCTCTCTTCCTCTTTTCCTTGATCCTCCTCTTTCTCTTCTTCTGCCTTTTCTCCAGAATTTCCTTTTCCTTCCTCCTCATCTTTTTCTTTTTCATTTTCTTTTTCTGCTCCTGCATCTCCTCCATCATCATCATCATTGTCATCATCAATATCATCATCATTGTTATCATCATCCTTCTCCTCTTCTCCTCCTTCACCATCATCATCCTTCTCATCCTCACCCTCCTTTTCATCTTTTTCTTGATCTACCTCTTCTCCTTCTTCTTCATCTCCTTCATCATCCAACTCTTCTGTCTTCTCAATTTCTTCTGGCTGTTTTTCAACTAGAATATTTTCTTCTGTTTTTCTCTCTTCTTCTTCTTCTTCAACCACCAAATCAATAATTTCATTATTTACTTCTCCATCTACTTCCTCAATTCTAATCTCTTTTTCAACTTCCTCCTCCTCCTCCTCCTCTCCAAAAGAACCATCAAAAATGCTAAGCATGATAGAATGGATAAATTGGTCCATGTTTGTTTTAAAATGGGACATGAACCAATTATCCTGGAGGATTAATACTAAATCTGATTCTTTGCAAAAGTGAATCAGAACCTCCTCAGTGGCTTGGGGATATTCCCAACCATTAGTTGCAATGTAGGTGTGAAGGTTTGTAAAAGTCAAAGTCTTGAACAACTGGGCTGCTCTCCCAGTGCCTCCGACTTTCTTCACCTTCTCGTGGTCCATATGACCAAGCCTTTTATTGGTACAGAAGAGATCCAATGAGTCCTCTGTAGTGGGTTGAGTCCACTGATATGGCTGCCTCGTCTGCATCCAGGTGAGTACTTGTGCTCATTGGAATTCTTGCGGGCATGGCTGATTCCATTCCATATCTTTTGATAAGATCTCTGGTATACTTTGCTTGGTTGATGAAAATTCCTTTTTCCATCTGCTTAACTTGTAGTCCGAGAAAGAAGTAAAGCTTTCCCATCATGCTCATCTCAAATTCTCCCTGCATGAGGTTGGAGAATTTCTCGCATAGCTCTGGATTGGTTGACCCGAATATGATGTCATCCACATAAATCTGGACTATTAATATGTGGCCTTCGTGCTCCACTCTGAATAGGGTCTTGTCCACTTTCCCTTTGCAAAATCCATTTTTCTCAAGAAACACAGACAGTGTTTCATACCATGCTCTTGGTGCTTGCTTGAGTCCATACAGAGCCTTCAACAGCTTATACACTTTGTCTCCTTTGACAAAACCTGGGGGTTGCTCTACATAGACTTCTTCTTCTAGAATTCCATTCATAAAAGCACTCTTTACATCCATCTGATATACTTCAAAGTCCTTGTATGCAGCGTATGCGAGGAATAGTCTGATGGCCTCTAATCTTGCAACAGGTGCATAGGTTTCATCAAAATCTATTCCCTCACACTGTGCATAACCTTTTGCTACAAGTCTGGCTTTATTCCTAACAACAGCTCCGTCTTCATCACTCTTGTTTTTATACACCCATTTAGTGCCAATAACTTTCTTGTGATCAGGTGTGTCTGTTAGTTCCCAAACCTTGTTTCTTTCCATCTGCTCCAATTCCTCTTGCATGGCATTAATCCATGAATAATCTTCCAAGGCTTGTTCTATAGTCTTGGGTTCAATTTGCGACATAAAACATGAGAACATCGCCATTCCTGCTGGTAGGGTTGACTGTCTCGTTTTGACTCCATCAGTCAACTTTCCAATTATTTGTTGGATTGGGTGATCCTTGAGCCATTTGGGGATATCGTCCTCTTCTGGGTTTGTTCCCCCTGTTGGATTGCCCTGGTGGTTATCTGCATCGGTGGGTTAAGTGCTGCCTGCAATGGATCGGCTACCGCCTTGTCATCTGCAGTTGGTTACGATCTGCGAGATGAGTCTTTGTCGACTCATTTGAGACTTCTTGGCAACAAGCTGGATCAGATAGGTTTGGTGATCCTGTATGATCTGCGGTTGGGTCTTCAGCAGCTGCAGTTGGGTTATCAGGCTGGTCTGCAGGTGAGTCCACCATTCCAGTGTCATGTATAATGACTTCTTCAAGGGTTGCTGACTTGAGCTTGTTCTCAATTAGCTCAACTTGTTTCCTGTACTCAACGGTAGATTCATCAAAAACAACATGGGGTGTTTCCTCGACAACTAGGGTTCTTTTATTAAAAACTCTATATGCCTTGCTTCTTTGGGAATATCCCATGAAGAGACCGTCATCAGTTTTAGCATCGAAGGCATTTAGCTGTGTTTTACCGTTGTTGTGGATGAAACACTTACAACCAAAAACATGAAAGTAAGCAACAGTAGGAGTTCTATTATTCCAAACCTCATAGGGAGTTTTGCCATGTCTCTCTACTATCATACTCTGTGCAGGTGTGACAGTGTGTTGTGACTTGAGCCCAGAACCTTTTGGGTAGATGCCTTACGCAATCATGGACCTTCTTGCTTCCTTGAGGGTTCTGTTCCTTCTTTCGGCAACACCATTCTCACGGGGCGTCACGGCTGCAGAGAGCTCATCTTTGGATCCCATTCGATTCTTTGTGTCGGTTATCGCCTTGTTGAGAAACTCTCCTCCTCTATCTGATCTGATCTTGATTATGGAGAGGGATTTCTCATTCTGGATCCTTCTCAGTAGCTCAGGTAACTTGGTCAGGGTTTCACTTTTCTTGTATAGGAAGATAATCCAAGTGTACCTTGAATAATCATCTACTATTACAAGTGCATGCTTCCGGCCGCTCAAAGTCCTTGGCTTGATAGGACCAAATAGATCCATGTGGAGTAGATCTAAGATCCTTGTTGTGAGCGTTGTAGGCTGAACTGGCTTGAACGATGCCTTCGTCTGCTTTCCCTTCTGACATGCATCACAGAGTGCTTCCTTTTTGAATGCTTCATTTGGAAGTCCTCTGACCAGCTTCCTGAGAGCTAATCTTGTTGATGGCTTTGAAGTTCAGGTGACATAGTCTTTTGTGCCACATCCATCCATTCTCAGCTACTGTCTTGGATAGAAAACAAGAGTTAGGTGTTCCTGTGTTCCAATCAATCATGTAGACATCTCTTCTTCGGAAACCTTGTAGCTTTATTTCTCCAGATAAGATGTCTATCACCATACACTTCAAGATGGTGAATACTACAAGGTTCTTCTCGTCACAGAACTGGCTTATGCTCAGGAGGTTGTACTTGAGCCCTTTGACATAATGGACTTTGGATATCACAATGTTTCCTCGGTGCAGCTCTCCAAAGCCTTTTGTGTGTCCTCTAGAGCTATCTCCAAAGGTTACATCAGGACCTCTTTCTTTGATGTATTTGGTCAGCATCTTCTTGTTCCCGGTCATATGCCTCGAGCATCCAGAGTCTACAAACCATTCTTCACCTCCAAAATTTGAGCTTGAGGAGATGTGGTTGTAGTCCTTCCACCTTTTCTGCAATTAAACAAGCAGAGATTTAGGTACCCAAATTTGTGTGGGTCCTTTGGGGTTAGCTGGTTTCCTGGAGAATTGATTTCTCCTTGGATTATGTAAATTGTTATTATTATTATTATAACCCTTATAAGGTGTCTGTGGTCGAGGTCTGAATCTCCTGGTTGGATTGTATACCGGATATTCCTCAAAATTTTGATAGTGTGGGCCATTTCTAAATTTAAGCTGAGACCATTTATTAAATCTTTGTGGTCTCCACACTTGTTCATTTTGGTAATTAGGATAACCATGAGGTTTCCATCTGCCCCTCCCATTATGAAATCTGTTTTTAGGGAGTCGTTGGTAATAGTGGGCTTGTTGTCTCATTCTTTGCTTTTGCACAGGCCTTTGCCTAGTCGCTGTCTAGGTGGGCATGCAGTGTAACATTGCGGCTAGGCATTTGACTTAATGTTGCACATTTTGAATATCGGTTTATATACATGCTCAGCAGTCGAAACAATTGTTTCTCCCTTGATAAACTTGGTTTCATAACTAGAGGGAGTGTGAGAATCATATCCAAGGCCTGATTTGGTATATAGTGACCTTTTATAAGTACACAATTCTCCCAGAGTTGAAGACGCCTTCAGAGAGGTTATTTCCTGTGCCTGAGTCTTATTTATCTGAGCCAGCTTAGTAAACTCGGCTTTGGCATGAGCAACTACAGCTGATTTTTCTTTAAGTAAAATGGTTAGTCGATCTATCTCAGCTGTATTAACATTTGTCTTGTTTTTAAAGTCAGCTGTAGTTGTCTCAACCTTATTCAGATCTAGGCTGAGTTTTTCGAAATCATTTTTCAGCTGCCTATTCTCATCTTGCAGCTGAGTCTTCTCTCGATCTGACTTGGTGTGCAGATTTGAGTGTTTCAAAATCTTTAAATAACTGATTTACCGATTCATGTAGATCCATATCTTGTGACATGGCTGAGCTATTATTAGAACCGGTGGGTTTAGAAGTTACCTCTTCATCAGCTAGGTTTGCCATCAGGCAGTCATACTCCTCGTCTTCATCAGAAAAGAATCCACTGCTCGATTCGACATGCTCCTGGTCTTCTCCGATGAGGGCCTTTCTTCTATCTTCCTTTCTGCCCACCTCCTTCTTGGTTTCATCCTTCTTTAGCTCGGGACAATCCATTTGGATGTGTCATATTTTGTGACAGTTGTAGCATTCTACTTTCCGACTTCGGCCTTTACGGTTCCTTCTTGGATTCTCCTTATAATTTTTCTTATACTTGGAGTAGTTCTTTCTGAAATTGCTGAACCGTTGCATTATGAACGCCATTTCTTCCTCAAAATCTAGTGGATTTGGAGGTTTCACATCAGATAGGCTCTTGGCAGGGGACTTGGCTGCAAATGCGATTCCCTTCTCTGCAGGCTCAGTTGAGGATGAACTTGGAAGCTCGAACTCATAGGCCTTCAGATCAGAGAACAGCTCCTGAATCTTTATCTTATTCAGGTCCTTGGACTCTCTCATGGCCACAGCCTTCATGCTCCATTCGGGGTTGAGAGATCTGAGAACCTTTAGTGACATTTCCCTGTTGCCATAGGTTTTGCCCAGGGAGTTGATCTCATTTATAATCTCAGTGAACCTTGTGTCCACTTGATCTATGGATTCACCATTCTTCATTTTCAAGTTGTCAAATTTTTGGATAGCAATTGACAGCTTGTTTTCCTTGATCAGCTCTGTTCCTTCACACATTAGGGCTAATGTGTCCCAGATTTCTTTGGCATTCTTACAGTTCTTGATCTTGACCATGGTGGATTTGTCAAGAGTTTGATATAACACAACTATGCCCCGGTTAACAAGATTGGCGGCTTTGTTTCTTCTGAGTCAGCTCCGTCCTCTTCTTAGGAATCTTCTCTGGCCTCCCAGCTGCGATCTCCTCTGCTGTGTTGTCCTTCTCAAAGATGAATGGACCGTCTTCAATGATGCACCACATGTCGTCATGAATTGAAGATAAGTGTGCCTGCATCCTTATCTTCCACATATCATACTCGTCAACTGAAAACACAGGGAGTCTAGAGTGCATGTGTTCCATTATAAAGTGAGAGTAAAGATATATATATCTAATATAGATATGGTTCATGAAATAAATGAACCAACCTGTCTCTGATACCACTTGTAGGTCACAAGTCGTCCAGGTACAAGTCTAGAGGGGGGGGTGAATAGACTTGTAGAAACTCTTAAACTCTTTTTCACGAAGAGTGAGTTTCTTCAGCTGATAGTTAAACAAATGACTTGGAGTCGTTTGTTCTTAGATATATGCGGAAGTCAGCTGATGATGAATAGAAAGCAACTTAATGAAACACTTAACAATGAATGCAACAGTTAGGGTATGATGCACTGAAACAGTAAATAACACAGGCAATTATAGTGGTCTCAGAGGTGGGGTAATCCTCTACTAATCCACTTTTCTCCAAACCAGTTGGAGATGAATTCACTATAATTTTCAACCAGTGATAAATATTATAGTGATTCAAACCACACTACAACTTCCAACCGGTGGAAATGCATTTCCGTTGTACACACTTGGCGCCTTGCACCTCTTGATCCTCGATCCTCGGATGCCTTTCAGTCTCTTAGTTCAACCGGTGAAGTACCCGTACTCGGAATTTATAGACAAGAGTTTTTGTCTTCTCCACTAAGAGCTTACTTAAGTATGAACTTTTAGAACTGCTCTTTTCACGATGCTATTGATTGCTTTAGATTGCTTGATTGCTTTGATCGCTTGAAAGTATGTTCGCATTAGTTGCTCGATTTCAAATCTTCGGATATATATAGGTCACGATCTCGAGCTTTTTCCTTGTAGCCGTTGCAAATCTTTTGAACAAATCCGTCCGTTGGAGGAGACTTCATTGTTTAATCTTTCTGAGCGTTGCAAGGTTTGGATTCCCATTATTTTATTTTATCTTTCGGTTGTGAAGACTTACGCATGTGAGCGCGAATCTTTTGAATATAAAGCGATTAAAGTCTTCAAGGTGGGTCTGGATGATTTATTTTAAATCATATCTCTTGCGGGAATCACTCCAATTTGTCTCTTCACGTTGCATGTGAGCTTTCCGTAATACTTGACTTTTCAACGCATGCCGACGTGGACTTGGAGTACTTGTCGCCTTCGAGTAGGTGATATGCGGCTAATATCTCTGCCAGACGTGTCCTCTCTACATTCCTTGTTTGTGACTTATCGATCAGGTGACTTCCCGAGGTACCTTGGGCTGATCTGGTCAAACTTCTACGATAAATTTTGTTCACGAGCTACTCTGACTGGACTCGGCTGATCCTCTCTGATGGACTTAGCTGTACTCAGTACTTAGCCGATTTTCAGCCTAACTAATTTTTGGCCTACAGAAGATACTCATTTGGTTCTTCTTTACATTAAGCCAAGTTTTATACTTAACATATTTTGGCTATGGAAGATACTCATTTGGTTCTTCCTTACATTTTACCAAGTAATAAACATTTGATTTTATATTAATGACATCATCAAAATCTAACAAGTATTCCTAACAGAGTCATGACCTTGAGCTGATGAGAGAGAATTATGAGCGAGCCCGTGCGACGATCGACCGATATCGGGATCAGATGACAGATGCCCGACGGTTGCATGCGGACAATGAGAAGGAGGCCGAGCAGCTGAAGGTGACTGTCGCTCGGCTGACTAGCGAGCTGGCGGCATTTAGGGGAGAGACGGTCGCTAAGGAGGCCGAGCTTCAAGGTGCGCAACAGGTGATGGCGGAGCTAAAAGGGAAGCTAGGGGCGACCGAGGCCAATCCCTTTCTTAACGTGGAGTTCGTCAGTGAGTTTGCCTATTATATGGCATTCGCTGACTCGCTCCGAGATGCTAAGAATGGAGGGTTGGAGGTCGGCCATCTTGCTGAAAACTTCAAGGCTTATGCATTGGATCATCCTCTCCATCCTACTTTCTCCGTGTCGATCTTAGACCTCTCGAAAATCGGTGTGGACTTGAGCTGGTATCCGACTCTGGCGAACCTTGTTTATCTTGACGCTCCGGAGGACAGGGAGGCCGCTCTGGAAGCTGGCGAAGGGTCGTGGGCCTATCCGTAAGTTGAAGACGAAGGCCAGGCAGGGGCATAAGGCTCTTCGTTCTTATTGTTTTAGCTCTTTTGCCTTGTAATTTTGTAGCTTTCTCTTGTAATACTTAGGCCTTCGAGCGACCGCGTATGTACTCCGATATTTCAAGTAATGAAATGAATGTTTGTTTCTCCGATTTATTACTTGAATGATTGCTTTTCTGAGTCTTTGCATGACTTCGTACAAATGTGTGAGGAGAGATTGTTGCGTGTGTAGCTCCAAGTGAATTGATAAACTCATATAAATAACTTTTACAACAAATTCGATCACTGCACAAACATCTGAAAAATGCCGATCTCTATATGTAATTGAATAGGGACGATCGTCATATAAATAGCTCCACACTCTTCCCCCTTGTTTTGGTTCACTTAGTGAAAGTAAGGGGACGAAAATAAATCGTTGAGTGAGTGGTCTTCAATTTTGTCGAATCCTCGAAAGGCCGTCCATCTCGGTCTTGAGGACCCGTGCACGATCGCGGAGTTCGATGGACCGACCTCCACGACCGTGTCTTATGCGCGAGTGACATTCCGTCTGATGGCTAAGTTCTCGCGACTCACTTAATTGGTAGGGTCCTCCGAAGGCTGCGCCTCACCTCGTATATAAACGAAGGGCGTGCAGTCTTGGTATGGAAGATTCCTTGCGCGGGGCGTCGTCGGATTAATCAACTCCACGTCCTCGGCTTGTTAGCTCTTCTTCTACCTCGGTCCGCCATTAAGATGGTGACCCTCGACGGTATACGTTGAGACGAGGGGAGGGACGCGTCACATTGTCCGAGAAGGACCCACCACGTTAAGTGATGGACCTTTGAGGGCGGGCGAACGTGTCCACAGATTAGTTTTGGAGGGCCCTCAGACTACGCTGGCCTCGTATTTAAACGAAGGGCGGGCGATCGTGGCCCAAAGGGACCTTGCATGGGCACAGAGAACGGTTCCATCGTCCCCCACGACCATGGCGACACTCTTCTACCTCGGACCATCAAGTCGGATGACGATCCTCGACGGTATACGTTGTGTAAGGGGAGGAGATCGCCTGCCTAGGTTCTTCATTGTTGATGATGAACTTTAGAGGGCGAGCGAGTAATCCTCTGATTTGTTTTGGAGAGTCCTTCAGCTACGCCCGCCTCGTATTTAAACAAAGGGCGAGCGATCGGAGCCCAAAGGAACCTTGCATGGACGGATCATCGGTTTAATCGATTTTCACGACCATGGCGGCACTCTTCTAGCTCGAACCATCATGTCAGATGATGATCCTCAACGGTATACGTTGTGCTAGGGGAGGCGATCGCTGCCTAGGTCCATCATGTCGATGACGAACTTTAGAGGGCGAGCGAGTCATCCTTTTTTTTTAAAGCATTTGCATAGGCAGTAGCCTTTGGTTTGATGAGGCGGGAAATCGGGGAGAGACATCCGAAGTTCCCTTCTCTTGATTGAAGCATGTAGATACGGTCGTCGAGTTTGCTCGAGGGGTCGGCTCGCATGAGCTTTTCAGCCTGTTCGCGTTCGACTCGGGCGACCGTGTTGGGAGAATGGAGAGGCTCCGGCTATGCCAATAAGCTGTCCAACTTGCCTTCTTCGAATAATCTCCAGAGTTGTTTGAGGAGGTCGCGGCATTGGTTGGTGCTGTGGCCGGGACTCTTGTGGTAGGCACAATATTGATTGTGGTCCAGGTGACCGTGGTCCCTTATTGCCTTTGGCTTGTTCAGCGGTTCGCGCACCTTGATGGCGTACAAAATGTGGGCCGGAGTTCGGTTGAACTTGTGGAGGAGATGGGTTTCGACATCCTTGAAGGCCTTGAGATCGCCGGATGGCTTGGCGACCGTCTTTTTGGTTTTCGTGATCGCCGTTTTCCGGACAGGAGGTGGCATTCCCTCGCCTAGGCGGATGGTGAGTAGCCTTTGCTCGGCCGAAGTTGGCGACCTTAGCGCGGAAGATCGCATAGGTTGGGGGATGTCCTTCGTGAGATGTCTAAACACAGGTGAATGACCGTAGAATCCCCGGTGACCGAGTAGAGAGCGAGCTCGTCGCCGATGGGCTCGCCGGTGAGGACTATTTCATCCACCCGGTTGATGTAATCTGCGTCGGATTCGTCTTCCCCGCCTGATTTTCATCATGTGGTGGGGACTTCTAGTCTGGCGACCTTGGCGGGAAGTATGACGTGAAGTCACTCGCGATTTCTCAAAGGAGATGATCGATCGCGGTGGTAGTGAGATGTACCACCTATGGGCGGCCGCCCAATGTTAACGGGAAGATTCGTCATTTGGTTGCATCTGATGCCCCACACCCGGTCATGTAAATCCGAAACTTACTTAGGTGGGTCTCGGGGTCCGATCTCCCTTCATATAGAGGTGTTTTGGGAGGAGCGATCCTCGATTGTACAGGGGCGAGCTCGATGTGGACCGCGAGTGGCTCGGTCGGTCCGATGATCTTTCTGCTGGTGCTTGAATAACACAATTACCAACAATCCGTTCAACATACGAATCAAACACGAATATAACGAACTCAAAACGTCGATACGACTAAACCAAGTTCATTGGGGCATTATATCGAACACTTTGTGGCCAAACTTCGATTGTTTACAATCAAACTTCAATAATACCAACATCAAATCCCCGAGAAGTGTTTCAAACCAACAAAACATCTTCAATAGGATCAATAATCCAATATAAATATTCAAATTCGTGATTACAACAACGATTAATCGAAAACCCCCAAATCCAACTCAATATTCAAAGTGTTCTTGAATAATCTTTCAATAATCCAATGAATAATCAAACATATCCATAATCATGCGTATATCACTTCATACAACATGATCTTAACATCCAAAACATCATATCTCAATACAAAATCGAAATCCAAGATGTTGAAGAAATTACCTCTTGAAGATCCAAGCACTTTGATCCGAAGAACACGCGTTAGATCGACTATCCGGGCTTCATGATCGAAAAGAGATGAAGAAAAACCAAGTATTCAAGTGATAGATGAAGGAAAGTCTCCCCCTCAAGCCCTATCTCTCGGATATCGGTGGAAGAATGGGAAAAATGGGTTGATTCTCACAAAAACCCGCAATTATAGTGCAGACTGCACTGTGTGCCGCGGCCCGGCCGAAGTGTGCCGCGGCATAGGGCCAAAACTGCCCCCAGTGATCGGCAGCGTGCCGCGGCCCGGACGAATGTGCCGCGGCAGTGACTCGGCAGTGTGCCGCGGCCCTGTCGGCATGAGCCGCGACCCCCGGTACAGACGGGTTGGCCGAAAATTGAAAAATGTGTGTGTGTCGTGGCTCGGCCAAGTGTGCCGCGGCAGTGACTCGGCAGTGTGCCGGGGCCCTTCCGGCAGGAGCCGTGGCCCCCGGTATAGGCTGCTCGGCCAAAACTGGAAAATGTGAGTGACTTAGCTATTTCAACCATAACTCCCTCGTCCGGACTCCGATTGACTCACCGTTTGAATCATTGGAAAGCTAACTTGATGCTATATAATATTGAAAAGATTAAGAATTTTTGGAGTTTCTAAAAATTAATGGTGATTTTACAAAGTCTAACTCATACGTGGAAAGGTCGCTTAAGAACACGGAACACAACAGAACGACACCGAGACGAACTCGGATGACAAAAAGTGTAGAATTAATCATCCTCAGAATGACGAAACGGTAACAATAGAGTCACTAAGATGGACTTCTGCCCAAAAATAAAATTACCGGAAATCCAAATTGCGGATATTACATACTACCCTCCTTAAAAGAAGTTTCGTCCCGAAACTTAAAACAAGTAGGGAGAAACAATATCCCGCTAGAAAAACTCAACGAGATACACAAGAACCGAAAATGTACCCAACAATAGCATGATTCGAACAAGAAGGAAATTTGAAATGGCATGAACTCCAATATCAACATCGATTAATGAAGTAATTATAACGATCAAGATAATATTCTCATCTCGATTCTCAAGCAAGGTTGAAACAATGAACGATATCAATACACGACTCAACATTAGTCCGAACGGTGAACACGAATGAATTAACATGAATGGTGAATGATTATTAATGAGTGAAAATCCACTGAGTGACAATTACTGAATGAAAAATGAATGAATTTACAAGCGGGTATTACATACACCCCCCCTTAAAAGAGTTTCGTCCCCGAAACTAAGGGTCAAACAACTCGGGATAACTCTCCCGCATACTATCCTCGGCTTCCCAATCGTCTTTCTAATCGAGGATGCATGCCCTCAACATGTCTTCCAATGTCTGAATAGTCCTCTCTGATTGTCCGTCGGACTGAGGATGAAAAGCTGTGCTGAAATTAAGCTGAGTTCCCATGGCACGATGAACTGATTTCCAAAAATGAGACACGAATCGTCCATCACGAACGGAAATGATACTTTTAGGAGTACCGTGCAGTCTCACTATCTTTTTGATGAACAGCTGGGCAAGTCTTTCGGGATCCCACGTATCCTTAATCTCAAGGAAATGAGCTGATTTAGTTAAACGGTCCACAATCACCCATATTGTATTCATGCCACGACGACTCGTCGGCAAACTCATGATGAAGTTCATTGCAATATCCTCCCATTTCCACTCCGGAATAGGGAGCGGTTTCAGCATACCTGCCGGTCGCTGATGTTCTATCTTGACTTGCTGACAGGTTAAGCATCTCGAAACAAATTCTGCGACTTCTCGCTTCATATTACTCCACTAGTAATTTTGTTTCAAGTCTTTATACATCTTGCTAGACCCCGGGTGAACGGAATAAGGGGTAGTATGAGCTTCTCTCAAAATCGAGTTTTTCAACTCGTCAAAAGCCGGTACACATAATCGATTCTTAAATCGCAAAAGTCCATCCTCGTGGATCACAAATCCAGGGCTTTCCCTTGAGCCACATCCTCACGGATGCGCAACAAAAATGGGTCCGAACCATGATTCACCCTGATCGTCTCCTCGAGTGGCGATGAAATCTCTAACGTACAAAGTTGCCCTTGTACTCGCTGTAACCAGACCTCGATCTCGGGTCTCAGAAATTCCTGTTGAAGTTCCTTCTGAACTGTTAATCGAGCAAGCATCTGCTCCTGAACGGACTTACGACTCAAGGCATCGGCGACAACGTTCGCCTTGCCCGGGTGGTAAAGTATCTCGATATCATAATCTTTGATCAGTTCCAACCACCGCCTCTGCCGCATATTTAACTCCTTCTGAGTAAATATATACTTTAAACTCTTATGATCAGTGAATATCTAACAGGTAATGCCATAAAGATAATGACGCCAAATTTTCAATGCGAACACCACGGATGCTAACTCCAGGTCGTGGGTCGGATAATTAACCTCTTAAGGTCTCAATTGCATGAAGCATCAGCAATAATTTTCCCGTTCTGCATGAGTGCACATCCGAGACCCTGTCCGGACGCATCACTATAAACCACAAATTCTTCCGTCCCTTGCGGTAAAGAAAGGACAGGTGCTGAAATTAACCGGATCTTAAGTTCCTCAAAACTCTGCTGACACGCGTCGGACCACGTGTATTTCTTATCCTTCCTTAAAAGGTTCATCATGGGTTGAGCGGTTTTAGAAAATCCTTCCACAAACCGCGGATAATAACCGGCCAATCCGAGAAAGCTTCGGATTTCCTTAACATTCTTCGGAGATAACTAATCTTGGATAGCCTCCGTCTTCTGAGGATCAACACGCACTCCATCTGATGAAATTACATGCCCGAGAAAAGTCACTTCGGACGTCCAGGACTCACATTTGGAAAACTTTCCATAAAGTTGCTCTCGTCTTAACACGTCGAGAACCTGATGAAGATGAACCTCGTGTTCCTCTCTGTCACGAGAATAAATCAAAATGTCATCGATGAAGACAACAACAAACTGATCCAAAAAGTCAATGAAAACCCGATTCATCAACTCCATGAATACCGTAGGAGCATTAGTTAGCCCGAACGGCATTACTATGAACTCATAATGACCATAGCGTGTACGAAACGCCGTCCTCCCGATATCCGACTCTCGAATCCGCAACTGATGATATCCAGATCTTAAGTCGATCTTGGAAAATACTGAAGCTCCCTGAAGTTGATCCAAAAGATCATCGATACGGGGTAAAGGATACTTATTCTTGATCGTCACCCGTTTTAATTCCCGATAATCAATACACAAATGAAATGAACCATCCTTTTTCTTGGCAAACAACACTTGTGCTCCCCACGGGGACGCACTCGATCGGATATAACCTTCTCGGTTAAATCCTCTAATTGATTCTTTAATTCCTGCATTTCGGTCGGGGCCATCCGGTACGGTGCCTTCGATAATGGGGACATACCAGGCTCCAACTCTATCGTGAATTCCATATCCCTCGGTGGAGGTAAAACAGGTAGCTCGTCTGGGAGTACATCATCAAACAATAATAATGATACCAAAATGGTTGAACACCTCGATTGCCTGAGAATGGCCAATCGATGACAATGATACGATGAATGGATGAACACCTCGATTGCCTTAGAACGGCCAATCGATGACAATGATATAAGGAATGATTCAATACCTCGATTGCCTAAGAACGGCTAATTGGTGACAATAATATAATGAATGATTGAATATCTCGATTACCTATGAACGGCCAATCGATGACAATGATATAATGAATGATTGGACAACTCTGATTGAGTAATTATAATGCTACCATCATATTGATGATTCTTCCGGAACAACGGGGATCACCTCCCTGAAGCACACATTCGACCCCAACGACGGAAATGATAGTGACCAAACGTTTACGAACATTGAGGGGGTATCATGACGATCCATCCCACTAATACCCAATATACATTGTCCTTAAGTAAATCCACCACGATTTGGTCCATCAACCAATCTCGGTCATTTAAACTTAATTCAGTCAGTTCTTAACCTCATGATTTCCGGAAATTCTTCCATCATCACATAGACCGATGGTATGAGGTCCACAAGCAATAGGACTATCTAAATTAAGTCTATTCAAACATGATTCGAAAATGAATGAATGCGGTGCACCAGTATCAAAAGGTACACACAGGTTGAGATAAAATTACGAGTATACCTGAGATCATTCGGGCCACCAGATCGTCGATCCTCTTCATAACATGAATCCGGGACTTGCCGGCCCCCGAGCCGGACGCTCCCGTCTGATAAATATGAGCTCCGCCTTTATTTGCTTCCATTGTCTTAAACGACGCTGACAGAGCAGTCTGATTATGAATCGGTGATTGCTTCGGGGCTTGAGATGCCGCCGGAGCCGACTTGGAGTCCTTTCGGCAAAAACGGGCCTTATGCCCAAAAATCCCACAATTATGGCACGTGATAGACGGTTTCAGACACTTAGTGCTGTAATGACCCGGCGCTCCACAGTTGAAACAGGTGATGGCCGAACTGGCCGCTCGGGACCGAGATCCCGCACGATTATGCACCATAGGAGGTCGCTCAGAAACGATAGGGCCCGCACGAGGCTTCTTGAAGGTTGACTGACCGCCTTCGGATTGATTATGCTTTGTTGATTTCTTGCTGACAGATGAAGGTTGTTGCTCAGCAATTTCCTTAGCAGCAGGCTCATACGGGAGAGTTCTCTCGATTAATTCGGCCAGAGTGGCGCAATGATGATTGAGCAATTGCATATGGGTCATCATGACCTGCATAAAAGTGAGTGGATCAACCCGAACATCTTCTGATCGAGCCGAGTCCTGGGTACGATTTCCTGACAGCGAGTGATTATTTCCCGGGTTTCGGCCCGCACCGCGGCCTCTCCCCGTGCATCCTCGATGACTCTCTCCATACCGAAGTAGGAAGGTCTCATGATAATAATATATCTCGTATGATAACAGCATTATGATATACTTCATGAAATGAATAAAATGAGCAAATGAGCTCTAACACAGTGATTATATGAATGATTAATCGAGGTGACATGATTATCGATGATATTCTTGAAATGATTATCTTGAACAAGTTAGCAAGATTAATGATATGATCATCAAGATCAATAACTGAGTAATAAAATGAATTGAGTGATTAATGAGTTAACATGATCAACATGATTGAAATGAAAATGATGTTTGAGGATTGTTAACTAGTGAATTATGAATGAATGATTATTGCCAGAAATTATACCATGGCGTTAGAAGTCTTACAGTTCTTTCGGTCTGATTGGCTCGGCATCTGCGCAGGTCACACGTGACGCGAAAGTCCAATGATACTAGTCCGATGATGATGATTTCAAATGAGACATGACTCGGAAGGTAGTATTCAAAACCACGCTCCGATACCAACTCTGTAACACCCCATACTAGGCGGATATTACAGTGCCGTGGACCCCCGACTGGGACCCACCAAGCGAGTGAAAATGAATGAAATACACAGGGTAAATGTATTACCGAACCACATTACATCATCAATTACTCCGATGAGGAGTTTTATTACAACACACCCAAGGAAATGACCGAATACAAGTATATTTTATATGGAGATAAAATATACAACACTGAATGAACTCAAAATCCAAACGGAAATCTGCAGCGGAAATGAAATAAGGAAACACGGTGAATGAAAGGACTGGGGTCCCCTACTAGTATCACTGGGACTCCTCACCGTCAACATGCTATTCCCGTGCTTTTGCCTTGCCATGACCTGAAAACAAAATCCCCAAACGGGGTTAGTTACACAGAACAACAATCCTCAAGAGTTGAATAAACACAATCATATATATGCTGTATAAACCACAAGTTCGATCAAAAATGAGTCGGTTAGATTATAACCCAATCTTGTTGAAAACATACGCAATCAAACATGCTGTATGAATCAACTAACAGTACGGCTCAAAGGGTGGCGCCACACTACGCCCGGGATGGAAATGTGTCCGTGCACAAGCCACCAACGAGTATCGATCGAATACACGTGTGGTCTTGTACCTAATCAGTCTCACGAAGCAATCGACTCATGTGCACAGTCCGATGTGAGGCCAACAACCAACACAAGACTTAAATGTGCCCGACATGAAAATCCTACACATACCAACCGGCACGCCAGTATGACCCGGAATGCCACGAGATAACAAAGTGAGATCGAAATCAATAATGACTCACCGAGATGAAATGATAGTGAAATGAATGACAGCTCAATGAAATGATTGGAACTGTCGTTCCTTGTGACTGAAGTGATTAATCGACAATGACAAGTATTGATACGGTTAATACAATTATGAATGAGTTATGATTATGAATGAACAACAACAAAAGGAATGAATATCCTTTTAACCGAGTAAGAATTAACTTACACAACACCGGTGACAATTATCCTTCCACGAACAACGTCCTAATTGAGATATCGGTCGCTCGAACAACCTTGAATAACACAATTACGAACAATCCGTTCAACATACGAATCAAACACGAATATAACGAACTCAAAACGTCGATACGACTAAACCAAGTTCATTGGGGCATTATATCGAACACTTTGTGGCCAAACTTCGATTGTTTACAATCAAACTTCAATAATACCAACATCAAATCCCCAAGAAGTGTTTCAAACCAATAAAACATCTTCAATACGATCAATAATCCAATATGAATATTCAAATTCGTGATTACAACAATGATTAATCGAAAACCCCCAAATCCAACTCAATATTCAAAGTGTTCTTGAATAATCCTTCAATAATCCATTGAATAATCAAACATATCCATAATCATGCGTATATCACTTCATACAACATGATCTTAACATCCAAAACATCATATCTCAATACAAAATCGAAATCCAAGATGTTGAAGAAATTACCTCTTGAAGATCCAAGCACTTTGATCCGAAGAACACGCGTTAGATCGACTATACGGGCTTTATGATCGAAAAGAGATGAAGAAAAACCAAGTATTCAAGTGATAGATGAAGGAAAGTCTCCCACTCAAGCCCTATCTCTCGGATATCGGTGGAAGAATGGGAAAAATGGGTTGATTCTCACAAAAACCAGCAATTATAGTGCGGTACCTGCCTTGTGTGTGCGGCCGGCGAAGTGTGCCGCGGCATAGGGCCAAATCGCTTGAGTGATCGCGGCGTGCGGCCGGACGAATGTGCCGCGGCCCTGTCGGCATGAGCCGCGACCCCCGGTACAGACAGGTTGGCCGAAAATTGAAAAATGTGTGTGTGGCGTGGATCGGCCAAGTGTGCCGCGGCAGTGACTCGGCAGTGTGCCGGGGCCCTTCCGGCAGGAGCCGTGGCCCCCGGTATAGGCTGCTCGGCTAAAACTGGAAAATGTGAGTGACTTAGCTATTTCGACCATAACTCCCTCGTCCGGACTCCGATTGACTCACCGTTTGAACCATTGGAAAGATAACTTGATGCTCTATAATATTGAAAAGATTAAGAATTTTTGGAGTTTCTAAAAATTAATGGTGATTTTACAAAGTCGAACTCAAACGTGGAAAGGTCGCTTAAGAACACGGAACTCAACAGAACGACACCGAGACGAACTCGGATGACAAAAAGTGTAGAATTAATCATCCTCGGAATGACGAAACGGTAACAATAGAGTCACTAAGATGGACTTCCGCCAAAAAAATAAAATTACTGGAAATCCAAATTGCGGATATTACATACTACCCTCCTTAAAAGAAGTTTCGTCCCGAAACTTAAAAAAAGTAGGGAGAAACAATATCCCGCTAGAAAAACTCAACGAGATACACAAGAACCGAAAATGTACCCAACAATAGCATGATTCGAACAAGAAGGAAATTTGAAATGGCATGAACTCCAATATCAACATCGATTAATGAAGTAATTATAACGATCAAGATAATATTCTCATCTCGATTCTCAAGCAAGGTTGAAACAATGAACGATATCAATACACGACTCAACATTAGTCCGAACGGTGAACACGAATGAATTAACATGAATGGTGAATGATTATTAATGAGTGAAAATCCACTGAGTGACAATTACTGAATGAAAAATGAATGAATTTACAAGCGGGTATTACATACACCCCCCTTAAAAGAGTTTCGTCCCCGAGACTAAGGGTCAAACAACTCGGGATAACTCTCCCGCATACTATCCTCGGCTTCCCAATCGTCTTTCTAATCGAGGATGCATGCCCTCAACATGTCTTCCAATGTCTGAATAGTCCTCTCTGATTGTCCGTCAATTTGAGGATGAAAAGTCATCTTGAAATTAAATTTGAGTTCCCATGGCATGATGAACTGATTTCCAAAAATGAGACACGAATCGTCCATCACGAACGGAAATGATACTTTTAGGAGTACCGTGCAGTCTCACTATCTCTTTGATGAACAGCTGGGCAAGTCTTTCGGGATCCCACGTATCCTTAATCTCAAGGAAATGAGCTGATTTAGTTAAACGGTCCACAATCACCCATATTGTATTCATGCCACGACGACTCGTCGGCAAACTCATGATGAAGTTCATTGCAATATCCTCCCATTTCCACTCCGGAATAGGGAGCGGTTTCAGCATACCTGCCGGTCGCTGATGTTCTATCTTGACTTGCTGACAGGTTAAGCATCTCGAAACAAATTCTGCGACTTCTCGCTTCATATTACTCCACTAGTAATTTTGTTTCAAGTCTTTATACATCTTGCTAGACCCCGGGTGAACGGAATAAGGGGTAGTATGAGCTTCTCTCAAAATCGAGTTTTTCAACTCGTCAAAAGCCGGTACACATAATCGATTCTTAAATCGCAAAAGTCCATCCTCGTGGATCACAAATCCAGGGCTTTCCCTTGAGCCACATCCTCACGGATGCGCAACAAAAATGGGTCCGAACCCTGATTCACCCTGATCGTCTCCTCGAGTGGCGATGAAATCTCTAACGTACAAAGTTGCCCTTGTACTCATTTGTAACTGAGACCTCGATCTCGGGTCTCAAAAATTCCTGTTGAAGTTCCTTCTGAACTGTTAATCGAGCAAGCATCTGCTCCTGAACGGACTTACGACTCAAGGCATCGGCGACAACGTTCGCCTTGCCCGGGTGGCAAAGTATCTCGATATCATAATCTTTGATCAGTTCCAACCACTACCTCTGCCGCATATTTAACTCCTTCTGAGTAAATATATACTTTAAACTCTTATGATCAGTGAATATCTGACAGGTAATGCCATAAAGATAATGACGCCAAATTTTCAATGCGAACACCATGGATGCTAACTCCAGGTCGTGGGTCGGATAATTAACCTCTTAAGGTCTCAATTGCCATGAAGCATCAGCAATAATTTTCCCGTTCTGCATGAGTGCACATCCGAGACCCTGTCCGGACGCATCACTATAAACCACAAATTCTTCCGTCCCTTGCGGTAAAGAAAGGACAGGTGCTGAAATTAACCGGATCTTAAGTTCCTCAAAACTCTGCTGACACGCGTCGGACCACGTGTATTTCTTATCCTTCCTTAAAAGGTTCATCATGGGTTGAGCGGTTTTAGAAAATCCTTCCACAAACCGCGGATAATAAACGGCCAATCCGAGAAAGCTTCGGATTTCCTTAACATTCTTCGGAGATAACTAATCTTGGATAGCCTCCGTCTTCTGAGGATCAACACGCACTCCATCTGATGAAATTACATGCCCGAGAAAAGTCACTTCGGACGTCCAGGACTCACATTTGGAAAACTTTCCATAAAGTTGCTCTCGTCTTAACACGTCGAGAACCTGATGAAGATGAACCTCGTGTTCCTCTCGGTCACGAGAATAAATCAAAATGTCATCGATGAAGACAACAACAAACTGATCCAAAAAGTCAATGAAAACCCGATTCATTAACTCCATGAATACCGTAGGAGCATTAGTTAGCCCGAACGGCATTACTACGAACTCATAATGACCATAGCGTGTACGAAACGCCGTCCTCCCGATATCCGACTCTCGAATCCGCAACTGATGATATCCAGATCTTAAGTCGATCTTGGAAAATACTGAAGCTCCCTGAAGTTGATCCAAAAGATCATCGATACGGGGTAAAGGATACTTATTCTTGATCCTCACCCGGTTCAATTCCCGATAATCAATACACAAATGAAATGAACCATCCTTTTTCTTGGCAAACAACACTTGTGCTCCCCACGGGGACGCACTCGATCGGATATAACCTTCTCGGTTAAATCCTCTAATTGATTCTTTAATTCCTGCATTTCGGTCGGGGCCATCCGGTACGGTGCCTTCGATAATGGGGACATACCAGGCTCCAACTCTATCGTGAATTCCATATCCCTCGGTGGAGGTAAAACAGGTAGCTCGTCTGGGAGTACATCGTCAAACGATAATAATGATACCAAAATGGTTGAACACCTCGATTGCCTGAGAATGGCCAATCGACGACAATGATACGATGAATGGATGAACACCTTGATTGCCTTAGAACGGCCAATCGATGACAATGATATAAGGAATGATTGAATACCTCGATTGCCTAAGAACGGCTAATTGGTGACAATGATATAATGAATGATTGAATATCTCGATTACCTATGAACGGCCAATCGATGACAATGATATAATGAATGATTGGACAACTCTGATTGAGTAATTATACTGCTACCATCATATTGATGATTCTTCCGGAACAACGGGGATCACCTCCCTGAAGCACACATTCGACCCCAATGACGGAAATGATAGTGACGAAACGTTTACGAACATTGAGGGGGTATCATGACGATCCATCCCACTAATACCCAATATACATCGTCCTTAAGTAAATCCACCACGATTTGGTCCATCAACCAATCTCGGTCATTTAAACTTAATTCAGTCAGTTCTTAACCTCATGATTTCCGGAAATTCTTCCATCATCCGATAGACCGATGGTATGAGGTCCACAAGCAATAGGACTATCTAAATTAAGTCTATTCAAACATGATTCGAAAATGAATGAATGCGGTGCACCAGTATCAAAAGGTACACACAGGTTGAGATAAAATTACGAGTATACCTGAGATCATTCGGGCCACTAGATCGTCGATCCTCTTCATAACATGAATCCGGGACTTGCCGGCCCCCGAGCCGGACGCTCCCGTCTAATAAATATGAGCTCCGCCTTTATTTGCTTCCATTGTCTTAAACGACGCTGACAGAGCAGTCTGATTATGAATCGCTGATTGCTTCGGGGCTTGAGATGCCACCGGAGCCGACTTGGAGTCCTTTCGGCAAAAACGGGCCTTATGCCTAAAAATCCCACAATTATGGCACGTGATAGATGGTTTCAGACACTTAGTGCTGTAATGACCCGGCGCTCCACAGTTGAAACAGGTGATGGCCGAACTGGCCGCTCGGGACCGAGATCCCGCACGATTATGCACCGTAGGAGGTCGCTCAGAAATGATAGGGCCCGCACGAGGCTTCTTGAAGGTTGACTGACCGCCTTCGGATTGATTACGCTTTGTTGATTTCTTGCTGACAGATGAAGGTTGTTGTTCAGCAATTTCCTTAACAGCAGGCTCATACGGGAGAGTTCTCTCGATTAATTCGGCCAGAGTGGCGCAATGATGATTGAGCAATTGCATATGGGTCATCATGACCTGCATAAAAGTGAGTGGATCAACCCGAACATCTTCTGATCGAGCCGAGTCCTGGGTACGATTTCCGACAATGAGTGATTATTTCCCGGGTTTCGGCCCGCCTCTCTCCCGTGCATCCCCTGACAGCTCTCTCCATACTGAAGTAGGAAGGTCGCATGATAATCATAGATCTCGTATGAGTACCGCATTATGATTTACGTCATGAAATGATGAAAATGAGCATATGCGCTCTAACACAGTGATTACATGAATGATTAACTGAGGTGACATGATTATCTGATGATATTCTTGAAATGATTATCTTGAACAAGTTAGCAAGATTAATGATATGATCATCAAGGTCAACAACTGAGTAATAAAATAAATTGAGTGATTAATGAGTTAACATGATCAACATGATTGAAATGAAAATGATGTTTGAGGATTGTTAACTAGTGAATTATGAATGAATGATTATTGCCAGAAATTATACCATGGCGTTAGAAGTCTTACAATTCTTTCGGTCTGATTGGCTCGGCATCTGCGCAGGTCACACGTGACGCGAAAGTCCAATGATACTAGTCCGATGATGATGATTTCAAATGAGACATGACTCGGAAGGTAGTATTCAAAACCACGCTCCAATACCAACTCTGTAACACCCCAAACTAGGCGGATATTACAGTGCCGTGGACCCCCGACTGGGACCCACCAGGCGAGTGAAAATGAATGAAATACACAGGGTAAATGTAGTACCGAACCACATTACATCATCAATTACTCCGATGAGGAGTTTTATTACAACACACCCAAGGAAATGACTGAATACAAGTATATTTTATATGGAGATAAAATATACAACACTGAATGAACTCAAAATCCAAACGGAAATCTGCAGCGGAAATGAAATAAGGAAACACGGTGAATGAAAGGACTGGGGTCCCCTACTAGTATCACTGGGACTCCTCACCGTCAACATGCTATTTCCGTGCTTTTGCCTTGCCATGACCTGAAAACAAAATCCCCAAACGGGGTTAGTTACACAGAACAACAATCCTCAAGAGTTGAATAAACACAATCATATATATGCTGTATAAACCACAAGTTCGATCAAAAATGAGTCGGTTAGATTATAACCCAATCTTGTTGAAAACATACGCAATCAAACATGCTGTATGAATCAACTAACAGTACGGCTCAAAGGGTGGCGCCACACTACGCCCGGGATGGAAATGTGTCCGTGCACAAGCCACCAACGAGTATCGATCGAATACACGTGTGGTCTTGTACCTAATCAGTCTCACGAAGCAATCGACTCGTGTGCACAGTCCGATGTGAGGCCAACAACCAACATATGACTTAAATGTGCCCGACATGAAAATCCTACACATACCAACCGGCACGCCAGTATGACCCGGAATGCCACGAGATAACAAAGTGACATCGAAATCAATAATGACTCACCGAGATGAAATGATAGTGAAATGAATGACAGCTCAATGAAATGATTGGAACTGTCGTTCCTTGTGACTGAAGTGATTAATCGACAATGACAAGTATTGATACGATTAATACAATTATGAATGAGTTATGATTATGAATGAACAACAACAAAAGGAATGAACAACAACCTTTAATAACACAATTACCAACAATCCGTTCAACATACGAATCAAACACGAATATAACGAACTCAAAACGTCGATACGAATAAACCAAGTTCATTGGGGCATTATATCGAACACTTTGTGGCCAAACTTCGATTGTTTACAATCAAACTTCAATGATACCAACATCAAATCCCCAAGAAGTGTTTCAAACCAACAAAACATCTTCAATACGATCAATAATCCAATATGAATATTCAAATTCGTGATTACAACAATGATTAATCGAAAACCCCCAAATCCAACTCAATATTCAAAGTGTTCTTGAATAATCCTTCAATAATCCAATGAATAGTCAAACATATCCATAATCATGCGTAATCACTTCATACAACATGATCTTAACATCCAAAACATCATATCTCAATACAAAATCGAAATCCAAGATGTTGAAGAAATTACCTCTTGAAGATTCAAGCATTTTGATCCGAAGAACACGCGTTAGATCGACTATCCGGGCTTCATGATCGAAAAGAGATGAAGAAAAACCAAGTATTCAAGTGATAGATGAAGGAAAGTCTCCCACTCAAGCCATATCTCTCGGATATCGGTGGAAGAATGGGAAAAATGGGTTGATTCTCACAAAAACCCGCAATTATAGTGCAGACTGCACTGTGTGCTGCGGCCCGGCCGAAGTGTGCCGCGGCACAGGGCCAAAACTGCCCCCAGTGATCGCGGCGTGCGCGGCCGGGCAGATGTGCCGCGGCGGTGACTTCGGCGGTGTCTGCAGCCCTGTCGGCATGAGCGCGACCCCGTGCGAGGCAGGTTGGCCGAAAATTGAAAAATGTGTGAGTGCCGTGGCTCGGCCAAGTGTGCCGCGGCAGTGACTCGGCAGTGTGCCGGGGCCCTTCCGGCAGGAGCCGTGGCCCCCGGTATAGGCTGCTCGGCCAAAACTGGAAAATGTGAGTGACTTAGCTATTTCGACCATAACTCCCTCGTCCGGACTCCGATTGACTCACCGTTTGAACCATTGGAAAGATAACTTGATGCTCTATAATATTGAAAAGATTCAGAATTTTTGGAGTTTCTAAAAATTAATGGTGATTTTACAAAGTCGAACTCATACGTGGAAAGGTCGCTTAAGAACACGGAACTCAACAGAACGACACCGAGACGAACTCGGGTGACAAAAAGTGTAGAATTAATCATCCTCGGAATGACAAAACAGTAACAATAGAGTCACTAAGATGGACTTCCGCCAAAAAAATAAAATTACCGGAAATCCAAATTGCGCATATTACATACTACCCTCCTTAAAAGAAGTTTCGTCCCGAAACTTAAAACAAGTAGGGAGAAACAATATCCCGCTAGAAAAACTCAACGAGATACACAAGAACCGCAAATGTACCTAACAATAGCATGATTCGAACAAGAAGGCAATTTGAAATGGCATGAACTCCAATATCAACATCGATTAATGAAGTAAGTATAACGATCAAGATAATATTCTCATCTCGATTCTCAAGCAAGGTTGAAACAATGAACGATATCAATACACGACTCAACATTAGTCCGAACGATGAACACGAATGAATTAACATGAATGGTGAATGATTATTAATGAGTGAAAATCCACTGAGTGACAATTACTGAATGAAAAATGAATGAATTTACAAGCGGGTATTACATACACCCCCCCTTAAAAGAGTTTCGTCCCCGAAACTAAGGGTCAAACAACTCGGGATAACTCTCCCGCATACTATCCTCGGCTTCCCAATCGTCTTTCTAATCGAGGATGCATGCCCTCAACATGTCCTCCAATGTCTGAATAGTCCTCTCTGATTGTCCGTCGGACTGAGGATGAAAAGTTGTGCTGAAATTAAGCTGAGTTCCCATGGCACGATGAACTGATTTCCAAAAATGAGACACGAATCGTCCATCACGAACGGAAACGATACTTTTAGGAGTACCGTGCAGTCTCACTATCTCTTTGATGAACAGCTGGGCAAGTCTTTCGGGATCCCACGTATCCTTAATCTCAAGGAAATGAGCTGATTTAGTTAAACGGTCCATAATCACCCATATTGTATTCATGCCACGACGACTCATCGGAAAACTCATGATGAAGTTCATTGCAATATCCTCCCATTTCCACTCCAGAATAGGGAGCGGTTTCAGCATACCTGCCGGTCGCTGATGTTCTATCTTGACTTGCTGACAGGTTAAGCATCTCGAAACAAATTCTGCGACTTCTCGCTTCATATTACTCCACTAGTAATTTTGTTTCAAGTCTTTATACATCTTTCTAGACCCCGGGTGAACGGAATAAGGGGTAGTATGAGCTTCTCTCAAAATCGAGTTTTTCAACTCGTCAAAAGCCGGTACACATAATCGATTCTTAAATCGCAAAAGTCCATCCTCGTGGATCACAAATCCAGGGCTTTCCCTTGAGCCACATCCTCACGGATGCGCAACAAAAATGGGTCCGAACCCTGATTCACCCTGATCCTCTCCTCGAGTGGCGATGAAATCTCTAACGTACAAAGTTGCCCTTGTACTCGCTGTAACCAGACATCGATCTCGGGTCTCAGAAATTCCTGTTGAAGTTCCTTCTGAACTGTTAATCGAGCAAGCATTTGCTCCTGAACGGACTTACGACTCAAGGCATCGGCGACAACATTCGCCTTGCCTGGGTGGTAAAGTATCTTGATATCATAATCTTTGATCAGTTCCAACCACCGCCTCTGCCGCATATTTAACTCCTTCTGAGTAAATATATACTTTAAACTCTTATGATCAGTGAATATCTGACAGGTACTCAGACGTGGAAAAGTCGCTTAAGAACACGGAACTCAACAGAACGACACCGAGACGAACTCGGATGACAAAAAGTGTAGAATTAATCATCCTCGGAATGATGAAACGGTAACAATAGAGTCGCTAAGATGGACTTACGCCAAAAAATAAAATTACCAGAAATCCAATTGCGGATATTACACCATGCGCCTCTCTCTAGATGTAAAGGCTCTAGACCATCCATATACACACCAAGTCCACTATATCAGTCTCTTCTTACAGGAATAAAAATGGCCAGAAGTTGTCCCATTGTGTCTCATATTTTCTTCGCTGACGATTCATTATTTTTTCTTAAGGCTAATGTTGCAGAGTGTGATTGCTTGCTTGATATTCCCAATCGTTATTGTGTTGCATCTGGGCAAACCATAAACTTCTCAAAATCAGAAGCCATGTTTTCTCTAAATACGCCTATGGATGTTAAACTGTTCTTTTCCAATCGACTTGGCGTGAAGCTAATGGACCCCGGAGCACGTTATCATGGCCTTCCAGTAGTACATGGACGAAATAAACAGGAACTTTTCTCTTTCATTTTGGAAAAAGTCTTGAAAAAAATGCAAGGGTGGAAACAAAAATTGCTCTCACAAGTCGGGCGTGAGGTAATGGTCAAGTTTATGATCCAAGCTATACCTTCATATGCAGTGCAATGCTATATGTTACCGAAGGGTTTTCTTGATAAACTCCTGGTACACATTAAGTGATTCTTTTGGAGTGGCGATTCGTACGAGCAACACATTCATTCGTTAAGTTGGGACCGTATTTCTCACACTAAAGATCATGGTGGCCTTGGTTTTCGAGATCTTTATTGTTTCAACTTAGCCCTCCTAGCTAAGCAAGGATGGCGTCTACTAGTGAATCCCGGTTCTTTTTGGGCTCGTGTGTTAAAAGGTATCTATTTTCCTCATTCGAGCTTTCTTACAGCTTCTAAGGGTTCACACCCTTCATGGTTATGGCAGAGCTTACTTCAAGGAAGAGATCTCCTCCTTCATGGAGTTAGGTGGCAAGTGGGAACGGGGTCGAATATCTCATTTTGGACCCAGAAATGGATTCCTTATTCTGAAGATTTTTATGTTCGTTATGATGCTAAAACAATAAAATACGCAGACAATATATAGTGGTCTCAGAGGTGGGGTAATCCTCTACTAATCCACTTTAGTCCAAACCAGTTGGAGATGTATCCACTATACTTTTCAACCAGTGATAAATATTACAGTGATTCTACAACTTAGCTACAACAACGTCCAACTAGTGGAAATCCTGTCGTTGCAACTCCTTTCTAACTGCCAAGCACCACTCGATTTCCAAATCCTTGGATGCCTATCAGTTGTGCAACTTCAACCTGTGAAGTACCCCGTACTCAGGTTTTAAGGCAAGAGTGTTTTGTCTTCTCCAACTAAGAGCTTTCTTCGTATGTGAATTATGAATGCTGCTCTTCACAATGCTATAGATTTCTTGATCGCTTGATTGCTTTAATTGCTTGAGAGGATAGTTCGCATCGTACTTTGCTCTTTAAAATCTTCAGATACTTATAACTTGTCAATCCTTAGAGCTTTTCTTCATAGCCGTTGTAAATCTGTAACAAATCCATCCGTTGGAGAAGTACACTTCTTTGTTTTTATTTCTGAACGTTGCAAGGCTGGATTCCCTTATTTTAATCTATTTCCGACCGTTGTTAAGACCTTCACGTTGAAGCACCGAATCTTTTGATTTTAATATGTTTAAAGTCTTCAGATGCGGGTCTTGATGAATTATTTAATTCATATCCTTCCGGGAATCTCTCCAATCTGTCCCTTATCGCCCGCATGTGACTCTCCGTAATTATTGACTTTTCAACGCATGCTGACGTGAATAGGTTTACTTGTATGATTACATAAACATAACTTATCTGATCTCTTTAAGTCAATCTATCTGATGTGCAGTCAAACTTCTATGTCGTCGGACTTATCTGATGATGACTTCTCTGATGTCCTGACGAGACTTCTCTGATCTGACGATTTCTCTGAAGTCTTCTGACCTGATGAACTTGACAGATCTTGATGGTCAAACTTCAGATGACTTGGGCTCCGTCTGATCACTTGACTGCAGTCTGGTCAAACTTTTCTGATAAAATTGTTGACCAGTACTTCTCTGATTTTCACTTGACTGTGACTCGGCTTTCTGCAGTGTTTGGTCAAACTTCTCTAATGTTGCTTGTCTGACCGAAACTTCTCTAATGTACTTATATGCACTTTGTACTTAGCTGATTTTAAGCCTAACTTAAATGGCCTATACAAGATACTCATTTGGTTCTTCTTTACATTTTGCCAAGTATCTAATTTAACATAATTTGGCCTATGGAAGATACTCATTTGGTTCTTCCTTACATTTGCCAAGTAATAAGCATACATTTGAATAAGCAAGTACAATGATGACATCATCAAAATCTAACAAGTATTCCTAACAAATTCCCCCTATTTTGATGATGGCAAAACTTTAAGCAAATTATTCAAATGAAGAACAGGTCTGCACATAATCAAGTGCAAGACACAAACTAAAATCAGTCTTGTTTTGAGACAACTAGAGGTTATCATTCAAATGACTGTTATATAATTTTCTGAGTTGATTACAAATACATATCTTTTGAATGATCAAACAAACACAGAAGATTACAAGTACTTCTAAAAATTACATGAAAAATACAAGTACAATAAAATGTCATATCTTCCACTGCCTCTCCAGACAGTTTGCTTAGGAGGCCTATATAACTTAGCTCCAATTGGCCTCTTATAGATAGGTTCAAGTCCGTACTTCCTTTTTAGGATCTGGGAGGCAATGTTCTGCTCGTCTGTGGTTGAGAAGCTATTATTGTCGCATAGTGCTCTGATTTCTTCCTGCAAAGCTAGCTCATCCAGTTCATCGTCCAATCGAGTAGGCGGCTCTTCTGCTCTGAATGGAGGGATCATAGGGTAAGCATCCTAGTTGGCTGCACATTTTAGTTGGATCTTCCAAAGGGTTAGCCATCTGGTGTTCATATAATTGATGAAAATCTGTTGGGGGGAGCTTTCTTTGTCTTGGAGTATCTCCAAGAGATAGTACTTCTTTGTGAATTCCTTCTTGGCATCCATCCAAACAGTCATAAACTCTGTAGGTAAGAACTCTTCAATGTACCACAGTTGTTTGCCTTCCCATTCGAATCTACGCTTTTCTCCTTGCCTAGTTCTTGTTTTCTTCAGGGCACGCTGGTCTTCAGATTGATTCGGGGTAGCATCTCCCTTCCTCTTTAAGCTTGATGTCCCGGCTTCAAGAGAGGGGATATCTTGCCTTTTCTTAGATATGAGTTCCTGATTAGCTGCCTCAGCTTGATTCTGACTTGTTACTTCCTTCACTTCCCTCTGCTTACTTCCTTCCCCTTTTTTGCCAGCATTAACTAGTTGCTGCTCAACTCTTACCATCAGTCTGACATGCCAAGAGGCATCCTGGAGTTTGTGGGAGGAGGAGGTACACCTCTCTATAGTAAGGTGTCTAGCTTGGTGTTTAGGGTGTGAACCATCTGCAGGTCAGGTTTGATTTCTGTGGCAAGCAACTCCCTAACAGTCTCCTTGACAATTCTTCTGATCAGGTCAACCACTGCAGGTGAGATGGGTGTTGCCTGAGGGGAATGCTCACCTGAGCTTTCTGCGCTTGCAGGTAGGTTTGCAGTTGACCTACCTGTCTGCAGACTCCTGTCTGTAGGTGACTGATCAGATGGGGTTTGGTCTGGTGTCCCCGATCTGTGTTCTTCTTCATCTGAGCTGGGGTTTTGGGCAGGTGCCCCAGACTCATCTTGTCTAACTTCATCCTTGTCTTATTTTTCTTCTGCCTCCTTTTCTTCTTCCTTCTCTTCTTGCTCCTTTTCTTCTTCCTTCCCTTCCTCTTAATCATGCTTGTTTTCCTCATCATCATCCTCATCATCTTTTTCTTTTTCTTCTTGGTCAACTTCTTCTCCTTCTTCTTCTTCTTCTACTAACTCTTCTGTCTTCTCTTGCTCTTCTTCACTAGATTGTTTTTTAACTATAATATTTTCTTACTTTTCTTTTTCTTCTTCCTCCTGTATCACTTCTTCTCCTTTTTCTTCAACTATAATTTTTTCTTCTTTCTCTTTCTTCTCAGATACTTCTTTTTCTACTTCTTCAATTCTTTTGCTCTTCTTTCCACTCCCACTACCATCACCAGGAGCAGTGGCAGCCAGGACACTTTCCATTACAAGAAAAACACATTTGTCCATATTTATTTTGAAATTGGACAAAAACCAATTTGTTTTGAGCATTAAAAAGATGTCAGTGTCATGACAGAAATTCATGAGAAGTTGCTCTATATCCTGGGGAAGATTCCATCTACTGTTTTCTACAAGAGTTTGTAATTGTGAGAATGGAAGTGATTCAAAGTATTTCCATTCGTCGAAGACATTAATGAAAGACACTTGAAGGGCTTTTTATTTTACCTCTTGGAGCTGTTCCACAATTAGCCCCAAATGATTGGTGTCAAGCAAGTTTAGAGAATATCCTACCTCAGGAATGTTGATCACAAGATCAGCTTCCTCTTCCTCAGTTATGTCTGGTAGGGTGAGTAGAGGAACCACTTCAGCAACAAGATTTTATTGGACATGGATAGGGACTGGTGAAGGGATGATCTTCATCTGATCTGCAGGGGTAGGTTCAGGTGCAGATAGGTGATCTGGATGCTCTTCCTCCTAAAAAATTAGACACCTTGGCCTCTTGGGGGAGGGTTCAGGTGAAGATTGGATCAAAGATGGCTCTCCCGGGGCTGGTCCCGTTCTCTTGAAACGTAGAGCTAGTAGAGTGTTGTCTGAGTCTGAATCAGACTGATCTGCAGGTAACTCACGGGCTACATCTTGGTCTCCATCAGACTCGTCTAAGCTTGAGGGATATCTGTAGGGTGTAGGTTTAATAGGCATTTCTTCCAGTATTTTGGTTGCTTTCCTTACACTGCCCAATCTTCTCAAAGTTTCTTGGTCTAGATGACCAAGTCTTTTGTTGATGTGGAAGGGATCTGCATTTCCCTTCGCAAGGCCTAAATGCTCCAGAATCCAACTGACCTGTGTCCCAAAGGCTAATTTGGTCTTAAACCTCTTCTCATCAGCTAGCCATTGGACTTTATTCACTTCACGAACCAATTGTCTGTAGATGTAGTCTACCCAGTCAATTGGCTCAGACTGAATTAGGGATCCCATAACCGTAAATTTGGCTGATGACAGCTGATCATAGCTGCCATCCATACCCATCACTATCTTGTTGGTAATAGCCAATGGACAGCGATATTCCTTCCGCAGCTCACTTCTCTTGGTAGTTAACTTCAATTTTGACGGCTGGTGAACAACCTTGATCTTCAGCCAGATGTCGGCTGCGTTCTGCTTCAATGCCTCTACGGCCACACCTTGAGATTTCATTCTGAAAGCCTCTCCAACTGTATGCGGAGTAATTGTTACTGCTTCTCCGAAAACCAAGCTCTTGATGCCCGATTCCAGCACTTCAGCCTCCTTGAAAAACGCGATAACCGCCTCCTTGAAGAGAGATTTAGGGCTGATGCTCAGGAATGGGTAAATCCCATTCTTCTTCATGGATCTAATAATGTCATACGCGTCGTTGCCCAGATTTGATTCTAGCAGCCCCTCGAAATCGACCACCAGGCTAAAAATAATATGGTCCTTCACAGCCTTCAGATTCACTCCGTCGAAGTATGATTCCATTTCTGTACAAGAAATTTGTTTCTGAGTGTATTGAAAGTTCGAAAGTTTTTCTGCTTTTGAAAATTTTGGTTTGAGTGCTTTGAAGAAGGTAAAGTTATGAAATGATTTTCCCATCTTTAAATGGAAAAGTGAAGAGATGTTGGAATTAATATTCATTTATTTAAGCGGTGGTCCACCTTTTGAGATTTTAAAATTTAAATTAAATTAATTGGTGGGCCATCTTTTGAAATTTTAAAAAGTGACGGTTGGATTTAATTGGTCATTGTGGAGGTCGTGTGAACGTGTAGTTGCCACGTGTAGATAAATAATAATTTAATATTCAAGAGTCGGTCAGGGATAGAGAACTTATCTGGTTGACCGTTTGACTTGTTTGACTGATCTGCATCAGGTGAGTTGTGTGGCATGTAGTCTCGATCTGCTAGGTTTCTTCGTCTGGCCTTCGTCTTCTTGTCTGAACTGCTCAGCTAGCTTTCTCGTCTGTACTAGATTCCTAATCTATTAATCCAAGTTCCATGCTCAGCTCCAAAAATCTTTCTTCTGGTAAAGGTTTGGTGAATATGTCAGCAATCTGGTATTCTGTGCTGAGTCATTCTACTCTGACTCTCTTGTTAAGCACATGGTCTCTTATGAAATGATGTTTAACATCAATGTGCTTCGTCCTTGATTGCAATACTGGATTGTTGGTTATAGCGATCGCACTGTTGTTATCACACCATATTGGGACTTCATTTGCAATGATGTTGTAGTCCCTAACCTGTTGTCTGATCCATAGAATCTGAGCACAACGGCTACCTACAGCTAGGTATTATGACTCTGTTGTTGATATAGAGTTAGATACCTGCTTCTTGCTAAACTAGGATATCAGTCTAATTCCTAGGAATTGGCACGTTCCACTATTGCTCTTCCTATTAATTTTGCACCCTGTGAAATATGCATCTGAGTATCCTGCCCATGGCGGAAGTGTATCTTGTATTTGTGAATGTGTGTGTGAGTCTGTGAAATCCTTGTGTCTATGATTTACTCATGTATATTGTGTTTGTGTTTTATCTGTATAGTGTTTTTGAGCTGAGCGAGAGAATAAATTATCTTCAACTTCTGCAAATTTGTATTCGTGTTTAGTTTATCAGTTTGCTACCAACCAATTGTCAGTGCAATATGCTTATTTTTGTTAAAGATTTTCTTGGTTCTGTTGTTCATATTGAAGTTCATTTTTTTGGTTGAAATTACTCGATTGTGAAGCTTTAGGCTTGAGTGCTTAAGTATAGATAATCATATACATGTATATGTTATATATACATATATAACATAAGAGTGGATAGACATTCTTGTGCCGTTCTTTTTTACTGTGTAATATGCGGCTTGGTTTTGCAGATTATGATGTGGCATTGCCATTTCAAATGCTGATCAGTTTTCTTAGTTTCTTAGGTTTTATCATTGACTGTAGAATTAAGGTATTTGATTATCCTCTTAGATGCATCATGGTGAGACTGATTTGGCTTGGATAGAAATCTAGCACATACTCCCACGACATAATATATGTCTGGTTTGCTTGTAGTTAGATAAAGGAGTGATCCAATAAGTCCTCTGTAGTGGGTTGGATCCACTGATATGCCTCCTTCATCTGCAACTAGATGTGTGCTTGTGCTCATAGGGATTCTTGCTGGTTTGGCTGATTCCATTCCCAACCTCTTGATTAAATCTCTGGTATATTTGGCTTGATTGATGAAAATTCCATTTTCCATCTGTTTGACTTGCAAACCTAGGAAGAAATTTAGCTTTCCCATCATGCTCATCTCAAATTCTCCTTGCATGAGATTTGAGAATTTCTTACATAGCTCCGGGTTGGTTAAGCCAAATATGATATCATACACATATATTTGCACTAATAATATGTGGCCTTCATGCTCCACTCTGAATAGAGTCTTGTTTACTTTTCCTTTGCTGAAACCATTCTTCTATAGAAACACAGAGAGTGTTTCATACCATGCTCTCGGTGCCTGCTTAAGTCCATATAGAGCTTTTAGAAGCTTGAAGACTTTGTCTCCTTTGACAAATCCAGGCGGTTGCTCCACATAGACTTTTTCTTCTAGAATTCCATTTAGAAAGGCACTCTTCACATCCATTTGGCAGACTTCAAAATCCTTGAATGCAGTATATGCAAGGAATAGTCGGATGGCTTCTAATCTTGCAACATGTGCATAGGTTTCATCAAAATCTATTCCTTCACATTGTGCATAGCCTTTAGCAACAAGTTTGGCTTTATTCCTAACAACAGCTCCATCTTCATCGCATTTGTTCTTGTACACCCATTTGGTGCCAATAACCTTCTTGTGATCTGGTCTGTCTGTTAATTCCCAAACATTGTTCCTTTCTATTTGGTCGAGCTCTTCTTTCATTGCATTGATCCATGAGTAGTCTTCCAAGGCTTGTTCTGTAATCTTGGGTTCTATTTGAGCTGTAAAGCATGAAAACATTGCCATTCTGCTTTGGTAGAGTGGGTATGCGGTCTTGACTCCATCAGTTAGGTTTCCAATGATTTGTTGAATGGGGTGATCTCTAAGCCATTTGGGGATTTCTTCTTCGTCTTCAGGGTTTGATCCGCCTGTAGAGTTGCTTTGGTGGACTTCTTCTCTTTCTGCATCAACTTGGTTCTGACTTCCTTGGTGCAAGCTGGATCGGCTCTGATCTTGTCATCTGCGGGTGGCATCACTCGTCTGCGAGATGCGTCTTTATCAGCTACATATGGGTCTTCATCAGCAATAACTGGATCAGGTAGGTGTTGAGGTCCTATCTGATCTGCAGTTGGGTCTTCAGGCTGATATGCAGATGAGTCTATCATTCCTGTATCATGGATGATGACTTCTTCTAGGGTTGCAGATTTGAGTTTATTCTCAATCAATTACACCTGTTTCTTATACTCAACAGTAGATTCATCAAATACCACATGAGGTGTTTCCTTTACAACTAAGGTTCTTTTGTTAAAAACTCTATATGCCTTGCTTCTTTGTGAATATCCCATAAAGAGACCATCATCAGTTTTAGCATCAAAGGCATTTAGTTGGGTTTTACCATTATTGTGGATGAAACACTTACAACCAAAAATATGAAAATATGCAACAGTTGGTGTTCTGCCATTCCAAAACTCATAGGGAGTTCTGCCATGTCTCCCTACAATCATACTCTGATCGAGTGTGACATCTTTGTGTTGTGACTTGACCCGAGAACCTCTTGGCGAGTGCCTACGCAATCATGGACTAGGTGCTTCCTTTAAGGTTCTGTTTCTTCTTTCGGCAACACCATTCTGCTGTGGAATCTTGGATGCAGAGAGCTCGTGATGGATACCATTCTGATCACTGTACTCAGTGATTGCTCTGTTGAGAAATTCTCCTCCTCTATCTGATCTGATTTTGATGATTGAGAGAGATTTCTCATTCTGGAACCTTCTCAGCAGTTCAGGCAGCTTTGTCAAGGTTTCACTCTTCTTATATAGAAAGACAATCCATGTGTACCTTGAGTAGTCATCTACTACTACTAGAGCATGCTTTATGCCACTTAGGTTCCTTGGCTTGATAGGACCAAATAGATCCATGTGAAGTAGATCTAAGATCCTTGTTGTGAGAGTGGTAGGTTAGACTGGCTTGAATGATGCTCTGGTCTGCTTCCCTCTCTGACATGCATCACAGAGAGCTTTCTTTCTGAAAACTTCTTCTGGAAGTCCTCTGACCAGCTTCTCAGAACTAATCTTGTTGATGGCTTTGAAGTTTAGGTGACATAGTCTCTTGTGCCACAACCATCCATTTTCTGCTATTGTCTTGGATAGAAAGCAGGTGTTGGGAGTTCCTGTTTTCCAATCTATCATATATACATCTCTCCTTCTGAATCCTTGTATCTTCACTTCTCCAGATAGAATATCTATCACCATACATTTCCAAATAGTGAAGACTACTAGATTCTTCTCATCACAAAATTGGCTCATGCTCAAAAGGTTGTATGGAGCCCTTTGACATAATGAAATTTTGATATAGTGATTTTTCCTCTGTGTAGCTCTCCAAAGCCTTTAGTCTGACCTCTAAAGCTATCTCCAAAGGTTACGTCTGGACCTCTTTCTTTGATATAATTTGACAGCACCTTCTTGTTCCCGGTCATGTGCCTTGAGCATCCAGAATCTACAAACCATTCTTCACCTCCAATATTTAAATTTGTGGAGATGTGGTAGTAGTCCTTGCACATTTTATGCAATCAAACAAGCAGAGATATAGGTACCCAAATCTGTGTGGGTCCTCGGGGGTTAGTTGGTTTCCTGGAGAACTGATTTGTCCTGGGATTGTGAAAGTTGTTGTTATTGCCCCTAAATGGTGTGTGTTATCTGGGCATGTATCCTTTGTTAGGATTGTGTATTGGATATGCCTCATAAAATTGATGTGAGCCATTTCTAAATCTTGGCTGAGACCATTTATAAAATCTTTGGGGTCTCCACATTTGTTCATTTTGAAAACTTGGATAACCTTGACGTTTCCATTTGCCTCTCCCATTTTGAAATCTATTTTTGGGGAGTCTTTGATAATAATGGGCATGTTGTCTGGGATGCTGCTTCTGTCTTGGCCATTGCCTAGTCTCATGTCTAGGTGGCTGCCTTGTATACCTTGGCTGCAGCCTAGACTTGTGACTTGGCTGCTGCCTATTTTGAAACACTGGTTTGTAATTAGGCTCAGCAGACAGGACAAGTGTTTCTCCCTTGATGAAAGTAGTTTTAGAACTAGAGGGGATCTTAGGGTCATATCCAAGGCCTGATATGGACTATAGTGGCCTTTTGTTCATACACAATTCGTCCAAAGTTAGAGACGCCTCTAGGGAGGTTATTTCCTTCACCTGAATTGTACTTAGCTGAGTCAATTTGGTAAACTAAGCTTTGACATGAGCAAGTGCGGTGATTTTCACTATTCAAAACAGTTAATCGTTTTATCTCAGCTGTAGTGATATCAGCCTGATTGTTAAAGTTGTCTGCAGCCTGTTTTTCAAGATCAGGTTTGGTTTATTTTAACTCTAGGCTGAATTTTTCAAAATCGTTTTTCAGCTCCCTATTCTTATCTTGCAGCTGAGTCTTCTCGGCAGATACAGATAGGTGTGCAGATTTTAATTTCTCAAAATCCTTGAGAAGCTGATTTACAGATTCATGTTAGTCCATGTCTTGTGACATGTCTGAACTATTATTTGAATTAGAGGGTTTAGATGTTACCTCTTCATCAGCTAGGTTGGCCATCAGACAGTCATATTCCTCATCATCATCAGAGAAGAATTCGCTGCTTGATTCCACTTTCTCTTGATCTTCTCCAATGAGGGCTTTCCTTCATTCTTCTTTTCTGCTCACGTCCTTCTTGCTCTCGTCCTTCTTAAGATCAGGACAGTCGATTTGAATGTGTCCTGTCTTGTGACAGTTATAGCATTCCAGCTTCCAACTTTTTGATTTCTTCTTGGATTCTCCTTATAATTCTTCTTATATTTGGAGTAATTCTTTCGGAAATTGCTGAATCTTTGCATTATAAATGCCATTTCTTCCTTGAAATTGAGTAGATTTGGAGGTTTGCCATCAGACAGGTTCTTGGCAAGGGACTCGGCTGCAAATGCTATTCCCTTCTCTACAGGCTCGTTTGATGATGAACTTGGGAGTTCGAATTCATAAGCCTTCAAGTCAGAGAATAGTTATTGAATCTTTATTTTATTGAGGTCTTTGGATTCCCTCATGGCCACCGTCTGGCCACCGTCTGGCCACCGTCTTCATGCTCCATTCGGGGCTAAGTGATCTTAACACCTTCAAGGCCATCTCCCTGTTGCCATAAGTTTTTCTAAGGGAGTTTATTTCGTTGATGATCTCTGTGAACCTTGTGTCCACCTGGTCTATTGATTCTCCGGTCTTCATCTTGAAGTTGTCAAACTTGTGGGTAGCGATTGACAACTTGTTTTCTTTTATCAGCTCTGTACCTTCACACATCACGGCAAGGGTATCCCAAATTTCTTTGGCATTTTGACAATTCTTGATCTTGACCATGGTTGACTTGTCAAGAGTTTGATATAGCACATCTTTGGCCTGGTTGTCAAGGTTAGCCAGCTTTCTTTCTTCTGGGCTCATCTCTGTTCTTTTCTTGGGAATTTTTGCTGGTTTCCCTGCTGCTATCTCCTCAGGAGTGTTGACTTTCTCGAATATGAAAGGACCATCTTCGATAATGCACCACATGTCGTCATAGATAAAAGATAAGTGTGCCTGCATCCTTATCTTCCAAAGATCATACTCGTCAAGAGTATGTACTCCATTCTAAATGAGAGATAAAAATATATGCAAGATATATGGATATGGTTCTGGAAATAAATGAACCAACCTCTTCGATACCACTTATAGGTCACAAGTCGTCAGAAATAAGTCTAGAGGGGGGGTGAATAGACTTAATGAAACTCTTTTTCTGAGTAGGAATTAAGGAGTTTCTCAGCTGGTGGTACAGAAGACTTAGAGTCGTCTGTAGACAATATAAGTACGGAAGTCAGCTGATGACGAATACAGAAATATAAACAATGAAACACTAAGTATGAATGCAGCAATTAAGTATGATGCTAAAACAATCAAATACACAGACAATATATAGTGGTCTCAGAGGTGGGGTAATCCTATACTAATCCACTTTTCTCCAAACCAGTTGAAGATGAATCCACTATAATTTTCAACCAGATATAAATATTACAGTGATTCTACAACTTAGCTACAACAACTTCCAACCAGTGGAAATCCTGTCATTGTAACTCCTTTCTGACTGCCTAGCACCACTCGATCTCCAAATCCTTGGATGCATATCAATCGTGCAACTTCAACCAGTGAAGTACCCCGTACTCAGGTTTTAAGGCAAGAGTGTTTTGTCTTCTCCAACTAAGAGCTTTCTTCGTATGTGAATTGTGAATGATGCTCTTCATGATGCTATAGATTTCTTGATCGCTTGATTGCTTTGATTGCTTGAGAGGATAGTTCGCATCGTACTTTGCTCTTTCAAATCTTCAGATATTTATAGCTTGTCAATCCTTAGAGCTTTTCTTCATAGCCGTTGCAAATCTATAACAAATCCGTCCGTTGGAGAAGTAGACTTCTTTGTTTTTCTTTCTGAACGTTGCAAGGCTGGATTCCCTTATTTTAATCCATTTCCGACCGTTGTGAAGACTTTCACATTGAAGCGCTGAATCTTTTGATTTTAATATGTTTAAAGTCTTCAGAGGTGGGCCTTGATGAATTATTTAATTCATATCCTTCCGGGAATCTCTCCAATCTGTCCCTTATCGCCCGCATGTGACTGTCCGTAATTATTGACTTTTCAACGCATGCTGGTGTGGACATGTTTACTTGGATGATTTCTTAGACATGACTTATCTGATCTCTTTTAGTCAATCTGTCTGATGTGCAGTCAAACTTCTCTGTCGTCGGACTTCTCTGACGATGACTTCTCTGATGTCCTGACGAGACTTCTCTGACTTGACAACTTGCAAGTCTTGACCTGATTAACTTGACTGATCTTGATGGTCAAACTTCAGATGACTTGGTCTCCGTCTGATCACTTGACTGCAGTCTGGTCAAACTTTTCTGGTAAAATTTTTGACCAGTACTTCTCTGATTTTCACTTGACTGTGACTCGGCTTTCTGCAGTGTTTGGTCAAACTTCTTTGATGTTGCTTGTCTGACCGAAACTTCTCTGATATACTTATCTGTGTAATATCCGGAATTTCTACTACTGTGGTTTAATATTATTTTATCCGATTTATGTTGTACAGCGTGGAATCTGTATAATATGAATAAAATGAATGAAGGACTGAGACATCTGTATTGGTATAATTGTCGTACTTGCTCGACAATTGCAATTGAGGATATTGTGTATCATATGAGAATATTATTGAATTGAGTATATGTATTCAGTATGTGAGTGTACGTATCCAGTATGTCGAGACGGACGAGAAGAGTTGGAAATGACTAAGTATAGCCTGATTAGCGCGCACGCTATCGTTCATGGTTAGCGCACGCTAGAGGCAGAATGTAGCGCACGCTAATGCAGTCAGATCGGAAGGAATCTGCGTGTGGACCAGGCCACTTTCGGCGCACATTCTGATAAGTCAACGGATGTTTGTAATGTAGTACTAGCGTACGCTAAACCCTAAAGGTCAGCGCACGCTAATGGTATATTGGACAAAAAGGAATCTTATCCTCGTCAGCACTTTCGGTGTGTGGACCAGTCTTCGGAGCATACAGACAAACGAGTCAACTGATATTAGCACACTCTAAATGCAAGGACTTGCGTATGCTAGAGAGTGTAAGTTACGTATGCTAATGCATGGGCGTTACGTACGTAAGCTCATGTACGAAGCCAGACTGTAGCCTCTGGACTGCGATAGCGCACGCTAGCAAAGTCAGTTAGTGCACGCTAAGGCCATAGCGCACGCTAAACATAAGGTTTAGCGCACGCTAGTAATATACTTTATAAAAAGGGACAAACGGGTGTTATGAAGCATTTCGTCCATTTCTTTCCTTTCACTCGATAGAGAGAGCTTTGGGAGGTACTTGAGGTCCAGCAACACTCCGAGATGATGATCTTTATCAAGATTAAGATAGAGAGAATGGATTAAAGCCCTGTTCTTCAAGTTATTCATGGTTCTTGGAATGAAGTTCAAGTGTTCTCCTTCTTGGTTCGTCTAATCCAGGTAATTTTCGTATCCCTTTGATAGTAGTTCGTTTTTAAGGATGATTACATGTGAGGAACATGTTGGATAATCATGTGATGATATTATATGAGGATTAATGAAGTTATGATAAGAGTTTTCGGATGTTAACTAAGATGTCTCCATACTTTATGAATTGTGTTTCATTTAACCCGATGAAAGATGGATTTCTAAATTATGTTGATCATGATATGAGGTTGTATTACAGATTAAGAACGATATGATAGGATGATTATGAATAGGAGGTGTTGGTGTATTCGTATCTAGAGCTAAGATATGTGTTTTGATATAATATTCGTATAAGAACACGAGTATGACTTCGAGTATGGTGATGAGCTTGAATTTGGAAAAGTTATAGTTAATCTTGGAGCATGATTTCCTTTTCTTTCATATTCGTAGTCCCAAAGTGTTAGTCGATGCTTGGAATATATGCCTCTGTATAGCATTAGCGCACGTTAAGCCTACTGGCTAGCGCACGCTAACAAGAGTAACTTAGCGCACGCTATGTTAAGGTATTAACATGCGCTAAGTCATCAGGCAGGGTAGTATATTCTGTTTCAGTTATGAATTCGTGATCGTTTAAGTTGGTTTGATCAGACTTGTGGTTAACCGAGATATTGTTGAGCCGTTGGGTTTGTGAATTGGTTTTATCGATTGTTGATTGTTGTCGAACTTGTTGTCTATCGATTATTGTAATAGGCTGAGATTATTGATTGGTGATTAGAACCATGCTTTGCGGTCGTGTTCGAGAATGTTCGTGAATTGCATTGATCAGGGAAAAGGGACTTGTAGATGACGGCAATGGAATTGGTAACGGCTTGATCGGTATCGAGGTAAGTTATTACTTGCTCAGTTTATAGTATTTAATGAATGGTTTCTGTTTCATTCGTGTATAATTCGTATAGCAATGTTTATAATCGTAATCACATGAGATTTGGGATTATAAATCGTATTCGAGTTTTGGGAATCTAAATGATAATGTATATGATTTACTTTTTTTATTGGTATACTTGTATGTCGAGGATATATTGTGATAAAGACGAAGATATGAATTATCTGCAATCCGTGATACTTTGGACCGTCGAGTATTGAGGATAATGGTTCGTGATGGTTTAGACATTGAGATCATTCTCGACGGACTCAGGGCAAGTACTCTAATCATTTTTATCATTTGTGTCGATCATGTCGAGATACATTCATGTATCGTTGTTGTCATGCATTTGTACATTGTTGTTGTCGTGTATTGTGTACTGTTGTTTTGTGCAGTTGTGCATTGTTGTCATATGTCTACCTCGTGTTGGTCCGACGGGATCGTCGGGGGATCTATGCTAGCGTGCGCTGGATCATCGGATGGGTTTTCCACCTCTGATTGGTCTGACGGGATCATCAGGGGATCTAGGGAGTGAACGCTGGATCATCGGATTGCCAAGTATTGTTGTTGTGCATATGTATATTATGGGTTTGCCATAAGTATACATTATCGTTATTGTTGTGATCATATTGACGTTGTCATATGAGTATGCATTTGTAGGTCTTGTGTTAGGACCATGTCCGTATGTTGTGTTGATCTAATCTCGGATTAGACTGACGTGATGGTAATGGTATTTCGTATCTTGAGGTATGTTCCGTATTTCCTTCATACTTGTCTTTGATGGACAATCGATTATCGTATTGGAATTGTCGACGTTATCCGATGGATTGAATTGGCCAGAGTTGGTATAATTTCTGTATCGCGAGTTATCATAATATTTTGAAAACCTTGGGTATTATTGAGATACCGTACGGATATTTCGGTATTATCTTATTGTGTTGTTAAAGATACGAATCGTGAATTTTCGTAAAGTTATGACAGTAAGATTACATTGGTTGTATTCTTACTTAGTATTTCCATTGATATGTAATTATTGACGTGATGTGATGGTTAACATTGTTGGATATTATGGCTGACCCCGTCGTGGGCTTTCTTTTTAGGTTCTTGGATTATCAAGCTTGTAGCGGTCGTGAAGAGATGAGCTTCCCAGAGGATACTGGCTAGGACATGTATTTGTGTATTGAGTTTCTGATCAGTTGTTGTATTCCGCTGCTAGAGTATTTTAATTGTTTATCTTTATCCGCTGCGTGTGTATTTTTAAATGACCTTTTCGTATCTGGTAACTTAGGTTACTTTGGCAATCGTTTTCTAAATTTGTTCTGTCGGTACGTGTAAGTGATAGCTTAACGTATGTTTTTAAACTGTTGAGTTTTGGCATTTCGGGCCTTGTGGTTTCAAATGAGATTTTATGACGGTTTTGATAAATGTATTTTATTAAGTCTTCGAATGTTTTTCAAAGACAGTACCGTTGTTAGCCTCTTGGGCGTTTGTAAATGTTTGCGAAAATTTCTTTTAGCCTTGTGGGTTCCATCTCAGGGCCCACGGCGCTGTAATAATCCCGGTTAAATCTGGGGGTGTTGCAGAATATGGTATCGGAGCTTAGGTTGTAAAAACCTAGGCATTTGGGTCGAGTTGGGTCGTGTTTTGCTGGTGTCATTCGAGTTGTCGATTGACTAATACTAGAGCCGTGAGTTTTTGTTGTTCACTCGGGCTTATGGGTTATGTGATTTACCAGTGTGGTACTGGAGTTTTTGTAAACTTTTCCAATGGTATTAACGTGTTTCTTCAGATAGAGTTGTGTTTTGTTATCGAGTTGAACTAATTTTGCAAAACGTGTGTTTTGAAAATATTTGTGTCGAGTATTTTCTAGAGTTGAGACATGTGCCAGTATCACGGGGAATCATCAACTTCACGATCTGTAAGTATTTGGATTTTTGAATTTCATTGAGATTTACCGCCGTTCTAAATTGATATGCTTTGAGATTCGGAAGAATATTATGTATTATGATTATGAGATAACAAAACATAGTAGTTGAGACAGGATTCATGATTTGAGAAACTATGATTTTAGAAATCAATATGTCGGTTAAGTTTTAGAACGGAATTGCGTATTCGGGAGAAGGACTGTGGATTGTTGAGAAGAGCATGTAGTCATGTCAAGTCATTTTGAAATACATGAAACTGCTTTTGAACATTTGAAGACGATACTTTTCAAAATGAACGTTTTACGGATGTTTGACGGAAAATGATTTTTGGGCCGAGACCCAATCGATTTTGAAATAGATTTATAACTCAGGACTTGGGGTCCGAAAAAGGGTTTTCTACTTTTTAAACTTCTTGTAATGCAGAACGAGATACGGGCTGAGACCCTAATGCTTCAAAAGGCTTTTCTGTTTTCCTTAAAACTCCCGAGATTTGTAAAACACTTTATCAATCGTTTATCTACTTTATCACTACCTTTCGGGGTTTTGATTTGTTGGTTCAAATGAAACCTCTCGGGAAGTCTTTCGCTGTGTTGCTTTGTTTCAATGCTTTGGCATAGGATATTTGAGGCGATCCAGGAGGGATTAATGATTGACGTTGCGAGTCATATGTGGAAAAGGAGTTTTTGGTCGGAATTTATATATTGAAATTTTGGAACTCTATCGTGTGGTTTTCCGATGGAATATCAGTGGATATTGGTGATGAACCGAATTGGTATATAGAAGTATGGATGTAGTCGAGCATTTGCATTATTCCATTTTATTTAATCGTGTGGATTTGAAGGTTGCCATAAGTATACATTATCGTTATTGATGTGAGCATATTGACGTTGTCATATGAGTATGCATTTGTAGGTCTTGTGTTAGGACCATGTCCGTATGTTGTGTTGATCTGATCTCGGATTAGACTGACGTGATTGTCATGGTATTTCGTATCTTGAGGTATGTTCCGCATTTCCTTAGTACTTGTCTTTGAGGGACAATCGATTATCGTATTGGAATTGTCAACGTTATCCGATGGATTGAATTGGCCAGAGTTGGTATAATTTCCGTATCGCGAGTTATGATAATGTTTTGAGAACCTTGGGTATTGTTAAGATACCGTACAGATATTTCGGTATTATCTTATTGTGTTGTTAAGAATACGAATCGTGGATTTTCGTAAAGTTATGACGGTAAGATTACATTGGTCGTATTCTTACTTAGTATTTCCATTGATATGTAATTATTGACGTGATGTGATGGTTATCATTGTTGGATATTATGGTTGACCCCGTCGTGGGATTTCTTTTTAGGTTCTTGGATTATCAAGCTTGTAGCGGTCGTGAAGAGATGAGCTTCCCGGAGGATACTGGCTAGGACATGTATTTGTGTATTGGGTTTTTGATCAGTTGTCGTATTCCGATGCTAGAGTATTTTAATTGTTTGTCTTTATCCGCTGCGTGAGTATTTTTAAATGGCCTTTTGGTATCTGGTAACTTAGGTTACTTTGGCAATCATTTTATAAATCTATTCTGTCGGTACGTGTAAGCGATAGCTTAACGTATATTTTTAAACTGTTGAGTTTTGGCATTTCGGGCCTTGTGTTTCAAATGAGATTTTACGACGGTTTTGATAAAGGAGTTTTATAAAGTCTTCAAATGTTTTAAATAGATAATACCGTCGTTAGCCTCTGGGACATTTGTAAATGTTTGCGAAAATTTCCTTCAGCCTTGTGGGTTCCATCTCGGGGCCCACGTCGCTGTAATATTCCTAAATGGCTCTGGGGGCGTTACAAGTAACTGGGAAGACGTGGTATGGTATGGAAAGAGATGCGGATGTGGCGTCGGAGGATGTGGTGAGGGTTCATGGTATGGTGGTGGATTTAATCCTATCGGTGAGCTATGAATATATCCTCAGCATTTTTATTGTTGTTGATTATATGATCCGTTTTAATTCGATATGTGTTATGTAATTCGTTAGCGAATAAATGTAAGATTTGCTAATAGAAACGAATAATATTAGAACTGCTTATCTGCATTTTGGTACGGTTAATAGTTTTTTAAGCAATATTAAACACGTCCAAAAATTTAGAGATTTGCAGACATTTTGAAGTGGGCATCAATTCATATAGATTATGGAGTTGTAAATCTTCATAAGGCTGGGCGAATCCACTGTCTTCAAAGATTAGCAGTTCAATCCACAAACGAGGGTGAGTTTGATCATGTGAATTATGTTCAAGCTTACAAATTTAACTAATAATGTCCTAATATATTCTATTATGTTTATGCAGGTTCTGCTAATGTTGTGTTAATACATTGGTACATAATGACCAGCCCATTTACCGATGGCCCTACATGTGACTTTTTCAAATCTCATCCAGATCAAGATTTTGGTCCTCCGAGTGAAATTAAAAGGTACGTTTAACTTTCAATCTCGCACAAATGTTGTCACATTAACGTGTGAATTAATAATTGGTGAATCAATTTCGTACAATTTCTTTAAAAGTAAGCTCCTTTCAAGATTATTTGGACTATTGGATTAAACACATTTAGAAACCTAGCACAAGTAAGCTCCTTTCAAGATTATTTGAACTTTTGGTATATACTCTTTGACCACTTTGGGATGCGGTTACATTCAATTTTTTTATATAGCTTTTACATTCCAAAATCTATAATTCCTCATGAAAAATATTTTTGGGACAGAACAACATCTATTGAATTTCTTAGGGGGTGTTTGTTTTAGCTTATTTTTTGTGCTTATTAGCTTTTTAACAAAAATACCGATGGCCCTACACGTGACTTTTTCAAATCTCATCCAGTTCAAGGTTTTGGTCCTCCGAATGAAACTAAAAGGTACGTTTAACTTTCAATCTCACACAAATGTTGTCACATTAACGTGTTCGTACACTTTCTTTAAAAGCAATCTCCTTTCAAAATTATTTGAACGATTGGATTAAACACATTCAAAAACCTAGCACAAGTAAGCTCCTTTCAAGATTATTTGAACTTTTGGCATATACTCTTTGACCACTTTGGGATGCGGTTACATTCAATTTTTTTGTATAGATTTTACATTCCAAAATCTATAATTCCTCATGAAAAATATTTTTGGGACAGATCAACATTTATTGAATTTCTTAGGGGGTGTTTGTTTTAGCTTAATTTTTGTGCTTATTAGCTTTTTTTAACAAAAATAAGCTCACTTAAGTGTTTGCACAGTTTTAGCAACTTAGGCTTCAAAGCTTATTTCGGCAGCCTCTCAGTAAACTCCTTTTTTTGTGTCTATTATCGCAAGAGGAAACTGTTATACAACTTTACTTAGGTGTGGAAATGTTTTTTAGGAAAGGTTGTAAGCATGTAAAAATAGTTTGAGTGATGTTTTCATTGTTGACCCGTTTATAAAAGAGCAAGTCAAAATGGGTTACAATCAAAATACAATGCAGCATATAGTGTTTGGATATCAACGTTCACTTTAAAATGCAACTTTAAAGATTTTATGGAATGCTTCTAACTCATTGTCCCTCACTGACTACTTGCAGATCAACAACAGGTCACAATTTTGCTTAGAAGAGGTGTTAAAGAGAGGAGACATGAATTCTCTTCACCTTGCACAATTGGTCAGGTTATAGTCGTTTCACTTCTTTCAGGATTGCTATGGTGGCAATCTTATATATCTCACTTGTAAGATCAGGTACCTAATTGTAGAGTTAAGTTTTTTATTTAGTTCCCAAAATATTTGTCATTTCATAAATTTTGTCATTTATTTGCTTCACACTCAAAGCGGAGCCTTATCTGAATGGTAGATGAAAATCATATTTTGAGTGTCTGTTACTCATAAAAACTTTTTTGACCGGTAGAGTTTCAATCCCGACCACTGCTTAAGTGGTGTTTGGATTAGCTTATTGTCTTTGGGACTGAACAACATTTATTGATTTTCTAGGGGGGGGGGGGGTTGTTTTATTTTTGTGCTTATTAGCTGGGCTTAAAAACGCTTTACTAAGAAAACAACAAGCAACTGTCATGTTGTATGAATAATTAGTCCCGGCTAAAAGCCACACAAAATAAGGTCTACTAGGTTCGACCAACTTAGGAGTATACCTTAAGTTCGGGAGTACGATGTTGAATATGCCATTACGCGTTCCCAGACACCCCTTAGTTTAGCAGTTAACAATAAGCATCCTCCTAGCTGCTTAACTGATATTACCATATCTTTCTCCACTTAATTTTATAATTATAGCTTTTTTTTCTTTTATGCGTAAAGATTAATAATATGAGGTTAGCCACTGTGGAAGTGTTTTGCAATAGTAGTTCTTTGATTTGAAAAGTTGAGAAAGATAGTTGATGTTCACGAGTTTGTATATATTCAGGTAACTGAGCTGGATATGCAGCACACATATAAGCGACCATTTAAAACTAGATTGCAGGCGGTTGAAAACTGGAATGCAAACAGTGCCGTATGTAAAAAGCTCAAGTGTTTCATTTGGCTTGGTGGTTGCTCAAGTTGGTTCTCATAATGAGATCCGAAAGGCGTGGTTTTAATTGTCTCAAGTCAATTGTTTGCTAGAAGACCCATGGCTGTATCAGAAAGACCAAAATGGACTCGATCGAATTGGCCGAAGAAAAGATTCTATTGACAGTTTTTACATGTTATAGATGCTTTTAATTAAGAGTCGAGCAGCTTGCTAACTTATTTTATTATCAGAACATTATAGTTTTTTTAGGAGTCAAGCAACTTTAGTTGTGCCATATAAGATGTTTTATGGAAGCCCACGATGGATGGGCTTATCTTAAAGAGCTTATATAGCTCAGACGCTGATTAGCTAATTAGCTAACAACCACTAACATCTAATAATCCCTTTTGATTGTTAGAATTTTATTCGAAGCTGTGTCTCAGTTTGCTTAATTATATTCTCACTAGAATGAAGACATTTGTTAACTACATTGGACTGAAAGAAGATGACAAATCCAATTGTTGCCCAAAATGTAACTGCATGGATTAATCAAATATGAAATGAGTCAAACATAATAGCGACATAAAATAAGAAAAGCGTAGGTAGTAAGTAGATTGATGTTGATTTTTAAACCTTGGGGTTCAAGTAAGGAAGCTTGGTGGAAGCCAGCAGCATAGATGCACTAATGTATATTGATGTTTAAACAAATTCATGTTTCTTTGGTTTAGCAGTATTTGTCTATTTGAAAAATGCTAACATAAACTTCTTAGTCCGTAACAACATTTAGCCACAACAAAAACATAATTAAAAAAAACGCTTTTGATTCACCCGCGCGTTGCCACAACAAAAACATAATAAAAAAACGCTTTCGATTCACCAGGCGCAACGCGCGGGCTTAGCAAGAGTTCAATAGTTTATCGAAAAACATTACATATAACCCAGTATCTAAAGCTTACACTACACACATTAAAAAAAACAAAAAAAATAAAAAAATAAAAAAGAAAAAAGACAACAATCAAATGAAAATAATAAAAACACATAATTTAAACTTGTCCACACATTTTCAAATAATGTATAATTAAAATAAAATTTGAAAAGAAAAAACAACTACAATAACTAATAAACTATAAACTCATCAAAATTGTTATATTTACGAAAACATAAACAAATTCACGCGAAAACACTTTGAGAGCAGGTTTGTGCGCAACACGGAGTTCTGAACTATAACATTTACATACTGTCATGCACATTAAATTAGAAAAGAAAATGAAAATTCTTCTTATACCTCTACTTAGGAATAACCTCCCATTTTGTCATCCAAAAGTATTCATTTATAGAGGTTTTATTGTATCTGTAATTATTTATTAGTAAGAATTACAAAATTGATGTTGTGAAGGTAGATATCAAAACGAATCTAACAAGATCTGGTATGATTGTATTTTACTTATGTGTAAATCATAAAAAATATTAAAAAAAAATGTGTGTGGATGGTGTAAAAGTCCAAATATTATAATAACTCTCTAATGAATGAAATAATATTTTAGATTAAGTTAACAAGGATGAATATAGAAACTTTATTATAAAGAGGCAATGGCTTGTTTTGTAAGGAATAGATTTCCATACAAGATATAGATTCAAATCTTCGCGAATATAAGAAAGATATGAATAACTTACTTTAATATAACAAATGTGTATGTAAGAATCCATAATATTAGTCTAGAAAGACGTCCAGGTGAAATGCCCTTATGATCATATAACGTGCTTCCGAGCTGAGTTCATGCATATGAGGTCCCTGACGTCTATATTCAACAAATGGTGGATCGACACCGTTCTAACTTGATTCTCCTTACTGAACTGTGATAAATTGTGCAGGTATTTTGGATACCATATTTGTTAGCTTCTTAGTCGGCTTGAATGAAACATGAGGCTAGTTAGAGTAGGCAAGTAGGTTTTTAGTGATTTAAAACTCTATCCACTCACCTTCAAGTGTTGGAAATGTTACATGCACCACTACAAAATAACCATTTAACGGCGGTTATGCAAAAACCACTGTTAAATTTGTGTGGTGGCATATATTGTAATTATTATGAAACTTTAACAGCAGTTATGCGAACAACCGCTGTTAAAGTCCGAAAGTTAACGAGGGTTATTAGAAAACCGCAGTCAGGTTTTATTTTTTAACAATGGTTATTTTCATAACTGCTGTTAAACATTTTATATATTATATTTACCAACAGTTTTTGTTGTACCGCTGTTAATAATATCTTCTTTTTTAACTAGGATCTTCTTTCTTTCTTCTTTCTTTCTTCCCCGACACTTCTGCCTCCCCACGACTCTGCCTCCCCGACCTGCGACCTCCCCGACGCTTCGCAATCGACCCGCGGTCCTCTACATTGAAATCAAGTAACTATTCCTAACACTCTTATTTTTTTCTATTTGGTAATTATATCTAGTCTTTAAGAATTATTGTGTGATGTGTGTGTTTACTATGTGTGTGTGTGTGTTGTGTGTGTGTGTGTGCAGTGTGTGTGTGTGTGTGTGCGCAGTGTGTGTGCGTACTGTGTGAGGCTGTATTGTGTTGTGTGCTGTGTGTGTATTGTTTGTGTGGCAATGTGTACAGTGTGTGTATTGTGTGTGTGTGTGTTGTATGTGTTGTGTGTGTGAGTGTGTGTGTTGTTTGTGTGGCAATATGTGTGTGTGCATGTGAAGTGTGTGTTATGAGTTGTGTTGTGTGCTTTGTGTGTGTAATGTATGTGCGCATGTACTATGTGTATGTGAGTGTAGTTTTACATGTTATTTTCTTCTTGTTTGCCGTATAATTTAATCGATTTAGCTGAGTGTGTGTGTTTAACTGTGTGTGTTGCTGTTAGGCGTATTTTTATATGCTTATTTATCATTATTTTATATTCGTTTGAGGTCTAAATCTGCTTAAATGAGCTTTTAATGCACTATTCTTTTATGTTTGGCAGGAAATTGGAATCCGGAAGCTCAAACGATGAAAAACGGGCGAAAACGGCGATTTTTGGCCTGGTGCCGCGGCACGAACCAAGTGAGCCGCGACACAAGGATGCTGAACCGTGGCCCAGAAGGAAAATGTCGCGCCCAGGCATGGGGCGCTGAACGCGTGAGCCGCGGCCCACAGGGCGGTTTCGGTGTGTTCTGCGCGGTTTTGGGCCGTTTTAAAGCCGGTTCTCGACCTAATCACACGGACGCGTTTTGGAGGCTGATGGGAGTTATAAATAAGGGTTTAAGGTCATAATAAAGAACGGAGGGGGAGGATCGATCATCATCAAGGAGAGAAGCAGAAACCACCAAAGGGCAGAGAGCGGAAGCTAGAGAACGGAGAAATCCGAGCTCTTCATCTGCGTTTGATCTTCATGCTTTCATTAATTATTTCTGTATTCTTATTCTTTAGCATGTCAGGCTAAAACCTTGTTCTAGGATTTTGTTGAAACTGAGGTTTTGACAGATTTACTTTGATTATCTATATAATTCCCTTTTCTGTTGAGTTTTCTCAATTGTTTTTAATGCTTTCAATTGTGTGGCCTACAATTGAATTGTTTTTATTACGCAACTCGAATCGGGAGAGGAGAGTTGGTGAGGAAATATTGGTGAGAACCGTTTTATCTTGTGAGATAGGAATATACTCATAGGAACTACGTGACTTTTTGAAGATTTCGTGCTTTTTGCCTATTGTCGAATTAATCCACCTAGGAATAGAGTGTGTTATTCGCCTTTAGAAAAATCTACTGACCTCGGGAGAGGCGGTAGAATACTTTAGCAACCTTCGCCTTCAATAAATTGGGAAATCATTAACTTCAGATAATCGAGAGTAAATTCGGATAAACCGAGGTGGATTCATAATCCTAGATTGATTCCATATTTGATCTTCTTCCCTTGCATAATCGATTTTTCTATTCTTTGCTTTTGATTAATTTTCCTTAATTATTTCTTACACCTAAAATTTCGACAGTTCAGATAGAATACGAATAAATCGGTAGTTAGTAATTCAGTCCTCGTGGGAACGATATCTTACTCATCATTTTATTACTTGTCTACGATAACGTGCACTTGCATTAAACGAAATTCACAACAAGTTTTTGGCGCCGTTGCCAGAGACTAATTATTTTACTAATATCGATTTCAGTATTTCTAGTCTTAGTTTGGACATTTCTTTTTATTGTTTTTGTGTAATTTTATTTATTTGTTTTTCCTTTCAGGAGTTTCCGGTTTGTGCATGAGAAAATTCAGTAACGAAGGCCTACTACCTTTGGATACTGAACTCGAGCGCACTCTTCGGAGAAGCAAGAAGGAGAAACGAGAGCTGCCAGCAGCAGGCACCATGGCCGATCACACGAGAAATCAAGAAGCGGAAAACCCCATTCCGCAAGCTCAACCGGCATTAGCACTTCTCGATTATGCTATGCCGCAAATCAATGCAAACTTTTCGGGAATTCGGCGTCCAACCATCCAGGCGAACAATTTTGAAATCAAGCCGGCTATAATTCAGATGGTGCAAGCGAGCCAGTTTTGTGGTTTGGCGAACGATGACACCAACGCACATATCGCGTCATTTCTCGAGATTTGTGACACCTTCAAGAACAACGGTGTCACCGATGATGCTATCCGTCTAAGGCTTTTCCCTTTCTCTTTGAGGGACAAAGCTAAATTTTGGTTGAACTCTTTACCGCCGGGCTCTATCACGACGTGGGAGGAATTAGCGCAAGCCTTTCTCGCCAAATTCTTCCCACCATCAAAGACGGCAAGACTAAGGAACGAAATTACCACCTTTGGGCAATTTGATATGGAGTCGCTTCACGAGGATTGGGAGCGATACAAGGATTTATTACGGAGATGCCCACACCATGGCCTACCGGACTGGCTACAAATTCAGACGTTCTATAATGAATTGCATGCTTTTACACGCACTCTTGTTGATGCAGCCGCTGGAGGCGCCTTAATGAGAAAAATGATGGCGGAAGCACACTCTTTACTGGAAGCTATGGCTGCGAATGCTTATGAATGGCCATCCGAACGAGTAATCCCGAAGCGAGTTATGTAAATCTCAAATAACGATCCGATCTCTACATTATCAGCACAAGTCGCTGCCTTGACTCAACAACTTCAAGCATTTTCGCATACTCCTTCCCCCGTTACCATTGAATCGTGCAATTGGTGCAACGGATCTCATCCTAGCGCAGAGTGCCAAGTCGGAAACCCTTTCGAGCAACCTCCGATGGAACAAGCCCAGTTCGTGGGGAACGGGAACCGGCAAAATAATCCGTACTCCAACACTTATAATCCGGGATGGCGTAACCATCCTAACTTCTCATGGAGAAACGGACAAAACTCGAACCAGCCCCAGTTTGCTCAACACCAAGAGCAAACCCCTCCTGCTCCAAAAATCTCTCTAGAAGAAGCAATGGCGAAATTGGCAGCAAACAAGAGTCAGTTCATGGCCCATACGGAAGCGACCTTGCAAAACCATTCCGCTTCTATCCACAACTTGGAAGTCCAACTGGGCCAGATTGCTAATGTATTAACAGCTCGTCCAGAGGGTACCTTGCCAAGTACGACCGAGACTAACCCCAGAGAGAGTATCAACGCCATCAGTTTGAGAAGCGGGAAAGAAGTGTGTAACCTGCCCGAGAGGAACGAGAAGAGAAGTGAGGATTAGGATAAGAAAAACTCGGTGAGCGAGGAATCACAAAATTCGAGACCCTCGATAATGTTTCCTGACAATCCGAAGGCATATGTACCACCCGTCCCATTTCCGCAGCGATTACAACAGAAAAAGGTAGACAAGCAATTCTCTAAGTTCCTCGACGTCTTCAAGAAACTTCATATAAATATTCCATTTGCTGATGCGTTGGAACAAATGCCGAGCTATGTCAAGTTCATGAAAGAGATCTTATCTAATAAACGGAAGCTCGAGGAATATGAAACAGTGGCATTGACGGAGGAGTGCAGCGCTATTCTACAGAAGAAGCTCCCACCAAAATTGAAGGATCCGGGAAGCTTCAATATACCGTGCGCCATAGGAAACCTCTCTTTTGATAGGGCATTGTGCAATCTTGGCGCTAGCATTAATCTGATGCCCCTTTCTATATTTAAGAAGCTAGGCATTGGGGAAGTAAAACCGACGACAATCTCGCTGCAATTAGTGGATCCATCTATCAAGTACCCGAGGGGGGTTATAGAAGACGTTTTAGTCAAGGTAGATAAGTTCATCTTTCCAGCTGATTTCATTGTGCTCGATATGGAGGAGGATCAAGACATCCCAATTATTTTGGGAAGACCACTTTTAGCTACCGGCCGAACTTTTATAGACGTGGAAAAAGGGAGACTCACTCTGCGGGTTCAATATGAGCAAGTCACTTTCCAAGTATTTAAATCCTTTAAATTTCCATGTAGTGTTGAGAAGAGTTCGCAAATTGAAAGTCTAGATACCTTTGCGAAGGACACACACCGGAAGAATTATCGGTCGAAAAAGTCAGAATCCGTTTCAGCTGCCCCGATGCCTAATAAGAATGAAGAACAAGTCGCATATCTTAGGCATTTGAATATGTCGTCATCATCACCCGTTCATCCACCAATGAAAAATCCTGATGCTGTCTTAAGTTCGTTCGAGAAAAAGGAGAATAAGCCGGATGTCAAACGGGCGCCAAGTCGTGTGAAAAATGGGTGCTTCGGAAAGTCGTTTTTGTTAAAATCTTTTCGCAAACAACATTGGGTGTCCAAACTGAAAATCGGATTGTTAAAGACCAATGGTCAAAATTATAAAACACACTTTAACGGTTCGATGGACGGGGCGGAGTTCAATTGGTGTTTGCGTAAAGCGAACTGATTTTCCAAAAAGTCCGGCTGAAGACTATAAACTTAGCACTTCTCGGGAGGCAACCCGAGTATTAGTCGTAGATTTTTTTGTGCTTTTGTATTTTCTTGCATTTTTGGATCTTTATTTTTCGTCATTTTAGCTTGGATATGCTTAGCTCTCACGCTCTTGATGTTTTCTGTTGGAAATTTTGTGCAGAAATACCCCCAGGGAAGAATTCATGCCTGAGCCGCGGCACAAGGAAACTGAGCCGTGGCACACACAAGTCGAAAACAGAAGGCCAATCAAACTGTACTCTGTGCTACGGCACGACCTCACTGAGCCGCGGCACACCAGGTCCTTGAGCCACGGCACATATGCACTGAGCCGCGGCACACCAAATGTCCAAGATCGCCCAGGAGGCTGTACTCCGTGCCGCGGCACACACCAAATGAGCCGCGGCACACTAACATGCTGAGCCGCGGCACCTGTATGCTGAGCCGCGGCACATGGCGATGGAACAAAGAAGCCCGGGCAGGCTGTACTCTCGGCCTCGGCTCACTTATGCTGTGTCGTGGCCCCTGTTGCGAATTTGAATAGCCCAGCAACCCTTTATAACTCAATCGGACGAACATTGTAAGTACTTTTCCCTTTCCTTCACACAAGCACTCGGCCGACTCCCTATCAACTTTTCTTCTTCTTGCATCCTTCAAGCAAAGCAAGGTAATCCTAAATTCCTAATCTTAATTGATACATGATTTGAGAAGTAAGGTATGGTTGTTCAATTGATGTTGATTATGTTGCTTTTCCTTTTTCATAGTTCTATCAAAGGTTGAGTTGGGAATATGAAATTTTTGATTGATTATTGATGTTATTTGTCGATCATGAAGGAATTGTTTATGTTATATATCGTTTGTGATGATGATCGAATTGAGGATGTTGTTTTTGGGGATTTAATCAAGCTATTACTATGCTTGTTCTTCATTGGAACTCATGCATTCAAGGTGTTTGATGAAATGCATGAATGAAAATTTTTCTTTGTTAAGTCAATATTTTGAAACTATGTGCAACCAAAATTGTTTATGGATTTACAGCACACCCCAACCCTTACGTCAAGTTTAAAACGAAAGCTCAATTTTAATTTTCTCTCACGGCGGTGCTAGCTCGTTAAACTCTTTATTCACGTTTTGTGTATCTTTAGTCAAGTGGTGTCGTTTTCCTTACAGCGTAAGTAAATTCCGGTGTTTATCTTTTCAGGAACTCGCCATGGCCAGAAAGAGAAAGGTCAGCTCAAGGGCTAGGACGCAATCGTCCCCCACACGAGGGAAAACTTCACAGAGCTAAGCCGAGTTGGAGTCGCACCAATTCTCCGACCCGAAAATCCATAAAATATTCAATGAAAAGATCCGTCCTCGACCTTTGATACCGGAGCGGGGATTCACTCCAGCCCCCAAGGACAAGGAGCTTCTAACGATGATCGATGAGGTGGGGTGGGCCCGTTTCGCTGCGCCTCCCGAGCCGGCGGTGATCTCCATTGTGGAGGACTTTTATGCTAGCGCTCTGTTTAAGCATATCCGAGCAGGGCAGATGATATCGCAGTCAGATACTCGGACGCAGGTCGTCGTCCGAGGCATTATAGTTGATTTCTCGGTAGCTGCTATTCGGAGATTATTCGAGCTGCCTGTGGTAGATGAGACGGCATATACGCGAGCTATGAGTGGCCTCACGAGGGAGGCCCTGCTCGAGACACTTACACAGCCCGGCTCCGTCTAGGAGATGCCCGCCCCGGGTTCCTCAGCCTTCTACTTTAACAGCTCGCGCCTCAGTCGGCTTGGGCGAGCCTGGTTGTATTTCATCTACGCTCGTGTAGATCCTACCTCGCAGATTCGTTCTGTTTTACTCTCTCGTGCCCGTACACTATATGCCATCACTTCCGGGCTAAGATTTGATGTGGCCCATCTCCTGGTCCGATCTATTCTGTTGTGTATTCAATGAGGGGCCAAGACGGGGCTGAATCACCCCTCTCTCATCTGCGCTCTATGTCGGCAGTCGGGCATGACATGGTCGGACGATGAGCCGATGCTGGCCCCCCATGGTCCGATTGATCATCGCATCATTTCTCACTTCGACCAGTGGGGAGGAGCGTCGGCACACGCTCGGGGATGAGGATTTATTCTTGATGAGGCACATGAGCAGTCCCCCGAGCCTCTTCTGCTGACTCATGGGAAGGCAGAGTCCAGCTCGCCGCCCGACAGAGAGCACTTGCTGGCGATGTTCGACGGCCTGCGAGAGGAGATGAGGAGAGAGACAGAGAGAGAGCCATCTGGCTGCTTGGAGAGAGGAGATGCGGACGGAGAGAGAGCATCCTCGCAGTCGTTCGAGTCGAGATGAGAGAGCAGGCCTGCCGGGCCAACCGACGTGAGACGAGGCGCCTGGCAGCGAGAGATGCTTACCACCAGGAGCACCTTGCTGCATGGATGGCCCACATTATGCACCCGGACGGGCCATTCATTCCACCAGTGCGGCCAGCCACACCACCCTCATCGCCGGATGATGCCACCACCAGTTCATGAGCGGATAGTAGGGGAGTACTTGACCTTGTCTCTTATTGCATTTTACTATTTTTGTCCATTGAGGTCAATGTACGTCCTAAGTTTGGGGGGGGGGGGTTTACTTATTGTTGATGTACTTATTCGTTGCACTTTTCATTATTTTTCGTTATTTTTTGTTGCTAGCCTTGCTTGTCGTGTCATTAATTGCATTCGTGAATTTTTCGTGCTTCTTTTTGTGTAAAACTGATGTTACGATACTGATTTCTCGGGGAAGAAATGGTTGAGTTTTAGTTGAGTTGTAGTCAGTGATATCTGTTTCTGTTGAGTATTCATTCAGGTCCGAAATTTTTTTCGTTTTTGTAGAAATCTTAGCAGATAAGAAAGGAGACATACGTGTTTTCAAATCGCCGTCTATACGTTTGGTTATACTTTTCGGTTAGCTAGTCGTCCAGTAACATAAGTCGTGTGGGCACTTAAATTGAGTTTAGAATCAGACAGTTTTTCCCAAAAAGTCGAGATATTATTTGTTCTATGATGAGAAGTCTAGTAACCGGTGGTATTCACGTGACCCGTTGTTTACTCTCGCGTAAAACGACAACCCTGATTAGACTAGTGGTTTAGAGAATTCGCATGTGCCAATGATGGGGAGCCTAGTAACCGGGGGTATTCGCGTGACCCGTTGTTTACTCTCGCGTAAAACAGCGACCTTGAATCAGACATGCGGGAATAGCTATTCGAGTTGTTTCTCCGCTGTGGAGGGGAACTTAGTAACTAGAAGCATCCATGTGCCCCATGAGTGTCTTTTACGTCAAACGGTTCCCCAAGACATGAGAATGGAATTCCACCCTAGGATTATCCCGATGAAACATCCCGAGATCCGAACCTAGTGGTTAACTCGAATCATCTTATTGATCATATATAAGGGAATACTATCTGAGGGTTATTTTTGATGATGAAACTCTTGAAATTTTTGCCACTAGACTGTGGGACTGGGCAAGTTAGCTTGTTTATTTTTAACCCTTCATATTGACGGTCGGTTAAATTCACGCTTGTTAATCTTTGAGCTTGATTTTCTTCATGCACGATTGATTAGGAATGAAATTGGTTACTCTGTGAAATCATTGTCCTGGATGTGACTCACTATTACGATACTTGTATTATTCTTTGAGGATTTCAGGGTAGTATTGATTAAGTTGAGCACTATGGACTTGCACGATTATTCACGATACCTTTTGTTGGAAATTGATAATTTTTGCTTGAGGACAAGCAAAAGCTCAAGTTTGGGGATATTTGTTAGGCGTATTTTTATATGCTTATTTATCATTATTTTATATTCATTTGAGGTCTAAATCTGCTTAAATGAGCTTTTAATGCACTATTCTTTTATGTTTGGCAGGAAATTGGAATCCGAAAGCTCAAACGATGAAAAACGGGAGAAAACGACGATTTTTGGCCTGGGGCCGTGGCACGAACCAAGTGAGCCGCGGCACACGAAGATGTCCAGAAAGTCCCGAGCAAACTGTACCCTGAGCCGCGGCACAAGGATGCTGAGCCGCGGCCGAGAAGGAAAATGTCGCGCCCAGGCATGGGGCGCTGAACGCGTGAGCCACGGCACAGATTAAGTGAGCCGCGGCCCACGGGGCGGTTTGGGTGTGTTCTGCGCGGTTTTGGGCCGTTTTGGAGCCGGTTCTCGACCTAATCACACGGACGCGTTTTGGAGGCTGATGGGAGTTATAAATAAGGGTTTAAGGTCATAATAGAGAATGGAGGGGGAGGATCGATCATCATCAAGGAGAGAAGCAGAAACCACCAAAGGGCAGAGAGCGGAAGCTAGAGAACGGAGGAATCCGAGCTCTTCATCTGTGTTTGATCTTCATGCTTTCATTAATTATTTCTGTATTCTTATTCTTTAGCATGTCAGGCTAAAATTCTGTTCTATGATTTTTTGAAACTGAGGTTTTGACGGATTTACTTTGATTATCTATATAATTCCCTTTTCTGTTGAGTTTTCTCAATTGTTTTTAATGCTTTCAATTGTGTGGCCTACAATTGAATTGTTTTAATTACGCAACTCGAATCGGGAGAGGAGAGTTGGTGAGGAAATATTGGTGAGAACCATTTTATCTTGTGAGATAGGAATATACTCATAGGAACTACGTGGCTTTTTGAAGATTCCGTGCTTTTTGCCTATTGTCGAATTAATCCACCTAGCAATAGAGTGTGTTATTCGCCTTTAGAAAAATCTACTGACCTAGGGAGAGGCGGTAGAATACTTTAGAAACCTTCGCCTTCAATAAATTGGGAAATCATTAACTTCAGATAATCGAGAGTAAATTCGGATAAACCGAGGTGGATTCATAATCCTAGATTGATTCCATATTTGATCTTCTTCCCTTGCATAATCGATTTTTCTATTCTTTGCTTTTGATTAGTTTTCCTTAATTATTTCTTACACCTCCAGTCCTCGTGGGAATGATATCTTACTCATCATTTTATTACTTGTCTACGATAACGTGCACTTGCGTTAAACGAAATTCGCAACAGTTGCTTTTGACAACACTATTTTGTGAAACACGAATTATTTTGGGATAGATGTGGTTAACTTCTTAAGGATCTTCTCCCTTGGGAATAGATGTTAACTTTCGTCTTAAGGATCTTCTCCCAACAGTTCGTGCAGATAGAGTTAGCAATCTTGACAAAGCCATAAGTTGGCGTAGTATAAAGTTAATTCTATTTTGACAACCATCGCGTTCATGTTTTTATTTTAACAACAATTATAGGACAACCATACCGATGTAGAAGTATGTCGAAAGACCGTGTTGACGGAAAAAAAATTACCTCTTCACATGATCCAGCATGGGGAAAAATCAAATACGAACATAAATTGAAGTTAAATACGTACTTGGGAAGACTTGCCAAAGATAATGTGTCGATACTGTATAAAAGTTGGAAGGAAGTACCCAACAAGCCGGATAAAGAAATATTGTGGTAGGATATATTGGTACATGACTTTCTTTTTGTATTAAAAAATGTGTGTGTCGTGTGTCGTAGTGTGGCAGTGTGTGTGTGTGTGTGGCTAACTCTAGTTTTGATTGCCAATGTAGGGCAATTTTGATGTTAGCCAGATTAGTAATCTTGGTCATTTTCAAACGAAGTTTTTACAGTCAATTGACGTAAAATGGAGGCAATTTAAGTCTGATTTGAACAGTGAGTACATATATGGTCCAAGCAAAGGAAAATCTCCTTGTGACAAGTATAGTATCTCCGAGAAGGACTCGAGAGACTTCAAAAAGATTCATGAGGACTCCGCTTGGGAGGTATATCTATAAAAATATTTTAATTTTGTTTTTAAAGTTCAACTCTGAAAATAATGAACTAACAATCAAAAAAAATAATTTCTTATTAGGAACATAAAATTTGAAATAAGAAATAATGTTTTAAATTTAAAAATATTTATAATATATATTATAGTAATCATAAAAGGATTGTACAATAATCTGAAGATAATTTTACAATAATCAAATAAAATATTTTCTAATTAAGAACATAAAATCTGAAATAAAAAAAATGTTTAAAATTGAAAATATTTATAATATGTATATATGTATTATAATTTTCATAAACGGATTGTACAATAATATGAAAATAATTTTACAATAATCAAATAAAATAATTTCTTATTAAGAACATAAAATTTGAAATAAAAAATATTTTAAATTTTAAAAATAGTTAATATATATATATATATATATAAATTATGGTGTACAAAATTTACTTACCACCAGAAGTGTCTTGATTTACCAAATTTTTTTGCAACATATCTGTTCCTAGAAACACCAACATATTGATTGATTTTATCTTTAAAGAAGTTTGCTTTAATCATTATTTTTTTATGTTATTAGTTGTTTGCATATTTCAAAATTTTGTTATATGGTGCCAAATTAAATTTTTATAGGATGATTTGGAGGAGCAGTATACACAAGGTACCTTCATTCCTGAGGGACGACATGATATATTGGCGGATGCCATTGGGAGACCCGAGCATCTTGGTCGTGTTCGTGGCATCGATTTTGGTGTGAGTATTCGAGATTACTTTGGACGATCACGTAAACCGACGTCTTCCATAAGTGAAGTTGTGTTGGAGCAGCTAAGGAAGAAGATCACCCTTGATGTCACACCAAATTTGATGAAAGAGTTTGGCCAGACAATGGGTGCTAGATCTCAGCGGCCTGTTGATATTCGTACACCTGATGAGGTTACTCGTGTCAGCATGAAGGGGAGTTGTGCTGATGCTATTTTTGGCCCTTCCGGAGAGAGGACTCCGACTGGAGACACTCTTCGAGCTGGATTTTATGTGGACGAGCATCCTCCCCATCTAGTTGTTATCGGTAGGGTTCTTCAGGGCGATTCGACACTACATTGTGCTCCTTTACCAGCTCATTTGGTTAAGGTAGTGGTTAAGGAGGTTGTAGATGCCAGCGCTGAAGTCCATATGGCGAATGATGAGGTGAGAGCGTGGGGGAAGCTTTAGGTGGATTTATTGCATGGCCACGAGATTTTGTTATCTCCAATTTTTTGAAGGTAAGTATTTTCTTTTTCATTTTAATAACTCAAACAAAATAAGTTATTTCAAATGTACTTGTATTTTACACTCCTATATGAAATAGGATATTCAGCAACCTAGGAAGTAGGCTCGTCACAATGACGGTCGAGGACCAAAGATGACTCATGAAAGACTTACTTAGTGTTGCGTCGAGTCTTTACAATAATCCGTTACCAGTGTCGTGGGATGCAGCTATCTTTGACTGTGGTGGTGATGATGTTCCATTGTACATCGCTCACACTGATATTTTGGAGATCGTTTAAGGAAAAGAGTGGCTTAGTTTATCAGTTGTACAACATTGGGCTATGTGAGTAATTTCCTTTATGGAATTTTTTTACATTCTTAGTCTGAGGTTCTTATATTAATAATTTGCTAACAAATTAGGTATTTTTTTAATATGAATATGGACACGATGGACGAGGATTTGAATGGATATTTGATCCTCAATCCATACAAAATATAGGACATAGGGGAGAGGAGATCTCGAGATATATATCGGCGCGTATGCTTGAGTCGAAGAAGCAAATATACATGGGAGCTTACCATCATAAGTAAGTTAAAGATTGTAAGTTTCAAAATATTTTCTTTTTAACAAAAATATTTCTTTATTTTTTTTACAAAATAGTTTTTTTTAACAAAACTATTTCTTATTTTTATTTTTTACAAAACTGCTTTTTTAATATGTTTTTTCTTTCAAATGCATTTATCAATGTAGACAACATTGGCAACTTGTGATCATTATACGCGCAAGAGGAATTATGATATGGTTTGCTCATTACATAATAAGCCCAACTCTCGGGTTAAGGCCATACTCCAAAATTAAGATTCTATTTATAATATATTTACTTGAAAATTTTATATCGACGACTCAATATATTATTGTTACTTTTAAACAGTGCCGTGACTGCATTCAAGACCATGGATAGTATGCATACAAGTAAATCGAAGCAGGCAGTTAGTTGGATATATCCCAAGGTAATACATTTAACTACATGAGTGTAAATATATGCGTGTTTGTGTGTGTAAATATATGAATGTGTATGACAATATTGTTTTAGGAAACACGAATTATTTTGTGATAGACGTGGTTAACGTCGTAAGGATCTTCGCCCTTTGGGATAGATGTTAACTTTGGTCTTAAAGATCTTCTCCCAACAGATCGTGTATGAAGTGTCTGTTTGTGTGCTCTGTTTAGTGTGTGTGCAGTGTGTGGAGTGTGTGGAGTGTGTGTGTGTGTGTGTGTGTGTGTGTGTGTGTGTGTGTGTGTGTGTGTGTGTGTGTGTGTGTGTTTACAGTGTGTGTACTGAGTTTGTGTGTGTACTCTGTGTGTGTGTGTGTGTGTGTGTGCAGGGTGTGTGTCTTGTGTGTTTATAGTGTGTGTGTGTGTGTGTGTGCAGTGTGTGTTTGTGTGCAGTGTGTGTGTTTGTGTGTTTACTGTGTTGTGTGTGCACTGTATGTTTTTACTGTGTGTGCAGTGTGTGTATGTGTATTTGTGTGCAGTGTGTTTTAACAGTGTGTGTACCGTGTTCATGTGTGTGTGTGTGCTGTGTGTTTACAGTGTGTGTGTGTGTATGTGCTGGGTGTTAATTGTGTGTGCAGTGTGGTTTGTGTGTGTGTGTGTTTACTGTGCAGTGTGTGGAGTGTGTGTGTGCAGTGTTTGTGTTTATAGTGTGTGCTGTGTTTGTATGTGTACTGTGTGTGCCGTGTGTGTGTGTGTGTGTATTAACACTATGTTTACAGTGTGTGTGTGTGTGTGTGTGTGTGTGTGTGTGTGTGTTTGTTTGTTTGTGTGTTTGTGTGCAGTGTGTGGTGTGTGTTCTTTTTTACTGTGTTGTTTTGTGTGTGCAATGTGTGGGGTGTGTGTGTGTGTGTGTGTTTGTGTGTGTGTGTGTGTGTGTGTGTGTGTGTGTGTGTTTATGAGCAATGTGTGGTGTGTGTGTGTGTATGTTAACTGTGTGTTTACAGTGTGTGTGTGTGTGTTTGTTTGTGTGCAGTCTGTGGTGTGTGTGTGTGTGTGTGTGTGTGTGTGTGTGTGTGTGTGTGTGTGTGTGTGTGTGTGTGTTTGTGTTTGTGTGCAGTGTGTGCTTTGTGTATGTGTGCGTGTTTACTTTGCAGTGTGTGCTGTGTTTGTGTGTGTACTGTGTGTGCCGTGTGTCCGTGTGTGTGTATGTTAACTGTGTTACAGTGTGTGTGTGTGTGTGTGTGTGTGTGTGTGTGTAGTGTGTGGTGTTTTTTTATTGTGTTGTTTGTGTGTGCAATGTTTGTGTGTGTGTTTACTCCACTGTGTGTGTTGATTTTATTTACTGAAAGCGACTCATATAATTGTGTATTCTTTTGTTTTAGTATAATAAACAAAATGAAGGTTGAGAGTGTGGTTATTATGTTATGCACTGGATGTCGACTATTGTCCAAGCGCGTATTTTGCATAGTTCGGTGGAGATCATACATTTTTAGCTTGGATTGGTGATAAAATTGTTTACTCGTTTACATCTAAAGTTTGTTTATTATACATTTACATGTGCAAATGTTTGATATGTTGGAGCACTGTCTGATTATGTTATTCATAAAATTCGAGCTGATTGGGGACACTATTTCTTGGAGGTTCGAAAACATCCTGCGACATGATTTTGTATGAATTATACATTTGACATTTGTATGAATTATTTTGAGGAATTGGTGGTTTTTTGTATTATTAAATGAATTGGTGAAATATTGTTCAATGAATTTATTATTGGTTAGTTCATTTGGGTGTGTTTGGATTCAATGAATTGGTGGTTTATTGATTATTACAGTTTGATTCGAGTTCAGGTACTGGATTTTGCAAAATAATGCCAAAATCTGTGCAAAAATATGGACAAAATAACAATGGTTTTTGGAAAACCACAGTTAAATGTTTTAAGAGGTCAACAATGGTTCCTAGAAAACCGCTGTTAAATTGTAAAAATAACGGCGGTTCGGAAAACGTCGTTAAATATCCGCAGTTGAAGCAGTTCCTTATAACCGCTGTTAATTGACATGTTTAACAGCGGTTATATTCAACCGCTGTTAATTGTCACAAAAACAGCAGAATCGATGTTAAAATTAACAGTGGTACATATAACAGTGATTCTGAAACCGCTGTTAATTGACCCCCAGAACCGCTGGTAAAAATCTGTTTTGTAATAGTGATGTTAAGATGAGTGCTGGAAATATTACATGTATCAAACGATTTTGAAAAAGTTATTCACATTCAAGCGCCAAAGGTGCTTTTCAACAACTTTGGAGACTTAATGGAGACCAAGGCCCTGTTCTTTTGGACTTATTTTGATTTTTTTCGATCTGATTGATTCGATTCGATTCGATTCGAGTCCATTTAGTTCGATTCGATTCGATTCGATTCGATTCATGTCCATTGATTCGATTGATTCTTCTTCTTCTTATTATTATTATTAATCTTAATTATTATTATTGTTATTATTACTAATAATATTACTATTATCGTTGTTGTTGCTGATTACTATTATTATTATTATTACTATTTACCATTATTATTATTTACCCTTAATATATATTTGATTCGATTCGATTGATTTAGTTCGATTCGATTCGATTCGAATCCATTCGGGCCGATTCGATTCAATTGATTCGGTTGATTGGGTCGATTCATTCAGTCCAAAAGAACAAAGTCCAAGACCTTAAATTTGTCACCACACTTCCCCCACCATGTGTAACACCCCAAACTAGGCGGATATTACAGTGCCGTGGACCCCCGACTGGGACCCACCAGGTGAGTGAAAATGAATTAAATACACAGGGTAAATGTAGTACCGAACCACATTACATCATCAATTACTCCGATGAGGAGTTTTATTACAACACACCCAAGGAAATGACCGAATACAAGTATATTTTATATGGAGATAAAATATACAACACTGAATGAACTCAAAATCCAAACGGAAATCTGCAGCGGAAATGAAATAAGGAAACACGGTGAATGAAAGGACTGGGGCCCCTTACTAGTATCACTGGGTCTCCTCGCCGTCAACATGTTATTCCCGTGCTTTTGCCTTGCCATGACCTGAAAACAAAATCCCCAAACGGGGTCAGTTACACAGAACAACAATCCTCAAGAGTTGAATAAACACAATCATATATATGCTGTATAAACCACAAGTTCGATCAAAAATGAATCGGTTAGATTATAACCCAATCTTGTTGAAAACATACGCAATCAAACATGCTCTATGAATCAACTAACAGTACGGCTCAAAGGGTGGCGCCACACTACACCCGGGATGGAAATGTGTCCGTGCACAAGCCACCAATGAGTATCGATCGAATACATGTGTGGTCTTGTACCTAATCAGTCTCACGAAGCAATCGACTCGTGTGCACAGTCCAATGTGAGGCCAACAACCAACACACGACTTAAATGTGCCCGACATGAAAATCCTACACATACAAACCGGCACGCCAGTATGACCCGGAATGCCACGAGATAACAAAGTGACATCGAAATCAATAATGACTCACCGAGATGAAATGATAGTGAAATGAATGACAGCTCAATGAAATGATTGGAACCGTCGTTCCTTGTGACTGAAGTGATTAATTGACAATGACAAGTATTGATACGGTTAATACAATGATGAATGAGTTATGATTATGAATGAACAACAATCAAAGGAATGAATATCCTTTTAACCGAGTAAGAATTAACTTACACAACACCGGTGACAATTATCCTTCCACGAACAACATCCTAATTGAGATATCGGTCGCTCGAACAACCTTGAATAACAAAATTACCAACAATCCGTTCAACATACGAATCAAACACAAATATAACGAACTCAAAACGTCGATACGACTAAACCAAGTTCATTGGGGCATTATATCGAACACTTGTGGCCAAACTTCGATTGTTTACAATCAAACTTCAATAATACCAACATCAAATCCCCGAGAAGTGTTTCAAACCAACAAAACATCTTCAATACGATCAATAATCCAATATGAATATTCAAATTCGTGATTACAACAACGATTAATCGAAAAACCCCAAATCCAACTCAATATTCAAAGTGTTCTTCAATAATCCTTCAATAATCCAATGAATAATCAAACATATCCATAATCATGCGTATATCACTTCATACAACATGATCTTAACATCCAAAACATCATATCTCAATACAAAATCGAAATCCAAGATGTTGAAGAAATTACCTCTTGAAGATCCAATCACTTTGATCCGAAGAACACGCGTTAGATCGACTATCTGGGCTTCATGATCGAAAAGAGATGAAGAAAAACCAAGTATTCAAGTGATAGATGAAGGAAAGTCTCCCCCTCAAGCCCTATCTCTCGGATATCGGTGGAAGAATGGGAAAAATGGGTTGATTCTCACAAAAACCCGCAATTATAGTGCAGATCGCACCGTGTGTGCGGCCCGGCCAAGTGTGCCGCGGCACTGGCCAAATCGCCCGGTGATCGCGGCGTGCCGCGGCCCGGACGATTGTGCCGCGGCAATGACTCGGCAGTGTGCCGCGGCCCTGTCGGCATGAGCCGCGACCCCCGGTACAAACGGGTTGGCCGAAAATTGAAAAATGTGTGTGTCGTGGCTCGGCTAAGTGTGCCGCGGCAGTGACTCGGAAGTGTGCCGGGGCCCTTCCGGCAGGAGCCGTGGCCCCCGGTATAGGCTGCTCGGCCAAAACTGGAAAATGTGAGTGACTTAGCTATTTCGACCATAACTCCCTCGTCCGGACTCCGATTGACTCACCATTTGAACCATTGGAAAGCTAACTTGATGCTATATAATATTGAAAAGATTAAGAATTTTTGGAGTTTCTAAAAATTAATGGTGATTTTACAAAGTCGAACTCATACGTGGAAAGGTCGCTTAAGAACACGAAACTCAACAGAACGACACCGAGACGAACTCGGATGACAAAAAGTGTAGAATTAATCATCCTCGGAATGACGAAACGGTAACAATAGAGTCACTAAGATGGACTTCCGCCAAAAAATAAAATTACCGGAAATCCAAATTGCGGATATTACATACTACCCTCCTTAAAAGAAGTTTCGTCCCGAAACTTAAAACAAGTAGGGAGAAACAATATCCCGCTAGAAAAACTCAACGAGATACACAAGAACCGAAAATGTACCCAACAATAGCATGATTCGAACAAGAAGGAAATTTGAAATGGCATGAACTCCAATATCAACATCGATTAATGAAGTAATTATAACGATCAAGAAAATATTCTCATCTCGATTCACAAGCAAGGTTGAAACAATGAACGATATCAATACACGACTCAACATTAGTCCGAACGGTGAACACGAATGAATTAACATGAATGGTGAATGATTATTAATGAGTGAAAATCCACTGAGTGACAATTACTGAATGAAAAATGAATGAATTTACAAGCGGGTATTACATACACCCCCCCTTAAAAGAGTTTCGTCCCCGAAACTAAGGGTCAAACAACTCGGGATAACTCTCCCGCATACTATCCTCGGCTTCCCAATCGTCTTTCTAATCAAGGATGCATGCCCTCAACATGTCTTCCAATGTCTGAATAGTCCTCTCTGATTGTCCGTCGGACTGAGGATGAAAAGCTGTGCTGAAATTAAGCTGAGTTCCCATGGCACAATGAACTGATTTCCAAAAATGAGACACGAATTGTCCATCACGAACGGAACTGATACTTTTAGGAGTACCGTGCAGTCTCACTATCTCTTTGATGAACAGCTGGGCAAGTCTTTCGGGATCCCACGTATCCTTAATCTCAAGGAAATGAGCTGATTTAGTTAAACGGTCCACAATCACCCATATTGTATTCATGCCACGACGACTCGTCGGCAAACTCATGATGAAGTTCATTGCAATATCCTCCCATTTCCACTCCGGAATAGGGAGCGGTTTTCAAACATACCCACGGCCGATGTTCTATCTTGACTTGCTGACAGGTTAAGCATCTCGAAACAAATTCTGCGACTTCTCGCTTCATATTACTCCACTAGTAATTTTGTTTCAAGTCTTTATACATCTTGCTAGACCCCGGGTGAACGGAATAAGGGGTAGTATGAGCTTCTCTCAAAATCGAGTTTTTCAACTCATCAAAAGCCGGTACACATAATCGATTCTTAAATCGCAAAAGTCCATCCTCGTGGATCACAAATCCAGGGCTTTCCCTTGAGCCACATCCTCACGGATGCGCAACAAAAATGGGTCCGAACCCTGATCGTCTCCTCGAGTGGCGATGAAATCTCTAACGTACAAAGTTGCCCTTGTACTCGCTGTAACCAGACCTCGATCTCGGGTCTCAGAAATTCCTGTTGAAGTTCCTTCTGAACTGTTAATCGAGCAAGCATCTGCTCCTGAACGGACTTATGACTCAAGGCATCGGCGACAACGTTCGCCTTGCCCGGGTGGTAAAGTATCTCGATATCATAATCTTTGATCAGTTCCAACCACCGCCTCTGCCGCATATTTAACTCCTTCTGAGTAAATATATACTTTAAACTCTTATGATCAGTGAATATCTGACAGGTAATGCCAAAAAGATAATGACGCCAAATTTTCAATGCGAACACCACGGATGCTAACTCCAGGTCGTGGGTCGGATAATTAACCTCTTAAGGTCTCAATTGCCATGAAGCATCAGCAATAATTTTCCCGTTCTGCATGAGTGCACATCCGAGACCCTGTCCGGACGCATCACTATAAACCACAAATTCTTCCGTCCCTTGCGGTAAAGAAAGGACAGGTGCTGAAATTAACCGGATCTTAAGTTCCTCAAAACTCTGCTGACACACGTCAGACCACGTGTATTTCTTATCCTTCCTTAAAAGGTTCATCATGGGTTGAGCGGTTTTAGAAAATCCTTCCACAAACCGCGGATAATAACCGGCCAATCCGAGAAAGCTTCGGATTTCCTTAACATTCTTCGGAGATAACTAATCTTGGATAGCCTCCGTCTTCTGAGGATCAACACGCACTCAATCTGATGAAATTACATGCCCGAGAAAAGTCACTTCGGACGTCCAGGACTCACATTTGGAAAACTTTCCATAAAGTTGCTCTCGTCTTAACACGTCGAGAACCTGATGAAGATGAACCTCGTGTTCCTCTCAGTCACGAGAATAAATCAAAATGTCATCGATGAAGACAACAACAAACTGATCCAAAAAGTCAATGAAAACCCGATTCATTAACTCCATGAATACCGTAGGAGCATTAGTTAGCCCGAACGGCATTACTACGAACTCATAATGACCATAGCGTGTACGAAACGCCGTCCTCCCGATATCCGACTCTCGAATCCGCAACTGATGATATCCAGATCTTAAGTCGATCTTGGAAAATACTGAAGCTCCCTGAAGTTGATCCAAAAGATCATCGATACGGGGTAAAGGATACTTATTCTTGATCGTCACCCGGTTCAATTCCCGATAATCAATACACAAATGAAATGAACCATCCTTTTTCTTGGCAAACAATACTTGTGCTCCCCACGGGGACGCACTCGATCGGATATAACCTTCTCGGTTAAATCCTCTAATTGATTCTTTAATTCCTGCATTTCGGTCGGGGCCATCCGGTACGGTGCCTTCGATAATGGGGACATACCAGGCTCCAACTCTATCGTGAATTCCATATCCCTCGGTGGAGGTAAAACAGGTAGCTCGTCTGGGAGTACATCGTCAAACGATAATAATGATACCAAAATGGTTGAACACCTCGATTGCCTGAGAATGGCCAATCGACGACAATGATACGATGAATGGATGAACACCTCGATTGCCTTAGAACGGCCAATCGATGACAATGATATAAGGAATGATTGAATACCTCGATTGCCTAAGAACGGCTAATTGGTGACAATGATATAATGAATGATTGAATATCTCGATTACCTATGAACGGCCAATCGATGACAATGATATAATGAATGATTGGACAACTCTGATTGAGTAATTATACCGCTACCATCATATTGATGATTCTTCCGGAACAACGGAGATCACCTCCCTGAAGCACACATTCGACCCCAACGACGGAAATGATAGTGACCAAACGTTTACGAACATTGAGGGGGTATCATGACGATCCATCCCACTAATACCCAATATACATCGTCCTTAAGTAAATCCACCACGATTTGGTCCATCAACCAATCTCGGTCATTTAAACTTAATTCAGTCAGTTCTTAACCTCATGATTTCCGGAAATTCTTCCATCATCAGATAGACCGATGGTATGAGGTCCACAAGCAATAGGACTATCTAAATTAAGTCTATTCAAACATGATTCGAAAATGAATGAATGCGGTGCACCAGTATCAAAAGGTACACACAGGTTGAGATAAAATTACGAGTATACCTGAGATCATTCGGGCCACCAGATCGTCGATCCTCTTCATAACATGAATCCGGGACTTTCCGGCCCCCGAGCCGGACGCTCCCGTCTGATAAATATGAGCTCCGCCTTTATTTGCTTCCATTGTCTTAAACGACGCTGACAGAGCAGTCTGATTATGAATCGCTGATTGCTTCGGGGCTTGAGATGCCGCCGGAGCCGACTTGGAGTCCTTTCGGAAAAAACGGGCCTTATGCCCAAAAATCCCACAATTATGGCACGTGATAGACGGTTTCAGACACTTAGTGCTGTAATGACCCGGAGCTCCACAGTTGAAACAGGTGATGGCGACCGCCGCCGACCGAGATCCCGCACGATTATGCACCGTATGAGGTCGCTCAGAAACGATAGGGCCCGCACGAGGCTTCTTGAAGGTTGACTGACCGCCTTCGGATTGATTACGCTTTGTTGATTTCTTGCTGACAGATGAAGGTTGTTGCTCAGCAATTTCCTTAGCAGCAGGCTCATACGGGATAGTTCTCTCGATTAATTCGGCCAGAGTGGCGCAATGATGATTGAGCAATTGCATATGGGTCATCATGACCTGCATAAAAGTGAGTGGATCAACCCGAACATCTTCTGATCGAGCCGAGTCCTGGGTACGATTTCCCGACAGCGAGTGATTATTTCCCGGTTTCGGCCCGCACCGCGCCTCTCTCCGTGCATCCTCGATGACTCTCTCCATTCTGAAGTAGGAAGGTCGCATGATAATCATAGATCTCGTATGAGTACCGCATTATGATTTACGTCATGAAATGATGAAAATGAGCATATGCGCTCTAACACAGTGATTACATGAATGATTAACTGAGGTGACATGATTATCTGATGATATTCTTGAAATGATTATCTTGAACAAGTTAGCAAGATTAATGATATGATCATCAAGATCAATAACTGAGTAATAAAATGAATTGAGTGATTAATGAGTTAACATGATCAACATGATTGAAATGAAAATGATGTTTGAGTATTGTTAACTAGTGAATTATGAATGAATGATTATTGGCAGAAATTATACCATGGCGTTAGAAGTCTTACAGTTCTTTCGGTCTGATTGGCTCGGCATCTGCGCAGGTCACACGTGACGCGAAAGTCCAATGATACTAGTCCGATGATGATGATTTCAAATGAGACATGACTCGGAAGGTAGTATTCAAAACCACGCTCCGATACCAACTCTGTAACACCCCAAACTAGGCAGATATTACAGTGCCGTGGACCCCCGACTGGGACCCACCAGGCGAGTGAAAATGAATGAAATACACAGGGTAAATGTAGTACCGAACCACATTACATCATCAATTACTCCGATGAGGAGTTTTATTACAACACACCCAAGGAAATGACCGAATACAAGTATATTTTATATGGAGATAAAATATACAACACTGAATGAACTCAAAATCCAAACGGAAATCTGCAGCGGAAATGAAATAAGGAAACACGGTGAATGAAAGGGCTGGGGTCCCCTACTAGTATCACTGGCACTCCTCACCGTCAACATGCTATTCCCGTGCTTTTGCCTTGCCATGACCTGAAAACAAAATCCCCAAACGGGGTTAGTTACACAGAACAACAATCCTCAAGAGTTGAATAAACACAATCATATATATGCTGTATAAACCACAAGTTCGATCAAAAATGAGTCGGTTAGATTATAACCCAATCTTGTTGAAAACATACGCAATCAAACATGCTGTATGAATCAACTAACAGTACGGCTCAAAGGGTGGCGCCACACTACGCCCGGGATGGAAATGTGTCCGTGCACAAGCCACCAACGAGTATCGATCGAATACATGTGTGGTCTTGTACCTAATCAGTCTCACGAAGCAATCGACTCGTGTGCACAGTCCGATGTGAGGCCAACAACCAACACACGACTTAAATGTGCCCGACATAACAAGTAGATAATCATGATTATGGGATGGATTACCAGAGTATGATGATATTAATATGATTTGGGTGATTTGAAATGTGTAGTTCGTTTTCTTGAGATAAGTTGGTTAATCCTCCTTCTCCTTTGCGGATGTTGATGTCATTGATGATGATTAATCTGTGTAATGTGAGGTTAGGGAAGTGTTGTTAGGATTCTTGGTGTTCATGATCTTGATATTTGAGGAAGAAGATGATATGTGAATATATGAATTGGATTAAGAGTTGGATGATTACCTATATGTTAAAGGATATCGGATTTCGTTGTTTTGATAACTACGAACATGGTTTAGAATCACGTAGTGTTCTTGATAATCGCCATATGTTGATCGGTATCTGAAAAACATGCATCTGTACGGCATTAGCGCACGCTAAGCTTACTGCCTAGCGCGCGCTAACGGGAGCAACTTAGCGCACGCTACGTTAAGTGATTAACGTGCGCTAAGAAGGCAGAAAGTGCAGTATTTTCGTGTTGTGGTTCTGAATTCGTGCTGGTTTGAGTTAGATTGATCCGACTAGTGTTTAATCGAGATATTTTCAAGCCGTTGGGTTTGTGAATTGGTTTTATCGATTGTTGATTGTTATCGAACTTGTTGTCTATCGATTATTATAATAGGTTGAGATTATTGATCAGTGATTATAACCGTATGTTGCGGTCGTGTTCGAGTATGTTCGTGAATTGCATGGGTCAGGGCCAAGGAGCTCGTAGACGAAGGAAATGAGATTGGTAGCGGCTTCATCATCGTCATATCGGTATTGCGGTAAGTTATTACTTGCTCAGTTTATAATATTTAATGAATGGTTTCAGTTTCATTTGTTTATAATTCGTATAGCGATGTTTATAATCATAATCACAAGAGATTTGATATGATAAATTGTATTCGAGTTTTGGGAATTAACGCATAATGTATATGATTTACATTTATTATTGGCATACTTGGTATCGAGGATACATTGTGTTATAGTCGTAGACGTGAATTATCTACCGTCCGTGATATTTTAGATCGTCGAATATTCAGAACAATGGTTAGTGATGGTCTAGGTAACGAGATTGCTCTCTAAGGACTCGGGGCAAGTATTTTAATCATTTTGTCATTTGTGTCAATCATGTTGTGATATATTCATGTATCGTTGTTGTCATGCATTTGTGCACGGCTGTTGTCGTGCATTGTGTACTGTTGTTTTGTGCAGTTGTGCATTGTTGTCATATGTCCACCATGCATTGGCCCGACGGGATCAACATGGGATATCTATAGCTGTGTGCGCTGGATCGTTGGACAGGTAATGCCACCATACGTTGGTCCGACGGGATCGTCATGGGGATCTATAGCTGTGTGCGCTGGATCGTTGGATTACCATATGTGTTGTTCTTATTGTGCATATGTATATTATGGGTTGCCATAACTATACATTGTTGTTATTGAAGTGAGCATATTGACGTTGTCATATGAGTATGCATTTGTATGTCTTGTGTTAGGACCATGTCCGTATGTTGTGTTGATCTGATCCCGGATTAGACTGACGTGATTGTCATGGTATTTCCTATCTTGAGGTATGTTCCGTATTTCCTTGGTACTTGTCTTTGAGGGACAATCGATTATCGTATTGGAATTGTCGACGTTATCCGATGGATTGAATTGGCCAGAGTTGGTATAATTTTCGTATCGGGAGTTATGATAATATTTTGAGAACCTTGGGTAATGTTGAGATACCGTACAGATATTTCGGTATTATCTTATTGTGTTGTTAAGGATACGAATCGTGGATTTTCATAAAGTTACGACGGTAAGATTACATTGGTCGTATTCTTACTTAGTATTTCCATTTATACGTAATTATTGACGTGATGTGATGGTTATCATTGTTGGATATTATGGCTGACCCCGTCATGGGCTTTCTTTTTAGGTTCTTGGATTATCAAGCTTGTAGTGGTCGTGAAGAGATGAGCTTCCCGGAGGATACTGGCTAGGACATGTATTTGTGTATTGAGTTTCTGATCAGTTGTCGTATTCCACTGCTAGAGTATTTTAATTGTTTGTCTTTATCCGCTGCGTGAGTATTTTTAAATGGCCTTTTGGTATCTGGTAACTTAGGTTACTTTGGCAATCATTTTCTAAATCTATTTTTCGGTACGTGTAAGCGATAGCTTAACGTATGTTTTTGAACTGTTGAGTTTTGGCATTTCGGGCCTTGTGGTTTCAAATGAGATTTTACGACGGTTTTGATAAACGAGTTTTATAAAGTCTTCAAATGTTTTAAATAGATAATACCGTCGTTAGCCTCTTGGACGTTTGTAAATATTTGCGAAAATTTCCTTCAGCCTTGTGGGTTCCATCTCGGGGCCCACGACGCTGTAATATTCCTAGATGGCTATGGAGGTGTTACAGAATATGGTATCAGAGCTTAGGTTGTGAAAACCTAGGCAGTCCGAGTTAGGTCGTGCTTTTGTCGTGTCATTCGAGTTGTCGATTGGCAAGTGTTTGAGCCTTAGATTTTTGTTGTTCACTTAGGCTTGTGTGTTATGTGATTTACCTGTGTAGTACTAGGGTTGATGTAAACTTTTCCAATGGTATTAATGTGTTTCTTCGGATAGAGATGTGTTGTGTTCTCGAGTTCAACTGAGTTTGCAAAACGTGTGTTTTGTGAATACCTGTGTCGAGTATTTTCTTGAGTTGAGACATGTGCCAGTATCACGGGAATCGTCAGCTTCACGATCGGTAAGTTTTTGGATTTTTGAACTGCATTGAGATTTATTGCCGAGCTAAACTGATATGCTTTGGGATTCAGTCGAATATTATGTGTTACATTATAAGGTGACAGAGTTGGGATAGGATTGATGATCTTGAGAAGTTAGGATTTTGGGAAATCAATATGTCGGTTAAGTTTTGGAATGGAGTTGTGTACTCGAGAGAAGAAATGTGGATTGTTGAGAAGAACATGTAGTCATGTTAATTTATTTTGAGATATATGAACTGTTTTTAAGCAATTGAAAATGATACTTTTCAAAATGAATATTTTACGGATGTTTTACCCTAAATAATTTTTGGGCCGAGACCCAATAGATTTTTGAAATAGTTTTATAACTCAGGACTTGGGGTCCGAAAAAGAGTTTCCTACTTTTTAAACTTCTTGTAATGCGGAACGAGATACGGGCTGAGACCCTAATGTTTCAAAAGGCTTTTCTGTTTTCCTTAAAACTCCCGAGATTTGTAAAACACTTTATCAAACATTTATCTATCTCGTTTGTGTCTTTCGCAGTTTTGATTTACTTGTTCAAATGAAACTTCTCGAGAAGTCTTTCGCTGTGTTGATTTATTTCAATTTTTTGTCATAGCATAATTGAGGTGATCTAGAATGGGATAATGGTCGACGTTGCGAGCCATATGAGGAAAAAGAAGTTTTTAACGGAATTGATATATGGAGATTTTGGAACTCTATTGTGTGGTTTTCCCGATGGAATATCAGTTGATATTGGTGACGAGCCGAATTGGTATACAGGAGTATGGATGTGGTCAATCATTTGCATAGTTTTCATGTTAAACTTCGAAATCGTGTGGATTTGAAGGAAACTGTTATTGAATATTTGGCACCAGCGAGCCGATTTAATTTTTCGGAAATTGATTTTGTGGTCTTACCAAAATTTATGTTTTGAGTTTTGAAATTCTTGAAAGAACTTTCGAAAATTTGTCTTCTTGACAAGACTATATTATTTCAAACTGGTTTTGAAAATGTGACTGATATACATACGCATTTAGCGCATGGTGCATATCATGGTGAAGTTACGAGTGTGACTCATAAACTAGATATCATATCGATGGTACGAGGAAAGGAGATTCGAACTTTAGTATGGTAGTTTGGTTATCCATGGATGATCGATAGATTTATCGGAGAAGAGAAATATGTTGTGTGTTGTAGATTCATTCACAGGATGTAATTTTGGAACTTTGGATTTTGTGAAACCGGGACATATGTGCTATGTGTTGCTACCCAAAATATTATCCGGAGATAGATATTGCTGGAATGGATGGATAGAAAACAAAGTGCGAGAACACTTCCGTGGGAAAGTAAATAACACAAGATTTGCCGGGGTTGTTTGTCCCGGGCTTGAATGCTCTCGCGAGATGTTATTAATAAAAATATTTTGGGGTACAAGTATTAATGTTAGAGTACAATTATAATGCGTGTAAAGACCCTAGTTATCTTAGCTATTGAGCGTGAAGATTGCCGGAAGAACCAGATATGAAGCTCTGTGATTTCTTGTAACAACGTTGATGAGCTGTGACGACCGTGAGAAATCGACAGTCTCTCGAGGTGTGTATTAGCTGTATGTTCGAGATCCTGGTCTTGTGAGTCTCGTTGAATCTGTACTGCAAGGAGTTCTTGCCTCTACCGACCGTCTTCTGGATGAGAGGTGCTGAGAAGTTCTCTATTTATAGGACTGGGAGATGTTGGGCGATCGCTTTTGCTGTATTATAATAAGCGGGCAATCGTCTTTTAGCACAGGGGCTGGTCTCCTTAAAGTCTGCAGGAGTTGCTAGTAGCCAGATGTGCGGTCCAATGAGAAGTCTGCACACATCTGAGTCGATGTCACGGGCGGTCCCACCTTGTACTTTTCGGCGGGTTTGTCGGTAGGTGATAAGGTGGTGACAGGCTGTGGTCAACGATCCATGTTATGCGGCGCCTTTCGCGGATCCGCGCATGGGCGCTGCTTTGAGATCCAGTCTTCGTAGACTTTGACGGACGAAGGTCTTGCTCGGGGCACAGGACGGTCGTCCTAGGTCGGGTACCAGAGTCGATCGCTAGGTGTCAAAGGCGATCGCCTTGAGAGACATTAGCTGGATACTCGAAGGTGGACTGCTATCTTCGTTTAGGCAAGTTTGCCGTAGCTTATTCGGTCGTGGACTCAGTCGCTCGGCCTTGGTGTCGATCGCTTGTGGAGTTGTATAAATCTCGACACAACAATTGCCCCCCAGCTCACTCCGATGTTGGAAACGTGGGGTGAGGTGGTTCTGTTGGCGATCGCTGAATTATGACGAGTGACTCTGTATTTTACGGAACTGGTGATCGTCATTGAGTGGTTGGTTTGCATTTGGACGACCTGGTCGGTCACTGAAATGAGCGGGAAATGACAGCGGTCATGGAAAAGTCTCCGGGGCACGTGTCGGGTTCCTGTTGGGGGAGACCGGCGGTTAGTTGCGACTCCTCGTTTGGCGTACCCTCGAAACGACGCGTCGCGGGTTTCAAGGGAGTCATTAGTTGCGACGGTTGCACTCTGACCCCTGAGATTCTCCTTAATTGCACGGAAGTCCCTGCCATCTCCTATAAAAATGCGCTGGGTTGCAGTGTAAGACCCTTATGCGCTTTTATCGGAGAAGAAGACTTTTGCTGAAGATTTTTTCTGGAGATCTGACTGCCGATCGTCTATCGATTCAATCCTTGGTAAGAAAACACTCCTTTTCTCCTCTTCTTGTTTCGAGAACGTCTGGAACATCTTCTTCGCACGGAATAGGCACCACCTCCGCCGCTGGGGCTTCGACTGCTCGGGTAGGACCCTCTGCAGAATTCCATTTGGAGATGGCTGCCGAGGCTATTCGGGCCGGTATTGACCCCGCGGAATTCGAGGCGCTGCTCAATGAAGCCGACGTTGCCAGGGAGGCGGCGGTTGAGCAAAGACGCTCGCAGATGGAGAGAGATTCGGCGGTGAGGTCCTACTGGGAGCAGCATAGTCACTTTGGTCAGGCCTATCTGGCTTTCGCTGTAATCATGGAGAGGTTGGCTGGTTCGCCTCCTAAATTCAATTACCGGGAGTATTCGACCGCTCATCCTTATCAACCTGCTAAGAGATCTCTGTTTCGGGCTGCGCAGCGATCTCTATGGTCCCTTGGCCAGATAAGTAGCTCGGCAACCAGGAAGGACCTGGCCGTCTGGAGGACGAGGTTTCATGTCCCTTCAGATGTAGATCTTTTTGTGCCGGCCGAGAATGAACGAGCCGATCAGCCTCCGGAGGGCATGGTTGCCGTGAACGAAGCAATCATGGAGGCTGGGCTGCAGTTTTCTTTGTCGTTCTCCGTCTCCCATTTGCTGGTGGCTTGGAACGTGGCGCCGCTCCAGTTGACACCGAATGCCTGGCTCCAGATCATTTACGCTCTCACCTTGTTCGGCGGTCATCGACTTTACCGCCTTCTTTCGCCATTGGATATGAACCACCTGTTCAAGTTAACGGCTCAGAAAGGGTCAGTCGGAGGCTATCACAGTCAAGGCCGATCCGGTCGGGTGATCCTCGCAGTCCCGAACAAGGTGCGGGGTGACCCGACGAAGTGGTTCTGGGTCGGCGGTTCATGGAAGGCATTAGCAAGCAATAATTCCACGGACGAGCCGAATATTCCCACTAGCTTTCAGGAGAGGAATCCGGGTAAGGGTTCTGACTCTCCCTTTGTTCGGATATATTCTGAACTGATCTAATTTGGTTTTCCTTTTGCAGGTTTCCATATTCCGACAATCGACGAGCTTCCTTTCGACTTTTTGGTCGTCTGGGAGCGGATACGAAGTTTGCTTGACGACGACTTAGATGCTTGCCGACCAACAAGGAGAGCCGTTCAGTTCGCTCGGCTATTCTATTTTCCACGACATCTCTCGGTCTCAGGTATGATTTTCTGCGGTCTCCAATTGCTTGGCGATCGTTCTGTTTGGAGAGTGTGTCTGATCGTGGTTTGATTGTTCTTTATTGCAGAAGTCCACTTTCCTCATTTCTTGGAGCCTCCAGCGGAGATAGCCATGTCGAATCCCGGAGTTCTGAGCCGTCTTCACCAGAAGAAGTCATCTCGGGCTCCTCCTGTGGCGTTGCCTCTTGTCCCGGAGGTGGGACCTCGCGTAGAGCCGATCGTGGCGGAGGAGGAAGATCGGGAGGAGGGGCTCCGGATGAACCGCAAACGGTAGAGGTCGGGAGAAACTCCAGTTTCTGCCCCCGCCGGTGAGGTGCCGATCGCCGCGCCTCCGATCACCGCAGTCCCCCCGGTGGATGAGCCTACGCCCTCTGCGGCTTTCTTGCGATAGATGGCGATCGCTGAGGCTGAGACCCCTCGCGGGAAACCATACTTTGGTCTCGACCCCGGGAGAGCCGAGAGGTAGACTTTGGTTGTTTGTTGAATTTCGCCACTTGCGTGGGAGATGTGCTAACTTTTTGTTGTTTGATGCAGGATCCGTAGCACTAACCCATCTTGACCGCCGATGGTGCTGGATTTCCTCGCGAGCCGTTCTACTCGCGCGGCCTGCGATGTCCCACTGTACGTCAACCGGGTCGTTTCTGCTTTGCCGAAGGCCTGGATGACGGACTTAGATGCGATCGCTCGCCAGCGATCCGGGAATGCAATGCAAGATGCTTTCGCTTCTCCTCCAGCGGCGACGATGGCCGCCAGTGTGCAGGAGTTCGAGGCCATCCTTCTACTACATCTGCAGGCGAACCTCGAGGCCGCTCGGAAAGAGAACGCCGCGTCACGGCTGTGATTGTGGCTATGGAGAAGGACTCCCTGGATGCAGCTAAGCGGGCGAGTCTGTAGGTCACAAGTCGTCCAGGTACAAGTCTAGAGGGGGGGTGAATAGACTTGTAGAAACTCTTAAACTCTTTTTCACGAAGAGTGAGTTTCTTCAGCTGATAGTTAAACAAATGACTTGCAGTCGTTTGTTCTTAGATATATGCGGAAGTCAGCTGATGACGAATAGAAAGCAACTTAATGAAACACTTAACAATGAATGCAGCAGTTAGGGTATGATGCACTGAAACAGTAAATAACACAGGCAATTATAGTGGTCTCAGAGGTGGGGTAATCCTCTACTAATCCACTTTTCTCCAAACCAGTTGGCGATGAATTCACTATAATTTTCAACCAGTGATAAATATTACAGTGATTCAAACCACACTACAACAGCTTCCAACCAGTGGAAATCCATGCCGTTGTACACACTTGACTGCCTTGCACCTCTTTATCCTCGATCCTCAGATGCCTTTCCAATCTCTTACTTCAACCAGTGAAGTACCCCGTACTCAGAATTTATAGACAAGAGTTTTTTGTCTTCTCCAACTAAGAGCTTCCTTAAGTATGAACTTTTAGAACTGCTCTTTTCACGATGCTATTGATTGCTTTAGATTGCTTGATTGCTTTGATCGCTTGAAAGTATGTTCGCACCGGTAGTTGCTCAGTTTCAAATCTTCGGATATATATAGGTCACGATCTCTGAGCTTTTTCCTTGTAGCCGTTACAAATCTTTTGAACAAATCCGTCCGTTGGAGGGAGACTTCATTGTTTAATCTTTCTGAACGTTGCAAGGCTGGATTCCCATTATTTTATTTTATCTTCCGACCGTTGTGAAGACTTCTGCATGTGAGCGCCGAATCTTTTGAATATAAAACGATTAAAGTCTTCAAGGTGGGTCTGGATGATTTATTTTAAATCATATCTCTTGCGGGAATCACTCCAATTTGTCTCTTCATGTTACATGTGAGCTTTCCGTAATACTTGACTTTTCAACACATGCTGACATGGACTTGGAGTACTTGGATGCCTTCGAGTAGGCTGATATGCAGCTAATATCTCTGCAGACAGGTCATCTCGGCTGTTCACTGTTTGTGACTTATCTGATCAGGTGACTTCCCTGAGGTACCTTGGTTGCAGTCTGGTCAAACTTCTCTGATAAATTTTGTTGACCAGAGCTACTCTGACTGGACTCGGCTGATCCTCTCTGATGGACTTAGCTGTACTCAGTACTTAGCCGATTTTCAGCCTAACTAATTTTTGGCCTACAGAAGATACTCATTTGGTTCTTCTTTACATTAAGCCAAGTTTTATACTTAACATATTTTGGCCTATGGAAGATACTCATCTGGTTCTTCCTTACATTTTGCCAAGTAATAAACATTTTATTTTATATTAATGACATCATCAAAATCTAACAAGTATTCCTAACAAATTCCCCCTATTTTGATGATGGCAAAACTTTAAGTAAGTAATCAAATGACCAAGTCTGCACTTAAGTGCAAGACACAAACTAAAATCAGTCTAATATTGAGACAACTGGAAATTGTCATTCAACAGACTGTTATAAAATTTTCTGACTTGATTATGATTGAAATTTACAAGAAAGTTTTTACAGGTACAAAAAATAAAATTACAAGCACAAAGTCATCTGCCTCTTCCTCTGCCTCTGCGAATAGCCGTTTAAGTGTGTCTGAATGTTTTGGCTCCAATTGGTCTAATCTTGAATGGAGCGAGACCATATTTCCTCTTCACAACAAGAGCTGCAAAGTCTTGTTCTTGCTGTGATGTAAATCTATTCTCAAGGCATAACTGCTTGATTTCTTGTTGAAGCTGTAGCTCATCCAGCTCATTGTCCAGACGGGTTGGCGCTTCCTCTGCTCTGAATGATGGAATCATAGGATAAGCGTTTAGTTCCTTAGCCTTCTTCTTCAGAATGGTCCAGAGTTTTGGGTAAGCTTCTTCCATGAAATTGATTAAGGTCTGCTGCGGGGAGAGATTATCATCCTGGAGTAATTCCCAAACGTAATAATCTCTGATGAATTTCTTCTTAGCAGCTCCCCACATGGGCAGGGCTTCATATGGAATAAAGTCCTCAACATACCACAGCTCATTCCCTTCCCATTCTAGAGTAGGCCCAAAACCTCCTCTAGTCCTCCTTCTCTTTCCTTCAGGCTGGTCAGCCTGGTCATCTGGATCCACAGCTTCCTTCCTCTTCAGACTTGAGGGTCCTTCAATTTGAAGAACATCTTGCTTCTTCTTTGACCTTATCTCTCTCTCTTCCCCCTGAACTCTCTCTTCCCCCTTTTTTCCAGCATCAACAAGAGTAGTTAATTGCTGCTCCATTTTGCTCATCCAATCAGACATGCCTAATGGAATTCTGTTGTTGGTAGGGGGAGGGGGCTGAGGAATCTCTCTCTGCAGAAGAGTGTCTATCTTGGCATTGATTGACTAGAGGTCAGGAGTGACCTGAGACGATAGCAGCTCTCCAATTGTATCTTTGACGATTTGCCTGATCAGCTCAGTCATGGTAGGAGATATCTGAGCTGATGGAGAGTGCTCTCCTGAGCCTTCTGCAAAAGAGCCACTAGACTGCAGGCTCCTGTCTGCAGCTGGTAGGTCAGAGGGGGTTTTCTCCGGGGTCCCTGACTGAGTCTTGACCGACTCTGCCTAGCCGGTGTACTGTGCAGTACCACGATCTATCTCAGCCTTCGTGAATAGGCTCGCCCGGCTCTGGCTCCTTTTCTTCTTCTCTCTCTTCTTCTTTTCCCTGATCCTCCTCTTTCTCTTCTTCTGCCTTTTCTCCAGAATTTCCTTTTCCTTCCTCCTCATCTTTTTCTTTTTCATTTTCTTTTTCTGCTCCTGCATCTCCTCTATCATCATCATCATTGTCATCATCAATATCATCATCATTGTTATCATCATCCTTCTCCTCTTCTCCTCCTTCACCATCATCATCCTTCTCATCCTCACCCTCCTTTTCATCTTTTTCTTGATCTACCTCTTCTCCTTCTTCTTCATCTCCTTCATCATCCAACTCTTCTGTCTTCTCAATTTCTTCTGGCTGTTTTTCAACTAGAATATTTTCTTCTGTTTTTCTCTCTTCTTCTTCTTCAACCACCAAATCAATAATTTCATTATTTACTTCTCCATCTACTTCCTCAATTCTAATCTCTTTTTCAACTTCCTCCTCCTCCTCCTCCTCCTCTCCAAAAGAACCATCAAAAATGCTAAGCATGATAGAATGGATAAATTGGTCCATGTTTGTTTTAAAATGGGACATGAACCAATTATCCTGGAGGATTAATACTAAATCTGATTCTTTGCAAAAGTGAATCAGAACCTCCTCAGTGGCTTGGGGATATTCCCAACCACTAGTTGCAATGTAGGTGTGAAGGTTTGTAAAAGTCAAAGTCTTGAACAACTGGGCTGCTCTCCCAGTGCCTCCGACTTTCTTCACCTTCTCGTGGTCCATATGACCAAGCCTTTTATTGGTACAGAAGAGATCCAATGAGTCCTCTGTAGTGGGTTGAGTCCACTGATATGCCTCGCCTGCCTCGCATCCGTGAGTACTTGTGCTCATTGGAATTCTTGCGGGCTTGGCTGATTCCATTCCATATCTTTTGATAAGATCTCTGGTATACTTTGCTTGGTTGATGAAAATTCCTTTTTCCATCTGCTTAACTTGTAGTCCGAGAAAGAAGTAAAGCTTTCCCATCATGCTCATCTCAAATTCTCCCTGCATGAGGTTGGAGAATTTCTCGCATAGCTCTGGATTGGTTGACCCGAATATGATGTCATCCACATAACCGACTATTAATATGTGGCCTTCGTGCTCCACTCTGAATAGGGTCTTGTCCACTTTCCCTTTGCAAAATCCATTTTTCTCAAGAAACACAGACAGTGTTTCATACCATGCTCTTGGTGCTTGCTTGAGTCCATGCAGAGCCTTCAACAGCTTATACACTTTGTCTCCTTTGACAAAACCTGGGGGTTGCTCTACATAGACTTCTTCTTCTAGAATTCCATTCATAAAAGCACTCTTTACATCCATCTGATATACTTCAAAGTCCTTGTATGCAGCGTATGCGAGGAATAGTCTGATGGCCTCTAATCTTGCAACAGGTGCATAGGTTTCATCAAAATCTATTCCCTCACACTGTGCATAACCTTTTGCTACAAGTCTGGCTTTATTCCTAACAACAGCTCCGTCTTCATCACTCTTGTTTTTATACACCCATTTAGTGCCAATAACTTTCTTGTGATCGTGTCCTGCATAGTTCCCAAACCTTGTTTCTTTCCATCTGCTCCAATTCCTCTTGCATGGCATTAATCCATGAATAATCTTCCAAGGCTTGTTCTGTAGTCTTGGGTTCAATTTGCGACATAAAACATGAGAACATCGCCATTCCTGCTGGTAGGGTTGACTGTCTCGTTTTGACTCCATCAGTCAACTTTCCAATTATTTGTTGGATTGGGTGATCCTTGAGCCATTTGGGGATATCGTCCTCTTCTGGGTTTGTTCCCCCTGTTGGATTGCCCTGGTGGTTATCTGCATCAGCTGGGTTCTGGTCTGCAACTGGATCAGCTACCGCCTTGTCATCTGCAGGTTGGTTCTGATCTGCAGATGAGTCTTTGTCAGCTCCGGCTGAGACTTCTTCAGCAGCAACTGGATCAGATAGGTTTGGTGATCCTGTCTGATCTGCGGTTGGGTCTTCAGCAGCTGCAGTTGGGTTATCAGGCTGGTCTGCAGGTGAGTCCACCATTCCAGTGTTATGTATAATGACTTCTTCAAGGGTTGCTGACTTGAGCTTGTTCTCAATTAGCTCAACTTGTTTCCTGTACTCAACGGTAGATTCATCAAAAACAACATGGGGTGTATCCTCCACAACTAGGGTTCTTTTATTAAAAACTCTATATGCCTTGCTTCTTTGGGAATATCCCATGAAGAGACCGTCATCAGTTTTAGCATCGAAGGCATTTAGCTGTGTTTTACCGTTGTTGTGGATGAAACACTTACAACCAAAAACATGAAAGTAAGCAACAGTAGGAGTTCTATTATTCCAAACCTCATAGGGAGTTTTGCCATGTCTCCCTACTATCATACTCCTGTTCTGGGTGTGACAGGCTGTGTTGACAGCTTCAGCCCATAACCTTTTGGGTAGGTGCCTCGCAATCATGGACCTTGCCGCTTCCTTGGTTCTGTTCCTTCTTTCGGCAACACCATTCTCATTGGGCGTCACGGCTGCAGAGGTCATCTTTGGATCCCATTCTGATCGCTGTAATCAGTTATCGCCTTGTTGAGAAACTCTCCTCCTCTATCTGATCTGATCTTGATTATGGAGAGGGATTTCTCATTCTGGATCCTTCTCAGTAGCTCAGGTAACTTGGTCAGGGTTTCACTTTTCTTATATAGGAAGATAATCCAAGTGTACCTTGAATAATCATCTACTATTACAAGTGCATGCTTCCGGCCGCTCAAAGTCCTTGGCTTGATAGGACCAAATAGATCCATGTGGAGTAGATCTAAGATCCTTGTTGTGAGCGTTATAGGCTGAATCGGCGAACGATGCCTTGGTGCGCTTTCCCTTCGACATGCATCACAGTGCTTCCTTTTGAATGCTTCATTTGGAAGTCCTCGACCGGCTTCGAGAGCTAATCTTGTCGATGGCTTTGAAGTTCAGGTGACATAGTCTTTTGTGCCACAGCCATCCATTCTCAGCTACTGTCTTGGATAGAAAACAGGAGTTAGGTGTTCCTGTGTTCCAATCAATCATGTAGACATCTCTTCTTCGGAAACCTTGTAGCTTTATTTCTCCAGATAAGATGTCTATCACCATACACTTCAAGATGGTGAATACTACAAGGTTCTTCTCGTCACAGAACTGGCTTATGCTCAGGAGGTTGTACTTGAGCCCTTTGACATAATGGACTTTGGATATCACAATGTTTCCTCGGTGCAGCTCTCCAAAGCCTTTTGTCTGTCCTCTAGAGCTATCTCCAAAGGTTACATCGGGACCTCTTTCTTTGATGTATTTGGTCAGCATCTTCTTGTTCCCGGTCATATGCCTCGAGCATCCAGAGTCTACAAACCATTCTTCACCTCCAAAATTTGAGCTTGAGGAGATGTGGTTGTAGTCCTTCCACCTTTTCTGCAATTAAACAAGCAGAGATTTAGGTACCCAAATTTGTGTGGGTCCTTTGGGGTTAGCTGGTTTCCTGGAGAATTGATTTCTCCTTGGATTATAGAAATTGTTATTATTATAATTATAACCCTTATAAGGTGTCTGTGGTCGAGGTCTGAATCTCCTGGTTGGATTGTATACCGGATATTCCTCAAAATTTTGATAGTGTGGGCCATTTCTAAATTTAGGCTAAGACCATTTATTAAATCTTTGTGGTCTCCACACTTGTTCATTTTGGTAATTAGGATAACCTTGAGGTTTCCATCTGCCCCTCCCATTATGAAATCTGTTTTTAGGGAGTCGTTGGTAATAGTGGGCTTGTTGTCTCATTTATTGCTTTTGCACAGGCCCTTTGCCTAGTCGCTGTCTAGGTGGGTCTGCAGTGTAACCCGATTGCGGCTAGGCATTTGACTTCATTGCACATTTTTGAATATCGGTTTATATACATGCTCAGCAGTCGAAACAATTGTTTCTCCCTTGATAAACTTGGTTTCATAACTAGAGGGAGTGTGAGAATCATATCCAAGGCCTGATTTGGTATATAGTGACCTTTTATAAGTACACAATTCTCCCAAAGTTGAAGACGCCTTCAGAGAGGTTATTTCCTGTGCCTGAGTCTTATTTATCTGAGCCAGCTTAGTAAACTCGGCTTTGGCATGAGCAACTGCAGCTGATTTTTCTTTAAGTAAAATGGTTAGTCGATCTATCTCAGCTGTATTAACATTTGCCTTGTTTTTAAAGTCAGCTGTAGTTGTCTCAACCTTATTCAGATCTAGGCTGAGTTTTTCGAAATCATTTTTCAGCTGCCTATTCTCATCTTGCAGCTGAGTCTTCTCTGCTGATACAGCTTGGTGTGCAGATTTGAGTGTTTCAAAATCTTTAAATAACTGATTTACCGATTCATGTAGATCCATATCTTGTGACATGGCTGAGCTATTATTAGAACCGGTGGGTTTAGAAGTTACCTCTTCATCAGCTAGGTTTGCCATCAGGCAGTCATACTCCTCGTCTTCATCAGAAAAGAATCCGCTGCTCGATTCGACATGCTCCTGGTCTTCTCCGATGAGGGCCTTTCTTCTATCTTCCTTTCTGCCCACCTCCTTCTTGGTTTCATCCTTCTTGAGCTCGGGACAATCCATTTGGATGTGTCCTATTTTGTGACAGTTGTAGCATTTTACTTTCCAGCTTCCAGCCTTCTGGTTCCTTCTTGGATTCTCCTTATAATTTTTCTTATACTTGGAGTAGTTCTTTCTGAAATTGCTGAACCGTTGCATTATGAACGCCATTTCTTCCTCAAAATCTAGTGGATTTTGAGGTTTCACATCAGATAGGCTCTTGGCAGGGGACTTGGCTGCAAATGCGATTCCCTTCTCTGCAGGCTCAGTTGAGGATGAACTTGGAAGCTCGAACTCATAGGCCTTCAGATCAGAGAACAGCTCCTGAATCTTTATCTTATTCAGGTCCTTGGACTCTCTCATGGCCACAGCCTTCATGCTCCATTCGGGGTTGAGAGATCTGAGAACCTTTAGTGCCATTTCCCTGTTGCCATAGGTTTTGCCCAGGGAGTTGATCTCATTTATAATCTCAGTGAACCTTGTGTCCACTTGATCTATGGATTCACCATTCTTCATTTTAAAGTTGTCAAATTTTTGGATAGCAATTGACAGCTTGTTTTCCTTGATCAGCTCTGTTCCTTCACACATTAGGGCTAATGTGTCCCAGATTTCTTTGGCATTCTTACAGTTCTTGATCTTGACCATGGTGGATTTGTCAAGAGTTTGATATAACACATCTCTGGCCCGGTTATCAAGATTGGCCAGCTTTGTTTCTTCGGGAGTCAGCTCCGTCCTCTTCTTAGGAATCTTCTCTGGCCTCCCAGCTGCGATCTCCTCTGCTGTGTTGTCCTTCTCAAAGATGAATGGACCGTCTTCAATGATGCACCACATGTCGTCATGAATTGAAGATAAGTGTGCCTGCATCCTTATCTTCCACATATCATACTCGTCAACTGAAAACACAGGGAGTCTAGAGTGCATGTGTTCCATTATAAAGTGAGAGTAAAGATATATATATCTAATATAGATATGGTTCGTGAAATAAATGAACCAACCTGTCTCTGATACCACTTGTAGGTCACAAGTCGTCCAGGTACAAGTCTAGAGGGGGGGTGAATAGACTTGTAGAAACTCTTAAACTCTTTTTCACGAAGAGTGAGTTTCTTCAGCTGATAGTTAAACAAATGACTTGGAGTCGTTTGTTCTTAGATATATGCGGAAGTCAGCTGATGATGAATAGAAAGCAACTTAATGAAACACTTAACAATGAATGCAGCAGTTAGGGTATGATGCACTGAAACAGTAAATAACACAGGCAATTATAGTGGTCTCAGAGGTGGGGTAATCCTCTACTAATCCACTTTTCTCCAAACCAGTTGGAGATGAATTCACTATAATTTTCAACCAGTGATAAATATTATAGTGATTCAAACCACACTACAACAGCTTCCAACCAGTGGAAATCTGTTCCGTTGTACACACTTGACTGCCTTGCACCTCTTGATCCTCGATCCTCGGATGCCTTTCCAGTCTCTTACTTCAACCAGTGAAGTACCCCGTACTCAGAATTTATAGACAAGAGTTTTTTGTCTTCTCCAACTAAGAGCTTACTTAAGTATGAACTTTTAGAACTGCTCTTTTCACGATGCTATTGATTGCTTTAGATTGCTTGATTGCTTTGATCGCTTGAAAGTATGTTCGCACCGGTAGTTGCTCAGTTTCAAATCTTCGGATATATATAGGTCACGATCTCTGAGCTTTTTCCTTGTAGCCGTTGCAAATCTTTTGAACAAATCCGTCCGTTGGAGGGAGACTTCATTGTTTAATCTTTCTGAACGTTGCAAGGCTGGATTCCCATTATTTTATTTTATCTTCCGACCGTTGTGAAGACTTCTGCATGTGAGCGCCGAATCTTTTGAATATAAAACGATTAAAGTCTTCAAGGTGGGTCTGGATGATTTATTTTAAATCATATCTCTTGCGGGAATCACTCCAATTTGTCTCTTCACGTTGCATGTGAGCTTTCCGTAATACTTGACTTTTCAACGCATGCTGACGTGGACTTGGAGTACTTGGCTGCCTTCGAGTAGGCTGATATGCAGCTAATATCTCTGCAGACAGGTCCTCTCTACTGCTCACCGCTTGTGACTTATCCGATCAGGTGACTTCCACGAGGTACCTTGGCTGCAGTCTGGTCAAACTTCTCGATAAATTTTGTTGACGAGCTACTCGACTGGACTCGGTGATCCTCTCGATGGACTTAGTGTACTCAAGATTTAGCCGATTTTCATTTAACTAATTTTGGCCTACGTAAGATACTCATTTGGTTCTTCTTTACATTAAGCCAAGTTTTATACTTAACATATTTTGGCTATGGAAGATACTCATTTGGTTCTTCCTTACATTTTACCAAGTAATAAACAATTGATTTTATATTAATGACATCATCAAAATCTAACAAGTATTCCTAACAGAGTCATGACCTTGAGCTGATGAGAGAGAATTATGAGCGAGCCCGTGCGACGATCGACCGATATCGGGATCAGATGACAGATGCCCGACGGTTGCATGCGGACACTGAGAAGGAGGCCGAGCAGCTGAAGGTGACTGTCGCTCGGTTGACTAGCGAGCTGGCGGCATTTAGGGGAGAGACGGTCGCTAAGGAGGCCGAGCTTCAAGGTGCGCAACAGGTGATGGCGGAGCTAAAAGGGAAGCTAGGGGCGACCGAGGCCAATCCCTTTCTTAACGTGGAGTTCGTCAGTGAGTTTGCCTATTATATGGCATTCGCTGACTCGCTCCGAGATGCTAAGAATGGAGGGTTGGAGGTCGGCCATCTTGCTGAAAACTTCAAGGCTTATGCATTGGATCATCCTCTCCATCCTACATTCTCCGTGCCGATCTTAGACCTCTCGAAAATCGGTGTGGACTTGAGCTGGTATCCGACTCTGGCGAACCTTGTTTATCCTGACGCTCCGGAGGACAGGGAGGCCGCTCTGGAAGCTGGCGAAGGGTCGCGGGCCTATCCGTAAGTTGAAGACGAAGGCCAGGCAGGGGCATAAGGCTCTTCGTTCTTATTGTTTTAGCTCTTTTGCCTTGTAATTTTGTAGCTTTCTCTTGTAATACTTAGGCCTTCGAGCGACCGCGTATGTACTCCGATATTTCAAGTAATGAAATGAATGTTTGTTTCTCCAATTTATTACTTGAATGATTGCTTTTCTGAGTCTTTGCATGACTTCGTACAAATGTGTGAGGAGAGATTGTTGCGTGTGTAGCTCCAAGTGAATTGAGAAACTCATATAAATAACTTTTACAACAAATTCGATCACTGCACAAACATCTGAAAAATGCCGATCTCTGTATGTAATTGAATAGGGACGATCGTCGTATAAATAGCTCCACACTCTTCCCCCTTGTTTTGGTTCAGTTAGTGAAAGTAAGGGGACGAAAATAAATCGTTGAGTGAGCGGTCTTCAATTTTGTCGAATCCTCGAAAGGCCGTCCATCTCGGTCTTGAGGACCCGTGCACGATCGCGGAGTTCGATGGACCGACCTCCACGACCGTGTCTTATGCGCGAGTGACATTCCGTCTGATGGCTAAGTTCTCGCGACTCACTTAATTGGTAGGGTCCTCCGAAGGCTGCGCCTCGCCTCGTATTTAAACGAAGGGCGTGCGGTCTTGGTATGGAAGATTCCTTGCGCGGGGCGTCGTCGGATTAATCAACTCCACGTCCTCGGCTTGTTAGCTCTTCTTCTACCTACATCCGCCATTAAGATGGTGACCCTCGACGGTATACGTTGAGACGAGGGGAGGGACGCGTCGCATTGTCCGAGAAGGACCCACCACTTTAAGTGATGGACCTTTGAGGGCGGGCGAACGTGTCCACAGATTAGTTTTGGAGGGCCCTCAGACTACGCCGGCCTCGTATTTAAACGAAGGGCATGCGATCGTGGCCCAAAGGGACCTTGTATGGGCACAGAGAACGGTTCCATCGTCCCCCACGACCATGGCGACACTCTTCTACCTCGGACCATCAAGTCGGATGACGATCCTCGACGGTATACGTTGTGTAAGGGGAGGAGATCGCCTGCCTAGGTTCTTCATTGTTGATGATGAACTTTAGAGGGCGAGCGAGTAATCCTCTGATTTGTTTTGGAGAGTCCTTCGGCTACGCCCGCCTCGTATTTAAACAAAGGGCGAGCGATCGGAGCCCAAAGGAACCTTGCATGGACGGATCATCGGTTTAATCGATTTTCGCGACCATGGCGGCACTCTTCTAGCTCGAACCATCATGTCAGATGATGATCCTCAACGGTATACGTTGTGCTAGGGGAGGCGATCGCTGCCTAGGTCCATCATGTCGATGACGAACTTTAGAGGGCGAGAGAGTCATCCTCTTTTTTAAAGCATTTGCGTAGGCAGTAGCCTTTGGTTTGATGAGGCGGGAAATCGGGGAGAGACATCCAAAGTTCCCTTCTCTTGATTGAAGCATGTAGATACGGTCGTCGAGTTTGCTCGAGGGGTCGGCTCGCATGAGCTTTTCAGCCTGTTCGCGTTCGACTCGGGCGACCGTGTTGGGAGAATGGAGAGGCTCCGGCTATGCCAATAAGCTGTCCAACTTGCCTTCTTCGAATAATCTCCAGAGTTGTTTGAGGAGGTCGCGGCATTGGTTGGTGCTGTGGCCGGGACTCTTGTGGTAGGCACAATATTGATTGTGGTCCAGGTGACCGTGGTCCCTTATTGCCTTTGGCTTGTTCAGCGGTTCGCGCACCTTGATGGCGTACAAAATGTGGGCCGGAGTTCGGTTGAACTTGTGGAGGAGATGGGTTTCGACATCCTTGAAGGCCTTGAGATCGCCGGATGGCTTGGCGACCGTCTTTTTGGTTTTCGTGATCGCCGTTTTCCGGACAGGAGGTGGCATTCCCTCGCCTAGGCGGATGGTGAGTAGCCTTTGCCTGGCCAGAAAGTTGGCAGCCTTAGCGCGGAAGATCGCATAGGTTGGGGGGATGTCCTTCGTGAGATGTCTAAACCTGGGTGAATGACCGTAGAATCCCCCCAGGACCGAGTAGAGAGCGAGCTCGTCGCTGATGGGCTCGCCGGTGAGGACTATTTCATCCACCCGGTTGATGTAATCTGCGTCGGATTCGTCTTCCCCCTGCCTGATTTTCATCATGTGGTGGGGGACTTCTAGTCTGGCGACCTTGGCGGGAAGTATGACGTGAAGTCACTCGCCAGTTTCTCAAAGGAGATGATCGATCGCGGTGGTAGTGAGATGTACCACCTATGGGCCAGCTCGCCCAATGTTAACGGGAAGATTCGTCATTTGGTTGCATCTGATGCCCCACACCCGGTCATGTAAATCCGAAACTTACTTAGGTGGGTCTCGGGGTCCGATCTCCCTTCATATAGAGGTGTTTTGGGAGGAGCGATCCTCGGTTGTACAGGGGCGAGCTCGATGTGGACCGCGAGTGGCTCGGTCGGTCCGATGATCTTTCTGCTGGTGCTTGAATAACACAATTACCAACAATCCGTCCAACATACGAATCAAACACGAATATAACGAACTCAAAACGTCGATACGACTAAACCAAGTTCATTGGGGCATTATATCGAACACTTTGTGGCCAAACTTCGATTGTTTACAATCAAACTTCAATAATACCAACATCAAATCCCCGAGAAGTGTTTCAAACCAACAAAACATATTCAATACGATCAATAATCCAATATGAATATTCAAATTCGTGATTACAACAACGATTAATCGAAAACCCCCAAATCCAACTCAATATTCAAAGTGTTCTTGAATAATCCTTCAATAATCCAATGAATAATCAAACATATCCATAATCATGCGTATATCACTTCATACAACATGATCTTAACATCCAAAACATCATATCTCAATACAAAATCGAAATCCAAGATGTTGAAGAAATTACCTCTTGAAGATCCAAGCACTTTGATACGAAGAACACGCGTTAGATCGACTATCCGGGCTTCATGATCGAAAAGAGATGAAGAAAAACCAAGTATTCAAGTGATAGATGAAGGAAAGTCTCCCCCTCAAGCCCTATCTCTCGGATATCGGTGGAAGAATGGGAAATATGGGTTGATTCTCACAAAAACCCGCAATTATAGTGCAGACTTGCTTTGTGTGCCTTGGCCGGCCAAAGTGTGCGCGGCACAGGCCAAATCGCCCCTGATCGGCGGCGTGCGCGGCCGGACGAATGTGCCGCGGCAATGACTCAGCGGTGTCTGCAGCCACTGTCGGCATGAGCCGCGACCCCGTCTGAGGCGGGTTGGCGAAAATTGAAAAATGTGTGTGTGTTGTGGCTCGGCCAAGTGTGCCGCGGCAGTGACTCGGCAGTGTGCCGGGGCCCTTCCGGCAGGAGCCGTGGCCCCCGGTATAGGCTGCTCGGCCAAAACTGGAAAATGTGAGTGACTTAGCTATTTCAACCATAACTCCCTCGTCCGGACTCCGATTGACTCACCGTTTGAATCATTGGAAAGCTAACTTGATGCTATATAATATTGAAAAGATTAAGAATTTTTGGAGTTTCTAAAAATTAATGGTGATTTTACAAAGTCGAACTCATACGTGGAAAGGTCGCTTAAGAACACGGAACTCAACAGAACGACACCGAGACGAACTCGGATGACAAAAAGTGTAGAATTAATCATCCTCAGAATGACGAAACGGTAACAATAGAGTCACTAATATGGACTTCCGCCAAAAAATAAAATTACCGGAAATCCAAATTGCGGATATTACATACTACCCTCCTTAAAAGAAGTTTCGTCCCGAAACTTAAAACAAGTAGGGAGAAACAATATCCCGCTAGAAAAACTCAACGAGATACACAAGAACCGAAAATGTACCCAACAATAGCATGATTCGAACAAGAAGGAAATTTGAAATGGCATGAACTCCAATATCAACATCGATTAATGAAGTAATTATAACGATCAAGATAATATTCTCATCTCGATTCTCAAGCAAGGTTGAAACAATGAACGATATCAATACACGACTCAACATTAGTCCGAACGGTGAACACGAATGAATTAACATGAATGGTGAATGATTATTAATGAGTGAAAATCCACTGAGTGACAATTCTTGAATGAAAAATGAATGAATTTACAAGCGGGTATTACATACACCCCTTAAAAGAGTTTCGTCCCGAAACTAAGGGTCAAACAACTCGGGATAACTCTCCCGCATACTATCCTCGGCTTCCCAATCGTCTTTCTAATCGAGGATGCATGCCCTCAACATGTCTTCCAATGTCCGAATAGTCCTCTACGATTGTCCGTCTGATTTGAGGATGAAAAGTCTTTGAAATTAAGCTGAGTTCCCATGGCATGATGAACTGATTTCCAAAAATGAGACACGAATCGTCCATCACGAACGGAAATGATACTTTTAGGAGTACCGTGCAGTCTCACTATCTCTTTGATGAACAGCTGGGCAAGTCTTTCGGGATCCCACGTATCCTTAATCTCAAGGAAATGAGCTGATTTAGTTAAACGGTCCACAATCACCCATATTGTATTCATGCCACGATGACTCGTCGGCAAACTCATGATGAAGTTCATTGCAATATCCTCCCATTTCCACTCCGGAATAGGGAGCGGTTTAACATACTGCCGGTCGCTGATGTTCTATCTTGACTTTCTGACAGGTTAAGCATCTCGAAACAAATTCTGCGACTTCTCGCTTCATATTACTCCACTAGTAATTTTGTTTCAAGTCTTTATACATCTTGCTAGACCCCGGGTGAACGGAATAAGGGGTAGTATGAGCTTCTCTCAAAATCGAGTTTTTCAACTCGTCAAAAGCCGGTACACATAATCGATTCTTAAATCGCAAAAGTCCATCCTCGTGGATCACAAATCCAGGGCTTTCCCTTGAGCCACATCCTCACGGATGCGCAACAAAAATGGGTCCGAACCCTGATTCACCCTGATCGTCTCCTCGAGTGGCGATGAAATCTCTAACGTACAAAGTTGCCCTTGTACTCGCTGTAACCAGACCTCGATCTCGGGTCTCATAAATTCCTGTTGAAGTTCCTTCTGAACTGTTAATCGAGCAAGCATCTGCTCCTGAACGGACTTACGACTCAAGGCATCGGCGACAACGTTCGCCTTGCCCGGGTGGTAAACTATCTCGATATCATAATCTTTGATCAGTTCCAACCACCGCCTCTGCCGCATATTTAACTCCTTCTAGGTAAATATATACTTTAAACTCTTATGATCAGTGAATATCTGACAGGTAATGCCATAAAGATAATGACGCCAAATTTTCAATGCGAACACCACGGATGCTAACTCCAGGTCGTGGGTCGGATAATTAACCTCTTAAGGTCTCAATTGCCATGAAGCATCAGCAATAATTTTCCCGTTCTGCATGAGTGCACATCCGAGACCCTGTCCGGACGCATCACTATAAACCACAAATTCTTCCGTCCCTTGCGGTAAAGAAAGGACAGGTGCTGAAATTAACCGGTTCTTAAGTTCCTCAAAACTCTGCTGACACGCGTCGGACCACGTGTATTTCTTATCCTTCCTTAAAAGGTTCATCATGGGTTGAGCGGTTTTAGAAAATCCTTCCACAAACCGCGGATAATAACCGGCCAATCCGAGAAAGCTTCGGATTTCCTTAACATTCTTCGGAGATAACTAATCTTGGATAGCCTCCATCTTCTGAGGATCAACACGCACTCCATCTGATGAAATTACATGCCCGAGAAAAGTCACTTCGGACGTCCAGGACTCACATTTGGAAAACTTTCCATAAAGTTGCTCTCGTCTTAACACGTCGAGAACCTGATGAAGATGAACCTCGTGTTCCTCTCGGTCACGAGAATAAATCAAAATATCATCGATGAAGACAACAACAAACTGATCCAAAAAGTCAATGAAAACCCGATTCATTAACTCCATGAATACCGTAGGAGCATTAGTTAGCCCGAACGGCATTACTATGAACTCATAATGACCATAGCGTGTACGAAACGCCGTCCTCCCGATATCCGACTCTCGAATCCGCAACTGATGATATCCAGATCTTAAGTCGATCTTGGAAAATACTGAAGCTCCCTGAAGTTGATCCAAAAGATCATCGATACGGGGTAAAAGATACTTATTCTTGATCGTCACCCGGTTCAATTCCCGATAATCAATACACAAATGAAATGAACCATCCTTTTTCTTGGCAAACAACACTTGTGCTCCCCACGGGGACGCACTCGATCGGATATAACCTTCTCGGTTAAATCCTCTAATTGATTCTTTAATTCCTGCATTTCGGTCGGGGTCATCCGGTACGGTGCCTTCGATAATGGGGACATACCAGGCTCCAACTCTATCGTGAATTCCATATCCCTCGGTGGAGGTAAAACAGGTAGCTCGTCTGGGAGTACATCGTCAAACGATAATAATGATACCAAAATGGTTGAACACCTCGATTGCCTGAGAATGGCCAATCGACGACAATGATACGATGAATGGATGAACACCTCGATTGCCTTAGAACGGCCAATCGATGACAATGATATAAGGAATGATTCAATACCTCGATTGCCTAAGAACGGCTAATTGGTGACAATAATATAATGAATGATTGAATATCTCGATTACCTATGAACGGCCAATCGATGACAATGATATAATGAATGATTGGACAACTCTGATTGAGTAATTATACTGCTACCATCATATTGATGATTCTTCCGGAACAACGGGGATCACCTCCCTGAAGCACACATTCGACCCCAACGGAAATGATAGTGACCAAACGTTTACGAACATTGAGGGGGTATCATGACGATCCATCCCACTAATACCCAATATACATCGTCCTTAAGTAAATCCACCACGATTTGGTCCATCAACCAATCTCGGTCATTTAAACTTAATTCAGTCAGTTCTTAACCTCATGATTTTCGGAAATTCTTCAATCATCAGATAGTACGATGGTCTGAGGTCAACAAGCAATAGGACTATCCATATTAAGTCTATTCAAACATGTTTCGAAAAAGAAGGAATGCGGTGTACCAGTATCGAAAGGTCCACACGAGGTTGAGATAAAATTACGAGTATACGAGATCATTCGGGCCACGGATCGTCGATCCTCTTCATAACATGAATCCGGGACTTGCGGCCCCAGGCCGGACGCTCCGTCGATAAATATGAGCTCCGCCTTTATTTGCTTCCATTGTCTTAAATGACGCCAGTGAGCGATCGATTATGAATCGCCGATTGCTTGGCGCTTGAGATGCGCCGGAGCCGACTTGGAGTCCTTTCGGCAAAACGGGCCTTATGCCCAAAAATCCCACAATTATGGCACGTGATAGACGATTTGAGACACTTAGTGTCAGTAATGACCCGGCGCTCCACAGTTGAAACAGGTGATGGCCGAACTGGCCGCTCGGGACCGAGATCCCGCACGATTATGCACCGTAGGAGGTCGCCCAGAAACGATAGGGCCCGCACGAGGCTTCTTGAAGGTTGACTGACCGCCTTCGGATTGATTACGCTTTGTTGATTTCTTGCTGACAGATGAAGGTTGTTGCTCAGCAATTTCCTTAGCAGCAGGCTCATACGGGAGAGTCCTCTCGATTAATTCGGCCAGAGTGGCACAATGATGATTGAGCAATTGCATATGGGTCATCATGACCTGCATAAAAGTGAGTGGATCAACCCGAACATCTTCTGATCGAGCCGAGTCCTGGGTACGATTTCCCGACAGCGAGTGATTATTTCCCGGGTTTCGGCCCGCACCGCGTCTCTCCCCGTGCATCCGACAGCTCTCTCCATCTTTGAAGTAGGAAGGTCGCATGATAATCATAGATCTCGTATGAGTACCGCATTATGATTTACGTCATGAAATGATGAAAATGAGCATATGCGCTCTAACACAGTGATTACATGAATGATTAACTGAGGTGACATGATTATCTGATGATATTCTTGAAATGATTATCTTGAACAAGTTAGCAAGATTAATGATATGATCATCAAGATCAATAACTGAGTAATAAAATGAATTGAGTGATTAATGAGTTAACATGATCAACATGATTGAAATGAAAATGATGTTTGAGGATTGTTAACTAGTGAATTATGAATGAATGATATTGCCAGAAATTATACCATGGTGTTAGAAGTCTTACAGTTCTTTCGGTCTGATTGGCTCGGCATCTGCGCAGGTCACACGTGACGCGAAAGTCCAATGATACTAGTCCGATGATGATGATTTCAAATGAGACATGACTCGGAAGGTAGTATTCAAAACCACGCTCCGATACCAACTCTGTAACACCCCATACTAGGCGGATATTACAGTGCCGTGGACCCCCGACTGGGACCCACCAGGCGAGTGAAAATGAATGAAATACACAGGGTAAATGTAGTACCGAACCACATTACATCATCAATTACTCCGATGAGGAGTTTTATTACAACACACCCAAGGAAATGACCGAATACAAGTATATTTTATATGGAGATAAAATATACAACACTGAATGAACTCAAAATCCAAACGGAAATCTGCAGCGGAAATGAAATAAGGAAACACGGTGAATGAAGGGACTGGGGTCCCCTACTAGTATCACTGGGACTCCTCCCCGTCAACATGCTATTCCCGTGCTTTTGCCTTGCCATGACCTGAAAACAAAATCCCCAAACGGGGTTAGTTACACAGAACAACAATCCTCAAGAGTTGAATAAACACAATCATATATATGCTGTATAAACCACAAGTTCGATCAAAAATGAGTCGGTTAGATTATAACCCAATCTTGTTGAAAACATACGCAATCAAACATGCTGTATGAATCAACTAACAGTACGGCTCAAAGGGTGGCGCCACACTACGCCCGGGATGGAAATGTGTCCGTGCACAAGCCACCAACGAGTATCGATCGAATACACGTGTAGTCTTGTACCTAATCAGTCTCACGAAGCAATCGACTCGTGTGCACAGTCCGATGTGAGGCCAACAACCAACACACGACTTAAATGTGCCCGACATGAAAATCCTACACATACCAACCGGCACGCCAGTATGACCCGGAATGCCACGAGATAACAAAGTGACATCGAAATCAATAATGACTCACCGAGATGAAATGATAGTGAAATGAATGACAGCTCAATGAAATGATTGGAACTGTCGTTCCTTGTGACTGAAGTGATTAATCGACAATGACAAGTATTGATACGGTTAATACAATTATGAATGAGTTATGATTATGAATGAACAACAACAAAAGGAATGAATATCCTTTTAACCGAGTAAGAATTAACTTACACAACACCGGTGACAGTTATCCTTCCACGAACAACGTCCTAATTGAGATATCGGTCGCTCGAACAACCTTGAATAACACAATTACGAACAATCCGTTCAACATACGAATCAAACACGAATATAACGAACTCAAAACGTCGATACGACTAAACCAAGTTCATTGGGGCATTATATCGAACACTTTGTGGCCAAACTTCGATTGTTTACAATCAAACTTCAATAATACCAACATCAAATCCCCGAGAAGTGTTTCAAACCAACAAAACATATTCAATACGATCAATAATCCAATATGAATATTCAAATTCGTGATTACAACAACGATTAATCGAAAACCCCCAAATCCAACTCAATATTCAAAGTGTTCTTGAATAATCCTTCAATAATCCAATGAATAATCAAACATATCCATAATCATGCGTATATCACTTCATACAACATGATCTTAACATCCAAAACATCATATCTCAATACAAAATCGAAATCCAAGATGTTGAAGAAATTACCTCTTGAAGATCCAAGCACTTTGATACGAAGAACACGCGTTAGATCGACTATCCGGGCTTCATGATCGAAAAGAGATGAAGAAAAACCAAGTATTCAAGTGATAGATGAAGGAAAGTCTCCCTCAAGCCCTATCTCTCGGATATCGGTGGAAGAATGGGAAATATGGGTTGATTCTCACAAAAACCCGCAATTATAGTGCAGACTGCACTGTGTGCCGCGGCCCGGCCAAAGTGTGCCGCGGCACAGGGCCAAAACTGCCCCCAGTGATCGGCAGCGTGCCGCGGCCCGGACGAATGTGCCGCGGCAATGACTCGGCAGTGTGCCGCGGCCCTGTCGGCATGAGCCGCGACCCCGTGCACGGGTTGGCGAAAATTGAAAAATGTGTGTGTGTCGTGGCTCGGCCAAGTGTGCCGCGGCAGTGACTCGGCAGTGTGCCGGGGCCCTTCCGGCAGGAGCCGTGGCCCCCGGTATAGGCTGCTCGGCCAAAACTGGAAAATGTGAGTGACTTAGCTATTTCAACCATAACTCCCTCGTCCGGACTCCGATTGACTCACCGTTTGAATCATTGGAAAGCTAACTTGATGCTATATAATATTGAAAAGATTAAGAATTTTTGGAGTTTCTAAAAATTAATGGTGATTTTACAAAGTCGAACTCATACGTGGAAATGTCGCTTAAGAACACGGAACTCAACAGAACGACACCGAGACGAACTCGGATAACAAAAAGTGTAGAATTAATCATCCTCAGAATGACGAAACGGTAACAATAGAGTCACTAAGATGGACTTCCGCCAAAAAATAAAATTACCGGAAATCCAAATTGCGGATATTACATACTACCCTCCTTAAAAGAAGTTTCCTCCCGAAACTTAAAACAAGTAGGGAGAAACAATATCCCGCTAGAAAAACTCAACGAGATACACAAGAACCGAAAATGTACCCAACAATAGCATGATTCGAACAAGAAGGAAATTTGAAATGGCATGAACTCCAATATCAACATCGATTAATGAAGTAATTATAACGATCAAGATAATATTCTCATCTCGATTCTCAAGCAAGGTTGAAACAATGAACGATATCAATACACGACTCAACATTAGTCCGAACGGTGAACACGAATGACTTAACATGAATGGTGAATGATTATTAATGAGTGAAAATCCACTGAGTGACAATTACTGAATGAAAAATGAATGAATTTACAAGCGGGTATTACATACACCCCCCCTTAAAAGAGTTTCGTCCCCGAAACTAAGGGTCAAACAACTCGGGATAACTCTCCCGCATACTATCCTCGGCTTCCCAATCGTCTTTCTAATCGAGGATGCATGCCCTCAACATGTCTTCCAATGTCTGAATAGTCCTCTCTGATTGTCCGTCGGACTGAGGATGAAAAGCTGTGCTGAAATTAAGCTGAGTTCCCATGGCACGATGAACTGATTTCCAAAAATGAGACACGAATCGTCCATCACGAACGGAAATGATACTTTTAGGAGTACCGTGCAGTCTCACTATCTCTTTGATGAACAGCTGGGCAAGTCTTTCGGGATCCCACGTATCCTTAATCTCAAGGAAATGAGCTGATTTAGTTAAACGGTCCACAATCACCCATATTGTATTCATGCCACGATGACTCGTCGGCAAACTCATGATGAAGTTCATTGCAATATCCTCCCATTTCCACTCCGGAATAGGGAGCGGTTTCAGCATACCTGCCGGTCGCTGATGTTCTATCTTGACTTTCTGACAGGTTAAGCATCTCGAAACAAATTCTGCGACTTCTCGCTTCATATTACTCCACTAGTAATTTTGTTTCAAGTCTTTATACATCTTGCTAGACCCCGGGTGAACGGAATAAGGGGTAGTATGAGCTTCTCTCAAAATCGAGTTTTTCAACTCGTCAAAAGCCGGTACACATAATCGATTCTTAAATCGCAAAAGTCCATCCTCGTGGATCACAAATCCAGGGCTTTCCCTTGAGCCACATCCTCACGGATGCGCAACAAAAATGGGTCCGAACCCTGATTCACCCTGATCGTCTCCTCGAGTGGCGATGAAATCTCTAACGTACAAAGTTGCCCTTGTACTCGCTGTAACCAGACCTCGATCTCGGGTCTCATAAATTCCTGTTGAAGTTCCTTCAATCGTTAATCGAGCAAGCATCTGCTCTGAACGGACTTACGACTCAAGGCATCGGCGATAACGTTCGCCTTGCCCGGGTGGTAAACTATCTCGATATCATAATCTTTGATCGGTTCCAACCACCGCCTCGCCGCATATTTAACTCCTTCTAGGTAAATATATACTTTAAACTCTTATGATCGGTGAATATCCGGAGGTAATGCCATAAAGATAATGACGCCAAATTTTCAATGCGAACACCACGGATGCTAACTCCAGGTCGTGGGTCGGATAATTAACCTCTTAAGGTCTCAATTGCCATGAAGCATCAGCAATAATTTTCCTGCTTCGCATGAGTGCACATCCGAGACCCTGTCCGGACGCATCACTATAAACCACAAATTCTTCCGTCCCTTGCGGTAAAGAAAGGACAGGTGCTGAAATTAACCGGTTCTTAAGTTCCTCAAAACTCTGCTGACACGCGTCGGACCACGTGTATTTCTTATCCTTCCTTAAAAGGTTCATCATGGGTTGAGCGGTTTTAGAAAATCCTTCCACAAACCGCGGATAATAACCGGCCAATCCGAGAAAGCTTCGGATTTCCTTAACATTCTTCGGAGATAACTAATCTTGGATAGCCTCTGTCTTCTGAGGATCAACACGCACTCCATCTGATGAAATTACATGCCCGAGAAAAGTCACTTCGGACGTCCAGGACTCACATTTGGAAAACTTTCCATAAAGTTGCTCTCGTCTTAACACGTCGAGAACCTGATGAAGATGAACCTCGTGTTCCTCTCGGTCACGAGAATAAATCAAAATATCATCGATGAAGACAACAACAAACTGATCCAAAAAGTCAATGAAAACCCGATTCATTAACTCCATGAATACCGTAGGAGCATTAGTTAGCCCGAACGGCATTACTATGAACTCATAATGACCATAGCGTGTACGAAACGCCGTCCTCCCGATATCCGACTCTCGAATCCGCAACTGATCTTATCCAGATCTTAAGTCGATCTTGGAAAATACTGAAGCTCCCTGAAGTTGATCCAAAAGATCATCGATACGGGGTAAAGGATACTTATTCTTGATCGTCACCCGGTTCAATTCCCGATAATCAATACACAAATGAAATGAACCATCCTTTTTCTTGGCAAACAACACTTGTGCTCCCCACGGGGACGCACTCGATCGGATATAACCTTCTCGGTTAAATCCTCTAATTGATTCTTTAATTCCTGCATTTCGGTCGGGGTCATCCGGTACGGTGCCTTCGATAATGGGGACATACCAGGCTCCAACTCTATCGTGAATTCCATATCCCTCGGTGGAGGTAAAACAGGTAGCTCGTCTGGGAGTACATCGTCAAACGATAATAATGATACCAAAATGGTTGAACACCTCGATTGCCTGAGAATGGCCAATCGACGACAATGATACGATGAATGGATGAACACCTCGATTGCCTTAGAACGGCCAATCGATGACAATGATATAAGGAATGATTCAATACCTCGATTGCCTAAGAACGGCTAATTGGTGACAATAATATAATGAATGATTGAATATCTCGATTACCTATGAACGGCCAATCGATGACAATGATATAATGAATGATCGGACAACTCGATTGAGTAATTATCTGCTACCATCATATTGATGATTCTTCCGAACAACGGGATCACCTCCTGAAGCACACATTCGACCCCAACGGAAATGATAGTGACCAAACGTTTACGAACATTGAGGGGGTATCATGACGATCCATCCCACTAATACCCAATATACATTGTCCTTAAGTAAATCCACCACGATTTGGTCCATCAACCAATCTCGGTCATTTAAACTTAATTCAGTCAGTTCTTAACCTCATGATTTCCGGAAATTCTTCCATCATCAGATAGACCGATGGTATGAGGTCCACAAGCAATAGGACTATCTAAATTAAGTCTATTCAAACATGATTCGAAAATGAATGAATGCGGTGCACCAGTATCAAAAGGTACACACAGGTTGAGATAAAATTACGAGTATACCTGAGATCATTCGGGCCACCAGATCGTCGATCCTCTTCATAACATGAATCCGGGACTTGCCGGCCCCCGAGCCGGACGCTCCCGTCTGATAAATATGAGCTCCGCCTTTATTTGCTTCCATTGTCTTAAATGACGCTGACAGAGCAGTCTGATTATGAATCGCTGATTGCTTCGGGGCTTGAGATGCCGCCGGAGCCGACTTGGAGTCCTTTCGGCAAAAACGGGCCTTATGCCCAAAAATCCCACAATTATGGCACGTGATAGATGGTTTCAGACACTTAGTGCTGTAATGACCCGGCGCTCCACAGTTGAAACAGGTGATGGCCGAACTGGCCGCTCGGGACCGAGATCCCGCACGATTATGCACCGTAGGAGGTCGCCCAGAAACGATAGGGCCCGCACGAGGCTTCTTGAAGGTTGACTGACCGCCTTCGGATGGATTACGCTTTGTTGATTTCTTGCTGACAGATGAAGGTTGTTGCTCAGCAATTTCCTTAGCAGCAGGCTCATACGGGAGAGTCCTCTCGATTAATTCGGCCAGAGTGGCGCAATGATGATTGAGCAATTGCATATGGGTCATCATGACCTGCATAAAAGTGAGTGGATCAACCCGAACATCTTCTGATCGAGCCGAGTCCTGGGTACGATTTCCCGACAGCGAGTGATTATTTCCCGGGTTTCGGCCCCGCGCGCCTCTCCCCGTGCATCCCCTGACAGCTCTCTCCATACTGAAGTAGGAAGGTCGCATGATAATCATAGATCTCGTATGAGTACCGCATTATGATTTACGCCATGAAATGATGAAAATGAGCATATGCGCTCTAACACAGTGATTACATGAATGATTAACTGAGGTGACATGATTATCTGATGATATTCTTGAAATGATTATCTTGAACAAGTTAGCAAGATTATTGATATGATCATCAAGATCAATAACTGAGTAATAAAATGAATTGAGTGATTAATGAGTTAACATGATCAACATGATTGAAATGAAAATGATGTTTGAGGATTGTTAACTAGTGAATTATGAATGAATGATATTGCCAGAAATTATACCATGGTGTTAGAAGTCTTACAGTTCTTTCGGTCTGATTGGCTCGGCATCTGCGCAGGTCACACGTGATGCGAAAGTCCAATGATACTAGTCCGATGATGATGATTTCAAATGAGACATGACTCGGAAGGTAGTATTCAAAACCACGCTCCGATACCAACTCGTAACACCCCATACTAGGCGGATATTACAAGGTCGTGGACCCCAGTGGGACCCACCAGGCGAGTGAAAATGAATGAAATACACAGGGTAAATGTAGTACCGAACCACATTACATCATCAATTACTCCGATGAGGAGTTTTATTACAACACACCCAAGGAAATGACCGAATACAAGTATATTTTATATGGAGATAAAATATACAACACTGAATGAACTCAAAATCCAAACGGAAATCTGCAGCGGAAATGAAATAAGGAAACACGGTGAATGAAAGGACTGGGGTCCACTACTAGTATCACTGGGACTCCTCACCGTCAACATGCTATTCCCGTGATTTTGCCTTGCCATGACCTGAAAACAAAATCCCCAAACGGGGTTAGTTACACAGAACAACAATCCTCAAGAGTTGAATAAACACAATCATATATATGCTGTATAAACCACAAGTTCGATCAAAAATGAGTCGGTTAGATTATAACCCAATCTTGTTGAAAACATATGCAATCAAACATGCTGTATGAATCAACTAACAGTACGGCTCAAAGGGTGGCGCCACACTACGCCCGGGATGGAAATGTGTCCGTGCACAAGCCACCAACGAGTATCGATCGAATACACGTGTGGTCTTGTACCTGTCGATCTCACGAAGCAATCGACTCGTGTGCACGATGTGAGGCCAACAACCAACACACGACTTAAATGTGCCCGACATGAAAATCCTACACATACCAACCGCACGCCAAGATGACCCTAATGCCACGAGATAACAAAGTGACATCGAAATCAATAATGACTCACCGAGATGAAATGATAGTGAAATGAATGACTCAATGAAATGATTGAACCGCTGCGTTCCTTGTGACTGAAGTGATTAATCGACAATGACAAGTATTGATACGGTTAATACAATTATGAATGAGTTATGATTATGAATGAACAATAACAAAAGGAATGAATATCCTTTTAACCGAGTAAGAATTAACTTACACAACACCGGTGACAGTTATCCTTCCACGAACAACGTCCTAATTGAGATATCGGTCGCTCGAACAACCTTGAATAACACAATTACGAACAATCCGTTCAACATACGAATCAAACACGAATATAACGAACTCAAAACGTCGATACGACTAAACCAAGTTCATTGGGGCATTATATCGAACACTTTGTGGCCAAACTTCGATTGTTTACAATCAAACTTCAATAATACCAACATCAAATCCCCGAGAAGTGTTTCAAACCAACAAAACATATTCAATACGATCAATAATCCAATATGAATATTCAAATTCGTGATTACAACAACGATTAATCGAAAACCCCCAAATCCAACTCAATATTCAAAGTGTTCTTGAATAATCCTTCAATAATCCAATGAATAATCAAACATATCCATAATCAAGCGTATATCACTTCATACAACATGATCTTAACATCCAAAACATCATATCTCAATACAAAATCGAAATCCAAGATGTTGAAGAAATTACCTCTTGAAGATCCAAGCACTTTGATACGAAGAACACGCGTTAGATCGACTATCCGGGCTTCATGATCGAAAAGAGATGAAGAAAAACCAAGTATTCAAGTGATAGATGAAGGAAAGTCTCCCCCTCAAGCCCTATCTCTCGGATATCGGTGGAAGAATGGGAAATATGGGTTGATTCTCACAAAAACCCGCAATTATAGTGCAGACTGCACTGTGTGCCGCGGCCCGGCCAAAGTGTGCCGCGGCACAGGGCCAAAACTGCCCCCAGTGATCGGCAGCGTGCCGCGGCCCGGACGAATGTGCCGCGGCAATGACTCGGCAGTGTGCCGCGGCCCTGTCGGCATGAGCCGCGACCCCCGGTACAGACGGGTTGGCCGAAAATTGAAAAATGTGTGTGTGTCGTGGCTCGGCCAAGTGTGCCGCGGCAGTGACTCGGCAGTGTGCCGGGGCCCTTCCGGCAGGAGCCGTGGCCCCCGGTATAGGCTGCTCGGCCAAAACTGGAAAATGTGAGTGACTTAGCTATTTCAACCATAACTCCCTCGTCCGGACTCCGATTGACTCACCGTTTGAATCATTGGAAAGCTAACTTGATGCTATATAATATTGAAAAGATTAAGAATTTTTGGAGTTTCTAAAAATTAATGGTGATTTTACAAAGTCGAACTCATACGTGGAAAGGTCGCTTAAGAACACGGAACTCAACAGAACGACACCGAGACGAACTCGGATAACAAAAAGTGTAGAATTAATCATACTCAGAATGACGAAACGGTAACAATAGAGTCACTAAGATGGACTTCCGCCAAAAAATAAAATTACCGGAAATCCAAATTGCGGATATTACATACTACCCTCCTTAAAAGAAGTTTCGTCCCGAAACTTAAAACAAGTAGGGAGAAACAATATCCCGCTAGAAAAACTCAACGAGATACACAATAACCGAAAATGTACCCAACAATAGCATGATTCGAACAAGAAGGAAATTTGAAATGGCATGAACTCCAATATCAACATCGATTAATGAAGTAATTATAACGATCAAGATAATATTCTCATCTCGATTCTCAAGCAAGGTTGAAACAATGAACGATATCAATACACGACTCAACATTAGTCCGAACGGTGAACACGAATGACTTAACATGAATGGTGAATGATTATTAATGAGTGAAAATCCACTGAGTGACAATTACTGAATGAAAAATGAATGAATTTACAAGCGGGTATTACATACACCCCCCCTTAAAAGAGTTTCGTCCCCGAAACTAAGGGTCAAACAACTCGGGATAACTCTCCCGCATACTTTCCTCGGCTTCCCAATCGTCTTTCTAATCGAGGATGCATGCCCTCAACATGTCTTCCAATGTCTGAATAGTCCTCTCTGATTGTCCGTCGGACTGAGGATGAAAAGTCAGGCTGAAATTAAGCCGAGTTCCCATGGCACGATGGTGATTTCCAAAAATGAGACACGAATCGTCCATCACGAACGGAAATGATACTTTTAGGAGTACCGTGCAGTCTCACTATCTCTTTGATGAACAGCTGGGCAAGTCTTTCGGGATCCCACGTATCCTTAATCTCAAGGAAATGAGCTGATTTAGTTAAACGGTCCACAATCACCCATATTGTATTCATGCCACGATGACTCGTCGGCAAACTCATGATGAAGTTCATTGCAATATCCTCCCATTTCCACTCCGGAATAGGGAGCGGTTTCAGCATACCTGCCGTTCGCTGATGTTCTATCTTGACTTTCTGACAGGTTAAGCATCTCGAAACAAATTCTGCGACTTCTCGCTTCATATTACTCCACTAGTAATTTTGTTTCAAGTCTTTATACATCTTGCTAGACCCCGGGTGAACGGAATAAGGGGTAGTATGAGCTTCTCTCAAAATTGAGTTTTTCAACTCGTCAAAAGCCGGTACACATAATCGATTCTTAAATCGCAAAAGTCCATCCTCGTGGATCACAAATCCAGGGCTTTCCCTTGAGCCACATCCTCACGGATGCGCAACAAAAATGGGTCCGAACCCTGATTCACCCTGACCGTCTCCTCGAGTGGCGATGAAATCTCTAACGTACAAAGTTGCCCTTGTACTCGCTGTAACCAGACCTCGATCTCGGGTCTCAGAAATTCCTGTTGAAGTTCCTTCGAATCGTTAATCGAGCAAGCATCTGCTCCTGAACGGACTTACGACTCAAGGCATCGGCGACAACGTTCGCCTTGCCCGGGTGGTAAACTATCTCGATATCATAATCTTTGATCAGTTCCAACCACCGCCTCTGCCGCATATTTAACTCCTTCTAGGTAAATATATACTTTAAACTCTTATGATCAGTGAATATCTGACAGGTAATGCCATAAAGATAATGACGCCAAATTTTCAATGCGAACACCACGGATGCTAACTCCAGGTCGTGGGTCGGATAATTAACCTCTTAAGGTCTCAATTGCCATGAAGCATCAGCAATAATTTTCCCGTTCTGCATGAGTGCACATCCGAGACCCTGTCCGGACGCATCACTATAAACCACAAATTCTTCCGTCCCTTGCGGTAAAGAAAGGACAGGTGCTGAAATTAACCGGTTCTTAAGTTCCTCAAAACTCTGCTGACACGCGTCGGACCACGTGTATTTCTTATCCTTCCTTAAAAGGTTCATCATGGGTTGAGCGGTTTTAGAAAATCCTTCCACAAACCGCGGATAATAACCGGCCAATCCGAGAAAGCTTCGGATTTCCTTAACATTCTTCGGAGATAACTAATCTTGGATAGCCTCCGTCTTCTGAGGATCAACACGCACTCCATCTGATGAAATTACATGCCCGAGAAAAGTCACTTCGGACGTCCAGGACTCACATTTGGAAAACTTTCCATAAAGTTGCTCTCGTCTTAACACGTCGAGAACCTGATGAAGATGAACCTCGTGTTCCTCTCGGTCACGAGAATAAATCAAAATATCATCGATGAAGACAACAACAAACTGATCCAAAAAGTCAATGAAAACCCGATTCATTAACTCCATGAATACCGTAGGAGCATTAGTTAGCCCGAACGGCATTACTATGAACTCATAATGACCATAGCGTGTACGAAACGCCGTCCTCCCGATATCCGACTCTCGAATCCGCAACTGATGATATCCAGATCTTAAGTCGATCTTGGAAAATACTGAAGCTCCCTGAAGTTGATCCAAAAGATCATCGATACGGGGTAAAGGATACTTATTCTTGATCGTCACCCGGTTCAATTCCCGATAATCAATACACAAATGAAATGAACCATCCTTTTTCTTGGCAAACAACACTTGTGCCCCACGGGGACGCACTCGATCGGATATAACCTTCTCAGTTAAATCCTCTAATTGATTCTTTAATTCCTGCATTTCGGTCGGGGCCATCCGGTACGGTGCCTTCGATAATGGGGACATACCAGGCTCCAACTCTATCGTGAATTCCATATCCCTCGGTGGAGGTAAAACAGGTAGCTCGTCTGGGAGTACATCGTCAAACGATAATAATGATACCAAAATGGTTGAACACCTCGATTGCCTGAGAATGGCCAATCGACGACAATGATACGATGAATGGATGAACACCTCGATTGCCTTAGAACGGCCAATCGATGACAATGATATAAGGAATGATTCAATACCTCGATTGCCTAAGAACGGCTAATTGGTGACAATAATATAATGAATGATTGAATATCTCGATTACCTATGAACGGCCAATCGATGACAATGATATAATGAATGATTGGACAACTCTGATTGAGTAATTATACTGCTACCATCATATTGATGATTCTTCCGGAACAACGGGGATCACCTCCCTGAAGCACACATTCGACCCCAACGACGGAAATGATAGTGACCAAACGTTTACGAACATTGAGGGGGTATCATGACGATCCATCCCACTAATACCCAATATACATCGTCCTTAAGTAAATCCACCACGATTTGGTCCATCAACCAATCTCGGTCATTTAAACTTAATTCAGTCAGTTCTTAACCTCATGATTTCCGGAAATTCTTCCATCATCAGATAGACCGATGGTATGAGGTCCACAAGCAATAGGACTATCTAAATTAAGTCTATTCAAACATGATTCGAAAATGAATGAATGCGGTGCACCAGTATCAAAAGGTACACACAGGTTGAGATAAAATTACGAGTATACCTGAGATCATTCGGGCCACCAGATCGTCGATCCTCTTCATAACATGAATCCGGGACTTGCCGGCCCCCGAGCCGGACGCTCCCGTCTGATAAATATGAGCTCCGCCTTTATTTGCTTCCATTGTCTTAAATGACGCTGACAGAGCAGTCTGATTATGAATCGCTGATTGCTTCGGGGCTTGAGATGCCGCCGGAGCCGACTTGGAGTCCTTTCGGCAAAAACGGGCCTTATGCCCAAAAATCCCACAATTATGGCACGTGATAGACGGTTTCAGACACTTAGTGCTGTAATGACCCGGCGCTCCACAGTTGAAACAGGTGATGGCCGAACTGGCCGCTCGGGACCGAGATCCCGCACGATTATGCACCGTAGGAGGTCGCCCAGAAACGATAGGGCCCACACGAGGCTTCTTGAAGGTTGATTGACCGCCTTCGGATTGATTACGCTTTGTTGATTTCTTGCTGACAGATGAAGGTTGTTGCTCAGCAATTTCCTTAGCAGCAGGCTCATACGGGAGAGTCCTCTCGATTAATTCGGCCAGAGTGGCGCAATGATGATTGAGCAATTGCATATGGGTCATCATGACCTGCATAAAAGTGAGTGGATCAACCCGAACATCTTCTGATCGAGCCGAATCCTGGGTACGATTTCCCGACAGCGAGTGATTATTTCCCGGGTTTCGGCCCGCACCGCGGCCTCTCCCCGTGCATCCTCGACTCTCTCCATCTTTGAAGTAGGAAGGTCGCATGATAATCATAGATCTCGTATGAGTACCGCATTATGATTTACGTCATGAAATGATGAAAATGAGCATATGCGCTCTAACACAGTGATTACATGAATGATTAACTGAGGTGACATGATTATCTGATGATATTCTTGAAATGATTATCTTGAACAAGTTAGCAAGATTAATGATATGATCATCAAGATCAATAACTGAGTAATAAAATGAATTGAGTGATTAATGAGTTAACATGATCAACATGATTGAAATGAAAATGATGTTTGAGGATTGTTAACTAGTGAATTATGAATGAATGATATTGCCAGAAATTATACCATGGTGTTAGAAGTCTTACAGTTCTTTCGGTCTGATTGGCTCGGCATCTGCGCAGGTCACACGTGACGCGAAAGTCCAATGATACTAGTCCGATGATGATGATTTCAAATGAGACATGACTCGGAAGGTAGTATTCAAAACCACGCTCCGATACCAACTCTGTAACACCCCATACTAGGCGGATATTACAGTGCCGTGGACCCCATTGGGACCCACCAAAGCAGTGAAAATGAATGAAATACACAGGGTAAATGTAGTACCGAACCACATTACATCATCAATTACTCCGATGAGGAGTTTTATTACAACACACCCAAGGAAATGACTGAATACAAGTATATTTTATATGGAGATAAAATATACAACACTGAATGAACTCAAAATCCAAACGGAAATCTGCAGCGGAAATGAAATAAGGAAACACGGTGAATGAAAGGACTAGGGTCCCCTACTAGTATCACTGGGACTCCTCACCGTCAACATGCTATTCCCGTGCTTTTGCCTTGCCATGACCTGAAAACAAAATCCCCAAACGGGGTTAGTTACACAGAACAACAATCCTCAAGAGTTGAATAAACACAATCATATATATGCTGTATAAACCACAAGTTCGATCAAAAATGAGTCGGTTAGATTATAACCCAATCTTGTTGAAAACATACGCAATCAAACATGCTGTATGAATCAACTAACAGTACGGCTCAAAGGGTGGCGCCACACTACGCCCGGGATGGAAATGTGTCCGTGCACAAGCCACCAACGAGTATCGATCGAATACACGTGTGGTCTTGTACCTAATCAGTCTCACGAAGCAATCGACTCGTGTGCACAGTCCAATGTGAGGCCAACAACCAACACACGACTTAAATGTGCCCGACATGAAAATCCTACACATACCAACCGGCACGCCAGTATGACCCTGAATGCAACGAGATAACAAAGTGACATATAAATCAATAATGACTCACCGATATGAAATGATAGTGAAATGAATGACATCTCAATGAAATAATTGAACTATGCGTTCCTTGTATCAAGTGATTAATCGACAATGACAAGTATTGATACGGTTAATACAATTATGAATGAGTTATGATTATGAATGAACAACAACAAAAGGAATGAATATCCTTTTAACCGAGTAAGAATTAACTTACACAACACCGGTGACAGTTATCCTTCCACGAACAACGTCCTAATTGAGATATCGGTCGCTCGAACAACCTTGGATAACACAATTACGAACAATCCGTTCAACATACGAATCAAACACGAATATAACGAACTCAAAACGTCGATACGACTAAACCAAGTTCATTGGGGCATTATATCGAACACTTTGTGGCCAAACTTCGATTGTTTACAATCAAACTTCAATAATACCAACATCAAATCCCCAAGAAGTGTTTCAAACCAATAAAACATCTTCAATACGATCAATAATCCAATATGAATATTCAAATTCGTGATTACAACAATGATTAATCGAAAACCCCCAAATCGAACTCAATATTCAAAGTGTTCTTGAATAATCCTTCAATAATCCAATGAATAATCAAACATATCCATAATCATGCGTATATCACTTCATACAACATGATCTTAACATCCAAAACATCATATCTCACTACAAAATCGAAATCCAAGATGTTGAAGAAATTACCTCTTGAAGATCCAAGCACTTTGATCCGAAGAACACGCGTTAGATCGACTATACGGGCTTCATGATCGAAAATAGATGAAGAAAAACCAAGTATTCAAGTGATAGATGAAGGAAAGTCTCCCACTCAAGCCCTATCTCTCGGATATCGGTGGAAGAATGGGAAAAATGGGTTGATTCTCACAAAAACCAGCAATTATAGTGCAGACTGCACTGTGTGCCGCGGCCCGGCCGAAGTGTGCCGCGGCATAGGGCCAAATCGCCAGTGATCGGCGTACGCGGCTGCGGACGAATGTGCCGCGCCACTGTCGGCATGTGCGACCCCGTCTGATGCAGGTTGGCCGAAAATTGAAAAATGTGTGTGTGCCGTGGCTCGGCCAAGTGTGCCGCGGCAGTGACTCGGCAGTGTGCCGGGGCCCTTCCGGCAGGAGCCGTGGCCCCCGGTATAGGCTGCTCGGCCAAAACTAGAAAATGTGAGTGACTTAGCCATTTCGACCATAACTCCCTCGTCCGGACTCCGATTGACTCACCGTTTGAACCATTGGAAAGATAACTTGATGCTCTATAATATTGAAAAGATTCAGAATTTTTGGAGTTTCTAAAAATTAATGGTGATTTTACAAAGTCGAACTCATACGTGGAGAGGTCGCTTAAGAACACGGAACTCAACAGAACGACACCGAGACGAACTCGGATGACAAAAAGTTTAGAATTAATCATCCTCGGAATGACGAAACAGTAACAATAGAGTCACTAAGATGGACTCCCGCCAAAAAAATAAAATTACCGGAAATCCAAATTGCGGATATTACATACTACCCTCCTTAAAAGAAGTTTCGTCCCGAAACTTAAAACAAGTAGGGAGAAACAATATCCCTCTAGAAAAACTCAACGAGATACACAAAAACCGCAAATGTACCTAACAATAGCATGATTCGAACAAGAAGGAAATTTGAAATGGCATGAACTCCAATATCAACATCGATTAATGAAGTAATTATAATGATCAAGATAATATTCTCATCTCGATTCTCAAGCAAGGTTGAAACAATGAACGATATCAATACACGACTCAACATTAGTCCGAACGATGAACACGAATGAATTAACATGAATGGTGAATGATTATTAATGAGTGAAAATCCACTGAGTGACAATTACTGAATGAAAAATGAATGAATTTACAAGCGGGTATTACATACACCCCCCCTTAAAAGAGTTTCGTCCCCGAAACTAAGGGTCAAACAACTCGGGATAACTCTCCCGCATACTATCCTCGGCTTCCCAATCGTCTTTCTAATCGAGGATGCATGCCCTCAACATGTCTTCCAATGTCTGAATAGTCCTCTCTGATTGTCCGTCGGACTGGGGATGAAAAGCTGTGCTGAAATTAAGCTGAGTTCCCATGGCACGATGAACTGATTTCCAAAAATGAGACACGAATCGTCCATCACGAACGGAAATGATACTTTTAGGAGTACCGTGCAGTCTCACTATCTCTTTGATGAACAGCTGGGCAAGTCTTTCGGGATCCCACGTATCCTTAATCTCAAGGAAATGAGCTGATTTAGTTAAATGGTCCACAATCACCCATATTGTATTCATGCCACGACGACTCGTCGGCAAACTCATGATGAAGTTCATTGCAATATCCTCCCATTTCCACTCCGGAATAGGGAGCGGTTTAACATACACGCCGGCCGATGTTCTATCTTGACTTGCCGATGTGAGTTAAGCATCTCGAAACAAATTCTGCGACTTCTCGCTTCATATTACTCCACTAGTAATTTTGTTTCAAATCTTTATACATCTTGCTAGACCCCGGGTGAACGGAATAAGGGGTAGTATGAGCTTCTCTCAAAATCGAGTTTTTCAACTCGTCAAAAGCCGGTACACATAATCGATTCTTAAATCGCAAAAGTCCATCCTCTTGGATCACAAATCCAGGGCTTTCCCTTGAGCCACATCCTCACGGATGCGCAACAAAAATGGGTCCGAATCCTGATTCACCCTGATCGTCTCCTCGAGTGGCGATGAAATCTCTAACGTACAAAGTTGCCCTTGTACTCGCTGTAACTGACCTCGATCTCGGGTCTCGAAAATTCTGTTGAAGTTCCTTCGAATCGTTAATCGAGCAAGCATCCGCTCCCGAACGGACTTACGACTCAAGGCATCGGCGACAACGTTCGCCTTGCCGAGGTGGTAAAGTATCTCGATATCATAATCTTTGATCGATTCCAACCACCGCCTCGCATATTTAACTCCTTCGAGTAAATATATACTTTAAACTCTTATGATCGGTGAATATCGGCGGTAATGCCATAAAGATAATGACGCCAAATTTTCAATGCGAACACCACGGATGCTAACTCCAGGTCGTGGGTCGGATAATTAACCTCTTAAGGTCTCAATTGCCATGAAGCATCAGCAATAATTTTCCCGTTCTGCATGAGTGCACATCCGAGACCCTGTCCGGACGCATCACTATAAACCACAAATTCTTCCGTCCCTTGCGGTAAAGAAAGGACAGGTGCTGAAATTACCCGGATCTTAAGTTCCTCAAAACTCTGCTGACACGCGTCGGACCATGTGTATTTCTTATCCTTCCTTAAAAGGTTCATCATGGGTTGAGCGGTTTTAGAAAATCCTTCCACAAACCGCGGATAATAACCGGCCAATCCGAGAAAGCTTCGGATTTCTTTAACATTCTTCGGAGATAACTAATCTTGGATAGCCTCCGTCTTCTGAGGATCAACACGCACTCCATCTGATGAAATTACATGCCCGAGAAAAGTCACTTTGGACGTCCAGGACTCACATTTGGAAAACTTTCCATGAAGTTGCTCTCGTATTAACACATCGAGAACCTGATGAAGATGAACCTCGTGTTCCTCTCGGTCACGAGAATAAATCAAAATGTCATCGATGAAGACAACAACAAACTGGTCTAAAAATTCGATGAAACCCCGATTCATTAACTCCATGAATACCGTAGGAGCATTAGTTAGCCCGAACGGCATTACTACGAACTCAAAATGACCATAGCGTGTACGAAACGCCGTCCTCCCGATATCCGACTCTCGAATCCGCAACTGATGATATCCAGATCTTAAGTTGATCTTGGAAAATACTGAAGCTCCCTGAAGTTGATCCAAAAGATCATCGATACGGGGTAAAGGATACTTATTCTTGATCGTCACCCGGTTCAATTCCCGATAATCAATACACAAATGAAATGAACCATCCTTTTTCTTGGCAAACAACACTTGTGCTCCCCACGGGGACGCACTCGATCGGATATAACCTTCTCGGTTAAATCCTCTAATTAATTCTTTAATTCCTGCATTTCGGTCGGGGCCATCCGGTACGGTGCCTTCGATAATGGGGACATACCAGGCTCCAACTCTATCGTGAATTCCATATCCCTCGGTGGAGGTAAAATAGGTAGCTCGTCTGGGAGTACATCGTCAAACGATAATAATGATACCAAAATGGTTGAACACCTCGATTGCCTGAGAATGGCCAATCGGCGACAACGATATGATGAATGGATGAACACCTCGATTGCCTTAGAACGGCCAATCGATGACAATGATATAAGGAATGATTGAATACCTCGATTGCCTAAGAACGGCTAATTGGTGACAATGATATAATGAATGATTGAATATCTCGATTACCTATGAACGGCCAATCGATGACAATGATATAATGAATGATTGGACAACTCTGATTGAGTAATTATACTGCTACCATCATATTAATGATTCTTCCGGAACAACGGGGATCACCTCCCTGAAGCACACATTCGACCCCAACGACGGAAATGATAGTGACCAAACGTTTACGAACATTGAGGGGGTATCATGACGATCCATCCCACTAATACCCAATATACATCGTCCTTAAGTAAATCCACCACGATTTGGTCCATCAACCAATCTCGGTCATTTAAACTTAATTCAGTCAGTTCTTAACCTCATGATTTCCAGAAATTCTTCCATCATCAGATAGACCGATGGTATGAGGTCCACAAGCAATAGGACTATCTAAATTAAGTCTATTCAAACATGATTCGAAAATGAATGAATGCGGTGCACCAGTATCAAAAGGTACACACAGGTTGAGATAAAATTACGAGTATACCTGAGATCATTCGGGCCACCGGATCGTCGATCCTCTTCATAACATGAATCCGGGACTTGCGGCCCCGACAGACGCTCCGTCGATAAATAAGAGCTCCGCCTTTATTTGCTTCCATTGTCTTAAACAGCGCTGATAGCGATCGATTACGAATCGCTGATTGCTTGGGCTTGTGATGCCGCCGGAGCAGACTTGGAGTCCTTTCGGCAAATACGGGCCTTATGCCCAAAAATCCCACAATTATGGCACGTGATAGACGGTTTCAGACTCTTAGTGCTGTAATGACCCGGCACTCCACAGTTGAAACAGTGATGGCCGGCGCGCCGGGGCGAGATCCCGCACGATTATGCGCCGTAGGAGGTCGCTCGAAAAGCGATAGGGCCCACGAGGCTTCTTGAAGGTTGGTGACCGCCTTGGATTGATTACGCCGTTGATTTCTTGCTTGTGAGATGAAGGTTGTTGCTCAGCAATTTCCTTAGCAGCAGGCTCATACGGGAGAGTTCTCTCGATTAATTCGGCCAGAGTGGCGCAATGATGATTGAGCAATTGCATATGGGTCATCATGACCTGCATAAAAGTGAGTGGATCAACCCGAACATCTTCTGATCGAGCCGAGTCCTGGGTATGATTTCTCGACAGCGAGTGATTATTTCCCGAGTTTCGGCCCGCACCGCGGCCTCTCCCCGTGCATCCCCTGACAGCTCTCTCCATACTGAAGTAGGAAGGTCGCATGATAATCATAGATCTCGTATGAGTACCGCATTATGATTTACGTCATGAAATGATGTTAACATGATCAACATGATTGAAATGAAAATGATGTTTGAGGATTGTTAACTAGTGAATTATGAATGAATGATTATTGCCAGAAATTATACCATGGCGTTAGAAGTCTTACAGTTCTTTCGGTCTGATTGGCTCGGCATCTGCGCAGGTCACACGTGACGCGAAAGTCCAATGATACTAGTCCGATGATGATGATTTCAAATGAGACATGACTCGGAAGGTAGTATTCAAAACCACGCTCCGATACCAACTCTGTAACACCCCAAACTAGGCGGATATTACAGTGCCGTGGACCCCCGACTGGGACCCACCAGGCGAGTGAAAATGAATGAAATACACAGGGTAAATGTAGTACCGAACCACATTACATCATCAATTACTCCGATGAGGAGTTTTATTACAACACACCCAAGGAAATGACTGAATACAAGTATATTTTATATGGAGATAAAATATACAACACTGAATGAACTCAAAATCCAAACGGAAATCTGCAGCGGAAATGAAATAAGGAAACACGGTGAATGAAAGGACTAGGGTCCCCTACTAGTATCACTGGGACTCCTCACCGTCAACATGCTATTCCCGTGCTTTTGCCTTGCCATGACCTGAAAACAAAATCCCCAAACGGGGTTAGTTACACAGAACAACAATCCTCAAGAGTTGAATAAACACAATCATATATATGCTGTATAAACCACAAGTTCGATCAAAAATGAGTCGGTTAGATTATAACCCAATCTTGTTGAAAACATACGCAATCAAACATGCTGTATGAATCAACTAACAGTACGGCTCAAAGGGTGGCGCCACACTACGCCCGGGATGGAAATGTGTCCGTGCACAAGCCACCAACGAGTATCGATCGAATACACGTGTGGTCTTGTACCTAATCAGTCTCACGAAGCAATCGACTCATGTGCACAGTCCGATGTGAGGCCAACAACCAACACACGACTTAAATGTGCCCGACATGAAAATCCTACACATACCAACCGGCACGCCAGTATGACCCGGAATGCCACGAGATAACAAAGTGACATCGAAATCAATAATGACTCACCGAGATGAAATGATAGTGAAATGAATGACAGCTCAATGAAATGATTCGAACTGTCGTTCCTTGTGACTGAAGTGATTAATCGACAATGACAAGTATTGATACGATTAATACAATTATGAATGAGTTATGGTTATGAATGAACAACAACAAAAGGAATGAATATGCTTTTAACCGAGTAAGAATTAACTTACACAACACCGGTGACAATTATCCTTCCACAAACAACGTCCTAATTGAGATATCGGTCGCTCGAACAACCTTGAATAACACAATTACCAACAATCCGTTCAACATACGAATCAAACACGAATATAACGAACTCAAAACGTCGATACGACTAAACCAAGTTCATTGGGGCATTATATCGAACACTTTGTGGCCAAACTTCGATTGTTTACAATCAAACTTCAATGATACCAACATCAAATCCACAAGAAGTGTTTCAAACCAACAAAACATCTTCAATACGATCAATAATACAATATGAATATTCAAATTCGTGATTACAACAATGATTAATCGAAAACCCCCAAATCCAACTCAATATTCAAAGTGTTCTTGAATAATCCTTCAATAATCCAATGAATAGTCAAACATATCCATAATCATGCGTATATCACTTCATACAACATGATCTTAACATCCAAAACATCATATCTCAATACAAAATCGAAATCCTATATGTTGAAGAAATTACCTCTTGAAGATCCAAGCACTTTGATCCGAAGAACACGCGTTAGATCGACTATTTGGGCTTCACGATCGAAAGGAGATGAAGAAAAACCAAGTATTCAAGTGATAGATGAAGGAAAGTCTCCCCCTCAAGCCCTCTCTCTCGGATATAGGTGGAAGAATAGGAAAAATGGGTTGATTCTCACAAAAACCCGCAATTATAGTGCGGCACCTTTGTGTGCTTGGCCGGCCGAAGTGTGCCGCGGCACGGGGACAAAATCGCCCCGGTGATCGGCGTGCCGCGGCCGGGACGAATGTGCCGCGGCGATGACTCGGCGATGTCTGCAGCCTGTCGGCATGAGCGCGGCCCCGTCGATGCAGGTTGGCCGAAAATTGAAAAATGTGTGTGTGCTGCGGCTCGGCTAAGTGTGCCGCGGCAGTGACTCGGCAGTGTGCCGCGGCCCTTCCGGCCGGAGCCGCGGCCCCCGGTACAGGCTGCTCGGCCAAAACTGGAAAATGTGAGTGACTTAGCTATTTCGACCATAAATCCCTCGTCCGGACTCTGATTGACTCTCCGTTTGAACCATTGGAAATATAACTTGATGCTATATAATATTTCAAAGATTCAGAATTTTTGGAGTTTCCAAAAATTAATGGTGATTTTACAAAGTCGAACTCAGACGTGGAAAAGTCGCTTAAGAACACGGAACTCAACAGAACGACACCGAGACGAACTCGGATGACAAAAAGTGTAGAATTAATCATCCTCGGAATGATGAAAAGGTAACAATAGAATCACTAAGATGGACTTCCGCCAAAAAATAAAATTACCAGAAATCCAAATTGCGGATATTACACCATGCGCCTCTCTCTACATGTAAAGGCTCTAGACCATCCATATACGCACCAAGTCCACTATATCAGTCTCTTCTTACAGGAATAAAAATGGCCAGAAGTTGTCCCATTGTGTCTCATATTTTCTTCGCTGACGATTCATTATTTTTTCTTAAGGCTAATGTTGCAGAGTGTGATTGCTTGCTTGATATTCCCAATCGTTATTGTGTTGCGTCTAGGCAAACCATAAACTTCTCAAAATCAGAAGCCATGTTTTCTCTAAATACGCCTATGGATGTTAAACTGTTCTTTTCCAATCGACTTGGCGTGAAGCTAATGGACCCCGGAGCACGTTATCATGGCCTTCCAGTAGTACATGGACGAAATAAACAGGAACTTTTCTCTTTCATTTTGGAAAAAGTCTTGAAAAAAATGCAAGGGTGGAAACAAAAATTGCTCTCACAAGTCGGGCGTGAGGTAATGGTCAAGTTTATGATCCAAGCTATACCTTCATATGCAGTGCAATGCTATATGTTACCGAAGGGTTTTCTTGATAAACTCCTGGTCCACATTAAGTGATTCTTTTGGAGTGGCGATTCGTACGAGCAACACATTCATTGGTTAAGTTGGGACCGTATTTCTCACACTAAAGATCATGGTGGCCTTGGTTTTCGAGATCTTTATTGTTTCAACTTAGCCCTCCTAGCTAAGTAAGGATGGCGTCTACTAGTGAATCCCGGTTCTTTTTGGGCTCGTGTGTTAAAAGGTATCTATTTTACTCATTCGAGCTTTCTTACAGCTTCTAAGGGTTCACACCCTTCATGGTTATGGCAGAGCTTACTTCAAGGAAGAGATCTCCTCCTTCATGGAGTTAGGTGGCAAGTGGGAACGGGGTCGAATATCTCATTTTGGACCCAGAAATGGATTCCTTATTCTGAAGATTTTTATGTTCGTTATGATGCTAAAACAATAAAATACGCAGACAATATATAGTGGTCTCAGAGGTCGGGTAATCCTCTACTAATCCACTTTAGTCCAAACCAGTTGGAGATGTATCCACTATACTTTTCAACCAGTGATAAATATTACAGTGATTCTACAACTTAGCTACAACAACGTCCAACTAGTGGAAATCCTGTCGTTGCAACTCCTTTCTAACTGCCAAGCACCACTCGATTTCCAAATCCTTGGATGCCTATCAGTTGTGCAACTTCAACCAGTGAAGTACCCCGTACTCAGGTTTTAAGGCAAGAGTGTTTTGTCTTCTCCAACTAAGAGTTTTCTTCGTATGTGAATTATGAATGCTGCTCTTCACAATGCTATAGATTTCTTGATCGCTTGATTGCTTTAATTGCTTGAGAGGATAGTTCGCATCGTACTTTGCTCTTTAAAATCTTCAGATACTTATAACTTGTCAATCCTTAGAGCTTTTCTTCATAGCCGTTGTAAATCTGTAACAAATCCATTCGTTGGAGAAGTACACTTCTTTGTTTTTATTTACGAGCGTTGCAGAAATTTGGATTCCCTTATTTTAATCTATTTCCGACCGTTGTTAAGACCTTCACGTTGAAGCACCGAATCTTTTGATTTTAATATGTTTAAAGTCTTCAGATGTGGGTCTTGATGAATTATTTAATTCATATCCTTCCGGGAATCTCTCCAATCTGTCCCTTATCGCCCGCATGTGACTCTCCGTAATTATTGACTTTTCAATGCATGCTGACGCGAATAGGTTTACTTGTATGATTACATAGACATAACTTATCTGATCTCTTTAAGTCAATCTGTCTGATGTGCAGGCAAACTTCTATGTCGTCGGACTTATCTGAGGATGACTTCTCTGATGTCCTGACGAGACTTCTCTGATCTGACGATTTCTCTGAAGTCTTCTGACCTGATGAACTTGACAGATCTTGATGGTCAAACTTCAGATGACTTGGGCTCCGTCTGATCACTTGGTGATCTGGTCAAACTTTTCTGATAAAATTGTTGACCAGTACTTCTCTGATTTTCACTTGACTGTGACTCGGCTTTCTGCAGTGTTTGGTCAAACTTCTCTAATGTTGCTTGTCTGACCGAAACTTCTCTAATGTACTTATCTGCACTTTGTACTTAGCTGATTTTAAGCCTAACTTAAATGGCCTATACAAGATACTCATTTGGTTCTTCTTTACATTTTGCCAAGTATCTAATTTAACATAATTTGGCCTATGGAAGATACTCATTTGGTTCTTCCTTACATTTGCCAAGTAATAAGCATACATTTGAATAAGCAAGTACAATGATGACATCATCAAAATCTAACAAGTATTCCTAACAAATTCCCCCTATTTTGATGATGGCAAAACTTTAAGCAAATTATTCAAATGAAGAACAGGTCTGCACATAATCAAGTGCAAGACACAAACTAAAATCAGTCTTGTTTTGAGACAACTAGAAGTTATCATTCAAATGACTGTTATATAATTTTCTGAGTTGATTACAAATACATATCTTTTGAATGATCAAACAAACACAGAAGATTACAAGTACTTCTAAAAATTACATGAAAAATACAAGTACAATAAAATGTCATATCTTCCACTGCCTCTCCGGACAGTTTGCTTAGGAGGCCTATATAACTTAGCTCCAATTGGCCTCTTATAGATAGGTTCAAGTCCGTACTTCCTTTTTAGGATCTGGGAGGCAATGTTCTGCTCGTCTGTGGTTGAGAAGCTATTCTTGTCGCATAGTGCTCTGATTTCTTCCTGCAAAGCTAGCTCATCCAGTTCATCGTCCAATCGAGTAGGCGGCTCTTCTGCTCTGAATGGAGGGATCATAGGGTAAGCATCCTAGTTGGCTGCACATTTTAGTTGGATCTTCCAAAGGGTTAGCCATCTGGTGTTCATATAATTGATGAAAATCTGTTGGGGGGAGCTTTCTTTGTCTTGGAGTATCTCCAAGAGATAGTACTTCTTTGTGAATTCCTTCTTGGCATCCATCCAAACAGTCATAAACTCTGTAGGTAAGAACTCTTCAATGTACCACAGTTGTTTGCCTTCCCATTCGAATCTACGCTTTTCTCCTTGCCTAGTTCTTGTTTTCTTCAGGGCACGCTGGTCTTCAGATTGATTCAGGGTAGCATCTTCCTTCCTCTTTAAGCTTGATGTCCCGGCTTCAAGAGAGGGGATATCTTGCCTTTTCTTAGATATGAGTTCCTGATTAGCTGCCTCAGCTTGATTCTGACTTGTTACTTCCTTCACTTCCCTCTGCTTACTTCCTTCCCCCTTTTTGCCAGCATTAACTAGTTGCTGCTCAACTCTTACCATCAGTCTGACATGCCAAGAGGCATCCTGGAGTTTGTGGGAGGAGGAGGTACACCTCTCTATAGTAAGGTGTCTAGCTTGGTGTTTAGGGTGTGAACCATCTGCAGGTCAGGTTTGATTTCTGTGGCAAGCAACTCCCTAACAGTCTCCTTGACAATTCTTCTGATCAGGTCAACCACTGCAGGTGAGATGGGTGTTGCCTGAGGGGAATGCTCACCTGAGCTTTCTTCGCTTGCAGGTAGGTTTGCAGTTGACCTACCTGTCTGCAGACTCCTGTCTGTAGGTGACTGATCAGATGGGGTTTGGTCTGGTGTCCCCAATCTGTCTTCTTCTTCATCTGAGCTGGGGTTTTGGGCAGGTGCCCCAGACTCATCTTGTCTAACTTCATCCTTGTCTTATTTTTCTTCTGCCTCCTTTTCTTCTTCCTTCTCTTCTTGCTCCTTTTCTTCTTCCTTCCCTTCCTCTTAATCATGCTTGTTTTCCTCATCATCATCCTCATCATCTTTTTCTTTTTCTTCTTGGTCAACTTCTTCTCCTTCTTCTTCTTCTTCTACTAACTCTTCTGTCTTCTCTTGCTCTTCTTCACTAGATTGTTTTTTAACTATAATATTTTCTTACTTTTCTTTTTCTTCTTCCTCCTGTATCACTTCTTCTCCTTTTTATTCAACTATAATTTTTTCTTCTTTCTCTTTCTTCTCAGATACTTCTTTTTCTACTTCTTCAATTCTTTTGCTCTTCTTTCCACTCCCACTACCATCACCAGGAGCAGTGGCAGCCAGGACACTTTCCATTACAAGAAAAACACATTTGTCCATATTTGTTTTGAAATTGGACAAAAACCAATTTGTTTTGAGCATTAAAAAGATGTCAGTGTCATGACAGAAATTCATGAGAAGTTGCTCTATATCCTGGGGAAGATTCCAGCTACTGTTTTCTACAAGAGTTTGTAATTGTGAGAATGGAAGTGATTCAAAGTATTTCCATTCATCGAAGACATTAATGAAAGACACTTGAAGGGCTTTTTATTTTACCTCTTGGAGCTGTTCCACAATTAGCCCCAAAGGATTGGTGTCAAGCAAGTTTAGAGAATATCCTGCCTCAGGAATGTTGATCACAAGATCATCTTCCTCTTCCTCAGTTATGTCTGGTAGGGTGAGTAGAGGAACCACTTCAGCAACAAGATTTTATTGGACATGGATAGGGACTGGTGAAGGGATGATCTTCATCTGATCTGCAGGGGTAGGTTCAGGTGCAGATAGGTGATCTGGATGCTCTTCCTCCTAAAAAATTAGACACCTGGGCCTCTTGGGGGAGGGTTCAGGTGAAGATTGGATCAAAGATGGCTCTCCCGGGGCTGGTCCCGTTCTCTTGAAACGTAGAGCTAGTAGAGTGTTGTCTGAGTCTGAATCAGACTGATCTGCAGGTAACTCACGGGCTACATCTTGGTCTCCATCAGACTCGTCTGAGCTTGAGGGATATCTGTAGGGTGTAGGTTTAATAGGCATTTCTTCCAGTATTTTGGTTGCTTTCCTTACACTGCCCAATCTTCTCAAAGTTTCTTGGTCTAGATGACCAAGTCTTTTGTTGATGTGGAAGGGATCTGCATTTCCCTTCGCAAGGCCTAAATGCTCCAGAATCCAACTGACCTGTGTCCCAAAGGCCAATTTGGTCTTAAACCTCTTCTCATCAGCTAGCCATTGGACTTTATTCACTTCACGAACCAATTGTTTGTAGATGTAGTCTACCCAGTCAATTGGCTCAGACTGAATTAGGGATCCCATAACCGTAAATTTGGCTGATGACAGCTGATCATAGCTGCCATCCATACCCATCACTATCTTGTTGGTAATAGCCAATGGACAGCGATATTCCTTCCGCAGCTCACTTCTCTTGGCAGTTAACTTCAATTTTGACGGCTGGTCAACAGCCTTGATCTTCAGCCAGATGTCGGCTGCGTTCTGCTTCAATGCCTCTATGGCCACACCTTGAGATTTCATTCTGAAAGCCTCTCCAACTGTATGCGGAGTAATTGTTACTGCTTCTCCGAAAACCAAGCTCTTGATGCCCGATTCCAGCACTTCAGCCTCCTTGAAAAACGCGATAACCGCCTCCTTGAAGAGAGATTTAGGGCTGATGCTCAGGAATGGGTAAATCCCATTCATCTTCATGGATCTAATAATGTCATACGCGTCGTTGCCCAGATTTGATTCTATCAGCCCCTCGAAATCGACCACCAGGCTAAAAATAATCTGGTCCTTCACAGCCTTCAGATTCACTCCGTCGAAGTATGATTCCATTTCTGTACAAGAAATTTGTTTCTGAGTGTATTGAAAGTTCGAAAGTTTTTCTGCTTTTGAAAATTTTGGTTTGAGTGCTTTGAAGAAGGTAAAGTTATGAAATGATTTTCCCATCTTTAAATGGAAAAGTGAAGAGATGTTGGAATTAATATTCATTTATTTAAGCGGTGGTCCACCTTTTGAGATTTTAAAATTTAAATTAAATTAATTGGTGGGCCAGCTTTTGAAATTTTAAAAAGTGACGGTTGGATTTAATTGGTCATTGTGGAGGTCGTGTGAACGTGTAGTTGCCACGTGTAGATAAATAATAATTTAATATTCAAGAGTCGGTCAGGGATAGAGAACTTATCTGGTTGACCGTTTGACTTGTTTGACTGATCTGCATCAGGTGAGTTGTGTGGCATGTAGTCTCGATCAGCTAGGTTTCTTCGTCTGGCCTTCGTCTTCTTGTCTGATCTGCTCAGCTAGCTTTCTCGTCTGTACTAGATTCCCAATCTATTAATCCAAGTTCCATGCTCAGCTCCAAAAATCTTTCTTCTGGTAAAGGTTTGGTGAATATGTCAGCAATCTGGTATTCTGTGCTGACTCATTCTACTCTGACTCTCTTGTTAAGCACATGGTCTCTTATGAAATGATGTTTAACATCAATGTGCTTCGTCCTTGATTGCAATACTGGATTGTTGGTTATAGCGATCGCACTGTTGTTATCACACCATATTGGGACTTCATTTGCAATGATGTTGTAGTCCCTAACCTGTTGTCTGATCCATAGAATCTGAGCACAACAGCTACCTACAGCTAGGTATTATGACTCTGTTGTTGGTATAGAGTTAGATACCTGCTTCTTGCTAAACTAGGATGTCAGTCTAATTCCTAGGAATTGGCACGTTCCACTATTGCTCTTCCTATTAATTTTGCACCCTGTGAAATATGCATCTGAGTATCCTGCCCATGGCGGAAGTGTATCTTGTATTTGTGAATGTGTGTGTGAGTCTGTGAAATCCTTGTGTCTATGATTTACTCATGTATATTGTGTTTGTGTTTTATCTGTATAGTGTTTTTGAGCTGAGCGAGCGGATAAATTATCTTCAACTTCTGCAAATTTGTATTCGTGTTTAGTTTATCAGTTTGCTACCAACCAATTGTCAGTGCAATATGCTTATTTTTGTTAAAGATTTTCTTGGTTCTGTTGTTCATATTGAAGTTCATTTTTTTGGTTGAAATTACTCGATTGTGAAGCTTTAGGCTTGAGTGCTTAAGTATAGATAATCATATACATGTATATGTTATATATACATATATAACATAAGAGTGGATAGACATTCTTGTGCCGTTCTTTTTTACTGTGTAATATGCGGCTTGGTTTTGCAGATTATGATGTGGCATTGCCATTTCAAATGCTGATCAGTTTTCTTAGTTTCTTAGGTTTTATCATTGACTGTAGAATTAAGGTATTTGATTATCCTCTTAGATGCATCATGGTGAGACTGATTTGGCTTGGATAGAAATCTAGCACATACTCCCACGGCATAATATATGTCTGGTTTGCTTGCAGTTAGATAAAGGAGTGATCCAATAAGTCCTCTGTAGTGGGTTGGATCCACTGATATGCCTCCTTCATCTGCAACTAGATGTGTGCTTGTGCTCATAGGGATTCTTGATGGTTTGGCTAATTCCATTCCAAACCTCTTGATTAAATCTCTGGTATATTTGGCTTGAGTGATGAAAATTCCATTTTCCATCTGTTTGACTTGCAAACCTAGGAAGAAATTTAGCTTTCCCATCATGCTCATCTCAAATTCTCCTTGCATGAGATTTGAGAATTTCTTACATAGCTCCGGGTTGGTTAAGCCAAATATGATATCATACACATATATTTGCACTAATAATATGTGGCCTTCATGCTCCACTCTGAATAGAGTCTTGTTTACTTTTCCTTTGCTGAAACCATTCTTCTATAGAAACACAGAGAGTGTTTCATACCATGCTCTCGGTGCCTGCTTAAGTCCATATAGAGCTTTTAGAAGCTTGAAGACTTTGTCTCCTTTGAAAAATCCAGGGGGTTGCTCCACATAGACTTTTTCTTCTAGAATTCCATTTAGAAAGGCACTTTTCACATCCATTTGGCAGACTTCAAAATCCTTGAATGCAGTATATGCAAGGAATAGTCGGATGGGTTCTAATCTTGCAACATGTGCATAGGTTTCATGAAAATCTATTCCTTCACATTGTGCATAGCCTTTAGCAACAAGTTTGGCTTTATTCCTAACAACAGCTCCATCTTCATCGCATTTGTTCTTGTACACCCATTTGGTGCCAATAACCTTCTTGTGATCTGGTCTGTCTGTTAATTCCCAAACATTGTTCCTTTCTATTTGGTCGAGCTCTTCTTTCATTGCATTGATCCATGAGTATTCTTCCAAGGCTTGTTCTGTAATCTTGGGTTCTATTTGAGCTGTAAAGCATGAAAACATTGCCATTCCTGCTGGTAGAGTGGACTGTCTGGTCTTGACTCCATCAGTTAGGTTTCCAATGATTTGTTGAATGGGGTGATCTCTAAGCCATTTGGGGATTTCTTCTTCGTCTTCAGGGTTTGATCCGCCTGTAGAGTTGCTTTGGTGGACTTCTTCTCTTTCTGCATCAACTTGGTTCTGACTTCCTTGGTCTGCAACTGGATCAGCTACGGTCTTGTCATCTGCAGGTGGCATCCTGTCTGATCTGCAGATGCGTCTTTATCAGCTACATATGGGTCTTCATCAGCAGCAACTGGATCAGGTAGGTGTTGAGGTCCTATCTGATCTGCAGTTGGGTCTTCAGGCTGATATGCAGATGAGTCTATCATTCCTGTATCATGGATGATGACTTCTTCTAGGGTTGCAGATTTGAGTTTATTCTCAATCAATTACACCTGTTTCTTATACTCAACAGTAGATTCATCAAATACCACATGAGGTGTTTCCTTTACAACTAAGGTTCTTTTGTTAAAAACTCTATATGCCTTGCTTCTTTGTGAATATCCCATAAAGAGACCATCATCAGTTTTAGCATCAAAGGCATTTAGTTGGGTTTTACCATTATTGTGGATGAAACACTTACAACCAAAAATATAAAAATATGCAACAGTTGGTGTTCTGCCATTCCAAAACTCATAGGGAGTTCTGCCATGTCTCCCTACAATCATACTCCTGTTCTGAGTGTGACATGCTGTGTTGACAGCTTCAGCCCAGAACCTCTTGGGCAGGTCTGCTTCTGCAATCATGGACTAGGTGCTTCCTTCAAGGTTCTGTTTCTTCTTTCGGCAACACCATTCTACTGTGGAATCTTGGATGCAGAGAGCTCGTGATGGATACCATTCTGATCACTGTACTCAGTGATTGCTCTGTTGAGAAATTCTCCTCCTCTATCTGATCTGATCTTGATGATTGAGAGAGATTTCTCATTCTGGAACCTTCTCAGCAGTTCAGGCAGCTTTGTCAAGGTTTCACTCTTCTTATATAGAAAGACAATCCATGTGTACCTTGAGTAGTCATCTACTACTACTAGAGCATGCTTTATGCCACTTAGGTTCCTTGGCTTGATAGGACCAAATAGATCCATGTGAAGTAGATCTAAGATCCTTGTTGTGAGAGTGGTAGGTTGGACTGGCTTGAATGATGCTCTGGTCTGCTTCCCTCTCTGACATGCATCACAGAGAGCTTTCTTTCTGAAAACTTCTTCTGGAAGTCCTCTGACCATCTTCTCAGAACTAATCTTGTTGATGGCTTTGAAGTTTAGGTGACATAGTCTCTTGTGCCACAACCATCCATTTTCTGCTATTGTCTTGGATAGAAAGCAGGTGTTGGGAGTTCCTGTTTTCCAATCTATCATATATACATCTCTCCTTCTGAATCCTTGTATCTTCACTTCTCCAGATAGAATATCTATCACCATACATTTCCAAATAGTGAAGACTACTAGATTCTTCTCATCACAAAATTGGCTCATGCTCAAAAGGTTGTATTGAGCCCTTTGACATAATGAAATTTTGATATAGTGATTTTTCCTCTGTGTAGCTCTCCAAAGCCTTTAGTCTGACCTCTAAAGCTATCTCCAAAGGTTACGTCTGGACCTCTTTCTTTGATATAATTTGACAGCACCTTCTTGTTCCCGGTCATGTGCCTTGAGCATCCAGAATCTACAAACCATTCTTCACCTCCAATATTTAAATTTGTGGAGATGTGGTAGTAGTCCTTGCACATTTTATGCAATCAAACAAGCAGAGATATAGGTACCCAAATCTGTGTGGGTCCTCGGGGGTTAGTTGGTTTCCTGGAGAACTGATTTGTCCTGGGATTGTGAAAGTTGTTGTTATTGCCCCTAAATGGTGTGTGTTATCTGGGCCTGTATCCTTTGTTAGGATTGTGTATTGGATATGCCTCATAAAATTGATGTGAGCCATTTCTAAATCTTGGCTGAGACCATTTATAAAATCTTTGGGGTCTCCACATTTGTTCATTTTGAAAACTTGGATAACCTTGACGTTTCCATTTGCCTCTCCCATTTTGAAATCTATTTTTGGGGAGTCTTTGATAATAATGGGCATATTGTCTGGGATGCTGCTTCTGTCTTGGCCATTGCCTAGTCTCAAGTCTAGGTGGCTGCCTTGTATACCTTGGCTGCAGCCTAGACTTGTGACTTGGCTGCTGCCTATTTTGAAACACTGGTCTGTAATTAGGCTCAGCAGACAGGACAAGTGTTTCTCCCTTGATGAAAGTAGTTTTAGAACTAGAGGGGATGTTAGGGTCATATCCAAGGCCTGATATGGACTATAGTGGCCTTTTGTTCATACACAATTCGTCCAAAGTTAGAGACGCCTCTAGGGAGGTTATTTCCTTCACCTGAATTGTACTTAGCTGAGTCAATTTGGTAAACTAAGCTTTGACATGAGCAAGTGCAGCTGATTTTTCACTATTCAAAACAGTTAATCGTTTTATCTCAGCTGTAGTGATATCAGCCTGATTGTTAAAGTTGTCTGCAGCCTGTTTTTCAAGATCAGGTTTGGTTTATTTTAACTCTAGGCTGAATTTTTCAAAATCGTTTTTCAGCTCCCTATTCTTATCTTGCAGCTGAGTCTTCTCGGCAGATACAGATAGGTGTGCAGATTTTAATTTCTCAAAATCCTTGAGAAGCTGATTTACAGATTCATGTTAGTCCATGTCTTGTGACATGTCTGAACTATTATTTGAATTAGAGGGTTTAGATGTTACCTCTTCATCAGCTAGGTTGGCCATCAGACAGTCATATTCCTCATCATCATCAGAGAAGAATTCGCTGCTTGATTCCACTTTCTCTTGGTCTTCTCCAATGAGGGCTTTCCTTCATTCTTCTTTTCTGCTCACGTCCTTCTTGCTCTCGTCCTTCTTAAGATCAGGACAGTCGATTTGAATGTGTCCTGTCTTGTGACAGTTATAGCATTCCAGCTTCCGACTTTTTGATTTCTCCTTGGATTCTCCTTATAATTCTTCTTATATTTGGAGTAATTCTTTCGGAAATTGCTGAATCTTTGCATTATAAATGCCATTTCTTCCTTGAAATTGAGTAGATTTGGAGGTTTGACATCAGACAGGTTCTTGGCAAGGGACTCGGCTGCAAATGCTATTCCCTTCTCTACAGGCTCGTTTGATGATGAACTTGGGAGTTCGAATTCATAAGCCTTCAGGTCAGAGAATAGTTCTTGAATCTTTATTTTATTGAGGTCTTTGGATTCCCTCATGGCCACCGTCTTCATGCTCCATTCGGGGCTAAGTGATCTTAACACCTTCAAGGCCATCTCCCTGTTGCCATAAGTTTTTCTAAGGGAGTTTATTTCGTTGATGATCTCTGTGAACCTTGTGTCCACCTGATCTATTGATTCTCCGGTCTTCATCTTGAAGTTGTCAAACTTGTGGGTAGCGATTGACAACTTGTTTTCTTTTATCAGCTCTGTACCTTCACACATCACGGCAAGGGTATCCCAAATTTCTTTGGCATTTTGACAATTCTTGATCTTGACCATGGTTGACTTGTCAAGAGTTTGATATAGCATATCTTTGGCCCGGTTGTCAAGGTTAGCCAGCTTTCTTTCTTCTGGGCTCATCTCTGTTCTTTTCTTGGGAATCTTTGCTGGTTTCCCTGCTGCTATCTCCTCAGGAGTGTTGACTTTCTCGAATATGAAAGGACCATCTTCGATAATGCACCACATGTCGTCATAGATAGAAGATAAGTGTGCCTGCATCCTTATCTTCCAAAGATCATACTCGTCAAGAGTATGTGCTCCATTCTAAATGAGAGATAAAAATATATGCAAGATATATGGATATGGTTCTGGAAATAAATGAACCAACCTCTTCGATACCACTTATAGGTCACAAGTCGTCAGAAATAAGTCTAGAGGGGGGGTGAATAGACTTAATGAAACTCTTTTTCTGAGTAGGAATTAAGGAGTTTCTCAGCTGGTGGTACAGAAGACTTAGATTCGTCTGTAGACAATATAAGTACGGAAGTCAGCTGATGACGAATACAGAAATATAAACAATGAAACACTAAGTATGAATGCAGCAATTAAGTATGATGCTAAAACAATCAAATACACAGACAATATATAGTGGTCTCAGAGGTGGGGTAATCCTATACTAATCCACTTTTCTCCAAACCAGTTGAAGATGAATCCACTATAATTTTCAATCAGATATAAATATTACAGTGATTCTACAACTTAGCTACAACAACTTCCAACCAGTGGAAATCCTGTCATTGTAACTCCTTTCTGACTGCCTAGCACCACTCGATCTCCAAATCCTTGGATGCATATCAATCGTGCAACTTCAACCAGTGAAGTACCCCGTACTCAGGTTTTAAGGCAAGAGTGTTTTGTCTTCTCCAACTAAGAGCTTTCTTCGTATGTGAATTGTGAATGATGCTCTTCATGATGCTATAGATTTCTTGATCGCTTGATTGCTTTGATTGCTTGAGAGGATAGTTCGCATCGTACTTTGCTCTTTCAAATCTTCAGATATTTATAGCTTGTCAATCCTTAGAGATTTTCTTCATAGCCGTTGCAAATCTATAACAAATCCGTCCGTTGGAGAAGTAGACTTCTTTGTTTTTCTTTCTGAACGTTGCAAGGCTGGATTCCCTTATTTTAATCCATTTCCGACCGTTGTGAAGACTTTCACATTGAAGCGCTGAATCTTTTGATTTTAATATGTTTAAAGTCTTTAGAGGTGGGCCTTGATGAATTATTTAATTCATATCCTTCCGGGAATCTCTCCAATCTGTCCCTTATCGCCCGCATGTGACTGTCCGTAATTATTGACTTTTCAACGCATGCTGACGTGGACATGTTTACTTGGATGATTTCTTAGACATGACTTATCTGATCTCTTTTAGTCAATCTGTCTGATGTGCAGTCAAACTTCTCTGTCGTCGGACTTCTCTGACGATGACTTCTCTGATGTCCTGACGAGACTTCTCTGACTTGACAACTTGTCTGAAGTCTTCTGACCTGATTAACTTGACTGATCTTGATGGTCAAACTTCAGATGACTTGGTCTCCGTCTGATCACTTGACTGCAGTCTGGTCAAACTTTTCTGATAAAATTTTTGACCAGTACTTCTCTGATTTTCACTTGACTGTGACTCGGCTTCTGCAGTGTTTGGTCAAACTTCTTTGATGTTGCTTATCTGACCGAAACTTCTCTGATATACTTATCTGTGTAATATCCGGAATTTCTACTACTGTGGTTTAATATTATTTTATCCGATTTATGTTGTACAGCGTGGAATCTGTATAATATGAATAAAATGAATGAAGGACTGAGACATCTGTATTGGTATAATTGTCGTATTTGCTCGACAATTGCAATTGAGGATATTGTGTATCATATGAGAATATTATTGAATTGAGTATATGTATTCAGTATGTGAGTGTACGTATCCAGTATGTCGAGACGGACGAGAAGAGTTGGAAATGACTAAGTATAGCCTGATTAGCGCGCACGCTATCGTTCATGGTTAGCGCACGCTAGAGGCAGAATGTAGCGCACGCTAATGCAGTCAGATCGGAAGGAATCTGCGTGTGGACCTGTCCACTTTCTGCTCACATTCTTTTAAGTAAACTGATGTTTGTTATGTAGTACTAGCGTACGCTAAACCCTAAAGGTCGCGCACGCTAATGGTATATCGACAAAAAGGAATCTTATCCTCGTCAGCACTTTCGGTGTGTGGACCAGTCTTCGGAGCATACAGACAAACGAGTCAACTGATATTAGCACACTCTAAATGCAAGGACTTGCGTATGCTAGAGAGTGTAAGTTACGTATGCTAATGCATGGGCGTTACGTACGTAAGCTCATGTACGGCTGATCGTAGCCTCTGGACTGCGATAGCGCACGCTAGCAAAGTCAGTTAGTGCACGCTAAGGCCATAGCGCACGCTAAACATAAGGTTTAGCGCACGCTAGTAATATACTTTATAAAAAGGGACAAACGGGTGTTATGAAGCATTTCGTCCATTTCTTTCCTTTCACTCGATAGAGAGAGCTTTGGTAGGTACTTGAGGTCCAAAGAACACTCCGAGATGATGATCTTTATCAAGATTAAGATAGAGAGAATGGATTAAAGCCCTGTTCTTCAAGTTATTCATGGTTCTTGGAATGAAGTTCAAGTGTTCTCCTTCTTGGTTCGTCTAATCCAGGTAATTTTCGTATCCCTTTGATAGTAGTTCGTTTTTAAGGATGATTACATGTGAGGAACATGTTGGATAATCATGTGATGATATTATATGAGGATTAATGAAGTTATGATAAGAGTTTTTGGATGTTAACTAAGATGTCTCCATACTTTATGAATTGTGTTTCATTTAACCCGATGAAAGATGGATTTCTAAATTATGTTGATCATGATATGAGGTTGTATTACAGATTAAGAACGATATGATAGGATGATTATGAATAGGAGGTGTTGGTGTATTCGTATCTAGAGCTAAGATATGTGTTTTGATATAATATTCGTATAAGAACACGAGTATGACTTCGAGTATGGTGATGAGCTTGAATTTGGAAAAGTTATTGTTAATCTTGGAGCATGATTTCCTTTTCTTTCATATTCGTAGTCCCAAAGTGTTAGTCGATGCTTGGAATATATGCCTCTGTATAGCATTAGCGCACGTTAAGCATACTGGCTAGCGCACGCTAACAAGAGTAACTTAGCGCACGCTATGTTAAGGTATTAACATGCGCTAAGTCATCAGGCAGGGTAGTATATTCTGTTTCAGTTATGAATTCGTGATCGTTTAAGTTGGTTTGATCAGACTTGTGGTTAACCGAGATATTGTTGAGTCGTTGGGTTTGTGAATTGGTTTTATCGATTGTTGATTGTTGTCGAACTTGTTGTCTATCGATTATTGTAATAGGTTGAGATTATTGATTGGTGATTAGAACCATGCTTTGCGGTCGTGTTCGAGAATGTTCGTGAATTGCATTGATCAGGGAAAAGGGACTTGTAGATGACGGCAATGGAATTGGTAACAGCTTGATCGGTATCGAGGTAAGTTATTACTTGCTCAATTTATAGTATTTAATGAATGGTTTCTGTTTCATTCGTGTATAATTCGTATAGCAATGTTTATAATCGTAATCACATGAGATTTGGGATTATAAATCGTATTCGAGTTTTGGGAATCTAAATGATAATGTATATGATTTACTTTTGTTATTGGTATACTTGTATGTCGAGGATATATTGTGATAAAGACGAAGATATGAATTATCTGCAATCCGTGATACTTTGGACCGTCGAGTATTGAGGATAATGGTTCGTGATGGTTTAGACATTGAGATCATTCTCGACGGACTCAGGGCAAGTACTCTAATCATTTTTATCATTTGTGTCGATCATGTCGAGATACATTCGTGTATCGTTGTTGTCATGCATTTGTACATTGTTGTTGTCGTGTATTGTGTACTGTTGTTTTGTGCAGTTGTGCATTGTTGTCATATGTCTACCTCGTGTTGGTCCGACGGGATCGTCGGGGGATCTATGCTAGCGTGCGCTGGATCATCGGATGGGTTTTCCACCTCTGGTTGGTCTGACGGGATCATCAGGGGATCCAGGGAGTGAACGCTGGATCATCGGATTGCCAAGTATTGTTGTTGTGCATATGTATATTATGGGTTTGCCATAAGTATACATTATCATTATTGTTGTGATCATATTGACGTTGTTAAAATACATTATTGTAGGTCTTGTGTTAGGACCATGTCCGTATGTTGTGTTGATCTAATCTCGGATTAGACTGACGTGATGGTAATGGTATTTCGTATCTTGAGGTATGTTCCGTATTTCCTTCATACTTGTCTTTGATGGACAATCGATTATCGTATTGGAATTGTCGATGTTATCCGATGGATTGAATTGGCCAGAGTTGGTATAATTTCTGTATCGCAAGTTATCATAATATTTTGAGAACCTTGGGTATTATTGAGATACCGTACGGATATTTCGGTATTATCTTATTGTGTTGTTAAAGATACGAATCGTGAATTTTCGTAAAGTTATGACAGTAAGATTACATTGGTTGTATTCTTACTTAGTATTTCCATTGATATGTAATTATTGACGTGATGTGATGGTTAACATTGTTGGATATTATGGCTGACCCCGTCGTGGGCTTTCTTTTTAGGTTCTTGGATTATCAAGCTTGTAGCGGTCGTGAAGAGATGAGCTTCCCAGAGGATACTGGCTAGGACATGTATTTGTGTATTGAGTTTCTGATCAGTTGTTGTATTCCGCTGCTAGAGTATTTTAATTGTTTATCTTTATCCGCTGCGTGAGTATTTTTAAATGACCTTTTCGTATCTGGTAACTTAGGTTACTTTGGCAATCGTTTTCTAAATTTGTTCTGTCGGTACGTGTAAGCGATAGCTTAACGTATGTTTTTAAACTGTTGAGTTTTGGCATTTCGGGCCTTGTGGTTTCAAATGAGATTTTATGACGGTTTTGATAAATGTATTTTATTAAGTCTTCGAATGTTTTTCAAAGACAGTACCGTTGTTAGCCTCTTGGGCGTTTGTAAATGTTTGCGAAAATTTCTTTTAGCCTTGTGGGTTCCATCTCGGGTCCCACGGCGCTGTAATATTCCCGGTTAAATCTGGGGGTGTTGCAGAATATGGTATCAGAGCTTAGGTTGTAAAAACCTAGGTATTTGGGTCGAGTTGGGTCGTGTTTTGCTGGTGTCATTCGAGTTGTCGATTGACTAATACTAGAGCCGTGAGTTTTTGTTGTTCACTCGGGCTTATGGGTTATGTGATTTACCAGTGTGGTACTGGAGTTTTTGTAAACTTTTCCAATGGTATTAACGTGTTTCTTCAGATAGAGTTGTGTTGTGTTATCGAGTTGAACTAATTTTGCAAAACGTGTGTTTTGAAAATATTTGTGTCGAGTATTTTCTAGAGTTGAGACATGTGCCAGTATCACGGGGAATCATCAACTTCACGATCTGTAAGTATTTGGATTTTTGAATTTCATTGAGATTTACTGCTGTTCTAAATTGATATGCTTTGAGATTCGGAAGAATATTATGTATTATGATTATGAGATAACAAAACATAGTAGTTGAGACAGGATTCATGATTTAAGAAACTATGATTTTAGAAATCAATATGTCGGTTAAGTTTTAGAACGGAATTGCGTATTCGGGAGAAGGACTGTGGATTGTTGAGAAGAGCATGTAGTCATGTTAAGTCATTTTGAAATACATGAAACTGCTTTTGAATATTTGAAGACGATACTTTTCAAAATGAACGTTTTACGGATGTTTTACGGAAAATGATTTTTGGGCCGAGACCCAATCGATTTTGAAATAGATTTATAACTCAGGACTTGGGGTCCGAAAAAGGGTTTTCTACTTTTTAAACTTCTTGTAATGCAGAACGAGATACGGGCTGAGACCCTAATGCTTCAAAAGGCTTTTCTGTTTTCCTTAAAACTCCCGAGATTTGTAAAACAGTTTATCAATCGTTTATCTACTTTATCACTACCTTTCGGGGTTTTGATTTATTGGTTCAAATGAAACCTCTCGGGAAGTCTTTCGCTGTGTTGCTTTGTTTCAATGCTTTGGCATAGGATATTTGAGGCGATCCAGGAGGGATTAATGATTGACGTTGCGAGTCATATGTGGAAAAGGAGTTTTTGGTCGGAATTTATATATTGAAATTTTGGAACTCTATCGTGTGGTTTTCCGATGGAATATCAGTGGATATTGGTGATGAACCGAATTGGTATATAGAAGTATGGATGTAGTCGAGCATTTGCATTATTCCATTTTATTTAATCGTGTGGATTTGAAGGAAACTGTTATCGAATACTTGGCACCAGCGAGCCAATTTAATTTTTCGAAAATTGATTTTGTTGTCTTACCAAAATATGGGTTTTGAGCTTTGAAATTTTTTAAAGTACTTTCGGAAAATTGTCTTCTTGACGAGACTATATGACTTCAAACTGGTTTTGAAAATGTGATTGATATATATACGCATTTAGTGCATAGTGCATATCATGATGAAGTTATGAGAATGACTCACGAAGTGGATGAGACATCAGTATGGAATGATGAATAGAGATTCGAACTTTAGTATGGCAGTTTGGTTATCCAGGGATAATTGGTTGATTGATCAGATAAGAGAAATATACTGCGTGTTGTAGATTCATGTGCAGGATGTAATTTTGGAACTTTGGATTTTGTGAAACCGGGACATATGTGCTATGTAATTCCATTGGTATGGTAGTAGCGCGATTTTATCATAGTGATTTTTGAATGATTTCTTTGTAAGTGTAGATTTGGGGATGGTGACCCCATGCTGGTTGTTTGGATATTGAGTGGTCGTTCCCACTCCATGTATGATTTGGTATGTTCGCCGATTTGCGATTGGTTGTTCGTATGCCGAGGGGTATGTTCACCAGTCGGTTGTGTTTATTGAGATCCACTGTATGTGATTGGTGTGTCGTTTTGTGAACTTTATTCGCTCATATATCGGTTTTTGTGATTCTGTGTTGATCGTGTTAGAGTTTACCGTGTGAAGGTATTCTCAATTTTCGTTGATCGTTCGTTGGTAATATTTGAGTTTATCATGATGATGATATTCTCGGTTGTGTTTTCACCTTTGGATTGGTCGTATTAGAGTTTATCATGTCGATGATATTCTCGGTTAATTTATTGGTTGATTATTGCTGGTGATCATCTGAGCGTTCAGATTGTCTGTTGGTGTTTCGGGATTCGTTGCCATTGTGTTGAGCAGTTGTTTCACAGATGTATCGTGCATTATTGGTTTTTAGCATATTGGGACTTGATTGTGTAATCAGGCAGACAGGATTTGACACGGATAGGTTACTTCATCCGAAGATGATATATTTTGTTGAGACTCATGGAATTGTTATTGTAAACGTATTGAGGCTTTACAGTGAAGTCACTTGCTATTACCTCAGGAGATCGTCGACTTGGCACATATATAAGTATACTTTTTTGGTTATTCGTTAATGAAGGACTGAGACATCTGTATAGGTATAATTTTCGTACTTGCTCGATAATTGCAATTGAGGATATTGTGTATCATATGAGAATATTATTGAATTGAGTATATGTATTCAGTATGTGAGTGTACGTATCCAGTATGTCGAGACGGACGAGAAGAGTTGGAAATGGCTAAGTATAGCCTGATTAGCGCGCTCTAATGTTCAAGTATAGCGCATGCTATCGTTCATGGTTATCGCACGCTAGAGGCATAATGTAGCGCACGCTAATGAAGTCAGATCGGAAGGAATCTGCGTGTAGATCAGGCCACTTTCGGCGCACGTTCTGATAAGTCAACGAATGTTTGTAATGTAGTACTAGAGCACGCTAAACCCTAAAGGTTAGCGCACGCTAATTCTATATTGGACAAAAATAATCTTATTCTCGTCAGCACTTTCGGCATGTGGACCAGTCTTTGGAGCATACAGACAAACGAGTCAACTGATATTAGCGCACTCTAAATGCAAGGACTTGCGTACGCTAGAGAGTGTAAGTTACGTACGCTAATGCATGGGCATTACGTATGTAAGTTCATGTACGAAGCCAGACTATAGCATCTGGACTGCGATAGCGCACGCTAACAAAGTCAGTTAGCGCACGCTAAGGCCATAGTGCACGCTAAACATAAGGTTTAGCGCACGCTAGTAATATACTTTATAAAAAGGGATAAATAGGTGTTATGAAGCATTTCATCCATTTATTTCCTTTCACTCGATAGAGAGAGCTCTGGGAGGTACTTGAGGTCCAGAAACACTCCGAGATGATAATCTTTATCAAGATTAAGATAGAGAGCATGGATTAAAGCCTTGTTCTTCAAGTTATTCATGGTTCTTGTAATGAAGTTCAAGTGTTCTCCTTCTTGGTTCGTCTAATACAGGTAATTTTCGTATCCTTTGATACTAGTTTGTTTTTAAGAATGATTACATGTAAGGAACATGTTGGATAATCATGTGATGATATTATATGAGGATTAATGAAGTTATGATAAGAGTTTTCGGATGTTAACTAAGATGTCTCCATACTTTAAGAATTGTGTTTCGCTTAACCCGATGAAAGATGGATTTCTAAATTATGTTGATCATGATATGAGGTTGTATTCTAGATTAAGAACGATATGATAAGATGATTATGAATAGGAGGTGTTGGTGTATTCGTATCTAGAGCTAAGACATGTGTTTTGATATAATATTCGTATAAGAACACGAGTATGACTTCGAGTATGGTGATGAGATTGAATTTGGAAAAGTTATTGTTAATCTTGGAGCATGATTTCCTTTTCTTTCATATTCGTAGTCGCAAAGTGTTAGTCAGTGCTTGGAATGTATGCCTCTGTATAGCATTAGCTCACACTAAACCTACTGGCTAGCGCACGCTAACGAGAGTAACTTAGCGCACGCTTTGTTAAGGTATTAACGTGCGCTAAGTCATCAGACAGGGTAGTATATTCTGTTTCGGTTATGAATTCGTGATTGTTTAAGTTGGTTTGATCAGACTTGTGGTTAACTGAGATATTGTTGAGCCGTTGGGTTTGTGAATTAGTTTTATCGATTGTTGATTATTGTCGAACTTGTTGTCTATCGATTATTGTAATAGGTTGAGATTATTGATTGGTGATTAGAACCATGCTTTGCGGTCATGTTCGAGAATGTTCGTGAATTACATTGATCAGGGCCAAGGGACTTGTAGATGACGGCAATGGAATTGGTAACGGCTTCATCGGTATTGAGGTAAGTTATTACTTGCTCATTTTATAGTATTTAATGAATGGTTTCCGTTTCATTCGTGTATAATTCGTATAGCAATGTTTATAATCGTAATCACATGAGATTTGGGATTATAAATCATATTCGAGTTTTGGGAATCTAAATCATAATGTATATGATTTACTTTTGTTATTGGTATACTTGTATATTGGGGATATATTATGATAAAGACTGCGATATGAATTATTTGCAATCCGTGATACTTTGGACCGTCGAGTATTGAGGATAATGGTTCGTGATGGTTTAGACATTGAGATCGTTCTCGAAGGACTCGGGGCAAGTACTCTAATCATTTTTATCATTTGTGTCGATCATGTCGTGATACATTCGTGTATCGTTGTTGTCATGCATTTGTGCATTGTTGTTGTCGTGTATTGTGTACTGTTGTTTTGTGCAGTTGTGCATTGTTGTCATATGTCCACCTTGTGTTGGTCCGACGGGATCATCGGGGGATCTATGCTAGCGTGCGCTGGATCATCGGATGGGTTTTCCACCTCGGGTTGGTCTGACGGGATCATCGGGGGATCTAGGCAGTGAATGCTGGATCATCAGATTGCCATGTATTGTTGTTGTGCATATGTATATTATGGGTTTGCCATAAGTATACATTGTCGTTATTGTTGTGATCATATTGACGTTGTCATATGAGTATGCATTTGTAGTTCTTGTGTTAGGACCATGTCCGTATGTTGTGTTGATATGATCTCGGATTAGACTGACGTGATGGTAATGGTATTTCGTATCTTGAGGTATGTTCCGTATTTCCTTGATACTTGTCTTTGATGGACAATCGATTATCGTATTGGAATTGTTGACGTTATCCGATGGATTGAATTGGCCAGAGTTGGTATAATTTCCGTATCGCGAGTTATGTTAATGTTTTGAGAACCTTGGGTATTGTTGAGATACCATACAGATATTTCGGTATTATCTTATTGTGTTGTTAAAGATACGAATCGTGGATTTTTATAAAGTTACGACAGTAAGATTACATTGGTCGTACTCTTACTTAGTATTTCCATTGATATGTAATTATTGACGTGATGTGATGGTTATCATTGTTGGATATTATAGATGACCCCATCGTGGGCTTTCTTTTTTGGTTCTTGGATTATCAAGCTTGTAGCGGTCGTGAAGAGATGAGCTTCCCGGAGGATACTGGCTAGGACATGTATTTGTGTATTGAGTTTTTGATCAGTTGTTGTATTCCGCTGCTAGAGTATTTTAATTGTTTATCTTTATCCACTGCGTGAGTATTTTTAAATGACCTTTTGGTATCTGGTAATTTAGGTTACTTTGGCAATCATTTTCTAAATTTGTTCTGTCGGTACGTGTTAGCGATAGCTTAACGTATGTTTTTAAACTGTTGAGTTTTGGTATTTCGGGCCTTGTGGTTTCAAATGAGATTTTATGACGGTTTTGATAAATGTATTTTATTAAGTCTTCGAATGTTTTTCAAAGACAGTACAGTCGTTAGCCTCTTGGGCGTTTGTAAATGTTTGCGAAAATTTCCTTTAGCCTTGTGGGTTCTATCTCGGGGCCCACAGCGCTGTAATATTCCCAGTTAAATCTGTGGGTGTTACAATCTACACTTTGTACTTAGCTAATCTTAAGCCTAACTCAAATGGCCTATAGAAGATACTCATTTGGTTCTTCTTTATATTTTGCCAAGTATCTAACTTAACATAATTTGGCCTATGGAAGATACTCATTTGGTTCTTCCTTACATTTGCCAAGTAATAAGCATACATTTGAATAAGCAAGTACAATGATGACATCATCAAAATCTAACAAGTATTCCTAACAAGTGTGTGGCATTGAGTGCAAGTGAGAGATTGTTAGGAGTATGCCCTCGAATGCCACTAAGGGGATGTATGAGTGAGGGCATTGTACTTGTTATTATGTAATTCATTATCATAAGGTAAATAGATGTTTTTTATTTACTGGTAGTTACTGGCATTCCTAACTCGTAAATTTATATATATAAACTAGTCCGTGTCTTTGAGAGCAAAATATTCCACTCCTTATTGGATAAGGGGGTCGGCACTGGAAAGGTTTATATCTCAAATACTTAATCGTTCTCAAGTCGATGAAACTTGATTGGGCGTTAAGTTTATGTGAAGAATTGTATGACATGTTCTTTGACATGGAGAGTGCCTGACGAACACTAATGATTAGTGGGAGCACACGTTGCAGATATGCTAATTGGATTAGTATAGTTGAACCGAATCACCCTCGATTCATCACACTGATTTCACTCCAGGACAGTCAATGACGGAATCGAAAGGTTGTGATAGGTATTCGTGAACCTTCGACTTGAGGATTTAGTAGGGATGTGCTTGTGACGTTAAGATTTTCATTAGAGTAGTTCGACCCTGTAAACCGAAAGGCGGGGGTCAACCTCGACGTGCATCTTGACGGGCAAGTAGCAGGTCCTACTGAATACCAAGATATAATTCTTTCTCCTGTTAATGAACGGGTCATATGTCCTATGCGGTTATTGGCAGATGAGATCATAAGTCTTTGGCAAAAGCATTGGAGCTAGTTGTATTGGATACACGAGAGCTCGATGATCTCGATTTGCATTAACTCATGAATAGTGTCAAGTACTAATAGGGTTTGACTGACTGTGACCCTATAACTTGATCGGGACCTTTGAAAAAAAGGTTTATATGTATACTGGTATTCACGACAGAATGGTTCTTGAACGATCCCAATCATTCATTCTCAGTTGGGGTACAATGTAGGCCGCCAGGCTGGCTAGGTGGTGCTACTACTCTTTGGTTCCTCTCATTGTACCCGCCAGGCTGGCTAGGTGGTGCTACTACTCTTTGGTTCCTCCCATTGCTGACTGAGACGGACTTACCGAGTCGGGCAATAGTATTGACGACAGAATGAATAGAGCTTATTCTCTCAGTATGAATATTAGATATTGGATATCTAATTGGGACATTGGATGTCTAAATTGATTTATTGGGTAAATTAATTTACGGCCTAATAGATTAAATAAATTACTGAGTGATTAATTTAATTCATGAATATAATTATTTCTTGGAGAAATTAATTATTTTATTATGTATTTGATATAATTAATTAATTGGATTAATGAATTGATATAATACATCAGAACGAAATCGGACTTTATCTATTTGGACTCACGGGAGTCCGAAACGAACTGAACTCGTCCGATTTCTTCATCATGCCCCCCTTCCACCAACCTTCCCCTTGTCTTTTGTTTCATTATTTAATGGGTGATAATGACATGGTGGGGAAATTTTCTGATGTGCATGAGTTGTATCGTGTGAAAAGGATTTGAATAAGAAGAGAAGACCAACTTCCTCACCCCATTTGATTGCAATTCATACGTGAGTTCTAGTGAGAGAAAGAACTAATAGTTCTTTTCAAAGTCTTCATCTTCTTCTTCATTTTGTTCTTGGTTGTTCTTGGAGAAAAATCGAGAAATCAATTGAGAGATAGTGATATACACTTAGAGTGTTATATTCACAATCGAAAGCTTCATCATCCTACCTCTTACTGTATCCTTGGAGGATATCAAGGTGATCGCCATTCCGTACGTTTCTCCGGTGCGTAAGAGCATTGAAGGTCAGAAAAAATCATCATCGAAGAGGAGGAGAAAATACCTAGCAGCAGGAAGCAAAGCCAGAGAACTGAAGAGGCCAGTCTTCAATTGTGTTTGATTTTTCTTCCTTATGATTAATTTGAATATTTGTGTATTATTTTCTAGCATGTCGGGCTAGACTCCTTTTTCTAGGATTGTGATGAAACCGATATATTGACGGATTAACTCTTGATTTTACATTATTTATATATTTCTCTTTTCTATTGAGTTTTCCCAATTGTTCTTAATGTGTTCAATTATGTGGCCTATGATTGAATTGTTTTAATTACGCAACTCGAATCGGGAGAGGAGAGTTAGTTGGAAAAATTGACGAGAACCGTTTTGTTTTGTGGGATAGGAATATACTCACAATAATTACGTAGCTCGTTTGATGATTTTAGACTTTTTGGCTATTGTTGAATTAACTCACCTAGGAATAAAGTGATTTATTCACCTTAGAAAATTCTCTTATCCTCGGGAGAGGCATAGATTATCTTAGAAATCTTCACTGTCAATAAATTGGGAAATTACATAAATTATATTAATCGAGATTAATATGGATTAATCGAGGTGGATTCTCAATCCTAGATTCTTCTCTTATTTGATCATCTTTTTACTCGACTATTGACTTTATTAGTTGTTTTTAGTTTATCGCATTATTTAGTTTTTAATAATTCTTCCACCACAATATTCGATCGTTCAAATAAAACTAGAATACAAATAAATTGGTAATTAGTACGTCAGTTCTTGAGGGAACGATATCTTTCTCATCACCTTATTACTTGATTAAGACAATGTGCACTTGCGTTCACTAAAATACGTAACACCATAAGCTAAATATCTTGTCCTGCTTTTCAGTTTTCACTTCATGCGTGAATACTCAGAGTAGACGATTGTTTTGTGTCAATACAAACTCAGGTAGTCCATATGTTTCAGGTTTCTTCAAACAAGATTATGTTAGCAGGACATATGTAATGCAATGACATAGCAAGGCATGGTAAAAAAAAGTGAGATGTGATGTAGAAATAGAAAACACTAATCATTAATCCGGTGGAAGGAAGAAAATGCAGAATACAAATGGTTAAAAGAGGCTTAGCCTATAATTTCTTGTTTCTAACCCAACGTCTTGTTTCCTGTTACTAGAGGTCATTTTTGGAACTTTTACGGGCTAGACGGTCAGTAATTTTAGTGTGTTATGTCTGGTTTATCAGCGGTAAGTGGAGCTATATCTCCTTTTTTACGTTTTCAGTTTAAAGTTTATTTAATTGTTCCACTTCTCACCAGTGAGTATTGTCTGTACTTTAAATGATTTAGTATGATCAGGTGTAGGATCGTATGCCAGGTTATTTGTGCTTTGTTATTGTTTGGCTAGGTGTAGTAGGTGATTTAAGGTATTCTGAAATATTCTTTCTTTCTATTTCATCTTTCTCTTTATTGTAAGAAAACATCCATGTATTTTTTTTCTTTCTCGCTGCCTACACCTTTCTTCGGGCTTTTTATTATGATCGTGTATGTGCTGTGAGTTTGTTGGTGCTTTAGGGTTCAGTTATTTCTTGTGGTAGCCTTCCCAAAAAAGGCCTTCACTTTCTTGGTTGTTTCCCTATTTATTTCTGCTATTTCTTTTTCCTGATTTTTTTTTCTTATAGTTGCAGCTTTCAGCCGTTGCTGGCGGGAATTTTCTATTCGCTATTTTCAACATTCCGCATTCCTTGGTTTTCTGTACTTCTTCGGTGAGTATTGTTTGTACTTTAGATACCTGATTATGATCAGTTGTAGAGTCGTACGCCTAATTATTCTTGATTTCTTATCGTTCCGGCTGGGCGTCGTGGATGATTTGAGGTACTGCCTGCTCAGGTATGCTTTGCACTTCTTCTTCTGCTTTATTATAAAAACAACCATGTATTTTTTGGTCTGTAAAATAATATACAGTTTCTTAAATTTCTTTCTCCAACGTGGTGGTGCACGACATGTAGTTTTCAACATGCTAGGCCTCTATCAGCTGCCTGCATACTCAATTGCAAAATTGAAGAGGCCATATCCGGCATTCTAAAAATGAAAAGGCCATGACTAAATTATTAGCATACAGAATGTCGGGTTCTTTTTGTAGTTGTGATCTGTACATTACATGAGATTGAGGTTCTAACATCAACTATTCTTAAATGTCTCCCACCTCTTTTCACTTTCCAAATTATTTCATGTGGTCTGATCTAATTACAGCGTACCTTGTTTATGTTTTACAAATATATGTCATCTCTCTGCGTAGATTTTGTTCCTGTTTATTTGGTGATGTAGGCCCTGTTAGGCTTTTTAAAAATTTCCAGGCTGGTTGTATCTTCGACTTGTTATCATCATCATGTTCCTTTATTTTTGCATTTGTCGCATGACTTGTTGTTAGTGTTTTCTTGGACTATTTGCATTTTTGTCTCATAGTTCGTGGTGCGGATTTAACACACAACCACCGTGCAATTAATTAAACAAACACAATTAATCAGGTTATCAACAATTGAGTTAGGTTTATCGTGTTACATGTGGAGGAGGGGGTGGGGGGGCTCCACACCATTTATTTTTCTGTACCCTCAAGCTATGTTTATATACTGAGGTGTCGTTCAGGCCTTGTGTTTGTCTGGGCCTTTTTTTTTGTTGGGTTCTGTAGATGTGTTTTTTAGCTAGGCACTTAGAGGGTGGGTTGTATGAGTAAATCGGATATTGATTTGATGAGTTTCATTTGATAGGATGTTAACCATGAGTTTTGATATTTTGCTCGACAACTTCGTCCTTCGCTGCTGAGGATAGTTGTACTATGAATCTTTTTCCCAGGTACATTTCAATATTAGCATTGCATCTATTTTTCAGGCTGTGTCATTTTCCCCTCACCCCTGTCTTCACTGTACAGAAATTACACATATTTGTTGCCGCCTTGTCCTACATTATCTTTTCCTCATGAGGTTCCGTTCGATTTTCGCCACACACTTAACTGTATAGTTGATTGTTGGGCATTTGGTTTTCTCATTTCTTGTAATTTTCAGATAAATCAGAACCAATATTTCCTACAAATTACTGTCAATGCGTTGTATGAAAAATAGAAAAAAAATTATTCGCAACCTAGAAGATTGAGGACTATCACTTCAGCGCCTAAAGGATTCAAACCTGGGGACGGCAAACATGGTTTTAGAATATACCAAACATGGTCCTCAAATAAGTGTGCCGTAATTGATAGTACAATATGATATTTTGTATTTTCAGGACCTAAAGTGATGTGCAAAAATATTTCGGGCCCCAATTGACAGTTTCTCTATTTTTTGAGTCCCTAACTGAAAAAAAGGTCTCTTTTACATATGTCATTTACTTGTGTAGGTGTAACAATGTCACAGATAAATACCTATGTCGTCTACCTCAGGCCTGAACTAAAATTTGTCAGCTTTTGCCACCTGCAGCATATTTCAGGCCATAATTCGATTTGATTGGAGGTCTATACTAGGGCTCTGTCCTCAATATTTATTCAGTCACTAAAATTTTATTACAGTAAAGCCACATTCAACAAATTTGCTTGAGGAAATGAATCAACTATACTAACTTATTCAGGTTCATATTTAATATTTATGTGTCTCTTGCAAGGTGCGTGCTGGTTCGTATTAATCTGTTCTGATTTTGTTTTGTTGATGTCTTTATTTTTCATGTGTATTCGATTTATGTGCCCTTATGACTTCTACATTCTATTTGAGTCTTTACCTATAATCTCTCAGTTGTGTTCAAATGGACATTATAATGGTGTTATATGTTCAATTAAAAATGTCCTCGCCTTATGATTAGAGGTATATATGCCGGCAACCTTGCGACCGAAAGAACTCTTTGGAGGACAATTACGACTCCTTAGAAGGACTGGTCTGATAGATGTAACAATGCCACATACCTCTATTCAAATAATACCTCAACTAATTACCTAGGTATAACAACGCTACGTATCTCGCTTTCGTATAAATGCATCATTTTATTTTTGATTAAGAATGCTCCTGCCTTATGATTAGAGGTATATATGTCAGCAACCTTGCGACCGAAAGGACTCTTCGGATGATAATTACGACTCCTTAGAAGGACTGGTCTGATAGCTGTAACGCCATCATCCCAAGAAAAAAAGTTGGGTTTTTTCATAATGTTAAAAAGTTCGAACTCTTAGCTGACCCCAAATCATTTTGGGACTAAGGCTTAGATGTTGTTGCTGTTGTTGTTAAAAGTCCTTACTCCAAACTCTGAACTTACCATCCCGCTGCCTCCTTCCAACTCAATTAAACTCAAATAAAGAAGGCGGCTCATGACGAATGGCCGGCGATGAAGACCCGAAACAAATATGTAACAAAGAATTTGTTCGAGATGATGAAATGTTACCTTGCATGTTCTTCGATGAGTTGTAATCTGGGATGCCTCTAAAATAATTGGTTATGGTGAACCCAGTTGGAAGATTGGGTTTGAGATGAAAAACTGATCGTTTTATAAAGGTTTGTCGAGCAACTTCTTTGCTAACTTCGATTATATTATTAGTTATATTTTGTTAGGGCCAATGCAGATATTTTTCTTCCAACTATGCATTCAACTACATGAGTAAATTGAGCTTTTACTTGGTCAGCTACATTAGGTACGGTATTAAACATGAGGTCTGTTGTCTTTCTCAACAGATTCTTCTTTGTCACCGAGATCAATAACTGTTGTGCTATTTTCTCCTCAAGGTATATTCTAATATTAGCCTAGCTTCTATCTTTTAGTCTACGAAATATTTCTTTGTTTTGCTTCTCCATTGTGTACAGACTTGTTTCGCTTATGGAACCACTCCATTTGCGCATTATACTTGCAAATAATTTGTTCAGGTTTGTATTTGATGTTTGCTTATCTCCTACAATGTTAATGCATGTTCGTCTCTCGGTTATCTGTTTGCTCCATATTGCTTTCTTCTCATGCATACAGTGTTGATCCGTATTTGATTTATATATTTAAACGGCTTCCAAATTCCAGATTTTCTTGATATTCGTTGGGGTCACATATGTCTCCCCTGCCGTTTGATTACATCAGGAGCTGGCTTCTGTTGTATAACGAACATTGTGATGGTGTTGTGTGTTTGAGTTTATCAGCAATAAACCTGACATGGCCCCATAAAACCTCTGAATAGAGCCTGAGTCTAGGTAGGTGTAACAATGTCATGAACAAGAACATACAGTAACTTCACAAATGCATAGCAATATTATCTTTCTTGGAAAATGGACATTACAATGGTGTTATCTGTCTGAGTTTATCGGATGTAAACCTGGCGTGACCCCACAAAAACTCTGAATAGAATTATCATTGTTGTTTACCTCCATCGCAGTTGCATTTAGCTTTTCCTCCTACAAATTTATTAATGCAGCCTTTCCTCGGTCTACATTTTCTTTCCAGCGTCCGGGTGTACAAACACAACTGTTTTTTCTTTTCTTTGTCCTTCTGATCTTAGCTTAGCTAAATAGATATCTATACAATTAACGATTGGACATAGCTAAATTACAATGATCAGAGGACATTATAATGATGTTATGTATTTGAGTTTATCAGCTGGAAACCTGACATGGCCCCACAAAATCTGAATAGAGTCGGGTCTAAGTAGGTGTAACAATGCTACGAAATAGGCACGAACACACTTAAGTTCTACCTAGGCATAACTATGCCATGTACAAAAACATATGCCATCTATTTGATGAATCATTCAAATCTCTCAAAGAACATTAAATTCAATGTAAGTAATAGGCCTGAATCTTTCGTCGCCTGTCTCCTCTTTCTGCTGCCTTCTTCACCTCTTCGCCGCGTGAACTGCCTGCCTCGCCTCTTCCTTCGCCCACAGCTGACACCTCCTCTTTTGTTTGTTTCATATTCCCTTTGATTCTTCTCTATTGTCGTTTGTTGTAGCTTTTCTCTCTTCGTCATTTTCTTTTTCTGATTTTGATATTTAGGGTTTCTGTTTCTTTATTACTGAATTTTTTTGGAGGTTGGCTGCTTCTTTTTCTTCTTCTGTTTGTTTTGTGCTTTCGGTGATTTTTTGTTTCTCTTGTTTTGCAGGTCACTTCTTTTTCCTACTTTCGGTGATATTTATTGTTCTTTTTTGTTTTCAGCCTTTTTGTTTCATATTATCCAGATATTCGCTTCTCTATGATTCATCACTGATCTCACTGAGTCGAGTAATTTTGCAGAGCCCTGATGAAATTACTGAGAGGTCGCTCAAGAATTTTGGTAGCAATGAAGCAGGAAGATACGCAGGCGGCAGTAGAAAATGAAGCAGGCAACACCCTTTGTAACGAGGCAGTCTGGTGCAAGCATGGTTAGGCAAATTAAAGGTTTGATGAATTTATTTCTACTGTTTTACATACACCCTTCATGGCTTGGGTCACCGTGTTTATGTGAAAAATACATGTACTATCACTTTACCTTTGATTAGTGGCATATCTGTTGGGATTCGGTGCCTAAAACGAAGGCCCAGCGGAAGCGGTAAAATGAAAATTAATTCGATCCGAATCCCTACAAGGATCGATCGAGCTACGTATATGCGAATCTTAAACGAAGCACAAAAGGATATGAGAAACATACCCTTTTAGTCCGCTGATTTAAATGGTGTCCTTCTCTTGAGCTATTCCCCAAGCTTTAGTTGATTTCCCTACGATCCAATCCGCTCCATGCTCTTGGATGATCCAACGCCGAAATACCGCGTCTCTACTTGCCACGTGCCGGAGAAACGAACGGAATGACGATCACCCAATCAACCTCTAAGATTACGGCTAGAATCGCATGACAAAGCTATTAAATGTGATTATTACACTCTAAGTGTAAAGAGCACACACTCTCAATGAATCTCTTGATTTTCTCCAAGAACAACCAAGAAGTGATATGAAGAAGCCGAAGACTATGGAAAAAGAACTCTTTGCTCTTACTCTCTCTCTCTCTCTCTCTCTCTCTCTCTCTCTCTCTCTCTCTCTCTCTCTCTCTCTCAACCGTATGAAAAACTCCCAAAATGAAGTTGTGAATGTCAAGTGGAGAGTGATCCAAGTCTTCTCCCTTTATTCAATTTTATCCCACATGTGACAACTCATGCACATGAGAAAAAAATGCCCCACCATGTCATTATCATCTATTATGAAAAGAAACAAAAGTCCAAAAGGAAGGTGGGTGGAAAAAAGGGGGGAGGGGCGGCCATCTACAAGGGAATCGAAGAGTTCGGTTCGTTCCGGACTCCCGTGAGTCCAAACAGATAAACTCTGATTCCGTTCCGATGTATTTATATTAATTAATTAATCCAATTAATTAATCATATCAAATACAAAATAACATAATTAATTTCTCTAAGAAATAATTATATTTATGAATTAAATTAATCGCCCAGTAATTTATTTAATTTATTAGGTCGTAAATTAATTTATCCAATAAATCAATTTAGACATCTAATGTCCCAAATTAGATATCCAATATCTAATATTAATAAAGAGAGAATTAGCTCGATTCATTCCGTCGTCAATCCTATTGCGCGACTCGGTAGGTCCGTCTCAGTCAGCAATGGGAGGAACCAAAGAGTAGTAACACCACCTAGCCAGCCTGGCCGCCTGCACTGTACCCCAACTGAGAACGAATGATGGGATCATTCAAGAACCATTTTGTCGTGAATACCAGATACGTATAAACCCTTCTTTCAAATGTCCCGATCAAGTTATAGGGTCACGGTCAGTCAAACCCTATCTATACTTGACGATATGCATGAGTTAATGAAAATCGAGATCATCGAGCTCTCGTGTATCTAATACAACTAGCTCCAATACTTTGGCCAAAGACTTATGATCTCATCTGCCAATAACCACATAGGACATATAACCCGTTCACTAACATGAGAAAGAATTCTATCTTGGTATTCAGTAGGACCTGCTACTTGCCCGTCAAGATGCACGTCGAGGTTGACCCCCGCCTTCCGGTTTACAGGGTCGAACTACTCTAATGAAAATCTTGACGTCACAAGCACATCCCTACTAAATCCTCAAGTCGAAGGTTCACGAATACCTATCACAACTTTTCGATTCCGTCATTGACTGTCCCGAAGTGAAATCTGTTTGACGAATCGAGGGTGAGTCCGTTCGAGTATAGTAATCTAATTAGCATACATATAACGTATGCTCCCACTAACCATTAGTGTTCGACATGCACTCTCCATGTCAAAGAACACGCCATACAAATCTTCACATAAACTTAACACCCAGCCAAGTTTCATCGACTTGCGAACGATTAAGTATTTGAGCTATAAACATTTCCAGTGCCGACCCCCTTGTCCAATTAGGAGTGGAATGTTTTGCTCTCAAATACACGGACTAGTATCTATATATATTTACGAGTTATGAATGCCAGTAACTACCAGTAAATAAAGAAACACACAACTGCCTTATGATAATGATTTACATAATAACAAGTACAATGCCCTCACTCAACATCCTCTGAGTGGCATTCGAGGGCATACTCCTAACAATATCATGCATAAAGTGTTTGTTCAATCAGTCTTGCGTACTGTGAATTTCATTCCCATACTACTTTTTTAACTTTCAGTCATTTTCTCTGCAAGACCTTCATCATGTAATTTTGTTTGTCGGCGAGTCTTGTAAGTATAGTATTGTCGTTTATGACTTGTGCAAACAAGGAGCTGAACCAGTAATACACATGAAATATCTACTTTGATTCATGTACTCGGTGGGAACTGCAAAGATGTCAATCATGGTTCGTCTCAAATTTCTCTTCCTAAGCGTGAAAGAAGGTTCAGATGTTCTTGTAGTCTTCAATATCGTAATTTCCTGCATTTACTGCTAAGATGTTCTCTGATTTGAATTGCTCATCTGTGCAGTGGTCACAATTGTTGGGTGGGGTTTTCGGACGATCGTGAACCAGGACGCCATTGATGCTTCCATTGTTAACATGCTAAGTGATCCCAAAGAGGTATTACTATTTTTTTTCTTCTGAAAAACTGCATGTCATGAAGTTATTGAATGAACTTTATTTAGTCATTCAATCTGTCGCGAGATTGTTTCAAGCGAGGGATGGACTTACGGAGGTGCATTTCTTGCCATTCAACCCCGTGGATAAGCGGACTGCAATCACATATTACGATGTCAATGGAAACAGGCACAGATGCAGCAAGAGTGCTCCTGAGCAAGTAAAGACATCACCAGAAAAAAATTCCTACAAATTTTACATTTCTTGTAGCCCTGGTTGTTTATTTAAAATTTTTTTTTTTGGTTTCCATTTTAACATGTGAAAGATCATTGAACTTTGTGAATTCAAAGGGGCTGAGTTGAATAAGGCGCATGGCATCATCGACAATTATGCAAACCTTTAGATAATTTATTCTACTAATATAAAATTAAAATGATAATAACGAACACAAAACAACATATATGGGCAACCTCGTGCATCGCACGGGGTATAAAACTAGTATGGTATATTACTATATATATATAATGCAGCATCATGAAACGACGTTGCACCTGTCGTTTTGGGCTTTCCTGTATTTTTGGGCTGGCCCAATGCTATTGTTCAGGTTATAATGCATGTGTCCTTTTACTTTTATATTTGGTGATCAAAAACTAAAATAAACGGACAAAAGAGTAACTCCACATGACCCAAAATAATTAAATACAACCTTTTTATTAAAACCACCCCAAACTATGCATCAAAGTGCGAAAATCACCCTAAACTTTGTACTATTTACGACTTTTTTATATAACAAATTTTATTTGCCAAACATGTAATGCATATCTAGCAATTTCTTGAATAAAAAAATACTGTTGGAAAGGTCTTTAGATGACGAACAAAACGAGCCCAATATTGATATATTTTTGATGTACGCAAATCGGAAAGGTCTTTAGATGATGAACAAAACTAACCGAATATTGATATTTTTTTATGTACGCAAACGACGCCCCGCCGCAACGCGGCGTACCGTCGTCCACATTGTTTATAAATGATGAGGGGTGATTCTTAAAAAATGAATAAAATACTTTTCACAGAGGACAACACATCTTACTTTATTTATATGCAATTCGAATCAAGGTGCCACGTTGATTAATTTAGTACTATGAGTCATTATGAATTTGGTATTTCCTCTCTTGTTAAATCTTGTTGCACGATTCTTTTGATGGAGGACAAGCAATTGTTAATTGCAGGGAGTTGTTCTGCTCGTTATTATAAATATTATTGGCATCATTTTAGTCATTTGATGTTGATTTTTGTCTTATTTTTATCTTATTTTTTTAGGATTTTATTGTTATCATAAGGTTTTTGATATATTTTAAAATTTCCAGTATTACGTGATGTAAGAAAAACAAATATTGTATCGAGTCGGATATAGAGATAGAGTACACCTGAGTAGCAAGCACACCCGAGCAAAATGCTCAGATTGCCACTAAATTATGCTCGGGCCGTCGAGGCACCTATGCACATCATGCGCAAGCACAATACCTAGATCATCGAGCACCAGGATATAGACCATAGCTTAGACAGATGACACAATGCGCATACCACCAGTCACCTATGGATCCACCGTTTCTCGGCCACCCACACACGCCTGACCATGACTCGACGAGAATTTTGGGTGTTTTTACCTAATTTTGCCTAACCCTGTTGAGATATCAAAGGATCATTATAGTGAATTACCGATGATTTGAGAGAAAAATATTTATTCTATTATCACTCAAGAATAGAATTACAAACTCACAAAATAAAAACTCTCAAACTCAATCAATCTCAACTTGGATTGTTTTTCACTCTTTGAACTCACTCTTGGAGATGAGATAATTACAAATGCTACAAACATGCCTTATTTCTAGGTAGTAAACATGGTGTGAAACCATGGTGTAAAAAGATGGTGTGAAGGGATCAACCATGGTGGGTATTGTGAAGTTTCCCATTCTTTTCTTGTCAAACTTGCCAACTAATTGTTCAAAGGTAGATGTCTTATAGATGTTGATTTTGTTGATGACCTTCTAGATGGTGTTGATTATGGCAATGACTTTCAACACTCCCCCTCATTGCCGACACTCCTGATACGTAATACCATTCCAAGTAGGTCTCGAAATTCGAAAATCTTTGTTGCAGATAAGCTCTTCGTAAATATGTCTGCAACCTGGTCTTCGGTCCTGACTGGCTTCAAGTCAATGTATCTTTTAAGTACTTTCTCACGTAAAAAATGATAATGTACTTCCACATGTTTGGTCCGAGCATGAAATACTGAATTCTCGGCCAAACGAACTGCTGATAGATTGTCACAATGTAATGCAACTCCATCTTCTATTGGTTGGTTTAAATCCTTCATGAGTTGAGTCAACCAAGCACACTCTTGTGCTTCCATCGCCCCTGCTCTATATTCCGCTTCAGTAGTTGAAAGAGAAACAGTAGGTTGTCTCTTACTGCACCATGATATAGCTCCCGAACCAAGATTGAATATATATCCTGTAGTCGATCTCCTGGTATCATGGTCTTCGGCATAGTCAGCATCACAATAGCCGCTGACCTTGCTTTGTACTCCCTTCTTGTAGAAAAGTCCCTAATTAATTGTGCCTTTAACATATCTCAGGATCCTTTTGACTGCTTCGAGATGTGGCTTCTTAGGTTTCTGCATGAACCTGCTAGTAACACCTACAACGAATGCTATATCAGGTCTGGAAAGAGTTAGATATATAAGACTACCTACTATTTGTCGGTACATTCTTGTGTCCTCCAAGTCTTTCCCATCGTAGGCAAACAGCTTCAAGTTTGGCTCCATTGGGGTAGATATTGGCTTGCAGTCAGTTAGCCCAAACTTCTCGATTAAATCCTTTGCATATTTCTGCTGACCAAGAAATATACCATCATCTGTTCTTTTGACTTCCAATCCTAGGAAGTGTTTCAGTTCACCAAGTTCCTTCATTTGAAATCGGACTGACAAGTTTGCCCTTGTTCATTGAATCTCGTCTTCGTCATCGCCAATGATGATTAGATCATCCACATATACAAGGACTACTGCTAGCTTGCCTCCTTGAGTTTTCACGAATAGGCTCGAATCTGCTGGGGCAACATGATAACCACTTTGGACTAGAAACTCAGCAATTTTCCCGTACCATGCTCTGGGTGCCTGCTTCAAGCCATACAATGCCTTCTTCAACTTGCACACATACTCAGGCTTTTCATGATTCACAAATCCTTTGGGTTGATCAATATAGATATCATGATCAAGTTCCCCATGTAAAAACGCATTCTTCACATCCATTTGCCATATTTTCCAAGACTTACTTGCTGCTAAGGCTAGTAAGACACGAACTGTAGTAATCTTTGCAATTGAACTAAACGTCTCGTCATAGTCTATGCCATACTCTTGAGAGAATCCACGAATAACTAATCGAGCCTTATATCGCTCGATCATACCATCTGGGCGAATCTTCAACTTGTAAACCCATTTGCAGGATATGGGTTTAACACCTTCAGGTTTTGGCACTAAATTCTAAGTTTGATTTTGTTTTAATGACAAAATGTGTTCTTCCATGACCTTTCTCCACTCTGGTATATTTGATGCTTCTTCAAATGTACTTGACTCTTTGACTTCAGCATAGGCAGCATCTACATACTTACGATTTGGCCGTCTTTCTCTGGTGGACCTTCGCACTTGAGGTTGTGAAGGTTCTTGCTCTTCCGGTTGACTGGTCTGTACTTCATCTGGTGTTTCATGTACACCTGTTCTCCAAGGGCTTCTTGATTTGGATCGTACCTCAATTTGATCTGACGGGGATCTTGGTCCTTCTATGTCATCGTTGTCTTGAGAGGAATGTAGCTGCAACTTGGTTTGTAGCTTTTCTTGCATCTCCTGTGTATCGGGTAATGCCACCTTGTTTGCCCACCATGAAGATGCCTCATCGAATACAACATTTCGAGAGACATAGATCTTGTTTGTATTTGGATTGCAGCATCTCCAGCCTTTCTTTTATTCATCATATCCAACGAATATGCAGCGGACAGCTTTCTTGTCGAACTTACTGCAATCTTCATCTGCAATAAATACATAACATACACAACCAAACACTCGAAGATAATTCACTGTTGGTTTTACATTATATAATTTTTGAAATGGTGAATTAAATTCCATTCTCGGTTATGGTAGTCTGTTTGTGATATAAACTACTGTCTTCATGCATTCTGCCCAAAATCTTGTATCAACATTCTTTGCATGTAGAAGACTTCTACATATCTCTGCTAGGTGGCGGTTCTTCCTCTCCGCTACTCTATTTTGCTGTGGAGTTTTTGACAAGTCAGTTGCCTTCGGATATTGCACTTCTTGAGGTAGTTGTTGAATTCATTTGAAGTGTATTCTCCTCCATTATCAGTACGGAGGCACTTGATCTTCCTCCCAAACTCACGTTCTACCGTATCTTTGAATTTCCTAAATTTTTCAAAAGCCTCATCTTTATGCTTCAAGAAATATACCCATACATACCTTGAGAAATCATCAATAAAGGTTATCAGATATTGATAACTGATTGTGGACTTTTGTTTGATCTTCCCAAGCACATCTGAGTGGACCAATTCTAATGGCTCCCTTGCTCTGAACTTTGACTCTTTGTAAGGCAGTTGATGTGCCTTACCATATTGACATCCAGCACGCACAGTGTCATGTTGGATCTCGAGTTGAGGAAGTCCCCTCAGCATGGACTTCTTCATCATAATTTTTAGTTTGCCGTAATTGATATGTCCAAGTCGTGCGTGCCATAGGTCTCTAGTGTCACTTCTCCTAGCCTTCTCAACGTAGGCTTCTTCAGCTGACATGACATAGATAGCCTTCATTTTTGGTCCTTCCACGAACGGTGTACATATGACTTTCAATTCACGATATACTTTCACATCGTTCGGGCCAAACAACACATAATTACCTGAAGCAGTTAATTGTGGTACAAACAATAGGTTCTTCTTCATCCCTGGGACATGATAGACATTATCGAGTTGTACTTCTTCATGTCCGTACCTTTGTGGCATTTGTGTCTTGCCAACATGGGTTATTGGTAATTGTGTATCATCAGCTGTCACAATAACTCGATCTCCATTGTACTTGGTCATACTTACAAGTTTCAACTCATCTCTGGTCATATGATTGGAACAACCAGAGTCAATGATCTAATCATTCTTGTAATTGACTAACTGCTCACATACCGTAGTAAGTGCGAATTCCTCTCTTAGGCCTTTCCCTCGTGTATCAGCAGTATCTACCTCTTCGGCATAGAAGGAAGACTCGAAATCCCAATCTTCTTCTCCTGGAGGCTCGTCCTTAGATGTTGTTGCTGCATTTCCTTCAACTCTCTTGGACCAGCAATTTTTTGCATAATGTCCTTTCTTGCCGCAATTGAAATATTCGTCACTTTGACGATCCTTTTGTTGCCACCAGTACTGACCATTTTGATTATACTGAGATCCTCGAGCTCCCCCTGACTGGAAACCTCTTTCTTGGTTTCCTCGAACATCTCTTTCTTGATTGTCCCGAAACTACGTCCTCGTCCTCGACCACGACCGCGTCCTTAATTGTCTCTTCTATTAGTGAAAAGGGCCGTCTCTTCACCATTGGTTGGTTGACTAGACGTGGGTTTGTCTATATCCTCTTCATTAATTAGCAAATTCTCCAGATCTGCTAAAGTTGGCTCGGTGGCCCAGCCCCGAGTTGCCGTGATAATACTCTTATACTCTGGCTTCAATCCGTGGATGATAATTCTTTTCATCCTAGTTTGTGTGATGCCATTTTCAGGATTTAGTTTATAAATCTCGTCACAACGAGATTTCACCTTTGAGAGATATTGACTCACAGACATATTTCTCTGGGAGATCGACAAAATTCATTTTCGAGCCTTTGTAATTTTGTATCATTTTTCTTCGCGAAAATAGCCGTCAATGTATCCCAAGCTTCCTTCGGTGTTCGGGCATCTTTGATCCGCTGGAGAAATTCATCTTCTACAGCTACAGTTAAGGCATACATAGCTTTGCCTGCTTTTACCTTCCATTTCTTTAAAGCATCAGGGTCGGCTGCTGGATTTTGATGTGCAGCATCTGGTCGTACCGGTGTTGAGGTTGAGATGTCGGAGGTTGTGTTTGTGCTTTTGGCTTCCCTTGGTGGTGGTGTCTCAGCTCCGTTCACAATATCCCATAAGTCCTGCCCGAGCAGGTAAAACTTCATACGGGTACTCCATGACCCATAATTATTGTTATTGAGCTTCTCAATAGAGGTCGTAAAATCAGCCATGATTTTAACAAAGCTTATGGGGCCAAAATTATAATTTTTGAAATTTTTGAGGTCAAAATAAAAAATTTCAGAAATTTAGGGACTGAATTAAAAATTTTCGAAAGTTCAGGGACCAGTATGTAATTTATGGAAAATTTATTTGCAGAAATTACTGTTCATTGTCTTCAACCTTGAGACGATTTTTTCGGCAGCCCGTACAGCTTCGTATGACGTCGGTTTTGTATTCCAAAAATACCTCCGAACTCGTCTCGACGCGAGTAATCTAACGATATCCTCAAAACTGAGTTTTGACCACCTTTGTAAAACTCGAAATTTTCAGCCCTCTACCACTTCCGACTAGCACTCCAAACCTTTCTCCGATACCACTTGTTGAGATATCAAAGAATCATTATAGTGAATTACCGATGATTTGAGAGAATAATATTTATTCTATTATCACTTACAAACTCACAAAATAAAACTCTCAAACTCGTTCAATCTCAATTTGGATTGTTTTTCACTCTTTGAACTCACTCTTGGAGATGAGATAATTACAAATGCTACAAACATCCCTTATTTATAGGCAGTAAACATGGTGTGAAACCATGGTATATATGAAAGGATTTTGTGAAGGGATCAACCATGGTAGGTATTGTGAAGTTTCCCATTCTTTTCTTGTCAAATTTGTCAACTAATTGTTCAAGGTAGATAGCTAATAGATGTTGATTTTGTTGATGGCCTTCTAAATGGTGTTGATTGTGGCAATGACTTTCAACAAACCCTATAAATAGGTGTTTTGAGGAGAATTTGGTACACTTTTCATTTCTACACTTTCATTATCCCAGTTTTGAAAGTGAAAAAATTTAGTAGTAGAAAATTTGTGCATTTTTCCTCCGCAAATTCCTACCGTTTGGGTTTAATATTTTTACTTCCTCTTTTTATTTCTTGTCATTTCAATTCTAGAATTAGGATGTATAATTGCAATAAGACGCTTTTGGATTTTAATTGGAGCTTACAGATGGATTGTTATTTATGCTTTTATATGCAGGTTTTTCATTTTCTCTTTCTTTTTCTTAATTGCTTTAAGGGCTTTTCTATTGTCAGGCCAGGGAAACTTGACCTGACGTTAGGCCGGTGTTAAAATTACATATTTTTTTATATTTGTCGATTCCAATCCGTATAGTTCAATCCTAACAAGAAGAATATACAACTTGAATCGACAAATATGAAAAAATATGTGGTGTAATTAAAATGTATTTTCTTATCGTCGAATTCGGAAAACTTGGCTTGTATTAGATACTAAAATTGCATTTTTTTTCATATTTGTTGATTCCAATCCGCACAGCTCAACTCTAATAAGAAGAATATACAAATTGGAATCGACAAATATAAAAAAATATGTAATTTTAACACCGGCCTAACGTCAGGCCAAGTTTTCCTGACCTGACGGTAGAAAAGCCCTTGCTTTAATTAATGACTTGTTTTCTCTCTTCCTTCCTTTTATTGCCTTGATTAATTGCTTTCAGTCACTTGCTTTTTTAGTACTGTGTTTAGTTGCGTTGGGTGTTTGATAAAATATCTTGATGGGTTTATTATGCTAATTTTCCAGGTCTAGAGTTTGGGTGAGTCGGTTCAGTTTCTCCAACCTAATTGTGAATTATTCGGTTGCTACCGACTCTAATTAAATTATTTTACTAACTTGCTTGATCTACTCACTTTCCAGTTACTTTCTTCTTTTGCACTTAAATTTCATAATTTTTAATTAACCTCAACACATTGCTAGGATTTAGATTTTATTTTCCTTCGGTTTCCGTGTGAGACTGAGCAGGATTAGCTACTACTAGCTACAACTGGTCTCGTTCTATTGCGGATGAGTAGCTTAAGGACAATGTCGTGGAAGTGAAGAGGTGTAATGATAGGATTATGTCCGTTAGAGTGGTGGTTGGGGAGAAGGTGGTTAACGTGGTTTGTGCGTATGCCCCACATGTTGGTTTGGGTGTGCTTGTTAAGGAAGCTTTTTGGGTCTGTTTGGTGAGTTGGTCGGGTGTATTCCGGACGATCAATTTATTATTTTGGGAGGCGATTTCAATGGGCACATTGGTGAGGGGGTTGATGGTTACCATAGTGCGCATGGAGGTTTCGGCTTCGGAGTTAGGAATGCAGGAGGTTCCGCACTGTTGGAGTTTGCCACTGCGCATGAGTTGGTTATTGCTAACTCTGTTTTTTCAGAAGAGAGCTGAGCACCTCATCACCTTCAGTAGTGGGGGCCACAACACGCAAATTGACTACCTTCTTTTGCGCAGTCGTGATGCTAGGGCGTGCGTGGACTGCAAGGTGTTTCGGAGCGAGGCATGTGCTTCTCAACACCGGCTGCTAGCTATGGATTTATCCATGGGAGGTCGTGTTGTTAGCAGGGCTAGAGAAGCTAGGCCTAGGATTCTCTGGAAGGATCTGAAGGGTGAGAAGGCGGCAGTATTCAAGGAGTCCCTGACCCGCGAAGGAGGTTTTTTGCGGGGGGGCGATGCTAACCTCATGTGGACCAGCATGGCCAATGCTATTAGGAGGGTGGGCGAGAAGGTGGTAGGGGTTTCTTCGGAGTCTAGTGGACCTAGGGAGGCATGGTGGTGGAATGAGGAGGTCGAAAAGAAGGTTAAGGCAAACAAGCGCTATTTAAGGAGCTTTTGTCGATTAGTCTTGGGAGGAGAGAATCTTGAAGATTGTAGCGCAAGGTGGCGAAAAGAGAGGCTAAGAAGGCGGTGACTAAGGCTAAAGGTGAGGCTTACGAGGAGATGTACAAGCGCTAGACACCAAAGAAGGAGCAAATCTTATTTTTAAACTAGCGAAAGCTAGGGAAAGAGGCGGCGCGACACAGGTCCCGTTAAGTTTATTAAGTATGATTTGGGACAAGTGTTAGTGAAAGATGTGGCTATTAAGGAGAGGTGGAATAGGTATTTTTCGAACTTTTCAATGAGGCTAGGGGTAGTGACTCGGTGGTGCAAGGAGTTAGTCTATCTTCCGCTTGTTCGTTTAGTTCTGTGAGAGCATCGGCAAGGAGGAAGTAAAGGGTGCCTTAATGAAAATGGGGAGAGCTAAGGTGTAGGCTCGGATCGATCCCTATTGAGGTGTGGCTTTATGCAGGGAAGTCGGAGTTCGGTGGCTAGCGGAGTGTTCAACATCCTCCTCAGAGGTTCTAAGATGCCGACGGAGTGGAGGCATAGTATTGTCGTGCCATTTTTCAAGAACAAAGGCGATGCTCAGAGTTGTAGTAACTATAGGGGTATTAAACTCCTCAGTCATACTATGAAACTTTGGGAAAGAGTGGTGGAATGCAGGGTTAGAAGAGAAGTTGAGATCTCAGAGAACCAATTTGGCTTCATGCCGGGGAGGTCCACGACTGAGGCCATTCATCTCGTCAGACGCCTTATGGAGAAGTTTAGAGAGCGGCGTAAGGACCTCCATATGGTGTTCATAGATCTAGAGAAGGCTTATGATAGCATTCCGCGCGATATTATTTGGAGGAGCCTAATAGAGAGGAGGGTGTCGTTACCGTTCGTTAGGGCGATCCAAGACATGTACTCCGAAGCTAGGACGTGCGTAAGGACCCCAGTTGGTGACACCCAGTTTTTTCCGGTTGAAATAGGGCTACACCAGGGGTCGGCGCTTAGCCCTCTTCTCTTCGCTCTAATCCTTGACGTCATTTCGCGGGGGATACAAGATGGCGTCCCGTGGTGCATGCTTTTTGCTGACGATATTGTGTTAGTGGCGGAGTCGAGGAGGGAGGTGAACTCGAAGTTGGAGCTATGGAGGTCTAAGTTAGAATCTCAGGGCTTGTGTGTGAGCCGGTCTAAGACCGAGTATCTCTGGTGTAACTTTAGTGGTGAGGCCAACGAGGAAGATGTAGAGGTTATGATTGCGGATCAGATCGTACCCCGTACGGATAAGTTCAAGTATTTGGGTTCGATCATTCAGAAGGAAGGTGAGTGTGAAGATGATGTCACTCATCGCATCAAGGCGGGGTGGCTAAGGTGGAGAGCAGCGACAGGGGTCCTGTGCGACAAGAAAGTCCCTCTAAAGTTGAAGGGTAAATTCTATAGAGCGGCAATCCGACCTGCAATGTTGTATGGCTCTGAGTGTTGGGCGATGAAGAAGTCGCTTGAGATCAAGTTGGAAGTGGCTGAAATGAGAATGTTACGTTGGTCTTGTGGTCGCACAATGTTAGATAGAATCGCGAACGGGGTTTTCGAGGAGCCTTGGAAGTGGCGCCCATTTCAGCAAAAGTTAGGGAAGGGAGATTGAGATGGTTTGGCCACGTCCGCAGGAGGCAGGCATCTGCTCCGGTGAGGAGGGTCGAGAGTTTATTGGTTGTCGGGGAGAGGAGGAGAGGCAGACCGAGGAGGACATGGGAGGAGCAGCTGAGATTAGATTTGAAGGCCTTAAACCTTTCCGAGACCATGACTGTTGATAGGTGCGCTTGGAGGCGCCAGATCAGAGTTGTGGATTCTTTTGTTGGGAGCGGTGCTGTAGTTGAGAGGCTTAGGGTTGGGTTGTCTCGTTTAGCTTTGACCTAGAGCATTGTATTGTTTTACTTTTATTGTTTATTTTATCCTATTGTCTTTGCGTGTGGTGTATTTTTGACAGGGAGCTGTGCGCTGAGACAACCTCTCTTCTGTTAGAGCAACGCTCATCTGGAGTGAAGTAGCCAAATTCCGCTTAGGTAAGTCCCATGTGGATTAAGCCATGGGCTCAGGTATGGTATTGAGCTTTTTAGAAGCATTTTTTATCACTCTATATTCTGCTGTGCACTAAGATGGGGGTCGGAAACAGCCTCCCTACCGTAATAAGTAAGGGCATGGTCTGCGTACATCTTACCCTCCCCAGACCCTGCTCTGAGCGGGATATACTGGGTATGTTTGGTTTGGTTTGGTTTGGTCTAAGTAAAGATGGTAAAACTCGAAATAGTTCAAAGCACTGTAATTTGTTTGGTACTTTGGGGTGTTATATTTAAGGTAATTGATTTATTTGCAAGTGTTCAAATATTCTAATCATTTAATTCAATAAAAGTGACTTTAAATGCTTCCATGAATTTAAAATAATTTTTAAAGAAATGATTAGTTCCACACAATAACGATCTTTTTTTTTTTTGAACAAAAACCGGGCCAACGCCCTAGAAATTATATCATATCACTCCTCACAATAGAGGTAATTTGTTTCGGAAACATTACATCCCAAAAGAAACGATCATGAGAGTCAAAAGACATTTTTGCGACCAAGTGGGCTGCAACATTACAATTATGACTAACCCAAGAAAAGGAGATGTCTAGTTGGGATGTCCATGTTCTAATATCATCCACGATCACAGCAAGGTTCCAAGGAGGAACCACTTCCGTTGAAGCAAGATAGATTGCTCACTTAGAGTCTGACTCGACTATAGCATTCTGCCACCGATAATCAACAACCAGATGACAAGCATCCCAGATCGCACATAGCTCAGCCATAAGAGGAGACGTGGCAGGAAAGGCCTCTCCCGAACAAAAGATAACAGAACCAAGATGATCTCGAGCAATAATACCCATAACAGCATGATTACATTTAAATGACGCATCACAATTAAGCTTCACAATATTAGTAGTGGGGGGGATCCACTTGAGTGAACTTGTTTGGGATTCGTCTTGAAGAGCCACGACATCAAAATCATTAGCTGCCATTGGACGAAGTGAATTCATGTTCAACCCGAGCGCACAATTGTATTGTATGAAGAGGAACCAATGGAGTATGCTCAAAAATAAACTTGTTCCTTGACTTCCAGACCTGCCATGCAATAACGGCAATAGATGTATGCAATTTCATTTTATCCGACTTAGTTGGCACCGTATCTAGGAGGGCTCGAACCCGTGAGACTATAGATCCATTCATAGAATCAGCTCGAAGACAAATATGAGATCCGAACCACACCATTTTTGTCCATGGGCACTCAAAATCGATTCAACCTCAGAAAGACAAATAGGACATAACAGTAAACAAGAGCAATTTCTTTTAAACAAATTTTAACGAGTGGCTAAAGCATTAGAACACACTCGCCACCAGAAATTTTTAATTTCTGGTAAAGTTTTAAGATGCCATACTTGTCTCCAAAAACTATTATCTGGCGAAGACGATGAGGAAGCTACGTTTTGAAAGGTAGAGTCGCGGTGATGCAAAGCCAATCGGTACCCTGACTTTACCGTGTAATTACCTTTAGCTTCATAATGCCATACAATCTTGTCACGAGAGCCCGTCCTTGATAAAGGTAGTTTGGAAATGAAATTTGCCTCATCTGGAAGAACAACAGTGTAGCTTTGCTAAGTTCCAGTTACCATCTAGAATAAACTCTGAAACTAATGTATTCTCGGAGAAAGGGGCTCGGGAACTGCTGCATTCATACTTAGTGTTTCATTGTGTATATTTCTGTATTCGTCATCAGTTGACTTCCGCACTTATATTGTCTACAGACGACTCTAAGTCATCCGTACCACCAGCTGAGAAACTCATTAATTCCTACTTGTAAAAAGAGTTTCAATAAGTCTATTCACCCCCCTCTGAACTTATTTTTGACGACTTGTGACCTACAACACTATGGTATCTAATACCCATGTTCTCCCGATGATGCTCCAATCTAATCTGAGGAAGTGGCTTGGTCAGTGGATCAGCGACGTTGTCAGCTGAGTCTACTCTATGCAGCACAATGTATTCCTTGCGAACAAATTCTCTTATGAGATGATACTTCCTCTCAATGTGTTTGGTACTGTTATGAAACCTCGGCTCCTTGGCACACTTTCTGACTCCGTTATTGTCGCGATCTGACATTTCAAAGACATGGTATCACTTGAAGTTCTCCCAGAAACTTCTTAATCCAGAACACTTCCTTAGAAGCCTCCGGGGCTGCTTGATACTCAGCCTGACAGGTGGAATCATCATTCGCGCTTTGCTTGGCGCTACGCCAAGATACTTCTCCTCCATTAAGAGTAAATATGTAGCTAGACGTAGACATCGAATTGTCCTTCTGTCCTTGGAAATCTGAATCAGTGAATCCCATCACATCCAATTCTCCACCGCCATACATAAGAACCATATCTCTAGTCCTTCTCAAGTACTTGAGAACGTTCTTTACGGCAGTCCAATGTTCCCTACCTAGGTTTGCCTGAAACCTACTTACCATGATCACATCATGCGCAATGTCAGGTCTTGTACACAACATAGCATACATAAGGCTACCCATGGCCGAATCATATGGTATATTACTAATTTCCTATCGTTGTTCCTCACTTTGAGGACATATCTTCGAGGAGAGTTTTATTCCATGTCGCATCGGAAGGAACCCTCTTTTAGAATCATCCATCTTAAATCGCTTTAAGATCTTATCTATATACAGGGCTTGGGAAAGACCCATCATTCTCTTCGCTCTATCCCGGTAGAGCCGAATACCAAGACTATAGGTTGCTTCTCCCAAGTCTTTCCTGGAGAAATTACTCGAAAGCCAAGCTTTCACATAACTGAGCATTCCCACATCATCCTATTAGTAGAATGTCATCTACATATAGTACTAAGAATGCGATCTTGCTCCCACTAACCCTCTTGTATACACAAGGTTCCTCTTCATTTTGAAGTCCGACGACAGAGAAGTTTGACTGCACATCAGACAGATTGACTTAAAGTGATTAGATAAGTCATGTCTATGTAATCAGCTAAGTAAACCTGCCCACGTCAGCATGCGTCGAAAATTCAATAATTACGGAGAGTCACATGCGGGCGATAAGGGACAGATTGGAGAGATTCCCGGAAGGATATGAATTAAATAATTCATAAAGACCCACCTCTGAAGACTCTAAACATATTAAAATCAAAAGATTTGGCGCTTCAACGTGAATGTCTTCACAACGGTCGGAAATAGATTAAAATAAGGGAATCCAGCCTTGCAACGTTCAGAAGGAAAAACAAATAAGTGTACTTCTCCAACGGATAGATTTGTTACAGATTTGCAACGGCTATGAAGAAAAGCTCTAAGGATTGACAAGCTATAAATATCTGAAGATTTGAAAGAGCAAAGTACGATGCGAACTATACTCTCAAGCAATTAAAGCAATCAAGCGACCAAGAAATCTATAGCATCGTGAAGAGCAGCATTCACAATTCACATACCAAGAAAGCTTTTAGTTGGAGAACACAAAACACTCTTGTCTTAAAACCTGAGTACGGGGTACTTCACTCGTTGAAGTTGCACGACTGATAGGCATCCAAGGATTTGGAGATCGACTGGTGCTAGGCAGTCAGAAAGGAGTTGCAAAGACAGGATTTCCACTCGTTGGAAGTTGTTGTAGCTAAGTTGTAGAATCACTGTAATATTTATCACTAGTTAAAAATTATAGTGGATTCATCTCCAACTGGTTTGGAGAAATGTGGATTGGTAGAGGATTACTCCACCTCTGAGACCACTATAAACTGTCTGCGTATTTTATTGTTTTAGCATCATACTTAACTGCTACATTCATACTTTGTGCTTCATTGTTTATATTTCTGTATTCGTCATTAACTGACTTCCGCACTTATATTGTCTACATACGACTCTAAGTCATCTGTACCACCAGCTGAGAAACTCCTTAATTCCTACTTGGAAAAAGAGTTTCAATAAGTCTATTCACACCCACTCTAGACTTATTTCTGACGACTTGTGACCTACAATACTATGGTATCTAATACCCATGTTTTCCAGATGATGATCCAAGCTAATCTGAGGAAGTGGCTTGGTCAGTGGATCAGCGACGATGTCGGCTCAGTCTACTCTATGCAGCACAATGTATCCCTTGCGAACAAATTCTCTTACGAGATGATACTTCCTCTCAATGTGTTTGGTACGGTTGTGAAACCTCGGCTCCTTGACCTACGCTACAGCTCCGTTGTTGTCACAGTACAGCGGAACAGGCAGCTCAACACATGGTATCACTTTAAGTTCTCCCAAAAACTTTTTAATCCAGAACCCTTCCTTAGAAGCCTCCGAGGCTACTTGATACTCAGCCTGACAGGTGGAATCAGCAGTCGCGCTTTGCTTGGAGCTATGCCAAGATACTTCTCCTCTATTAAGAGTAAATATGTAGCTAGAAGTAGACATCGAATCGTCTTTCTATCCTTGGAAATCTGAATCAGTGAATTCTATCACATCCAATTCCCCACCGCCATACATAAGAACCATATCTCTAGTCCTTCTCAAGTACTTGAGAACATTCTTTACGGCAATCCAATGTTCCCTACCAGGGTTTGCCTGAAACCTACTTACCATGCTCACAGCATGCGCAATGTCAGGTCTTGTACATAACATAGCATACATAAGGCTACCCACGGCCGAAGCATATGGTATATTACTCATTTCCTTTCGTTGTTCCTCACTTTGAGGACACATCTTCGAGAAGAGTTTTATTCCATGTCGCATTGGAAGGAACCCTCTTTTAGAATCATCCATCTTAAATCGCTTTAAGATCTTATCTATATAGAGGGCTTGGGAAAGACCTATCGTTCACTTCGCTCTATCCTGGTATAGCCGAATACCAAGAATATAGGTTTCTTCTCCCAAGTCTTTCATGGAGAAATTACTGGAAAGCCAAGCTTTCACAGAACTGGGCATTCCCACATTATTTCCTATTAGTAGAATGTTATCTACATATAGTACTAAGAATGCGATCTTGCTCCCACTAACCCCTCTTGTATACACAAGGTTCCTCTTCATTTGCACGAAGTCAAACTTTTTGACTGCCTCATCAAAACGAAGGTTCCAACTACGCGAAGCTTGCTTCAGTCCATAAATGAAATACCGAAGCTCGCATGCTTTCTAAATATCGACCTCGAACACAAAGCCTGTAGGCTGCTCCATATAGATTTCCTCCTCGAGGAATCTATTAAGGAAATCCATCTTTACGTCCATTTGCCATATCGCATGATCGTGGTAGGTAGCTATAGCAAGCATCATGCGAATAGACTTGATCATAGCTACGGGCGAGAAGGTATCGTGATAATTGATCCCTTCCTTATTGGTATAACCCTTTGCCACAAGTCTGGCCTTATAGGCGTCAACCTTGCCATCCCCAGCAGTCTTTCTCTTGTAGATCCACTTGTTCCCAATAGGCATTATGCCCTCGGGGCGGTCTACTATAGTCCATACCTGATTCACATGCATCGAGTGTATCTCAGTTTCCATAGCTTCACACCATTTCGCGGAGTCTATATCCACGATCGCTTGGTCATTGGTCGTTGGGTCGGTCTCTTGGCTATCACCTGGAACCTCATGGATACCCAGCTCCTCCAGGGGCACAAGGCCATACCTCTCAGGTAAATGAGACACCCTACTAGACCTACGAGGTGGTTGTACTTGTGTTTCAGAAGGTTCGGTTCCAGTTTCTTGCACAGGTGTCTCTTGAGGAGTTTCATTGTATTCTTCCAAAGAAATACTTCTATCTGCTCCCCCTTCCTGAATGAACTCATCTTCCAGGAAGTGTGCTTGTAAAGCAACAATGATCTTTCAATCATAGGGCATGTAGAATAGATAACCCATCATACCAGACGGGAATCCAATGAAACGTCCCTTCGTGGACCTCGCTTCCAACTTTTCCACCTTAGTCTTCTTGACATAGGCGGGACATCCCCAAATCCTAATGTGATTAAGACTTGGTTTCCCGCCCTCTCACATTCCATATGGACTTTTAGGAACGGATTTGGAAGGACATCTATTCAAGATGTAATCGGCAGTCATAAGTGCATACCCCCACAGGTAAATTGGTAAGTCAGTATATAGCCCGGCATGGAACGGACCATGTTCAACAAGGTCCGGTTCCTTATTTCTAACAAACCATTTAACTGAGGAGTACCTAGAGGTGTTAATTGTGATACTATTCCATCTTCCTTAAGGAACTCGTCAAACTTCCTACTCATATACTCGCCACCTCGGTCCGACCGAAGTGCTTTGATATGATTTCCAGTTTGTTTCTCGACTAGGGCCTTAAATTCTTGGAATTTGTCAAAGGCCTCGGATTTATGTTTCATCAAGTATACATAACCATACCTAGTATGATCATCTGTAAACATAATGAAATACTGATATCCATCACGTGCTGCTTCCAAAGCACCACATATGTCGGTATGGATTAATCCTAGTTTATCAGCGTCTCTTCCAAAAGTCCCTGTGAAGGGGGACTTAGTCATTTTGCCTTTAAGGCAAGATTCACAAGTAGGAAAAGGGATTTGATCCCAATAGACCCGTAAGTCCATCCATTTCCATTTTGTAAACTTTGGTCTGACCAACATGACCAAGTCTATGATGCCATTTCAAAACTTGATTAGTTTCATCCCTACCACACTTCCTAGTCATAGTATTCACAACGACTTTGTTACTAAGGTTTAGATGATACAGTCCATTTAACAATGTAGCAGTGCCCACTAGTTTATTTCTAAAATAAATTTTGCAGGAACCATCACCAATGAAAAATGAAAATCCTTTCCGATCCATGACCAGAATGGATACAATGTTTTTGTGCCCGTTGGGCAAAACAAGTACATCTTCTAAAGTCTAAACAAAGCCAGATTCTAAACCCAAAAGAAGTGATCCTATGTCGGTTGCCTCGACACTATGCCCGCTTCCGACTGTGATCATCACTTTCCCAGCTCTAAGCTTCCTAATTTGTTCCAGATCCTGATTCACGGTATAAATATGAGAACTAGCACCAGTATCCAGTATCCATGAAGTAGAAAATACAGTAGCAGAAAAATTTGTTTCCAAAACTAAAAGTTCTGTACCTTAAGTGTCATAAAAAATCGGACAGTCTCTAGCCCAGTGGCCCAGGTCACCGCATTTGAGACAAGCGTCCTTTTTCTTCTTGCTCTTCGGAACTATCGGAGCCTTTCCCTTACCCTTAAGGTCCTTGACTTGTAGTCCCGTCTGCTTCTTGGTCTTTTTCTTCTTATTCTTATTCTTAGACCTCCGAGGTCCAGAAGAAATCACAAGGGCAGACTCCTTCATTCGCGGAGTCTTCATCTGAGACTGAGCGGTCACGAGTTTGTTCATTAGCCCAGCTAAGTTGCACGCAATCTCATTATAGTTGAAGTTCATAACAAACTGTGAGAAGGAATCAGGGAGAGATTGTAGGATAAGGTCGGTCTGAAGAGAAGTATCCATCTTAAAATCAAGAGCCTCCAATCTCTCGATCATGGATATCATTTTGAGGACGTGGTCCCCAATATTCTCACCTTCCTTCATCCTTGCACTGAACAGTTGCTTGGATATCTCATATCTAGAAGTTCGACTGTGCTCACCATAAAGCTCGGTTAAATGAGATAGAATCTGCCTAGCAGAAGACATTTTCTCATGAGCTCTCTGAAGCTCATTAGACATAGAAGCCATCATGTAAGCACAGAGTTTTACGTCATCCTTACCCCACTTTTTCTGGTTTTCAATCTCTTCCTGAATGGCTCTTGTCCGCACTGGAGGCACCGGAATGTCCATCTCCAAGACGTATCCCAGTGCCTCTATACTGAGGACTATCATTAGATTGCGGAGCCAATCCACAAAGTTAGGTCCGATCAAGGTGTTCTTTTCGAGTAGAATTGCGAGTAGGTTCATTGTCATATTGAGAGTTATGTCTGCATTAAGTGCGACAGATTAATTAATGACTCGTTTAATTATGATCTGTGTAACACCCCCAATCCACTCAGGGATATTACACGCCGTAGACCCTCTCCTCGAAGATCTACCAGGCTGGTAACAACATTTAACATCTCGACAATGCCTTCAAGGCTAAATGACTCAGTAGACCGATTTGGTCTTTCAATAAAATATACAACTCAATTACAACATATACCCACGCAGGGGTCAAAGTACAATAAACTCCCGTACAACGGGGAAAAGATACTGCAGCGGAAAAGAAAATACAACTAGACCAATACGACATCAACGGATCCTCGTGTGATTAGTATCGTTCATCTTTCATCATCCTTCGTGCCGACCACGTGTTATGCTCCAAAACACGAATGCAAAATAGACATCCACCCCGAATACTCGGGGTTAGCAAAACTCCACTGTTTTGCTAGTGCAAATACAAAGTGCAAATACGAGCCATACAATTCACATTCCACGAATAACAATAATCAGGAATCCTCAAAGATCCAAACAAAACGAAAAGTACTTCTCGAGGCAAGGGTTTGAGAAAACATTTCAAAATCGAAATACCATAAACCAATGGAAATAATTTATAAGACGGTTTAGAATGCCATCGAGAGTTTTAATAGAAAACCATTTAGGATTATCAAATCCTACTTTTCAAAATCCACAAGACAAAAGGGGTCACCGCCCCAAATCTTTACTTTCCGAAAAATGACATTTACCAACCCGTTGGGATTTTAGCCCCAAATCCATAAAACGACTTTTACAAAACCATTGGGATTTTAGCCCCAAATCTCATCAACTCACAGTACACAAGAACGACCACAAGGCTCGTCTCCCAACATCAAAATCCACAAATAAAGGATTTAAAACAAACAACAAAATACTCTAGTGCCATCCTAGCCAAGTAAGCCAAACGAACACTTACCTCTTACACACTTAGTCGATGCATGCAATCATGAAAACACAGTTCCAAAACACTCATTTCGGAAATGCCAATGATCAAACCACATTTGTAAAAATTCACCACAATTAACCGCGGACCCACAACTTCGTGGATCCTGCCGAGACCCGTCGGATCTAACCCACGATGGTTAAAAGCAAGCTCGCGGTCCCACGGCCGTGGAGCCCTACGAGACCCGTCGGATCTAACCCGCAGTGAGCATACACACACACACGTTACTCATGCAATACTAACATGCTAAGAATGTAAGTTCATTAAGAATACTCACTAGAGATGGCCATTAACTCGACACCATTATCAAACTCTTCAAAACACAATAACAAGATTAAATACGGAATACACGATTCCATAACTTTACACAATAGGAGTATCATCATCAAATCCTTCAACGTTCAAAATAATCAAATCATAATAAATTCCCAAAACACACCGTTCATAAAACACACACGCATTTGAAAGAAAGCCTTTAACGAGGCCAAACCGAAATCTTTTGAAACTTCGTTTCAAACAACCAAACAAACACACTAATACGATCACCGATCATCATATCCACAAAATAAGAAAAGTATGGGCAAGGTACTTGCCTCGAAATCACAATCGCAACGAGACGACGGATAGGACGCGGTCGAATAGCCCCGAACCCCCGAACAATATCAAGAACGCGATAGCACCACGAGTATTACGAGAATAACACCACACGAATCATCAATCACCAAACGGAATTCAACATCGGAATCCTCGGACACCTATAAACCTCCGGAAGTAACAATAACACATGGTTACGACAAGAATCAAGGCCAAAACAACGGAAATCCCAACAAACTATCGAAGGGAAACTCATTGGGACATTTAATCGAACACTAAATGTTCAATAATTCCCAAGAACACTCGAATCGTCGATCGAGTTAAACAAACTTGATATATGGATATACAACCCATAGAACATGATTAATAACATCATACTACACCAATCGATGTATCAAAATCGGATTAGAAACGAAATCAAGAACAATTTCTCCAAAAGTCAACTTGAAGGATAATCAAGAAATATACCTTGATTTGGATGAAGGATTCAAGTAGAGGTCGAAAATCTACAACAAGACTTGAGGTAGATGATCTCTACAAGTTTTGGAGCACTCAAATCGCCCAAGAATCGCCCACAATCGCCTAAGATGAAGGAGGAAGAAGAGAGGAGAAAAATGAAGTTTTCTCCTCGCAAATCTGCTAAAAAGCGAGAAAAAGCCCGTGTGCGCACGGGACAAGTGTGCCGCGGCCCGGGGCCACCAAAACGCCCAGAATCAGCTTAGTGCCGCGGCACGACTGAGTGTGCCGCGGCACGGTCTGACCCCCTTCAACACCAAAAAGGCACACCGTGCGTCTTCGCTATTTCGACCATAACTCCTTCGTCTGGACTCCGATTGACTCACCGTTTGAACCATGGGAAAGCTAACTTGATTCGCTATCCTGTGTCAAAGATTCAGCATTTTTGGAGTTTCCAAGAATTAATGGTGACTTTACAAAGTCGAACTCCCACGTGAAAAAGTCGATTAAGGACACGGAACTCAACAAAACGACACCGAAACGAACTCGGATGACAAAAAGTGCAGAATTAATCATTCTCGGAATGACCAAACGGTCATGATAGAGTTGTCAAAACGAACTTCCTCCAAAAAAAAAGAAAATTACCGAAATTCGAAATTGCGGATATTACATTCTACCCTCCTTAAAAGAAGTTTCGTCCCGAAACTTAAAACAAGTAGGGGGGAGCAATATACCCGCCAGGAAGACTCGAAGAGATACACAAAAATAGAAAACTCGCGCCCAACGGCGAAACGCTGCAAGAAACGCAAAGAGACATACGACGTGAAAACACGCTCCACGACGACCAACACAACGTCGCCGTTAGGGATATAATAAAACCAACAAATGACAAGCGTCATCAAACGGATAATATAGCCAAGTCAATTATCCGACAATCACAAAACACAACGAACGAAAGTCAGTATGATTGACTAACCCAATGGTACATCAATCAAAATGCGAGCCAATCGCTGAACAAATACGGAATTCCACTGCCCAAGGGTTGGAAGATCGAAAACGAGACTAATTTCCCAAACTTAAGGGAATTAGGATGGAGCCTGAATGCTCAACGATCACGAAACGAGGACAAAAACCGAACAAACAAACGACCGAACCACAACGGTCGAGACAACAAAAAGCGAACAATCATGTTCGAATCACGAAGAACAATAAAATTCAAACAACAACTCCAAGGTTCACATCTCGACTCAAGACAATATATGATCCGGTGAAAACAACAACGTATGCATTCACATAAGATCCACATGAAAAGGGAATAGCGATTTGAAAAGTTACAACGACAAACGAGTTATTCCGGAACAATACCACCCTCGTTCGATCAAAAAAAGCAAGGGACAGGGAAAGTTCAGAAAATGTTAACGAGCATAAACGAGTCGACAGAGTCGAAAACACAGGAGTTCCAAATCCGATCCACTTCGAATAAAAGAACTAATAGAACCAAATGATGTCACTTCCGAACAAGGTTCACAAGAATCGAACCGAACTCGAAAAAGTCACAACGATAACTAGATCGACCCACAACAATATCACAGCTCGTTCTAACGATGAAACCGGAATACAGAACAAGTTCAGAAAGTATCAACGAACACGAGCGAGTCTATAGAATTGAGAGAGAGAAAATACAGAAGCCAAAAACAATACGGGTATTACCCCCGACCTCATCCACGAAATTCACAAAAACAGGAGCAAGGTAACAAGACATTAAACAACCGACACATAACGGAACGATCACCGATGCACACGGCCATACCAACCCAAGCTCTAACAGCTCGCACATGCGCGACAACACAGAAATCACCACGAGACGACAACATTCAACACCAACATCCCACCTCTCACAGGGGGCTAGCACAACAAATGTGTGGAAAGCGACTCAACGCTCACACCGCCAATTCGATCATACTCGGGAGTAAACATCATAATGACAACGCGAACATCATACATACATACCCAGCCCTCAAACGGGAATGGATAGGTTTTTAAAAAAAACGAAAACCTCATTTTGAAAATAATTTAGAAGAACACCGGTTGATCTTGAGTATCACCCTTCAAAAAGTACAAACGTGAAACATTGTTATTGAGACTTTGGAGAACCATTTCACATTTGGTAAAAATGAGGACACTTTCTTTTAGTGAAAAGCTTTCAGAATATTCGACCCTCGGGTCTAAGTAAAAGTGTTTATAAAACATTGAAAATATCTCAAAACATTTTGGGTCCTCGCGGTAGAAGAATTTTGAAACATATTGTGGCATCTTGGATGTACCACGAGAAAATGATTCATTTTGAAAGTAGGTCTCGAAATTTATTTCTAAGATACTCAAGTTTTCGAAAATAATTCAATGCCAAAAGGACGATGCCAAAAAGGCTAGAATGCCCAAAAATTTCGAGTAATCACACGGAACATCATAGCTGTGGGTCAGCGTCGGAACCCTGTGCTAAAAACCATTTACAAAAATGCCAAAAAGAGGTGATGACGGTAATATTTCAAAACTCACGAAAGCCATTTACAAAATACTAAATACCGTCAAAAGAATTTCGCCAAAGCGATCAAGGCCATAATGCCAAAAACTCGGTTAAGGGAATCGGTTATCGAAATAAAACTCGGTCGGTAAAATACCAAAAGTCATTACAAAAGAACTCACGCAGCGGATAAAAGAAATACAGTTTAACATGCACAATCCAGCAACACTAGTCCTCATAAGAACAAAATATTAGAGTCAAATAACCACATTCAGAACAAAGCCACTGGCCCCATTCGAGGCCTCTAAAGACCCTACCGGCGGCTAGTGAACAAGTCGAACGTGTATAAGCACAAAGCTTCCACAAGAGAACTTGTAAAGCGTGCAAATCGATTCGAAAATCATCAAGAACGGACAAAAACAACAATAAAAAAACATCTGGCGGCGATTTACACTCCTCGTATAAATCAAATACGAGAGTCGATTAAATACATATCGTGAAATCAAAATCCACATAAGGATTCCATCACTTAACAAATAATCATAAAAATAGCTCGTGTCACACGAGGCACAACACAAAGAAGGGAGACTTACTTCCACAGGTCGCACGAAGATGATGATCGCCCCACGATACTAATCACGACCAACAAACTCAAACAACGCATCGTGACACGACTCAGTCAGACTAAATCCGACGAGACAAAACTCAATAGACACCACTGACCCGACAGCCTAGGTTTTCACAACCTAAGCTCTGATACCATTTATGTAACACCCCCAATCCACTCAGGGATATTACACGCCGTAGACCCTCTCCTCGAAGATCTACCAGGCTGGTAACAACATTTAACATCTCGACAATGCCTTCAAGGCTAAATGACTCAGTAGACCGATTTGGTCTTTCAATAAAATATACAACTCAATTACAACATATACCCACGCAGGGGTCAAAGTACAATAAACTCCCGTCTAACGGGAAAAGATCTGCGGCGGAAAAGAAAATACAACTAGACCAATACGACTTCAACGGATCCTCGTGTGATTAGTATCGTTCATCTTTCATCATCCTTCGTGCCGACCGTGTTATGCTCCAAAACTGAATGCAAAATAGACATCCACCCCGAATACTCGGGGGTTAGCAAAACTCCACTGTTTTGCTAGTGCAAATACAAAGTGCAAATACGAGCCATACAATTCACATTCCACGAATAACAATAATCAGGAATCCTCAAAGATCCAAACAAAACGAAAAGTACTTCTCGAGGCAAGGGTTTGAGAAAACATTTCAAAATCGAAATACCATAAACCAATGGAAATAATTTATAAGACGGTTTAGAATGCCATCGAGAGTTTTAATAGAAAACCATTTAGGATTATCAAATCCTACTTTTCAAAATCCACAAGACAAAAGGGGTCACCGCCCCAAATCTTTACTTTCCGAAAAATGACATTTACCAACCCGTTGGGATTTTAGCCCCAAATCCATAAAACGACTTTTACAAAACCATTGGGATTTTAGCCCCAAATCTCATCAACTCACAGTACACAAGAACGACCACAAGGCTCGTCTCCCAACATCAAAATCCACAAATAAAGGATTTAAAACAAACAACAAAATACTCTAGTGCCATCCTAGCCAAGTAAGCCAAACGAACACTTACCTCTTACACACTTAGTCGATGCATGCAATCATGAAAACACAGTTCCAAAACACTCATTTACGGAAATGCCAATGATCAAACCACATTTGTAAAAATTCACCACAATTAACCGCGGACCCACAGCTTCGTGGATCCCTGCCGAGACCCCGTCGGATCTAACCCACAGTGGTTAAAAGCAAGCTCGCGGTCCCACAGCTTCGTGGAGCCCTACCGAGACCCCGTCGGATCTAACCCGCAGTGAGCATACACACACACACGTTACTCATGCAATACTAACATGCTAAGAATGTAAGTTCATTAAGAATACTCACTAGAGATGGCCATTAACTCGACACCATTATCAAACTCTTCAAAACACAATAACAAGATTAAATACGGAATACACGATTCCATAACTTTAAACAATAGGAGTATCATCATCAAATCCTTCAACGTTCAAAATAATCAAATCATAATAAATTCCCAAAACACACCGTTCATAAAACACACACGCATTTGAAAGAAAGCCTTTAACGAGGCCAAACCGAAATCTTTTGAAACTTCGTTTCAAACAACCAAACAAACACACTAATACGATCACCGATCATCATATCCACAAAATAAGAAAAGTATGGGCAAGGTACTTGCCTCAGATCACAATCGCAACGAGGCAGCGGATAGGACGCGGTCGAATAGCCCCGAACCCCCGAACAATATCAAGAACGCGATAGCACCACGAGTATTACGAGAATAACACCACACGAATCATCAATCACCAAACGGAATTCAACATCGGAATCCTAGGACACCTATAAACCTCCGGAAGTAACAATAACACATGGTTACGACGAGAATCAAGGCCAAAACAACGGAAATCCCAACAAACTATCGAAGGGAAACTCATTGGGACATTTAATCGAACACTAAATGTTCAATAATTCCCAAGAACACTCGAATCGTCGATCGAGTTAAACAAACTTGATATATGGATATACAACCCATAGAACATGATTAATAACATCATACTACACCAATCGATGTATCAAAATCGGATTAGAAACGAAATCAAGAACAATTTCTCCAAAAAGTCAACTTGAAGGATAATCAAGAAATATACCTTGATTTGGATGAAGGATTCAAGTAGAGGTCGAAAATCTACAACAAGACTTGAGGTAGATGATCTCTACAAGTTTTGGAGCACTCAAATCGCCCAATAATCGCCCACAATCGCCTAAGATGAAGGAGGAAGAAGAGAGGAGAAAAATGAAGTTTTCTCCTCGCAAATCTGCTAAAAACGAGAAAAAGCCCGTGTGCCGCGGCACAGGACAAGTGTACCGCGGCCCGGGGGCCACCAAAACGCCAGGAATCAGCTTAGTGCCGCGGCACAGCTCGAGTGTGCCGCGGCACACGCAGTGCGACCCCTTCAACACCAAAAAGGCACACCGTGCAGTCTTCGCTATTTCGACCATAACTCCTTCGTCTGGACTCCGATTGACTCACCGTTTGAACCATTGGAAAGCTATCTTGATTCTCTATAATGTTTCAAAGATTCAGAATTTTTGGAGTTTCCAAGAATTAATGGTGACTTTACAAAGTCGAACTCCCACGTGAAAAAGTCGATTAAGGACACGGAACTCAACAAAACGACACCGAAACGAACTCGGATGACAAAAAGTGCAGAATTAATCATTCTCGGAATGACCAAACGGTCATGATAGAGTTGTCAAAACGAACTTCCTCCAAAAAAAGAAAATTACCGAAATTCGAAATTGCGGATATTACATTCTACCCTCCTTAAAAGAAGTTTCGTCCCGAAACTTAAAACAAGTAGGGGGGAGCAATATACCCGCCAGGAAGACTCGACGAGATACACAAAAATAGAAAACTCGCGCCAACGGCGCAAGAAACGCAAAGAGACATACGACGTGAAAACACGCTCCACGACGACCAACACAACGTCGCCGTTAGGGATATAATAAAACCAACAAATGACAAGCGTCATCAAACGGATAATATAGCCAAGTCAATTATCCGACAATCACAAAACACAACGAACGAAAGTCAGTATGATTGACTAACCCAATGGTACATCAATCAAAATGCGAGCCAATCGCTGAACAAATACGGAATTCCACTGCCCAAGGGTTGGAAGATCGAAAACGAGACTAATTTCCCAAACTTAAGGGAATTAGGATGGAGCCTGAATGCTCAACGATCACGAAACGAGGACAAAAACCGAACAAACAAACGACCGAACCACAACGGTCGAGACAACAAAAAGCGAACAATCATGTTCGAATCACGAAGAACAATAAAATTCAAACAACAACTCCAAGGTTCACATCTCGACTCGAGACAATATATGATCCGGTGAAAACAACAACGTATGCATTCACATAAGATCCACATGAAAAGGGAATAGCGATTTGAAAAGTTACAACGACAAACGAGTTATTCCGGAACAATACCACCCTCGTTCGATCAACAAAAGCAAGGGACAGGGAAAGTTCAGAAAATGTTAACGAGCATAAACGAGTCGACAGAGTCGAAAACACAGGAGTTCCAAATCCGATCCACTTCGAATAAAAGAACTAATAGAACCAAATGATGTCACTTCCGAACAAGGTTCACAAGAATCGAACCGAACTCGAAAAAGTCACAACGATAACTAGATCGACCCACAACAATATCACAGCTCGTTCTAACGATGAAACCGGAATACAGAACAAGTTCAGAAAGTATCAACGAACACGAGCGAGTCTATAGAATTGAGAGAGAGAAAATACAGAAGCCAAAAACAATACGAGCATTACCCCCGACCTCATCCACGAAATTCACAAAAACAGGAGCAAGGTAACAAGACATTAAACAACCGACACATAACGGAACGATCACCGATGCACACGGCCATACCAACCCAAGCTCTAACAGCTCGCACATGCGCGACAACACAGAAATCACCACGAGACGACAACATTCAACACCAACATCCCACCTCTCACAGGGGGCTAGCACAACAAATGTGTGGAAAGCGACTCAACGCTCACACCGCCAATTCGATCATACTCGGGAGTAAACATCATAATGACAACGCGAACATCATACATACATACCCAGCCCTCAAACGGGAATGGATAGGTTTTTTTAAAAGTTCGAAATCCTCATTTTGAAAATAATTTATAATAATACGTGTTGATCTTGAGTATCACCCTTCAAAAAGTACAATCTTGTTACATTGTTATTGAGAATTTGGAGAACCATTTCACATTTGTTAAAAATGAGGACACTTTCTTTTAGTGAAAAGCTTTGAATATTCGACCCTCGGGTCTAAGTAAAAGTGTTTATAAAACATTGAAAATATCTCAAAACATTTTGGGTCCTCGCGGTAGAAGAATTTTGAAACATATTGTGGCATCTTGGATGTACCACGAGAAAATGATTCATTTTGAAAGTAGGTCTCGAAATTTATTTCTAAGATACTCAAGTTTTCGAAAATAATTCAATGCCAAAAAGGACGATGCCAAAAAGGCTAGAATGCCCAAAAATTTCAGGTAATCACACGGAACATCATAGCGCTGTGGGTCCCGCGTCGGAACCCTGTGCTAAAAACCATTTACAAAAATGCCAAAAAGGCTGATGACGGTAATATTTCAAAAACTCACGAAAGCCATTTACAAAATACTAAATACCGTCAAAAGAATTTCGCCAACGCGATCAAGGCCATAATGCCAAAAACTCGGTTAAGGGAATCGGTTATCGAAATAAAACTCGGTCGGTAAAATACCAAAAGTCATTACAAAAGAACTCACGCAGCGGATAAAAGAAATACAGTTCAACATGCACAATCCAGCAACACTACTCCTCATAAGAATAAAATATTAGAGTCAAATAACCACATTCAGAACAAAACCACTGGCCCCATTCGAGGCCTCTAAAGACCCTACCGCACTGGCTAGTGAACAAGTCGAACGTGTATAAGCACAAAGCTTCCACAAGAGAACTTGTAAAACGTGCAAATCGATTCGAAACTCATCGACAACGGACAAAAACAACAATAAAAACATCACAAGCGACACTCCTCCTAAAAATCAAATACGAGAGTCGATTAAATACATATCGTGAAATCAAAATCCACATAAGGATTCCATCACTTAACAAATAATCATAAAAATAGCTCGTGTCACACGAGGCACAACACAAAAAAGGGAGACTTACTTCCACGAAGATGATGATCGCCCACGATACTAATCACGACCAACAAACTCAAACAACGCATCGCGACACGACTCGTCGGACTAAATCCGGCGAGACAAAACTCAATAGACACCATCGACCCGGCGGCCTAGGTTTTCACAACCTAAGCTCGATACCATTTATGTAACACCCCAATCCACTCGGGGATATTACACGCCGTAGACCCTCTCCTCGAAGATCTACCAGTGGTAACAACATTTAACATCTCGACAATGCCTTCAAGGCTAAATGACTCGATGAACCGATTTGGTCTTTCAATAAAATATACAACTCAATTACAACATATACCCACGCAGGGTCAAAGTACAATAAACTCCCGTACAACGGGGAAAAGATCTTGCGTGGAAAAGAAAATACAACTAGACCAATACGACATCAACGGATCCTCGTGTGATTAGTATCGTTCATCTTTCATCATCCTTCGTGCCGACCACGTGTTATGCTCCAAAACACGAATGCAAAAATAGACATCCACCCCGAATACTCGGGGTTAGCAAACTCCTTTGTTTTGCTAGTGCAAATACAAATTTCAAATAAGAGCCATACAATTCACATTCCACGAATAACAATAAGCAGGAATCATCAAAGATCCAAACAAAACGAAAAGTACTTCTCGAGGAAAGGGTTTGAGAAAACATTTCAATCTCGTAATACCATCAACCGATGGAAATAATTTATAAGGCGGTTTAGAATGCCATCGTGAGTTTTAATAGAAACGCATTTAGGATTATCAAATCGTACTTTTGAAAATCCACAAGACAAAAGGGGTCACCGCCCCAAATCTTTACTTTCCGAAAATGACATTTACCAACCCGTTGGGATTTTAGCCCCAAATCCATAAAACGACTTTTACAAAACCATTGGGATTTTAGCCCCAAATCTCATCAACTCACAAGACACAAGCGACCACAAGGCTCGTCTCCCAACATCAAAATCCACAAATAAAGGATTTAAAACAAACAACAAAATACTCTAGTGCCATCCTAGCCAAGTAAGCCAAACGAACACTTACCTCTTACACACTTAGTCGATGCATGCAATCATGAAAACACAGTTCCAAAACACTCATTTCCGGAAATGCCAATGATCAAACCACATTTGTAAAAATTCACCACAATTAACCGCGGACCCACGGCTTCGTGGATCCTGCCGAGACCCCGTCGGATCTAACCCACGGTGGTTAAAAGCAAGCTCGCGGTCCCACGGCCGTGGAGCCCTACCGAGACCCCGTCGGATCTAACCCGCAGTGAGCATACACACACACACGTTACTCATGCAATACTAACATGCTAAGAATGTAAGTTCATTAAGAATACTCACTAGAGATGGCCATTAACTCGACACCATTATCAAACTCTTCAAAACACAATAACAAGATTAAATACGGAATACACGATTCCATAACTTTAAACAATAGGAGTATCATCATCAAATCCTTCAACGTTCAAAATAATCAAATCATAATAAATTCCCAAAACACACCGTTCATAAAACACACACGCATTTGAAAGAAAGCCTTTAACGAGGCCAAACCGAAATCTTTTGAAACTTCGTTTCAAACAACCAAACAAACACACTAATACGATCACCGATCATCATATCCACAAAATAAGAAAAGTATGGGCAAGGTACTTGCCTCGAAATCACAATCGCAACGAGACGACGGATAGGACGCGGTCGAATAGCCCCGAACCCCCGAACAATATCAAGAACGCGATAGCACCACGAGTATTACGAGAATAACACCACACGAATCATCAATCACCAAACGGAATTCAACATCGGAATCCTCGGACACCTATAAACCTCCGAAAGTAACAATAACACATGGTTACGACGAGAATCAAGGCCAAAACAACGGAAATCCCAACAAACTATCGAAGGGAAACTCATTGGGACATTTAATCGAACACTAAATGTTCAATAATTCCCAAGAACACTCGAATCGTCGATCGAGTTAAACAAACTTGATATATGGATATACAACCCATAGAACATGATTAATAACATCATACTACACCAATCGATGTATCAAAATCGGATTAGAAACGAAAGCAAGAACAATTTCTCCAAAAAGTCAACTTGAAGGATAATCAAGAAATATACCTTGATTTGGATGAAGGATTCAAGTAGAGGTCGAAAATCTACAACAAGACTTGAGGTAGATGATCTCTACAAGTTTTGGAGCACTCAAATCGCCCAAGAATCGCCCACAATCGCCTAAGATGAAGGAGGAAGAAGAGAGGAGAAAAAATGAAATTTTTCTCCTCGCAAATCTGCTAAAAAACGCAGAAAAAGCCCGTGTGCCGCGGCACAGGACAAGGGTGCCGCGGCCCAGGGCCACCAAAAACGCCCAGGAATCAGCTTAGTGCCGCGGCCCAGCCTGAGTGTGCCGCGGCACACGGTACAGCCCCCTTCAACACCAAAAAGGCACACCGTGCAGTCTTCGCTATTTCGACCATAACTCCTTCGTCTGGACTCCGATTGACTCACCGTTTGAACCATTGGAAAGGTAACTTGATTCTCTATAATGTTTCAAAGATTCAGAATTTTTGGAGTTTCCAAGAATTAATGGTGACTTTACAAAGTCGAACTCCCACGTGAAAAAGTCGATTAAGGACACGGAACTCAACAAAACGACACCGAAACGAACTCGGATGACAAAAAGTGCAGAATTAATCATTCTCGGAATGACGAAACGGTCATGATAGAGTTGTCAAAACGAACTTCCTCCAAAAAAAAAGAAAATTACCGAAATTCGAAATTGCGGATATTACAATCTGAGTATATAATTAAGGTCTTTTCCATTCTTGTTACCCAGATCCCACTATTTTTATCAGAATAACACACTTCCATGTGAAATCTGGAAGTATCGTTCGCTCTACTTCATAGTGGTGATCGAGTTCTTTATATATCTTAATAGAGGGCAACCGAACAGGTTTCTAGTCTATCAATTTTCATAAAGTGGTGTCCAACACCAACCCATATAATGGATGATTCGATCTTTTTTTTCCCATTGTTCACTCCCCTCAACCTATACAGATTCTATGGTTCGTGAACAAGATAAGTTTATACCATCGACGCAAATCAGTTTCACAATTGAATCTTATCCGGCAACCTATCAGGTTTCTAAGGATAAAATTTTCTCCAACCAAAGGCATCTAATGCGCTCCCGGTAATTTATCCATCCTCCCCGAACGACTGCCCTGATAACTCGGAAGCATAGCACATCCGGTTTGGATTTCAATTTCTCGAAAGCTCGATGGAGGGAAGGAAAACCTCGAAACTTTTTAAACTTAATAATTTGTCGTGGGAGAATTTTTGCAATTAATGTTACACTTTGCACATTAATTCATTTAAGCGCGTTTGTAGCATTCATACAATATGAATAAACATTCAGAACCTATTTGCTACCAACATGTAGTTAATGGACCGTTCCTAGAATCAAAAACTCCGTAATCTAATTACAAGTCTTCGGTCTTGAATCTTCATCTTCTCGAAACGGATCTTCCTCCGGTCTTCGTCATTACATATAAATTTTACATCGAAAAATTGCATCCTAGATACAAGTATTTCTAGTAAAATAAACAGGATCAAAACGGCCTTTACAACCCAATCGAATAAAACCGAACGAATCAAAACTAAGTCCATGAACCACATCCCCATTCAAAAGCATTCATCCAATAAATACTATATAAACGAATAGCGTAGAGATACATTGATCCAATCAACATATAAACAACAAATAGAATCGATCCAATCGATTCACACAACCGGTAATATGAAAACGTTCAAAATAATTCGGTCGATCACAAGTATTCCAATAAATCAATTTTCCCTTATAAAATGAAATACCATATATCATTTTAATCATATTAAATCCAATTTAAATTGTGGGAAATCAATTTTCAGGAATACACGAAGAAAACAAGCCCGAAATGGGTCCGAAAGGGGCTGGACCACGCCTAAAACACATCGGGCAGCAAGTAGGGCTGCCCAGCAGCCCTGGGCCGCGGCCCCCAGTCCAGAATGCATGATATGGGCTACAACAGCCCTGGGCCGCAGCCCACTTCTTTCGGTCCACTCCCGGGTCGTCCAACGGCAATTCAGGGCTACATTTTCGACCGGATATCCAATATCAATATTTTCCAACTTTCATATCTTCAATATAAATAACATTTCCCAGAAATTAAAGATTTATATTTAGACATAAACTTACGAAAAATATAACTACAATGAACGAAAAACATAAACCACGATTATGACTATAAATGATTCCAAATCATTCACCATCCAATCAAGCATTCTAAATGCTAAATATCGTATATACGATCGCAAGACCTACGCTCCGATACCACTATTGGGATTTGGTGCCTAAAACGAAGGCCCAGCGAAAGTGGTAAAATGAAAATTAATTCAATCTGAATCCCTACGAGGATCGATCGAGCTACGTATATACGAATATTAAAACAAAACACAAGATGATACGAGAAACATACCCCTGTCGTCCGTTGATTAAATGGTGTCCTTCTTTTGAGTTATTCCCCAAGCTTTAGGTTGCTTTCCACGATTCCAATCCGCTCCAAGCTCTTAGATGATCCAACGCCGAAAGAACCGCGTCTCTACTTTCCACGCGCCAGAGAAACGAATGGAATGACGATCACCTTGCTATCCTCTAAGGATACGGCTACAGCTAGGATGATGAAGCTTTCGATTGTGATTATAACACTCTAAGTGTATATCTCGCTATCTCTCAATTGATTTCTCGATTTTTCTCCAAGAACAACTAAGAACAAAATGAAGAAGAAGATGAAGACTTTGAAAAGAACTCTTGGTTCTTTCTCTCACTAGAACTCACGTATGAATTGCAATAAAATGGGGTGAGGGAGTTAGTCTTGTTAGGAATACTTGTTAGATTTTGATGATGTCATTAATTTTTAAAATCAAATGTTTATTAATTGGCGAAATGTAAGGAAGAACCAAATGAGTATCTTCCATAGGCCAAAATGTGTTAAGTATAAAATTGGCAAAGTGTAAAGAAGAACCAAATGAGTGTCTTCTATAGGCCAAAGTTAGTTAGGCTGAAAATCGGCTAAGTACTAAAGTACAGTCTAGTCTATCAGAGAAGTACAGCCGACTCCAATCAGAGTAGCCCTGGTCAACTAAAATTTATCAGAGAAGTTTGACCAGACTGCAGCCAAGGTACCTCAGGGAAGTCACCTGATCAGACAAGTCTCAAAAGATATCTGAGACGACCTACTGCAGAGAAGTAAGTGCACATCGATCTACTCAACTCTGACCTAGTACTCCACGTCCACGTCAGCATGCTTTGAAAAGTCAAATATTACGGAAAGCTCACATTCAACGTGAAGAGACAAATTGGAGTGATTCCCGCAAGAGATATGATTTATTTAAATCATCCTGACCCACCGTGAAGACTTTAATCCTTTTATATTCAAAAGATTCGGCGCTCACATGCAGAAGTCATCACAACGGTCGGAAGATAAAATAAAATAATGGGAATCCAGCCTTGCAACGTTGAGAAAAGATTAAACAATGAAGTCTCCCTCCAACGGACGGATTTGTTGATTTGCAACGGCTACAAGGAAGAAGCTCAGAGATCGTGATCTATATATATCCAGAGATTTGGCGAGCAACTACCGGTGCGAACATATACTCTAAGCGATCAAAGCAAACAAAGCAATCTCAAGCAAACAAATAGCATCGTGAAAAAGAGCAGATCCAAAAGTTCATATTCAAGGAAGCTCTTTAGTTGGAGAAGACAAACACTCTTGTCTTTAAATCTTGAGTACGGGGTACTTCACTGGTTGAAGTAGCAGACTGTAAAGGCATCCGAGGATCGAGGATCAAGAGGTGCAAGGCAGTCAAGTGTGTACAACGGCACGGGATTCCACTGGTTGGAAGCTGTTGTAGTGTGTTGAGAATCACTGTAATCTTTATCACTGGTTGACAATTATAGTGAATTCATCTCCAACTGGTTTGGAGAAAAGTGGATTAGTAGAGGATTACCCCACCTCTGAGACCACTATAACTGCCTGTGTTATTTACTATTTTACTGCATCATACTCTAACTGCTGCATCCATTGTTAAGTGTTTCATTAAGTTAATTTATATTCGTCATCAGCTGACTTCCGCACATATCCAAGAACAAACGACTCCTAGTCTTTTGTTTGATCATCAGCTGAAGAAACTCACTCTTCGAGAAAAAGAGTTCAAGAGTTTCTACAAGTCTATTCACCCCCCCCCCCCCTCTAGACTTGTTTCTGGACGACTTGTGACCTACAAGTGGTATCAGAGCAGTTGGTTCATCTTTTTTTCACGAACCAGATCCATATTAAGATATATATCTTATCTCTCACGTTATAATGGAACACATGCACTCTAGACTACCTGTCTTTTCAGTTGACGAGTATGATCTCTGGAAGATAAGAATGCAGGCACATTTATCTTCAATCCATGACGACATGTGGTGCATCATTGAAGACGGTCCATTCATTTTCGAGAAGGATAACACGCCCGAGGAAATCGCAGCTGGGAGGCCGAAAAGATTCCTAAGAAGAGAACCGAGTGACCCCGAAGAGAGAAAGGCGGCTAATCTTGACAACAGGGCGAGAGATGTCTTGTACCAAACTCTTGACAAATCCACAATGGTCAAGATCAAAAATTGTAAGAATGCCAAAGAGATATGGGACACATTAGCTCTAATGTGTGAAGGAACGGAGCTGATCAAGGAGAACAAGTTGTCAATAGCTATCCAAAAGTTTGACAACTTTAAAATGAAGAATGGTGAATCAATAGACCAAGTGGACACAAGGTTCACCGAAATTATCAATGAAATCAACTCCACAGGCAAAACCTATGGCAACAGGAAATGGCACTTAAGGTCCTCGGATCTCTAAATCCAGAATGGAGCATGAAGGTGTAGCTATGAGAGAGTCCAAAGACTGAATAAGATAAAAATTCGTGAGGAGCTGTTCTACGATTCGAAGGCTTACGAGTTCGAACTTCCGAGTTCATCCTCGTGAGCACAGAGAAGGGAATCGCATTTGCGCCGAGTCCCCGCTAAGAGCACATCGATGTGAAACCTCCAAATCCGCTAGACTTTGAAGAGGAAATGGCTTTCATTATGCAAAGATTCAAGAACCCAGGAAGAACTACTCCAAGTATAAGAAAAACTACAAGGAGAATCCTTAGAAGAAACCGGAAAATTTGGAAGTCTGGAAAGTTGAATGTTACAAGCCACAAGATAGGACACATCCAAATGGATTGTCCCGAGCTCAAGAAGGATGAAACCAAAAAGGAGGTGGCCAGAAAGGAAGACAAGAAAAGCTCTCATCGGAGAAGACCAGGAGCATGTCGAATCAAGCGGCGGTTTCTTTTCGATGACGACGAGGAATATGATTGCACGATGGCAAACTTGGGCGATGAAGAGGTAACCTCTAAACCTACCGGTTCTAACAATAGCTCGGCCATGTCGCAAGATATGGATTTACATGAATCGGTAAATCAGTTGTTCAAAGATTTTGAAACACTTAAATCGCACACCAAGTGTATCACAGAGAAGACTAAGCCGCAAGATGAGAATAGGCGGTGAAAAATGATTATGAAAAACTCGGCTAGATTTAAATAAGGTGAGACAAATCTGTGATTTTGAAAACCGAGGCAAGTGCCAATACAAATTGAGATAGACCGCTAAATATTTTACTTAAAGAAAAGTCACCGCACTTGCTCATGCCAAAGTGAGTTTACTAAGCCGCATGATAAATAAAACTCAGCGCAGGAAATAACCTCCCCGAAAGCGTCGTTAACTCTGGGACGAATTGTGTACTAACAAGAGGCCACTATATTCCAGATCGAGGCCTTGGATATGATCCCCACACTCCCTCTAGTTCTAAAACCACTTTCATCAAGGGAGAAACAATGATCTCGATTGAGCCTGTATAAACCGATTTTCAAAAAGCAGCGGCCAAGTCAAACGTCTAAGGCTGCGATCGAGTTACACTGCATGACCACCTAGACAGTGACTAGCGATGGCCTGTGCAAAAGCGGCCAGACAACATGCCCACTATTACCAACAACTCCCTAAAAATAGATTTCATAATGGGAGGGGCAGATGGAAACCTCAAGGTTATCCAAATTACCAAAACGAACAAGTGTGGAGACCACAAAGATTTAACAAATGGTCTCAGCCTAGATTTAGAAATGGCCCACACTATTTTGAGGAATATCCGGTATACAATCCAACCAGGAGATTTAGACCTCGACCACAGGCACCGTATAAGGGTTATAATAATAATAACAATTCCTATAATCCAAGGAGAAATCAATTCTCCAGGAAACCCACTAACCCCAAAGGACCCACACAAATTTGGGTACCTAAATCTCTGCTTGTTTAATTGCAGAAAAGGTGGAAGGACTACAACCACATCTCCTCAAGCTCAAATTTTGGAGGTGAAGAGTGGTTTGTAGACTCTGGATGCTCAAGGCACATGACCGGGAACAAGAAGATGCTGACCAAATATATCAAAGAAAGAGGTCCCGATGTAACCTTTGGAGATAGCTCTAGAGGACAGACAAAAGGCTTTGGAGAGCTGCACAGTGGATACATTGTAATAACCATAGTTCATTATGTCAAAGGTCTAAAATACAACCTCCTGAGCATAAGCCGATCTGCGGCGAGAAGAATCTAGTAGTCTTCACCATCTTGAAGTGTATGGTGATAGACATCTTATCTGGAGAAATAAAGCTACAAGGTTTCGAAGAAGAGATGTATACATGATTGATTGGAACACGGGAACACCTAACTCCTGTTTTCTATCCAAGACAGTTTGAGAATGGATGTTTGTGGCACAAAAGACTATGTCACCGAACTTCAAAGCCATCAACAAGATTAGCTCTCGAGAAGGCTGGTCGAGAGGACTTCCAAATGAAGCATTCAAGAAGGAAGCACTCGTGATGCATGTCGAAGGAAAGCGAGACCAAGGCGTCGTTCAAACCGGTCGGCTACAACGCTCACAACAAGGATCTTAGATCTACTCCACATGGATCTATTTGGTCCTATCAAGCCAAGGACTTTGAGCGGCGTAAAGCATGCTCTTGTGATTGTAGATGATTATTCAAGGTACACTTGGATCATTTTTCTATTCAAGAAAAGTGAAACCTTGACCAAGTTACTCGAGCTGCGAGAAGGATCGAGAATGAGAAATCCCTCTCCATAATCAAGATCGGATCGAGATAGAGGAGGAGAGTTTCTCAACAAGGCGATAAGCGATTTCACGATCGAGAATGGGATCCGGCATGAGCTCTCTCTGCGGCAGGCGCCCCAGAATGGTGTTCTTTGAAAGAAGGAACAGAACCACGAAGGAAGCGGCAAGGTCCATGATTGCGAGCGGACCTACCCAAAAGGTTACGGGCTGAAGTGTCAACACACTGCCACACCTGCACAGAGTATGATAGTAGGGAGACATGGCAAAACTCCTATGAGGTTTGGAATAATAGAACTCCTCTTGTTGCTTACTTTCATGTTTTTGGTTGCAAGTGTTTCATCCACAACAACGGTAAAACACGGCTAAATGCCTTTGATGCTAAAGCGATGATGGTCTATTTATGGGATATTCCCAAAGAAGCAAGGCATATAGAGTTTTCAACAAAAGAACCTTAGTTGTGGAAGAAACACCCCATGTTGTTTTTGATGAATCTCTGTTGAGTACAGAAACGGCTTGAGCAAATTGAGAACAAGCTCAAGTCGGCAACCCTTGAAGAAGTCATTGTACATGACACTGGAATGGTGGACTCACTGCAGATCGATCGATGACCCAAAGGCGATGAAGACCCAATGCAGATCGACAGGATCACCAAACCTATCTCGATCCGATTCTTCTTGAAAGACCCGAAGAAGGCGACAAAGACTCATCTGCGATTGAGAACCAAGTCTGCAGATGACAAGGCGGTAGCCGATCCGATTCTGGGCACTGAATCCAGCAGATGCAGACAACCACGAGCAATCCAACAGGGGGAACAAACCCAGAAGAGGACGAGATCCCCAAATGGCTCAAGGATCATCCAATTCAGCAAATTATCGGAAAGTTAACTGATGGAGTCAAGACAAGACAGTCAACTCTACCAGCAGGAATGGCGATGTTCTCATGTTTCATGTCGCAAATTGAACCCAAGACGACAGAACAAGCCTTGGAAGATTATTCATGGATTAATGCCATGCAAGAGGAATTGGAGCAGATGGAGAGAAACAAAGTTTGGGAACTAATGCATGCACTCCAATCACAAGAAAGTTATTGGCACTAAATGGGTGTATAAAAACAAAAGTGATGAAGACGGAGCTGTTGTTAGGAATAAAGCCAGACTCGTAGCAAAAGGATATGCACAGTGTGAGGGAATAGATTTTGATGAAACCTATGCACCTGTTGCAAGATTAGAAGCCATCAGACTATTCCTCGCATATGCTGCATTCAAGGATTTTGAAGTCTACCAAATGGATGTAAAAAGTGCGTTTCTGAATGGAGTCCTAGAAGAAGAATTCTATGTAGAGCAACCCCCAGGTTTTGTCAAAGGAGACAAAGTCTATAAGCTGTTGAAGGCTCTGTATGGACTCAAGCAAGCACCGAGAGCATGGTATGAAACACTGTCTGTGTTTCTTGAGAAAAATGGATTTTGCAAAGGAAAAGTGGACAAGACCCTATTCAGAGTGGAGCACGAAGGCCACATTCTAATAGTTCAGATTTATGTGGATGACATCATATTCGGGTCAACCAATCCAGAACTATGTGAGAAATTCTCCAACCTCATGCAAGGAGAATTTGAGATGAGTATGATGGGAAAGCTTAACTTCTTTCTCGGACTACAAGTTAAGCAGATGGAAAAAGGAATTTTCATCAACCAGGCAAAGTATACCCGAGATCTCATCAAGAGATATGGAATGGAATCAGCCAAACCCGCAAGAATTCCAATGAGCACAAGTACTCACCTAGATGCAGACGAGGCAGGAATATCAGTTGACTCAACCCACTACAGAGGACTCATCGGATCTCTTCTGTACCTCACGGCAAGCAGGCCAGACATCTCATATGCAGTTGGAGTTTGTGCAAGATTCCAGTCCAAGCCGAAGCAATCACACCTAGATGCAGCCAAGAGAATAATCAAGTACCTAAAGTCTACCATTAATGTTGGACTATGGTATCCCAAGGATGACAACTTCGAGCTATCAGGATACTCAGATGCGGATTTCGCCGGATGCAAAATCAATAGGAAGAGCACTAGTGGAACGTGTCAATTCCTAGGAACCAGTGATATCTGGTTTAGCAAGAAGCGAGTTTCTAACTCTATCTCCACTACAGTCGAATACCTAGCTGCAGTATTGTGCACGCAGATCCTATGGATCAGACAACAATTAAGGGACTACAATATTATTGCCAACGAAGTTCCTATATGGTGTGACAACAATAGTGCTATTGCAATAACCAACAATCCGGTTTTGCACTCAAGGACAAAGCACATTGACGTTAAGCACCATTTCATTCGAGACCATGTGCTGAACAAAAGGGTTAGAGTTGAAAGAGTCACAGAGACTACCAAATAGCCGACATCTTCACCAAACCCCGCCGGAAGAGAGATTCCTAGAGCCGGCAGAGACCTTGGATTACTAGATTGGGAATCTAGTTCAAGCAAGTTGAAGGAAGGACGGACCCCCTCGAATCGGCTGGGCGATGCGGGCGAAGACGAAGGCGGTCGAAGCAACTTAGTCATGCAGTACCGGGCGAAGTCAAACTCACCTGTAGCAGAGTGGTCAACAGTCAACAAATCAGACCAGCTAAGTTCTCTAAACTGATCTCTAATTTTTAATTATTATCTGTCATATTTATAATATTATTTTGGCTTAAGAAATAGCATTTAAAAATACATTTTATAAGCCAAGTGGCAATTTTAAATACACGCGTCACACGCCCATTTAATTAACCTCTACGGTGGCCAATCAGAATCAACCGTCAAATTTTAAATGGGGCCACCGATTCAAATTTGAAATTCAAAAGAATATGAAAAGGCGTACCACCGTTTGAATTTATAATAAACTAATCCAAACGTCCTTTCATCTTCTTTATAAGGAAGAAAACCCTTTCACTTTCCTCTTTACGCTTTCAGAAACCCTAAAATTTACAGAGCAAAATACACACTAAATCCTAAAATCTTTTTGCAGAAATGGCATCTTTTGACGGAGCAAACTTGAAGGCGATGAAGGACCAGGTCATCTTCTCCATGGTCGTCGATTTCGAAGGATTACTGGAAGCGAATCTAGAGGACTTTGATATGCTCGACTTAATCCGGGCGATGAAGCTGAACGGAATCTACCCGTTTCTCGAAATCAACCCTCAACACTTGTTCAAAGAAGATGTGGTTGAATTTTATCGCAACGCTTACCTGATTCAGCACGGGATTCAGAGCACGGTCAGTGGAGTACCAGTCACCATAGATACAGAGAAGATTCGCTCTGTATTCGGAATGAAAAATCGCGGTTTGGCGGTCGAAGCACTCAAACAATCACCCGCCGAAACGTGGAAGACGATTAAGCTCGAAAATGTCCCTGAGAAGTTGAAGTTTACGGCGAAGAGAAATGAGTTGAAAAGAGTTTATCGAGTCGCTTTGGACATCACAAACAAAATAGTCATGGGAATGGCAGGAAGCTATGACCAACTATCATCCTCAAAATTCATGGTGTTGGGTGCGTTAATTCAACGAGAGGAAGTTGATTGGGCCGATTACATTTTCAGGCAACTTGTTCGCGAGGTGAACAAGGTCGAATGGCTCGAGGAAGAGAAGAAGTTCAAGACTAAGTTGGCGTTCGAGCATCTTAGTTGGTTCTTGGAAGCGGTGGAGTGGCCAAGGGAAACATTGACCCTTTCCACCCAAACAAGAGGTTAGGTCATATGGACCATGATAAGAAAAAGGTTGGAGTCACTGGGAGGGCAGCCCAGATATTGAAGGATTTACCAGACTCAAGCTATTGCCCAAGGTACGATCTATCATACTCGGACCAACCTGCAGCTGAGATCGGAACTGCAGTCGAATCCGAGAATGAGTCTGATGATACTCCAATCGCCATCCGTTTCAAGAGAAGGGGACCAGCCCCAGAAGGACCTTCCAACCTGCAGTCATCTCCTGAACCCTCTCCAAAGAGGCCAAGGAAGTTGCAGTTCAGTGAAGGAGAGCAGCCTGAGCAGCATGCCAGTCCATCGATTCGATCTCAGCTCACAGACCGGCTGCACGAGATACCGAAACCGACTGTACTGTCATTACTCCTCCGGTATACATGACCGAAGAAGAGGAAGCAGTCTTGTTATATCTATCCACAGGCAGATTACACATTCAATCTTTTGGAAAATAACACTTTTAATCTTTCCATAGAACAACTTGACTTGTCAAGCCACAAGGAAAAACATTCCTTTGTCAATATTTTTAAGGAGTGGAAAACTCTTAAAACCATGTCCTTTACAAATTTTCAAATTTTTGTTGAAACTAGTGGTTGGGAATACCCCAAGCCACGGAGGATGTTCGACCGATTTTTGCAAAGAGTCAGATTTGGCTTTACTCCTCCAGGATAACTGGTTCATGTCACATTTTGAGACAAACATGGACCATTTTATCCACTCTATAATGCTAAGTATTTTTGATGGTACTTTTGGAGAAGAGGAAGAGAAAGTAGAAAAGGAGATTAGGATAGAAGAAGTTGATGAAGAAAATGAAATTATCAATTTGGTTGAAGAGGATGAAGAAGAACAAGAAGAAAACATACCAGTTGAAAAGGAGACAGAGGAAATTGAAAAAACAGAAGAAGTGGAAGATGAGGAAGATGAAGAAGAATGAGAAGAAGTGGAGCAAGAAGAAGAAAGTAAGGAGGATGATGATGATGATGAAGAAGAGAAGGAAAAAGATGATGCTAAGGATGATAATGATGATGATCATGATGATGGAGGTGAAGGAGGAGCTGGTGTGGTTACTGGAAAAGAAAAAGAAAAATCTGGAGAAGTAGAAAAAGAAAAATCTGGAGAAAAAGAAAAAGAGAAATCTGAAGAAGAAGAAGAAGGGAAAGAAGAAGAAAGAGAAAAGGAGCCAGAGAAGGAGCCAGAGCCTACCAACGAAGCTGCAGATAGGATTGTTGTACCTCCCCGGTACACCAGCCTAGACGCTGAGCTGGCAGAGGACTCAGTCGGGGACCCGGAGAAGACTCAATCGACCTACAGTGCGGCCGAAGCTGCGATCTAGTGGCTCCATTGCTGAAGGATCAGGAGAACACTCCCCATCAGCTCAGTTATCACCCACCATGACTGAGCTGATCAAGCAGATTGTCAGAGACACCATTGGGGAGCTACTATCAACACAGGTCACTCCTGACCTTCAGACCATTAATGCCAAGATTGACACCCTGCTGCAGAGACAGATCCCTCAGCCCCCTCCTCCTACAAACAACGAGAATGCCTTTTGGCATGTCGATTGGATGAGCCGCATGGAGCAACAATTGACAACCCTCATTGATCTTTGGCAAAAGGGGAAGAGAGGATTCAGGGGAAGGAAGAGAAATCGAAGTAAGAAAAAGCGGGATGTCCCAGTTGAAGGACCCTCTAGCCTAAAAAGGAAGGATCTTGTAGATCAAGAAGACAAGGTGATCGGCTGAAGGGAAGCGAAGGACCAGAGGCGGCTTGAACCTACTCTTGAGTGGGAAGGTGCAGGAGTGTGGTATGTTGAAGATTTACGCCCACTTGAAGCTATTGAAATATGGGGAGCCGCTAGGAAGAAGTTCATCGAGAGACTTTTATGTGCAGGAGCTACTTCAAGATGACAAACTCTCCCCATGGGAGATTTTCATAAAGCTGGATGGAAGAGGTTCATCCTAAGCTTTGGGTCATTCTAAAGAAGCATGCAAAAGATCAAAAGCTTTTCCCATGATCCCTAAATTCGTAGTGAAGAAGCACCAATCCGCATGGATGGTGAACTTGATGAACTACAACTACAGGAGGAAATCAAGCGAGTCTGCCTTGAAAACAAATTCAGATCGCAGCAGGAGCAGGATTTCGCAGCTCTAGTGGTGAAAAGGAAGTATGGCCTTGCTCCAGTCAAGGTAAGACCCATTGGAGCCAAACCATTCAGACTGCCAAGCGGCTGCTCAAGAGGCAGAGGAAGAGGCAGATGATTTTAACTATTTTCTTACTTGTAATTTTATTTTTCTGTACTTAAAACAATCTTGTATAATTTCAATGATAAAAGTCAGAAAATCTTATGAACAGTCTGTTGAATGACAATTTTCCAGTTGTCTCAATATTAGACTGATTTCAGTTTTGTCTCGCACTTAAGTGCAGACTTGGCCACTTGATTTCTTACTTAGTTTTGCCATCATCAAAATAGGGGGAATTTGTTAGGAATACTTGTTAGATTTTGATGATGTCATTAATTTTTAAAATCAAATGTTTATTAATTGGCGAAATGTAAGGAAGAACCAAATGAGTATCTTCCATAGGCCAAAATGTGTTAAGTATAAAATTGGCAAAGTGTAAAGAAGAACCAAATGAGTGTCTTCTATAGGCCAAAGTTAGTTAGGCTGAAAATCGGCTAAGTACTAAAGTACAGTCTAGTCTATCAGAGAAGTACAGCCGACTCCAATCAGAGTAGCCCTGGTCAACTAAAATTTATCAGAGAAGTTTGACCAGACTGCAGCCAAGGTACCTCAGGGAAGTCACACGATCGACAAGTCTCAAACAAGTATACGGTAGACGACCTACTGCAGAAGTAAGCTGCACATCAGTCTACTCAACTACAGCCTAGTACTCCAAGTCCACGTCAGCATGCTTTGAAAAGTCAAATATTACGGAAAGCTCACATGCAACGTGAAGAGACAAATTGGAGTGATTCCCGCAAGAGATATGATTTATTTAAATCATCCTGACCCACCGTGAAGACTTTAATCCTTTTATATTCAAAAGATTCGGCGCTCACATGCAGAAGTCATCACAACGGTCGGAAGATAAAATAAAATAATGGGAATCCAGCCTTGCAACGTTCAGAAAAGATTAAACAATGAAGTCTCCCTCCAACGGACGGATTTGTTCAGATTTGCAACGGCTACAAGGAAGAAGCTCAGAGATCGTGATCTATATATATCCAGAGATTTGAAACTGAGCAACTACCGGTGCGAACATATACTCTAAGCGATCAAAGCAAACAAAGCAATCTCAAGCAAACAAATAGCATCGTGAAAAAGAGCAGATCCAAAAGTTCATATTCAAGGAAGCTCTTTAGTTGGAGAAGACAAACACTCTTGTCTTTAAATCTTGAGTACGGGGTACTTCACTGGTTGAAGTAGCAGATCAGTAAGGCATCCGAGGATCGAGGATCAAGAGGTGCAAGGCGATCAAGTGTGTACAACGGCACGGGATTCCACCGGTTGGAAGGCTGTTGTAGTGTGTTGAGAATCACTGTAATCTTTATCATTTGGTTGACAATTATAGTGAATTCATCTCCAATGGTTTGGAGAAAAGTGGATTAGTAGAGGATTACCCCACCTCGAGACCACTATAGCACTGTGTTATTTACTATTTTACTGCATCATACTCTAACTGCTGCATCCATTGTTAAGTGTTTCATTAAGTTAATTTATATTCGTCATCAGCTGACTTCCGCACATATCCAAGAACAAACGACTCCTAGTCTTTTGTTTGATCATCAGCTGAAGAAACTCACTCTTCGAGAAAAAGAGTTCAAGAGTTTCTACAAGTCTATTCACCCCCCCCCCCCCTCTAGACTTGTTTCTGGACGACTTGTGACCTACAAGTCTTCTCTTCTTATTCAAATCCTTTTCACATGATACAACTCATGCACACGAGAAAATTTCCCCCCATGTCATTATCATCCATTAAAGAATGAAACAAAAGACAAGGGGAAGGTTGGTGAAAAGGGGGGCGGCCATGAAGAAGAAATCGGACGAGTTAGGTTCGTTTCGGACTCTCATGAGTCCAAACAGATAAACTCCGATTTCGTTCCGATGTATTTATATCAATTAATTAATCCAATTAATTAATTATATCAAATACATAATTACATAATTAATTTCTCCAAGAAATAATTATATTCATGAATTAAATTAATCACTCAGTCATTTATTTAATCCATTAGGTCGTAAATTAATTTATCCAATAAATCAATTTAGACATCCAATATCCAAATTAGATAACCAATATCTAATATTCATACTCGGAGAATAAGATCGATTCATTCCGTCGTCAATCCTATTGCGCGACTCGGTAGGTCCGTCTCAGTCAGCAATGAGAGGAACCAAAGAGTAGTAGCACCACCTAGCCAGCCTGGCGGCCTACACTGTACCCCAACTGAGAAGGAATGATTGGGATCATTCAAGAACCATTCTGTCGTGAATACCAGTATACGTAGAAACCCTTCTTTCAAATGTCCCGATCAAGTTATAGGGTCAAGGTCAGTCAAACACTAATAGTACTTGACGCTATGCATGAGTTAATGCAAATTGAGATCATCGAGCTCTCGTGTATCTAATACAACTAGCTCCAATGCTTTGGCCAAACGCTTATGATCTCATCTGCCAATAACCGCATAGGACATATCACCCGTTCACTAACAGGAGAAATAATTATATCTTGGTATTCAGTAGGACCTGCTACTTGCCTGTCAATACGCACGTCGAGGTTGACCTCTGCCTTCCGGTTTACAGGGTCGAACTACTCTAATGAAAATCTTAATGTCACAAGCACATCCCTACTAAATCCTCAAGTCGAAGGTTCACGAATACCTATCACAACCTTTCAATTCTGTCATTGACTGTCCCGGAGTGAAATCCATGTGACGAATCAAGGGTGAGTCAGTTCGAGTATACTAATCCAATTATCATACCTGTTGGCCACTAAGTATACAGAATACAGCTTGGAAAGTGTTTAAGCAACAAGCTGTAAGTTTTTCAAGTTAGAGTGCGTAGCGGAAGTCTTGTAAAAGTAAGTTGATGTAAATATAGCAACTCGGTATGCATTGTTTACTTAAAATAATCATAGTTATTAAAACAGTAAATGCAGAAGGTAATTGACACAGCAATTAAAGTGGTTCGAGGTAAACCCCTATACATCCACTGGTCCTCCACACAGGAGTAAAATTTATTATAAATACTGCATACACAACTACATATTTATAATCAAACCTATCAATATATCGTTCACACAGATTGATACAAGATCGTAGCTTTCAATCGTCCACACAGATTGGTTAAAGCTTTCACTTGACTAACTTCTTCACACACAGTTCCGAAGCTTTGTCTCTTCAATGCAGATCCGTCACACATAGTTCAGGAAAAGCAAGGCTTTCTCAGTCCATACAGGGCTGATGGTTTTCTTCAATGTAAGATCACTGGTTGAACAACAACTTGACTTTCTTGAGCTTTGAGCTGATGATGTGTTGTTCAAGGTTGAGCACTTCTATATTTCTTCTCTTAGAATGGGCAATATGCTTGAAGAAATGTGTTTGCTCAGATGTATATATTCGTGTCTGTATCGTTGGGCAGTTCGTATGCTTGTTGTATTCGTTCATGTCTGTCTGATCTTCAAACTGTGGGGTATATATAGCCTTTGAATAGATCCGTTGAGAAAGATCCATTGAGCAAAAGTCCGTTACAACTGGATGGTTGACTTCTTTAGACCAAGATCAGGATTTTGCGTTGTTTTAAGATCTCTGTCGATTTTAGTATTTAAATACTTTATCCTTTCAGTATTTAAATACTTCTTTTCAAACGGGACTTTGACTATAGTGAATAACAACGATTCCTTTTCAAACGGTCTTCAGTCCTGTTTCGATAGGTATTGAAGATCTCAATACTTTACAGCTTGAATGTGGTATCCATTTATGCTGTAGGCTATATTGGAGTAGTCGTTGTATAGAATGTTGCTGTATGAAGAGACAACTTCCATACTTGGCACTTTTAGACTTTGTTGCTGTATGATGGCACTGCGAAGGCTTGTATGAAGACACTTTATACTTTCGGTATATGCTGGCATTATTAGAAGTCTTCGATACAGGATTGACAACTTCGATCGTCTTTCGATACAGCTGCTTGTTGTATGCTGGGTTGGCACTTTATCAAAACTTCAATACATGATTGTTTTATCCCAACAATTTCCCCCTTTTCGATAATTTTCCATGTCTCCATAAATCCTTTTGATGTTTTCCAAAATTCTGGATGATGCCAAAACCTTGACACCTAATGAAACATCTTACAGGAGGGCAGACTTCTTGGTCTTCTGTCGAATATTCTGGCCTTCAACAATTAGTCTAACACTAGGAACTGCTCGCAGGCGAGATCAATTTTTTAAAAAAGAGTATTAGATCTTTAAACTTATGATTGGCGTGCAGGCACAATCTTACAGTGTAATCTAGATACATACAACTTAATCTATGAACTGTTCGCAGAAAAGTTCTTATAGCTTAACAAGATTTCATACTTGTTTGATTACAGCAAATAATTGAATTACGTAATCATACAGGAACACAGTAGATTATGAGTTGTAATCTTTCAAGACAAAAAATATTTTATTGATGTATGGCAAAGTTTACAATGTATAGCAAGCATACAAGATTTTGCTGTCTAAAAAAGAAATAAGAATACAGGAAGTAATCTAGCTCCTATAATCAGAATGCCTCCAAGGCCTTCTAGGGTCGTTCTTGGTTCCCTTCCACTAATTTTGTAGTGCATCCCTATTTCGATTTTGATAGATGGCTTGACCTTCATAAGATTTATCGAAGACCAGGATCCAATATTCTAGGTGGGTAACCAAGTCTCCTTGCCTATGCTTGGATTTCATCTTTTGCTGTAGGGGGAGCGTTCCTTCGTCCAACCTCTTTTTGAATTCCATGGCGGCTTCCTGCATAGTCTTACAACTATTGAATATGGATGATTCCCTGATAAGAACTACGAAGTATCTTAAAAGTTTTCTTCATCTAATTCTTTATCTCGTCAGCAGTCGGCTGTCGGTTGGCCGGGAGGTTTATTACTTGCGGATTTTGTATGAGGTTTTTCCATGGAAAATTAGGGTCGTGAAATTCTGGACGATCTCCCTGTATCTTAACATTGTGAGTAGGAGATGATAAACGAGAAATTTCAGCAGTAATGCTGTCTCCAAAAGCAGCTTCCATCTCCTTCTCTTGCTCGAGGCTTGTTCTCCTTGCAGCTTCTCTGGCCTTTTCCCCCTTTTTGACGTCATCAAGATAAGAGACCTTCTCATCCAAGCGTTCCAGTATTTGCATAGCAGCATCCTGTTTGGTCTTAAAACTTGTCATTTTATTAACTAGGGAGTTGAGTACCTGCGATATATCTTGAATCTTTTTGTCGTGTGCTCGAAGATGGGAACCTGATTCAATAAGAGCGGATGCTGTCTTGGACTCGGAAACATGAAGCTTTGCTTGTTCTTCCTTCAGGATCTGCTCCTGATGCTGTTGGAGTTGGTTGAGTGCCTGTTTGAAGACGGTGGGCAGGATGCGGAAGGCTTCTTCCACTTTTGAGACTTCGTGCCTCATACCGGTTATTTCTTCAATGACAGACTGATGTAACCAATCAATCTCCTTTTCAAAAACATGCAGGGCATTAACGGCGTCCTGAAGGAAAACAGTTTGTCATCCAAGAGCATGCAGTTGCTCTTTCTTGTCTACGGTTTGGGAAGAGTCGGGCTGGACAAAATCTTCAGCTCCATTCAGCTGTCTCAAGTTCACATGGGTGTGTGACTCGAGTTGGATATCATCAGGTGTGATACCGTCATCGGATTCCAATACAATTGAAGGTACGGGAGCATCCGATGTGGGCTCGGCAACAGGGGTGGTTGTATCCTCCTGTTCTAGAATGGGGTCTGTAGACATAGATATAGGAGGGACTGAATCCTCCTGCTGTCTCTCAGCATCCGCCTGCTCCGGTAGAGGGACTGATTCCTCGTGCGGGATGGCGCGGGTCTGGTTGTCGGTGGCGACAGGCTCGGGTGACGGTTGATTGACTAGTTGTTCCTCCGCGATAGGAGAGACTGAATCCTCGCTGTCTTGAACATTATCTCGTGAAATGGGAGGAGATTGCTGTTGGTTTGACATCCCTTGATCCAGTTGGTATTGAGTTTCCTCATGACTCATTCTCAGACCTGCCTGGAAGGCATCATCGTCGTCATCCGAGTCATGATCAGATTTAGGACTTTGGGGAGATGAGTCAGTGGATTTGGATCTTCCCTTCTTGTGGGCGTCGGCTTTGTCCATGAGGTGGCTTGTTATCAACTCCTTACAACAAAGGCTGTCCCATTGGATCAGGACTTCAGCACTTTGAGAGTCCGTCACTTCAAACACAAACCTTTCTTCTTCGCACCATTCCAATTGTACAAAGTGTTGTACGGAGCGAGCCTATAATCTTTCCACTGGACAAAATGTTCATATGCCTGCTCGATTTTTACAGAAAGCAATGTTTTGTTAATTATGGTGTCCGGGGAGAGGCTGCATATAGCGCATGGGTCCGCTGTATGTAAAGGTTCCTCTACAAGTGTGGGTTCCTGTATTGGAGCGGGATCCCATACAAGGGTTGGTACCCTGGGGGGAGATGGATCCTGCACAGGTGTGGAATCCCGGACAATTTAAACAATTAAAGACAACATGAATAGAATTTAAATATGAATAGAATATCACATGTGCCTCTTTGACCTGTGGGGAGACGGATCCCATCACTACGAAGGGTCAGATCCATCACACAATTTAAACATGAATAGAATATCACATGTGCCTCTTTCAATATTGCTTCTCTCAGCTTGACAACATTGGGCACACAAATCCTCCCTTCGTAGTACATTGTGCCATCATCGGACACACTGAAACCCTTATCCTCACCTGAAAGAGTACGTTCTTTTATTTTGACCAAGAAGTCATCTTCTCCTTGACCTTCTTTGATCTGCTTCCTCAAGGTTGGTTGTACCATCAAACTAGCTAATAACGACTCAACTGGATTCGATGATGTAGCCATCTCAAAGTTCATCCATGCAAATTCCTTGACCAAGCTTTCCTCTTTGGTCAACAAACAGGTTAGGTCTCCTCTCGCCTTACGGCTCAGTGCATCAGCAACTACGTTTGCTTTACCAGGGTGGTAATGAATTGTACAATCGTAGTCTTTGACCAACTATAGCCATCTGCGCTGCCTTATATTCAATTCCTTTTGTGTGAAAATATATTTCAGACTTTTGTGGTCTCTATATGTAACACCCCAAACTAGGCGGATATTACAGTGTCGTGGACCCCCAACTGAGACCCACCAGGCAAGTGAAAATGAATGAATTACACAAGGTAAATGTAGTACCGAACCACATTACATCAACAAGTACTCCGATGAGGAGTTTCTATTACAACACACCCAGGAAAAACAGAATACATGTATTTTTTATGTGAAGATAAAATATACATCACTGAATAAAATATAGTTCAAACGGAACTGCAGCGGAAAATACATAAAAAGACAACATGAATAAATGGAGAAACTAGGGGGCATCCCAAAACGGAACTGCCCGTCAACGTTCTCTTACTGTGCTTTCGCCTTGCCATGACCTAAAAACAATAATCCCCAACAGGGTCAGTTAAACAGAACAACAATCCTCAAGAGTTGAGCAATATACAACAATCACATGAATGAATTAATGAATTGAGTTGAATGATGAGCATCATAGTACGCCCGAATGGAATGTGTGAGTGAACAAGTAGCCGAGTACCCGGAGACCCGCATACACACCCGCTATTGGCCTAATTAGTCTCACGGTCCAATGTGTCCGGAGTCCCGCATATACTCATTACCGTGTGCACAGTCCAATGTATCCGGAGTCCCGCATATACACATGACTATAGTGTGCCCGACTAAAAATTCCACACATACGCCACCCGGAAACGCAATACAAGCCCGGAAGGTCACAAGACCAAAAGCGACCAAAATGAGACATAATGAAATGAATCCAACAAGGATGAAGAAACGACCACCAAGATGACGTAATGATACAACGAGTGATGGCTCAATGAAATGATTTGGAACCATCGTTCATTGTGAGTTACATGATTAGTTGATGAAATACAGGTCTCGACATGAATGATATATTATGAGTGAATTACATGTATGAATGAACAACAACATAAGGAATGAATATCCCTTTAACCGAGTAAGAATCAACTTACCTTAACACCGGTGATGATACGTCCTCTCTCGAACAACGTCCTAAGGAAACTACCGGTCGCTCGAACAACCTTGAATAACATAATTATCAACAACTCGCTTAATATACGAACCAAAAGCGATCATAACCAACTCGAGATGTCGATACAATAAATCCAAACTCATTGAGGCATTTCGACAAACACCTTGAAAACAAACTCCCATTCTAAACAACTAATCCCATTTGTATCGAAATCCAACTTCTATTGAATGATCCAAACCACCAAAACACCATCAATACAAACGATAATCCAATACGAATACTCAAATCGAGTTTACAATAACATTAAATTGCAAAACCCAACTCCAAGCCAACCTTCAAAGTGTTCTTGAGAGAAACTTCCAAGAATCCGATGATAACTCGTAAAAACTCATAATCATACATATATCCATCACAATTCATGATTACACCATCCAAAACATCATGCTCCAACTCAAAATCGAATTCAAGGGTTGAAGAAGTTACCTTAGATTAGGATGAAGAATCCACAAATATGTTGTTGATCCACACTACAACTTGAAGAAGATGAAAATCTCTGAGTTTTGATGATGTTAAAACACCCCAAAATGGCCCAAAATAGCCCCAAGGAAGAGAGGAAGAAGTGAAATGAAGAAATGAGCTTGTTCTCCTCAACAAAACGCAGTTATAAGGGGTCTGCACTATGTGCCGCGGCACGGGCTGAGCGTGCTGCGGCACAGGGCCAAAATCTGCCACCAGTGCCCGGCCGAGTGTGCCGCGGCATGAGGCCAAAAATCTACCCAGGGGCTCGGCAGCGTGCCGCGGCCCTGCCGGCAGGAGCCGCGGCCCCCGGTACAGAAGGGTCGGCCACAATTCTGCAACATGTGTGTGTCGCGGTGCACACTCTCTTGTGCCGCGGCGCACACCACTCGGGTCCTAAAATGACGAAAAATGACGAAAAGAGAATAAAAGCAATATGATTCAATATTTGGGAAATAATAACACGAAATGGAAGTACGGAAACCCCAAAACGGTGGTTCTAAGCAATGATTACAAGGATTCGCCCAACAATAGTATGATTTGAACAATGAGGAGATTTGAAATGACATAAACTCCAATGTCAACATCGACTAATGAATCAATTACAACAATCAAGATAATATTCTTATCTCGATTACCAAGCAAGGTTGAAACAATGAACAATATCGATACACGACTCGAAGTTATTCCAAACGGTGAACACGAATGAATGAATGAATGTGAATGATGAATGATTATTAACAAGTGAAAATTATTGAATGACAATTACTGAATGATAATGGCTGAATTACAACCGGGTATTACAGTATAAGTTTCACACTTACCTCCATATAGGTAATGTCTCCAAATCTTCAAGGCATGAACTACCGCTGCTAATTCCAAATCATGAGTAGGGTAGTTCAGCTCGTGCGGTTTTACCTGTATCGAAGCATAGGAAAATACCATGCCCTCCTGCATGATACACATCCCAATCCATGCTTGGATGCATCACTGTAGATGATGAATTCTGTCGTCGGATCGGGAATCGTGAAAACTGGTGCTGCAGTCAACTTTGCTTAAGTTCTTGGAAACTCTTTTCGCACTTCTCATTCCATAATAAAACTTCTCCCTTCCTACTCAATTTAGTCATTGATACAGCTATCTTCGAAAATACCTCGATAAATCTTCGATAATAACCCGCTAAACCCAAGAAGCTGCGAACTTCGTTTGCATTACTCAGTACTTTCCAATCATTGACTGCTTCTACCTTAATCGGGTTAACCTCAATTCCTCTAGAAGTGACCACATGTCCCAAAAATGGCAACTCGGTTAAGCCAGAATTCACACTTGTTGAACTTCGCATACAACTTCTCCTTGCGCAATATTCCCAATACTGTTCTAAGATGCTGCTCATGTTCAACCTTGCTCTTTGAATACATAAGTATGTCATCTATGAACACAATGACAAACTTATCCAAATAAGTTGAAATACATGGTTCATGAGGTCCATGAATACTGCTAGCGCATTAGCCAAACCAAATGGCATCACTATAAACTCGTAGTGTCTATATCGAGTTCGAAATGCTGTCTTCGCGATATCGTCATCCTTAATCCTCAGTTGGTGATATCCGGATCTATTTTCGAGAACACTCTTGATCCTCCGAGTTGATCGAATAGGTCCTGTATTCTAGGAAGTGGATATTAATTCTTTATCGTGAGTCGATTAAGTTCACGATAGTCTATGCACATCCTGAAACTTACGTCCTTTTTCTTCACGAAGAGTACTAGCGCACCCCATGGCGAAACACTCGGTCGGATAAATACAGAGTCGAGCAGTTCTTGAAGTTGCATTTCAGCTCTTGTAATTCCTTGGGCGCCATTCTATAGGGGGCTTTCGATATTAGTGCCGCTCCTGGCACTAAATCAATCGAGAACTCAACTTGATGACTCGGCGGAACTCCCGGCAAGTCTTCGGAAAAGATATCTGGATACTCCTTGACGATAGGTACATCAGCTACCGTCTTCTCCGAAGTTGTTTTCCCTATCACATTCACCAGGAATCTTTGGCAACTACGCTTCTTCAACATCTTCACAGCTTTCATGGCCGAAACCACTTTCGGGTTACTACTGTGTCTTACTCCCTCAAATACGGTCTTAACATCAATAGATGGACATAAGGTTACCCACATTTCGGAGCATTCAACTACATCTCTATGTTTGTCCAACCAATCCATACCCAAAATAACATCAAAATCACTGAGTTCAACTATGTGCAAGTCAGCTAAGAAGCTATGTTCGTTAATCTCTATCTTCACATTGTTAGTTATAGAGTCTACACGCGCTACTCCCCCTGCAGGCATGCTAACTAACAGAGATCTAGGGGCTCTATCTCTTTCTCTTCCTCGGTGTAGGACATCCTACCATGGTCAGCAGATTGTGATGGATCCAGTCATGAAGTCCATCACAAAACTTCTGCGGCTTCATCCCATCAGTCTTAACCATATGCGGTGTAAAACGGCACATGTGGTGGAATTTCCTCTCGTAATCCATCACAATTATGCTACCATGCGTCAAGTATAAGAAATCCCTCTATATCTTAGCCTTGTACACCCTCGGGTAATACTTATCCATGATCATCTCTTTGTCCTTGCTACTGGACTCACTATCAGCCATCTCAGCATCATTCGAGTCTCCCATCTGCCCTACATCCAACTCTTCATCTGGTTCTCGCTCTTCTTTGGGTGATTCCTCTGGATCTTCTTCACGATCTTCTTCATGGGTCATCTTCAGGATCCTCCTCAGCGTCTTCTTCGGGATCCTCTTCTGGACCTTCTTCATCCGTAGAGTCGGAACTCCAATTTGCAGTTGGTATCGCCTCTCGAGCATACATATCCAATAAGCACCCAGTTACGAACTGGAAATCATCTGCGGTCTCTCGCTCTTCTGGTGATCTCTTTATGGACTCTTTCCAAAGCTGCAATAACTCCAATCTTCGGATAACTTCCCCATTAGGTGTTCCAGCTGTTGCGTGACGGAACCTCGTTTCCCAGACTGCAACCATTTGCTCAGCCTATTGATGACATAGTGTGGTGCATTTTCTCGTAAACTTGAATCGTCCCACCAATCTTTGCGTGCCAGAAGACACGAGTCAAATGTAGTAGGAATCCCTCTTACGTGGCGTCATCCCAGGTTTGGCCATTATAACAATTCGTACATACATATATAATCATGTAAATAAAATGAAATGATATATACATGAATAATGAATGAAATTTGGTACCTTGGACGGAGTGACGAAGTGGCGAAGCTGAGAGCATATGATACTTTTATATTTTAGCAAGTCTACAGAAAGGTAAAACCCGCTCTGATACCACTATGTAACGCCCCGACATTCTAGGGGTAATTATAGGGGAAAATAAGTAAAAAGGTAAATTTTGACGAAAAATAATTTCTTTTGAGAATATTAAAATTCTCGCCTACAAAGTCGAGTCGCTACACTGACATAAAATAAATACCTTTTAATTAAGGCAACAACACACCATAGATAAGGGGTAATAATTGTGGCGGAAGAACAATTATAAATTTAATTTCTAAACAAAAGTTTCCCCAAATAAGTTTAAAAAAAAACATGAGATATAAAGAAAAACATCATTTAATAAAATTTCATTCATATGCCATCCCGGCTCGCTCTTTCGTCCATCCGGCTCAGTTTAACCTGCGGGATCAATAAAGGTGGGGGTGAGCTTCCTTCAGCTCGTGGAAATCACATATATCACTGTAATATACAATCTCATGAAAAGCATAACATGAATAATCTATCATATCTTTTCCTCGACATGAATACATACACACAATATTACGTTATGACATGAATCTAGCATGCGTAACAAGAATATTGAGGTTGCGCGGGTGTCCCCGCAACAACATGAAACATAGACACAATACCACATATAACATGAATCGAGCACGCATGTGAATATTGTGGTTGTGCAGGTGTCCCCACACAATATATATCTTAAGATAGCCTCTTTACATGTATACAGGTGAGCCTGATTTACAACATGTATCGTCAAATCTAAACATGAATAGAATATCACATATACAATCCAATTAAAGCAATTAAAGTGATAGTGAAAATTCCCACCTGAATAAATGATGCTGCTTGAACTTGCATATGAAGATGCTCGACTCACAATCCAAAGCCCGTAAATCCTTATTAATGTCTACATTAATAATAATTTAATCATTATAAAATATTATGATATAATGACTGAAATTAAAATATATGCATAAAATTGGACTAATTATTAACATTAATTGAAGAGCCAATATTTTAATGTCTGAGTCAAAATAGGGCTGAATTAATGTTACTAAAACTGATTGGGAATAAATTGTGGGAATTAAAAGCTGACTGGGGTCGAATTGAAAGGTTACCGAAAGATGAGGACTTAATTTAAAAGTAAAGTAAACTGGAGGGGTACTGAAATTGAATGACTGGAAAAAGACTGGGGTTAAAATCGAAGTATCTAGGAAGCCTGGGGCCCAAATATAACGCCCCCAAAACCATACGAGATATTACAGCGCCGGGGTTCCCGCGCCGGAACCCACCATGCTTAAAAAACATTTTCAAAAATGTTTCAAACACGCCAAAGAGGCAAAGACGGTAATATTTTAAATACTCAAATCTTTTCCAAAATATAGTTCTCAATTACCGTCAGAAAATAAAATCATTTAAAAGTTCAAGGCCAAAACGCCAAAACTAAACAGTTTCAAAATGTACGTTAAGCCACCACTTATACGTACCGATAAAATAGTTTAGAGAATCGGTTTTAAGAAATAAACCGTAGTTCGTAAAATGCCAAAAGACCATTTTGAAATACACACGCAACAGATAAAAATCACAGTAGGAAATACATTTGCAGCGGAAAAATAACAACCAGAAAAGAATAATCGATTCCCAAATACCCATGTCATAGCCCGTATCACCTAGGAAGCTCATCTCTTCACCACCGCTACTAGCTCGATCTCCGAGTACCTAAAAATAAAGCCCACGATGGGGTCAGCCACAATACTCAATAATGATAATGATCACATCACATAAATAATTACATACCAATGTAATTACAAGTAAGAATACTACCGATTTGATCTTACCGTCATAACCTTACCAACCCATGGCAAACCATACCAAATCAATCCTTACCATAATCCACATTTCGCATTCTCAAATGACGAAATGGACTCAACTACAACCGTCTGTACTGTATTCAAATAATACAATGAATCCTCAAAACATCATCATAACTCACAAATGCGGAATAATCCATCCGTGCCAAATCCTATCCAACGGATTTGCACCGTCAAATCTCAATCTGGATAAAACCAATAACACACAATATATCTGTAGATCAACTACCACAAGACAATGATAACGAGTCCCGAAACATCAACGTACAGTCTGAATACGCATATGATCAATTACAATGATCAACCAATAAATCGACCGAGAATATCATTGACATGATAACTCCGATACTACCAAAAAAGGATCAACAATAATCGAGAATACCATCAACATGATAAATGCTAACACGATCAATAGAGGATCAACAGCGACCGAAAATACCATCAACAAGGTAAACTCTAAACAAGATCAACAAAGGATCAATCAACGACCGAGAATACCATCAACAAGGTAAACTCCAAATGATCAATAATAATAGATCTCGAGGAAATAACCCCGACTATCGAACATACCCCTCGGGCGTATGAACAACCAGTCACAAACCGTCGAACATACCCAACCATAAATGGAGGGTGAACGACCAATCAATATGGCTCAAAGATGGACGTCATATTACGCCCACGCTGGAAATATGTCCGTGAACATGTCCACACCGTATACGAAATCCAGGATATACGTGGGACATGTACCTAATTAGCCTCACGAACTACGTCTCGTGTGCACGGTCCAATGTGGAAATATCAACACATGACCATAGTGTGCCCAGCTAAAAATCCTACACAATAACCAATCGGAACGCAGATATGACCCCAAATATGTCACGATGCAACATGACAATGAAATTCAAAGAATCACATATCCAAGAAGGATCAAAAGACTCACCAAAGTGAACAATGACAAACTGACAATGAAAAGTCGACACGACTAATCAATATCCAAAACAACAATCCTGGGATCATCATCCCCAATGAATGATCAACATGATCAACGATGTCAATAAAAACAGCCGTGGGATCAACAGCCCCTAATGAAACAATCAATACAACCATCACTACCAAGCAATGGTTCTGGGATCAACATCTCTCAACGAACAGCCAATACGAATTTCATTATAAGAAACCTCAACATACAACCTATACAACAACTCAACATAATAATTATCCTCGTAACTGATCAATACTTAAATTACCTCAAGTCGAAGATAATATCCTTTCCACAAACAACATTCCTGAACGAATACACAGTTATACGAATAATCTCGAATGAGGTATAGTCCATTAATATCATTAAACTATCATCCTGACATCTACGTCAGTACGATAACTATCCTCGATATCCGACATTCCATAACACAAACCAAAGATATCTGACATCTCCGTCTTCAATCAAACACAATTAAATCATATACATTATGATTTAATCTAAACGAGAGCACAATATACAAACCATCATCCCGATAATTTATATTTATATTATCATTGCTATATGAATTATAAATGCAATGAAACCAAAATCATTCATTAAATATTATAAACTGAACAAGTATAAACTTGCCTTGATACCGATACCACAAAGCTGTTACCAAATCCATTGCCTTTGTCTATGATGTAACACCCACAAATCCTATTGGGTTATTACAGTGCCGTAGACCCCACACCAGGAGATCCACCAGGCTAACACGACCAAAAATACAACTAACTGACCGAAAGGGGAATCACAATCCCTACACTGACATCCAACATAATATTCCGATATGGAATTTTAATGACAACAGTGGGCCTACATGGCCCAAATGAAATACAACGACATCCACGAGCCTTGCTCGGATAATACAAAATGACAATAACTGACAAAACTGGAGTACTCCAACTGCCTGACTGACATGAACACCAAAACATCTCGGACTAGTATCGCTTGAATGCCTCGTCGCCACCGTCATGCCCCTGTGTCTCAACTCTCTACTCGCAAACACCTAAAACATGAAAACATGTTCCGCCACACGGGTCGGGCCATCCAGATAATGATTATCAAATACATGTACAACATGATATGCATCCAAAGGGCAGAATGAATAGTATAGTAATGGTAATATGAGATGCTCACAAACCAAAGTAAGAATCGAGCATTCATGGAATACTATGCCCACGGCATCCGATCAATACCTGTTCAACAGGTTAGAACACAAGTGCCCAACGGCGAATCATCAATACAGAAACACAACAATACATCACCCGAAGGTAACCCAAGCCAAACACTGAAATAGATACGAATCACAATGCCCGAAGGCTCCGACAGGAATACCGATACATCACAATGGCCTTAATGTACCAATGTACCAAGCTGTTTATCATCATAATACCCTGAATGTCACTCAGCCGAAGCTGTCAATCACCACAATGGACCGAAGCCAAAACAGCCCGAAGCTGTACCAATGAGGGTCGAAGCCACGGCACGAAGCCGTATCACAATGAGATCACCTAGTGACCGTGACCTGCTGATCTGTAGGTGTTGGGAAACCAACCGCGAAGGTTCAAGCCCCAAGCTTACCCATAATGAGATCATTAACATGATCGTGACCTACTGAATTGTAGGTGTTGGGAAACCAACTGCGAAGGTTCAAGCCCCAAGCTTACCCATAATGAGATCATTAACATGACCGTGACCTACTGAATTGTAGGTGTTGGGAAACCAACCGCGAAGGTTCAAGCCCCAAGCTTACCCATAATGAGATCATTAACATGACCGTGACCTACTGAATTGTAGGTGTTGGGAAACCAACCGCGAAGGTTCAAGCCCCAAGCTTACCCATCGAGCACTAGCCGAGACTAGTCTCCAAAACATAATTAATCACAACAGTAACAATCCCAAGATTACCAAACTCACAAGAATAACAACATGCTGCCTTGAGTCGGCCAACACGGCAACAATAACTCACGGATGGGCTCCGTACACGGCGGTCCCAATTCAAATACCTCGACTGCCTTGGAATGGCCAATCGATCACAACAACTCAACGGATGGAAACTATCCTTGACAGTCCCAATTCAATACATCGATTACCTTTAGAACGGTCAATCGATAACGATGACACAACGGATGGGAATTATCTTCGATAATCCCAAATAAATATGTCGATTACCTTAGAACGGTTAATCGATAACCAATGATACGACGGATGGGAATTATCTTCGATAATCCCAATTAAATACATTGATTACCTTAGAACGGTCAACCGATAACCAATGACACAACGGATGGGAATTATCTTCGATAATCCCAATTAAATACATCGATTACCTTAGAACGGTTAATCGATAACCAATGATACGACGGATGGGAATTATCTTCGATAATCCCAATTAAATACATCGATTACCTTAGAACGGTTAATCGATAACCAATGATACAACGGATGGGAATTATCTTCGATAATCCCAATTAAATACATCGTTTACCTTAGAACGGTGAATCGATAACCAATGATATAGTAGAATAGATATCCCAGCGTTCTAAACCGACCACCGAAACAGATATGATAACGAATATTTCAAACGCCTTCAATCGGCCAATGCAACATCATAGTAATAGTTCCAATTCGATAATAACGATTCAACGATGCCTCAGAACGACATTAGCGTCAACAATAATAATCGATACATCGATACCACGAACCGTCTATCGACAACAAGAATCTCAATGCCTTAAACCGGCCGTTAACGAATAACAATCACAACTGGTAAAATCACCGAAGGGTATTGTATCAAACAATCCCCAAATATCAATAAATCACGAAGAGACTATGTCTCGAAATGATACAACACATTCATACACATATATGATAACATTAATCTCATTGACCAGTACAAGTATAAAACTTGTCTCAAACCGAAGGCGAGAAATTCCTTCCACGATCAACGTCCTGGCACGAAACGACGAACGGCGCCTCCCGACGATCACAAATACTCGAACAACCTTGAATGAAAACGATTCATTCAAAAACACAAAATCAATAGAAAACAACGACAAGGACATAGCCCGATTCAAACACGAATCGATCACACCGCACGAACGAATATCATAGATCTCAACTATGAATTCTAACGTCCTCCAACACCTCGATGATCAATTAACATGATCATTACGTTCTTAACACTTGTGAAATCCATTCAACAAGATTCACTTAAGAACAATCATCAAAACAATCATCTCAAGATGATAATATCACCAATATCATCAAATTGATCCTCCTACAATGATAATATTATCACTATTATCATTATCACCCCCAAGAACATCACCAACAACAATAATCATCTCAAGACTATGTTAATCATATAACAATCTTAACATAATCTTTCCTAGACATGATTAAAACCTCCAAACAATCTAAAACATAAATAACATAATCATACTCGAGCTATACCAACATGTTCTTCATCAAAAGTTCATCCAAACTATGAAGAATCATGATATACTCCATTAATCAAACAATACCCGAAGAAAACAACAACAGCAACTCGAAAATCACTTGAAGAACAAGAGATTGAGGGAACTTACCAAAGAAGAACAAGAAGAAGCCTCCAAACACCAAAGGAGCACCAACAAGCTTCCAACTTCAAGCTTCAATCCAAGCTAGGATGATCAAGATCGAGTTGGAAGAGGCTAAACATCAATAACAAGTCCAAACGGACGATTCTTGGGAGAGAAAATGTGTTTTGGTTCGTGAGGAAATGAAAGCCGAAACCAAGATAAATAGACTGACCAATTCATTACGTACGTTATACACTAAGGTTAACGTACGTAAGAGGCATTACGTACGCTATGCTAAGACATTAACTTACGTAATGAAAAATCCAGAACTGACTGGACTAAAATACGAAGGCCTTAACGTACGTAAACAAGAACTTATTACGTACGTTAACAAGACCTACATTACGTACGTAGAACTCACCTCTTAACGTACGTAAGGGTCCGTTGACTGCAATAGTGAGATCCGATCGGAAGATGCTCGGGACCCACCGGCCGAAAGTGACTACGAGGAAGGTTCCTGCCACCTACCAAGCATTACGTACGTAACCTTACAGGCATAACGTACGTAATACTCAGCCCATAACGTACGTAAGTCTACCCATGTAGCGTACGTTAAGGCTAGTGTACTTAGCCAAAAATCCAAATTCTCCAACCAACATTCAAACGACGAAACTAACCCAACGACAAGTATAATATTTCGATCCCGAAATATTCCAATACAATATACATTGTATCAGTCCAAAACAACAACACTTGTACAATTCTAAATGAATATGTACAACTCAACAGTAACACGAAAAAAAAAATTATCCCCGGATATTACATACTCCCCCCCTTAAAAAGAGTTTCGTCCCCGAAACTCAGGGTGCAAAAACACGGGGTACGAACTATCCATCAGGATAAGAAAACAACATCTCCAGGAATACTCCTCACTGCGAACCACTTCGCCTGAGTAAACGGGCCAACCCCACGGGTTCCCGCGTCTCCTCTGCCTGAACACGTCGAAAAACAAGGGATAAAATACTCAATCAAGTGCGAGATCAATCGAATCATAACTCCTCTGTCAGAGACCAGCCACGAGGTCGCACCACCCGAAAGACTCGTAACACCGGCATACACACCCCGCTGGTGCCGCCGATTATACATGTCTACAATCATCGGTGTACACTCCCCAGTTCTCATCGGCATTAAATGCTCAAGCAAACGCTGGCTCATGCCACAAAAAGAAAATAACAACGCACAAATTGTTCTCAGGACCATATCAAATGCACACTCAAGTCCTCGCAACTTGACATCTCGAATCACAATGAACATTTACCCAGATCACCACAAAAATATTGGGTATAATACCGAAAGGAGAAGAATAACGCATCAGACGACGTCAAATCTCAAGATTCTCCAAAATCTATCATAACAAAATAGATCAATAATAAATGGTTCACAACCACAATACTACAATATAGACTGAGTCAAAACATCAGTCCGAAAAACAAGGAAAATACAAATCAAGGCCACATCTCAAATGTATCCGAAATCAACACCCTCCGGGTCATCGAACTCATCGATCTCATCGACTAGAGGAAGACCCAAATCTGAGCTCGCCGCTCCTCCTCGAGTGTCCATACCTCTGGCTCCCGAAGCCCGATATGACCCTTTGGATGGAGTACGGACTGAAGCAACAAAATCTATCGAGGCCCGTGAGCTTCCTCGAGATCTACTGGCACTAGAACTCCTGCAGTATTTCTGAAGGTGTCCCTGCCTCCCACACAGAAAACAAGCAATAGACTGCATCGAGCACCGAGTACTGCGATGTCCTATTGTATCACAGTTAAAGCAAACAACGGTCGAACCCGTCGCCTGAGAAGAAGATGCTTTCCCAGCACGAAGATGACTAGAAGATGACTTCTTGGACATCGGAGCCCGATATCCCTCTGAACGAACCGGCATCCTAGTCCTCTCACCGGAAGAAACTGAAGGGTTCTTCCGAGCAAGCTCCTTGATCAAAAGATCTGCTCCAAGAGCCTTCTCGATGAATTCACCAAGTGAATTGCAATTATGGTTGAACAACTGCATCCTCAACTGCGGGTTCAGTCTCTTGCTAAAAGACTTGATCTTATCCGCCTTAGTACGGATAACAGATGAAGCAAACTGAAGGAGTCCCTGAAACTTCTCAGCGATAACAATAACACCCTCGTCCTCGACGGATTCGGGGTTCAAAACCTCTGACAACTTGGCTTCACGGAGTGGAGCCGGATAATACCTCTCTAACATGAGAGTCTTAAACTCACTCCAAGCACAATCACGATCGGTGGGTTTTACAGAAAGCAACCAAGAATAAGCGCCTTTACCCAAATAATAGGCCGCTACTGCCACCTTACTCTCTTCCGGACACTGAACCATGTCGAAGAGTTTATCAAAATGTTCAAGCCAATGAACAATATCAGCTGGTTCCGACGAACCCTAAAAAATAGGTGGCCTCTGACGAGAGATGTTGCCGATAATCTGACTCACTCTCCTGGACTGTCCATAAAACGGCACCTGGGATCCCTGCTGCGGTGGATCACGAACCACTGAGGTCTGTATGGTTTCCATTATCTGCGTCATCTGAGTCATCTGGGTCATCATGCCCCTCATAAGCAAGTAAGGGTCGATGTGATCACTCTCAGTCTGGTCGACTCCTCGAGTATGACGTTCCGAAGGGGATCCGGTCGCATAAGTCACATCTCCGGCTGAATTCTGATCCCTCTCGGCATCCGCACGCGCATAATCACGAGGTTCTGGGTTTCGGCCTGCTCCGCAGACTTTACCCCCTCTGCCACATCCTCGGTTTCTTCTTTCCATACTGAAAGAATAACGCTCGATCATAAACAAAGCTCAAATATGCCTCAACGGCTAATCCCCAATGCTAAATCAATAGCCAAACACGAGTATATATACTCAACAAATAAACAATCGCTTCAAACATGCTAATTATAGCCAATACGGAGCCGACACGCTCCAAAGCAATTAATCATGAATGGGTCGTAACATAATGTTACATACAGGTTTCAACAAAACATGTATAATCAATGGCATAATGAATGTATGAGCATACAAGAGAATCGAGTCCTTACACAGGTCATACGAAGCTTCGAGGTCTTGCGATACTAGTCTTCACTGATGATGACTCGATGAAAGAAAGACTCATACAGTCGCTCAACTATCACGACTCACAAAACCCGACTGTCCAGATTGTCATAACCTGACAGCCCCACTACTCCGCGTCGGTAGAGCCACATAACTCATATATCAGGGTATCTCACAACCCAATTTCTCTGATACCATCTTCTGTAACACCCCCAAATCCTATTGGGTTATTACAGTGCCGTAGACCCCACACCAGGAGATCCACCAGGCTAACACGACCAAAAATACAACTAACTGACCGAAAGGGGAATCACAATCCCTACACTGACATCCAACATAATATTCCGATATGGAATTTCAATGACAACAGTGGGCCTACATGGCCCAAATGAAATACAACGACATCCACGAGCCTTGCTCGGATAATACAAAATGACAATAACTGACAAAACTGGAGTACTCCAACTACCTGACTGACATGAACACCAAAACATCTCGGACTAGTATCGCTTGAATGCCTCGTCGCCACCGTCATGCCCCTGTGTCTCAACTCTCTACTCGCAAACACCTAAAACATGAAAACATGTTCCGCCCCCACGGGGTCAGTCATCCAGATAATGATTATCAAATACATGTACAACATGATATGCATCCAAAGGGCAGAATGAATAGTATAGTAATGGTAATATGAGATGCTCACAAACCAAAGTAAGAATCGAGCATTCGTGGAATACTATGCCCACGGCATCCGATCAATACCTGCTCAACAGGTTAGAACACAAGTGCCCAACGGTGAATCATCAATACAGAACACAACAATACATCACCCGAAGGTAACCCAAGCCAAACACTGAAATAGATACGAATCACAATGCCCGAAGGCTCCGACAGGAATACCGATACATCACAATGGCCTTAATGTACCAATGGCAATTTGTTTATCATCATAATACCCTGAATGTCACTCAGCCGAAGCTGTCAATCACCACAATGGCCCGAAGCTGTACCAATGAGGGCCGAAGCCACGGCACGAAGCCGTATCACAATGAGATCATCCAATGACCGTGACCTGCTGAATTGCAGGTGCTGGGAAACCAACCGCGAGGGTTCAAGCCCCAGACTTACCCATAATGAGATCACCCAGTGACCGTGACCTACTGATCTGTAGGTGTTGGGAAACCAACCGCGAAGGTTCAAGCCCCAAGCTTACCCATAATGAGATTAATAACATGACCGTGACCTACTGAATTGTAGGTGTTGGGAAACCAACCGCGAAGGTTCAAGCCCCAAGCTTACCCATAATGAGATCATTAACATGACCGTAACCTACTGAATTGTAGGTGTTGGGAAACCAACCGCGAAGGTTCAAGCCCCAAGCTTACCCATAATGAGATCATTAACATGACCGTGACCTACTGAATTGTAGGTGTTGGGAAACCAACCGCGAAGGTTCAAGCCCCAAGCTTACCCATCGAGCACTAGCCGAGACTAGTCTCCAAAACATAATTAATCACAATGAATAATCCCAAGATTACCAAACTCACAAGAATAACAAAGATGTCGCCTTGAGTCGGCCAACACGGCAACAATAACTCACGGATGGGCTCCGTCCACGGCGGTCCCAATTCAAATACCTCGACTGCCTTGGAATGGACAATCGATCACAACAACTCAAGGGATGGAAACTATCCTTGACAGTCCCAATTCAATACATCGATTACCTTTAGAACGGTCAATCGATAACGATGACACAACGGATGGGAATTATCTTCGATAATCCCAAATAAATATGTCGATTGCCTTAGAACGGTCAACTGATAACCAATGATACAACGGATGGGAATTATCTTCGATAATCCCAAATAAATACATCGATTGCCTTAGAACGGTCAACCGATAACCAATGACACAACGGATGGGACTTATCTTCGATAATCCCAATTAAATACATCGATTACCTTAGAACGGTTAATCGATAACCAATGATACGATGGATGGGAATTATCTTCGATAATCCCAATTAAATACATCGATTACCTTAGAACGGTTAATCGATAACCAATGATACAACGGATGGGAATTATCTTCGATAATCCCAATTAAATACATCGATTACCTTAGAACGGTGAATCGATAACCAATGATACGGTAGAATAGATATCCCGGCGTTCTAAACCGACCACCGAAACAGATATGATAACGAATATTTCAAACGCCTTCAATCGGCCAATGCAACATCATAGTAATAGTTCCAATTCGATAATAACGATTCAACGATGCCTCAAAACGACATTAGCGTCAACAATAATAATCGATACATCGATACCGCGAACCGTCTATCGACAACAAGAATCTCAATGCCTTAAACCGGCCGTTAACGAATAACAATCACAACTGGTAAAATCACCGAAGGGTATTGTATCAAACAATCCCCAAATATCAATAAATCACGAAGAGACTATGTCTCGAAATGATACAACACATTCATACACATATATGATAACATTAATCTCATTGACCAGTACAAGTATAAAACTTGCCTCAAACCGAAGGCGAGAAAGTCCTTCCACGATCAACGTCCTGGCAAGAAACGACGAACGGCGCCTCCCGACGATCACAAACACTCGAACAACCTTGAATGAAAACGATTCATTCAAAAACACAAAATCAATAGAAAACAACGATAAGGACAAAGCCCGATTCAAACACGAATCGATCACACCGCACGAACGAATATCATAGTTCTCAACTATGAATTCTAACGTCCTCCAACACCTCGATGATCAATTAACATGATCATTACGTTCTTAACACTTGTGAAATCCATTCAACAAGATTCACTTAAGAACAATCATCAAAACAATCATCTCAAGATGATAATATCACCAATATCATCAAATTGATCCTCCTACAATGATAATATTATCACTATTATCATTATCACCCCAAGAACATCACCAACAACAATAATAATCTCAAGACTATGTTAATCATATAACAATCTTAACATAATCTTTCCTAGACATGATTAAAACCTCCAAACAATCTAAAACATCAAGAACATAATCATACTCGAGCTATACCAACATGTTCTTCATCAAAAGTTCATCCAAACTATGAAGAATCATGATATACTCCATTAATCAAACAATACCCGAAGAAAACAACAACAACAACTCGAAAATCACTTGAAGAACAAGAGATTGAGGGAACTTACTAAAGAAGAACAAGAAGAAGCCTCCAAACACCAAAGGAGCACCAACAAGCTTCCAACTTCAAGCTTCAATCCAAGCTAGGATGATCAAGATCGAGTTGGAAGAGGCTAAACATCAATAACAAGTCCAAACGGACGATTCTAGGGAGAGAAAATGTGTTTTGGTTCGTGAGGAAATGAAAGACGAAACCAAGATAAATAGACTGACCAATTCATTACGTACGTTATACACTAAGGTTAACGTACGTAAGAGGCATTACGTACGCTATGCTAAGACATTAACGTACGTAATGAAAATCCGTAATCGATCGACTAAAATACGAAGGCCTTAACGTCGTAAACAAGAACTTATTACGACGTTAACAAGACCTACATTACGCACGAGCTCACCTCTTAACGCACGTAAGGGTCCGCTGATCGCAATAGTGAGATCCGATCGGAAGATGCTCGGGACCCACCGGCCGAAAGTGACTACGAGGAAGGTTCCTGCCACCTACCAAGCATTACGTACGTAACCTTACAGGCATAACGTACGTAATACTCAGCCCATAACGTACGTAAGTCTACCCATGTAGCGTACGTTAAGGCTAGTGTACTTAGCCAAAAATCCAAATTCTCCAACCAATATTCAAACGACGAAACTAACCCAACGACAAGTATAATATTTCGATCCCGAAATATTCCAATACAATATACATTGTATCAGTCCAAAACAACAACACTTGTACAATTCCAAATGAATATGTACAACTCAACAGTAACACGAAAAAAAAAAAAATTATCCCCGGATATTACATAGCTCCTCAGCCCCGACCAAAAGCAATCTACGAACTCTTGAACATCAACCGCAACACAACAGTTGTAATCAACGATCAGTTATCACAACCTATTGCAATAATCGATTAGCACACATTCGATAATAATCAACAACCGATATAGCCAACCAATCAAACTCAACGGCTCAACAATACCTCGATCATATACAAAATCGAACAATACAATCCAAACAATTACAAACTCATATCCACAATACAAACCGCAACTCGACAAATCATAATTAACAATAAATCGACCGAGAATATCATTGACATGATAACTCCGATACTACCAAAGAAGGATCAACAATAATCGAGAATACCATCAACATGGTAAACGCTAACACGATCAACAGAGGATCAACAGCGACCGCGAATACCATCAACAAGGTAAACTCCAAACAAGATCAACAAAGGATTAATCAACGATCGAGAATACCATCAACAAGGTAAACTCCAAATGATCAACAATAATAGATCTCAAGGAAATAAGCCCGACTGTCGAACATACCCCTCGGGCGTATGAACAACCAGTCGCAAACCGTCGAACATACCCAACCATAAATGGAGGATGAACGACCAATCAATATGGCTCAAAGATGGATGTCATAGTACGCCCGATCCCGAAATGTGTCCGTGCACATGTCCACCCCGTATACGGAATCCAGGATATACGTGGGACATGTACCTAATTAGCCTCACAAACTACATCTCGTGTGCACGGTCCAATGTGAAAATATCAACACATGACCATAGTGTGCCCAGCTAAAAATCCTACACAATAACCAATCGGAACACAGATATGACCCCAGATATGTCACGATGCAACATGACAACGAAATTCAAAGAATCACATATCCAAGAAGGATCAAAAGACTCACCAAAGTGAACAATGACAAGCTGACAATGAAAAGTCGACACGACTAATCAATATCCAAAACAACAATCCTGGGATCATCATCCCCAATGAATGATCAACATGATCAACGATCTCTACAAACAGCCGTGGGATCAACATCCCCCAACGAAACAATCAATACAACCATCACTACCAAACAATGGTTCTGGGATCAACATCTCTCAACGAACAGCCAATACGAATTTCATTATAAGAAACCTCAACATACAACCTATACAACAACTCAACATAATAATTATCCTCGTAACCGAACAATACATAAATTGCCTCAAGCCGAAGATAATATCCTATCCACGAACAACATCCCTGAACGAACACACAGTTATACGAATATAATCTCGAATGAGGTATAGTCCATTAATATCATTAAACTATCGTCCCGACATCTATGTCAGTACGATAACTATCCTCGATATCCGACATTCCATAACACAAACTAAAGATATCCCACATCTCCGTCTCCAATCAAACACAATTAAATCATATACAGTATGATTTAATCCATACTAGAGCATAATATACAAACCATCATCCCGACAATTTATATTTATAATATCATTGCTATATGAATTATAAATGCAATGAGATCAAAATCATTCATTAAATATTATAAACTGAACAAGTATAAACTTGCCTTGATACCGATACCACGAATCTGTTACCAAATCCATTGTCTTTGTCTACGAGCTCCTCAGCCCCGACCAAAAGCAATATACGAACTCTTCAACCTCAACCGCAACACAAAAGTTGTAATCAACGATCAGTTATCACAGCCTATTGCAATAATCGATTAACACACATTCGATAATAATCAACAACCGATATAGCCAACCAATCAAACTCAACGGATCAACAATACCTCAATCATATACAAAATCGAACAATACAATCCAAACAATTACGAACTCATATCCACAATACAAACCACAACTCGAAAAATTATAATTAACAATCAATATAATCAATCAACAAACCCAACGGTTCCACAAAATACCGATTAAATACAAATCCAACAACCCAAAGCAATCAACCATCAACTCAAAACCACAACACGATTCATAATCTGATAATCATATCAATAATCAAATTAAACCAATAACAAGGGTCTAAACATTACCGAATCCAACTTCAATCTTAAATAGGAATACAAGTTTCCTCCTTGTGAATTCAAAATAAAAACCAATTCGCGATTATCATCATCAATCCGGATAATCCAATTAGTTCGACATTATAGATGTTCATATTCCAAGGGTGTCAAATAATTCAATCATTCGATTTGAACACTTGTTCAATACGTATGAGCTTCCAAACTCAAAGATGAATAATAATCTCATCAACCTTGTAATCGTATTCGTATTCCTATACGAATATTGTACCGATACACATAACTTAGTTCTAGATATGAATATTCCATACTCATATCCAAAATACCAACATCTCTTAAACGTATTCATCAAATCATATAATCCAAGACAATGGTAACGAGTCCCGAAACATCAATGTACAGTCCGAATACTCATACGATCAATAACAATGATAAACCAATAAATCGACCGAGAATATCATTGACATGATAACTCTGATACTACCAATGAAGGATCAACAATAATCGAGAATAGCATCAACATGATAAACTCTAACATGATCAACAGAGGATCAAAAGCGACCGAGAATGCCATCAACAAGGTAAACTCCAAACAAGATCAACAAAGGATCAATCAACGACTGAGAATACCATCAACAAGGTAAACTCCAAATGATCAACAATAATAGATCTCAAGTAAATAACCCCGACTGTCGAACATACCCCTCGGGCGTATGAACAACCAATCGCAAATCGTCGAACATACCCTACCATAAATGGAGGATGAACGACCAATCAATATGGCTCAAAAATGGACGTCATATTACGCCCAATCTGGAAATATGTCCGTGCACATGTCCACCCCGTATACAGAATCCAGGATATATGCGGGACATGTACCTAATTAGCCTCACGAACTACATCTCGTGTGCATAGTCCAATGTGGAAATATCAACACATGACCATAATGTGCCCTGCTAAAAATCCTACACAATAACCAATCGGAACGCAGATATGACCCCAGATATGTCACGATGAAACATGACAACGAAACTCAAAGAATCACATATCCAATAAGGATCAAAAGACTCACCGAAGTGAACAATGACAAACTGACAATGAAAAGTCAACACGACCAATCAATATCCAAAACAACAATCGTGGGACCATCATCCCCAATGAATGATCAACATGATCAACGATCTCAATGCAAACAGTCCTGGGATCAACATCCCCCAACGAAACAATTAATACAACCATCACTACCAAACAATGGTTCTGGGATCAACATCCCTCAACGAACAGCCAATACGAATCTCATTATAAGAAACCTCAACATACAACCTATACAACAACTCAACATAATAATTATCCTCGTAACTGAACAATACTTAAATTACCTCAAGCCGAAGATAATATCCTTTCCACGAACAACATTCCTGAACGAATACACAGTTATACGAATAATCTCGAATGAGGTATAGTCTATTAATATCATTAAACTATCATCGTGACATCTACGTCAGTACGATAACTATCCTCGATATCCGACATTCCATAACACAAACCAAAGATATCCCACATCTCCGTATTCAATCAAACACAATTAAATCATATACATTATGATTTTATCCAAACGAGAGCACAATATACAAACCATCATCCCGATAATTTATATTTATATTATCATTGCTATATGAATTATAAATGCAATGAAACCAATATCATTCATTAAAGATTATAAACTGAACAAGTATAAACTTGCCTTGATACCGATACCACAACGCTGTTACCAAAGCCATTGCCTTTGTCTATGAGCTCCTCAGGCCCGACCAAAAGCAATCTACGAACTCTTCAACATCAACCGCAACACAACAGTTGTAATCAACGATCACTTATCACAACCTATTGCAATAATCGATTAACACACATTCGATAATAATCAACAACCGATATAGCCAACCAATCAAACTCAACGGCTCAACAATACCTCGATCATATACAAAATCGAATAATACAATCAAAACAATTACGAACTCATATCCACAATACAAACCGCAACTCGAAAAATCATAATTAACAATAAATCGACCGAGAATATCATTGACATGATAACTCCGATACTACCAAAGAAGGATCAATAATAATCGAGAATACCATCAACATGATAAACGCTAACACGATCAACAGAGGATCAACAGCGACCGCGAATACCATCAACAAGGTAAACTCCAAACAAGATCAACAAAGGATCAATCAACGACCGAGAGTACCGTCAACAAGGTAAACTCCAAATGATCAACAATAATAGATCTCAAGGAAATAACCCCGACTGTCGAACATACCCCTCGGGCGTATGAACAACCAGTCGCAAACCGTCGAACATACCCAACCATAAATGGAGGATGAATGACCAATCAATATGGCTCAAAGATGGACGTCATAGTACGCCCGATCCGGAAATGTGTCCGTGCACATGTCCACCCCGTATACGGAATCCAGGATATACGTGGGACATGTACCTAATTAGCCTCACGAACTACGTCTCGTGTGCACGGTCCAATGTGGAAATATCAACACATGACCATAGTGTGCCCAGCTAAAAATCCTACACAATAACCAATCGGAACGCAGATATGACCCCAGATATGTCACGATGCAACATGACAACGAAATTCAAAGAATCACATATCCAAGAAGGATCAAAAGACTAACCAAAGTGAACAATGACAAACTGACAATGAAAAGTTTACACGACTAATCAATATACAAAACAACAATCCTGGGATCATCATCCCCAATGAATGATCAACATGATCAACGATCTCAATACAAATAGCCGTGGGATCAACATCCCCTAACGAAACAATCAATACAACCATCACTACCAAACAATGGTTCTGGGATCAACATCTCTCAACGAACAGCCAATACGAATTTCATTATAAGAAACCTCAACATACAACCTATACAACAACTCAACATAATAATTATCCTCGTAACTGAACAATACTTAAATTGCCTCAAGCCGAAGATAATATCCTTTCCACGAACAACATCCCTGAACGAATACACAGTTATACGAATATAATCTCGAATGAGGTATAGTCCATTAATATCATTAAACTATCATCCCGACATCTATGCCAGTACGATAACTATATCCTTGATATCCGACATTCCATAACACAAACCAAATATATCCCACATCTCCGTCTCCAATCAAAGATAATTAAATTATATATAATATGATTTAATCCAAACTAGAGCACAATATACAAACCATCATCCCGACAATTTATATTTATAATATCATTGCTATATGAATTATAAATCCAATGAGATCAAAATCATTCATTAAATATTATAAACTGAACAAGTATAAACTTGCCTTGATACCAATACCACGAAGCTATTACCAAATCCATTGTCTTTGTCTACGAGCTCCTATTGCAATAATCGATTAACACACATTCGATAATAATCAACAACCGATATAGCCAACCAATCAAACTCAACGGATCAACAATACCTCAATCATATACAAAATCGAACAATACAATCCAAACAATTATGAACTCATATCCACAATACAAACCACAACTCGAAAAATTATAATTAACAATCAATATAATCGATCAACAAACCCAACGGTTCCACAAAATACCGATTAAATACAAATCCAACAACCCAAATCAATCAACCATGAACTCAAAACCACAACACGATTCATAATATGATAATCATATCAATAATCAAATTAAACCAATAACAAGGGTCTAAACATTACCGAATCCAACTTCAATCTTAAATACGAATACAAGTTTCCTCCTTGTGAATTCAAAATAAAAACCAATTCGCGACTATCATCATCAATCCGGATAATCCAATTAGTTCGACATTATAGATGTTTATATTCCAAGGGTGTCAAATAATTCAATCATTCCATTTGAACACTTGTTCAATACGTATGAACTTCCAAACTCAAAGATGAATAATAATCTCATCAACCTTGTAATCATATTCGTATTCGTATACGAATATTGTACCGATACACATAACTTAGTTCTAGATATGAATATTCCATACTCATATCCAAAACACCAACATCTCTTAAACGTATTCATCAAATCATATAATCCAAGAGTTCCTTAAGAACATAAATTATTCCGAAGTCACATTCATAATCCGCAATGCGACATAATCTGATGTGTTCTAACATCTAAACAATCCTCATTCATAATTCAAGATGTATATTATCATCTTCTCCAATATACAATTCACATAACCTCAAGAATCACAATAACACCACTATAATCATCATTATACGAATAAGAACATCAACAGTCAAACCAACAAGGATTGCATCATACTTAATCTGGAATCAACCTCATATCATCATTCATACAAAATCATCATAATTTAGAAATACATCTTTCATCGATTTAAACAAATCGCAATCTTTACAATAGGGAGAATCTTAACTAACATCCAAAATCTCTTATCACAATTCCTTTAAATCTCATATAACATCATCACATGATAATTCAACATGCTCTTTCTCAAGCAATCATCCTTAAAAACGAACCACTATCAAAAGGATATGAAAATTACCTTGTATAGACGAACCATGAAGGAGAACAATCGAACTCCATTCCAAGAATCATCAATAACTCCACATCTCAAGCTCCAAATCTAAGCCCTTAAGCTCATAATCGTCTTAGAAGAACCGAAACTCCATCTCCAAGTGTTGAGGGCGAAAAACAAAATCAAGTTCTGAAGAAAAACAAAGTGACGGGCAACCCACTTATATAAACTCCAAGATCGTTACGTACGTAACATGCATCAGTTAACATACGTAACATCCATTTACGTACGTTATCTATCCTTGGTAGCATATGTAACGACGACCGAGAGGCTACTGCCTCAATTCCATACCACGATTACGTACGTAAGGCCCATGCCATAGCGTAGGTAATACATGAGTTGACTTACTACAGTATCTCAGTTATGTACGTAATGTCCAACTCTTTACGTACGTAACAATCCATTAGCGTACGTAATCAATAAAAATAGTGTACGTTATCCTCAATCCAGAAATTACTGCACTTATCAACTGATACCATTACGTATGTAACACAATAGGTATAACGTATGTAATATGCATACTATTAACATACGTAACACCATTTACATAACGTACGTTAAACCATCCGTTGACTCACCTATCCACATCCGCGCCGAAAGTTGCCGACCACGGACCCACTGTCGGACACAGTCTGGATCATGTCTGATTCCTTTCATAACGTATGTAATGCATGATACATAATGTACGCTATGCTTACCAGTTTAGCGTACGTAAGTCCCTAAGCTTAGCGTACGTAATGGCCTTCTGTACTTAGCTAAATCCAACTGTTCATATCCGCCTCGACATACTGGATATGTATACTCACATACTGAATACATATACTCATCCAAAAATATTCTCATATGATACCTCTGATACACGATATCCTCAAATACAATTGTCGACCAAGTACGACAATTATACAAATACAGTAGTCTCAGTCTTCAATTTATTTTATCCGTACTGTATAGACACCAAGCTATGCAGTATATCTTAGATAAAATAACGCGAAAAATTTATACTGAAAATCCGGATATTACACCAAATGAATAACCCTACAAAAATCGCGGGTATAAAAACACTTTCTGGAATTGTCTCGGCCGACAATCCCTCATTTATTCCCCTGTCCCCCACTATTCTCTCTCTCGCCTCTCTCTGTCCTCTCCCTGCCCTCTCTAAAACCACGGGAGTAAACGTATCCCTCTCTCTCAAGAATTCCAACTGAAATCCATAAAAATCTTAAAGAATACTAAAATATTTTCCAAAATATAGTTCTCAAATACCGTCACAAAATAAAATCATTTAAAAGTTCAAGGCCAAAACACCAAAACTCAACAGTTTCAAAATGTATGTTAAGCCACCACTTATACGTACCGATAAAATAGTTTAGAGAATCGGTTTTACGAAATAAACCCAAGTTCGCAAAATGCCAAAAGGCCATTTTGAAATACACGCGCAACAGATAAAAATCACACTCGGAAATACATTTGCAGCAGAAAAATAACAACCAAAAAAGAATGCTCGATTCCCAAATACCCATGCCATAGCCAGTCTCACCTGGGAAGCTCATCTCTTCACGACCGCTACTAGCTCGATCTCCGAGTACCTAAAAATAAAGCCCACAACGGGGTCAGCCACAATACTCAATAATGATAACGATCACATCACATAAATAATTACATACCAATGTAATTACAAGTAATAATACAACCGATTTGATCTTACCGTCATAACCTTACCAACCCATGGCAAACTTTACCAAATCAATCCTTAACATAATCCACATTTCGCATTCTCAAATGACGAAATGGACTCAACTACAACAGTCTGTACTGTATTCAAACAATACCAAGAATCCTCAAAACATCATCATAACTCACAAGTGCGGAATAATCCATCCATGCTAAATCCTATCCGTCGAATTTGCACCGTCAAATCTCAATCTGGATAAAACCAATAACACACAATATATATGTAGATCAACTACCACAAGACAATGATAACGAGTCCCGAAACATCAATGTACAGTCCGAATACTCATACGATCAATAACAATGATAAACCAATAAATTGACCGAGAATATCATTGACATGATAACTCCGATACTACCAATGAAGGATCAACAATGATCGAGAATACCATCAACATGATAAACTCTAACACGATCAACAGAGGATCAACAGCGACCGAGAATACCATCAACAAGGTAAACTCCAAACAAGATCAACAAAGGATCAATCAACAACCGAGAATACCATCAACAAGGTAAACTCCAAATGATCAACAATAATAGATCTCGAGGAAATAACCCCGACTGTCGAACACACCCCTCGGGCGTATGAACAACCAGTCGCAAACCGTCGAACATACCCAACCATAAATGGAGGGTGAACGACCAATCAATATGGCTCAAAGATGGACGTCATATTACGCCCAGTCTGGAAATGTGTCCGTGCACATGTCCACACCGTATACGGAATCCAGGATATATGCGGGACATGTGCCTAATTAGCCTCATGAACTACGTCTCGTGTGCACAGTCCAATGTGGAAATATCAATATATGACCATAATGTGCCCAGCTAAAAATCCTACACAATAACCAATCGGAACGCAGATATGACGCGAGATATGTCACGATGCAACATGACAACGAAACTCAAAGAATCACATATCCAATAAGGATTAAAAGACTCACCGAAGTGAACGATGACAAACTGACAATGAAAAGTTGACCCGAACAATCAATATCCAAAACAACAATCGTGGGATCATCATCCCCAATGAATGATCAACATGATCAACGATCTCAATGCAAACAGTCCTGGGATCAACATCCCCCAACGAAACAATTAATACAACCATCACTACCAAACAATGGTTCTGGGATCAACATCCCTCAACCAACAGCCAATACGAATCTCATTATAAGAAACCTCAACATACAACCTATACAACAACTCAACATAATAATTATCCTCGTAACTGAACAATACTTAAATTACCTCAACCCGAAGATAATATCCTTTCCACGAACAACATTCCGGAACGAATACACAGTTATACGAATAATCTCGAATGAGGTATAGTCCATTAATATCATTAAACTATCATCCTGACATCTACGTCAGTACGATAACTATCCTCGATATCCGACATTCCATAACACAAACCAAAGATATCCCACATCTCCGTCTTCAATCAAACACAATTAAATCATATACATTATGATTTAATCCAAACGAGATCACAATATACAAACCATCATCCCGACAATTTATATTTATATTATCATTGCTATATGAATTATAAATGCAATGAGATCAAAATCATTCAATAAATATTATAAACTGAACAAGTATAAACTTGCCTTGATACTGATACCATAAAGCTGTTACCAAATCCATTGCCTTTGTCTATGAGCTCCTCAGCCCCGACCAAAAGCAATCTACGAACTCTTCAACCTCAACCGCAACACAACAGTTGTAATCAACGATCAGTTATCACAACCTATTACAATAATCGATCAACACACATTCGATAATAATCAACAACCGATATAGCCAACCAATCAAACTCAATGGCTCAACAATACCTCGATCATATACAAAATCGAACAATACAATCCAAACAATTACGAACTCATATCGACAATACAAACCGCAACTCGACAAATCATAATTAACAATTAATATAATCGATCAACAAACCCAACGGTTCGACAAAATCCCGATTAAATACAAATCCAACAACCCAAATCAATCAACCATGAACTCAAAACCACAACACGATTCATAATACAATAATCATATCAATAATCATATTAAACCAATAACAAGGGTGTAAACATTACCGATTCCAACTTCAATCTTAAATACGAATACAAGTTTCCTCCTTGTAAATTCATAATAAAAAGCAATTATCGATTATCATCATCAATCCAAATAATCCAGTTAGTTTGAAATTATAGGTGTTCATATTCCAAGGGTGTCAAATAATTCAATCATTCGATTTGAACACTTGTTCAATACGTATGAACTTCCAAACTCAAAGATGAATAATAATCTCATCAACCTTGTAATCATATTCGTATTCCTATACAAATATTGTACCGAAACACATAACTTAGTTCTAGATATGAATATTTCATGCTCACATTCAAAACACCAACAACTCTTAAACATATTCATCAAATCATATAATCCAAGAGTTCCTTAAGAACACAAATTATTCCGAAGTCACATTCATAATCCACAAGACGACATAATCTGGTGTGTTCTAACATCTAAATAATCCCCATTCATAATTCAAGTTATATATTATCATATTCTCCAATATATAATTCACATAACCTCAAGAATTACAATAACACCACTATAATCATCATTATACGAAGAAGAACATCAACAATCAAACCAACAAGGATTGTATCAATCTTAATCTGGAATCAACCTCATATCATGGTTCATACAAAATCATCATAATTTAGAAATCCATCTTTCATTGATTTAAACAAATCGCAATCCTTACAATAGGGAGAATCTTAACTAGCATCCGAAATCTCTTATCACAATTCCATTAAATCTCATATAGCATCATCACATGATAAGTCAACATGCTCCCTCTAAAGGAATCATCCTTAAAAATGAACCACTATCAAGGGGATACAAAAATTACCTTGTATAGATGAACCATGAAGGAGAACAATCACTACTACAAAAACAGCATTTAACAGCGGTTCTGTAGCCCTTTTAACAGTGGTTCTGGAACTGCTGTTAAATGTCCCGCTGTTGACAACGGTTTTTAAAAAACACTGTCAATAACTCCACATCTCAAGCTCCAAATACAAGCCCTTAAGCTCATAATCGTCTTAGAAGAACCGAAACTCCATCTCCAAGTGTTGAGGGCGAAAAACAAAATCAAGTTCTGAAGAAAAAAGAAGTGACGGGCAACCCACTTATATAAACTCCCAGATTGTTACGTACGTAACATGCATCAGTTAACGTACGTAACATCCATTTACGTATGTTATCTATCCTTGATAGCGTACGTAACGACGACCGAGAGGCTATTGCCTCAATTTCATACCACGATTACGTACGTAAAGCCCATGCCATAGCGTACGTAATACAGGAGTTAACTTACCACATTATCTCAGTTACGTACGTAATGTCCAACTCTTTACGTACGTAACAATCCATTAGCGTACGTAATCACTAAAATAGCATACGTTATCCTCAATCGAGAAATTACTGCCCTTATCAACTGATACCATTACATACGTAACACAATAGGTATAACGTACGTAATCTGCATACTATTAACGTACGTAACACCATTTACATAATGTATGTTAAACCATACGTTGACTCACCTGGACACAACCTGGATCATGTCCGATTCCTTTCATAACGTACGTATTTCATGATACATAACGTACGTTATGCTTACCAGTTTAGCGTATGTAAGTCCCTAAGATTAACATAAGTAATGGCCTTCTGTACTTAGCCAAATCCAATTGTTCTTATCCGTCTCGACATACTGGATACGTATACTCACATACTGAATACATAACTCATCCCAAAATATTCTCATACGATACCTCTGATACACGATATCCTCAAATACAATTGTCGACCAAGTACGACAATTATACAAATACAGCTGTCTCAGTCTTCAATTTATTTTATCCATACTGTATAGACACCAAGCTATGCAGTATATCTCAGATAAAATAACGCGAAAAATTTATACTAAAAATCCAGATATTACACCAAATGAATAACCCTACAAAAATCGCGGGTATAAAAACACTTTCTGGAATTGTCTCGGCCGACAATCCCTCATTTATTCCCCCGTCCCCCACTCTTCTCTCTCTCTCCTCTCTCTGTCCACTCCCTGTTCTCTCTAAAACCACGGGAGTAAACGTATCCCTCTCTCTCAAGAATTCCAACTGAAATCCATAAAAATCCTAAAGAATCCTATAGAATCCGAAATGAATACACCCCCTAAATCGCCTCTTGACTCGTAACATCTCCGATCTCATTCACATTTCTCTGGTCATGAAAAAACACAGACGAAGCGGCCACCACCAAGAAAAATGTATCTGTGGTCACGGCAGCGAACCGGCGACTTGCAGCAGCATCGATCTCTAGCGAATTGAAGGTAAGGGCTTCGGTTTATGTTTGTGGCTTTTAATTTGGGTATGTCTCAACCAGAGCTCTAGGTTTCGGGTTTTGGCGTTCCGGAGTGGTTCGGATACCGGTTCTCGCTCGGGTTCTGGAAAAATTGGTTTGATGATTAAAAGTAGTATTAGGGCTGGAATCGGGCCCTTAAGTCAGGATTCGGCTGGATGATTTCAATCTCTGTTTAAACAGACGAAAGGTTTCATGGTGATGCCTGGATTGTGAATTTGGTAGTGGACTGGGTTTTGGAATCTCGATTGACTATGGCGGGTTGTTTAGCTTGAATATGTCGTGTAAGAATTACAGGTATTAATATGTTTTAGCCGATTAGAACTGGAGGACTTTAGGCCCGTATATGTAATTTCTTTGCTAATCTGGGTTGTGGTTTGTATTGATAAATTATGTTGACCTGAAACATGGAAAATAATAAATGATATAATAATAATACTAATAATAGTAAACGTAAAAAATAATAATTTGGTAATATTGATAATAATAATAATCTGAAAAATGATAATGATACTAATAATAATAATATTAGTACTAATAAGCTAGTATTAATATTATTATTATTAATAATAATGATAATATTAATAATAGTAGTATTAGTATTATACTTGGATAAATAATAACACTATTATAAAAATAAACAATGAGTATTTGAATATATGTGACAAAATGACTCGGCCTAGAACTTGTGATACGTCGAAATAAATGTTCATGATCCTCTAAATGAAATTAAATGTATTGACTTGTACGTGAAGTGAAAATAATTGTATAACAATTACGCACTCGGTAATGAAATGAGACTAAATAAAATGAAATGCATTATTAATATAATAATATTATATTATGGAAAATGGCGGATATTACATATAGAATTCAAAAAAAAGCACAAACGAGTTATAACATTCCTCACTTTTTTAGGCAAGACGTCACGTATAGCCGCTGCTAGAAGTTGTTGCGTCAAGACATGGCAGTCATGGGACTTTAAGCAACCAATTTAAGATCTTGCTATGATACAAGACTCTTAATATTTGAAAAGTAATTTTGTGGCACTTTAATGCCATGTAAAGATTTATAAAAGCTAATTTTCTCCCTTTTTGATAAAGTATAACATGCTGGGGGGAGATAAGTTCGTTTACCAACTTATTGTGGATGCAGCTGAGGACGCATACCCATTTCCTCTAAGTCTAGACGAGCTTGGAGACCATCTTTTATTTTGCCTTTAATACTTAGAAGTGTGCCGATGGCAATATGGCACATACTTTTTCGACATGCACAATATCTATGTAATGTCTAACATCTAGATTGCTCCAGTATGGAAGATCTAAGAATATAGATCTCTTCTTCCATATGTTTGTCGCAACCAGGGGCGGATGTGGTATGGGCACAAGGGTGCCTGGGCCACTACTCAATTTTTGTCCAGAACTAGCCCAAGTCTGAAAAAAAAAGCCCAATACAAAATTAACTTAACCAAAAACCCAATACAAAAATTACTTCTGAATCTGAAACCAAAGGAACAAACAGAAGTCAGAAAGAAAAGAAGCCGCCGAACTCCTTTCTTCTTTGTCCAAAGGAACGGAACAAAACTTACAGAAGTCAGAAAGAAGCCGCCGAAATCGCACACTCGGCACCACTCCCTTCATCTTTGTCCATTGTCGAGTTCTCCACTTTTCAAGCAAGCCGATTTTGAGCTCTCTCCTGGCCGAAATTGATCCATCTCAAACCCTAGAATGAAACAAGTATGTATAAAAGTTTTAGGGTTATGATATTAGTTTTTTTTCTCTTGAAATTACTTATTGTCTTGCTGAAATTAGTATTTGTATTGCTTGAAATTAGTTGTTTTTTACATTTTTCCATCGATTGTTTTGATGAGTTGTTGAGTTTTTGTTTCATGCCATACGCCACCATCTGTACTGAGAGGTAAGCATCCTATGCTCCTTGGATGATATGATGGGTCAGTTATTTGCTTTATTGGTTCTAACGGTGGCAGCTGCTGTATACTTAGCTTCCTTCATACCAGGGGATGAATAAAATATTCAATCAAACCGGCTGAGCATTTGCTTTTGTTTTTAACTTCCTGTGTTTTTGATGCAATTTTAGTTGTTGAGTTGTTCCTTGCTTATTTGTTGAGTTTTAGCTAATTTGTTGTTGAAATATTGAATTGTTAGGTTAAACTTGGGTCTTTTTTTAAGAGACCAAGCTCCAATGAATCAAGTATTGAAGAATGATCTTCCAAAAGACCATGCTCCAATAAATCATTCCCTTCGTTTTCTAATGTAAATCCACAAAAACCACAAAGTCCACTACCTATAACTACTCCAAGTACAAGTGTTTATTTGAATGATCTTCCACAAGACTCGGCTGATAGACCAAGGATTACAGCTTATAATCCAAATCAAAGAGATGAAGTAAGAAGGGCATATTTGCTTCAAGGACCTTGTCAAACATGGGGTCATACATTTCTGTGAAAGCCAATAGGTAAGAAACAAAGACGTTTTGTTGTTGAATGGTTTGATGAATTTGATTGGTTAGAGTATAGCAAAAAAGAGAACAAAGCCTATTGTTTATTTTGCTATGTGTTTGGAGACATGGTGGGACAGTAAGGTGGGAGAGATGCATTTGTTACCGAAGGTTTTAATAGTTGGAGTAAAAAAACAGCATTGAGGATTCATGTGGGTAATGTTGATAGTTTAGACAACAAAGCACATCAAAAATGTGAATTTCTAATGAAAGAAAAACAATCTATTAGTGTAGCATTTAAGAAGCAAACCGAACTTGAGGAGAGTAACTATAAACTTCGGTTACGTGCTTCAATTGGTACTTGTAGATATTTGTTGAAAAATGCTTTACCATTTCGTGGTCATGATGAGTCAAGTGACTCTCTTTCTAGAGGGCTTTTCATTGAAACATTATCTTTGATTCGAGAGCATAATGAAGCAATTTACAATGTTACTTTAGAAAATGCTCCTCAAAATAATCAAGTGACGTCCCCGAAGAGTCAAAAAGAAATTGTTGAATGTTTTGCAAAAGAGATAATTTTGAGTATTTGCAAAGAAATTGGAAAGGATGTGTTTGCTTTATTGGTTGATGAATCTAGTGATGTATCGAAAAAGGAGCAAATGGCTATAGTTTTGAGATATGTCGATAGGCTTGGAATTGTGAAGGAAAGATTCATTGGAGTTGTGCACGTGAAGGATACATCCTCTTCGACTCTTAAGAAGGCCATAGATGAAGTATTTACAAGTAATAAGTTGAGTATGACACAGGTAATTGAAACTTTTTTTCTTTTTATGTATTTTAATTGAATATTATTCACTTTATGTCTTATATCTTATTTTTTTCTAATAGGTAAGAGGACTAGGTTATGATGGGGCAAGTACTATGCGAGGTACATTCAACGGCCTGAAAGCTTTGATATTACAAGATAATGATTCAGCACATTATGTACACTGTTTTGCACACCAACTTCAGTTAGTGATTGTGGCTGTGGCAAAGAACCACGATGGTGTTCGTGACTTCTTTGAACAAATTTCTTTGGTTGTGAATGTGGTATGTGCTTCATGTAAAAGAAAAGACATGACACAGGAGAATTACAGAGAAAGGGTGCAAAAGGCAATTGGTAATGGTGAACTTGAAATCGGAAGAGCGTTAAATCAAGAGAGTTCTCTTATTCGAGCGGGAGATACAAGATGCGGTTCACATTACAAAACAATCACAAGTTTGATGAAATTATTTCCAGAGGTTCTTGAGGTTCTTGCTTATATTGAAGAGGAGGGATCGACTTTAAATAACCGAAATCAAGCATATGGTATCTTATCTTATTTCAAGACATTTGATTTCGTGTTTTACTTACATCTGATGTGTGAAGTTTTAAACCTCACGAGTATATTGTCAAAGCATCTTAAAAAAAAAGGATCAAGATATTTTAGAAGCGGCTTCTTTGGTTAGAGGGACAATGGATGCATTGAAAGCTTTGAGAGATACGGGGTTTGCTAAAACTTTGCCGAAGGTATTTTCTTTTTGTCATAAACATAATATTGATATTGTGGATATGACTGAAAATTATGTCACTCCGAGAAACCGCAGGACTAAAGTTACTAATCAATATCATTTTGAAGTTGAAATTCTCAACACGATTTTGGATATGCAAATTATAGAATTACGGGACCGATTTAGTGAAATTAGCACCCAATTATTAGAATACATGGGGGCTTTGAGTCCTTGTGATTCATTTGCTAAATTTGACAAAACCAAGTGGTTCAAGTTGAGTGAGTTGTACAAAGATGATTTTGATGATTCGGATAGGATGCAACTTGATGGTGAACTTGGGATATATTATCACTCTGTGCATAAAGATGACCGATTCACTTGTTTGGAGGGAACTGTCGATCTTTATCGTTTGATGGTGGAAACGGGGAAACATCGTTCTTATCCTATGGTTTATAGGTTATTAAAGTTGGCTTTGATTTTACTCGTCGCAACCGCAACAGTGGAAAGATGTTTTTCCGAGATGAAGCTCTTGAAGACTGACTTGCGTAACAAAATGAGTGATGACTATATGAAAGATGCATTGATTTGTAATGTCGAAAATGAAGTACTTATGGAAGTGAAGATTGAAGATGTAATGGATCGCTATCAAAAATTATGTACACAGAGATGTCAAATCTAAAATGTAAGTTCTACACTACTTTGTTATATTTAGCAATCGTAATTTAAATTTTTTTCATGTTATTATATTGATAAAAAAAAATTGGTGCTACTACCGCTCTCTCGTTCTGGTTCCGCCCCTAGTCGCAACGTACCTTTATGTAGTTCTCCCAAATATAGTATTGATATTCTTAATGCAATCGTGAACTTGCTCACCTGTTAATGGTGCCGCTGATGAAACTTTGGCAAAACATAAAGGACCAAATGGCTATTTATCCTTTTTTTATTATCTTTGTTTCATATATTTACAATTGCATGAATTGGCAGTTGATATTATTTCGTTAATAATTTCCTTCGCGATGGGGATTTGCCCGCTTTAAAGATGGAATGGCGAAAATGGGCGATCTGCTAATAATAAATTAGTTAATGGATCCTTGATGTAGGGGTGGCAAATCGTGCGGTTCGGGTCATTATCGGGTTGACTTGATAACAACCCGACCTGTTAAGGTCAAACCCGAACACAATCTGATAAGAATTTTCTAAACCCGAACACGACCCGACCTGATAAGGTCAAACCCGAACACGACACGAACACGATAAAAACACGATTGGATTCGTGTTGACCCGACACGATAGCAACACGATAACGACACGACACGTTAAAAACCTGTTTCAACACGATAAGAACCCTATAACCTATAAATACTAACAAAAAAAATGGTAAAAACAATATGAATTATAAACCTTAACTAAAAGTCTAAAAGAAATAAATTATTAAAAAATTATTTATTAAATATTTTTTAAATATTTATTTTTTTAATAAATATTTATTAAAAAAATAAATGATAACGGGTTACCTGAACCAGACCCGAACCAACCCGACCCGACCCGAAATTATAGTGTCCTTAACGGGTCAACCTGATAAGAACCCGAACCCAATAAGGCTTGACACTAACCCATTAATTTCGTGTCGGTTCGTGTCGTGTTTTCGTGTCGTGCCGAAAATTGCCAGCCCTACCTTGATGTGATGAGTAGATGCGTTGATTTTGTTTTTGAGGTACTTGCAATAATTGTTTGTATTAGTTTAAGTTGTGCAATGTTTGTATTGACGCAATGAATATATATGATTATTATTGTGAGATTTTAATATAAAAGAGTTATGTTGGAATTTATTAGAAGTGTTGAAATTTTTAGGTACTGGAGCAACTTTAAGAATAAACCTCTATAAATCTTTTTATTCGATTCCCAATGCACCACATTATCAAAATATAAACATTACTCATATAACCACAGACCTCTAATATTCATAAACTTCACAAATCTACTTTTTTAAGAGTCCATACGTTCCCCTCTATTTTTTCTATAATAATAAAGACTTATTTTTATATTTTTAATTGTTTGCTAATGTTGTTGCCCAAAATATTTATCCGAAGATTAATACTGCTGGAAGACGGACAACAAACAACAATTTGCGGGAGCACTTCTGAGAGAAAATAAATAACACTAGATTTGCCGGGTTTGTTAGGCCCGGGCTTGAATGCTCTCGCGAGATGTTATTAATACAAATATTCGTGGATACAAGTATTAATGTGAGAAATCTAGATACAATGAGTGTAAAAAGACTCTGTTAATCCGGCTCTTGAGCGAAGCTCGGTGTTCTTCGTCCCTGCCGATCGTCTGCTTGATGAGAGAGGCCGGGAGAAGTAAGTACCGAATGATAGCTGTTGCCAAGAGTTGGAGATAGCTAAGTGCTGTGTATTTTGCTTCTGTATTGCGTGTGAAATGCGAGAATGCCAGGGGCTTGGACGAGTGCAGGGAGCCTTGTATATATAGGGGCAGCCGAGTCTTGTCTTCTGGCGGGCGATCGCCTTCCGGCCATTATAATAAAGGGGCGATCGTCTGCCGGCCAATATTATAATGGGGCGATCATCAGGCATCGGGCTAAAGTCCAAGGTAGATCTTTGGATCTGCTAAAGTCAGCTTCTAGGTTGCCAGCTGGGTGGTCCAATGAGGAGCCAGCACGCGTCCGGAGTCACTGTCACATGCGGCCCTACTGACAACTTTCGGCGGGCCTGTCGGCTGGTGGACGGATGCTGACAGGCTGTGGTCAACGATCCGTGATATGCGGATCTTGTCTCGGCCCTTGCACGTGGTTCCAGTCTTGAGGCTCGGCCTTTGCCGACTGGATGGCCATCGGCTCTGATCGACATGAGGCGGTCGTCTCTAGCTGGTCACTGAGGGTCGTCATCGGCCAGTCGCTGAGGGTCGGCATAGGTCGGTCACCAAGGGTCGGTGAGCAGGTGCCGAGAGATGATCGTCCGCTAGTCGGTCGCCAGGAGTCGGTCGCCGAGTACCGAGAGACGATCGTATTTGATGTCGATCGCTTGGCACCGGGACTTGTCCTGGGACCTTCGGTTGGCCGATTTAGCTTGTCTGCTGGGCTAAGGCTTGGTCGCAGTCGCCGGTGGCGTGATTCTGCCTCATTTGCTCGCGATGGCTAGGTCGCTCAATCTCCGAGGCGATCGTCGGTCGGAGAGTATAATTCTCGACACAATAATTGCCCCCCATCTTGCTCCTATGTTGAAGACATGGGGCGAGGTGGTTCTTGCTGGCGATCGTAGAGGATGAGGACGGGCGATCTTGCTGAGCTGACTATGGATTTGGACTTGGGCTATCATGGTCGATTGGCTAGCTATCTATCGGTCTTGTACCTGCAAAAAACAACATTGGCCGATCCCCCTCGGAAACTTGATGGTTTCGCTTGTTTGAGGAATCGTGCACAGTCGCGAAGTTCGATGGATCGACTCCATGACTGTGTCTTGGTGCGCGAAGACATTGAGTGTCTCGCGACTCACTTTATTGTGAGGGTCCTCTGTTAGGCTGCGCCTCGCCTCGTATTTAAACGAAGGGCGTGCGGTCTCGGTCTAGAGGAGTCCTTGAGCGGGGCAGCGTCGGATGAATCAACTCCACGTCTGCGGCTTGTTTAGCTCTGCTTCCACCTCGGCCCGCCATGGAGATGACGAACCTCGACGGTGTACGTTGAGACGGGGGTAGTGGCACGTGTCGCTTTGTCCGGGTTCACCAAGTTAGATGATGATCCTTGAGGGCGGGAGATCGTGTCCACTGATTAATTTTGGAGAGCCTCAGACTACCCTGGCCTCGTATTTAAACGAAGGGCGGGCGATCTCGGCCGAAAGGGACCTTGCATGGCCGAAGCAGCCGGTTCCATCGACTACCAGGACCATGGCTTCATGATGTGCGGTGGAGGCGATCCTCATGCTTTAGTCCGTCATGTTAAATGGTGGACTGTCGATGGCGATCGTGTCCTCCGGGTTTGGTGATGTAGCGTGATGATCAGCGATCGGGCTGGAATACTGGCGATCGTCGCTCGGTTGCCGATCGCTTTATTCGTAGGTCGATATCGGCGATCGGGCGGGAGATCGTCGTCCGGGCGCCGATCGCGCTGCTCACAGGCTAAGAAGGAACCTTTGCCTGGCCAGAAAATCTGCGGCTCTAGCCCGGAAGGCTGCGTAGGTCGTAGGTTGGGTCTTCGTGAGATGCCTGAACATAGGCGAAAAGCCCTGAAATCCTCCTAGGACCGCGTAGAGGGCGGTCTCATAGCTTACGGGCTCGCCGTTGAGGATGATCACGTCTACCCGGTCGATGTAGTCCGAGTCAGACTCTTCTTCTCCCTGCTTTATTTGCATCATGCGAAGGGGACCTTCTAGCCGGACGACTCTGGTGGCGAAGTACTCCGTGAAGACGTGCGCCAGCTGGTTAAAAGAGCCAATGGACCGAGGCGGCAATGATGCGTACCACCTGTGGGCGAGGTCGTCCAGCGTCAGAGGGAACATTCAGCACATAGTCGCGTCGGATGCCCCACACCCGGTCATGTAGATGTTGAACTTCCTCAGGTGCATCTGGGGGTCCGATCGCCCCTCGTACACGGGTGTTTGCGGGGGAGCGATCTTGTGCTGCACGGGGGCGAGCTCGATGTCGATCGTGAGCGGCTCGCTTGGCTCGGCGATCGTCTTCTTGGTGCCTGCCCTGGATTCCAGGAACGCCTTCATGTTGTCGAGCTGACGTTGCATCGCAGCTATCGCCGTGGCTCGGTTGCTTGCTGATCGACTTTGGGAGCGGGAGCCGAGGCGATCGTGTACCGATCTCCGGACTCCGCTGCTTCCGACCTCGGCTATTTGGCGAGGAGTATCCAGACGTCTGGGCTGCCTTCTGGGAGTCGGGTAGGCCAAGCTCCTGGTGACGGACTCAAACTCCGTCGTCTCGTGGCTGGGGCCGGACTGTCCCGGTTGCCAGGTCGGGTCACTGCCCAGGCGATCGAAAACAGAGGTGCCCCGGCTGGCGAGCGCCTCTTCTTGCGGACGAGAGCCTCCTGGCGATCGCTCGGCCAGTAACGCCTTGACCTTCCGCTTGGACTTCCGGCGGACGGCCGAGGGAGTGATAGCAGGAGGCGCGTCGAGAGCACTCCGTCGCTCCTGTAGGACGGCCATGACCTCGTAGATCTGTTCCTTGGTTCGGAGCTGATCGAGCGAGAGGCTTGGGCCTCCGTCCAGGGACGGGATCGAGCGTCTCTGACCGCGGCGGCTACCTTCCACCATCGGCTGTGGCTCGGACTGAGACGGAACGGGGCGTCTGGCCGGCTAGCCAGCGGATTTCTTCGATGCGGAGGCGGAAGACATGATTTCTGAAAGATTTCTTTGAAGCGCAGTGAGTGTCACTTCAAGTATATGCCCCGAGAACAGTGAGTGTTCTTCGAGACGGTAGGAATAAAAATTTGAGGGTTAGATCCCCTTCCTCTAGCGCCAATTGTTGTTGCCCAAAATATTTATCCGAAGATTAATACTGCTGGAAGACGGACAACAAACAATAATTTGCGGGAGCACTTCCGAGAGAAAATGAATAACACTAGATTTACCGGGTTTGTTAGGCCCGGGCTTGAATGCTCTCGCGAGATGTTATTAATACAAATATTCATGGATACAAGTATTAATGTGAGAAATCTATATACAATGAGTGTAAAAAGACTCTGTTAATCCGGCTCTTGAGCGAAGCTCGGTGTTCTTCGTCCCTGCCGATCGTCTGCTTGATGAGAGAGGCCGGGAGAAGTAAGTACCGAATGATAGCTGTTGCCAAGAGTTGGAGATAGCTAAGTGCTTATTTTGCTTCTGTATTGCGTGTGAAATGCGAGAATGCCAGGGGCTTGGACGAGTGCAGGGAGCCTTGTATATATAGGGGCAGCCGAGTCTTGTCTTCTGGCGGGCGATCGCCTTCCGGCCATTATAATAAAGGGGCGATCGTCTGCCGGCCAATATTATAATGGGGCGATCATCCGGGCTGTCGGGCTAAAGTCCAAGGTAGATCTTTGTGATCGCCTAAAGTCCAAAGCTTCTGAAAATTTGCCACTGGTGGTAGTCAATGAGGAGCCAAGACGCGTCGAGTCATGTCACATGCGGCCCTACCGACAACTTTCGGCGGGCTGTCGGTGGACGGATCTTGTGGTGTGGTCAACGATCCGTGATATGCGGATCTTGTCTCGGCCCTTGCACGTGGTTCCAGTCTTGAGGCTCGGCCTTTGCCGACTGGATGGCCATCGGCTCTGATCGACATGAGGCGGTCGTCTCTAGCTGGTCACTGAGGGTCGTCATCGGCCAGTCACTGAGGGTTGGCATAGGTCGGTCACCAAGGGTCGGTCGGCAGGTGCCGAGAGATGATCGTCCGCTAGTCGGTCACCAGGAGTCGGTCGCCGAGTACCGAGAAACGATCGTATTTGATGTCAATCGCTCGGCACCGGGACTTGTCCTGGGACCTTCGATTGGCCGATTTAGCTTGTCTGCTGGGCTAAGGCTTGGTCGCTGGTCGGCAGTTCTGCCTCGGCTGCTCGGCAGTGGCTAGGTCGCCCGATCTCCGAGGCGATCGCCGGTCGGAGAGTATAATTCTCGACACAACAGCTAATAATTATTCTAGACATATATAATTTGTGCAAAAATATTATTAATTTATAATCTACATATATTTATATTGAAAATTAAATAAAAAAGATTAATTCTAATATACATGAAAATATTTTAACCACAAAATGATGAGATAGAAAAGAAAATCAAAATGAGATGAAAGTTAAAGGAATAATTGCTATCTTAATAATTATTTAAATTTTAATACTTATTAAATAATTTAGTTTAAATTTCACCAATAAAATACTAAGAACATAAAATAATTTATTTTTTCGCAGAATTATTTTTCCATATTTTTCTTATAACACAACAAAAAATATAAATACCAAAAACATAAAAATTATTAAAGCATAAAATAAAAGAACTACAAAAAAGTTGAAACAACAAAACTCAAAATATCAAAAAAGAAAAAGTGAAGGAGAGAGCGAAGGTTTGTGTGAGGTTGGAGATATTAAACCTCAAGCCTTAAACCTCACCCAAGTAACCACAAGGCACCACCAGTGGGACCTTCCTAAAGCACCACCTACGCAGGCAGTTCCAAAGGCCACAAAACCCAAAAAAACTGCCATATGGCAAGTGGCGACTAAAAAAGGGCCTAAAGAGACAGGATTCAACCTCAAGGGCAATGCTTGTTAGGAATATGTACTCGAATGCCACTCAGACGATGAGAGAGTGAGAGAATTATATTGTTATCATGAAAATTAATTTAATAAGGTATTTATTATTGTTATATTGTGAAATTCAGGCGATAGCTATCTAGATAGTGATCCTTATTGTATATCATTGGCATTGTGATTTGGATTATAGAATAATAGTCCTTGCATTTGAGAGCAAATATTCCACTCCTTATGAAGATAACCAGATAGGCACTGGAAGTATTTAAGGCTCGAATGCTTAACTAGTTCGCAAGTCAATAAAACCTAACTGGAATTAAGTTTAGGCAAGATTTGTGTAATATGTACATTGTTGGAAATTGGGTACCGACAGTTTAATAGTGTGAAGTAGAGTTTTCAAACTCTTTTGCGATTGTGGAAGCGTAATTAATTTGCAAAAGATAAAACGACACAAGATTTATAGAGGTTTGGCCAAATATGGCTACGTCCTCTCTTCGTATTTTTTTCCTTAGGCTTAAGATAAACCTCTACACATCGTCTTCTAACGATCTGAGGGATACCGTTACAATCTTGTCTTTATGTCGGTACAAGCTAACTATTTTCCTTCTCTATCGGATGTTGTGCGGCGATTTATATGCCTCGATGGCGATCGCCATAAGGGCCGAGCGACCAATGATAGCATCAAATAATCCAAGACAGACTTGCCAAGCGAAGAGTCCAGACCGAGATCAGGTACCGAGCGATCGACGTCCGGGGCGATCGCCTCTTGACACCTAGCGATCGACTCTGGTGCCCGACCAAGGACAACCGTCCTATGCCACGTGTAAGGACATCATCCGTCATATCTACGAGGACCGGATCTCGGAGTGAGGACCCACGTGCAGATCCGCGAATGGCGCCGCAGAATAAGGATCCTTGACTCCAGCACATCAATAGCTGTCTTACCTACAGACTCGCCGAAAGGTCCTAGGTGGGACCTCAAGGCGCCGCAAGAACAGGCTTTACTCCAGCCCATCAGCAGCTGTCAGTGACAAGGACGGCCTCACCTACCGACAGACCCGCCGAAAGGTCCTAGGTGGGGCCTCCCAAGACAGCGACTCCGGACGCGTGTGGTCTTCTCATTGGTTCATGCATCCGGCTACCAGCAGCTGCTGCGGACTCTAAGGAGACCAACCCATGTGCTAAAGACGACCGCCCGCTTATTATAATACAGCAGAGGCGATCGCCCAGCTACCTCCACTCCTATAAATAGGAAACCTTCAGCAACTGGTTCAGGGTTCAGATCTTGGAGAGGTTCAGTTCTTCAGAAATTATTTCCATACGAGAGTTCAGCTAATTCACACGGTGAGAGACCGTCGATTTCTCACAGTCAACACAACACTCCATCGTTGTTACAAGAACTAACAGAGCATCAACTCTGGTTCTTCCGGCAATCTTTAGCACTCAAGAGCTAAGATAACTAGGGTCTTTACACTCATTGTAATTGTACTATAACATTAATATTTGTACTCCCAAGTATTCGTATTAATAATATCTCGCGAGAGCATTCAAGCCTGGGACTAACAACCCCGGCAAATCTTGTGTTATTTACTTCCCCATGGACGTGCTCTCACATTTTGTTTGTTACTCGTCCATTCCAGCATATAATCTCCGGATAATATTTTGGGTAACAACAATTGGCGCTAGAGGGAGGGCATCTAACTTCATTTTCATTCCGACAGATTCGGAGAACACTCACTGTTCTCCAGAGCATATACTTGAAAAAACACTCACTGTTCTTCAGAGAAAAACCTTCAGAATCATGACGTCTGCCACCACATCAAAGAGAGCCACTCCCCGATCCGCCGGACGCCTTATTCCGGCTCAATCGAGCCCCAACCTAAGGCGGTGGGTAGCTGCGGCGGCGCGAGACTCTCGATCCCACCCCCGAGGGACGGCCCTAGCCTCTCGCTCGATCAGTTACAAACAGCGGAACAGATCGAGGAGGCCATGGCCATCCTACGGGAGCGACGAAGAGCATACGGTATGCCCATAATTACCCCATCAGCCATCTGCCGCGCGGGCAAACGGAAGCTCAAGGGGTTACTTGTCGAGCAATCGTCAGGAAGCCCCGATTTACGAGAAGAAGCACTCGCGAGGCGGGAAGGTTTCATTTTCATCCGCCTAGGAAACAACCCATCATGGCGACTGCGGCATTATGGCCCCAGCCATGAGACGACGGAGCCCGAATCCGTCACCAGGAGTTCGGCATACCCAACTCCCAAAAGGCAGGTCGGCCACTTGACTCCCCATCGCCGAAGAACCAAGATCGGAGACGACGACCTCATCGCCTACCACAGGGCCAGGAGATCAGTACACGATCACCTCATCTCCCGCTCCGAGAGCCAAACCACGAGTGACCAAGCTACGACGATGGCCACAATGCAATGCAGCTCGATGGCATGAAGGCGCTCCTAAAAACTGGGGCAGGAGCCAAGAGAAAGATCGCTGGGCCAAGCGAGCCGCTGGTGGGCCAGATCGAACTTGCCCCCGTGCAGCCAAGAATCGCTCCTCCTCAAACACCTTTTTACGAGGGGAGGTCGGACCCCGAGACTCACCTGAGCAAGTTCCGGATCAACAAAACCAGATGCGGGGCATCAGACGCGACCAGGTGCCGAATGTTCCTGTTAACACTGGGCAATCTGGCCCATAGGTGGTACATCTCATTGCCACCGCGATCCATCAGTTCCTTTCAACAACTGGCGAGCGACTTCACATCCTACTTCGCCGCCACGGTTGATCGACCAGAAGGTCCCAACCGCATGATGAAAATCAGGCAGGGGAAAAACGAGTCCGACGAAGACTACATCGACGGGGTGGATGAGATAATCCTCAACGGCGAGCCCGTAAGCGACGAGATCTCCCTCTAATCGGTCCTAGGGGGATTCAATGGTCTTTCGCCCATGTTCAGGCACCTTACGAAGGATATCCACCCGACGTACGCAATCTTCCGCGCCAAGGCCGCAGACTTTTTGGCCAGGCGGAGGTTGCTCGCACTTCGCCAAGGAGAGGGGGCAGAGACGGCGATCGGCAAGTCCAACAAGGCGGTCGCCAAGCCACCTGGTGATTTCAGGACCTTCGAGGATGTGGAAGCCCATCTATACCACAACCTCAATCTATCTCCAGCTTATATTTTTTACGCCATCCAGGGGCGCGAGCGGCTAAGCAAGTCGAAGGTGGTAAGGGACCACGGTCATCTGGATCGCAACAAATTTTGTGCTTACCATAAGAGTCCCAGCCACAACACCGATCAATGCCGTGACCTCCTCAGAAAACTCTGGAGATTGTTCGAGGAGGGCAAGCTGGACAGTCTAGTAACTTAGCCGGATCCCCGGGCGGAAAGGATCAAGTGCCGCGATCAGCGTCAGAACGACGATCACCAGTCTCCCAATCCGATCACCAGAATCAAACACGGCGAGCCAGAGGATTCATCCGAGTCGATCCTCCTGATCAACCCTGGCGGCCAGATCGTTATGCTTCAATCAAGAGGTGGAAACTTCGGAGGTCTTTCCACAGTTTCCACCATGTCAAACAAAAGGCCACTGCCCAAAGCAACGTCTCTAAAAAATGGAGGACTCGCTCGCCATCTAAAGTTCATCATCTAACATGATGAACCTAGGCACGAGATAGCCTCCCTCAGCACAACGTATACCGTCGAGGATCGCCATCTAACATGACGATCCGAGGTAGAAGAGTGCAGCCATGGTCCTGGAGGTCTATGGAACCGACAACTTCGTCCATGCAAGGTTCCTTTGGGCTGCGATCGCTCGCCCTTCGTTTAAATACGAGGCGGGCATAGCCAAAGGACCGTCCAAACAAATCTATGGACACGCTCGCCCGCCCTCAAAGGTTCATCATCTAACATGGTGGACCCGGACAATGCGACGCGTCCCTACCCCGTAACAACGTATGCCATCGAGGATCGCCATCTAACATGACGATCTGAGGTACAAAAGTGCTAACAAGCCGCGGTCGTGGAGTCGATTAATCCGATGACGCCCCATGCAAGGACTCCTCCAGACCTCGCCCTTCATTTAAATACGAGGCAGACGCAGCCTGACGGAGGACCTCATAATAAAGTGAGTCGCGAGACAAACCTACAGGTGGAATGTCGCTCGCGCGCAAGACATGGTCATGGAGGTCAGTCCATCGAACTCTGCGACCGTGCACGGTTCCGCTTGGTCGAGATGGTCAGCCTCCCTCGAGGAATCTGCAAAATTGAAGATCACAAGAGCTGAACCAAAAGTCAGTCTGTTCGAGAGATGATCGTCTATTCCGTAAAACGCTGAGTCGCTCATCTAAGTTAAGCGATTGCCAGTAGAACCACCTCACCCAACATCTCCAACATCGGAGCGAGCTGGGGGGCAATTATTGTGCGGCGATTTATACGCCTCGACGGCGATCGGCGTAAGGGCCGAGCGACCAAATACAACATCAAATAATCCAAGGCAGACTTGCCAAGCAAAGAGTCCAGACCGAGATCAGGTACCGAGCGATCGACGTCCGGGGCGATCACCTCTTGACACCTAGTGATCGACTCTGGTGCCCGACCAAGGACAACCGTCCTATGCCACGTGTAAGGGCATCATCCGTCATATATACGTGGACCGGATCTCGGAGCGAGGACCCACGTGCAGATCCGCGAATGACGCTGCCCATCAACAGCTGTCCTACCGATAGACCCGCCGAAAGGTCTTAGGTGGGACCTCAAGGCACCACAAGAACAGGCTTTACTCCAGCCCATCAGCAGCTATCAATGACAAGGACGGCCTCACCTACCGACAGACCCACCGAAAGGTCCTAGGTGGGGCCTCCCAAGACAGCGACTCCGGACGTTTGTGGTCTTCTCATTGGTTCATACATTCGGCTACCAGCAACTGCTGCGGACTCTAAGGAGACCAACCCATTTGCTAAAGACGACCGCCCGCTTATTATAATACAGCAGAGGCGATCGCCCAGCTACCTCCACTCCTATAAATAGGAAACCTTCAGCAACTAGTTCAGGGTTCAGATTTTGGAGAGGTTCAGTTCTTCAGAAATTATTTCCATAGAGTTCAGCTAATTCACACAGTGAGAGACCGTCGATTTATCACAGTCAACACAGCACTCCATCGTTGTTACAAGAACTCACAGAGTATCAACACTGGTCCTTTTCGGCAATCTTCAGCACTCAAGAGCTAAGATAACTAGGGTCTTTACACCCATTGTAATTATAATCTAACATTAATATTTGTACTCCCAAGTATTCGTATTAATAATATCTCGCGAGAGCATTCAACCCCGGGACTAACAACCCCGGCAAGTCTTGTGTTATTTACGTCCCCACGGACGTGCTCTTGCATCTTGTTTGTTACTCGTCCATTCCAGCATATAATCTTCGGATAATATTTTGGGTAACAACATCGGATAAGGAAACAACCTATCTAGATTTCTATTGGTACTAGACAAACCTTACTCGGATTTAGATATGATTCTAATAATGCCGAATCAACGATCCTAATAACACCGAATCAATCTATAATCTTTTCTTTCCTCTCGTGTATATGATTTAGTGTATGAACACTCAAACACTTGACAATATAGCTCAACTACAACAACAAAGATGAGTATAATAATATCTGAAGTATATATGATTTGCTTGGAGTTGTTGTTGTGAATGATACCAAATGACTTGGTATTTATAGGCATAAAGCCTCAACTAGCGGTTAGCACCTGCTGCCTGTATTACGCATGTTATATGTAGATCATTATGTATGTTAGCACTATTACGTACATTAATACTTCTTTGTTACGTATGTTAACCTTCATTCAGATCAGTCCAGTAGCATTCTGCCTCTTTCATTACGTACTTTATCTGGTACCATTACGTACGTTAAAAATACCATGTTATGTATCTTATTGTTGATCCATAACGTACGTTAAGCACATATTCCTTGCATGCTTTTTGACCTTCTAGAGTCAATCCAACGGATTGAACTGTTTGAATTCGAACTTTATTAGGTACGTTAAGCTGTATCCGTTACGTACGTTATCTTCGTTGTATAACGTGCGTTAATCTTCATGTGTTGTGTACGTTAAGCATGTCAGCTCTGCAGTCGTCTGCCATCAGATGAGATTCCATTACGTACGTTATACCATGTATATTACGTACGTCAGTTTCGTTAAGTTTCAGTACTTTGCTTTTCTGTCCGTTTCGAGCGTCTTTGACTCCTTCTTAATTTATTGTTGTTTTGCTTTGTTCCTCTTCGATCGACAATACATCATCAAAATTATTTTATAATTATGTGGAATAAAATATTCTAACAATCTTTCTGTTTTTGATGATGACAAAACAATAATTGTTCGATGGGTTTTACTGCAAAAATAAAAAATAATACAGATCAAAATTTTCGGCGTTGTCCGTTTCGTTAGTTTTCTTCTCTCCATTTTTTTTTTCTTTTCAACTTCTTCTCATTTTTTCTTTTTCAACTTCTTCTTTTATTTCCTCGACTTTCTTCACCTTCGTATTTTCTCCCCTTTCTTGATCAGTATATTGTTTTTAATTTTCTCGTCATTCTTCCATGACTCATATTCTCCCATTCTCCTCCTTTTTGTCATAATAAAAAAGTGCATAAAAATCATAAAATTTGATGATAAAAACTAAATATGACAATTAAAGGGTAAACTCCCGTGACGAATAGATTTTCCCATTAGAAAAAAAAACTCCTCCTGAGTTAAATACCAATTATGAAAATATCAATTATTAAGATACCAGTTAAAAAATATCAATTGATATTAATTTTGATTTTTAGGGATCCAACCGATTCTCGGTAGTTTTTATTTGGCAAATATACAATATTCGGTATTATGGTTCCTGTAGGAATCTATACTTTCTTAATTTTGATCATCCATCTTGGGCTTTTGCAATTTGAAATATGATGCCCGATTTTTAAACATTTGTCGCATTGGGGTATTTTAAAACTTAAGGATTCGTTTTTATTACATGGTTTGAATCCTAACCCCTGTTTGTTTAATGAACGGAAAGCAATTGTTCAAGTTTATCATTTCCACAAGAAAATTTATTTGTTAAATCCTTTACTTCGTTTTGAACTTTTAAAAGATTTTTCTTTAAATTATTCTCCTTTTCAAGACATTTAGAATGATCGATCTCAATAAATTTCCCTTTTTGATTTAATTTGGAGATTTCATCTTCTAAAATTTTATTTTTCGCATTGAGGGATTTATTATCAATTAAAGCATTTTGAAAATCCGTATGTAAAAGTTCGAATGCTTCAAATAATTCGTCGTGAGACGAGGTACTTAACTTGCTTGACGTCGCTTTCGTCGAATGAACTTCTTGCCATGAGTGCCAGGTTATTTTGAATATATTCATCTTCATCCTCTTCGTCACTCCAAGTGGCTATGAGTACTACCTTCTTAGAAGTCGAGCTCGACAATTTTTAGCGAAGTGGCATGGTTTTCCACAGTTTCGATAGTTATTGTCGAATTTCCTTGACTCGCTCAAGTTGATGTATTTTCTTTGCCGGTTTAATAAGTTTTGAAACTTATTTATATTCTTGTCATAAAATGCCGATTCTTCATTATCTTTATCTACCAGGATGATTTCTTTTTTTCTTGACATCTTAGCTTTCAAAGATATTGACCTTTCTTTCGATTTTGGTTTGGCATTTCGAGATTTAAGAACTATCTTTAGTTTATTAGCGAACCAGCGAGGGCGCTAAAATCGGGAGTGTTGAGATCTTTAGACTCCATTATAGCCGTAACTGTTCCATCCCATTCAATAGGTAGTGATCGTAAGATTTTCTTCACTTTTTCACTACTTGATAATGATTTCCCAAAACAAGCTAGTCTATTAGTAATGACCGAAAATAGGTCGAGCATGTTCATTATGGACTCATCATTCTTCATCATAAATAGCTCGTAGTCGTGGAGAAGCATATTGATCTTCGTCTCCTTGACTTGTGATGTTCCTTCATGAGTTACCTCAAGTATTTTCCAAATCTCTTTGGCACTATCACATGATTATATCCGGTTGTGTTCTTTCGAATTTAAAGCACAATAAATTAATTGCTTTGCTTTACAATTATAGTGGTCATTTTTCCAATCCATATCAACATATTATTTAAAGCTTTTAAGAGTACCGTTGAAGTTCGTTGGAATTTTTGGACCAAGCATATGACTTTCCAGAGCTCGATATCATAAGCTCAGATGAAGATAGACATTTTCTTCTTCCACGTCATAAAATTAGATCCATCAAAAAATGGAGGTCGATTTAAAGCAAGACCTTCGACTGGTACGAATTGGAGCGCCATAAGATCTTTTTCTCCTTGGATGTAAAGCCGACTTTTAGAGATACCTCTCTGATATCAATTGTTGGAAATTGGGTACCGACACTTTAATAATGAGAAGTAGAGTTTTCAAACTCTTTTGCGATTGCAAAAGCGTAATTAATTTGTGGAAGATAAACGACACAAGATTTATAGAGGTTCGGCCAAATATGCCTACGTCCTCTCTTCGTATCTTTTTCCTTAGGCTTAAGATAAACCTCTACAAGTCGTCTTCTATTTGTCCTAGGGATACTGTTACAATCCTATCTTTATCTCGACAAGCTAAATCGTTTTCCTTTTCTATCGGACAAGGAATCAGCCCATCTAACTTTTGATTAGTACTAGACAAACCTTACTCGGATTTAGATATGATTCTAATAATGCCGGATCAATGATCCTAATAACACCGAATCAATCTACAATCTTCTTTCCTCTTGTGTATATGATTTAGTGTATGAACACTCAAATATTTTACAATAGAGCTCGATTACAATAACAAAGATGAGTATAACAATATCTGAAGTATATATGATTTGCTTGGAGTTGTTGTGAATGATACCAAATGCCTTGGTATTTATATGTATAAAGCTTCAACTAACCGTTAGTCACTAGAGTAGTTCGATCCAATCACCAGCCGATGGAGGTCAACCTCGAAGTGTAACTTGGTGGACAATTAGCAGTCTCTACTAAATACAAGATATGATTTTTCTCCTGTAAGTGAGCAGGTAAATGTCCTATGCGGTTAGTGGCAAATGAAATCATAAGTCTTTGGCCAAAGCATTGAGAGCTGGTTGTATTTGATACGCGAGAGCTCATGATCTCGTTTTGCATTAACATATGCATAGGATCAAGGTACGATAGGGTTTGATATAACCATGACCCTAATACTTGATCGTGACATATGATTGAAGGGTTTATGCGTATACGATATTCATAACGTAAAGGTTTTAGAATGATCTCTATCATTTATTCTCATTTAGGCTACGGTGTAGGCCATGCGACTGGCTATGTGGTGCTAGCACCCCTTGGATCCTCCCATTGCTAATTAAGATGAACCTAAAGATTCGCGCACACAGGATAGACGATGGATTAAAATGAGCTTATTCTCTCTTAGTGAATATTGGGCAATAGATGTCGAATTTAATTTATTGGATAAATTTAATCGGTCTAGTGAATTAATTAAATTACTGGATAATTAATTTAATACGAAAATGATTATTTCTTAGAGAAATAATATTTAATACAATTAATTGATTAGATTAATTAATTATATGAATACATTACGACAGACCATGATGTAACTATCGGACTAGATACAAGAGGAAATTGAACGAGAATAGGGCTGAGAATCGGGACATCCCGAGGTCCCGGTCCCGAGTCCCGAATGTCCCGGTCCCGAAATGGACCAATTTGGTGGTCCCAGTCCCGGTCACGATCGGGACTTCGGGAGTCTTGATTCCCGAATTGGGATAAATTTAAGTCCCTGTCCCGGTCCCGATCTCGAGGATAATTTTTCAAAATGTCCCGAAATATCCCGAATGTCCCGAAATCAGAAAAGGAAAAATAAAATTGATTGAAATTAAAATTTGCAATCGGGACTTCGGATAGTCCCGATCGAGATTTCAGGACTCCTGAGTCACGAAATTACCAAAGTATAAGATCCCGGTCCCGATCCCGGTCCTGAAAAATTCGAGACTTGGGGTCCCGTTTCCCGTCGGGACTCGGGATTTCCCCACGAAAAATTCTCAGCCCTAAACGAGAACTTGGTGACCAAGCTTTCTTTTGGCCGCCTCATCCACTTCCCACTCACACGGGATATCTTTTTCTTTGATCTTACATTTCATGTGATAGATTAAACTATACAAACTATATAATTTAATATCATAACTTTGCATGTGAAGTGTAAAGGCATGTGAAGTGTGGACTTTTTTACTTAGGACAAGGATCTTAACAGTTCATATAAGACTTTTGATAAAGGTAGAAAGAAGTCGTGACTTTCAAAGAGAGAATAGTGATTTTTTTCAATTTTTCCATACACATATATTGAGTTTTCTTGAGGAAAAAATTTAAAATACACTTAGGGGCTTTTTACCAAATTTGTCTGTCTGGGTAAATTGTGTCTGTCTGGATAAATTTATCTGTCTGGGTAAATGTGTCTGTCTGGGTAAATTGATGTTGTTGTTTACTTTTTCATCTGAATAAACTGTCTGAATAACAAAAATGACCGATTTACCCCTGAATATGAAATATAAGTTGTTTTATAAATTATTATTTATTTTTTAAGCAATATAAATGATATAATCCAAAAATCAAAACATAAATCGATAAAGTACTTACAAATCCAATTTCAAACACAAAGAAGTCAAGTTCAAACACAAAGTAGACAAATTCAAATACAAAGTAGATAAATTTAAACATTATTGAAAAATCAAATTTGACTCATCTTCTATATATATATATATTATTTAAATTTAAACAAAATATTATACATAAATGATTAAATTTTGTATGTAAGTAATATATAAAATATTTAATACATATATAAATAATACGTATAATAAACAATATATATTTATATATATAAATATATTTTAATTAGATAAGAACATATATAATAAATATTATACATATGAATAAATGTTGATATATAAGTTATATATAATATTTATTTATATATTCATAATATATATGATATTTTGTAGATACAGAGTTTATTTATACGATAATATATAGTAACAAATATTATATATAAATTAATAATGTATATTATTTATATATGAATAATATATATTACATTCATTTATATTAAAACTTAATTTTTTTATATTGTATATATAAATGAGTATATATAATGGGGACAAGAGAGTCATTTTTTGTCCTAAATTATTTATATTGTATATATAAATATGTTGTTTTCAATTAGGGGTAGCAGAGTAATTTTTTTGTCTTAATGGTGACAACACCCCTTTTCATGCTTAATGAATAAGTCATTTTTGTCTGCGCGAATAAGTCATTAAGCCACAAGTAAACACCTTCAAACGTCTGAGCGAATATGACATTTTACCCATTAAGTTGATTAAGTCACAAGTAAACATCCCCTTAGAGTGTTTAAATATATCATACAAGCTCTATCTATCTATTTTAACCGTATTCTTGGAAATAAGAAGATAGTAGTTTATTCTGATTATCTCTCCAACGCGTGATACGTAGAGGCACGGTTTTTTAGTGCTCTGGATTTTTGCGAAACCTTTGATCATTTTTATTGAATATTTAATCAAGGGACTTAAAGAGTATGAGTTCTAATTGTTGCTTTGATTTATTATATTTGTATATACGCGGCTTGATCGATCTTGTTTTAGAGGTTCGGTTTATTGATTAGATCAATTATTATAATTCAGTTGCGCCTTCGATTTTAGGCGTTGAATCCCAACCCTGCTACCACTGGCCTTCACTCTTACTTTTCTTCATTAGCCTCCTACAGCAGAGAGGAGGAGGATTTATTGGGCCTTGATGATATTGTTAGTGTAGGTGATAAGGATAGTATGTCGGGTAGTGATGTGGTTGACTTCAGTGTTGACGAGGAGCTAGTTATAGATTGTGATACGGAATCTTTTACCATCCACCTTCAGTCCAGACTCCATGAGTCTCTCTCTCCTCCCCCAAACTTAAGGGACACCTTGATGATCCCATCATTTAGGAGTCTAATACCCCCCATGATCGTCTATGAGCCTCCCGCTCTTTCTCACCCCCATTCTCTTTCTCAAACTACATGCATACTTTATCGCACGCAGCTTGAGATTTATGACTCCAGACTTTCTTCCTCTGCCATGGTGCCTCTTCCTAAGGCACCTAAGGCTTCAGTTAAGAGAAGACTTATTCCTTTCACGGTTGTCCCTGGTGTGACGACCTGGGGTAAAGCCACTAGTGATTATTTGACGTCAAAAGGTTCTCGTGGATCATCTCTCCCCTTACCAAGGTACGTTACGTTTCTCCCCTGATGTAACACCCCCAGAGCCAATCGGGAATATGACAGCGCCGTGGTCCCCGTGCCGGAACCCACAAGGCTAAAAGACATGTTCGCAAACAATTCAAATACGCCCAAGGGGCTAACGAGAGTAATATCTTTTAAAATACTCAAAGACTATACAAAATCTATTTGTCAAATACCATCGTAGAATGAATCTTATTCGAAAGAACAAGGCCAGAATGCCAAAACCCAACAGTTTCAAAAAATATACGTTAAGCCACTGCTTACACGTAATGACAAAATGGTTTGGGAAATTCGTTTTTCAAAATAAACCCAAGTTCGTAAAATGCTAGAATGCCATTTTAAAACACACTCGCAGCGAACATAACAAACAATTAAAAATACTTTTGAAGCGGAAAATACAACTAGTCAAAGTACTCGATTCTCAAACACACGCCATAGCCAGTATCGTCCAGGAAGCTCATGTCTTCACGACCGCTACAAGATCAATCTCCGAGTACCTAAAAATAAAGCCCACGATGGGGTCAACCATAATTCTCAATAATGATAACGATCACATCACATCGATAGTTACATACCAATAAAATTACCAAGTAAGAATACTACCAATGGATGCTTACCGCCATAACCTTACCAAGTCGTGATAATCTTCATCAAAATAATGCTTACCATATTCCACATTTCGTATTCTCAATAACACAATGAACTCGTACACAAACATCTATACTGTACCTCAAACAATACCCAAGATTCTCAAAACATCATCATAACTCAACCATACGGAAATATACTAATTCTGACCCATCCGATCCATCAGATAACAACATCAAATCTTTACACGATAATTGCTTGTCCATCAAAAGACAAGTACCAAGAGAGAAAAACGGAACATACCTCAAGATACGCAATGCCACGACGAATCACGTCAGTCTAATCCGAGATCAGAACAATGCAACATACGGACATGGTCCTACAAAAGACCTACAAATGCATACTCACATGACAACATCAATATGCTCACAACAACAACAATGTATACTCATGGAAATCTGATGATCCAGCGTTCATTGCATAGATCCCAAGATGATCCTGTTAGATCAACACGAGGTGGATAACCAAGAATACACATATGCACGACAACACATGGGTAATACAATGATCCAGTGTTCACTGCATAGATCCCAAGATGATCCCGGCGGACCAACACGAGGTGGAAAACCTGTCCAATGATCCAGCGCACACAACATTGATCCCAAGATGATCCCATCGGACCAACACAAGGTGGACATACGACAACAATGCACAAATGCATGATATCAAAAATACACAAATACTGGACAACAACAATACCTGAATGTATCACAAAATGATCGACACTAAAATGACAAAAATGATTAGAGTACTTGCCCTGAATCCTTCGAGAGCCGTCTTGCTGTCAAAAACCATTACCAACGATTATACTCAATATTCAACGATCCAAAATATCATGGATTGCAGATAATTCATATCCTCGTCCTTACCACAATGTATCCTCAATACCTAAATGTATCAATAAAGAATGTAAACCATATAAATTATGATTTAACTCCCAAAAATAGAAAAACAACATACAATCGAAACCTCTAGAATTCACAATTATATTCATTGCTATATGAATTATAAACGAATGAAACTGAAACCATTCATTAAATATTATAAACTGAGCAAGTAATAACTTGCCTCGATACCGATACGATGATAGTGAAGCCATCACCAATCCCTTGTCTTCGCCTACGAGCTCCTTGACTCCAACTAAAGCAATTCACGAGCATTCTATAACTTGACCACAACCCATGATTATAACCAACAATCAATTATCTCAACCTGTTGCAATAATCGATAAACAACAAGTTCGATAACAATCAACAATCGGTACGACTAATCCACAGACCCAACGGTTCCATAATCTCGATTAAAAATAGTCCGAACAATCCAACTCAAACACTTACGAACTCATAACCACAATACGATTTACGTACGCTGTCTATTGACTTAGCGTACGTTAGTCACATTACGTAGCGTGCGCTAGTAGTCACTGACTTGTATCTTCTTCAGAACATGGTTTACGTACGTAATACTTCGATATTTACGTACACTAATATTCCAATTAGCGTGCGTTAGCCAACCAGCTAGCGTGCGTTAACGTCATGCAGTTGCACGAATTACAGGTACCGATCAACACCTTGCGATTACGAATACGAATGCAAAGGAAAACATACTCCAAGATCAATCATAACCTTTCCAAATTTAACCTCATATCATGATTCATATCTTATCAAGAACATACGAAATCGACCACTACAATCAACATAATATTGGTTCTACTCATCAAATCCATGTTTATATCCAAAACCATTTATATCTTATCACATATTCCTCTTTGAAGTGATATATACCAAGAACACCAAGAACACCATGATTCCATAATCATGTTCATAACAAAACAACATAATTTAAGATGTATATCTATATACATATAATCATATCATCATTTTCCTCAACCCAAACTCCATAAAACACCAAGAACCATCACAACACTTCCATAATCTATCATCACAGGGAGTAATCATCAACAACAACATCAACACCCGAAAATAAGGAGAGGGATTAACCAACATATCTCAGGAAGATGAACAACACAATTCAAAACCACAAGAATCATATCAATATCCATATATCAACAACAACGTCAACATAATTCGGTAATCCATCTCATAATCATACCTATCAACTCGTTTATATGATGATTATCAACTTAAGAACACCAATGTTTAAACCAAGACGAAATCCTAAAGTTAAGAGTAATTACTCTTTGAAGAAATGGATGGATTCTCAAGATTGAATCCATTTCCAATCACTTCCAAGCTCGATATTGTTAAAGACATTCAACTCTACAACACTCAAGTGTTTTGTAACATCAAAACCTCGTTCAAGAACTCTCTCTATCTGATGAAGGGAAGAATGGCCGAAAATGAATAATAATACCCAACTGCACATATATATACTGCACACTACCAGGGTGCTGTAACGACAACCTTTAGCGTGCGTTACCTGTCATAGCGCGTGCCAACTGACTTTGATAGCGTACGCTATCGTGTTTCCATAGGCTACTGTCTTGCCTCGCATAGTGACTTACGTATGCAAAGCCCATGCAATAGCGAACATAAATACTCTACCTATTTGGCATATGCAAGTCTCCGACCATAGCGTGCACTACTCTTTGTTGACTCGTTTGTATGTATCTACTCCGAAGATGCTTGGGTCCACACGCCGAAAGCAAATGACAAAGCCGGGATTCCCTTTGACTGATATGATATTAGCATGTGTTAAGCCCTACGCTTAGCGTGTGCTAATCTTCCATAGAAAACATCCATTGACCTTACCGGGACATGCACCGAAAGTAGCCGGTCCACACGTATATTCCCTCTGGTCTGTGTAGGTCACAAGTCGTCAGGAATAAGTCTAGAGGGGGGGCGAATAGACTTGTTAAACTCTTTTCCTGAAAGTCAGGTGAGTTTCTCAGCTGTGATAAGTACAAATGACTTATGTCATCTGCAGACAGATAATGCGGAAGGCATAGCTGATGATGATATAGATAACTTAAAGTCGTCTGCAGTTAACCTCTAATGGAACGGTAAATATGAATGCGGCAGTTAAGTATGATGTGTAAAGCAGTAAATCACACAAGCACTTATAGTGGTTTCAGAGGTGGGGTAATCCTCTACTAGTCCACTTTTCTCCAAACCAGTTGGAGATGAATTCACTATAACTTTCAACCAGTGATAAACGTTACAATGATTCAACCAGTTGCAATAGCTTCCAACCAGTGGAATCCTGTGGCTGTTGCAACTCCCTTTGACTGCATAGCACCTCCTGATTGAAAACCCGTAGATGTCTCAACAAATTCTCAAGCTGTCTATCACCTTCCAATCAAGAACCCGTGGATGCCTTATCAGTCGCACAAATTCTGAAAACCTCATTCACAGAAGTACCCCGTACTCAAACTTTAAAGACAAGAGTATTGTCTTCTCCAACTAAATAGCTTCTCAAAATATGACTGTTTAAAGCTTTGCTCTTTTCACGATGCTATAGATTGCCTTGATAGCTTTGATTGCTTTGTTTGCTTGAAAGTTTTGTTCGCGTCGTACTTCGCTCAATTCATATCTTCAGATATTTATATTGGGATTCGGTGCCTAAAACGAAGGCCCAGCGGAAGCGGTAAAACGAAAATTAATTCAATCCGAATCCCTACGAGGATCGATCGAGCTACGTATATACGAATATTATACAAAACATAAGAGATATAGAAACTCACCCTTGTAGTCCGTTGATTAAATGGATTCCTTCTCTTGAGCTATTCCCAAAGCTTTAGTTGTTCTCCATCAATCCAATCCGCTCCAAGCTCTTGGATGATCCAATGCCGAAAAGACAACGTCTCTACTTGTCACGCGCCGGAGAAACGACCGGGATGACTAAACCTCCTTATCCTCCAAGGATACGGCTAGAACAAGGTTATAGGAGCTTTTGATATGATGAATATACTCCAAGTATGTTTATCAAAATTCTCTCTAATTAATCTCTCAATTTTTTTTTCTCCAAGAAAATAGAACTTCAAGATGAATGTAGAAGATGAAGAAGACTTGAAAAACTTATTTTTCTCTCTTTCCTTTCCTCAACCGTGAGTTTATCAAAAGTGTGAGGTAGAGTGAGATGTCTTCTCATTTTATTATTCTTCCACAAGACCAAATCATCACCTTTTTAATCACAAGAGATTTGTGTCCCCTTCATAAGTCTTTAGTCTTCCAATTATAAAATTGGAGACAAAGACGAAGAATAAGATTGGTGAAATGGGGTGGCCATCTAGAAGAACCGGGACGAGTTCGGTTCGTTTCGGACTCTTGAAAATCCAAACAGATAAACTCCAATTCCGTTCCGATGTATTTATATCAATTAATTAATTCATTAATTAATCATATCAAATACAAAATAACATAATTAATTTCTCCAAGAAATAATTATATTTATGAATTGAATTAATCAACCAGTAATTAATTTAATTCATTAGGCCGTAAATCAATTTATCCAATAAATCGATTTAGACATACAATGTCCCAAAATTTGATATCCAATATCTAATATTCATAATGAGAGAATAAGTTCGATTCATTCCGTCGTCAATCCTAATGCGCGACTCGGTAGGTCCGTCTCAGTCAGCAATGGGAGGAACCAAAGAGTAGTAGCACCACCTAGCCAGCCTGGTGGCCTACACTGTACCCCGACTGAGAACGAATGATTGGGATCATTCAAGAACCATTCTGTCGTGAATACCAGTAAACGTATAAACCCTTCTTTCTAATGTCAAACCCTATCTGTACTTGACGCTATGCATGCGTTAATGCAGATCGAGATCATCGAGCTCTCGTGTATCTAATACAGCTAGCTCCAATGCTTTGGCCAAAGACTTATGATCTCATCTGCCAATAACCGCATAGGACATATAACCCGCTCACTAACGAGAGAAAGAATTCTATTTTGGTATTTAGTAGGACCTGCTACTTGCCCGTCAGGATGCACGTCGAGGTTGACCCCCACCTCTTGGTTTATAGGGTCGAACTACTCTAATGAAAATCTGGATGTCACAAGCACATCCCTACTAAATCCTCAAGATGAAGGTTCACGAATACCTATCACAACCTTTCGATTCCCTCATTGACTGTCCCAGAGTGAAATCCGTGTGACGAATCGAGGGTGAGTCGGTTCGAGTATACTAATCTAATTAGCATACCTATAACGTGTGCTCCCACTAACCATTAGTGCTCGACAGGCACTCTCCATGTCAAAGAACACGTCATACAAGTCTTCACATAAACTTAATGCCCAGTCTAGTTTCATCGACTTGCGAACGATTAAGTATTTGAGCTATAAACCTTTCCAGTGCCGACCCCCTTATCCAATAAGGAGTGGAACGTTTTGCTCTCAAATACACGGACTAGTTTCTATATGTATATTTACGAGTTAAGAATGCCAGTAACTACCAGTAAATAAAGAAACATTCATTGCCTTATATAAATGATTTACATAATTACAAGTACAATGCCCTCACTCAACATCCTCCGAGTGGCATTCGAGGGCATACTCCTAACAATCTCCCACTTGCACTCAATGCCACACACTATGGTATCTAATACCCATGTTTTCCAGATGACGCTCCAAGCTAGTCTGAGAAAGTGTCTTGGTCAGTGGATCAGCGACGTTGTCGGCTGAGTCTACTCTATGCAGCACAATGTATCCCTTGCGAAAAAATTCTCTTACGAGATGATACTTCCTCTCAATATGTTTGGTGCTGTTGTGAAACCTCGGCTCCTTGGCCTGCCCTACAGCTCCATCGTTGTCGCAATACAGCGGAACAGGCAGCTCAGCATATGGTATCACTTGAAGTTCTCCCATAAACTTCTTAATCCAGAACCCTTCCTTGGAAGCCTCCGAGGCTGCTTGATACTCTGCCTGCCAGGTGGAATCAGCAGTCGTGCTTTGCTTGGCGCTATGCCAAAATACTGCTCCTCCATTAAGAGTAAATATGTAGCCAGAAGAAGCATCGAATCATCATTCACTCCTTGGAAGTACGAATCAGTGAATCCCACCACATCCAATTCTCCACTGCCATACATCAAAACCATATCTCTAGTCCTTCTTAAGTACTTGAGAATGTTCTTTATGGTAGTCTAATGTTCCCTACCTGGGTTTGCCTGAAACCTACTCACCACGCTTACAACATGCACAATGTCAGGTCTCGTACACGACATAGCATACATAAGGCTACCCACGGCCGAAGCATATGGTATATTACTCATTTCCTTTCATTATTCCTCACTTTGAGGACACATCTTCCATGTGAGTTTTATTCCATGTCGCATCGGTAGGAACCCTCTTTTAGAATCATCCATCTTAAATCGCTTTAAGATTTTATCTATATAGAGGGCTTGGGAAAGACCTATTGTTCTCTTCGCTCTATCCCGGTAGAGTCGAATACCAAGAATATATGTAGCTTCTCCCAAGTCTTTCATGGAGAAATTACTCGAAAGCCAAGCTTTCACAGAACTGAGCATTCCCACATCATTTTCTATTAGTAGAATGTCATCCACATATAGTACTAAGAGTGCAATCTTGCTCCCACTAACCCTCTTGTATACACAAGGTTCCTCCTCGTTTTGCAAGAATTCAAACTCTTTGACCGCCTTGTCAAAACAAAGGTTCTAACTACGTGACACTTGCTTCAATCCATAAATGGAACGCTGAAGCTTGCACACTTTCTGAATATCGACTTCGGACATAAAGCCTTTAGGTTGCTCCATATAGATTTCCTCCTTGAGGAATCCATTAAGGAAAGCCGTCTTTACATCCATTTTCCATATATCATAATTGTGGTAGGCAGCTATAGCAAGCATCATGCGAATATACTTGATCATAGCTACGGGCGAGAAGGTATCGTGGTAGTCGATCCCTTCTTTCTGGGTATAACCCTTTGCCACAAGCCTGGCCTTTTAGGCGTCAACCTTGCCATTACCATCAGTCTTTCTCTTGTAGATCCACTTGTTCCCAATAGGCACTATGCCCTTGGGGCGGTCTACTAGAGTCCAGACCTGATTGATATGCATCAAGTCTATCTCAGCTTCCACAGCTTCACGCCATTTCGCGGAGTCTACATCCACCATCGCTTGGTCATTGGTCGTTGGGTCGGTCTCTTGGCTATCACTTGGAACCTCATGAAGACCTAGTTCCTCCAAGTGCACAAGCCCATACCTCTCAGGTAAATGAGACAACCTACTAGACCTACGAGGTGGTTGTACTTGTGTTTCAGAAGGTTCAGTTCCAGTTTCTTGCACAGGTGTCTCCCGAGGAGTTTCATTGTATTCTTCTAAAGAAATACTTCTACCTTCTCCGCCTTCCTGAATGAACTCATCTTCCAGGAAGTGTGCTTGTAAAGCAACAACGATCTTTCGATCTTCGGGCAGGTAGAATAGATATCCCACCGTCCCAGTCGGGAATCTAATGAAACGTCCCTTCGCGGACCTAGCTTCCAACTTCTCCACCTTAGTCTTCTTGACATAGGCGGGACATCCCTAAATCCTAATATGATTAAGACTTGGTTTCCTTCCCTCCCACATCTCATGTGGAGTTTTAGGAACGGATTTGGTGTTGGGATTCGGGGCCTAAAACGAAGGCTCAGCGGAAGCGGTAAAACGAAAATTAATTCGATCCGAATCCCTACGAGGATCGATCAAGCAAGAGTCGTAAGAAACTAACCCTCGAAGTCCGTTGATTAAATGGTAACCTTGTCTTGAGCTATTCCCCAAGCTTTAGTTTGATCTCTACGAGTTCAATCCGCTCCAAGCCCTTGAACGATCCAACGCCGAAAGCACCGCGTCTCTACTTGCCACGCGCCGGAAAAACGACCGGAATAACAACACTTGATTAACCTCTAAGGATACGACTAGAATCAAGTGATGAAGCTTTTATTACTACACTCTAAGTGTATAATATATCTCTCAATAATTTTCTCTCAATTTTCTCCAAGAAAAATGAAGAAGAAGTGAATGAAGAAGATGAAGAATGAGTGTTAAACTCAAAGTCTCTCTCTCTCTCTCTCTCTCTCTCTCTCTCTCTCTCTCTCTCTCTCTCTCTCTCTCTCTCTCTCTCAATCTTCACGTTGGAAGGCTTACCAAACAAGTGAAGAGAGTCTTCTTTTTATGCTCGATAAATCCTCCCAAATCAAGACTAAATAATTAAAATGAATCAATTAAAAGATCTTGTTCCCTTGATACTTCAAGTCTTCCACCAATTAAGGTGGAGACTATGACCAAAGGAAAGAGGAGGGAAAATGGGATGGCCATCTAGAAGGAGCCGGGACAAGTTCCGTTTGTTTCTGACTCCCGTGAGTCCAAACAGATAAACTCCTATTCCGTTCCGATGTATTTGTGTCGTTTAATTAATCCAATTAATTAAACATATAAAATACAATATAACATAATTAATTTCTCCAAGAAATAATTATATTCATGAATTAAATTAATCACCCAGTGATATATTTAATTCATTAGGCCGTATATCAATTTATCCAATAAATCGATTTAGACATCTAATGTCTAAAATTTAGATATCTAATATCTAATACACATTAATTCCGTCGTCAATCCTAATGCGCGACTCGGTAGGTCCGTCTCAGTCAGCAATGGGAGGAACCAAAGAGTAGTAGCACCACCTAGCCAGCCTGGTGGCCTACACTGTACCCCGACTGAGAACGAATGATTGGGATCATTCAAGAACCATTCTGTCGTGAATACCAGTAAACGTATAAACCCTTCTTTCTAATGTCCCGATCAAGTTATAGGGTCACGGTCAGTCAAACCCCATATGTACTTGACGCTATGCATACGTTAATGCAAATCGAGATCATCGAGCTCTCGTGTATCTAATACAGCTAGCTCCAATGCTTTGGCCAAAGACTTATGATCTCATCTGCCAATAACCGCATAGAGAAAGAATTCTATCTTGGTATTCAGTAGGACCTGCTACTTGCCCATCAAGATGCACGTCGAGGTTGACCCCCGCCTTCCGGTTTATAGGGTCGAACTACTCTAATGAAAATCTTGACGTCACAAGCACATCCCTACTAAATCCTCAAGTCGAAGGTTCACGAATACCTATCACAACCTTTCGATTCCGTCATTGACTGTCCCGGAGTGAAATTCGTGTGACGAATCGAGGGTGAGTCGGTTCGAGTATACTAATCTAATTAGCATACCTATAACGTGTGCTCCCACTAACCAATAGCGTTCGACAGGCACTTTCCATGTCAAAGAACACGTCATACAAGTCTTCACATAAACTTAACGCCCAGTCAAGTTTCATTGACTTGCCAACGATCAAGTATTTGAGCTATAAACCTTTCCAGTGCTGACCCCCTTATCCAATAAGGAGTGGAATGTTTTTCTCTCAAATACACGGACTAGTTTCTATATGTATATTTACGATTTAGGAATTCCAGTAACTACCAGTAAATAAAGAAACATTCATTGCCTTATATAATTGATTTACATAATTACAAGTGCAATGCCCTCACTCAACATCCTCTGAGTGGCATTCGAAGGCATACTCCTAACAATCTCCCACTTTCACTCAATGCCACACACTATGGTATCTAATACCCATGTTCTCCAGATGACGCTCCAAGCTAGTCTGAGAAAGTGGCTTGGTCAGTGGATCGGCGACGTTGTCGGCCGAGTCTACTCTGTGCAGCACAATGTATCCCTTGCGAACAAATTCTCTTACGAGATGATACTTCCTCTCAATATGTTTGGTGCTGTTGTGAAACCTCGGCTCCTTTGCTGCGCTGACTCGTCGTTGTCGCGATGAATGAACAGGCAGCTCAACACATGGTATCACTTGAAGTTCTCCCAGAAACTTCTTAATCCAGAACCCTTCCTTGGAAGCCTCCGAGGCTGCTTGATACTCAGCCTGACAGGTGGAATCAGCAGTCGCGCTTTGCTTGGCACTACGCCAAGATACTGCTCCTCCATTAAGAGTAAACATGTAGCCAGAAGTGGACATCGAGTCGTCCTTTAGTCCTTGGAAGTCAGAATCAGTGAATCCCACCACATCAAATTCTCCACCTCCATACATCAGAACCATATCTCTAGTCCTTCTTAAGTACTTGAGAACGTTCTTTACGGCAGTCCAATGTTCCCTACCTGGGTTTGCCTGAAACCTACTCACCACGCTTACAGCATGCGCGATGTCAGGTCTTGTACATAGCATACATAAGGCTACCCACGGCCGAAGCATATGGTATATTACTCATTTCCTTTTGTTGTTCCTCACTTTGAGGACACATCTTCAAGGTGAGTTTTATTCCATGTTGCATCGGTAGGAACCCTCTTTTAGAATCATACATCTTAAATCGCTTTAAGATTTTATCTATATAGATGGCTTGGGAAAGACCTATTGTTCTCTTCGCTCTATCCCGGTAGAGTCGAATACCAAGAATATAGGTAGCTTCTCCCAAGTCTTTCATGGAGAAATTACTCGAAAGCCAAGCTTTCACAGAACTGAGCATTCCCACATCATTTCCTATTAGTAGAATGTCATCTACATATAGTACTAAGAATGCGATCTTGCTCCCACTAACCCTCTTGTATACACAAGGTTCATCTTCATTTTGCACGAAGTCAAACTCTTTGACCACCTCGTCAAAAAGAAGGTTCCAACTACGCGATGCTTGCTTCAGTCCATAAATGGAACGCTGAAGCTTGCACACTTTCTGAATATCGACTTCGGACACAAAGCCTTTAGGCTGCTCCATATAGATTTCCTCCTCAAGGAATCCATTAAGGAAAGCCCTCTTTACGTCCATTTGCCATATCTCATAATCGTGGTAGGCAGCTATAGCAAGCATCATGCGAATAGACTTGATCATGGCTACTGGCGAGAAGGTATCGTGGTAATCGATCCCTTCCTTCTGAGTATAACCTTTTGCCACAAGCCTGGCCTTATAGGCATCAACCTTGCCATCACCATCAGTCTTTCTCTTGTAGATCCACTTGTTCCCAATAGGCACTATGCCCTTGGGGCGGTCTACTAGAGTCCAGACCTGATTGACATGCATCGAGTCTATCTCAGCTTCCATAGCTTCACGCCATTTCGCGGAGTCTACATCCACCATCGCTTGGTCATAGGTCGTTGGGTCGGTCTATTGGCTATCACTTGGAACCTCATGGAGACCCAGTTCCTCCAAGTGCACAAGCCCATACCTCTAAGGTAAATGAGACACCCTACTAGACCTACGAGGTGGTTGTACTTGTGTTTCAGAAAGTTCGGTTCCAGTTTCTTGTACAGGTGTCTCCCGAGGAGTTTCATTGTATTCTTCTAAAGAAATACTTCTACCTGCTCCGCCTTCCTGAATGAACTCATCTTCCAGGAAGTGTGCATGTAAAGCAACAACGATCTTTCGATCTTCGGGCATGTAGAATAGATATCCCACCGTCCCAGTCGGGAATCCAATGAAACGTCCCTTCGCGGACCTAGCTTCCAACTTCTCCACCTTAGTCTTCTTGACATAGGCGGGACATCCCTAAATCCTAATATGATTAAGACTTGGTTTCCTACCCTCCCACATCTCATGTGGAGTTTTAGGAACGGATTTGGTGTTGGGATTCGGTGCCTAAAACGAAGGCCCAGCGGAAGTGGTAAAACGAAAATTAATTCAATCTGAATCCCTACGAGGATCGATCAAGCTACGTATATACAAATATATAAACGAAAAGCAAGAGTCGTAAGAAACTAACCCTCGAAGCCCGTTGATTAAATGGTAACCTTCTCTTGAGCTATTCCCCAAGCTTTAGTTTGATCTCTACGAGTTCAATCCGCTCCAAGCCCTTGAACGATCCAACGCCGAAAGCACCGCGTCTCTACTTGCCACGCGCCGGAAAAACGACCGGAATAACAACACTTGATTAACCTCTAAGGATACGGCTAGAATCAAGTAATGAAGCTTTTATTACTACACTCTAAGTGTATAATATATCTCTCAATAATTTTATCTCAATTTTCTCCAAGAAAAATGAAGAAGAAGTGAATGAAGAAGATGAAGAATGAGTGTTAAACTCAAAGTCTATCTCTCTCTCTCTCAATCCTCACGTTGGAAGGCTTACCAAACAAGTGAAGAGAGTCTTCTTTTTATGCTCCATAAAATCCTCCCAAATCAAGACTAAATAATTAAAATGAATTAATTAAAAGATCTTGTTCCCTTGATACTTCAAGTCTTCCACCAATTAAGGTGGAGACTATGACCAAAGGAAAGAGGAGGGAAAATGGGATGGCCATCTAGAAGGAGCCGGGACGAGTTCGGTTCGTTTCGGACTCCCGTGAGTCCAAACAGATAAACTCCTATTCCGTTCCGATGTATTTGTGTCGTTTAATTAATCCAATTAATTAAACATATCAAATACAAAATAACATAATTAATTTCTCCAAGAAATAATTATATTCATGAATTAAATTAATCACCCAGTGATATATTTAATTCATTAGGCCGTATATCAATTTATCCAATAAATCGATTTAGACATCTAATGTCTCAAATTTAGATATCTAATATCTAATACACATAATGAGAGAATTATCTTGATTCATTCCGTCGTCAATCCTAATGCGCGACTCGGTAGGCCCGTCTCAGTCAGCAATGGGAGGAACCAAAGAGTAGTAGCACCACCTAGCCAGCCTGGTGGCCTACACTGTACCCCGACTGAGAACGAATGATTGGGATCATTCAAGAACCATTCTGTCGTGAATACCAGTAAACGTATAAACCCTTCTTTCTAATGTCCCGATCAAGTTATAGGGTCACGGTACCAAACCCCATATGTACTTGACGCTATGCATGCGTTAACGCAAATCGAGATCATCGAGCTCTCGTGTATCTAATACAGCTAGCTCCAATGCTTTGGCCAAAGACTTATGATCTCATTTGCCAATAACCGCACAGGGCATATAACCCGTTCACTAACAGGAGAAAGAATTCTATCTTGGTATTCAGTAGGACCTGCTACTTGCCCATCAAGATGCACGTCGAGGTTGACCCCCGCCTTCCGGTTTATAGGGTCGAACTACTCTAATGAAAATCTTGACGTCACAAGCACATCCCTACTAAATCCTCAAGTCGAAGGTTCACGAATACCTATCACAACCTTTCGATTCCGTCATTGACTGTCCCGGAGTGAAATCCGTGTGACGAATCGAGGGTGAGTCGGTTCGAGTATACTAATCCAATTAGCATACCTATAACGTGTGCTCCCACTAACCAATAGCATTCGACAGGCACTTTCCATGTCAAAGAACACGTCATACAAGTCTTCACATAAACTTAACGCCCAGTCAAGTTTCATTGACTTGCGAACGATCAAGTATTTGAGCTATAAACCTTTCCAGTGCCGACCCCCTTATCCAATAAGGAGTGGAATGTTTTGCTCTCAAATACACGGACTAGTTTCTATATGTATATTTACGAGTTAGGAATGCCAGTAACTACCAGTAAATAAAGAAACATTCATTGCCTTATATAATTGATTTACATAATTACAAGTGCAATGCCCTCACTCAACATCCTCTGAGTGGCATTCGAGGGCATACTCCTAACAATCTCCCACTTGCACTCAATTCCACACACTATGGTATCTAATACCCATGTTCTCCAGATGACGCTCCAAGCTAGTCTGAGAAAGTGGCTTGGTCAGTGGATCGGCGACGTTGTCGGCCGAGTCTACTCAGGCAAGACAATGTATCCCTTGCGAACAAATTCTCTTACGAGATGATACTTCCTCTCAATATGTTTGGTCTTTGTTGTGAAACCTCGCCTTTGCTCGCGCTTATAGCTCCGTCGTTGTCGCAAAGATGTGAACAGCAACTCAAAGACATGGTATCACTTGAAGTTTTCCCGAAACTTCTTAATCCGTAACCCTTCCTTGGAAGCCTCCGAGGCCGCTTGATACTCGGCTGACAGTGGAATCGGTCGCGCTTTGCTTGGCACTACGCCAAGATACGCTCCTCCATTAAGAGTAAATATGTAGCAAGTGGACATTGAGTCGTCCTTCGCCTTGGAAGTCGAATCGGTGAATCCCACCACATCCACCTCCACCGCCATACATCAGAACCATATCTCTAGTCCTTCTTAAGTACTTGAGAACGTTCTTTACGGCAGTCCAATGTTCCCTACCTGGGTTTGCCTGAAACCTACTCACCACGCTTACAGCATGCGCGATGTTAGGTCTTGTACATAGCATACATAAGGCTACCCACGGCCGAAGCATATGGTATATTACTCATTTCCTTTTGTTGTTCCTCACTTTGAGGACACATCTTCCATGTGAGTTTTATTCCATGTCGCATCGGTAGGAACCCTCTTTTAGAATCATCCATCTTAAATCGCTTTAAGATTTTATCTATATAGAGGGCTTGGGAAAGACCTATTGTTCTCTTCGCTCTATCCCGGTAGAGTCGAATACCAAGAATATAGGTAGCTTCTCCCAAGTCTTTCATGGAGAAATTACTCGAAAGCCAAGCTTTCACGTAATCGAGCATTCCCACATCATTTCCTATTAGTAGAATGTCATCTACATATAGTACTAAGAATGCGATCTTGCTCCCACTAACCCTCTTGTATACACAAGGTTCCTCTTCATTTCGCACGAAGTCAAACTCTTTGACCGCCTCGTCAAAACTAAGGTTCCAACTACGCGACGCTTGCTTCAGTCCATAAATGGAACGCTGAAGCTTGCACACTTTCTGAATATCGACTTCGGACACAAAGCCTTTAGGCTGCTCCATATAGATTTCCTCCTCGAGGAATCCATTAAGGAAAGCCGTCTTTACGTCCATTTGCCATATCTCATAATCGTGGTAGGCAGCTATAGCAAGCATCATGCGAATAGACTTGATCATGGCTACTGGCGAGAAGGTATCGTGGTAATCGATCCCTTCCTTCTGAGTATAACCCTTGGCCACAAGCCTGGCCTTATAGGCATCAACCTTGCCATCACCATCAGTCTTTCTCTTGTAGATCCACTTGTTCCCAATAGGCACTATGCCCTTGGGGCGGTCTACTAGAGTCCAGACCTGATTGACATGCATCGAGTCTATCTCAGCTTCCATAGCTTCACGCCATTTCGCGGTGTCTACATCCACCATCGCTTGGTCATAGGTCGTTGGGTCGGTATCTTGGCTATCACTTGGAACCTCATGGAGACCCAGTTCCTCCAAGTGCACAAGCCCATACCTCTCAGGTAAATGAGACACTAGACCTACGAGGTGGTTGTACTTGTGTTTCAGAAAGTTCGGTTCTAGTTTCTTGCACAGGTGTCTCCCGAGGAGTTTCATTGTATTCTTCTAAAGAAATACTTCTACCTGCTCCGCCTTCCTGAATGAACTCATCTTCCAGGAAGTGTGCTTGTAAAGCAACAACGATCCTTCGATCTTCGGGCATGTAGAATAGATATCCCATTGTCCCAGACGGGTATCCAATGAAACGTCCCTTCGAAGACCTAGCTTCCAACTTTTCCACCTTAGTCTTCTTGACATAGGCGGGACATCCCCAAATCCTAATGTGATTAAGACTTGGTTTCCTTCCTTCCCACATCTCATGTGGAGTTTTAGGAACTTATTTGGAAGGACATCTGTTTAAGATATAGGCGGCAGTCAGGAGTGCATACCCCCACAGGTAAATTGGTAAGTCAGTATAGCCCAGCATGGAACGGACCATGTTCAACAAGGTCCGGTTCCTTCTTTCTGACACACCATTTAACTGAGGAGTACCTGGAGGTGTTAGTTGTGAAACTATTCCATGTTCCTTAAGGAACTCGTCAAACTCCGTACTCATATACTCGCCACCTCGGTCCGACCGAAGTGCTTTGATATGATTACGCTTTGTTTCTCGACTAGGGCCTTGAATTCCTGGAATTTTTCAAAGGCCTCGGATTTATGTTTCATTAAGTATACATAACCATACCTAGTATGATCATCTGTAAACGTAATGAAATATTGATATCCATCACGTGCTACTTCCAAAGCACCACATACGTCGGTATGGATTAATCCCAGTTTATCAGCGGCTCTTTCAAAAGTCCCTGTGAAGGGGGACTTAGTCATTTTGCCTTTAAGGCAAGATTCACAAGTAGGAAAGGGATCCGATCCCAATGGACCCATAAGTCCATCCTTTTCCATCTTGTAAACCTTGGTCTGACCAACATGAACAAGTCTAAGATGCCATTTCAAAACTTGATTGGTTTCATCCCTACCACGTTTTCTAGTCATAGTATTCACAACTACTTTGTTGCTGAGATTTAGATGATACAATCCATTTAACAATGTAGCAGTACCCACTAGTTTATTTCTAAAATAAATTTTGCAGGAACCATCACCAATGAAAAATGAAAAGCCTTTTCGGTCCATGACCGGAATGGATACAATGCTTTTGTGCCCCTTAGGCAAAACAAGTACATCTTCTAAAGTCAAAACAAAACCGGATTCTAAACCCAAAAGAAGTGATCCTATGTCGGTCGCCTCGACACTATGCCCGCTTCCGACTGTGATCATAACTTCTCCAGCTCCAAGCTTTCTACTTTGTTCCAGATCCTGATTCACGGTACAAATATGAGAACTAGCACCAGAATCCAGTATCCAGGAAGTAGAAAATATAGTAGCAGAACAATTTGTTTCCAAAACTAAAATTTCTGTACCTGAAGTGCCATGAAGAATCAGACAGTCTCTAGCCCAGTGGCCCAGCTCACCGCACTTGAGACAAGCATCCTTCTTCTTATTGTTCTTTGGAACCATTGGGGCCTTGCCCTTACCCTTAAGGTCCTTAACTTGTGGTCCAGTTTGCTTTTTGGTCTTTTTCTTCTTGTTCTTAGACCTCCGAGGTCCATAAGAAATCACAAGAGCAGACTCCTTCATCCGCGGAGTCTTCATCTGAGACTGAGCGGTCACAAGTTTGTTCATTAGCCCAGCTAAGTTACATGCAATCTCATTGCAGTTGAAGTTCATAACAAACTGTGAGAAGGAATCAGGGAGAGACTGTAGGATAAGGTCGGTTTGGAGAGAAGTATCCATTTTAAAATCAAGAGCCTCCAATCTCTCGATCATGGATATCATTTTGAGGACGTGTTCCCCAACCTTCTCACCTTTCTTCATCCTTGCACCGAACAGTTGCTTGGATATCTCATATCTAGCAGTTCTGCTATGCTCACCATAAAGTTCGGTTAAGTGAGATAGAATCTGCCTATCAGAAGTCATTTTCTCATGAGCTCTCTGAAGCTCATTAGACATAGAAGCCATCATATAAGCACGTACTTTCACTTCATGCTTAACCCACTTTTCATGGTTTTCAATCTCTTCTTGATTGGCTCGGGTCCGCACAGGAGGCGCCGGAATGTCCGTCTCCAAGACGTATCCCAGTGCCTCTATACTGAGGACAATCATCAGATTACACAGCCAATCCACAAAGTTAGGTCCCATTAAGGTGTTCTTTTCGAGTAGAATTGCGAGTGGATTCATTGTCATATTGAGATTTGTCTGCATTAAGTATAACAGATTAATTAGTGACTCATTCAATTATGTTCTGAGTGTAGAATTAAGGTCTTTTCTATTCTTGTTACCCAGCTCCCACTATTTTTATCGGAATAACACACTCCCATTTGAAATCTGGAAGTATCGTCGCTCTACTTCATAGTGGTGATCGAGTTCTTTATAAATCTTAATAGAGGGCAACCGAACAGGTTTCTAGTCTATTAATTTTCATAAAGTGGTGTCCAACACCAACCCATCTAATGGATGATTCGATCTTCTTTTTCCCCTTGTTCACTCCCCTCAACCTATACGGTTTCTATGGTTCGTGAACAAGTTAAGTTTATACCATCGACGCAAATCAGTTTCACAATTGAATCTTATCCGGCAACCTATCAGGTTTCTAGGGTTAAAATTTGCTCCAACCGAAGGCATCCAATGCGCTCCCGGTAATTTATCCGTCCTCCCCGAACGACTACCCCGATAACTCGGAAGCATAGCACATCTGGTTTGAATTTCAATTTCCCGAAAACTCGATGGAGGGAAGGAAAACCTTGAAACCTTATAAACTTAATAATTTATCGTGGGAGAATTTTCGCGATTAACGTTACACTTTGCACATTAATCATTTAAGGGTGTTTGTGGCATTCATACAATATGAAACAACCATTCACAACCTAGTTGCTACCAACATGTGGTTCATGGACCGTTCCTAGAAAACAAAAACTCCGTAATCTAATTACAAGTCATCGTCTTGAATCTTCATCTTCTCGAAATGGATATTCCTCCGGTCTTCGTCATTATATATAAATTTTACATCGAAAATTGCATCCTAAATACAAACATTTCTAGTAAAATAAATAGGCTCAAAACGGCCTTTACAACCCAATCGAATAAAACGAATGATTCAAAACTAAGTCCACGAACCACATCCCCATTCAAAAGCATTCATCCAATAAATACTATATAAATGGAAAGCATAGAGATACATTGATCCAATCAACAATACGAACCGATCCAATCGATTCACACAATCGGTAATATGATAACGTTCAAAATAATTCGGTCAACCATAAATATTCCAATTAATCAAATTTCCCTTATAAAATGAAATACCATAAATCATTTTAATCATATTAAATCCAATTTAACATGAGGGAGATTAATTTTCAAGAATACACGAAAAAATCGAGCCGGGGCAAAAATGGCCTGCCATGGTCGATTCACTGCCGGAAGCCTGCCGGCCGGACACGGCCCGTGCCGAATGGCACAGTCGGGTCATACCGGCAGTGACCTAGACCTACCTGCCAGACTCGGCCGTGTCACCTGACACGGTCGAGTCACTCGAGCCGCCGCAGACACGGCCCGTGTCGCCCGACACGGTCGGTGCTCGGCAGCGCTGGCCAGAATGCGGACACGGCCCGTGTCACCGTAAACGGCCGACTCACCTGGCAGCTTCACGCCTTTGTCCGAAAAATCGTCCGACGACGATTCGGAGCTCGATTTTCGACCGGATATCCAATATCAATATTTTTCAACATTCATATCTTCAATGTAAATCATATTTCCAAGAAATAAAGATTTATATTTAGACATAAACTTACGAAAAATATAACTACAACGAACGTAAAAATATATACCACGATTATAACTAAAATGATTCCAAATCATTCACCATCTAATCGAGCATTCCAAATGCCAATATCGTATATACGATCGCAAGACCTACGCTCCGATACCACTGTTGGGATTCGGTGCCTAAAACGAAGGCGCCTGGAAGCGGTAAAACGAAAATTAATTCGATCCGAATCCCTACGAGGATCGATCAAGCTACGTATATACGAATATATAAACGAAAAGCAAGAGTCGTAAGAAACTAACCCTCGAAGTCCGTTGATTAAATGGTAACCTTCTCTTGAGCTATTCCCCAAGATTTAGTTTGATCTCTACGAGTTCAATCCGCTCCAAGCCCTTTAACGATCCAACGCCGAAAGCATCACGTGTCTACTTGCCACGCGCCGAAAAAACGACCGGAATAATATATCAAGTGATGAAGCTTTTATTACTACACTCTAAGTGTATAATATATCTCTCAATAATTTTCTCTCAATTTTCTCCAATAAAAATGAAGAAGTGAATGAAGAAGATGAAGAATGAGTGTTAAACTCAAAGTCTATCTCTCTCTCTCTCTCAATCCTCACGTTGGAAGGCTTACCAAACAAGTGAAGAGAGTCTTCTTTTTATGCTCCATAAAATCCTCCCAAATCAAGACTAAATAATTAAAATGAATTAATTAAAAGATCTTGTTCCCTTGATACTTCAAGTCTTCCACCAATTAAGGTGGAGACTATGACCAAAGGAAAGAGGAGGGAAAATGGGATGGCCATCTAGAAGGAGCCGAACGAGTTCGCCGTTTGGACTCCGTGAGTCCAAACAGATAAACTCATATTCCGTTCCGATGTATTTGTGTCGTTTAATTAATCCAATTAATTAAACATATCAAATACAAAATAACATAATTAATTTCTCCAAGAAATAATTATATTCATGAATTAAATTAATCACCCAGTGATATATTTAATTCATTAGGCCGTATATCAATTTATCCAATAAATCGATTTAGACATCTAATGTCTCAAATTTAGATATCTAATATCTAATACACATAATGAGATAATTAGCTTGATTCATTCCGTCGTCAATCCTAATGCGCGACTCGGTAGGTCCGTCTCAGTCAGCAATGGGAGGAACCAAAGAGTAGTAGCACCACCTAGCCAGCCTGGTGGCCTACACTGTACCCCGACTGAGAACGAATGATTTAGATCATTCAAGAACCATTCTGTCGTGAATACCAGTAAACGTATAAACCCTTCTTTCTAATGTCCCGATCAAGTTATAGGGTCACGGTCAGTCAAACCCCATATGTACTTGACGCTATGCATGCGTTAACGCAAATCGAGATCATCGAGCTCTCGTGTATCTAATACAGCTAGCTCCAATGCTTTGGCCAAAGACTTATGATCTCATTTGCCAATAACCGCACAGGGCATATAACCCGTTCACTAACAGGAGAAAGAATTCTATCTTGGTATTCAGTAGGACCTGCTACTTGCCCATCAAGATGCACGTCGAGGTTGACCCCCGCCTTCCGGTTTATAGGGTCGAACTACTCTAATGAAAATCTTGACGTCACAAGCACATCCCTACTAAATCCTCAAGTCGAAGGTTCACGAATACCTATCACAACCTTTCGATTCCGTCATTGACTGTCCCGGAGTGAAATCCGTGTGACGAATCGAGGGTGAGTCGGTTCGAGTATACTAATCCAATTAGCATACCTATAACGTGTGCTCCCACTAACCAATAGCGTTCGACAGGCACTTTCCATGTCAAATAACACGTCATACAAGTCTTCACATAAACTTAACGCCCAGTCAAGTTTCATTGACTTGCGAACGATTAAGTATTTGAGCTATAAAGCTTTCCAGTGCCGACCCCCTTATCCAATAAGGAGTGGAATGTTTTGCTCTCATATACACGGACTAGTTTCTATATGTATATTTACGAGTTAGGAATGCCAGTAACTACCAGTAAATAAAGAAACATTCATTGCCTTATATAATTGATTTACATAATTACAAGTGCAATGCCCTCACTCAACATCCTCTGAGTGGCATTCGAGGGCATACTCCTAACATTTGGAAGGACATCTGTTCAAGATGTAAGCGGCAGTCAGGAGTGCATACCCCCACAGGTAAATCGGTAAGTCAGTATAGCCCAGCATGGAACGGACCATGTTCAACAAGGTCCGGTTCCTTCTTTCTGACACACCATTTAACTGAGGAGTACCTAGAGGTGTTAGTTGTGAAACTATTCCATGTTCCTTAAGGAACTCGTCAAACTCCGTACACCTAAACTTGCCATCTCCGTCCAACCGAAGTGCTTTGATATGATTACCACTTTGTTTCTCGACTAGGGCCTTGAATTCCTGGAATTTCTCAAAGGCCTCAGATTTATGTTTCATTAAGTATACATAACCATACCTAGTATGATCATCCGTAAACGTAACGAAATATTGATATCCATCACGTGCTGCTTCCAAAGCCCCACATACTTCGGTATGGATTAATCCCAGTTTATCAGCGACTCTTTCAAAGTCCCTGTGAAGGGGGACTTAGTCATTTTGCCTTTAAGGCAAGATTCACAAGTAGGAAAGGTACCCGATCCCAATGGACCCATAAGTCAATCTTTTTCCATCTTGTAAACCTTGGTCTGACCAACATGACCAAGTCTAAGATGCCATTTCAAAACTTGATTGGTTTTATCTCTACAACATTTTCTAGTCATAGTATTCATAACTACTTTGTTGCTGATATTTAGATGATATAATCCACTTAACAATGTAGCAGTACCCACTAGTTTATTTCTGAAATAAATTTTTCGGGAACCATCACCAATGAAAAATGAAAAGCCTTTTTGGTCCATGACCGAAATGGATACAATATTTTTGTGCCCATTGGGCAAAACAAGTACATCTTCTAAAGTCAAAATAAAACCGGATTCTAAACCCAAAAGAAGTGATCCTATGTCGGTCGCCTCGACCCTATGTCCGGTTCAGACTGTGATCATAACTTCTCCATCTCCAAGCTTCCTACTTTGTTCCAGATCCTGATTCACGATACAAATATGAGAACTAGCACCAGAATCCAGTATCTAGGAAGTAGAAAATACAGTAGCAGAACAATTTGTTTCCAAAACTAAAAGTTCTGTACCTGAAGTGCCATGAAGAATCGGACAGTCTCTAGCCCAGTGTCCCAGCTCACCGCACTTGAGATAGGCATCCTTCTTCTTCTTGCCTTTTGGAACCATCGGGGCCTTGCCCTTTCCTTTAAGGTCCATAACTTGTGGTCCAATCTACTTCTTGGTCTATTTCTTCTTATTCTTAGACCTCCGAGGTCTAGAAAAAATCACAAGGGCAGGTTTCTTCATCCGCGGAGTCTTAATCTGAGACTGAGCGGTCACCAGTTTGTTCATTAGCCCAGCTAAGTTACACGCAATCTCATTACAGTTGAAGTTCATAACAAACTGTGAGAAGGAGTTAGGGAGAGACTGCAGGATAAGGTCGGTTTGGAGAGAAGTATCCATTTTAAAATCAAGAGCCTCCAATCTCTCGATCATGGATATCATTTTGAGGACGTGTTCCCCAACCTTCTCACCTTCCTCCATCCTTGCACCAAACAATTGCTTGGATATCTCATATCTAGCAGTTCTGCTGTGCTCACCATAAAGCTCGGTTAAGTGAGATAGAATCTGCCTAGCAGAAGTCATTTTCTCATGAGCTCTCTGAAGCTCATTAGACATGGAAGCCATCATATAAGCACGGACTTTCACGTAATCCTTAACCCACTTTTCGTGGTTTTCAATCTCTTTCTGATTGGCTCGGGTCCGCACTGGAGGTGCTGGAATGTCCGTCTCCAAGACGTATCCTAGTGCCTCTATACTGAGGACAATCATCAGATTGCGGAGCCAATCCACAAAGTTAGATCCCATCAAAGGTGTTCTTTTCGAGTAGATTTGCGAGTGGATTCATTGTCATATTGAGAGTTATGTCTGCATTAAGTACGACTGATTAATTAGTGACTTCTTATATTATGATCTGAGTATAGAATTAAGGTCTTTTCTATTCTTGTTACCCAGCTCCCACGATTTTTATCGGAATAACACACTCCCATGTGAAATCTGGAAGTATCGTCGCTTTACTTCATAGTGGTGATCGAGTTCCTTATAAATCTTAATAGAGGGCAACCGAACAGGTTTCTAGTCTATTAATTTTCATAAAGTGGTGTCCAACACCAATCTATCTAATGGATGATTCGATCTTCTTTTTCCCCTTGTTCACTCCCCTCAACCTATACGGTTTCTATGGTTCGTGAACAAGTTAAGTTTATACCATCGACGCAAATCAGTTTCACAATTGAATCTTATCCGGCAACCTATTAGGTTTCTAGGGATAAAATTTGCTCCAACCGAAGGCATCCAATGCGCTCCCGGTAATTTATCCGTCTTCCCCGAACGACTACCCCGATAACTCGGAAGCATAGCACATCCGGTTTGGATTTCAATTTCCCGAAAACTCGATGGAGGGAAGGAAAACCTTGAAACCTTATAAACTTAATAATTTGTCGTGGGAGAATTTTTGTGATTAATGTTACACTTTGCACATTAATTCATTTATGCGCGTTTGTAGCATTCATACAATATGAACAACCATTCACAACCTAGTTGCTACCAACATGTAGTTGATGGACCGTTCCTAGAAATAAAAACTCCGTAATCTAATTACAAGTCTTCACCTTGAATCTTCGTCTTCTCGAAATGGATCTTCCTCCGGTCTTCGTCATTACATATAAATTTTACATTGAAAATTGCATCCTAGATACAAATATTTCTAGTAAAATAAATAGGCTCAAAACGTCCTTTACAACCCAATCGAATAAAACCGAATGATTCAAAACTAAGTTCATGAACCACATCACCATTCAAAATAATGCATTTAATACATTAAAATAAATGGCATTCATAATTAATTTAAATATTGATCCAATCAATAAAAATTAATCCATCTAAATGAATTAATCCAATTAATTCAAACAACCGTAAATTTTAGCTTATTCTGGATGATAAAATATTTCATTAAATTAATTCCCCTAAGAATAAAATTACCATAATTATATCTTAGTCAAATTAAATCCAATTTAATTTGTGGGAAATTAATTACCGAACGAAATATAAAAAAACAGAGCCAAAAACACAAGGCCCGGACCGAGCCCGCGACCCGACAGTGCCGCCACCACCGCCCAATAGACTGGCAAAATAGCCCGTGCCGCCTGTTTTAGGCGGGCATCGGCCTCACTTTTAGGCCCAAAAACGGGCCTTTTACCGTCTGCAATTTGGCCCACCAGAATGGCCTACCATGGCGCGCCCTGACCAAATGATAAAACTAAACTAGGTTAAAAAAACTAACCTGACATTTATCATTAACATCCGCCCGCCGCCTCAGTCCTCACTCATCATTCTTCATTTCATTTATCTCAGCCCCCATCTCTTTTCATTTACCCAGAATATTTGAAGAAGGTGAAATTGCCATTCGCTTGCTTATATAATTATGAGCTTACTTACCACCTTATTTTTTTCAGGTTTGGGATGAAGAACGGTTGCGTGAATTGAAGAAAAAGGTACCCTGGTCTTATTAGAAAACCTTGGCCCCACATTCACATCTGCAGATGTGGAGGTATTCATTCACAAGTACTGAATTTAGATTATGTTTATTTTATGTTATATCCGATATTTTTTCCTTTCTATTGGGCATTATGTATGTTATCATATATGTGGAAATATAATTATGCTTAGCATATGAAAATCTATACCCTGAAATTTGTAGGTTCTGCAGAGGTATATTGTAGAACAATATATTCGACATTGATTAGTTCCTTTCCTCAAATATCGATTTATTCCTTGATAACCTCCTGAGGTAGTTTGAATGGCCTCTTTCATGTGCAGTGGTTGTATCAGTTTGAGTTTGAGATTAGAACTCAATATTTTGGAGCAGTATAATGCTCACTTAGATATCTGGATTTTGGAGTAACAAGTTTAAGTTCGCGATGAAATCTTTGTTCGCTGGAACATGGATGTGTTGGGATATTATGTTTTTGGAATGAATATTTTACTTGCATAAGCTTTCAAAAAAAAAAACTGGGATAATAATGTACAGGAGGCCCGCGGGCCGGCCGAGCCCGCCCAGGGCGGGCCATGGGCTGCAATATTTCAGCCCAAAAATTTTCGGGCTTTTTTAGCCCAGCCCAAGAAAAGCCCGCCCGTCATCATCCCAGCCCGTTTTCCAGGTCTACGCCTACCCATTGACCAAGAAATTTCGCTGCACGGCGATCCTAAGCCCTCGAGCCCCGATCTGCCGGGTCCGGCCATTTTTTCGGCTCGTCTTTTCGTCCCGAATCCAAAAATAATATTTTTCTAATTTTTATATTACCCAATTAAATCAGTTTTTCCAAAGAAAAATAGATTTATATTGTAACATAAAATCATGAAAAATTAATTTTTAGATGAACAATTCAAAATCAATGATTAATGCGATTATGATTCCAAATCGTAAACTATCCAATCAAGCATTCCAAATGCTAAATATCGTATATATGATCGCAAGACCTACGCTCCGATACCACTGTTGGGATTCGCTGCCTAAAATGAAGTCCCAGCGGAAGCGGTAAAACGAAAATTAATTCGATCTGAATCCTTACGAGGTTCGATCGAGCTACGTATATACGAATATTATACGAAACACAAGAGATATAGAAACTCACCCTCGTAGTCCGTTGATTAAATGAATTCCTTCTCTTGAGCTATTCCCCAAGCTTTAGTTGTTCTCCACGAATCCAATCCGCTCCAAGATCTTGGATGATCCGACGACGAAAAGACAACGTCTCTACTTGTCACGCACCGAAGAAACGACCGGGATGACTAAACCTCATTGTCCTCCAAGGATACGGTTAGAACAAGGTTATAGGAGCTTTTTTGATATGATGAATATACTCCAAGTATGTTTATCAAAATTCTCTCTAATTAATCTCTCAATTTTTTTTTCTCCAAGAAAATAAAACTTCAAGACGAATGTTGAAGATGAAGAAGACTTGAAAAACTTATTTTTCTCTCTTTTATTTCCTCAACCGTGAGTTGCTCAAAAGTGTGAGATAGAGTGAGATGTCTTCTCATTTTATTATTCTTCCACAAGACCAAATCATCACCTTTTTAATCAAAAGAGATTTGTGTCCCCTTCATAAGTCTTTGGTCTTCCAATTATAAAATTAGAGACAAAGACCAAGAATAAGGTTGGTGAAATGGGGCGGCCATCTAGAAGAACCAGGACGAGTTTGGTTCATTTCGGACTCTTGAAAGTCCAAACAGATAAATTCCAATTCCATTCTGATGTATTTATATCAATTAATTAATCCAATTAATTAATCATATCAAATACAAAATAACATAATTAATTTCTCCAAGAAATAAATATATTTATGAATTGAATTAATCACCCAATAATTAATTTAATTCGTTATGCCGTAAATCAATTTATCCAATAAATCGATTTAGACATCCAATGTCCCAAAATTTGATATCCAATATCTAATATTCATAATGAGAGAATAAGCTCGATTCATTCCGTCGTCAATCCTATTGCGCGACTCAGTATGTCCGTCTTAGTCAGCAATGGAAGGAAACAAAGAGTAGTAGCACCACCTAGCCAGCCTGGCGGCCTACACTGTACCCCGACTGAGAACGAATGATTTAGATCATTCAAGAACCATTCTGTCGTGAATACCAGTAAACGTATAAACCCTTCTTTCTAATGTCCCGATCAAGTTATAGGGTCACGGTCAGTCAAACCCCATATGTACTTGACGCTATGCATGCGTTAACGCAAATCGAGATCATCGAGCTCTCGTGTATCTAATACAGCTAGCTCCAATGCTTTGGCCAAAGACTTATGATCTCATTTGCCAATAACCGCACAGGGCATATAACCCGTTCACTAACAGGAGAAAGAATTCTATCTTGGTATTCAGTAGGACCTGCTACTTGCCCGTCAAGATGCACATCGAGGTTGACCCCCACCTCTCAGTTTATAGGGTCGAACTACTCTAATGAAAATCTTGACATCACAAGCACATCACTACTAAATCCTCAAGTCGAAGGTTCACGAATACCTATCACAACCTTTCGATTCCGTCATTGACTGTCCTAGAGTGAAATCCGTGTGACGAATCGAGGGTGAGTCAGTTCGAGTATACTAATCCAATTAGCATACCTATAACGTGTGCTCCCACTAACCATTAGTGTTCGAAAGGCACTCTCCATGTCAAAGAACACGTCATACAAGTCTTCACATAAACTTAACGCCCAGTCAAGTTTCATCGACTTGCGAACGGTTAAGTATTTGAGGTATAAACCTTTCCAGTACCGACCCCTTATCCAATAAGGAGTGGAACATTTTGCTCTCAAATACACAAACTAGTTTCTATATGTATATTGACGAGTTAAGAATGCCAGTAACTACCAGTAAATAAAGAAATATTCATTGCCTTATATAAATGATTTACATAATTACAAGTACAATGCCCTCACTCAACATCCTCCGAATGGCATTCGAGGGCATACTTCTAACAATTTATAGTATGATCCTTGAGCTTCATTCATTGCCGTTGCACCACTATAACAAATCCATCCGTTGGAGAGTGGACTTCTTTGTTTATCTTATCAATCCGTTGTAAGGCTTGATTCCCTTTCCAATTCTGACCGTTTGAAGGACTTTCTTTGATAGCGCCATTATTCTTGTTTAGAATAATCATAAAGTCTTCAGAATGTGGATCTTGATGAATATTTTATTCCTTGCTTTCCGGGAATCTTTCGGCTTGTCTCCTCACATCTGCATGTGGCTTTCCGTGATTGTTGACTTTTCAGCGCTTGCTGACGTGGACTGAGTAGCTTGAACTTGGCTGATATTCCTTGATTGAGAACTTGTCTGATATCTCTTGGTCAAACCTGTCTGATGTGTAGTCAACCTTCTCTGATGAAAGCTTCTCTGAGAAAAGTTCTCTGCTCTGGACTTCTCTAAGATAAAGTTCTCTGCTCTGAACTTCTCTGAGATAAAGTTCTCTGCTTTGAATTTCTCTGTTCTGGACTTCTCTGAGATGAAGTTCTCTTCTCTGAAGTTCTCTGAGATAAAGTTCTATGCTTTGAACTTCTCTGTTCTGAACTCCTCTGAAATGAACTTATATTTTCTGGACTTCTCGTTGATGAAGTTCTCTGCTCTGAAGTTCTCTGAGATAAAGTCCCCTGATCTGAACTTCTCTGTTTTGGACTTCTCGTTGACGAAGTTCTCTGCTCTGAAGTTCTATGAGATGAAGTCCTATGATCTGATGGTCAAACCTTCAGCTGATATTTGTGTTGACCAGAACTCGCCTAATCAAAACTTGTCTGATGTAGGGCCTTTGACTGCAGCTAGGTTTTGGTCAAACCTCTCTGATATTTTGTGTTGACCAAAACTTCTCTGAAATGGACTTGCCTGAAAACTTCTCTGATAAGCGGCAGTTCTATACTTAATCGGTTTTCTACTGATCAAAATTTGATCAAGACTTAGCCTAAATTTAAAGGCCTATAGAAGACACTCATTTGGTTCTTCTTTTTAATTGCCAAGTACTTAAAAATATACATTTAAATAATTATTAATATAGGGATGACATCATCAAAATCTTACAAGTATTACTAACAAATTCCCCCTATTTTGATGATGGCAAAACTTAAAGTATTTTCAAATGTAAAGCAAGCCTGCACAAAATAAAGTGCAAGACACAATAAAACTCAGTCTATTTTGAGACAACTAGTGGTTGTTATTCAAGTGACTGTTATAAATTTTTATTTGATGTTTTACAATACAGAGCAGTTGAATGAACAAAATACAAGTAAGAAAATTTTACAAGTATTACAAAATTACAAGTAAATTACAAAGTAAAATTACAAGTAAAGTTTACAGAAAATTATTCTATCTTCCTCGTCCTCTTCCTCTTACTCTTCTGATCTGCTGCTTGGCTGGAGGGAGAGACCTTAGAGGTTTTGCACTAATCGGCCTCTTGGAGACTGGGGCTAACCCATATTTACTTTTGACTACCAAAGATGCAAATTCTTGCTCCTCCGCAGATGTAAAGTTGTTCTCAACACACAATTTCTTGATTTCTTCTTGAAGAGCCAGCTCATACAGATCATTGTTCATCAGAGTGGGAGCTTCTTCAGGCCTGAAATTTGGAATCATGGGATATGCATTGAATTTCTTTGCATATTTCTTCAGAACTGCCCAGACCTTTGGCCAAGTTGAAGACATGAAATTTATGAACGTTTGCTGAGGGGAGCAATATTTGTCCTGAAGCAACTCCCAGAGATAGTATATCTCTATGAATTTCTTCTTTGCTCCTTCCCACATTGGGGCTGCCTCAGCAGGTAAGAATTCTTCAACCAGCCATAGCTCCTTACTCTCCCATTGATATCTCTCCTCCAGAGCTTGTCTGGTCCTTCTCTTTTTGGCTGCAGGTTGGTTATCTTGAGATGAAGCAGCCACTTCTTTTCTCTTGAGGTGAGAGGTACCTGCCTGTAGAAGAGGAAGGTCTTGTCTGACTACCTCTTCTCTGCATTCCCCCTTCCTGATGTCTTCCCTATTGCCTTTAACCTTATCTTCCCCCTTTTTGCCAGCATCAAGAATCGTAACAAGATGCTCCTCTACCCTAGTCATAAAATCAGACATGCCAAGAGGCATTCTGTTGTTAGTGGGTGTTGGGGAAGGGTCATTCTTCAGCAAAATGTCCATTTTAGCACTGAGGGACATCAGGTCGGGTTTGACTTCAGCTGCCAGAAGCTTGGCAACTGTCTCTTCAACAATACCTCTGATCAACTCACTCAAATTAGGAGGTAGCTGATACATAGGTGGCTCTGCAGGAACAACATTTTATCCTGAGTCCTCGTGCACAGTTGGTCTCTGAATAATTGATTTCTCAAAGGAGACCTGCCTATCAGCGGGCGCCTGATCAGATGGGGTCTTCTCAGGTGTCCCTGATTTGTCATCTGATGGTTCCTTGTCTGCAGGGGACTTATGCTCTGCAGATGGATGTTTATCCTCTGCAGGGGACTTCTGCTCAGGTTGTTCCCCCTGATTATCTGGTTCAACTTCTGGGGCATGATCAGGTTCCTGTTGATCATGATCGTCACCTCCGTCTCTTCTTTTTTCTTCCTCCTTTTCGTCATCTCTCTTTCTCTTTTTCTTATTCTTCTTTCTTTTCTTCTCCTTTCTCTTCTTCAGATTTTTCTTCGTCTTTCTTTTCAACTTCTTCAGTAATGATAATTGTATTTTTTTCTCCTTCTCTTCTTAATTCATCCTCCTCAGGAAAAAATTTTCCTTTAAAAAATCTTTCATGACCTGGAGGATGAACTGGTCCAAGTTTTGCTTAAAATGAGATATGAACCAGTTTTCCTCCAGCATACTTCCCATATTAGTTTCTTGACAAAAAAAAAAATCAACTGTTCAACAGCAATGGGGTGCTCCCAAGTACTTCCTTCCACAAAACTTTTTAATTGGGAGAAGTTGAGAAATTTTAGTTCTTTCCATTCTTCATATATGTTAATAAAAGAATAATGTAGAACTTCTTTCCTTGCCAACTGAAGTTGAGCTGTGGTAAGGTTCAGATAATTGTTTGTCCTCAGGTTGAACGTGTAGTCTGCAGCAGGTATTAGAATTGTCTCCTCTGCCTCTTCTTCTTCTTCTTCTTCTGTCATGCTAGGAAGAGTCAGGAGTGGAATTCTTTCAGCCATCAGCTCTATCTGATCTGGCTGATCTTCAGCAGGAGTGGGTGCAGGTGATATGATGATCTGCATCTGAGCTGATGAAATTTCGACTGGTGCAGGTGATCTCACAGGCTTAACTTCCCCTTCTTCGTCTTCAGATGGGTAGTCCACCAAGCCTCTCTGCCTCTTTGGAGACTTATCTGGGGATGAAATGATGTGGACAACTTCTGCTGCTTCAGGTGACTTCCTCTTGAATATATTTGAGAGAGGAATGTTGTCTGAGTCACTGTCATCTACAGGTAACTTCTCATGGGCAGGTGACTTTTGAGAAGTCTCAGCTATAGATGCATCTGACTTCTCTGACTAAGTGTTTGAAGGTCCTCTGTACTCAGACGTTCCCGAGGTTATTTCCTTGATCATTTCAGCCGCCTTTTCCTTCTTGTTCCCAATGTGCTTCATGGTTTCATGGTCCAAATGACCAAGCCTCTTGCTAAGGTGAAAGGGTTGCCTTTCCCTTGGTTTTTCCCAGGAACTCCAGAATCCAACTTATTTGAGTTCCATAAGACAGCTTCTGAATTTCTTTTCTTCCTCATCCAATCTAACCTTGTTTACCTCTCGGACTAACTGCCTGTATATGTAGTCAGGCCAGTTAATCCTCTTCTGCTGAATAAGGGCTCCCATCACGACATATTTGGCATAGGATAGTTGATCGTAGCTCCCTGCCATGCCCATGACAATTTTGTTGTTTATGTCCAGGACATATCTGTAATCTTTCTTAAGGTCATTTTTCTTCGCTGTGAGTTTGACCTTAGATGGCTCCTGTGGAAGCTTCATCTCATACCAAGTCTCGATTGGGTTTTGCTTTAGGGATTCGACGGCAATGCCCCTGTTCTCCATCTGGAATGCATTAGCTATGGTTTGTGGGGTGATGTTGACTTCTTCTACAAGAATAGAGCTGGAAATGCACTGCTCGGTCACTTGAGCCTCCCTGTAGAAACAAATTACAGCCTCCTTGAAAAGCTATTCTGGGGAAATGTCCAGAAAACGGTAGATGCCATTTTTCTTCATCATTCGGATCACATAAGCCATATCTCCCGAGTTGTTTGTTGCCAGCAACCCTTCAAAGTCGACAACAATGCTGAAGATGATTTGATCCTTCACGAGCTTGAGATTGACACCTTCGAAGTAGGATTCCATTTCTGCAAAAAGGAATTTTTTGCTGAGTGTAGTGTATATTCAAAGAATTTTTATGCTTTTTGAAAATTAGGGTTCTAAAATCTTGAAGACGGTAAAGTTTTTGTGAAATGATTTTGATCGTCTTATGTAGTCATTTGAAAGGACGCTTTGAATTTAATAATAAAATAAATATGCGTCGGTCCAATTTTTGAGAAGTTAAAATGATGGTTGAATTTTATTGGACGTCGTGGAGGTAGTGCAATCATGTGTTTGTCCACGTGTAATATAATAATTAAGTCGGTTTAAGAATTAGAAACTTAGCTGGTTGACCGGTTGACTTCTTGTCTGTTCTGCATCAGGTAAGCTATTTCACCTGTGGTCAGCTAACTTTTCCTCGTCTGGTCTGATCAGGTAGCTTTCTTGTCTGGTCTCCACATCAGGTAGCTTTATGCATCAGGTAGCTTTTCCTTTTCTGGCCTGTGCATCAAGTAGCTTTCTCGTATGCACTAGATTCCCAATCTAGTAGACGAAGTTCCCTGCTTATCTTCAAAAACCTTTCTTCTAGTAAAGGTTTTGTGAAAATGTCAGCAATTTGACATTCTGCGATGACTCTTTCTACTCTGACTCTCTTGTTAAGCACAGATCTCTGATGAAATGATGTCTGACGTCAATGTGCTTTGTCCTTGAGTGCAATACTGGGTTGTTGGTTATTGCAATTGCACTATTATTGTCACACCATATTGGGACTTCATTTGCAATGATGTTGTAATCCCTTAGCTGTTGTCTGATCTAAAGAATTTGAGAACAGCTACCTGCACCTAGGTATTTAGATTAAGTTGGTGATATTGAGATGGATACCTGCTTCTTACTGAACCAAGAAATAAGTCTTGTTCCAAGGAATTGGCATGTTCCACTGGTGCTTTTCCTATTAATCTTACATCCTTCAAAGTCTGCATCCGAGTACCCTGATAGCTCAAAGTTGTCGTCCTTAGGATACCATAGTCCAACATTGATTGTATACTTAAGGTATATGATAATCCTCTTAGCTGCTTCCTGGTGAGACTTTTTAGGCTTGAATTGAAATCTTGCACATACTCCTACTGCATATGATATATCTGGTCTGCTTGCAGTTAGGTAAAAGAGTGATCCAATAAGTCCTCTGTAGTGGGTTGGATCCACTGATATGCCTCCTTCATCTGCATCTAGGTGTAGGCTTGTCCTCATTGGAGTTCTTAGTGTTTTGGCTTAGTCCAATCCAAATCTCTTGATTAGATCTTTTGTGTATTTAGCTTGATTGATGAAAATTCCATTTTTCATCTGCTTGACTTGCAAACCAAGAAAGAAGTTTAGTTTGCCCATCATACTCATTTCAAATTCTCCTTGCATGAGATTTGAGAACTTCTCACATAGCTCTGGGTTGGTTGAGCCAAATATGATGTCATCCACATATATTTGAACTAATAATATGTGGTCTTCATGTTCTACTCTGAATAGGATTTTTTCAACCTTTCCTTTGCTGGAACCGTTCTTTACAAGAAACACATATAGTGTTTCATACCATGCTCTTGATGCCTGCTTGATTCCATATAGAGCTTTTAGAAGCTTGTAGACTTTCTCCCCTTTGATAAATCCGGGGGGTTGCTCCACATAGACTTCTTCTTCTAGAATTCCAATGATAAAGGCACTTTTCACATCCATTTGGTAGACTTCAAAATCTTTGAATGCTGCATATGCAAGGAATAGTCTGATAGCTTCAAGTCTTGCAACAGGTGCATGTGTTTCATCAAAATCTATTCCTTCACATTGTGCATATCCTTTAACAACTAGTCTGGCCTTATTCCTAACAGCAGCTCCATCTTCATCACACTTGTTCTTGTACACTCATTTGGTACCAATTACTTCCTTGTGATCTGGTCTATCTGTTAGTTCCCAAACATTGTTTGTTTCCATTTGGTTAAGCTCTTCCTGCATTGCATTTATCTATGAGTAGTCCTCCAGTGCTTGTTCAGTTGTTTTAGGTTCCATTTGAGACATAAAACATGAGAACATAGCCATTCATGCAGGTTCTGGAGATTGCCTGGTCTTGACTCCATCAGTTAGGTTTTTAATGATATGTTGGATGGCATGATCTCCAAGCCATTTGGGGATATCTTCTTCAGGGTTTGTTCCCCCTGTAGAGTAGCTTTGGTGGACTTTGTCTCTCTCTGCTTCAGTTAGGTTCTGGCCTTCTTGGTCTACAACTGGGTCAGCTACGGTCTTGTCATCTGTAGATGGGGATCCTATCTGATCTGCAGATGGGTCTTTGTCAGCTATAGTTGGGTCTTCGTCAGCTACAGTTGGATCAGGTAGATTTTGGGATCCTATCTGATCTGCAGTTGGGTCTTCAGACGAGTCCATCATTCCTGTATCATTAATGATGACTTCTTCCAGGGTGGCGGTTTTGAGTTTATTCTCAATTAATTCCACCTGTTTCCTATACTCAATAGTAGACTCATCAAACATAACAAGAGGTGTTTCTTCCACAACTAAGGTTCTTTTGTTAAATACTCTGTATGCCTTACTTATTTGTGAGTATCCCATAAAGAGACCATCATCAGTTTTAGCATCAAAGGCATTCAGTTGGGTTTTACCATTGTTGTGGATGAAACACTTACAACCAAATATATGAAAATATGCAACAGTTGGTGTTCTTCCATTCCAAACCTCATAGGGAGTTTTGCCATATCTCCCTACGTTTATACTCCTATTCTGAGTATGGCATGCTGTGTTGACAGCTTCAGCCTATAACCTTTTTGGCAGGTCAGCCTCTGCAATCATGGACCTGACAGCTTCCTTCAAGGTTTTGTTTCTTCTTTCAGCAACACCATTCTGCTTTGGAGTTCTGGCTGCAGAGACCTCGTGCTGGATTCCATTCTGATCACTGTACTCATTGATTGACTTGTTGAGAAATTGTTCTCCTCTATCTGATTTGATCTTGATGATTGAGAGGGATTTCTCATTCTGAATCTTCCTTAGCAGCTCATGTAACTTAGTTAGTGTTTCACTCTTTTTATAGAGAAAACAACTCATGTATACCTTGAGTAGTCATCTACTACTATTAGAGCATGCTTCCTTCCACTCAACGTCCTTAGCTTGATGGGGCCAAAGAGATCTATATGAAGTAGATCTAAAATTCTGGTGGTAAGAGTGGTAGGCTGAACTGGTTTGAATGATGCTCTGGTCTGCTTTCCTTTCTGACATGCATCACAGAGAGATTCCTTCTTGAATACTTCTTCTGGAAGTCCTCTGACCAGCTTTTGAGAGCTTATCTTATTGATGGCTTTGAAGTTTAGTTGACATAATCTCTTGTGCCATAGCCATCCATTTTCAGCAATTGTCTTAGATAGAAAACAGGTGTTTGGAGTGCCTGTGTTCCAATCTATCATGTGGAAATCTCTCCTTCTGAATCCTTATAGCTTCACTTCTCCAGATAGGATATCAATCACCATGCACTTCCAAATGGTGAAGACTACTAGGTTCTTCTCTTCACAGAATTGGCTTATGCTCAACATGTTGTATTTGAGCCCTTTGACATAGTGTACTTTGGATATGGTTATATTTCCTCTGTCATGTGCCTGGAGCATCCAGAATCTATAAACCATTCTTCTTCTCCCATTGTTGAATTTGAGGAGATGTGGTAGTAGTCCTTCCACCTTTTCTGCAATCAAACAAGTAGAGATTTAGGTACCCAAATCTGTGTGGGTCCTCTAGGGTTAGTAGCCTTCCTGGAGAATCACTTTCTCCTTGGATTATTAAGACTTTGTTGATTACCCCTATAAGGTGTGTGTTGTCTAGTCCTATATCCCTGGTTAGGATTATATACTGGATATGCATCATAAAATATGTGGTGTGGGCCATTTTTAAATCTTGGCCTCGACCATTTGTTAAATCTTTGGGGTCTCCACACCTGTTCATTTTGAAAACTTGGATAACCTTGAGGTTTCTATTTGCCTCCACCATTTTGAAATCTGTTTTTAAGGAGTCTTTGGTAATAGATGGCATAGTGTCTTGACTGCTGCTTCTGCCCTGGCCATTGCATAGTCTCTTGTCTAGGTGGCCGCCTGGTGAACCTTGGCTGCTGCCTAAACCTTTAACTTGGTTGCTGCCTATTTTGAAATACAGGTTTATATGTAGGCCCAACAGTCTGGACAACTATTTCTACCTTGATGAAAGCAGTTTTTGAACTAGAGGGAGTGTTGGGGTCATATCCAAGGCCTGATCTGGAATAAAGTGGCCTTTCGTTCATACACAACTCATCTAAGGTTATAGATGCCTTTAGAGATGTTATCTCTTTAGCTTGTGTACTATTTAACTGTTTCAACTTGGATAGCTCAGTTTTGACATGAGCAAGTGCAACTGACTTTTCACTATTTAAAATAGTCAGCTTATGGATCTCAGCTGCAGTATTTTCAGCTGAGTTTTTCAACTTGTTTTCAGATTGTTTTTCAAGCTCAACAATGGTGTTTTGAATTTTTGCTGACTCTTGGCTGAGCTTGTCAAAATCATTTTTCAGCTGGACTCTCTCATATTTCAGCTGTGCATTCTCAGTTGTGACAGTCTAGTGAGCTGATTTTAAGGTTTCAAAATCTTTTAGCAATTAATTAACAGATTTATGAAGATCCATGTCTTCAGACATGTTAGAGCTGAAACCTTCAGTATTTTGAGGTTTAGATGTTACCACATCATCAGCTAGGATGGCCATCAAACAGCTGTATTCATCATCATCATCATCAGAGAAGAATCCATCACTTGATTCTACTCTTTCTTCAGTTTGATTTTGTGGTAATTATAACATTCCACTTTCCAGTTGCCTACCTTCTGATTCTTCCTTGGATTGTCCTTGTAATTCTTCTTGTATTTGGAATAATTCTTCCTGAAGTTGCTGAACCTCTACATGATGAAATCTATCTCTTCCTCAAAATCTAGAGGATTTGGAGGTTTAACTTCAGATAGGGTCTTGGTAGAGGATTCAGCTGCAAATGCTATTCCCTTTTCAGCTGGTTCATTAGATGATGAACTGGGCAGCTCAAACCCAAATGCCTTCAGATCAGAAAACAGCTCCTGGATCTTTATCTTGTTGAGGTCTTTTGATTCTCTCATAGCTACAACCTTCATTCTCCATTAAGGATTGAGGGATCTCAAAACTTTAAGAGCAATCTACCTGTTGGCATAGGTCTTTCCAAGGGAGTTGATCTCATTTATGATCTCGGTGAATCTTCCATCTACTTGATCAATGGTTTCTCTGGTCTTCATCTTGAAGCTGTCAATTTTTTGTGTAGCTATTGACAACTTGTTTTCTTTGATCAACTCCGTTCGTTCACACATTACAGCTAATATGTCCCAAATTTCCTTTGCATTTTTGCAATTCTTGATCTTTACCATGATTGCTTTGTCAAGTGTCTAGTACAGGATGTCTCTGACCCGGTTGTTAGGTTGTCCGTAACACCCCAACCCAAAAAGGGCCAAAATGTAACATTATGGTGCCAATCAGAACATAACGCAAGCGGAAGACTTTATTTTAAAATAAATACTAAGTCATGGAAAACAACGACTTCCAAAGTATTATCTCGACAAAGTCTCAATGAAAGAAATAATCCAAAACATAAGTCTGAAATGAAATAAAACTCCAAAATACTAAGTCTTAAAATACTCCATAAATGGGAATCTATACATGGGTAGGTCCTCTAGCTCCTACTCTCATCACTCATGCCCAGCATCCCGCTTATTACTTGCCGCAGAGAAAAGAAAGTACGTCTGAGCTAACCCTCAGTGAATAGATATAAATAATGAAAGGTAATAAACATAAACGAAAGAATAAATGAATGAATCCAAGAGAACCTTCTGAACAAGATTTCGAATGAAATATGGAACAAACGAGAAGGAGTCAAAACTTAAACAAAGGAACATATGGAACGGATGTCAAGCATAAGCAAAGGAAAATGCCCAAGTAACAAACAAATAACAAATTGTACAAAGGAGTATAGCTCTCCACATGTACTAATGTGAAATGGGGTGTATTGCACACACACAAGTCCATTCACCAAATTCTAAACACAACTAAGTACCTAGGATGCATCCATATGCTCCCTGCAAAACAGATATACATATGCCAAGTTCTAGACTAAGCATACATACAACATACACGGGCCAAGTGTGCTATATATAGCAATATGAACAAATGGGAACGCCGTGGATAAAGTCACACCTCCACAGATAGTGTCAATACCATTGGTGCATCAATGTCAAGATCATGGAACCCCCATGACTAGTTAAACAAATATGGGCAACATAAATAGGCAAATGATGTATATAATAATCATGAGGGACAATTACTAATTGTCTAACTAAGATGATGACTATAGTAAATGATTATAGCATCAAGGAATAATCAAACTAATAATAAAGCAAATATGGATCAATGGCATCAAATAACAGACATCAAGAAAACATCATGAGAAACCCTTACTGAAAAAGGGCAGAATATATGTACCTTAGGAATGAAAGCAATTGGAAAATGAACACAAGGAAAGGTGGATCACTCTTCCTTCACTGAATCTACAAGAATTATAATCATATATTACTTATACGTTCATTAAAGTCATTACGGATTTATTACTCAAAGTTACTTATTAATAGGTTTAGGGTTTCACATGTGAATCTGGTTTCGTTTTCTTATGATTTTTAAAGCATAACAAATAAGGTACTGAGGTTCTCCAATTTTACTTGTGATTTTCAAATGAGTTAAGCACCTCCCCAAATTTTTCCACATTTTATTTCCAAGTTCAAGTACCTTTTCAAAAATCGTTTTCCTAAACCTGTCCAGAAACTGCACTGCAGGTATACTCCGAAAGCTTGTATTTATTTTACCCATTTTAACCTTTCATAAAAATCCACAAAAATTCCAGGAAGTCATATACATCTAAAACATTCTCCCTGTCAAATTAGAGCTCTTAATTCCTTATGGTTTGAAAACTAAAAATAAAAAATACCAACTGATTTTCAAACATCCAAAATATAGTTTTGACACTTAATCTTCTAAAAATCAAAAGACCACCTTCCCGACCTCCAATGGCTATAAAACCTAATATACAGAGATTACACATCCGAAAATAAGTTTTAGAATCAATAGTAACATAAAAACACGTTGGTATTATCAATCTAGACCCCTTTGAACCCGACCCAAATTCTAGAGAGCTTATACACATAAAATCATACCCCTAAACCCCTTTCAAGCCCTAATCGTCCTTAATTAATTGTCTAGGGTTTCCAGGTTTTATATCATAATTAATGTCCCATTAATGCCCATATTAGGGCTTCAAAAACAAAGGTCTAGGGCTGGACAAACTGATTAGGTCGACAGAAATAACAAGGTTCGACTCACAAGTTTTACACAAGTTTTATCATCATATGTGGCGTAATCTTCCTTTATTCAAGTGTATAAATATATTAACAAGACAATTAGGCAGCATAACACATGATTAAAATGATTTGGTTTACATGATTTAAAGTTTCACAACATTCATGGTGACAAAACAATGGACATGGATGATTCATGGTTACCTCTTGAGGGCAGATTAACGAGACACAAATAAAGGACCAGGACTAACTAATGCAAGGCTGAAACACAACTTCAATGATCACAAGGGCTGCGACAACTACCAAGCTGCTAAACCTTCAACTTCCTTGATTTTGTGGAGAGAAAATAATGGATTTAGGGTTGGTTATGCTTCGAAATTTATAGGAAAAAGAGGAGGTCGAATATTGTGTGATAAGGAGGGAATGGAGCATACAAGTTATAAGGAAAACTGTGTGTATTAGTTCAGGTTAGGGGAGAAACATATCTTTTATTATTGTTAACTGATATTCATGATTATTATTTGATCTTATCAAAGGGATTTCAGTTTAAAAAAAAATATGTGAAGAGTTATGGAGAAAAGAGTGTGGGTCGATTTTGTAGATTAGGATATAACAAATCTTATTTAGTTAAGTTACTTATAGGTTTAATACATAACATATAGTTTTAATTACTTATTAATCATAATACAAACTTAGGTAAAAATCAAATTAGTTATAAAAATGTGAAACCATATTTTAGAGTTTTACGACTCTTTCCCTCTAAAAAGAAATTTCGCCTGCGAAATTGAAATGAAATGATTAAACGAAAACATACCAAGTCATGGAAAGAAATGCGGATAGCTAGCTCGCATAGATTCTTCAGTCTCCCAACTAGTTTCGCGCTCGGGATGATTCTTCCAAAGAATTTTGACAAACGGAATGACTTTGTTTCTCATGACTCTTTCCTGACGGTCTAAAATAGCCTCAAGTTCTTCAACAAATGATAAGTCATCACGGATTTGATCCAACGGATATGAAACCACATGAAGTGGATGATAATTGTAGCCTCTTAGAAGAGACACATGGAAAACATCATGCACATGAGATAGCTGAGGAGGTAACGCCAAACGATACGAAACTTCACCAACATGCTCTAAGATTTCAAATGGCCCGATGAAACGCGGACTCAACTTCCCCTTAATACCAAAGCGTTTAACACCTCTGCACGGTGACATCTTAAGGAAAACACGATCCCCAACATTAAATGCTAGGTCCCTCCTATGACGATCTGCACTCGCTTCTTTGAGTTTCTCCTTAGCAATGGCAACCTTCTCGTTAGTCACCTCAATCAATTCAGGACCCTTAATAAGTCTTTCCCCAACTTCTTTCCAACAGATAGGTCCTCTACACTTCCGTCCATACAATAGTTCAAACGGGGCACCTTTGATACTAGCATGCCAACTGTTGTTATAAGTAAACTCCACTAGACATAAGTATTCATCCCAATTACCCGTCCATTCAAGAGCACAAGACCTCAACATATCTTCAAAAGTCTGAATTGTTCGCTTAGTCTGACCATCTGTCTGAGGGTGAAAAGCCGTTCTAAACTTGAGTCTAGTTCCCCACGTCTTTTGCAAACCCTTCCAGAAACGAGAAGTAAAACGCGGATCTCTATCAGATACAATAGCTGCAGGTGTACCATGTAGTTGAACAATCTCCTGTCGAAAAATCTCCGCCAACCTACTAACTGGATTCTCTTTACGAATAGGAAAAAAGTGAGCTGACTTGGTTAAACGATCAACCACAACCCAAATAGCATCATGCTTCTTCTGTGTGCGAGGTAATCCTGTCACAAAGTCCATGGAAATTTGATCCCACTTCCAAGTAGGAGTATCCAAAGGCTGTAAGAAACCACTAGGACGTTGATGCTCAATCTTCACGTGCTGACATGTCAAACACTTGGCCACAAATGTAGCCACATCATGCTTCATCCCATTCCACCTGCTTCATCCCATTCTAGAGGTGGTATTCGGGCCGGGCCCGGGCCGGTCCGGTCGTTCTTTTTTGGCGGGCCGGGCCGGTCTTTTTTACAAAACATAAGGCCCGGCCCGGCCCACAACCCATTGTGTTCATGGGCCGGGCCGGGCTGTTCACGAGCCGGGCCGGGCCGGGTTGAACATTTTTTTTCTTCATTGTAAGACAGAAATTTTATTACAAAGACCAATAAAATGAACTTGAACTTTATTATAAAGAAAGAACAACTCTCTCCCACCCCTCTCTCTCTCATTTTACTCCTCTTCAAGTTAATTGCGAAGTGCTCCTATAGTGCATCGGACTATTATCGGGTGTGAAATGTTAGTGGACATAGAATGCTGAAATGTAATATCACTACTGCATGCCTCTTGGACATAATAAGATGTGATTTACTAAATGAAAACTGAATTTTGTACCTTTTTCAGGCTATAAATTGATAGGAAAGAAATAAAAAATCCTATTAGGCATTCCCAGTTCACGGTCTTTAGATGGGCTAAACGGATCGGGCCTTCCCGATTCACGGGCTAACACGGGCCTGGGCCGGTCCGTGCCGGGCCAGCGGTTTTAGGCGGGCTCGGGCCGGTCGGGCCGGGCCTCTAAAACAAAGGCCCCTAAGGCCCACATAACCTAAATGTACACGGGCCGGTCCGGGCGAAATAGTAAACGGGCCAGTCCGGGCCGGTTTTTAAGCGTGTCGGGCCGTGCCGGGCTGTTCTGCGACCGGCCCACATACCACCTGGGACCCATTCCACCAGAAGTTCTATTTCAAATCTTCATACATCTTGGTTGAACCAGGATGAATAGTGAACGGAGAACTGTGTCCTTCAGACAACACAACTTCTCGAATAGAATAATCATTAGGAACACACAAACGATCACCATACCATACAATTCCATCATTATCAACACGAAATTCCGTCTGTTTACCTTCCTCCAAGTTCTGAATTATAGACCACAATTCACCATCGTCTTTCTGAACTTCCTTAACCCGAAGTATTGTTAGGATTGTATACTGCAAAGCATACTTTATGCTTGTATTACCTAATTGCCCTGTTACTACCTATGAGAATATTAATTACATTTAATCACATATTTTGCATATTTATTCAAGTTATGATTATGCAAATGAAATGTCTAATGATTTTATATTATAGATAATGTGGTGTGTTGGTATCACACGGAAGGTCACATTATCGGTGCCTTATAAAATAATATAATAGTTCACAACCTATATAATTATTAGAAAAATTATATAAAAGGTTGTAGTGTATGTTTGAGATTAGTTGGTCTTGACTATTATCATGCATTAGCGTATTTGCATACGTTGAGCTGGATTGAGGTGAGATAGTGTCTTCTGTACTGACTGCAAGAAGAACGTAAATCTCGGATAATTATTATTTCTTAATTCTAAGTATATAATATTTAATTGCGTATTTATAATACTTATTGCTTTGATTTACCATGGGTGAGAGTCAAAATGATCGACTCAATAAGCCTCGTATCTTGGACAATAATATTATTTATACGACAATTATTATTATTACTAGAAATCGTGTCCCGACTCGTATGGGTTGATGATATCCCCTTGAGGAGCTCGATCATTATATTAAACCCTGCAGGTGGATTTAATTCTGATATAATAATAAGGTTCAAGTGGTACTACTCTTGGATAAGATATTAATTAAATAAAGTTGTCAGTAGCATATAATTAATTAATGGACATTCGATATCTTAAACATGAGAAATAATATATTTAATAAGGAGCCCAATTTTGTAATTTGGGATTTTGGTAGGAAGTGCAATATCAACCTTTTAGTGGACTAAGTTGATATTAATAGATTCATTATATTAGGAAGAGTCATAATAAGGTAAGATAAATTTATTGGGAGTCCTTCCATAATCCACCTTAAGATCCCTAGTAGTAGTCCAAGATCCTATATATAGGACTTATGGGTGTTGGCCAATTTTGCATTATTCATACACAAGAAATTTTGATTTTTTCTTCTAAGTGTTTAATTGTGGATCTTGACTTGTGTCTTTGATTCCACAATTGAGAGAACACTTTAATTCTTGCTACACATCCGAATTACTTGAAGAAAAGAAAATCGAGAATTGTGAGGGATAAAATTTCGGCCGATCCCATAGTTGTCCAAGAAAGATCCCGTAGCTCGTTGCCCACACAACGTCCAGGTTAAGGCAGATCATACTCTAGAAGGTCTAAAGGTAGAAATACAAGGTGATCAAGACGAAAGCAACCAATTCGTTTCAAAGGTAATATCCTATGATCTTTTAGATCTAAATTAGGATATTTATATAACCGACATATTTATTTAATAAATAATAAATAATATTTAAATTGCTTATTAGTCTTAGTAATTAATTAATTAGCATGCCGAAATAGATCTTATGCTCGTGGATGCGTAAAACGCAATTATCAAATTTCCCAAACTTCACTTCCGCTGCGTTTTCACTTCCCACAATTGGTATTGGAGCCGGATTTTTAGGCTTTTTGCTATTTTAATTAATTTTGATGATTAATTGATAGCAATTTAAATATTCATATATTTTGATGTTGGAATATTTTGCTAGATGTGTTCTTGCAGGTGATATGATCCAATTATCATGGTTTATATGAATGTTTTATTTATTTGTTTTTATTATTTATGCAATTGTTGGTTTGGCCCGGTTTTGAGGCATGTAATGGTTTTTCCCGTGAGAAAATCCGCGGGTAGTTCTAGGTGTTTTATTTTTCGTGTAATCTTGCACTAATTTCGATGTATTTTATTTTGTATAAAATTGTAATCGAATTCGGAAAAGACGGGATCACGAAGAAATAGAGCAGAATCGGGATCGAGGCTGGCAGGCGGCGCGGCCGATAGCGACAAGCGCGCCGAGCAACGCCGAGCAAGCGCCGAGAGGCGGGCAACTTTGTTCGGGCAGTTATTTGGTTCGGGCCGGGTCGTCCAGTTTTTAGTCCGGTCCTTCGCCGCCGTTCGTTGCGTCCGCTGGATAGTCGGGATTTAAAATTAAATTTTTTTATGTAATTAATTTTGCATAAAAGTGAAATTTTAATTTTGGAAATCCACGGCCCGGCCGAGGAGGAGCGACGAGATGCTTGATTCAGTGGGAGAGATCGAGTCGAAGATTTTCTCGGGTTCAACTCAAGGAAGAAGACCATGATAATTGGATAATTTAGTTATCCATACTTTATTTTTGGTTTTTATTGTTTTGATGTATGGCATGTATGAATGTATGCGTGATAAGTTTTCTGCATGTTAGAACGAGAAAATTAAAAACCTTGAGGCTAAAATAACTAAGTGATTAAATTGATTTATTTTTTTAAAAATAAAATCAAATTGGCCTCCATAATTAATTTAAATTGTGAAGTAATTAGCATGCGCGTTGACATTAGGGTCTTCCTCCATATCGGATGTGCTAATTATAGGTTCACTAGTTTTAAATTTCAAAATGATAACATAAGGTAAATATTACTTTTTATGATAGGACCTCTCCATCTGTAGGACTATTATTTAAAAGATAATATTTTAAGAATGTTAAATTATGGTGTTCACTTATGTGTATTAATTAATAAGCTCCCCATCGGAATCTATGTTAATTAATACATGGCCAAGAGGAACCAACTATTAATTTTACTTGTCATAACGTAAGTTGACTAGATAGTAAAATTAAAGACGTAAAATTCTACTTGAAAAATGTGTGTGTAAATATCCACACGATCGTGGCTTGCATATGCGGATTTTTCGAAGTGTTGGTTGCTAGCATATATATTGTGTTTTGAGGTTTTTCGATATATTTTGCTATATATTATGTGATGGATGTTTTAATTTTTATCTCAGATGTCTTTCAATCCACTAGCTGTTATTCTCAAAGAAAATAAACTTGATGGCACTAACTTTGCTGATTGGAAAAGAAATCTTGACATTGTCCTGACTGCTGAGGGGCATAAATTTGTCTTAATTGAGGAGAGCCCTCTAGAACCAGAACCGGATGCCACTTCTGAAGAGTTGGCTGAATTCTGAAAATGGAGAAAGTCTGATGACATGGCTCGCTGTTATATTTTGGCTTCACTGAAAAATGTATTGCAGCATCAGCATCAGACGATGGGCTCGGCCGCGGAAATGATGAAAAGTCTCACTGAGATGTTTGGTCATCAGCACCGGGCAGCTAGACAAAATGCAATGAGGGTGTTGATGACAACCCAAATATCTGAAGGGACCCCAGTAGGGGATCATGTTCTGAAAATGATTTCTCATTTGAACTAACTGAGCATACTGGGGGCTACTATCGATGCGGAAACGCAGGTCGATATTATCTTGGGCAGTTTACTAAGAAGCTTTGAGCAGTTCCGCCTTAACTACAATATGAACCGTAGGACATATAGTGTGGCGGAACTTCTGACAGGGCTTCAATCTGCTGAAGGTCTCTTCAAACAAGGTTATCATCAGATTCTTGCGGCAACCGGTGCTACTTCTTCCAAACCTAAATGGGGAAAGAAGAAAAAGCAGGTTGGCCAGAAGCAAGTGGCAACCCTCAAGGTGAAATGCAAGGCTCCTCACCCCACGGCGAACAAAAAGCCAAAGGGAAAGTGCTACAAGTGCGGTCAGAAAGGACATTTTAAAGCGGACTGCCCTGCTCTTAAGAAAGGTATGTATCGTGCACTAGTGGTGAAAACATGTTTGGCAGCTTATTCTTACACTTCGTGGATAGTTGATTCAGGCTCCACTTGTAATACCCGTACTTTTTGTAAGTCTTCTACTCTTGTACTTTGTAATCTTTACACTCGTGTAAGTGTTTAGTAAGCTTATATTAATCTTGGAACTCTTGTCAATTGGATTTACCCCCTTTTCTTGTTCGGATCGTCGTTGTTTTCGGATCCTTGATGCGATTATACTACCTTCGTGTAAAGGGTAGCGCACGCTACGCACACCTTGTAGCGCACGCTAATTTAGTGAGGGTAGCGCACGCTATCCGTTATAATTAGCGCACGCTACTAATGTATTTGAGGCAGACAGTCTAGTAGCTACTGGACTGAAAAAGGGAACTCCTAGCGTACGCTAGGTGTGACTGGTAGCGTACGCTAGATTTTAGTAGTAGCGCACACTACGTTACTAGAGTAACGTGCGCTAAAGAGAGCAGAGCTGGGGACAGTAGGTTCTGGACTGGGCACTGACTACCAGGTATCGCACGCTATTAGAAGTAATTAGTGAACGCTAATTGAAGTCACTAGCGCACGCTATTAGCAGGTGTTAGCGTACGCTAACGAAGCTGGCAGAGGCTACTGGATTGCCTGGTGAGTCCGATAGCGCGCTCTATTTTTTGGCTCAGCTACGCCTAGCTTGTCGGACTCTATTCAACCTAGCACCGGTAGTCATCAGGAGCCGTCAGCCAGTCTGGGAACTTCTACAGGGAGCCAACCGGATGTCGGTGTTGCCACCATACTGCAGCAAGTGGCGAACCAAATGGCTCTTTTAACCCAGGCGGTACAGCCTAACCAACCACCTCCTGTTACTGATACTGGGGCTGAGAAAAGGTTACAAGATGTTATTCGTATGCGCCCTCCCCAATTTATTGGTGCAAATGATCCGATCGGCTGGGAAGATTGGATAAATGAGATGAATAAAGTTTTCATGGCCGTGAATTGTCCAGAGGCACGTAAGGTGCCAGTTGCCCAGTACTTCCTATCAAGGGATGCGGCTAGTTGGTGGCAAGCTGTTGCACCTCAGGATCGGGTGGTTTCATGGGACGAGTTTAAGTAATTGATGGAGGCCGAGTTCTGCCCGTGGCCGGTTCAGGAGGCCAGGATTCGAGCCTTTTACGAATCTAAACCCCAGGATGTCCCTGTATCTCAGGCAATCATTAAATACAACCGTCAACTCAACCATGTGAAAAATCAAGTGAAGGAAGAGAGAGATAGAATCCGTCACTTTGACATGCGAATGAAGCCAAAAGTTCGGCACTATATGTCGGGCTTCGCTTGCACCACATTTAAGGAGTATCAAGATAGGGCACTAGCCTATGATATGTCCTTCACTACTACCGAAACGACAAGTGAGAGTAAGAAGCAGAAGACCACTGGAAAGTTTTCTAGCGGTAGAGGTGGCAACCAACGGGGATCACAGTCGGCAAGTTATCCAACCAAGGGGTCTTCCCGTGCATCGGGAGGTAAATGGAATTTCAGAGCTGGTGCTAGTGTGTCCAACCGGGTTGTGACATGTTTTAATTGTGGCCAACAAGGCCATCTTAATCGTGATTGTGGTCTACCCCCATTGAAGTGTTTTAATTGCGGCCAGGAAGGCCATAGAGCCATGTACTGTACGGAAGAAGAAAATCTACTTGGAACTCAGGCATCAGCCCCTACGCTTGGAGAACCGAGTGTTAATCAGAAGTCATCTACGGGTCAGCCATCCCAGAGTTACGGTCGAGGCAGAGGCCGTGGTCAGTCTGTTAGAGGGGGAGCCCCTAGTGCTGGTTCGACGCAACCTCGTGTCTATGAGATGAGGAAAGCTGGAGATCCAGAGGCTACCGTGGCGACAGGTATCATTTCTCTTTTGTCTCATCCAGTTAGAGTGCTTTTTGATTCCGGTGCTTCTCATTCGTTCATCTCTTTGGATTGTGTGTGTCGATTGAATATTGAGGGCTTGTCTCCTTGTGAGTCCTTTGTGGTTAAGTTGCCCAGTGGTGATAGAATCGTGGGGGACAAGGAAGTTAGAGATTGTCCGGTGTTAATCGCTGAGAGAGTGTGGTTTTCGAATTTGATAGTCGTAGACATTGTTGATGAAGATCTAATCCTCGGTGACGATTGGCTCGATAGATATGGTGCGGTAATGAATTATCGCACGAAGATCATATCAATGTTCTCCAAAGACGGTACCGAACACCATTTTGCGGGGTACAAGAGGGGATGTCAGAAATTTTTGATTAGTGCCTTGAAGGTGACAAAACTTATTAGAAAGGGCTGTGTTGGGTATTGGTGTTATGCCATGAAAGTCAAAGATGGGAAAGTTGAACTTCCCTCGATTCCTGTTGTAAGTGATTTTCCGGATGTTTTCCCAGACGAATTATCGGGACTACCACCGGGGCGGAAAGTTGAATTTACAATTGATTTGGAGTCAGGAGCAACCCCGATTTCTAAGGCACCATATCGTATGGCACCTTCAGAAATGCAAGAGTTGAAGAAACAACTGGGAGAATTGTTGGATAAAGGGTATATTAGACCCAGTGCCTCACCATGGGGTGCACCGGTCTTGTTCGTAAGGAAGAAAGATGGTTCACTACGTTTGTGTATTGATTATCGGGAACTGAACAAAGTGACCATTAAGAATAAATACCCTTTTCCGCGTATCGATGATTTGTTTGATCAATTGCAGGGAGCCGCGGTGTTCTAGAAAATTGATTTGAGGTCCGGTTACTATCAACTTCGCATTAAGGAATCCAACGTTCCTAAAACTGCTTTCCGTACGAGGTATGTGTTGCGACATTTCTTACACGCAAGTGCACGTTATCGTTTACAAGTAATAAAGTGATGAGTGAGTATCGTTCCCACGAGGACTAAATCACTAACTACCGATTTTTATGTATTCCAGTTTTATTCGAACAATCGAATTTGGGTTTTGCAATTAATTCCTAAAAGAATTATTAAAAGACTGAATATTAGAAAACGATAGCTAAAAGAAAAGGAAATCAAATGATGAATAAGTCTAGGATTCTGAATCCACCTCGGTTTATCCGAATTTACTCTCGATTATCCGTAGTAAATAATTTTCCCAATTTATTGAAGGCGGAGATTGCTAATATATTCTACCGCCTCTCCCGAGGTCACTAGATTTTTCTAAAGGCGAATAACGCACTCTATCCCTAGGTGAATTAATTCGTCAATAGGCAAAAAGCATAAAATCTCCAAAAGGCCACGTAGTTCCTATGAGTATATTCCTATCTCACAGAATAAAATGGTCTTCACCAATAGTTCCTCACCAATTCTCCTCTCCCGATTTGAATTGAATGATTAAATCAATACAACTATTGGCCAGATAATTGCAAGCATTAAACACGAGTGGGAAAACTCAACAAAAAGGTAATTAATTAGATAATCTCAAGCAAATCCATCAAAACGTAGGTTTCATCAAAATCCTAGATTAGGGTTTTAGCCTGATTTACTAATAAAGGAAAATACAGAATTAATGAATGAAAGCATTAAAATCAAACGCAAATGAAGCTCGGATTCCTCCGTTCTTCGGCTTCCGCCCTCTGCTCTTTAAGTCTTCTGCTTCCCTCCTCTTCTGCCGTCTCCAAACTTCTTTAATTCCCCCGATCAATGGATTCCAAGATAATTAATTAGGGTCTTAAACCCTTATTTATAGCTTTGCACATCCTCCAAATCGCGTCCGTGTGGGTAGGTCGAGAACTGGCTTCGAAACGGACCAAATCCGCGCGGAGGACACAGAAACCGCCTAGTGTGCCGCGGCGCACTAAATCTGTGCCGCGGCACATGGCTTTCAGCTGAATGCCTGGGCACCATTTAATTGATCTGTGCCGCGGCTCACCTGGACTGTGCCGCGGCACAGAGTACAGTTTACTCTGTGCTCTCTTGTTGTCTTCCTGTGCCGCGGCCCTGCTTCCATGTGCCGCGGCTCATAGCCGAAATTTGCCGTTTTCGCCCGTTTCGCCTCGTTTTAGCTTCCGGACTTCAATTTCCTGACAAACATACAAAATTAAGGCATTAAAAGTTCATTTAAACAATTTCAAACTCCAAAATAATATAAAATAATGATAAATAAGCGTATAAAAATACGCCTAACAAATACCCCCAAACTTAAGCCTTTGCTTGTCCTCAAGCAAAAAGAATTAATTTCAACAAAAGAATGCCGTGAATCATCGTGCAACTCATAGTGCTCTACCTAATCAATACTATCCTGAAATTCTCTCTGAATAATACGAGTATAGTAATAGCGAGCTACACTCAGAACACTGATTCCACAAAGTAATCAGATTCAGTCCTAATTACTCGTTCATGAAGAAAATCCCGCTCAAAGATTAACAAATGTGAATCAAATCGACCGTCAATATGAAAGGCTAAAATAAACAAGCTAGTTCGTCCCGTTCCACAGTCTAATGGCTAAATTTTCACGAGTTTCATAAAAATAATTCTCGGACAGTATTCCCTTATATATATATATGCTCAAGAAATTGATTCGAGTTGACCACTAGGTTCGGATCTCGGGATGTTTCATCGGGATAATCCTAGGGTGGCCCTTCCATTCTCATGCATTGGGAAACTGTTTGACGTAAAAGACACTCATGGGGCACATGGATGCTTCTAGTTACTAAGTTCCCTTCTACAGCGGAGAAACAACTCGAATATATAATTCCCGCATGTCCGAATCAAGGTCTCCATTTTACGCGAGAGTAAACAACGGGTCTCGTGAATACCCCCGGTTACTAGGCTCCCTATCATTGGCACATGTGAAATCTCTAAATCACTAGTCTAATCAGGGTCGTCGTTTTACGCGAGAGTAAACAACGGGTCACGTGAATACCCCCGGTTACTAGACTTCCCTTCATAGAACAAAATTATCTCGACTTTTGGGAAAAAAACTGACCGACTCTAAACTCAATCTCAGTGCCAACCCGACTCATGAAACTGGACGACTAGCTAACCGAAAAATGTAACCAGACGTATCGATGGTGATTTTAAAACACGTGTGTATCCTCTCTTATCTGCCAAGACCTCTACAATCACGAGAAAAATTTCGGACCTAAATGAATACTAAGCAGAAACAGCAATCACTGACTGCAACTCGACTACAACTCGACTGTTTCTTTAGAGAGAAAAACAGTGTCGTAATATCAGTATCACACAAATAGAAGCACGAAAAATTCACGAATAAAGAAGAATTAAGACAAGCAAGGCTATCGAAAAAATATAACGCAAAGTAATGAAAAGTGCAACAAAATCAGTACAGCAATGAATGTAGCAACTGAAAGTAAACCCCCCCAAACTTAGGACGTACATTGACCTCAATGGACAAAATATGATATGCAATAAAAGTAAAAGGTCAAGTACTCCCCTACAGTCCTCTCACGAGCTGGTGCCCGCATCATCCGGTGAGAAGGGTGGTGTGGCTGGCCGGGCGGGTGCAATAAATGGCCCGTCGGGATGCATGATATGGGCCGTCCATGCGGCAAGGTGCTCCTGATGGTAGGCGTCCCTCGCTACCAGACGCCTCGCCTCTCGTCGGTTGGCCCGGCGGGCCTGCCCTCGCATCTCAGCTCTGATGGCAGCAACAACGCTCTCTCGCTCTGTCCGCTGCTCCTCTCGCATGGCAGCCATCATACTCTCCCTCTCTCTCCTCATCTCATCTCTCTCTCTCCTCAAATCCTCTCTCATATTCTCTCTCTCTCTCCTCCTCTCCTCTCTCAGCTCCTCTCTCTCTCTCCGCAGATCCTCCCTCAGCCCGTCAAACATCTCCTGCAATCTCTCTCTGTCGGGCGGAGGGCCGGCATCTCCATGTGTCAGCAAAAGAGGCTCGGGGGACCCCTCGTGGGCCTCATCCAGAAGAAATCCTCTCCCCCGAGCGTGCGCCGGCGCTCCTCCCCACTGGTCAAAATGTGAGATGATGCGGTGGTCGATCGGGGCCTGGGGAGCAAGCATCGGCTCGTCGTCCGACCACGTCAGCCCCGACTGCCGGCACAGAGTGCAAATAAGCGAGGGGTGTTTCAACCCCGTCTTGGCCCCCCCTGGATACACTGGAAGATAGATCGGACCAGGATGGGGGCCACATCGAAACGCAGCCCGGAAGTGATAACATATAGTGTCCGGGCGCGCGAGAGAAAAACAGTGCGGATCTGAGAGGTGGGGTCAATGCGTGCGCAGATAAAATATAGCCAGGCACGCCCGAGCCGGCTGAGGCGCGAGCTCTTGAAGTGGAAAGTGGACGAACCCTGTGCGCGCTGCTCCCAGTCGGAGTCGGGTTGTGCAATAGTCTCGAGCAGGGCCTCCTTCGTGAGGCTAGTCATCACTCCGTCATAAGCCGACTCATCTACCACCGGAAGCCCAAACAACCTCCGAATAGCAGCAGTGGAAAAATCAACTGTAACACCTCGGACATCGACCTGAGTCCGAGAGTCTAACGATGGCAACGTATGGCATGCCCGAATGTGCTTCAGTAATGCACTGGCGTAGAACTCCTGCACAATCGATATCACTGCTGGCTCGGGCGGTGCAGTGAATCGGGCCCACCCCATCTCATCTATCATAGCAAGCAGTTCCCCGTCCTGAGGGGCTGGAGTAAATCCCCTCTCCGGAATAAGAGGTCGCGGCCGAATCTTCTCATTGAAGATTTTGTGGATTTCAGGGTCAGAAAACTGGTGCCCCTCAGACTCGGCGCGACTACGAGAGGTTTCCCCTCGAGTGGGGGATGACTGAGTCCTGGATCTCTTGCTCAGCTTCTTCGTCCTAGCCATAGTCAGTCCTGAAAAATACAACACCAGGGTTTATTTACGCAAACAATAACGAAACTAATCATTACTTGTCCAAAGATATCCAGCCGTAAATCAAGAATTTAACAAGATAGCACATCCGTGAGAAAAAAATGAAATTGGACTTTAACGTTTAAACTGGACGTAAGGGTTGGGCTTGCTGTAATTTCAGAATGAATACGTTGCACAAAGATTCAAAAGATTGCTTTAACAAAGAAAATTTTTCACTTAGACATTTTATCAAACACCTTAAGGGCACGAGTTTACTTGAAGAATAAACATGGCTATAGCTCGATTCAACCCCCAAGAACAGAAGCAAAAATCATTTACCATCCAAACTACAAACTCAATTCATCAATAATCCAAAATACCCATGAAAATTCGATTAAAAACCATCATGTTATCCCCTAAACCATCCTAGAACTTTTGAAGGAAAATAAACATATTCAATCCTTAAATGCATAAAACAACTTCAGATTTAAATTCATAAAATAAGTAGAGATTAGAGATTGGAACATACCTTGATTGGTTTTGTGAAAAGTGCAAGAAAAAATGGCAAGAAGAAAACTACAAGAAGGCTCGGCCGATCGCGCGCAGGGGGAAAGAAAGAAGAAAGAAAACGTACCTGGTGTGGCCGGCCGAATGCGTGTTATAAGCTACCTGGGCCTTTCAAATTCCGCATGGTGTGCCGCGGCACAGAGTACAATCCCTTTTTACCTGGTCGTTCGTTTTGTCGTGTGCCGCGGCACAGCTTTCGTGTGCCGCGGCTCAGTGTTCAAGTGTGTCGCGGCTCATTTATGCCGTGCCGCGGCACAGGGTACAGTGGGTTTAGATTTCCCTTTCGATTTGTGTGTGCCGCGGCTCACAATACTTGTGCCGCGGCTCAAGCATAATTTTCTCCCCTGGGACTTTCCTGCACAAAATTTTGAGAAAAACACGTTAAAACCGAGAGGCAGAAGCAATTTAAAGCACAAATTGATGAAAAATAAAAATCCAGAATGCAAGAAAAATATAGAAACGCAAACATCTACAACTACGAACTCGGGTTGCCTCCCGAGAAGTGCTAAGTTTATAGTCTTCAGCCGGACCTATTTTAAAAAAAAAAAATTAGTTCGCTTTTTGCAAACTCCATTTGGTCTCCGCCCCGTTCATCGAACCGTCAATATGATTTTTAAAATTTTTACCATCGGTCATTTACGATTTGATTTTCGGTTCGGACACCCAATTTTTTTTGCGAAAAGGTTTTGACGAGAACAACTTCCCGAAACACCCGTTTTTCTCATGACTAGATGTCCGCTGGGCTTCCGGCTTACTCTCCTCCTTCATGACCGCACTCAAGACTGCAGCAGATTTGTCCGAGTGCTCGAGAAATGCTACTCGTTCTACATCTTTCTTAAAAATTGGACCATCTGACATAGAATCTGAATTTTTCGACCGGCGATGTTTTCGGTGTTTTTCTTTTTCAACGGCATCTACACTTCCAATCTGTGACCTTTTATCAACACTTCCGGGACATGGAAAAGATTTGAACACTTGGAACGTGACATGCTCCTCTTGAACCCGCAGAGTTAATTCTCCTTTTTCCACATCAATAAGGGTTCTGCCGATCGCCAAAAATGGTCGTCCCAAGATAATCGGGATATCTTCATCTTCCTCCATGTCTAGAACAGTAAAATCCGCTGGAAAGATAAATTTATCCACATTCACTAATACATCCTCAATCACTCCCCTTGGATATTTAATAGATCGATCCGCTAACTGCAAGGAGACCGTCGTCGGCTTTGCTTCTCCAATTTCCAGCTTCTAAAAAATCGACAGAGGCATGAGGTTAATACTAGCATCGAGATCGCACAATGCCTTATTAAAAGAAAGATTTCCCATGGTGCACGGTATGTTGAAACTTCCCGGATCTTTCAACTTTGGTGGGAGCTTCTTTTGAAGAATCGCGCTGCATTCCTCCGTCAAGGTGACAGTTTCAAACTCCTCGAGTTTTCTTTTCTTCGACAATATCTCTTTCATGAATTTAATGTAGCTCGGCATTTGTTCCAACGCATCGGCAAATGGAATGTTAATATGAAGCTTTTTGAACACGTCCAGGAACTTAGAGAATTGTTTGTCCGCCTTTTTCTGCTGTAATCTCTGCGGAAACGGGACAGGGGGCACATATGCCTTCGGGTTATCCGGAAATGTTATCGAAGGTCTCCAATCTTGTGACTCTTCTGTCGCTAAATTATTCTTTTCCTCAATTTCATTCCTCTTTTCACACCTCTAGGGCTGGTCCAACACCTCTTTCCCGCTTCTCAAGCTGATTGCGTTTAGACTCTCTCTAGGATTTGTCTCTGTTGTACTTGGCAATGCTCCCTCCGGGCGGGCTGTCAACACATTAGCAATTTGGCCCAGCTGGACCTCCAAGTTTCGAATGGAAGCGGAATGATTCTGCAATGTCGCTTCAGTACGGGTCATGAATTGACTCGTATTCGCTGCCAATTTCGCAAGTGCTTCCTCGAGAGAAACTTTTGTAGCGGGAGGGGGCTTCTGTTGGTTCTGAGCGAACGGGGGCTGGTTTGAGTTCTGTCCGTTTCTCCATGAAAAGTTGGGATGATTACGCCACCCCGGATTATACGTGTTGGAGCACGGATTATTTTGTCGATTTCCATTTCCCACGAATTGAGCTTGCTCCATCGGATGTTGCTCGAACGGGTTTCTGACTTGACACTCCGCGCTCGGGTGGGATCCGTTACACCAATTTCATGTCTCAATGGTAACGGGGGAAGGTGAATGCGAAAATGCTTGAAGCTGTTGGGTTAAGGCGGCGACTTGAGCTGACAATGTGGAAATCGGATCATTACTAGAAACTTCCATAACTCGCTTCGGTGTCAATCTTTCAGATGGCCATTGATATGCATTTGCGGCCATAGCTTCCAACAACGAGTGTGCCTCGGCCATAGTCTTTCCCATCAAAGCCCCACCGGAGGCTGCATCTACGAGAGTGCGTGTAGAAGCACTTAAACCATTGTAGAACGTCTGAATTTGAAGCCAGTCTGGAAGGCCGTGGTGTGGGCATCTCCGTAACAAATCTTTATATCGCTCCCATGCCTCGTGGAGCGATTCCATATCATACTGTCCAAAAGTGGTGATCTCGTTTCTCAATCTCGCCGTCTTAGAAGGTGGGAAGAATTTGGCAAGGAAGGCTTGCGCTAACTCTGCCCATGTTGTGATCGACCCCGGCGGTAAGGAATTTAGCCAAAATTTCGCTTTATCCCTCAAAGAGAAAGGGAAAAGCCGTAATCGGATCGCATCGTCAGTGACACCATTAGTCTTGAACGTGTCACAAATCTCAAGAAAAGAAGCAATATGAGCGTTTGGGTCGTCATTCGGCAATCCACAGAATTGGCTCGCCTGCACCATCTGAATGATCGCAGGCTTGATCTCGAAGTTGTTCGCCTGAATGGTGGGACGCCGAATTCCCGAAAAATTAGCATTAATTTGCGGCATGGCATAGTCTCGAAGATTTAGTGCCGGTTGAACTTGCTGCACATGGTTATCTCCTCCTGGAATTTCGATATTTTCGGCCATGTTGACCGTTGTCGGTGGCTCTCATTTCTCCTTCTTCTTTCTCCTAAGAGTGCGCTCGAGTTCGGTATCCAAAGGTAGTAGGCCTTCGTTACCGAGTTTTCTCATGCACTACGCGAAAGATCCTGAAAGGGAAAACAAATGAATAAAATAAAATACACAAAAATAATAAAATAAAAACGTTCAAACTAAGACTAGAAATACTGAAATCGATATTAGTAAAATTTCAATCCCCGGCAACGGCGCCAAAAACTTGTTGCGACATTTCTTACACGCAAGTGCACGTTATCGTTTACAAGTAATAAAGTGATGAGTGAGTATCGTTCCCACGAGGTCTAAATCACTAACTACCGATTTTTATGTATTCCAGTTTTATTCGAACAATCGAATTTGGGTTTTGCAATTAATTCCTAAAAGAATTATTAAAATACTGAATATTAGAAAACGATAGCTAAAAGAAAAGGAAATCAAATGATGAATAAGTCTAGGATTCTGAATCCACCTCGGTTTATCCGAATTTACTCTCGATTATCCGTAGTAAATAATTTTCCCAATTTATTGAAGGCGGAGATTGCTAATATATTCTACTGCCTCTCCCGAGGTCACTAGATTTTTCTAAAGGCGAATAACGCACTCTATCCCTAGGTGAATTAATTCGTCAATAGGCAAAAAGCATAAAATCTCCAAAAGGCCACGTAGTTCCTATGAGTATATTCCTATCTCACAGAATAAAACGGTCTTCACCAATAGTTCCTCACCAATTCTCCTCTCCCGATTTGAATTGAATGATTATATCAATACAACTATTGGCCAGATAATTGCAAGCATTAAACACGAGTGGGAAAACTCAACAAAAAGGTAATTAATTAGATAATCTCAAGCAAATCCATCAAAACGTAGGTTTCATCAAAATCCTAGATTAGGGTTTTAGCCTGACATACTAATAAAGGAAAATACAGAATTAATGAATGAAAGCATTAAAATCAAACGCAGATGAAGCTCGGATTCCTCCGTTCTTCGGCTTCCGCCCTCTGCTCTTGAAGTCTTCTGCTTCCCTCCTCTTCTGCCGTCTCCAAGCTTCTTTAATTCCCCCGATCAAAAGATTCCAAGATAATTAATTAGGGTCTTAAACCCTTATTTATAGCTTCGCACATCCTCCAAATCGCGTCCGTGTGGGTAGGTCGAGAACTGGCTTCGAAACGGACCAAATCCGCGCGGAGGATACAGAAACCACCTAGTGTGCCGCGGCGCACTAAATCTGTGCCGCGGCACATGGCTTTCAGCTGAATGCCTGGGCACCATTTAATTGATCTGTGCCGCGGCTCACCTGGACTGTGCCGCGGCACAGAGTATAGTTTACTCTGTGCTCTCTTGTTGTCTTCCTGTGCCGCGGCCCTGCTTCCATGTGCCGCGGCTCATAACCGAAATTTGCTGTTTTCGCCCGTTTCGCCTCGTTTTAGCTTCCGGACTTCAATTTCCTGACAAACATACAAAATTAAGGCATTAAAGTTCATTTAAACAATTTCGCAATCCAAAATAATACAAAATAATGATAAATAAGCATATAAAAATACGCCTAACAGTATGGGCAGTATGAGTTTGTGGTTATGCCTTTTGGGTTAACCAACGCACCGGCGATATTTATGCAATTGATGAATAAAATATTTATTGAGCATCTTGATAATTGTGTAGTCGTTTTTATCGATGATATTTTGGTCTACTCTCGAGATGTAGAGGAACATGCTCGGCATTTGCGATTGGTGTTGGAGATTTTGAGGACTCAGCACCTCTATGCAAAGTTTTATAAGTGTGAATTCTGGCTGAAGGAAGTCATGTTTCTCGGACATGTGATTTCATCGGAAGGGGTTCGGGTAGATCCCCAGAAAATTGAGGCAGTGTTAGACTGGGCTCCACCCAGGAACGTGAAGGAAGTTCGTAGCTTTTTGGGTCTGGCCGGATATTACCGGAGGTTCGTCGAGGGGGTTCTCCAAACTTGCTCGACCACTTACTCAATTACTCCAAAAGTCCAAAAGGTTCGAATGGAATGAAGAGAGACAACGGAGTTTCAAAGAGCTGAAAAGACGTCTGACTACCGCGCCGGTTTTAGCCCTGCTTCAGGGAATCGGCGGGTATTCGGTTTATTGTGACGCATCAGGACAAGGACTTGGGTGTATACTCTTACAGCATGATAAAACTATCGCCTATGCTTCACGACAACTTAAACCGTATGAGCTGAATTATCCTACCCATGATTTGGAGTTAGCTGCTGTAGTGTTTGCATTAAAAATCTGGCATCACTATTTGTACGGTTCTTCATGTCGAATTTATACCAACCACAAGAGCCTAAAGTATATTTTTAGCCAGAAAGAGCTGAATATGAGACAATGACGTTGGTTAGAGCTCATAAAGGATTATGATCTAGAAATCCTTTACCATCCAGGAAAGGCTAACGTTGTAGCTGATGCGTTGAGCCGGAAGTCAATATCTCTTCAGATGCTTGAGGTCCTTACGCCTCAAGTTAAGTTCAGACGAGAGTTAATTGAGCAGGGAGTCGAAGTATGGATCCAACGGGTTCAGGGTCAAATGTGTACTCTTGAGGCTATTCCGTCCTTGATCGACGACGTCGGAGAAAAACAGGAGAATGACCCAATGCTTGTCCAACTGAAGGCGGACGTGGAAAAAGGTAAAGCCCCTGGTTTTATGATCCACGAGGATGGCATCTTGAAATTTCAAGGTAGGCTTTGTGTTCCGAATGACTCAGAGCTGAGACAGAGAATACTCCGAGAAGCCCATGCTACACCTTACTCGATCCATCCTGGGACGAGTAAGATGTACAAGGATCTTAAAAAGAGTTTTTGGTGGAATAATATGAAGAGAGATGTCACCGAGTTTGTGTCAAGGTGTTTGACATGTCAACAAGTCAAAATTGAGCATCAACAGCCGGCCGGGCTGTTGAAACCTCTCCCTATTCCCGAATGGAAATGGGAGGATATTACCATGGATTTCATCACCGGGATGCCAAGGACTAAGACGGGGATGAATATGATTTGGGTTGTTGTTGACCAACTGACTAAGTCGGCACATTTTCTTGGCATTAAGGACACGTGGGGACCGGAGCGATTGTCCCAGATTTTTATATCGGAGATTGTGAGATTACACGGTACGCCAAAGTCTATTGTTTCCGATCGTGATGGCCGTTTCATGTCGCATTTTTGGAAGGCGGTCCATCAAGCCTTGGGCACCGAGTTGAGGTTGAGTACTTCTTTCCACCCACAGTCTGACGGTCAGACTGAGCGGACGATCCAGACATTGGAAGATATGTTGAGGGCGTGTGCCCTGGACTGGAGTACCGATTGGGAAATACACCTACCTTTGATCGAGTTCACTTACAATAATAGCTGGCACGCATCGATCAAGATGGCACCTTTTGAGGCATTGTATGGTAGGCGGTGTAGATCTCCACTTTGTTGGGATGAAGCTTCAGATTTAGTCAGGACGGAACCCGATATGTTGATGGAAACCAAAGAGAAGATTTCCATCATCCGAGACCGATTGTTAACCGCTCAGAGTCGACAAAAATCCTATGCCGACAATCATCGTCGGCCCTTGGAATTTGATGTGGGTGATCATGTCCTACTCAAAGTATCACCGATTAGAGGAGTCTTCAGGTTCGGAAAAAGGAGCAAACTTAGTCCGAGATATATTGGACCATTTGAGATTCTCGACAGAGTTGGGGAACTAGCCTATCGATTGGCTTTACCTCCACCCCTTAGCCATGTTCACAGTGTGTTCCATGTTTCCCAACTAAGGAGGTATGTCCCTGACCCGAGTCATATCATTGATTACGGGGACATCGAGATCGCAGAGGATGTCACACTTGAAGAGAAACCAGTGAAAGTGCTAGAGCATCGAGTAAAACAACTCCGGCACAAAACCATACCGTTGGTTAAATTTCAGTGGTCACGACACGGAGTTGAGGAAGCGACGTGGGAAACCGAGGACAGCATGCGCACTAGATACCCAGAGTTATTCATTTCTTAAGTTTCGGGACGAAACTTCATTTTAGAGGGGGAGGATTTAATACCCGTACTTTTTATAAGTCTTCTACTCTTGTGCTTTGTAATCTTTACACTCGTGTAAGTGTTTAGTAAGCTTATATTAATCTTGGAACTCTTGTTAATTGGATTTACCCCCTTTTCTTGTTCGGATCGTCGCTGTTTTCGGATCCTTGATGCGATTATACTACCTTCGTGTAAAGGGTAGCGCACGCTACGCACACCTTGTAGCGCACGCTAATTTAGTGAGGGTAGCACACGCTATCCGTTATAATTAGCGCACGCTACTAATGTATTTGAGGCGCATACCGGTAGCTACCGGATGAAAGGGAACTCCTAGCGTACGCTAGGTGTGACTGGTAGCGTACGCTAGATTTTAGTAGTAGCGCACGCTACGTTACTAAAGTAACGTGCGCTAAAGAGAGCAGAGCTGGGGACAGTAGGTTCTGGACTAGGCACTGACTACCAGGTAGCGCACGCTATTAGAAGTAATTAGCGCACACTAATTGAAGTCACTAGCGCACGCTATTAGCAGGTGTTAGCGTATGCTAAGGAAGCTGGCAGAGGCTACTGGATTGCCTGGTGAGTCTGATAGCGCGCGCTATTTTTCATGGCTAGCGCGCGCTAGTCCCTATTTAGTATAAATAGGACATCTCCATTCCCAAATCGTCATTTCCTCCTTCCTTCACCTCCTTGGATGATTTCGTGCGATTCCGGGCGATTTGCGAGGAGTTCTTCGAGCTGAAATTATCTAGCGACATCTTTGAGTTACTAGTTCGGATTTATCAACGTTTAATCCTCTCCACCGCTCCAAATCAAGGTAAACTTCTCACAACCCTAGATTTTCGGGATTTGGGGATTTTCCATCCGATTTCTTCGATCCAGCTTGTTTTTATGTTAGAGTATATCGATTACGAGTTATCTACCTTGGATACATGTTTTCCTACGGATTTATTGGTATATTTCCAGAGTTCTTGAGTATTTGGGATATTTGACTTGCGATTCACTATCCAAGAGAATTATTCCCAGAACACATGTATCGGGGTAGTAAATTCGGGTGATTCCAACTTATTTTCATACCGATGGGGTTTTCATAATTGAATTACGAACTTGTCTAGGTTCGGAGTTGTCGAATCCTTCAATCTTGGTACCTTGTCGTTCGTACCCTTTTCTCTCGATTCCAGGCAAGTGATTCTTGTGAAAGTTATGTTCTTAAATGTGAAAAGTAATGCATGTGATTGTGAGAGTTGCTTTCGTTCACTCCGAGAGGACCCGACGGGGTCGAGGAGGGTTCCGCTTATGTCGGTTCCGTGAACATTTGGGTTAGCCACTCCGAGATGATCCGACGGGGTCGAGGAGGGATTCACGCATTGTTGAGTCCACGGTTAATCAAGAGATATCATCATTTCTAAATATGTTTGGATAATTGTATTTTCCGGAAAATTATTATCATGGCTTTGAATTGGTGCATATGCTTTTATGTATAAGACTTGACATTTCACTTGTAATACTTGCCCTAACCCCTTTTGTTTGGGGAAAATTACTTTTATGTTTTTCAGGTCCTAAGGATCCATACGAGCGAGCACCGGGACGATATGATGAGGATGGCGAGGCGTGATACTGTGGCTAGTTGTGTTCCGTTTTGTTTGGTCGTTGTTCTATTCGGTCTATTTTATCCTTGTAATAATAAATGGTACTCGAGTACTTTAGGAAAGTCCTTTTACATTGTCGTACATCTTCTTGTATTTCTTCATGGTATTGTTTGTCCGTGGTTGAACTTCCGTGTTTGTATCGAATTTATTGATTCCCAAGTGGATTTTGTCAAATTTAATACGTTGTGAGTGAGATAAGCCAAGTGGGTCTCAGATCGGGATTTACGGCGCTTTGAAATTCTCCGAATATCTCGGGGGGTGTTACACCACTGATCATGTTTGCTTTGACTCGCATGGTTTTCAGGTAACCAAGCATCTTAGTGCAGGCGAGATTACCATCAACTGGGGCGATTATTCCAGGCTTATGACTGTTGCAGTGGGAGTCATGCAGTTGAAGATTAATGATAAATAATTAGTCCTCAATAATGTATTATTAGTACCGGATTTTAGAATGAATTTAATTTCGGTTTCTAAATTAAAATACGATGGTTATTTAGTTTCTTTTGATGATGATGCCATTATTAGGTTAAGAAACGGTGAATATATTTGCAAAGGTACTTTTAATGATGGACTATATATTGTTAATACTACACAAACTCCTATGCATAAATCACTTAACTCTATGTCTAAACCTGAAAAGAGAAAAGAACCTTCAAACATAATCCAAACATATCTGTGGCATTTACGGTTAGGGCATGTAAACCTTGGGAGAATTCAAAGATTGGTAGATGATGGCCCATTGGATGATCTCCAAGTTGAGTCATTTCCAATTTTTGAATCCTGTCTGGAAGGTAAGATGACCAAAAGGGTTTTTAAAACCAAGGGAAACCATGCTCAGAATATGTTAGAATTGGTTCATACGGATGTATGTGGTCCACTGAATATCCAGGCTAGAGGTGGTTTCGAATACTTCATCACGTTTATAGATGATTATTCGAGATATGGATACATCTATTTGATGCGACATAAGTATGAAGCCTTTGACAAGTTTAGAGACTTCAAGGCAGAAATGGAGAAGCGTCATGGGAAGAGTATCAAGTCACTACGATCTGATCGTGGTGGCGAATACCTTAGTGGAGAGTTTTTGGATTTATTAGCGAATGAGGGGATTTCGTCCCAGCTCACCGCGCCGGGAACTCCACAACAAAATGGTGTGGATGAAAGAAGGAATAGGACTCTTTTAGAAATGGTTAGATCAATAATGAGTTATTCAGATTTACCTATTTTGTTTTGGGAATACGCCTTAGAAACAGCGGCGTACATTCTAAATATGGTGCCTTCGAAATCAGTTCCAAAAACACCCACAGAACTGTGGAGTGGGCGTAAGCCCAGTCTAGGACATGTTCGGATTTGGGGTACTCCAGCACATGTGCTGAATAAGGAAGCTGATAAGTTGGTATCTCGTACAGAAGTGCGAGTGTTTGTAGGATATCCTAAGGGAACGAAGGGTGGTTTGTTCTATAGTCCCCATGATTAGAAGGTCATTGTTAGCACCATTGCCCGATTCCTAGGGGAGGATTATATGATTAGTCATAAACCCATGATCGAGATAATTCTGGAAGAGCTGAGAGGCGATACTCCGTCTATACCAATCGTACAAGCGCCAACTAACACTGCACCATGTATCGATTCTAAAACTTTTACACCAACTCAGGATTTGCCTCGTCGTAGTGGGAGTGTTGTTCATCAGCCGGAACGATTAATAGGCATGGGAAAGTCTTTAGAATCAATCCCAGGCAAAGATGAATCAGATCCCTAGACCTACAAGGAGGCAATCCAAGATAAAGATGCTGACACCTGGCAAGTAGCAATGGAATCAGAAATGGGATCTATGGATTCCAATCAAGTGTGGGAGCTAGTAGAGCTACCTGATGGTGTACAAGCCATTGAGAGTAAATGGGTCTACAAGCGAAACAAAGGAGGTGACGGGAAGGTTGAAACCTTCAAAGTGAGGCTTGTTGCAAAAGTTTACACTCAGAAAGAGGGTATCGATTATGATGAAACCTTTTCGCCGGTAGCCATGCTTAAGTCAATCCGGATTCTTTTAGCTATAGCTGCGCATTTGGATCTGGAGATTTGGCAAATGGATGTCAAGACTGCATTCTTGAATGGAAGTCCAGACAAGGAAATCTATATGCGCCAACCAGAGGGATTCATTGCTGAAGGAGAACAGCACTTAGTGTGCAAGCTTAAGAGATCCATTTATGGACTTAAGCAAGCATCTAGATCTTGGAACACTCATTTTGACGAAGTTGTCCAGTCATATGGATTCGTTCAATGTCCGAGTGAGAGTTGTGTGTAAGAAAAGCGATGGAAACATGTTGGTGTTTCTTGTACTGTATGTAGACGATATCCTTCTGATTAGATACAACGTGAAGGAATTGTCGGACGTACGGATATGGATATCTGAGCAGTTCGATATGAAGGATCTAGGAGAAGCAGGACACATCCTTGGAATCAGGATCTTTCGTGATCGGAAGAAAAGGATGTTGTGCGTATCCCAGGCAATTCTATATCGATGCTAAAGCGGTTTAGCATGGAGAATTCAAAGAAAGGAGATAGATGACATGAAGATGGTCCCTTATGCATCTGCTGTGTGAAGTCTCATGTATGCTATGCTTTGCACTAGACTAGATATCTGTCATGCCGTAGGCATGGCTGCTAGATATCAGTAAAACCTAGGACCAGGACACTGGATTGCTGTCAAGCACATACTCAAGTACCTGAGAAGGACAAGGGAGTACATGCTTGTATATAAATCAGATGACCTGTGTCCGGTGGGTTACACTGACTCAGATTTTTCATCGGAAAAAGAAAAGTCCAAGTCTACTTAGGGTTATTTGTTTAGCCTGGGAGGTGGAGCCATTAGTTATAGGAGTGTGAAGCAAAAAAGCATCCCGGACTCTACCATGAAAGTCGAGTACGTGGCAGCCTCTGAGGCAGCCAAGGAGGCAGTGTGGCTCAAGTATTCCTGCAGGACTTAGATGTGATTCCCGATTTTCCAGAGGGTATTACACTTTATTGTGATAATACTGGTGCGGTCGCAAATTCGAGGGAACCACGAGCCCACAAGGTAAGTAAACATATCAACCGCAAGTACCACATCATATGACACTTCGTAAAGGAAGGAGACGTAGTTGTATCCAGGGTTGCATCGGAAGATAATCTTGCTGACCCTTTTACGAAAGGCCTACCCTCAAAAGTTTTTGAAAGGCATGTGGAAGGAATGGGATTACGGTGTATGGCAGCATTGCTTTGAGTATAAGTGGGTGAAATGAGATACTATGTAATAGAGTAGTAAACTTAAAAGCACGCTTTGAGTATAAGTGGGAGATTGTTAGGATTGTATACTGCAAAGCATACTTTATGCTTGTATTACCTACATTCCCTGTTACTACCTATGAGAATATTAATTACATTTAATCACATGTTTTGCATATTTATTCACGTTATGGTTATGAAAATGAAATGTCTAATTATTTTATATTGTAGATAATGTGGTGTGTTGGTGTCACACGGAAGATCACATTATCGATGCCTTATAAAATAATATAATCGTTCACAACCTATATAATTATTAGCCAAATTATATAAAAGGTTGTAGTGTATGCTTGAGATTAGTTGGTCTTGACTATTAGCAGGCATTAGCGTATTTTCATATGTTGAACTGGATCGAGGTGAGGTAGTGTCTTCTGTACTGACTGTAAGAAAAACGTATATCTCGGATAATTATTATTTCTTAATTCTAAGTATATAATATTTAATTGTGTATTTATAATACTTATTGCTTTGATTTACCATGGGTGAGAGTCAAAATGATCGACTCAATAAGCCTCGTATCGTGGGCAATAATATTATTTATACGATAGTTATTATTATTACTAGAAATCGTGTCCCGACTCATGCGGGTTGATGATGTCCCCTTGAGGAGCTCGATAATGATTATTATATTAAACCCTGCAGGTGGATTTAATTCCGATATAATAATAAGGTTCGAGTGGTACTACTCTTGGATAAGATATTAATTAATTAAAGCTGTCAATAGTTTATAATTAATTAATGGACATTCTATATCTTAAACACGGGAAATAATATATTTAATAAGGAGCCCAATTTCGTAATTTGGGATTTTGGTAGGAAGTGCAATATCAACCTTTTAGTGGACTAAGTTGATATTAATGGATTCATTATATTAGGAAGAGTCCTAATAAGGTAAGATGAATTTATTGGGGTCCTTCCACAATCCTCCTTAAGATCCCTAGTAGTAGTCCAAGAGCCTATATATAGGACTTATGGGTGTTGGCCGATTTTGCATTATTCATACACAAGAAATTTCGATTTTTTCTTCTAAGTGTTTAATTGTGGATCTTGACTTGTGTCTTTGATTCCAAAATTGAGAGAAAAGAAAAGAAAATCGAGAATTGTGAGGGATAAAATTTCGGCCGATCCCATAGTTGTCCAAGAAAGATCCGGTAGCTTGTTGCCCACACAACGTCCGGGTTAAGGCGGATCATACTCTAGAAGGTCTAGAAATACAAGGTGATCAAGACGAAAGCAACCAATTCGCTTCAAAGGTAATATCCTATGATCTTTTTGATCTAGATTAGGATATTTATATAATCTACATATTTATTTAATAAATAATAAATAATATTTAAATTTCTTATTAGTCTTAGTAAATTAATTAATTAGCATGCCTAAATAGATCTTATGCTCGTGGATGCGTAAAATGCGATTACCAAATTTCCCAAACTTCGCTTCCGCTGCGTTTTCACTTCCAACAAGTATAAGGTTAGCTTCAACCTTCAAACTCACCCAATAACCATCATACCCACGAACACATAGTTCCACCTCCATAAGTTCCAAGTCGTTGATAATCTTTGGTGAAATATCAAGACTAGCCAGAATTTCAGACTTCCTACTAAGAGCTACCACATTCGCCTTGCTTGGATGATACTGAATGTTCGCGTCATAATCCTTAAGAAGTTCCAACCAACGCCTCTGTCTCATATTCACCTCCTTCTGAGTAAAGATATACTTAAGGATCTTATGATCAGTGAAGATGTCACATGTCTCTCCATAAAGATAATGCCTCCAAATTTTCAGAGCAAACACCACCGCTGTCAACTCTAAATCATGAGTGGGATAATTAGCCTCATAAGGTTTCAGCTGTCTTGATGCATAGGCGATAACCTTTCCATGTTGCATCAGTACACATCCAAGACCTTTGTTTGAATCATCGTTGTAGATTTGGTAACCACCAGATCCAGAAGGTAAATTAAGTATAGGAGCAGAAACTAATCTCTTCTTTAGTTCCTCAAAACTCTTTTCCCGTTCTTCATCCCAGACAAATTTCTCACTTTTTCTCATAAGTTTGGTCAACGGTAAGGCCAAGCGTGAGAATCCTTCCACAAATCTCCTGTAATAACCAGCAAGACCCAAGAAACTTCAAACTTCTGTCACAGTCGTCGGTCTTGGCCATTTAGTGATAGCCTCAACCTTTGCAGGATCCATGGTAATACCATTTGCAGATACGATGTGACCCAAGAATGCCACCTGTCCCAACCAGAATTCACACTTTGAAAATTTAGCATACAGCTTCTTCTGACGTAAAATCTCCAACACAATACGAAGATGCTCTTCATGTTCCTTCTTCATCTTCGAATAAACAAGGATGTCGTCAATGAATACAATAATGAATTTGTCCAAGAATTCGTGGAAGACACGATTCATCAAATCCATGAACACAGCTGGAGCATTGGTTAAACCAAACGACATCACCAATAATTCATAATGGTCATAGCGAGTACGGAATGCAGTCTTAGGAAAATCTTGCTCCTTCACCCGTAGTCGATGATAGCCAGATCTCAAATCAATCTTAGAAAAGAACTTCGCACCCTGAAGTTGATCAAAAAGGTCGTCCATGCGAGGTAACAGATAATGGTTTCTGATCGTGATACGGTTCAGCTCACGGTCGTCAATACACAACCTTATACTACCGTCATTCTTCTTCACAAATAGAACATGAGCACCCCATGGAGATATACTCGGACGAATGAATCCACATTCCAAAAGTTCTTGAAGTTGCTCCTTCAATTCCTTCAACTCAATAGGATCCATACGATAAGGAGCTTTCGAAATAGGTTCAGCACCAGGAATCAACTCAATGTTGAATTCAACTTCACGTTCAGGAGGTATTCCCGGAATATCTTCTGGGAATACATCAGAAAATCTCGGACAACAAGATGATTCTCAAGGCGAGGTTCATCCACATAAGTATCCTTGATGGAATCTAGGAAACCCTCACAACCGTGTGAGTTCAAGGTACGGGATTTCAAAGCAGACATGATTTTCATAGACTTAACATGTCGAGAACCCTGATAAATGAATTCGGGATTACTGAGGTCACCAAAGATGACACGTTTGGCATGACAGTCAATCGTAGCTCGATGTTCCGTCAACCAATACATGCCTAGAATGATATCAAAGTCGCACATCTCCAAAGGAAATAGATTGGCAGAACGAATTTTGTCGTCAAAACGTAAGGGACAGCTATTAAATTCATGGCTAATAATTACTTGATTCTTCATAGGGGTGGTTATTAATAAGGCATAGTCAAGTAATGTAGATGGAATTGTAATATGATTAGCAAATGAAATAGATACCACGGAACGAGTTGCACCAGTATCAAATAAGACAAAAACAGCTCGACCAAACATATATAAGGTTCCCTTAACGGTACCTGAACCAGTCGCCGCCTGATCTCTGGTCAAGGCATACACCCGACCTTTAGCAGCTGGCTATTTCCCATTACCCTTTCCATTATTCCTATGACATTCACGAGCTTGATGTCCTACTACACCACAAGAAAAGCAACCTCCAGTGACTCTGTGTGACAGTTTCCTGGATGCAGCTTCACATATGTAGCACATGGGGGAGAAGTAGCCTAATCAGGAAACCTCTTCTGATTCGAAGAACCAGAACCAGACCCAGAAACACGGTTGAAATGCTGACCACGGTCACGCCCAAACCTCTGACTGTTATCACCCCGCCTATCATAGTTTCTCTAATCCTGCACCTTCGGGGTATTCACTAGAGTAGGTGACAAAGCCGGTCGAATCCTGTCACCTTCCTTGTTCCTCTTAATACTGTTCATGGACCTCTCTCGAAGAATCTCAATGTTACGATCCGTTCGCAATATGGGCGACATCTGTGAAATCCGTGTTCATAATACCATCAAGAATCCAATCGTTTAACGCCCATTTAAAATTCTTGGCCTGCTCTTCATGTGTACCAGCCTTAGCCCCCCAAAACCCAACCAAACGAAGGAATCTCTTCTTGAACTCACCAGTAGTTTCATCCTCCAACTGACGGATAGTATGATACTCACATTCATACTTTTGCTGTTCTGATCTAGGGAAATATTGCGGAAAGAAAGCATCACGAAACTCCGCTAAGTCATAGTAGCAACAAAAACATCTCCACCCTTAGTCTGCTTGAATGCCTTCCACCAACTCAAGGCATCACCCTCCAGCTTATAGCTAGCTAGCCTAGCTTTAAATTCATCCGCACAACCTAAGACCTCGAAAATCTTCTCCACATGTGCAATCCAGTTCTCAGCATCGACTGGAGTGTTAGCAGTGCTGAATGATTTAGGTTTTTGCTTCGCAAACCACTCCAGCCAAACATGCATAGTGTAACACCCCCAAAACCATACGGGAATATTACAGCGTCGTAGGCCCCATATTGGAACCCAAAAGGCCAAAACCATTTTCGCAAAGATTTAAAAATGCCAAAAGGCCCTTTCGAGATACACACACGCAGCGGATAAAAACACAATTCAAAAGAATACCGAAAAGCCATTTAGAAACATACACACGCAGCGATTAAAACATAATTAAATACATTCACAACGGAATTATAAAAACCAGAAAGAACACTCGAATCCCAAGAACCACGCCATAGCCAGTATCACCGGAAAGCTCATCCCTTCACGACCGCTACTAGATCGAACTCCGAGTACCTAAAAGATAAAGCCCACGACGGGGTCAGCCATAATACTCAACAATGATAACGATCACATCACAAAAACAATCCATATCAATGTAATTACAAGGTAAGAATAATTCCAATGTAGTCTTACCGACGTAACCTTACCAACCCATCACAATCCATGTCAAATCAATCCATACCATAATCACATCTCGCGTTCTTAAGTGACAGATGAATTCAGAGTAACCACCTGAGTTGTATCCGAAACGATACCAAGATTCTCAAACATAAACATATCTCCAATATGGAATAATCTGGCCAAGTCTGATTCTGTCCGCGGGATCCACAATCGGATTCCAATTCTGATAAAACCGATATCACACGGTACATCCGTAAACCAACTGTCCCGAGACAATGGCAAGTCCCGGATATCAATGCAAAACATGAATGTTCACACGATCAATAATGATAAACAACCAATGCATCAAAACGGAATACCAATGACATAACTCCACACAAGATCGACAAAGGATCAAGCACGAATAAGAATACCATGATGTTGTAACTCCAACAAGATCAATGAAAGATCAACCACCAGGAATGCCAACAATATGGTAACTCCAACGAGATCAATAAAGAATCGACAACCAGAAATACCAGTGGTACGATAAACTCCAATAAGATCAATAAAGGGTCAACAACCGAGAATACTGACGACACAGTACACTCTAACAAGATCAATAAGGACCAACAACCGGGAATACCAACGATATGGTAAACTCCAACAAGAGCAATAAAGAATCGACAACCGAGAATACCGACGACACGGTAAAATCCAATAGGGATAATAAGGGATCAACAACCGAGAACACCGACGACACGGTAAACTCCAATAACATCAATCAAGGACTAATAACCGAGAATACCAACGGTGAGCCAACTCCCAAACAGAATCAATAAGGATCAACAATGAACGAGATTACCAATGAAAGGGTGAACCCCAAACGATATTAATAAAGAATCGATATCAAATGAGTTGACCATCAATATGGTAACTCCGAACGAGATTAGTAAAGGTTCAACAGCCACAGATACACGAGAGAATAAAATCGTCGACCATATACGGATCATATATACGGAATTACAAAGACAACCCGAATTCTGAACAGATACGATTATACATGGACTCTGAACAACCAATCAATAAGACTCAAGATGGACGTCACGATACGCCCGATCCGGATAGGTGTTCGTGTACAAGCCAGCCATGGGTATTGATCAATACACATATGGTCTCATACCTAATTAGCCTCATGAAGTACGTCTCGTGTGCACGGTTCAATATGAGGTCGAAACCAACATATGCTACACATGCCCGTCCCGAAAATCCTACACATGAATGATCAGAACGTATCTGACTCCAGATATGCCACGATAAAACATGACAACAAATCTCAAAGAAACGCATATCCAACAAGGATCAGAAGATTTTCCAAGAGGGCAACAATAACTCGATCATGAAAGACCGACACGACCACAATGTCGTATTTCGTCAGACAACAGTTCACAACATGCTCAAAATTGCATATAATAATAGCACATAAACTCCCAAGGCAGCAACCAAGGGTCACGGAAGCATCTACTCAGGAATACTCCAGACAATATCACATAAACTCCCAAGACAGCAGCCAAGGGTCACGGAAGCATCTACTCAGGAATACTCCGGACATAGGTGCCATTTAGGTATTGCCCCCTAACACACCGGCCCAACAGATTACATCTCAAAGAAAGAGCACATCACAAAACGTAACAAACAATGGTGCACACTCACCGCATGAAATATCAACACACACATGCAGTAATGCAACATAATGATTATCATAATCTAACAATATTAATTTACCTCAAGATGGAGACGATAACCTTTCCACGACCAACCGCCCTGAACGAATACACGGTTCATTCGAAAAATCCAAAATGAAGTACATTCCATAACTAATACCAAACCATCATCTCGAGTTCAATATCGACACGATAACTAACCTTGATATCCAACTTCTCATGCAATAGACCAAATTTAAATCACGTCTCCATTTCCTCTAGACGTCTTAAAATCATATACATTATGATTTATCTTAGTCCAAACATAATATACATACCATCATCACGACAATTCATATTCTATAATACCATTGCTATATGAATCATAAATGTAATGAGAGCGAAACCATTTATTAAACATTAAGAACAAAACAAGCATAACTTGCCTTGATACCAATTCGACTAAGCCACTATCAATCCCGCCGTCTTCATCTACAAGCTCCTCAGCCCCGACCAAGACGATTCATGCATTCTCCAACCTCAACCGCAGCGCAACGGTTAACATCAACGATCACTAAATGCAACCTAATGCAATAATCAATAAATGATACATTCAATAACAATCAACAACCGAAATGACCAACCAATCAAACTCGACGGTTCAACGATATCTCGATCATACGAAACCAAATCGTATCAACTCTTCAAAATACAAATACAAGCTGAAATTTGATATTCAATAGTCCTAACAATGTATTCAACATATAGCTCATATAACCGCAAGAATCATAACAACAAAACCATAATCATCTTCATACGAATCATTCTTCAACGATAACATCAAAATCCGAATTCAGGGAGAGGATTACCCAACATACCTCTTAGAAGATGAAATACACAAGTAATCACTCGTTTTGAAAAATGCAGTGCGAAGGAAACGACGAAAGGAAAAGGTATCGATTCAACCTCTTTCAAAAGTCCGTTCCTAAATCACAATAACATCAATTCAATCACAATTCCACAAAAACGTATAGAATTTCCCAAGTTCTACTCATTGAAGCATTTTATCCGATACTTTGACGGCATAGTCCAATTTAATCAATTATCGAAGAAATACTCGAGTTTGTTCCACAAAACTTCAAGGATAATGTATGATTTCGAGTATACAACCAAGTTCTATCAAAAATATGAATAGAAACGAAGGAAATCGGTCAAAACATCAAGAAACCTCAAAAACTTCCAAAACCAAGTGTTTAGGTGTTCTTACCTTCGATCCAAGCAAAAGATGATGTTATCCATGAATTAAATCCTCCAAAACATGTTGCTCTATGATGATTACATACAAATCCATCTATTTTTGATGAAGAAATGCGAAGAAACGAAGAAGAATGGTGAAAATGAGCAGATAACTCGGTCCAGGCCTTAAATAGGCGGGACCTGTCGGTACCTTACGGCCATAACTGGACATGGCTTAAGTACGTAACCGGCCATGGCTATGCCCTATCCATTTCGGCCGACACCCTTACGGCCGTAACCGACACCCACTTACGTATGTAATAGGCCCTTACGGCCGTAACCGGCCCCAGCCTTACGTACGCTATCGGTCAGTCCTTGCCCCCAGCGAGTCACTTCCGACCGTAATCGGCCATCCCTGCGAGTCACTGCCGACCATGCTCGGCCACTGCAGGTCCTCTCGGCCACGACTCGGCCAGCCGCCCCGTAACGTACGTAACACTTAATCCGTTGCGTACATAACACGTACGTTGACTTGCTACAGTATTATACTCATATTACGTATGTAATACACCCTGTATAGTGTACGTAAATACATCCGTTGACTCACCCATCCACATCCTCCGTCGAAAGATGCCGACACAGGCCCACCTATCTGATTCCTCTTGTTACGTACATAATGCCTTGTGCATAACGTACATAAAGCGTATAATTTAGCGTACGTAAGTCCTTAACGCTAACGTACGTAATGGCCTTCTATACTTGGTCAAAATCCAACTGTTCCTGTCCGACATCTCGACATACATAATACAACCATACGGCATACTGAATACATATACTCAATCCCAAAAATATTCTCATACGGTACATTTGATGCGCAATACCTTCAACTGCATTTGTCGGCCAAGTACGATAATTATGCAAATACTCATACAATATATCCGAAATCGAAAAACACATCAAGCATGTTATTTCCTAGAATTAGATATAATCTCGATAGATATATTGACATGACTGTCACAGTTCCCAAAATTATTTATACATACTGTATCGGTCCCACTCTGTACAGTACAACTCAGATAAAATAATGCGAAAATTCATAGTGAAATTCTAGGATATTACATATCTACCCACTTAAATAAGTTTCCTCCTCAAAACTTAACACCTGTCAAAATCAATATCTCAATCCCGGAATATCTCAAAATCGTGACACCATGCTCAAATAATCATCATCAAAACTAAATAACTAAAAGAACATACTTACAGGTCCGTGAAGTCGATGATCTCCCGTGATACTAGCACACGACTCCCATATAAAGTCTCAACACAATAATAGCACACCGGTATTGCAATATAGCAATTTGAAAATATTTCAAAAATTTTGAAATCCCCAAAATGGGTTTGACTCAAAAGTCAGAAAATTATTTTCAAAAGTCACGCTACTACCGCACCGGTAGAGCCACATAACACACGCCCGGGTTTTACGAAACCTAAGCTCTGATACCATCTTCTGTAACACCCCCAAAAACGTATGGGAATATTACAGCGCTGTGGGCCCCATATTGGAACCCACAAGGCTAAAATCATTTTCGCAAACGTTTAAAAATGCCAAAAGGCCCTTTCGAGATACACACACGCAACGGATACAAACACAGTTCAAAATAATACCTCTTGTTACCCGAAATATTATCCAAAGATGATATGCTGGAATGGGCGAGTAACAAACAAAATGCGAGAGCACGTCCATGGGGAAGTAAATAACACAAGATTTGTCGGGGTTGTTAGTCCCGGGCTTGAATGCTCTCGCGAGATATTATTAATATGAATACTTGTGAGTACAAATATTAATGTTAGAGTACAATTACAATGAGTGTAAAGACCCTAGTTATCTTAGATCTTGAGTTCTAAAGATTGCCGGAAGAACCAAAGTTGAAGCTCTGTGAGTTCTTGTTACAAAGATGAGGAGTTCTCTGTATTGTTTGTTATTGACTCAAAATGTATTTTGATGATAATTTCATTCAAAACATTTAATAAAATCAATCTCAGCACGTTGTTACTTTGAAAGAGCAAAATGGTGTTAGCGCATGCTACCTATACCAGAGTAGCGCACGCTATCGAGGAATGTATATACAGCCTAGTCAGTCAGCTGCAGTCCAGTGAAGTTACCTGATCGATAGCGCACGCAAGACTTTCAACCTTTGCGCATGCTAAATTACTACAGTTAGCGCACGCTATACAACAATATTAACGCACGCTATCACATCATTCAGTCAGAGGACAGTAAGGTCTGGAAAGAAAAAGGAAACGGTTTTACGTACGCTACGAACAATTATTTACGTACGCTAATACAAGGACTTAGCGCACGTTATTCTTCATTACTTGGGCACGCTACAGGATATCATGGTCAGTAGTCCAGTAGCTACTGGACTCAAAATGAGAAGGACTTTACGTACACTACACAGGGTAACGTACGTTACTAAAGAAAACATTTAGCGCACGCTACGGTATATTATTAACGCACGCTAAATCAGTCAACAGCTTACCGTTGGAGTTTCTACCGTTGGAAAAGCAGGAGTCAATGAAGATCGATGAAATCTGGAAAAGTTGAAATTAATTAATACTAGCACACGCTATGCATGCTTGCTAGCGCACGCTAAGTTCAAATTTAGCCGTTGGATAAAGAGACGTTGGGGAGACAAACCAACACTTTCAAAGTCAAGATTGAAGACCTGTTGACCAACCGATAATGCACGCTACGAGTACATGACTAGCGCACGCTAGCCATACAATTTTACCGTTGGAACAGTTTTTGTGACCGTTCAGGAAAGCCAAGTCAGAATCGATAGCGCACGCTAGAAGGCATTATTAGTGCACGCTAATAATACGATTTTCAGTATTGGAAGAATGGCTCTCACCTATAAATACCCATAGGACTTGGGTATCATTTACAAAACTTCAAGCATACAAGCATTCTTGAGCTCAAATTACTACTGATTACTACATTATAAGTTGTGAAGAGAAAAGATACAAGAGTGATTTTTCATTATAATATCTATTATACCTTGTATTCTTTCATTGGATTGTAAGTGTTGCATCACTTACACTTGAGCGTAAGAGAAACGAATCAAGAGTCACTAATCCGGTGTTATTAGGATCTTGGATCCGGCATTGTTAGGATTATACTCCCATATTCGTATAGTGAGGACTATCTAGTTCCTATAGAACACTAGATATACAAAAGTTTATATTGAGAGAGAGGTTGAGCTTGGACCGATAGAAGACAAGCGATTGTAATGGTTGTGTACTCGGACCGATCGAAGACGAGTCAAATTTGTGGTTGTTCTTGTGCCAATAGAAAAGGAAGTCGGAGAGAGGACGTAGGCAAGTTGCTGAACCTCTATAAATCTTTGAGTCTTTATTTTCCGCACTATCTTTCATTTATTCGCAAGAAATTTCGTTATTCCGCATTACCACTATTCAACCCCCCTTCTAGTGGTAAATTTATCTCTCCAGTTGGTATCAGAGCGGGTCTCTTTTTAAAGGTTTAACCACCTAAGGGAAAAAGATCCGCAAATGGCACTTCTTGGCCAAATAAAAGGAAATGCTCTCAACCGTCCTCCCTTCTTCGACGGTTCCAATTTCATGACATGGAAAAGAAAATGGCTATCTTCATTCAAGCCTATGATATTGAAATTTGGAAAGTTATTGCTCTTGGTCCGAAGCTTGCTAAGAAAGAGGATGGATCGTTGAAAAAGTTCGACGAATTCAATGACGAGGACTGGAGGAACACACACGTCAACTCACGAGCTACTCAACTCCTCTATTGCGCTCTTAATCCCAAAGAACTCAATAGGATATCGTCTTATGAAAGTGCAAAAGAAATTTGGGAAATTCTCGAAGTCACTCATGAGGGAACCACCCAAGTCAAGGAAACCAAAATCAACATGCTACTTCATGACTACGAACTTTTCTCCATGAAAGACGAGGAAACGATCACAAATATGTTGGATCGGTTTTTGGCTATAACCAATGGTCTTGTATCTTTCGAAAAGCCTATATCGAGCAGCGACAAAGCAAAGAAAATTCTTCGCTCGTTGCCACGAGAATGGGATGCTACGGTTACCGCGATTATGGAATCCAAAGATCTCAACAAGCTCGAGTTTAGTGCCCTCATCGGGTCACTCATCAATTATGAGATCGTTCTCAAGTCTAGAGGCACCAAACCAAAGCCTCAGGAAAGAGTAGTCGCATTCAATGTTGATAGCGACGTTGAGGAAGATGTTCCGGATGATGAAGACGACGAGGAACTAGCTCTCTACGCCAAGAACTTTAGAAGGTATAAAAGCCTAATTCAAAAGAGGCGAAGTTTCCTTGGTCGGGATGGTAAGCCGGAGCAAAAGAAGAGTGGCTATGATCCTATAAAGAAGTTCGACAATAATTGTTGGAAATGTGGTCAAGCCGGTCACTATGCCAAAGAATGCCGAGGATCCTCTTCAAAACCTCAAATGGAAAGATTCAAAAAGAAGGAGGTCCTAATCGCTTCTTGGAGTGATGACGAGGAGAAGATTGAAAGATCTATATACGCGAATATCGCATTCATGGCACTCGACTCCGAAAGCAATATCGAGGTAAGCTCTAAACTCAATGATGACGAATATGATTCTTTTGATTTTTGTATTTCACAAGAAGTTCATCATGATGATGAGTTATTAAGTGCGTTTGAATCCTTGAACACAGAGTATGACGAGATGGTTAAATTAAACATATCTTTAAAGAGAAAAATAAAATTTCTAGAACTCAAAAATTCCTCCCTTCAAAACAAAGGCAAAACTATTGAGACCGATCGTACCTTATGCCTTGAAAAAGAAAATATTTTGAAAATCGAGTTGACGAAAACTCAAAAGGAGCCAAAATATATTTTGAACAAATTTACTCTCGGAAACTAGAAATTCGAAAGGCTTCTATCTATTCAAAAATCCCCATTGCTAAAACACGGTCTTGGTTTCGATCCGTTTAAAAGGGAACAATCTCTTATCAACCTTCACAAAATAAAGAAAACCGAAACCGAGAACTCAAAAGATCCTTTCAAACGAGTTCATGATGTTAATGTTCGTTCAAAGTTGAGAACCATCAAGGTTAAACAAATATGAGTTCCTAAAGGGACAATTGTTCCAAATGCTATAAGCATAGTTAACTTTGGAGGACCCAAACGGGCTTGGGTACCGAAACAACCAAGAAATTCTATTTTTGTAGGTACCGGCACCAAGGAAAAGCAAGTGGTACATTGATAGCGGATGCTCAAGGCACATGTGCGGCTCCGAGGACTTATTTGAAGACCTCGAATATCAAGAACAAGGATATGTGACCTTTGGGGATAATCAAAAGGGAAAAATCAAAGGCATCGGCAAAGTCGGTAAGGAACATTCTCCCTCTATAAACAAAGTATTGTTTGTTGAAGGTTTGCATCATAATCTTCTTAGCGTTTCACAACTTTGCGATGAAGGTTTTAAAATTCTCCTTGAGCAAACGCATTACACGGCATTTAGAAATAATAAAATTGCATTCATTGGTTTGAGATGTGGAAACATCTATATTGTTGATCTTAATGATAAAAGTTCATTCAATAAAAAATGTCTTATTACTTTGGATGATAATGCATATCTATGGCATCGAAAATTGGGGCATACTTCCTTACCTATTATCTCCATTCTATCTAGACACGACCTTGTTCGTGGATTGCCCAAACTCAAGTTTGATAGAAAGCATTTGTGTGAATCATGCATAAAAGGGAAACACACTCGAGAATCTTTTAAACCAAAATTCGAGGTTTCCACTAGTCGCGTTCTTGAACTTGTGCATATGGATTTGATTGGACCATCTAGACATGTTAGTTTAAATGGCAAACTTTACACTTTGGTTATTGTTGATGATTTCTCTCGATTTAGTTGGGTTAGATTTTTAGCGCATAAGGATGATGCATTTTCCGAGTTTTCTAAATGGTGTCGTTTGGTATCGAATGAGTAAAATCTCTCCATAATATCTATCCGCACCGATCACGGAGGTGAATTTGATTGCACTCCGTTTGAACTCCTTTGTGATAAATACGGGATTAATCATAACTTTTCGGCTCCTAGAACGCCTCAACAAAATGGAGTTGTTGAAAGGAATAACCGATCTTTGGAAGAAATGTCGAGGACTATGCTTAATGAATACTCTCTTACACGATACTTTTGGGCCGAAGCAATCTTTACGGCATGCTATGTGATGAACCGGGTTCATGTTCGTAGAACTCATCTTAAGACCCCGTATGAATTATGGAAGGGCAAAAAGCCCAATATTGCTTATTTCCATCCTTTTGGTTGCAATGTATTTATTTTAAACAATGGTAAGGATAACTTGGGCAACTTTGATGCTAAATCCGACTCCGGAATATTTCTTGGTTATTGTACAAATAGCAAAGCATATCACGTTTATAACATTAGAATGAATAAAGTTGAAGAATCCATTCATGTTAAATTCAATGATATGATCTCACCCCAGAGAAAGGTAGAATACTTTGATGATGCAGGTACTTTTCGGATCCCTCACCCAAAGTGAAGAAAATTTTGGAAATCGAAACGAACACAATCGTTGATTTACCGAAAGATTGGAGGCACATCAAAGACCATCCAAAGGATCTCGTGATTGGAAATATTGAAGATGGTGTTCAAACCCGAAGGAGAACCACCGAATTCATGGCTCATTGTTCTTTTGTATCCGAAATAGTTCCCAAGAATATATCCGAAGCTCTCGATGATGAAAGTTGGGTGATGGCAATGCAAGAGGAGCTTGTGCAATTCATGCCCAACAATGTATGGAATTTAGTTCCTGCTCCTAAAGATAAAACAATTATCGGAACTAAATGGGTGCATAAAATTAAGAGTGGCGAAGACGGTTATCCAATTCAAAATATATCTCGTTTGGTCGCTCAAGGGTATAATCAAGAGGAAGGTCTTGATTACGAAGAAAGTTTTGCTTCCGTGGCTCGACTCGAAGCCATTCGCTTGTTATGTGCATTTGTCGCCCACAAAAAGATCAAACTATTTCAAATGGATGTGAAAAGTGCATTCTTGAATGGCTACATTCAAGAAGAAGTCTACATCAAGCAACCTCCAGGTTTTGAAGATCATCAATTTCCGGATCATGTCTACAAGCTCAACAAGGCACTCTACGGGTTGAATTAAGCACCCCGAGCATGGTATGATCGTTTAAGTCAATTTTTAATTACAAATGATTATAAAAGAGGAAAAGTCGATAATACCTTGTTTGTTAAAATATTGAATGATGATATACTTATTTGCCAAATCTACGTTGATGACATTGTATTTGGAGCTACTAATGAATCTTTGTGCCAAGATTTCTCTAATCTTATGAAAGGAGAGTTCGAGATGAGTATGATGGGAGAATTAACGTTCTTCCTCGGGCTTCAAATCAAGCAATGCGAAGATGGAATCTTTATCCATCAAACGAAGTACTCAAATGACCTCCTCAAGAAATTCAAAATGGAAAGTAGCAAGGTGATATCTACGCCAATGTCTTCATCATTGAAGTTTGAAAAAGATGAAAATGGCAAATCCGTAGATCAAAAATTATATCGAGGTATGATCGGATCTTTGTTATATTTGACTTCATCTAGGCCAGATATAATATTTTCTACATGTTTATGTGCTCGATTCCAATCTAATCCCAAGGAATCACATTTAATTGCTTGTAAACGTATTTTTCGTTACTTAAAAGGGACTATCGGACTAGGTCTATGGTACCCTTCTTGCTTGGATTTTAATTTAATTGCATATAGTGACGCCGATTTCGGCGGATGTAAAATTGACAAAAAGAGTACTAGTGGTACATGTCATTTCATTGGATCACGTTTAATATCTTGGGGAAGTAAAAAGCAATCCACTGTAGCATTGTCTACAGCTGAGGCCGAATATGTTGCTGCAGGGAGCGCCTGTGCTCAGGTGTTATAGATTAAAAATCAACTCCGCGACTACGGCATATATTTTGAAAATACCCCTATTCTATGTGATAACACTAGTGCGATTCATCTGAGTAAAAATCCTGTGCTGCATAGTAGAACTAAACATATAGATATTAGACATTATTTTCTACGCGATCATGTTCAGAAAAAAGATATCTGTTTAATTTTTGTCGGGATGAAGGACCAACTTGCTGATATTTTTACAAAACATCTTCCCGAAGAATCATTTAATTCTATTCGTTTACAACTTGGTATGGGACATATAGATAATTATTGAAATAAGTTTTCTACTCAAGAAATCAATATCCTTGATTCGCTTCATTCGCTAGCGCGCGCTAGCTTTATTTTCTTAACGCGCGCTAAATACCGCTTTCGATAGCGTATGCTAATAGTCTCTACCTTGCATATGCTAATTAAAACCTTTCACATTCCATATCAGCTACTGGACAGTCCAGTGAGCTCCCTATTTTTACCTAACGTACGCTAATCTTATGTTCCTAGCGCACGCTAATTAAAACTTAGTTGACTATATAAACTTCGTACGTTACCCTGTGGTGTATCGTGTGTTGAAGGATGACAGAGTGGACTTTACCGGTATTGTGCTAAACTGGATGAAGGCGAAAGCGGACTCATTTCGATCAAAGCAGTATATGTCGAGGACTTGGAAATCAGGGCTACCTTTCGGCTCTATTCTCACAGTGATCTTCCAACACTTTCACGTCGACTTGTCTGGGGAGGCACCCGTTCCGGTGTCTCGAGGACACGAAATAAGCGACCTCACCCTCAAAGCTATGCATTATGTTGAAACTTACAATAGAGGTTGGATGTTGTTTCCGTATCTTCGGGAAGATGATCAAGTACCGAAGGGGATGCGAATGCCAACACCGGTGGAATGTGTGACGCACCGAGGACCCCACACGCTTCGGGAGATGCAAACCGGAAAATTTGTTCGCCACCCGAAGACGAAAGGGAAGCAACCGATGCGAGATGCCGTCACGGAGGAAAAAGAAAGTGATCTTTGCGCTCGGAAGCGGAGCATCGAGACCTCTCAGCTGGAAATTCGAGAGGATGTTCGGTCTCTTCGCACGGAAGTCGGGTCTCTTCGTTCGGATGTCAGGGAAGTTCGTGGGCTGATCTCTGATTTTATACGATTCACACATCCGTCGTTCCCATTCCCATCCTCCTCTTCCGATCCTGCACCTTAGAGTCTAGGAATTTGATGCTTGATTGTAGAAACTTATCATTCGAATGGTTTTTATGTTTCATGTCTTGAAATTTTATGTATTGCTTGAACTTTATTTAATGGAATTTGCATTTCGCTTCATTTGATATTTTCTGTTTACGTGTATGGTTGCTTACGTGATTTCGTTTTGGCTCATGACATTTTCGTTGGTATTATTTGTTAAAAATGCAACAATTCAGGGGGAGTTCCTTTTTGTTTATGTCAAAAAGGGGGAGAATACTCCAAAAACCGAAATGCACTAATATATCGAACAAGTTACCTTTATGCGAATCATTTAAACTGTTTTTGTATGTATAGATTAAATGTTTTGACATCATCAAAAAGGGGGAGATTGTTGACTAAAAATGTATTTTGATGATGATTTCATTCAAAATATTTAATAAAATCAATCTCAGCACGTTGTTATATTGAAGGAGCAAAATGGTGTTAGCGCATGCTACCTATACCAGAGTAGCGCACGCCATCGAGGAATGTATATACAACCTAGTCAGTCAGCTGTAGTCCAGTGAAGTTACCTGATGGATAGCGCACGCAAGACTTTCAACATTTGCGCACGCTAAATTACTACATCAGTTAGCGCACGCTATACAACAATATTAACGCACGCTATCGCATCATTCAGTCAGAGGACAGTAAGGTCTGGAAAGAAAAAAGAAACAGTTTTGCGCACGCTACGAACAATTATTTACGTACGCTAATACAAGGACTTAGCGCACGTTATTCTTCATTACTTGGGCACGCTACAGGATATCATGGTCAGTAGTCCAGTAGCTACTGGACTCAAAATTAGAAAGACTTTACGTACACTACACAGGGTAACGTACGTTACTAAAGAAAACATTTAGCGCACGCTACGGTATATTATTAGCGCACGCTAAATCAGTCAACAGCTTACCGTTGGAGTTTCTACCATTGGAAAAGCAGGAGTCAATGAAGATCCATGAAATCTGGAAAAGTTGAAATTAATTAATACTAGCGCACGCTATGCATGCTTGCTAGCACACGCTAAGTTCAAATTTAGCCGTTGGATAAAGAGACGTTGGGGAGACAAACCAACACTTTCAAAGTCAGGATTGAAGACCTGTTGACCAACCGATAACGCACGCTACGAGTACATGACTAGCGCACGCTAGCCATACAATTTTACTGTTGGAACAGTTTTTGTGGCCGTTCAGGAATGCCAAGTCAGAATCGATAGCGCAAGCTAGAAGGCATTATTAGCGCACGCTAATAATACGATTTTCAGTATTTGAAGAATGGCTCTCACCTATAAATACCCATAGGACTTGGGTACCATTTACACAACTTCAAGCATACAAGCATACAAGCATACAAGCATTCTTGAGCTCAAATTACTACTGATTACTACATTATAAGTTGTGAAGAGAAAAGATACAAGAGTGATTTTTCATTATAATATCTATTATACCTTGTATTCTTTCATTGGATTGTAAGTGTTGCATCACTTACACTTGAGCGTAAGAGAAACAAATCAAGAGTCACTAATCCAGTGTTATTAGGATCTTTGATCCGGCATTGTTAGGATTATACTCCCATATTCGTATAGTGAGGACTATCTAGTTCCTATAGAACACTAGATATACAAAAGTTGATATTGAGAGAGAGGTTGAGCTTGGACCGATAGAAGACAAGCGATTGTAACGGTTGTGTACTCGGACCGATCGAAGACGAGTCAAATTTGTGGTTGTTCTTGAGCCAATAGAAAAGGAAGTCGGAGAGAGGACGTAGGCAAGTTGCCGAACCTCTATAAATCTTTGAGACTTTATTTTCTGCACTATCTTTCATTTATTCGCAAGAAATTTTGTTATTCCGCATTACCACTATTCAACCCCCTTTCTAGTGGTAACTTTATCTCTTCATTTGTTGGGTGTGATCGTGTTAACGTTGTCACTCTTATTTTGTCAATGCTTGAGGCCTTCATTTTATAGGAGAAGAGGTTGCTGGGATGTCTCTGTCCACCGTGGGCGATCGCCGTTCCTGTATTTAAATAAGGCGGGCGATCGTCCCAGCACGTGGGACTGTTTCCTTAAAGTCCGCAGCTGCTGCTGGCAGCCAGATGCGTGAACCAATGAGGAGGCGACAGGTGCCTCACATCGCTGTCTCGGGAGGTCCCACCTAGGACCTTTCGGCGGGTTTGTCGGTAGGTGAGGTCGTCCTTATCACTGACAGCTGCTGATGGGCTGGAGTAGGGCCTGTTCTTGCGGCGCATTTTGAGGATCTGCACGTGGGCCTTCCTCTCGAGATTTAATCTTCACAGACTTTAACGGGTGTCAGATTCACACGTGTCATAGGATGGTCGTCCCCGGTCGGACATTAAAGGCGATCGCCAGATGCCAATAGACGATCGCCTTGGACATCGATCGCTAGACGCTTGCCCAACATCTGTCTTCTTTGGTTGGCTTCCGACCATTATGCCGATCGCCATTGAGGCGTATAAATCGCCACACAACAATTTCCCCCCAGCTCGCTCCGATGTTAAAGACATGGGGTGAGGTGGCACTGCTGGCGATCACTTGTTTTAGACGAGCGACTCATCTACTTATGAAGCGGACGATCGTCTCCTGGACGAACTGATTTTGAATTTGGCCGATCTCCTCGGACGTTGAAAAGAGCGGGAAGTGGAGGCAGGCTTTGAAACGTCATTGAGGCACGCGTCGTGCTCCCGTTGGGGGAATCCGATGGTTTTTGTCAGACTTATCATCTGGCGTGCCCTCGAAACGACGCGTATGCGGATTTCGAGGGCTGCATTAAATGCGGCTCACCCGACGGTTGCACTTCAGCCCTCGAGATTCCGCTTATTTTCCCAGAAGTCCCTGCTCTCGCCTATAAAAGGGGCTAGGGCTACTGGGGTTAGATCTTTATGCGCTCTTGCCTTAGAAGAAGACTTAGCTGAAATTTCTTGAAGCTTTGTTCGCCAATCGACGTTCTCTCTAGGTAAGAACAAAAACTTTCTCCCCTCTTTCTCTTTGAACATGTCTGTAGGAGGATCCACCGTGTACGAGGCGGGTAGCACTTCCGCCGCCGTGGCTTCGACTGCCCGGGATGAAACCTTCGCGGATTGTCACGTGGAGATGGCCGTCCAGGCCATTCGCGCGAACCCGCGGAGGTTGAAGAGCTTTTCAACGAGGCTGACATGGCGAGGTCGTCGTTGGGGGAGCAGAGGCGCTCGCCGGTATACGAGGATGAGGTAGTGAGACTGTACTGGGAGCAGAATAGTGTGTTCGGCCGGGCCTTTCTGGAATTTGCCGAGCTTATGGAGAGGCTGGCCGGACCACATCCTCAGTTTGATTTTCGCGCATACTCGGTCGCCCACCCCTATGAACCCGTAAAGCAGACGTCATTTCGGGCCGCGGACCGCTCCCCGTGGACCCTCGGCCAGATCAAGAGTTCGGCGACTAAGAAGGACTTGGGTCGTTGGAGGGCGGAGTTCCATGTCCCCTCCGATGTTTCACTATATGTGCCCGTCGAGAACGAGCACGCCGACCAACCTCCCAAGGGTATGGTCGCCGTTAACGAGTTGATCAATGGGGTCGAATTGCGGTTCCTATTGCCGTTCGCTGTGTCATATCTGTTGACTGCCTGGAATATGGCGCCGCTCCAACTGATGCCGAACGCTTGGTTGCAGATCGTCAGCAGTTTGACTCTTTTTGGCGGTCACCGTCTGTTCCGTCTTCCTTATGCGCTGGAAATGAACTACCTATTTAAGCTGACGGTGCAGAAGGGTTCAGTTGGCGGCTACCACATTCAGGGTCGCATGGTCCGGGTGGTTCTTGGGGTGCCGAACAAGGTTCGGGGCGACCTAACAAAATGGTGTTGGGTCGGCGTAGCGTGGAAGTCGGCCGCGAGCGACAAACCCGAGGATGAGTTGGATATCCCCACCGGCTTTCGGGAGAGGAATCGGAGTAAGGGTTTTAACTCTCCCTTTGTTTGGATACACATTGAACTGATCTAATTTGGTTTTCTTTTTGCAGGCTCCCTTGTTCCAGCGGCCGACGGCCTTCCATTTGACTTTTCGATCATCTGGGAGCGAATCCGCGGTCTTCCGGACAGTTACATCGATGCTCGCGTGATCAACAACGAATCTCATTGGTTGGGCACTCGGTTGTTTTGCTTTCCCCGCCACTTGAAGGTCCCAGGTACAAATGTTTACGATCTCCTTTCTGCTTGACGATCGCCTTTGATTGAAAGAGATGTCTAACCTGGTTGAATGTCTTCAATGACAGAGATCTACTTCCCCGCTAATCCGAGCTGCCGAGAGAGATTGCTATGTCGAACCCTGGCCTTATGAATCGTCTCCGCCAAGGGAAGAAGGCCGATCGTGCCCCTGCAGTGACGACCCATCCTATGCCCCAGGCGAGACCTCTCATGGTTCCGATCGTCGAGCCGGAGACTCAGGAAGAGGAGCAACTCTAGCGCAACCGCAAAAGGCGGAGGACGGAGGAGCCTTTGCCAGCTGTTGCTGCTGAGGCGCCCGCAGTGGTGCCGCCGGTTGCTGCGCCTCCAATTTCTGCAGTTCCAATGGCGGAGGGGACTACGCCCTCATCGGCCTTCCTACAGGCCATGGCGACCACTGACGCCCAGACCCCACGGGGCAAGCCTTATTTCGGCCGCGACCACGAGAAGGTCGAAAGGTAAGTTTGGTTGATCTTGTTGAGTTAAGTCACTTGTGTAGGGGACATACTAACTCTTTTGTTCTTGGTGCAGGGTCCGTCTTGCCAACCCAAACTACTCGCCGATGGTGTTGGACTTCCTCATGAGCAGGTCTCCCCGCGAGCCTAGCGACGTCCCTCACTACGTCTCTCGGGCTATCTCCTCTCTGCCGAAGGCTTGGACGACCGACCTGGATGCGATCGCGCGCCGGCGGTCCGGAGACGCAATGCAGGCGACTCTTGCCCTGACCCTCCAAGCGGCGACGATGACCGCTCAAGCTGTGAAGGATTATGAGGGGCGGCCCTCTACTGCTCGTCTCCATTCGAACCTCGAGGCTTCTCGGAACTGGAACGCCGAGTTTGCCGACAAGATCGCGGCAATGGAGAAGGAGTACGCTGAGACGGCCAAGCGGTCTAAGAAGGATCTCGAGCGGATGAGACAGGAACTCGACCGGTCCCAGGTGGCGACCGACCGGATGCGCGATCAGATGATGGAGGCCCATCGGTTGCATGCCGCCTCGCAGGAGGAGGTGACCGGGCTGAAGGCGGTGGTGGACTGGTTAAATGGCGAGTTGGAGTCGTTGAAGGGGGAGCTGGACGCCAAGGTTGCCGAGCTCCAGGATGCGGACAAAATAATCACGGGACTGAAGGAGAAATTAGAGGCGACCGAGACCGATCCCTTCCTCAATGTAGAATATGTCGGCAAGTTTGCCTATTACATGGCTTACACTGACGCCATACGCGCTGTCAATAAGGGAGGGCTCGAGGTCGGCCCTCTGATCGATAACTTCAAAGCCTATGTGCTTGAGCATCCCCTGCAGCCGGCCTTCTTTGTGCCGATCCTTGACCTCTCCGACCTCGGAATCGACCTGATCTGGTATCCGTCGCCAGACAAACTTGTTCATCCAGAAGCCGGAGAGTAAGCGCACGCTGATCCAGCAGCTGGTGATGAAGGCCAGTCGGGGGCGGCCTGAGTCAGACCACTTTCATTTTATTTTCCCTTGTAATTTTCGGTTTCTTTGTGTTTTGCCTTCGGGCGTATGTACAAATGACTTGAATGAAATAAAATACATAATTGCATCTGATTCCTTGTTTGTACGATCGTATGTCTGAATGTTTCGCTTTTGACTTTACACAAGTGTTTGAGGAGCGGCCATTGTATGAATAGCTCCGAATGTATTGGTATACTTAAAATTCTTACTTGTAAATTTCTAAATAAAACCAATCGTCATATGTGTGTTTGAACAAAGCCAATCGTATGTGGTTCCTTCCTCCTGATCGCATGTATGGCTCCATTTTGCCCCTTGTTTTTGTTTACTTGGTGAAAGTAAGGGAACGAAAATAATTCGTTTAGTGAGCTATCTTTAGTTTCGTTCTTGCAATCTGCAATTTTGTTGATTCCTCGAGGGAGGCCGAACGTCCCGGCCTGGAAAGACTTCGCACAATCGTGGGGTTCGATGGAACCGACCTCTACGACTATGTCTTATGCGCGAGCGACATTCCGTCTGATGGTTAACTTCTCGCGACTCACTTAATTGTAAGGGTCCTCCGTAGGCTACGTTTTGCCTTGCAATGTAGCGATGCGGTGGATGGTCTCTGCCTGGAGGAGTCCTTGCATGGGGCACCGTCGGATAAATCGACTTCGCTACTGTGGCTTGTTAGCACTTTTCTGCCTAAGAGGGCATACGTTGTGATGGGGGAAAGGACGCGATCACTTGCCTAGGTCCATCAGGTTAGATGATGGATCCGAGGACGGGCGATCGTGTCCACTGATCTGTTTTGGAGGGTCATTTGGATACATCTGCCTCATATTTAAACGAAAGGGCGGGCGATCTCTGCACAAAGGGACCTTGCATGGATGGGCTATCGGTTCCATCGACTCCCAGAACCATGGATGCACTTTTCTACCTTGGATCGCCATGTTAGATGACAATCCTCGACGGTATACGTTGTGCTGGGGGGGGGGATCGCTAGCATAGGTCCATCAGGTTAGATGACGACCTCTTAGAGGGCGAGCGAGTCGTCCTCTTTTTTATTTGTTTGTTTTGTCGAGGCGAATCATTTAGAGGGGATCGGGAAATCTCATTAAGCTCTTAGTACACTGGGTAATTGAATACAAAGTTTTTATTGATAGTATTTCTTCAAATGAACGGCGTTCCAGGGATACTGGCTCGGAGTGCCATCTGGGTGTTGGAGCTCGTAGGCTCCTTTGGTCAGCCATTTGGATATCCTGAAAGGGCCCTTCCAATTCGGGCCAAATACTCCTGTGTGAGTCTGGACCTTTTTGAGGACCAGGTCAACCACTTGGAATCGCCTTTCCTTGACCTTCGAATTGAAGAATTTCTCGGATTTCCTTTTGTGGATTGCGTTCTTCAGTTCCGAGGTCAGTCGTCGTTCCTCGAGCATATCCAAGTCGATCCGTCGAGCTACATCATTGTCCGTCGTCATTTTTTGTGCAGTTCGGTGGCTGAGAACGGCGATCTCCAAAGGGATCACTGCTTCTGTTCCGAAGGCGAGGGCGAATGGGGTTTCGTCGGTTGAATTTCGGGTCGTCGTTCAGTAGGACAACAAAACATCCGGGATCTCGCTCGCCCATCGTCTTTGTTTGGATTTGAGTCTTGCTTTGATCGTGTGTTTGAGAATCTTGTTTACAGCCTCTACCTGGCCATTCGTCTGAGGGTAGTAAGGGGCCGAGAACAGCTTTTTAATTCCCCATTTCTCGCAGAATTTCATAACTTCCAAACTGTCGAACTGCTTTCCATTGTCGGAGATGATAGCCTGGGGTAGACCGAACCGGCATATGATGTTCTTCCAAATGAACTTGATTACTTGTTCTTGGACGATCTTGTTGAGTGGCTCGGCCTCAGCCCATTTCGTGAAATAATTGACCCCCATGATGGCGAATTTACATCCCCCTAGCGCCGTTGACAAAGTACCGATGAGGTTGATGCCCCATTGGGCGAACGGCCACGGACTGTACATAGAAGTGAGCTGCTCGGGAGAGAACTTGATGTTCGGTCCCATTACTTGACACCTGTGACAAGATCGGGTGTAGGCGATCGCGTCTTTTTGTAGGATAGGCCAGAAAAAGCCTTGTCTGGTCGTCTGTGGATAAGAGCTCGCCCTCCAGCGTGATTTCCACAGATCCCGTCATGGATTTTGGCTAAAACAAGTCGGCCTTCCTCAAGCGTAATGCACTTGAGGAGAAGAAGGCTGAAAGCTCGCTTGTAAATCCGGTCGTCCAATAGGGTGTATCTGGTTGCTCGGAGCTGCAGCCTCATTTTCACTCGTTTTTCATTTCCTTTCTTTTCGATCCGCGGCTGGAGCTTCGGAGGAGGCGAAGCCATGTTGTTGAACAACAAATCCATGAAGTTCTTGAGTTCATATCATTGATTGATCATCCTATGTCATCCTTTGATCCAGCGAATCAAGGTAATCTCTTCTTAGAACCCTAAATTCTTGAATTTTGGGGTTTTTTTCGTTTTTGTCCAATTCGTTCCGTATTGTTGATTAATTCATGATGGGTATGATTAATCTTGGTAGTATTCTTGTGTTTAATATCATTTAATCCATTGTTCTTCATCGAATCGAAGTATATTTCTTGATTTCCTTCGAATCGATCTGATCTGTGGGGACCTTTATGTCTTTCAAGTATTTAATGAATGGAGTCATCCAGTTATCTTCGTCGATGGCAACTGTGGTGACCAGGCTTCTGTCGATCGCCGATTTTGCTGACTTCGTGATTTGGATGTTAGAGAAGTCTGCCGCCCCATCTGACGATGCGAGTTTGGATAGGGCATCGTCCTGGGAATTGTGCTCTCTCAGGACTTGTTCGATCAGTACTTCTTCAAACTTTGTGCACATTTCGGCGACCAATTCTTGATATTTGATCATCTGTTCTCCGCGCGCCTCATATTCCCCCTTGACTTGGTTCACGACCAAGAGGGAGTCCATGAAGATGTGGAGGCAACGAACGTCCATGGTGAGTGCTAGATCGAGCCCGCCTACCAAGGTTTCGTACTCGGCTTCATTGTTGGTCGCACGGAACCCGAAACGCACAACATTTGTAAAACTTTGGCCATCGGGACTGATGAGGACAATCCCTGCCCCTGCTCGCAAGCTGGTCGCCGAGCCATCTACGTACAATTTCCAGGCAGGATGGCCGACCTGGGTCGGAATTGGCGGGAATGTTAATTCCTGTACGCAACACCGTATTGGGCGATCTCCAGTGACCACTTGAGGAGTCGCCCGTTGGTGTCTGGCCGGTGCAGAACTTGCCTTAGAGGGAGAGTCGTCAGAACCTCCACTTGGTGTTCGAAGAAGTAGGCCCTCAGCTTGCGAACACTCATGACTAGTGCGTAGGCGAGCTTCTCCATAGGTGTGTAACGCGTTTCCACGTCATGAAGCGCTTGACTGACGAAGTAGATCGGAAAATGTGCTTGCCCCTCTGCTCGCACTAACACAGCGCTCAGCGCGACCTCTGAGGCTGCCAGGTAGAGGAATAGCTTTTCGTCGGGGATTGGTTTCGCCAAAATTTGGGGATTAGACAGATACTCCTTGATTTTGGCGAACGCCATTTGGCTTTCCTTCGTCCATGCAAATTTCTTATTCTTTATGGTGGCGAAGAATGGCTTGCTTTTGTCTCCGAGCCGAGAAATTAAACGGTTAAGGGCTGCTAAACAACCCGTGAGACGTTGCACCTGTTTGACATTCCGTGGCTCCTGCATGTCGAGGATCGCCTGGATCTTGGTGGGGTTCGCTTCGATCCCCCTTTGGCTCACGATGTGCCCCAGGAACTTTCCGGAGCTTACCCCGAAGTTGCATTTCTTGGGGTTCAGTTTCACAAGACTTTTGTGGTAGGCACAAAATTTGCTAAGGTCCAGATGACTGTTGTCCCTCATCGGCGGCTTGCTAAGACACTCGCGCCCCTTGATGGCGTTGAAAATATGGGCCGGAGACAGATTGAGGTTGCGGAGGAGGTGAACTTCCCCATCCTCGAAGGCCTTGAACTCACCGGGCGGCTTTGCGACCGCCTTCTTTGGGATGGGAGATGGCCCCTTCCCTTCTCCGGTAGATCCCTCGCCTAAGCGAAGGGTGAGCATCCTCCTTCGTGAGGTGCCTAAACATGGGTGAATGGCCATAGAATCCCCCTAGGATCGACTAGAGGGCGAGCTCATCGCTAATGGGCTTGCCGGTGAGGACTATTTCATCCACCCGGTCGATGTAGTCTTCGTCGGGCTCGTCCTTCCCCTGCCTGATCTTCATCATGCGGTGGGGGCCTTCTGGACGAGCAACTTTGGCGGCGAAATATGACGTGAAGTCATTCACTAGTTTCTCAAAATAGTTGATTGAGCGCGGTGACAATGAGATGTACCACCTATGGGCAAGATCGCCCAATGTTAATGGGAACATTCGGCACTCCGTCGCGTCCGATGCCCCACATCCGGTCATGGAGATCCGGAACTTGCTCAAGCGGGTCTCAGATCCGATCTCCCCTCATATAGAGGTGTTTGAGGAGGAGCGATCTTCGGTTGCACGGGGGCAAGATCGATCTGGACTGCGAGTGGCTCACTTGGTCCGGCGATCGATCTCTTGGCGCCTGCCCCAGTTTCAATGAGCGCCTTCATTTCGTCGAGCTGGCGCTGCATTGCGGCCATCGCTGTGGCCTGACTGCTCGCGGTTTGGCTCTCGGAGCGGGAGCCGTGGCGATCATGTACAGATATCCTGGCCCCGTAGTAGGTGACGAGGTCTCTGCTATCGAGATCAATTCTTTGGCGAGTGGGAGCCAGATGGCCGGCCTGTATTCTGGGTGTTGGGTACGCCGAACTCCTGGTGACGGATTCGGACTCCGATGTCTCACGGCTAGGGCCCGAATGCCCGGGTCTCCATGATGGATCACTCCCTAGGCGGTTGAAGACAGAATTGTCCCGCCTTACGAGCGCCTTTTCCTGCGGCTCGTGGCTTTCTAACAATTTCTCGACATATATATCCCCTTGAGCTTTCGCTTGCCCGCACGGCGGATGGCTGACGGAGTAATGGTGGGCGAGTCGCATGCTCTCTGTCGTTCCCTTAGGATGGCCATAGCCTCCTCCATCTGTTCTGTGGTCTGGAACTGATCGAGTGAGAGGCTGGGGCCATCCCTCGGGGGAGGGAGTGAGAGTCTAGCGTCGCCGCGGTCGCCTTCCGCCGTAGGTTGGGACTTGGTCTGGGCCGGAATAAGGTGTCCGGCGGATCGTAGGGTGGCCCTTTTCGAGGTCGTGGTAGACGTCATGATTCTGGAGGTTTTTCTTTGAAGAACAGTGAGTTTTTGTTCAAGTATATGCTCCGGAGAACAGTGAGTGTTCTTCGAAACGGTCGGAAAGAAAATGAAGGTAGACCCCTTCCTCTAGCGCCAATTGTTGTTACCCGAAATATTATCCGGAGATGATATGCTGGAATGGGCAAGTAACAAACAAAATGCGAGAGCACGTCCGTGGGGAAGTAAATAACACAAGATTTTCCGGGGTTGTTAGTCCCGGGCTAGAATGCTCTCGCGAGATATTATTAATATGAATACTTGTTAGTACAAATATTAATGTTAGAGTACAATTACAATGAGTATAAAGACCCTAGTTATCTTATCTCTTGAGTGCTGAAGATTGCCGGAAGAACCAGAGTTGAAGCTCTGTGAGTTCTTGTTACAAAGATGAGGAGTTCTATGTATTGTTTGTTGGGTGTGATCGTGTTAACGTTGTCACTCTTCTTTTGCCAATGCTTGAGGCCTTCTATTTATAGGAGAAGAGGTTGCTGGTATGTCTCTGTCCACCGCGGGCGATCGCCGTTCTTGCATTTAAATAAGGCGGGCGATCGTCCCAGCACGTGGGACTGTGTCCTTAAAGTCTGCAGCTGTTGCTGGCAGCCAGATGCGCGAACTAATGAGGAGGCGACAGGTCCCTCACGTCGCTGTCTTGGGAGGTCCCACCTAGGACCTTTCGGCGGGTCTATCGGTAGGTGAGGCTGTCCTTATCACTGACAGCTGCTGATGGGCTGGAGTAGGGCCTGTTCTTGCGGTGCCTTTTGCGGATCTGCACGTGGGCCTTCCTCCCGAGATTTGGTATTCGCAGACTTTGACGGGTGTCGGATTCACACGTGGCATGGGACGATCATCCCCGGTCGGACATTAGAGGCGATCACCAGATGCCAATAGACGATCGCCTTGGACGTCAACCGCTAGGCTCTTGCCCAACATCTGTCTTCTTTGGTTGGCTTCCGACCATTATGCCGATCGCCATTGAGGCGTATAAATCACCGCACAACAATACCGAAAAGCCATTTAGAAAGATACACACGCAGCGAATAAAACATAATTAAATACATTCGCAGCGGAATTATAAAAACCGAAAAGAACACTCGAATCCCAACAACCACGCCATAACCAGTATCACCGGAAAGCTCATCCATTCACGATCGCTACTAGCCCGAACTCCGAGTACCTAAAAGATAAATCCCACGACAGGGTCAGCCATAATACTCAACAATGATAACGATCACATCACAAAAACAATACATATCAATGTAATTACAAGGTAAGAATAATTCCAATATAGTCTTACCGACATAACCTTACCAACCCATCACAATCCATATCAAATCAATCCTTACCATAATCACATCTCGCGTTCTTAAGTGACAGATGAATTCAGAGTAACCACCTGAGCTGTATCCAAAACGATACCAAGATTCTCAAACATAAACATATCTCCAATATGGAATAATCTGGCCAAGTCCGATTCTGTCCGCGGGATCGCACAATCAGATTCCAATTCTGATAAAACTGATATCACATGGTACATATGTAAACCAACCGTCCCGAGACAATGGCAAGTCCCGGATATCAATGCAAAACATGAATGTTCACACGATCAATAATGATAAACAACCAATGCATCAAAACAGAATACCAATGACATGATAACTCCACACAAGATCGACAAAGGATCAACCACGAATGAGAATACCATGATGTGGTAACTCCAACAAGATCAATGAAAGATCAACCACCGGGAATGCCAACAATACGGTAACTCCGACGAGATCAATAAAAAATCGACAACCAGAAATACCAACGGTACGATAAACTCCAATAAGAATACTGACGACAAAGTAAACTCTAACAAGATCAATAAGGACCAACAACCAGGAATACCAACGATACGGTAAACTCCAACAAGAGCAATAAGGAATCGACAACCGAGAATAGTGGCGACACAGTAAACTCCAATAGGGATAATAAGGGATCAACAACCGAGAACACCGACGACACGGTAAACTCCAATAACATCAATCAAGGACTAATAACCGAGAATATCAACGGTGAGACAACTCCCAAATAGAATCAATAAGGATCAACAACGAACGAGATTACCAATGACAGGGTGAACCCCAAACGAGATTAATAAAGAATCGATATCAAATGAGTTGACCATCGATATGGTAACTCCGAACGAGATTAGTAAAGGTTCAACGGTGACAGATACGCGAGAGAATAAAATCGTCGACCATATATGGATCATATTTACGGAATTATAAAGACAACCCGAATTCCGAACAGATACGATTATACATGAACTGTGAACAACCAATCAATAAGACTCAAGATGGACGTCACGATACGCCCGATCCGGACAGGTGTCCGTGTATAAGCCAGCCACAGGTATTGATCAATACACGTCTGGTCTCGTACCTAATCAGCCTCACGAAGTACGTCTCGTGTGCACGGTTCAATCTGAGGTCGAAACCAACATATGCTACACTTGCCCGTCCCAAAAATCCTACACATGAACGATCAGAACGTATCTGACTCCAGATATGCCACGATACAACATGAAAACAAATATCGAAGAAACGCATATCCAACAAGGATCAGAAGATTTTCCAAGAGGGCAACAATAACTCGATCATGAAAGACCGACACGACCACAATGTCGTATTCTGTCAGACAACAGTTCACAGCATGCTCAACAATGCATATAATAATAGCACATAAACTCCCAAGGCAGCAGCCAAGGGTCACAGAAGCATTTACTCAGGAATACTCCGGACATAGATGCCATTTAGGTCTTATCCCCTAACACATCGGCCCAACAGATTACATCTCAAAGAAAGAGCACATCACAAAGCGTAACAAACAATGGTGCATACTCACCGCATGAAATATCAACACACACATGCAATAATGCAACATGATGATTATCATAATCTAACAATATTAATTTACCTCAAGCTGGAGACGCTAACCTTTCCACGACCAACTGCCCTGAACGAATACACGGTTTATCTGAAAAATCCAAAATGAAGTACAGTCCATAACTAATACCAAACCACCATCTCGAGTTCAATATCGACATGATAACTAACCTTGATATCCAACTTCTCATGCAATAGACCAAATTTAATTCACGTCTCTGTTTCCTCTAGACGTCTTAAAATCATATACATTATGATTTATCTTAATCCAAACATAATATACATACCATCATCCCGACAATTCATATTCCATAATACCATTGCTATATGAATCATAAATATAATGAAAGCGAAACCATTTATTAAACATTATGAACTGAACAAGCATAACTTGCCTTGATACCAATTCGACGAAGCCGCTATCAATCCCGCCGTATTCATCTACAAGCTCCTCAGCCCCGACCAAGACGATTCATGCATTCTCCAACCTCAACCGCAGTGCAACGGTTAACATCAACGATCACTAAACGCAACCTAATGCAATAATCAATTAATGATATGTTCAATAACAATCAACAACCGAAATGACCAACCAATCAAACTCGACGGTTCAACGATATCTCGATCATACGAAACCAAACCGTATCAACTCTTAACAGTACGAATACAAGCCGAAATTCGATATTCAATAGTCCTAACAATGTCTTCAACATATAGCTCGTATAACCGCAAGAATCGTAACAACAAAACCATAATCATCTTCATACGAATCATTCTTCAACGATAACATCAAAATCCGAATTAAAGGAGAGGATTACCCAACATACCTCTTAGAAGATGAAATACACAAGTAATCACTCATTTTGAATAACACGGTGCGAAGGAAACAACGAAAGGAAAAGGTACCGATTCAACCTCTTTCAAAAGTTCGTTCCTAAATCACAATAATATCAATTCAATCACAATTCCACGAAAATGTGTAGAATTTCCCAAGTTCTAATCATTGAAGCATTTTATCGGATACTTTGAGGGCATAGTCCAATTTAATCGATTATCGAAGAAATACTCGAATTTGTTCCACAAAACTTCAAGGATAATGTATGATTTCGAGTATACAACCAAGTTCTATCAAAAAACTGAATAGAAACGAAGGAAATCGGCCAAAACATCAAGAAACCTCAAAAACTTCCAAAACCAAGTGTTTAGGTGTTCTTACCTTCGATCCGGGCAAAAGATGATGTTATCCATGAATTAAATCCTCCAAAACATGTTGCTCTATGATGATTCCATACAAATCCATCTATTTTTGATGAAGAAATGCGAAGAAACGAAGAAGAAAGGTGAAAATGAGTAGATGACTCGGTCCAGGCCTTAAATAGGCGGGACCTGTCGGTACTTTACGGCCGTAACCGGCCATGGCTTACGTACGTAACCGGCCATGGCTACCCTCCTATCTATTTCGGCCGACACCCTTACGGCCGTAACCGGCACCCGCTTACGTACGTAATAGGCCCTTACGGCCGTAACCGGCCACAACCTTACGTATGTTATCGGCCAGTCCTTGCCCCCAGCGAGTCACTGCCGAACGTGATCGGCCATCCCTGCGAGTCAGTGGCGACCATGCTCGGCCACTGCAGGTCCTCTCGGCCACAACTCGGCCAGCCGCCGCGTAACGTACGTAACACTTAATCTGTTGCGTACGTAACACGTACGTTGACTTGCTATAGTATTATACTCGTATTACGTACGTAATACACCCTGTATAGCGTACGTAAATACATCCGTTGACTCACCCGTCCACATCCTCCGCCGAAAGCTGCCGACACATGCCCACCGGTCTAATTCCTCTTGTTACGTATGTAATGCCTTGTGCATAACGTACGTAAAGCGTATAATTTAGCGTACGTACGTCCTTAACGCTAACGTGCGTAATGGCCTTCTATACTTGGTCAAAATCCAACTGTTCCTATCCGAAGTCTCGACATACATAATACAACCATACGACATACTGAATACATATACTCAATCCCAAAAATATTCTCATACGGTACATTTGATGCACAATACCTTCAACTGCATTTGTCGGCCAAGTATGATAATTATGCAAATACTCATACAATATATCCGACATCAAAAAACACATCAAGAATGTAATATCCTAGAATTAGATATAATCTCGATAGATATATTGACATGACTGTCACAGTTCCCAAAATTATTTATCCATACTGTATCGGTCCCAATCTGTACAGTACAACTCAGATAAAATAATGCGAAAAATTAATTTGTGAAATTCTAGGATATTACACATAGTGGGGGGGGGGGGACATCCCCACCAGAACCACCAGAAGTCCCGGTCTGATGAATCTCGTCAGTAATCCTGACAGTGAGATCCGGTAACAAGGCTTGAACAACCGCAACAACAGCCGCGTTAAAAGCAGCTTCATCACCTCCAGATGAGGTAGTAGCACGAGTGTTCACCATCTAAAAGATCAATAAACGAAACAGCAAAGACAAGATTAGAAGTTAAAATATGAAGGAAGACGGTTAAAGCAGAAGGAAGCCTAATGTCTACCCAATCCTCACAGGTCATAACCTAAGCTCTACAGGTCGAACCTAGGCGCTCCGATACCATAATTGTAACATCCCAACCCGAAAAGGGCCAAAATGTAACATTATGGTGCCAATCAGAACATACTAACGCAAGCGGAAGACTTTATTATAAAATAAATACTAAGTCATGTAAAACAACGACTTCTAAAGTATTATCTCGACAAAGTCTCAATGAAAGAAATAATCCAAAACATAAGTCTGAAATGAAATAAAACTCTAAAATACTAAGTCTTAAAATACTCCATAAATGGGAATATAAACATGGGTAGGTCCTCTAGCTCCTACTCTCATCACTCATGCCCAGCATCCCGCTTATTACCTGCCGCAGTGAAAAGAAAATGCGGCTGAGCTAACGCTCAGTGAACAGATATAAATAATGAAAGGTAATAAGCATAAACGAGAGAATAAATGAATGAATCCAAGAGAACCTGCTGAACAAGATGTCGAATGAAATATGGAACAAACGATGAAGGAGTCAAAACTTAAACAGAGGAAAACATGGAACGGATGTCAAGCATAAACAAGGAAAATGCCCAAGTAACAAACAAATAACTAATTGTACAAAGGAGTCTAGCTCTCCATATGTACTAATGTGAAATGGGGTGTATTGCACACACACACACACACAAGTCTATTCACCAAATTCTAAACACAACTAAGTACCTAGGATGCATCTATATACTCCCTACAAAATAGATATACATATGCCAAGTTCTAGACTAAGCATACATACAATATACATGGGCCAAGTGCGCTATATATAGCAATATAAACAGATGGGAACGCCGTAGACAAAGTCACACCTCCACAGATAGTGTCAATACCATTGGTGCATCAATGGCAAGGTCATGGAACCCCCATGACTAGTTAAACAAATATGGGCAACATAAATAGGCAAATAATGTATATAATAATCATGAGGGACAATTACTAATTGTCCAACTAAGATGATGACTATAGGAAATGGATATAGCATCAAGAAATAATCAAATGAATAACAAAGCAAATATGGATCAATGGCATTAAATAACAAACATCAAGAAAACAAGTCATGAGAAACCCTTACTGAAAAAGGGCGAAATATCTGTACCTTAGGAATGAAAGCAATTGGAAAATGAACACAAGGAAAGATGGATCACTCCTACTTCACTGAATCTACATGAATTATAATCATATATTACTTATACGTTCATTAAAGTCGTAACGAATTTATTACTCAAAGTTACTTATTAATAGGTTAGGGGTTTCACATGTGAATCTGATTTCGTTTTCTTATGGTTTTTAAAGCATAACAAATAAGGTCCTCAGGTTTTTCAATTTTATCTGTGATTTCCACATGAGTTAAGTACCTCCCAAATTTTTCCAGATTTTATTTTCAAGTGCAAGTACCATTTCAAAAATTGTTTTCCCAAATCTATCCAGAAACTGTACTACAGGTATACCCCGAAAGTTTGTATTTATTTAACCCACCTTTCAGAAAAATCCACAAAAATTCCAGAAAGTCATATACATCTTAAACATTCTCCCTATCAAATTAGAGCTCTTAATTCCTTATGGTTGGAAAACTAAAAATAAAAAACACCAACTGATTTTCAGATATCCAAAATACAGTTTTGACACTTAATCTTGTAAAAATCAAAAGACCATCTTCACAACCTCCAATGGCTATAAAACTTAATATCCAGAGATTAAACATCCTAAAATAAGTTTTAGAATCAAGAGTCACATAAAAACACGTTGGTATTATCAATCTAGACCCCTTGGAACCTGATCCAAATTCTGGATAACATATACACATAAAATCTTAACCCCTAAACTCCTTTCAAGCCCTAATCGTCCTTAATTAATTGCCTAGGGTTTTCAGATCTTATATCATAATTAATGTGCCATTAATGCCCATATTAGGGCTTCAAAAACATAGGTCTAGGGCTGGACAAACTGATTAGGTCAACAGAAATAACAAGGTTCGACTCACAAGTTTTACACAAGTTTTATCATCAAATGTGGTGTAATCTTCCTTTATTCAAGTGTATAAATATATTAACGAGACATTAGGCGGCATAACACATGATTAAAATGATTTGGTTTACATGATTTAAAGTTTCACAACATTCATGGTGACAAAACAATCGGTGACAAAACAATCGACAAGGATGATTCATGGTTACCTCTTGAGGGCAGATTAACGAGACACAAATAAAGGACCAGGACTAACGAATGCAAGGCTGAAACACAACTTCAATGATCAAAAGGGCTGATACAACTACCAAGATGCTAAACCTTCAACTTCCTTGATTTTGTGGAGAGAAAATAATGGATTTAGGGCTGGTTATGCTTCAAAATTTATAGGTCTGGTACACAGATATGGTATTTTTATTTTTTTTTTCTAGTTTTTAGAGGGTCTATATTCCTTAAGATTTTCAAATTAAGGACCGCATAATCTATAAATGCTGCAACTCCATCTACATAAGGCTTTTTGTGTCTATCAGTTACCATCCAAGACTTGTCCATCTGTTTGTCACAATAGTGAAAATTCAGACATGTATCTATAAGTACTTTTAAAGATAAAAATAACTTGTCACATCGTTCAATACAAGTGGGACACATATACATATGTATAACTAATGTTTATAGATGAAACTATGCTATTGTTTGGTTATCAGAATGCTTTATATAATAGTTTATTTAAGCTTCAAATGTGTTATTTCCATAGTGTTTATCAATTACTATTCAGGTTATTTACGAACTTGAGACGTTGACTCGTCGAAGACCAGAGAGTCGGAGATCGTTGAGGCGCCGCTGCCTGAACTTTTTGCTGGATTAGGGATTGGCATAAGTCGAGAAGGGGACTGTGTTGGGTTAGGATTGGGAAATTAGTGTTGCAGAAACAGGAGGGGTTTTCAAACAGAGAGGGGTTTCTTTCAGTTTCTTTCGTAAACTGAAACAATGCTAAGCTCATAAACTTTGGGGAGATCACTTGCCCCTAGATTTAATAAATTTCACAAAATATGCCCTGAACTATAAAAAATGAGCACTTTACTATTGTTTAAATTAGATTTTTAGGGGGGTTTGATATTCTAACAAATCTGAAAATTAATATTAAAATTTTGATTTGAAAAACTGAAAAATTATTGTAGATATGATTTTAAAAGATTTTTAGGGGTGATTTTTTTTTAGAAAAATGATTTTATCATTAAAAAATCTATTTTATCAGCTAAGAAACTAACAATCAATTCTGAATTCATTTGAATAATGAAAAATTCTTGTAGAAATTATTCTAAACAAAAAATCTAATTTATATATATATGTATTTTAAGGGTGATTCTTGTAGAAAAAATCACCCACAACAATCATATATGAAAAATAGAGATTTCTTAAAATTATATATATGTAATAATTCTTCAGTTTATCATATTAGAACTTTCAAAATTAATTTTCAAATTCCAAACATGAATAAGGATTTTTGTCAAATTTTTCGTGTTCTTTTTGACTTAATGAGCTTAATGGGTTAATTACTTAATCCGGATAGCTATACATGATTGTTTCCTTTTGAATTAATTAGCAAAATAATATCTAAATGGGTTAAACCAGAAAACAAAACTTGATATATTAAGACACTATCCTCCCTCCTTGTGAAACCACAGTGGTTATATTTCTATAAAATATGATCCCAAAACAATAAAACCTAAGTAACTAAGAAAACAGATCACAGAAAATTAAGAAGGATGAGTGAAAACGATGGCCTCCATTGTTTGAAAATTCAAGGAACAATTTTGTAATTTTCAAAAAGCTACGGGTTTTTCTATTATTAGCCAAAACTTCAAGGAATAATTTTGTAAGCAACATAAGATTTAAGCAAGCAAAGACATCTATTCCTCAAACCTATAGTCTTGGCATCCAAAAATAGACTGGTCTGTCTATAAGGTAAGGCAGCTCGAATACAAAAAATAAGAGGAGATTGGGTGTCGCTGGCGAGCAAGATCGAAGAGGAGCACCAACCAAAATCGAAGAAGAAATTGGCATAAGCGGTTCGGTGGTCGGGGGAGATGGTGGCCAGAGAGAAAAGAATAATGGCCGGATGATATGGTGGTGGATAAAAATGTTAGATCGATCCATAATTTAGTTATGGGTTGTGGGTGATCCATCATTTAGTTAGGGGTTATGGGTATTGGGCTCAAAGGATGTAATAAATAGTAGGGGTGTTCAAAAATATTCAATATTCGATATTCGATCCGAAAATCCAAAAATTCGAAGTTTCGGATATCCGAACTTTCGGATACCTGAAAATAGAGCCCATGAAAAATACAAAATATAAAATATTATCGGTAGTTCGTTATTTCGGTATACACCGAAATACTGATTTCTTTTGAATTTCATACTGATATTGTACCGATCATGTACGGTATCATATTGTACCGTATCGAAAATTACGATATACCAAAAATTTTGATATTTTCGGTACGGTTAATACGATTTTTTGGTATTTCGTGTAATACCAGGATTTTCAGTATAAATTTTCCGCGTTATTTTATCTGAGATATACTGCATAGCTTGGTGTCTATACAATATGGATAAAATAAATTAAGAACCGAGACAGTCGTATTTACATAATTGTCGTATTTGGTAGACAACTACATTTGAGAATATCGTATATCGGGTTGTTTTAATTTTGATATCGGGTATATCATATGAGAATATTATTGGATCCAGTATCTGTATTCAGTATGCCGTGTGTTCGTATCCAGTATGTCGAGACGGATAGGAACAGTTGGATATTGGCCAAGTACAGAAGCCCATTACGTACGCTAAGCTTAATGACTTACGTACGCTAAATTCTATGTTATACGTACGTTATGCATAAGGCATTACGTACGTAACAAGAGGAATCGGACAGGTGGGCCCGTGGTCGGTAGCTTTCGGCGCGGATGTGGACAGGTGAGTCAACGTATGGATTTACGTATGCTATACAGGGTGTGTTACATACGTAATACGAGTATATTACTGTAGCAAGTCAACGTACGTATTACGTACACAATGGATTAAGTGTTACGTACATTAAGAGGGTGTTGGTCGAGTCGTGACCGAGGACTCACTGGATGGACGATCACGATCGGCAGTCACTTGCAGGGATGGCCGATCACGATTGGAAGTGACTCGTAGGGATTGCCGATCACGGTCGGCAGTGACTCGCTGGGCGTAAGGACTGGCCGATAACGGCCGTAAGGTTGTGGCCGGGTACGGCAGTAAGGGCCTATAACGTACGTAAGCTGCTGATGGTAACGGCCGTAAGGATGTCGGCCAAAATGGACAGGAGGGTAGCCATGGCCGGTTACGGCCGTAAGCCATGGCCGGTTACGGCCGTAAGGTACCGATAGGTCCCGGCTATTTAAAGGCCTGGACCGGGTCACTTGGCACTTTCACCATTTTTCTTCGTTCTTTTCGCGATTCTTCATCTGAGATTGATGGATTTGAGTGGGAACATCATAGAGCAACATGTTTTGGAAGTTTGATTTGTGTTTAACATCTTCTTCCGCCCGGATCGAAGGTAAGAACATCTAAACTCTTGGTTTTGGAAATTTTTGGAGTTTCTTGGTGTTTTGGCCGATTTGATTCATTTTAATCCAGATTATTGATGGAACTTTATTGTATTCTCAGAATCATTCATTACTCTTGTAGTTTTGTGGAACAAATTCGAGTATTTCTTCATTAAACTATTGAATTGGACTATGCACCTTAAATGTTCGATAAAATGCCTCAATGAGTAGAACTTGCGAAATTCTACACGTTTTCGTATGAATGGTGATTGAATTGATATTGTTGTGATGATTCTTGGTAATTACGGGAATTTTGTTTAAGGAAGATAATGAATTGATGATCAAATGCCTTGATTATGTTGTTATGATTATGGAATCATATTATTCTCGACGTTCTTTGTAATAATGTTGCGGTTCTTGATGTTAGGAAGGTCGTATATTAGAGGATATGATAATATGCATCTTGAATTATGAATAAGGATTGTTTAGATGTTAGAACACATCGGATTATGTTGTGTTGGAGATTTTGAATGTGATTTCGGAATAAGTTGTGTTCTTAAGGAACTCTTGGATTATATGAATTGATGAACATATTTGAAGAGGTGTTGGTGTTTTAGATATGAATATGGAATATTCAAATCTAGAACTAAGTTATGTGTTTTGGTACAATATTCGTATAGGAATACAAATATGGTTCCACGTTTGATAAGATTATGATTCACTTTTGAGTTTGAGAATTCATACATATTAAACAAGTGTTCAATTCAGATAATGGAATTATTTGTAACCTTTGGAATATGGTTATTTATAATGTTGAATTAATCGGATCGTCCGGATTGATGATGATAATCGGTAATTGGTTTTTCTTATGTATGTACAAGGAGGGAACTTGTAAACGTATTTAAGATTGAGTGTGGTTTTTCTTAGACACTTGGTTAAATTGATTATTGATATGATCTTTGGATTTTGGAATCGTATTGTGGTTTTAAGTTCGTGTTTGATTGGTTTGGGTTGTTTGGATTAGTATTTAATCGGGATATTCTAGAACCGTTGTGTTTGTTGATCGGTTATTGATTGTTATTTATGATCATCGAGCTACGGCTTGTATTGTAGATATGAGTTCGCATTTGTTGAGTTGGATTATTTGGTTTTATGTATATAATTGAGGTTTCGTTGAACCGTTGAGTTTGTTGGTTGGGTATGTCCATTATTGATTTTTATCGAATGTGTGTTAATCGGTTATTGCAATAGATTGTAATGTTTTGATCGTGGATTATGACCGTTGTGTTGCGGTTGAGGTTGAAGAGTTCGTAGATTGCTTTTGGTCGGGACTGAGGAGCTCGTAGATGAAGGCAATGGATTTTGGTAATGGCTTCGTGGTATCGGTATCGAGGCAAGTTATACTTGTTCAGTTTATAATATTTGATGAATGATTTCATTTTCATTTCATTTATAATTCATATAGCAATGATATTATAAAAATAAATTGTCGGGATGATGGTTTGTATATTGTGCCTTGGTTTGGATTAAATCATAATGTATATGGTTTAAATGTGTTGGTGAATACGGAAATGTGAGTTATATTTGGTCAATGATATGGAATGTCGGATTTCGAGGTTGGTTTACCGTGTCGATATTAATGTCGGGATGGTGGTTTGTTGGTATAAATGGACTATACCTATTTCGGGATTAGTCGTTGTTGTGTCGAGAATTATACTCTCTGACCGGCGATCGCCTCGGATATCGGGCGACCTAGCCATTACCGAGCAGCCGAGGCAGAACTGCCGACCAGCGACCAGGCGACCTAGCCTTAGCCCAGCAGGCAAGATAAATCGGCCAACCGAAGGTACCAGGACAAGTCCCGGTGCCGAGCGATCGACATCAAATACGATCGTCTCTCGGTACTTGGCGATCGAATCCTGGCGACCGACTAGCGGACGATCATCTCTCGGCACTTGCCGACCGACCCTTGGTGACCGACCGATGCCGACCCTCAGCGACTGGCCGATGCCGACCTCGGTGACCAGCTAGATACGACCGCATCATGCCGATAGTCATCCAGTCGGCAAAGGCCGAGCCTCGGGACAGACACCACGTGCAGAGCCGAGACAAGATCCACAATTCACGGATCATTGACCACAGCCTGTCAGCATCCGTCCACCAGCCGACAAGCCCGCCGAAAGATGTCAGTAGGACCGCATGTGACAGAGACCCCGGACGCGTGCTGGCTCCTCATTGGACCGCACAGCTGGCTGCCAGCATCTACCTTGGACTTTAGGCCGACAGCCCGTGTGACTTAAGGACGGTCGCCCCATTATAATATTGGCCGGCAGACGATCGCCCCATTATTATAATGGCCGGAAGACGATCGCCCACCAGCACTGAGGGCACCTCAGCCTCTATATATAGCACGCAGCCTGCACTTGTCCAAAGGATCCGAAATTCTTGAGAACACACGGAAATACTTCAATTCCCACGAGATTTCACACAGCACTTGGCTATCTCCAACTCTTGGCAACAGCTATCATTCGGTACTTACTTCTCTCGGCCTCTCTCATCAAGCAGACGATCGGCAGGGACGAAGAACACCGAGCTTCGCTCAAGAGCCGGATTAACAGAGTCTTTTTACACTCATTGTATTTAGATTTCTCACATTAATACTTGTATCCACGAATATTTGTATTAATAACATCTCGCGAGAGCATTCAAGCCCGGGCCTAACAAACCCGGCAAATCTTGTGTTTATTCATATTCTCTCGGAAGTGCTCCCGCAAATTGTTGTTTGTTGTCCGTCTTCCAGCAGTATTAATCTTCAGATAAATATTTTGGGCAACAACAATTGGCGCTAGAGGAAGGGGATCTAACCCTCAAATTTTTATTCCTACCGTCTCGAAGAACACTCACTGTTCTCGGGGCATATACTTGAAGTGACACTCACTGCGCTTCAAAGAAATCTTTCAGAAATCATGTCTTCCACCTCCGCATCGAAGAAATCCGCTGGCCAGCCGGCCAGACGCCTCGTTCCGTCCCAGTCCGAGCCACAGCCGATGGTGGGAGGTAGCCTCCGCGGTTAGAGACGCTCGATCCCGTCCCTGGACAGCGGCCCAAGCCTCTCGCTCGATCAGTTCCGAACCAAGGAACAGATCGAAGAGGTCATGGCTGTCCTACAGGAGCGACAGAGTGCTCTCGACGCGCCTCCCGTTATCACACCCTCGGCCATCCGCCGGAAGTCCAAGCGGAAGCTCAAGGCATTATTGGCCGAGCGATCGCCAGGAGGCTCTCGTCCGCAAGAAGAGGCGCTCGCCAGCCGGGGCACCTCTGTCTTCGATCGCTTGGGCAGTAACCCGTCTTGGCGACCGGGGCAGTCCGTCACCAGGAGCTCGGCCTACCCGACTCCCAGAAGGCAGCCCAGCCGTCTGGCTCCCCCTCGCCAAATAGCCGAGGTCGGCAGCAGCGGAATCCGGAGATCGGTACACGATCGCCTTGGCTCCCGCTCCGAAAGCCGATCAGCAAGCGACCGAGCCACAGCGATGACTGCGATGCAACGTAAGCTCGACGACATGAAGCCGCTCCTGGAATCCAGGGCAAGCGCCAAGAAGACGATCGCCGAGCCAAGCGAGCCGCTCGCGATCGACATCGAGCTCGCCCCCATGCAGCACAAAATCCCTCCCCCGCAAACACCTTTGTACGAGGGGAGATCAGACCCCCAAATGCACATAAGCAAGTTCAACATCTACATGACCGGGTGTGGGGCATCAGACGCGACCAGGTGCCGAATGTTCCCTATGACGCTGGACGACCTCGCCTACCAGTGGTACACCTCATTGCCACCTCGGTCCATTGGCTCCTTTAACGAGCTGGCGAACGTCTTCACGGAGTACTTCGCCACCAGGGTCGCTCGACCAGAAGGTCCCCTTCGCATGATGCAAATCAAGCAGGGAGAAGAAGAGTCCGACTCGGACTACATCGACCAGGTAGACGTGATCATCCTCAACGGCGAGCTCGTAAGCGATGAGGTCGCCCTCTACGCGGTCCTAGGAGGATTTCATGGTCTTTCGCCGATGTTCAGGCATCTCACGAAGAACCAACCTGCGACCTACGCAGCCTTCCGAGCTAGAGCCGCAGACATTCTGGCCAGGCAAAGGTTTCTCCTTAGCCTCTGAGCAGCGCGATCGGTGCCCGAACGACGATCTCCCGCCCGATCGCCGTTATCAACCTACGAATAACGCGATCGGCAGACGAGCGACGATCTCCAGTATTCCAGCCCGATCGCCGATCATCACGCTACATCATCAAAACCAGGAGGACACGATCGCCATCTATAATCCAGCATCTAACATGACGGACTAAGGCATAAGATCGCCTCCACCGCACATCATAAATCCATGGTCCTGGTAGTCGATGGAACCGGCTGCTTCGGCCATGCAAGGTCCCTTTCGGCCGAGATCGCCCGCCCTTCGTTTAAATACGAGGCCGGCGTAGTCTGAGGGCTCTCCAAAATTAATCAGTGGACACGATCGCCCGCCCTCGAGGTTCACCATCTAAAGATGATCTACCCGGACAATGCGACACGTGCCACAACCCCCGTCTCAACGTACACCGTCGAGGTTCGCCATCTTCATGGTGGGCCGAGGTGAAAGCAGAGCTAAACAAAGCCACGGGCGTGGAGTTGAATCATCCGACGCTGCCCCGCGCAAGGACTCCTCTAGACCAAGACCGCACGCCCTTCGTTTAAATACGAGGCGAGGCGCAGCCTAACAGAGGACCCTCATAATAAAGTGAGTCACGAGACACTCAATGTCTTCGCACACCAAAGACACGGGCATGGGGTCGGTCCATCGAACTCCGCGACTGTGCACGGTTCCTCAGCGACGAAACCATCAAGTTTCTACGAGGGATCGGCCAATGTTGTTTTTTTGCTGGTACAAGACCGAAAGATAGCTAGCCAATCGACCATGATAGCCCAAGTCCGAATCCAAAGTCGGCTCAATAGTTCGCCCATCCTCATCTTACACGATTGCCAGCAAGAACCACCTCACCCCGTGTCTTCAACATCGGAGCAAGCTGGGGGGCAATTGTTGTGTCGAGAATTATACTCTCCGACCGGCGATCGCCTCGGAGATCGGGCGACCTAGCCATTGCCGAGCAGCCGAGGCAGAACTGCCGACCAGCGACTAGGCGACCTAGCCTTAGCCCAGCAGGCAAGATAAATCGGCCAACCGAAGGTCCCAGGACAAGTCCCGGTGCCGAGCGATCGACATCAAATACAATCGTCTCTCGGTACTTGGCGATCGACTACTGGAGACCGACTAGCGGACGATCATCTCTCGGCACTTGCCGACCGACCCTTGGTGACCGACCGATGCCGACCCTCAGCGACTGGCCGATGCCGACCTCGGTGACCAGCTAGATACGACCGCATCATGCCGATAGTCATCCAGTCGGCAAAGTCCGAGCCTCGGGACAGACACCACGTGCAGAGCCGAGACAAGATCCGAAATTCACGGATCATTGACCACAGCCTGTCAGCATCCGTCCACCAGCCGACAAGCCCACCGAAAGTTGTCAGTAGGACCGCATGTGACAGAGACCCCGGACGCGTGCTGGCTCCTCATTGGACCGCCTGGTGTTGCCGGCATCTACCTTGGACTTTAGGCCGGCGGCCGTGTGACTTAAGGGCAGTCGCCCCATTATAATATTGGGTGTGACGATCGCCCCATTATTATAATGGCGGAAGACGATCGCGCCCGGCGAGGCACCTCATTTATATATAGCAGGCAGCCTGCACTTGTCCAAAGGATCCGAAATTCTTGAGAACACACGGAAATACTTCAATTCCCACGAGATTTCACACAACACTTGGCTATCTCCAACTCTTGGCAACAGCTATCATTCGGTACTTACTTCTCTCGGCCTCTCTCATCAAGCAGACGATCGGCAGGGATGAAGAACACCGAGCTTCGCTCAAGAGTCGGATTAACAGAGTATTTTTACACTCATTGTATTTAGATTTCTCACATTAATACTTATATCCACGAATATTTGTAGTAATAACATCTCGCGAGAGCATTCAAGCCCGGGCCTAACAAACCCGGCAAATCTTGTGTTTATTCATATTCTCTCGGAAGTGCTCCCGCAAATTGTTGTTTGTTGTCCGTCTTCCAGCAGTATTAATCTTCGGATAAATATTTTGGGCAACACCAGTCGTATAACTGTGTATTCGTTCAGGGATTTTGGTTCGTGGAAAGGATATTGTCTTCGGCTTTGTGGTAATTTAAGTATTGTTCAGTTATGAGATAATTATTATGTTGAGTTGTTGTATATGTTGTACGATGATGTTTCGTATAATGGGATTCGTATTGATTATTTCGTTGAGAGATGATGATCCCAGGGCTGATTGTATTGAGATCGTTGATCTTGTTGATCATTTATCGGGGATGATGATCCCAGGATTATTGTTTTGGATATTGATTAGTCATGTCGACTTTTCTTTGTCAGTTTGTCATTGTTCACTTCGGTGAGTCTTTTGATCCTTATTGGATATGTGATTCTTTGAGTTTCATTGTCATGTTGCATCGTGACATATCTGGAGTCATATATGCGTGCCGATTGGTTATTATGTAGGATTTTTAGCCGGGCACATGATGGTTATGCATGGATGTTTCCACATTGAACCGTGCACACGAGATGTAGTTCGTGAGGCTAATTAGGTACATGTCCTACGAATATCCTGGATTCCGTATACGGGGTGGACATGTGCACGGACACATTTTCGGATCGGGCGTACTGTGACGTCCATCTTTTGAGCCATATTGTTGGGTCGCTCATAGTCCATGTATGATTGGATATGTTCGACGGTTTGCGAATGGTTGTTCATACTCCCGAGGGGTATGTTCGACAGTCGGGGTTATTTCTTTGAGATCCATTATTGTTGATCGTTTGGAGTTTACCTTGTTGAGGGTATTCTCGGTTATTGTTGATCCTTGTTGATCGTTTGGAGTTTACCTTGTTGAGGGTATTCTCGGTTATTGTTGATATTTGTTAATCGTGTTAGAGTTTACCATGTTGAGGGTATTCTCAGTTATTGTTGATCCTTGTTGATCGTGTTTGGAGTATACCATGTTGAGGGTACTCTCGGTTATCGTTGATCCTTTGTTAAGTCGTATTGGAGTTATCATGTCGATGATATTCTCAGTGGTTGATCATTGTTATTGATCATATGAGCATTCAGACTGTACGTCGATGTTCGGGATTTGTTATCATTATCATGTGGTAGTTGATCTACCGATATGTTGTGTATTATTGGTTTATCCAGGTTGAGTTTTGATTGTGTAATCCGACGGACAGGATTTGGCACATATTGAATTATTTCCGCACTTATGAGTTATGATGATGTTTTGAGGATTATTGGTATATAATTGTTGTTGATTTCATTTTGTCATTTGAGAATACGAAATGTGAATTATGGTAAGGATCGATTTGGTATGGATTGCCATGGATTGGTAAGGTTATGACGGTAAGTTTACATTGGTAGTATTCTTACAGTATTATTACATTGGTATGTAATTATTTATGATAATGTGATCGATATCATTGTTGAGTATTGTGGTTGACCCCGTCATGGGCTTTATTTTTAGGTACTCTGAGATCGAGCTAGTAGCGGTCATGAAGGGGTGAGTTTCCCGGGTGATACTGGCTGTGGCATTTATTTGAGTATTGAGTATTCTTTTTCTGGTTGTTTTATTCCACTGCAAATGTGTATTTTGAACTGTGTTTTTATCCACTGCGTGTGTATTTTAAAATGGCTTTTCGGTATCTTTACCAACTCGTGTGTATTTTAAAATGGCTTTTCGGTATCTTTACCAACTCGTGTGTATTTTAAAATGGCTTTCCGGTATTTTTACCAGCATGTGTATTCTAAATGGCCTTTTGGCATTTTGCAAACTTGGGTTATTTCGTTATACCCTTTTTCCTCAATTATTCTATCGGTGCATATAAGTGGTAGCTTAACGTACATTTTGAACTGTCGAGATTTGGCACTTCGCCTTGTATTTTCAAATGGTATTTTGTGACGGTATTTTAGCCTGGTGGGTTCTGGCGCGGGAACCACAGCGCTGTAATATCCCGGATGGTTTTGGGAGTGTTACAGAAGATGGTATCGGAGCTTGGGTTTTGTGAAACCCGGGCGTGTGTGTTATGTGGCTCTACCGGTACGGTAGTAGCGTGACTTTTGAAAATGATTTTCCTGACTTTTGAGTCAAACCGATTTTTGGAGTTTCCAAAATTTTTGAGGTCTTTTCAAATTTCTATTTGTGATATTGGTGTGTGTTGGTATTATGTTGGGACTTCGTATGAGAGTCGTGTGCTGGTATCACGGGAGATCATCGGCTTCACGCACTTGTAAGTATATCGTTTTGGTTATTCGCTTGTGGCGACGATTGATTGTTTTCGTGATGAGTTGGAAATTTTTGGTTGATCTGTTTTTGGTAATAGGTTGCTAGTTTCGAAGACGAAACTTATTTTAAGGGGGGTAGTATATAATACCCGGATTTTCAGTATAAATTTTTCGCGTTATTTTATCTGAGATATACTGCATAGCTTGGTGTCTATACAGTATGGATAAAATAAATTGAGAACCGAGATGGTTGTATTTACATAATTGTCGTATTTGATAGACAACTACATTTGAGAATATCGTATATCGGGTTGTTTTAATTTTGATATCGGGTATATCATATGAGAATATTATTGGATCCAGTATATGTATTCAGTATGCCGTATGTTCGTATCCAGTATGTCGAGACGGACAGGAACAGTTGGATTTTGGCCAAGTACAGAAGGCCATTACATACGCTAAGCTTAAGGACTTACGTACGCTAAATTCTATGTTATACGTACGTTATGCATAAGGCATTACGTACGTAACAAGAGGAATCGGACAGGTGGGCTCGTGGTCGGTAGCTTTCGGCACGGATGTGGACAGGTGAGTCAATGGATGGATTTACGTACGCTTTACAGGGTGTATTACGTACGTAATACGAGTATATTACTGTAGCAAGTCAACATACGTATTACGTACGCAGTGGATTAAGTGTTTCGCACGTTAAGAGGTAGCTGGCTGAGTCGTGACCGAGGACTCGCTAGATGGCCGATCACGATCGGCAGTGACTCGCAGGGATGGCCGATCACGATCGGCAGTGACTCGCAGGGATTGCAGATCACGGTCGGCAGTGACTCGCTGAGCGTAAGGACTGGCCGATAACGGCCGTAAGGTTGTGGCCGGGTACGGACGTAAGGGCCTATTACGTATGTAAGCTGCTGACGGTAATGGCCGTAAGGCTATCGGCCAAAATGGACAGGAGGGTAGCCATGGCCAGTTACGGCCGTAAGCCATGGCCGGTTACGGCCGTAAGGTACCGACAGGTCCCGTCTATTTAATGGCCTGGACCTGTTCACTTGGCATTTTCACCATTTTTCTTCGCCCTTTTCGCGATTCTTCATCTGAGATCAATGGATTTGAGAGGGAACATCATAGAGCAACATGTTTTGAAAGTTTGATTCGTGTTTAACATCTTCTTCCGCCCGAATCTAAGGTAAGAACACCTGAACTCTTGATTTTGGAAATTTTTGGAGTTTCTTGGTGTTTTGGCCGATTTGATTCGTTTTAATCCAAATTATTGATGGAACTTTGTTGTATTCTCGGAATCATTCATTACTTTTAAAGTTTTGTGGAACAAATTCGAGTATTTCTTCGTTAAACGATTGAATTGGACTATGCACCTTAAGTGTGTTGTGTCACGATTTATTCATCCCGACAGGCGATCGACTATAAGGCCGAGCGACCAAGTCAACTCCAGTCAAACTATGGCTAGCTCGCCAAGTCGAAGATATCAGACCACCATCAGGAACCTAGCGATCGACTCCCAAGGCGATCGCCCTTTGGCAACTGGCGATCTACTCTACTAACCGGCTAAGGGCAATCGACCTGCGCCCCGAGCAGAGACGATCGCCCGTCAAAACCATCAAGGACTGGATCTCAGGAAAGCACCCACGTGCAGATCCACCAAAGCGGCCCGACAAGATCTTCGCAGCCAGACAAGATCTTTTCTTGTGAGACAAGACCTTTGACCACGGCCTGCCACCTATCTCACCTACCGGCATGCGCGCGAAAGTTGTCGGTGGGACCACCGTGTGATAACTCGGGCGCGTGTAAGCTCCCATTGGACCGCCTGATTGGCCCGGCAACTCCTGCAGACTTTGAGGGACAGGCCCATGTGCTAAAGACGATCGCCCGATTATTATATTGCAGAAAAGGCGATCGCCCGGCATATCCAGGCCCTATAAATAGAGAACCTCCTCCTGCTGGAAAAAGGTTCTGACTTCGCACAACTAACGGTTCGGAATTCACTCAACAGTTCCGAGTTCACATTCTCTCACATTCCGATACATTCACGGAATTACTGAAGAACATACATATCATCAAGCTCCCGGCTACCTCACCGGAATCCATCACAGGACTTCTCTCTCCAAATCTCTCGTCCAGAAGACGATCGGCAGAAGCAGCAAGTCTCCACTAGACAGATTCCAAGAGATTCTTAAGCCCAGGAGCCCAAGCATCCAACTAAATACTCGCCGTGAGAGACGATCGATCTCTCATCGCCGCGACTGTTCATCTCCTTTGTTACAAGAACTCACAGAGCATCAAATCTGGTTCTTCCGGCAATCTACACGCTCACTAGCTAAGATAACAAGAATCTTTACACTCATTGTAATTGTATTCTTACATTAGTACTTGTATCCCCGAATATTGGTATTAATAATATCTCGCGAGAGCATTCAAGCCCGGGACTAACAACCCCGGCAAATATTGTGTTATTTAACTTTCTCACGGAAGTGCTCTTGCATTTGTTTGCTATCCCATCCATTCCAGCAATATCTATCTCCGGATAATATTTTGGGTAGCAACAATTGGCGCTAGAAGAAGGGGTTCTAACCCTCAAACTTTTATTTCTACCGTCCCGAAGAACACTCACTGTTCTCGGGGCATATACTTGAAGTGACACTCACTGCACTTCAAAGAAAACCTCCAGAATCATGACATCCGCCGGTCCATCGAAGAAAGCTCTTCTCCGAACCGCCGGACACCATTTCCCGGCTCAGTCCGAACCCCAGCCGACGACGGGGGGAAGCCGCGACAACGCGAGACTCTCGATCCCGCATCCGAGAGATGGCCCCAACCTCTCACTCGATCAGATCAGGCGAGAGCAGATCGAGGAGGCTATGGCCTTGCTTGAGGTGCGACGGAGAGAATGCGGGCCGCCCGCGATTACTCACTCGATCATCCGCCGCATGGGAAGCGGAAATTCGGCGGGCTCGAGCAGCGATCGTCGAAAGCCCCAATTCGCGAGGAAAGGCTCTCGCACGGCCGGACGGATCCATATTCGATCGCTTGGGCGCGACCCATCCGGCGGCAAGGGCACTCTGTTTCCTTCCTTGAAAAGTCGGAATCCGAATCCGTCATCAGGACTTCGGCCTACCCGCCTCACGGCCCGAGCGAGTCGGCCATCGACTCCGGCCCGATCGCCGGGGTCGGTACTCAATCGCCTCGGCTCCGCTCCGGCGCCGAGCCGCTAGCAATCGAGGCCACGCGATGGCCGCCATACAACGTCGGCTCGGCGAGATGAGAGCACTCTTGGACACCGGGCAAGCACCGGCAAGAAGATCGCCGGGCCGGCCAAGGCCACTCGCGGTCCACATCGAGCTTGCCCCCATACAACCAACGATCGCTCCTCCCAAAACACCTCTGTATGAGGAGATCGGACCAGAAACCCACCCGAGTAAATTCCGAATTTACATGGTAGGTGTGGGGCATCCGATGCAACCAAGTGCCGGATCTTCCTGTTAACATTGGGCGGTGGCCCATAGGTGGTACGTCTCATTACCACCACGATCAGTCACCTCTTTTAAGAAACTGGCGAAGGACTTCACGTCATACTTCGCCAGCAAGGTCGCCAGACCAGAAGGTCCCCACCGCATGATAAAAATCAAGCAGGGGAAGGACGAATCCGACGCAGATTACATCGACCGGGTAGACGAAATCATCCTCACCGGCGAACCCGTCAGTGATGAGCTCGCTCTCTATTCGGTCATGGGGGGATTCCACGGTCACTCTCCCATGTTTAGACACCTCTCCAAGGATATTCCCCCAACTTACGCGATCTTCCGCGCTAAAGCTGCCAACTTTCTGGCCAGGCAAAGGCTACTCACCCTCCGCCTAGGCGAGGAAACGCCACCTCCGGCCCAGAAGATAGCGATCGCCAAAGCAAAGAAGGCGATCGCCAAGACACCCGGAGATCTCAAGGCTTTCGAGGACATGGAAGCCCATTTCCTCCATACGTTCAATAGAACTCCGGCACATATTTTCTATGCCATCAAGGGGCACGAAGAGCTCAAAAAGCCAAAGGCGATAAGGGACCACGGTCACCTGGACAACAATCAATATTGTGCCTACCATAAGAGTCGGCCACGGCGCAACAAATGCCGCGACCTCCTCAAACGGCTCACGGAGATTGTTCGAGGAGGGCAAGTTAGACGACTTATTGGTTTAGCGAAGCCCCTACCAATCTCTATAGACGATCGTCAAGTCGAACACAAAGCAGTGGAAAGCTCATACGAGCCGACCCCTAGATCAACCTCGGCGACCGTCTCTACATGCTTCAATCAAGAGAAGGAGACAACGGAAGTCACCCCGATCTCCCTCCTTATTTAGAAACCGGAGGACTCGATCGCCATCTGCAGTTCACCATCTAACATGATGGACTAAGGCACGAGATCGCCTCCCCCGCACAACGTACACCGTCGAAGGTCGGCATCTACATGACGATCCAGGTGGAAGAGTGCGACCATGGTCTGGTGGTCGATGGAACCCATTGCTTAGGCCATGCAAGGTCTCTTTAGGCCAAGATCGCCCGCCCTTCGTTTAAATACGAGGCCGGCGTAGTACGAGGCCCTCCAAAATAAATCGGTGGACACGATCGCTCGCCCTCAAAGGTTCATCATCTAACATGGTGAACCCGGACAATGCGACGTGCCACAACCCCGTCTCAACGTACACCGTCGAGGTCGGCCATCTCCATGGTGGCCGAGGTGGAAGCGAGCTAACAAGCCGCGGGCGTGGAGTTGATTCATCCGACGCCCAGCGCAAGGACTCCTCTAGACCTAGACCGCACGCCCTTCGTTTAAATACGGCGGCGCGGCTAGAACAGAGGACCCTCATAATAAAGTGAGTCACGAGACACTCAATGTCTTCGCGCATCAAGACATGATCAAGGAGTCGGTCCATCGAACTCCGCGATCGTGCACGGTTCCTCAAGAGGGACGACCGTCCCCGAGGATTCGACAAAGTTGAAGACCGCTCACTCAAGGAATTATTTTCATCCCCTTACTTCCACTAAGTGAATAAAAACAAGGGGCAATAAGAGTGCGGCCTACCTACAAGACGATCATCGCTATTCAACCACATACGGAGATCGTCATTTTTCAGATGTAGTGCAGCGATCGAATTTGTTGTAAAAAGTTATCTTTATGAGTTTATCAATTCATTTGGAACTACCCTTGCAACGATCTCTCCTCACACATTTGTACAAAGTCAAACAAAGACTTAAAAATAAACATTCATTCAAGTGATAAGTCAGAAATCCAAATGCTCATTTCATTACTCGAAAAATCGGAGTACACGATCGCCCGAAGGCCTAAGTGCTACAAAAGAAAGCTACAAACTACAAAGAAAGTAAGCTAGAAACATCAAAAATGAAGCGCCTCAGGCCCCTGCTTGGCCTTCGCCATCAGCATTCGGTGCGGTCCCCTCATCTTCCGGAGCGTCGGGATGAGCAAGATTGGCTGGAGACGGATACCAGCTCAAATCGACGCCGATGTCCGCCAGGTCCAAGATCGACAAGGAGAAAGCCGAATGGAGAGGATGCTCCAATGCATATGACTTGAACTTCTCGGCAAGAGGACCGACCTCCAAGCCTCCCTTCTTAGCCGCTCGGATCGAGTCGGCGAACGCCAAATAATAGGCGAACTCGCTGACATACTCCAAGTTTTGGAAGGGATCGGCCTTGGTCGCCTCAACCTCTCCTCTCAGCTCGGCCATCGCCTGTTGCGATCCCTGGAGCTCGGCCTCCCTCGCAGCAACCTTCTCCTTCGCCTCCATCAGCTCGCTGTTCAGCCGAGCGATCGTCACCTTCTGACGATCGGCCTCCTCTTCAGCAACGTTCCTCGCCTGGACGGCGTCCTGCATCTGGTCCCGGAATCGGTCGACCGCCATTCGATATTTCTCAGTCTCTTTCTTCTCCAGCTCAAGCTCATGGCTCGCCCGCTTGGCCGCCTCCAGAGCGTCCTTCTCCATCGCCACGATCTTGTCAGCAAACTCGGTGTTCTCTTTCCGAGCCGCCTCGAGATCCTCCTGAAGGCGAATAGTGGAGGGCCGCCCCTCAAACTCTGGCGGCACAGGCGGCCATGGTCGCCGTCTGAAGAGAAAGGGCGACAACAGCATGCATCGAACTCGACGATCGCTGCCGGGCGATCGCATCCAGATCAGTCGTCCACGCCTTCGGCAAAGCAGAAGCAGCCTTGCTAACATAGGGAGGAATATCACAGGAATGGCGAGGAGATCGGCTCGCCAGGAAATCCACGACCATCGGTGGACAAGAAGGATCTGCGCGACGGATCCTACATCAAAACAGCTAAGTTAGTACAACTCCTACGCAGATGCAATTGTCAACACAGAAATTCTATCTACCTCTCAGCCTTCTCGGGATCCCGACCGAGAAACGGTTTCCCTCGAGGAGTTTCCGCATCCGCGATCGCCGTCTCCCGCAGAAAAGCCGCAGAGGGCGGCTCGCTCTCCGGAGCAACGATGGTGATCGGAGGCGCGACGATCGGCACTTCATCGCTCGGGGCAGGAAACGAAGTTCCTTCCGGCCTCGGCCTCTTGCGATTCGCCCGAAGCCCCTCCGCCGGAATTTCCTCCTCAACCTCGACCTGCTCCACGCGAGGCTCCGGCTCCACGCGAGGCTCCGCCTCCGGAACTATGGGCAATGCAACGGGTGGAACCCGAGTCGACCTCTTCGCGCGAAGACGGCCTAGGACTCCTGGGTTCGACATAGCGATCTCCGCTGGAGGCTCCAAAAAGTGAGGGAAACGAACCTCTGCGATTAAAGACGATCGACTAACGGTCAGGCACTTTCCTCAAATAAGGCGATCGCCTAGAAATTGAAGGTCGCATAAAGTCATACCTGGCACCGCGAGATGTCTCGGGAAGCGGAATAGTCGAGCCGACAACCAGCGACTCTCCTTGTTGATCCGAGTGGCGTCTAGGTCGTCGTCCGACAAGCTCCTTATCCGCTCCCAAACAACAAGAAAGTCGAAAGGCAGCTCCTCGATCGCCGGGATATGAAAACCTGCAAAACAGAAATCAAATTAGATCAGTCCAAAATGCATCCAAACGAAGGGAGAGTCTAAACCCTTACCGGGATTCCTCTCCCGAAATTCAGTGGGGATCTCCAGTTCGCCTGTGGGATTGTCGCTCGCCGAAGCTCTCCACTTGCCAGCGACCCAGAACCATTTCGTCTCATCGCCCCGTATCTTATTCGGAACTCCATGAATCACCCGACCAGATCGGCCTTGAATATGGTAACCGCCGACCAACCCTCTATGAGCCGTCAATTTAAACAGATGATTCATCTCCAACGGCGATGGGAGGCGGTACAGGCGGTGACCGCCGAAAAGGGTGAGAGTGCAGATGATTTGGAGCCAGGCGTTCGGCGTCAGCTGAAGTGGCGCCACATTCCAAGCGGCCAACAGATGAGAGACCGCAAAGGATAGAGGGAAGCGCAACCCGGCCTCCATAACGGCCTCACTCACTGCGACCATACCCATCGGAGGCTGGTCGGCTCTTTCGTTCTCCGCAGGCGCGAACATGTCCACATCTGAAGGAACATGGAATCTTGTCCTCTAGATGGCCAGATCTCTCCTGGACGTCGAGCTCCGTATTTGGCCGAGCGACCACAGCGATCGCTGCGCGGCACGATACTGCGACCGCTTGGGGAGCACATATGGATAAGCGACCGAGTATCCCCGGAAATCGAATCGCGGAGTAGGACCGGCCAATCTCTCCATTATTTCAGCAAAGGCCCTATAGGCCCGTCCAAAATCGCTATGTTGCTCCCAGTAAGCCCTGATCGCCAGATCTCTCTCGATCTGCGATCGTCTCTCTTCAGCAGCCGACTCCCTAGCAACATCGGCCTCATTGAACAAAGCCTCCACTTCAGCCGGGTCGATTCCGGCTCGAATGGCTTCAGCCGCCGTCTCCAGGTGAAAGACGGAAGAAGTTTCTCCCCGGGCAACCGATGTCCCGGCGGCAGAACTGGTACCCGCTCCAAATGATGATGAGGTTCCGGCTATTTTCAGAGATAGAAGAGATGAAAAGGATTTTTCTTACCCTAAAGTGAAATCGAACGACGATCGGCACTTAGATCTTCAGAAAATTCGGCAGCAGGTCCTTCTTTCTCCAATAAGCACGCGTGAGTGAGACTGCAGCCCCGCGCCCCCTTTTATAGGAGAAGGCAGGGACCCGATTGCAATAAGAGAAAACCTCAGGGGTCGGATCTCAAACGGCGCACCAGTTGACCCCCTCGAGACCCGCGTACGCGTCTTTTCGAGGACGCGTCAACCGAGGAGTCATTAATGACCGTTGGCGTCCTCCAATAGAAGCCCGACACGTGCGCGGAGACTTTTCAACGCCCGTTGCTTTTTCCCGCGCAGTTCAGCGGCCAACCAGGTCGTCCGAACTCAGGATATATCAGCTCAAAGACGATCGCCAGTTCAATAAAACACTTAGTCGCTCGTCAAAAGTTCAGCGATCGCCAAGAAAGCCACCTCACCCCACGTTTCCAACGTATGAGCAAGCTGGGGGGCAATTGTTGTGTCACGATTTATTCATCCCGACAGGCGATCGACTATAAGGCCGAGCGACCAAGTCAACTCCAGTCAAACTATGGCTAGCTCGCCAAGTCGAAGATATCAGACCACCATCAGGAACCTAGCGATCGACTCCCAAGGCGATCGCCCTTTGGCAACTGGCGATCTACTCTACTAACCGGCTAAGGGCAATCGACCTGCGCCCCGAGCAGAGACGATCGCCCGTCAAAACCATCAAGGACTGGATCTCAGGAAAGCACCCACGTGCAGATCCACCAAAGGCGCTGACAAGATCTTCGCAGCAGACAAGATCTTTTGCTGACAGACAAGACCTTTGACCACAGCCTGCCACCTATCTCACCTACCAGCATGCGCGCCGAAAGTTGTCAGTGGGACCACCCGTGACAGTAACTCAGGGCGCGTGTAAGCTCCCCATTGGACCGCACAGTTGACTGCCAGCAACTCCTGCAGACTTTGAGGGGACAGGCCCATGTGCTAAAAGACGATCGCCCGATTATTATATTGCAGAAAAGGCGATCGCCCGGCATATCCAGGCCCTATAAATAGAGAACCTCCTCCTGCTGGAAAAAGGTTCTGACTTCGCACAACTAACGGTTCGGAATTCACTCAACAGTTCCCAGTTCACATTCTCTCACATTCCGATACATTCACGGAATTACTGAAGAACATACATATCATCAAGCTCCCGGCTACCTCACCGGAATCCATCACAGGACTTCTCTCTCCAAATCTCTCGTCCAGAAGACGATCGGCAGAAGCAGCAAGTCTCCACTAGACAGATTCCAAGAGATTCTTAAGCCCAGGAGCCCAAGCATCCAACTAAATACTCGCCGTGAGAGACGATCGATCTCTCATCGCCGCGACTGTTCATCTCCTTTGTTACAAGAACTCACAGAGCATCAAATCTGGTTCTTCCGGCAATCTACACGCTCACTAGCTAAGATAACAAGAATCTTTACACTCATTGTAATTGTATTCTTACATTAGTACTTGTATCCCCGAATATTGGTATTAATAATATCTCGCGAGAGCATTCAAGCCCGGGACTAACAACCCCGGCAAATCTTGTGTTATTTATCTTTCTCACGGAAGTGCTCTTGCATTTGTTTGCTATCCCATCCATTCCAGCAATATCTATCTCCGGATAATATTTTGGGTAGCAACAAAGTGTTCGATAAAATGCCTCAATGAGTAGAACTTGGGAAATTCTACACGTTTTCGTATGAATGGTGATTGAATTGATATTGTTGTGATGATTCTTGGTAATTACGGGAATTTTGTTAAGGGAAGATAATGAATTGATGATCAAATGCCTTGAATATGTTGTTATAATTATGGAATCATATTATTCTCGACGTTCTTTGTAATAATGTTGCGATTCTTGATGTTAAGAAGGTCGTATATTGGAGGATATGATAATATGCATCTTGAATTATGAATAAGGATTTTTTAGATGTTAGAACACATCGGATTATGTCGTGTTGGATATTTTGAATGTGATTTCGGAATAAGTTGTGTTCTTAAGGAACTCTTGGATTATATGAATTGATGAACATATTTTAAGAGGTGTTGGTGTTTTAGATATGAATATGGAATATTCATATCTAGAACTTAGTTATGTGTTTTGGTACAATATTCGTATAGGAATACGAATATGGTTCCGGGTTTGATAAGATTATGATTCACTTTTGAGTTTGAGAATTCATACGTATTAAACAAGTGTTCAATTCGGATAATGGAATTATTTGAAACCTTTGGAATATGGTTATCTATAATGTTGAATTAATCGGATCGTCCGGATTGAAGATGATAATCGGTAATTATTTTTTTTTTTGAATGTACAATGAGGGAACTTGTAATCGTATTTAAGATTGAGTGTGGAATCGGTAATGCTTAGACACTTGGTTAAATTGATTATTGATATGATCTTCGGATCGTGGAATCATATTGTGGTTTTGAGTTCGTGTTTGATTGGTTTGGTTTGTTTGTATTTGTATTTAATTGGGATATTGTAGAACTGTTGTGTTTGTTGATCGATTATTGATTGTTATTTGTGATGATCGAGTTACGGCTTGTATTGTGGATATGAGTTCGTATTTGTTGAGTTAGATTATTTGGTTTTATGTATATGATCGAGGTTTTGTTGAACCGTTGAGTTTGTTGGTTGGGTATGTCGGTTATTAATTTTTATCGAATGTGTGTTAATTGGTTATTGCAATAGGTTGTGATGTTTTGATCGTGGATTATGACTGTTGTGTTGCGGTTGAGGTTGAAGAGTTTGTAGATTGCATTTTGTCGGGGCTGAGGAGCTCGTAGACGAAGGCAATGGATTTTGGTAACAGCTTCGTGGCATCGGTATTGAGGCAAGTTTTACTTGTTCAGTTTATAATATTTGATGAATGATTTCGTTTTCATTTCATTAATAATTCATATAGCAATGATATTATAAAAATAAATTGTCGGGATGATGGTTTGTATATTGTACCTTGGTTTGGATTAAATCATAATGTATATGGTTTAAATGTGTTGGTGAATACGGAGATGTGAGTTATATTTGGTCAGTGATATGGGATGTCGGATTTCGAGGTTGGTTTACCGTGTCGATATTGATGTCGGGATGGTGGTTTGTTGGTATAAATGGACTATACCTCTATCGGGTTTATTCGTATAACTGTGTATTCGTTTAGGGATGTTGGTTCGTGGAAAGGATATTGTCTTCAGTTTTGAGGTAATTTAAGTATTGTTCAGTTATGATATAATTATTATTTTGAGTTGTTCTATATGTTGTACGATGATGTTTCGTATATAGGGATTCATATTGATTATTTCGTTGAGGGATGATGATCCCAGGGCTGTTTGTATTTAGATTGTTGATTGTGTTGATCATTTATCGGGGATGATGATCCTAGGATTATTGTTTTGGATATTGATTAGTTGTGTCGACTTTTCTTTGTCAGTTTGTCATTGTTCACTTCGGTGAGTCTTTTGATCCTTATTGGATATGTGATTCTTTGAGTTTCATTGTCATGTTGCATCGTGACATATCTGGAGTCATATATGCGTGCCGATTGGTTATTGTGTAGGATTTTTAGCCGGGCACATGATGGTTATGCATGGATGTTTCCACATTGAACCGTGCAAACGAGATGTAGTTCGTGAGGCTAATTAGGTACATGTCCCACGTATATCCTGGATTCCGTATACGAGGTGGACATGTGCACGGACACATTTCCGGATCGGGCGTACTGTGACGTCCATCTTTTGAGCCATATTGTTGGGTCGCTCATAGTCCATGTATGATTGGATATGTTCGAAGGTTTGTGACTGGTTGTTCATACTCCCGAGGGGTATGTTCGACAGTCGGGGTTATTTCTTTGAGATCCATTATTGTTGATCGTTTGGAGTTTACCTTGTTGAGGGTATTCTCAGTTATTGTTGATTCTTGTTGATCGTTTGGAGTTTACCTTGTTGAGGGTATTCTCGGTTATTGTTGATATTTGTTGATCGTGTTAGAGTTTACCATGTTGAGGGTATTCTCAGTTATTGTTGATCCTTGTTGATCGTGTTTGGAGTATACCATGTTGAGGGTACTCTCGGTTATCATTGATCCTTTGTTAAGTCGTATTGGAGTTATCATGTCGATGATATTCTCAGTGGTTGATCATTGTTATTGATCGTATGAGCATTCAGACTGTACGTCGATGTTCGGGATTTGTTATCATTATCATGTGGTAGTTGATCTACAGATATGTTGTGTATTATTGGTTTATCCAGGTTGAGTTTTGATTGTGTAATCCGACGGACAGGATTTGGCACATATTGGATTATTTCCGCACTTATGAGTTATGATGATGTTTTGAGGATTATTGGTATATAATTGTTGTTGAGTTCATTTCGTCATTTGAGAATACGAAATGTGAATTATGGTAAGGATCGATTTGGTATGGATTTCCATGGATTGGTAAGGTTATGACGGTAAGTTTACATTGGTAGTATTCTTACAGTATTATTACATTGGTATGTAATTATTTATGATGATGTGATCGATATCATTGTTAAGTATTGTGGCTGACCCCGTCATGGGCTTTATTTTTAGGTACTCAGAGATCGAGCTAGTAGCGGTCATGAAGGGGTGAGTTTCCCGGGTGATACTGGCTGTGGCATTTATTTGAGTATTGAGTATTCTTTTGTGGTTGTTTTATTCCACTGCAAATGTGTATTTTGAACTGTGTTTTTATCCGTTGCGTGTGTATTTTAAAATGGCTTTTCGGTATCTTTACCAACTCGTGTGTATTTTAAAATGGCTTTTCGGTATATTTACCAACTCGTGTGTATTTTAAAATGGCTTTCCGGTATTTTTACCAGCATGTGTATTTTAAATGGCCTTTTGGCATTTTGCAAACTTGGGTTATTTCGTTATACCCTTTTTCCTAAATTATTCTATCGGTGCATATAAGTGGTAGCTTAACGTACATTTTGAACTGTCGAGATTTGGCACTTCGCCTTGTATTTTCAAATTGTATTTTGTGACGGTATTTTAGCCTGGTGGATTCTGGCGCGGGAACCACGGCGCTGTAATATCCCAGATGGTTTTGGGGGTGTTACAGAAGATGGTATCGGAGCTTGGGTTTTGTGAAACCTGGCCGTGTGTGTTATGTGGCTCTACCGGTACGGTAGTAGCGTGACTTTTGAAAATGATTTTCCTGAGTTTTGAGTCAAACCGATTTTTGGAGTTTCAAAATTTTTGAGGTCTTTTCAAATTTCTATTTGTGATATTGGTGTGTGTTGGTATTATGTTGGGACTTCGTATGAGAGTCGTGTGCTGGTATCACGGGAGATCATCGGCTTCACGCACTTGTAAGTATATCGTTTTGGTTATTCGCTTGTGGCGACGATTGATTGTTTTCGTGATGAGTTGGAAATTTTTGGTTGATCTGTTTTTGGTGATAGGTTGCTAGTTTCGAGGACGAAACTTATTTTAAGGGGGGTAGTATATAATACCCGGATTTTCAGTATAAATTTTTCGCATTATTTTATCTGAGATATACTGCATAGCTTGGTGTTTATACAGTATGGATAAAATAAATTGAGAACCGAGACAGTTGTATTTACATAATTGTCATATTTGGTAGACAACTACATTTGAGAAGATCGTATATCGGGTTGTTTTAATTTTGATATCGGGTATATCATATGAGAATATTATTGGATCCAGTATATGTATTCAGTATGCCGTATGTTCGTATCCAGTATGTCGAGACGGACAGGAACAGTTGGATTTTGGCCCAGTACAGAAGGCCATTACGTACGCTAAGCTTAAGGACTTACGTACGCTAAATTCTATGTTATACGTACGTTATGCATAAGGCATTGCGTACGTAACAAGAGGAATCAGACAGGTGGGCCCGTGGCCGGTAGCTTTCGGCGCGGATGTGGACAGGTGAGTCAACAGATGGATTTACGTACGCTATACAGGGTGTAATACGTACGTAATACGAGTATATTACTGTAGCAAGTCAACGTACGTATTACGTACGCAGTGGATTAAGTGTTTCGCACGTTAAGAGGTAGCTGGCTGAGTCGTGACCAAGGACTCGCTAGATGGCCGATCACGATCGGCAGTGACTCGCAGGGATAGCCGATCACGATCGGCAGTGACTCGCAGGGATTGCCGATCACAGTCGGCAGTGACTCGCTGGGCGTAAGGACTGGCCGATAACGGCCGTAAGGTTGTGGCCGGGTACGGCCGTAAGGGCCTATTACGTATGTAAGCTGCTGACGGTAATGGTCGTAAGGCTGTCGGCCAAAATGGACAGGAGGGTAGCCATGGCCAGTTACGGCCGTAAGCCATGGCGATTCTGGCCGTAAAATGCAAGCAGTCCGGCTATTTAATGGCCTGGACCTGGTCACTTGGCATTTTCACCATTTTCTTCGCTCTTTTCGCGATTCTTCATCTGAGATCAATGGATTTGAGTGGGAACATCATAGAGCAACATGTTTTGAAAGTTTGATTCGTGTTTAACATCTTCTTCCGCCCGGATCTAAGGTAAGAACATCTAAACTCTTGGTTTTGGAAATTTTTGGAGTTTCTTGGTGTTTTGGACGATTTGATTCGTTTTAATCCAAATTATTGATGGAACTTTGTTGTATTCTCGGAATCATTCATTACTCTTAAATTTTTGTGGAACAAATTCGAGTATTTCTTCGTTAAACGATTGAATTGGACTATGCACCTTAAGTGTTCGATAAAATGCCTCAATGAGTAGAACTTGGGAAATTCTACACGTTTTCGTATGAATGGTGATTGAATTGATATTGTTGTGATGATTCTTGGTAATTTAGGGAATTTTGTTAAGGGAAGATAATGAATTGATGATCAAATGCCTTGAATATGTTGTTATAATTATGGAATCATATTATTCTCGACGTTCTTTGTAATAATGTTGCGATTGTTGATGTTAAGAAGGCCGTATATTGGAGGATATGATAATATGCATCTTGAATTATGAATAAGGATTTTTTAGATGTTAGAACACATCGGATTATGTCGTGTTGGATATTTTGAATGTGATTTCGGAATAAGTTGTGTTCTTAAGGAACTCTTGGATTATTTGAATTGATGAACATATTTTAAGAGGTGTTGGTGTTTTAGATATGAATATGGAATATTCATATCTAGAACTTAGTTATGTGTTTTGGTACAATATTCGTATAGGAATACGAATATGGTTCCGGGTTTGATAAGATTATGATTCACTTTTGAGTTTGAGAATTCATACGTATTAAACAAGTGTTCAATTCGGATAATGGAATGATTTGAAACCTTTGGAATATGGTTATCTATAATGTTGAATTAATCGGATCGTCCGGATTGAAGATGATAATCGGTAATTATTTTTTTTATGAATGTACAATGAGGGAACTTGTAATCGTATTTAAGATTGAGTGTGGAATCGGTAATGCTTAGACACTTGGTTAAATTGATTATTGATATGATCTTCGGATTGTGGAATCATATTGTGGTTTTGAGTTCATGTTTGATTGGTTTGGTTTGTTTGTATTTGTATTTAATTGGGATATTGTAGAACCGTTGTGTTTGTTGATCGATTATTGATTGTTATCTGTGATGATCGAGTTACGGCTTGTATTGTGGATATGAGTTCGTATTTGTTGAGTTAGATTATTTGGTTTTATGTATATGATCGAGGTTTCGTTGAACCGTTGAGTTTGTTGGTTGGGTATGTCGGTTATTAATTTTTATCGAATGTGTGTTAATTGGTTATTGCAATAGGTTGTGATGTTTTGATCGTGGATTATGACCGTTGTGTTGCGGTTGAGGTTGAAGAGTTTGTAGATTGCTTTTGGTCGGGGCTGAGGAGCTCGTAGACGAAGGCAATAGATTTTGGTAACGGCTTCGTGGCATCGGTATTGAGGCAAGTTTTACTTGTTCAGTTTATACTATTTGATGAATGATTTCGTTTTCATTTCATTTATAATTCATATAGCAATGATATTATAAAAATAAATTGTCGGGATGATGGTTTGTATATTGTGCCTTGGTTTGGATTAAATCATAATGTATATGGTTTAAATGTGTTGGTGAATACGGAGATGTGAGTTATATTTGGTCAGTGATATGGGATGTCGGATTTCGAGGTTGGTTTACCGTGTCGATATTGATGTCGGGATGGTGGTTTGTTGGTATAAATGGACTATACCTCTATCGGGTTTATTTGTATAACTGTGTATTCGTTCAGGGATGTTGGTTCGTGGAAAGGATATTGTCTTCGGTTTTGAGGTAATTTAAGTATTGTTCAGTTATGATATAATTATTATTTTGAGTTGTTGTATATGTTGTACGATGATGTTTTGTATATTGGGATTCGTATTGATTATTTCGTTGAGGGATGATGATCCCAGGGCTGGTTGTATTGAGATTGTTGATTGTGTTTGTTGGTAGTCGATCCGCCTTGGCGTCCGCCTAAGCGCTTCGGGCAGCCGAACGGCCGAGCCGATCCCGGAGCCGAACCGGTCATAAACTTGATCGTTTCTCGGGTTCGCACAAAGGACCGGACCGGGCAGAGACCTTAGAGCCGACCCGGAATCCGGACCAGAAAGGCCGAGCACACCCTGTACGAAAACGCTCCTTAACCACGAATAAGGCCGACCAGAGTAGCAGGAGGCTCAAAGGCCGACCTCATTGTCGGTCATAACAGATAAATATCGAAAACCCAAGGAACAGGCAGACAGGACAGTAAGTGAGAGCTGTCATATCCCTACACAAAGCACACTCAAGAAGATGACACGTGTCAAAGGAGTCACCTTCATCATGACAAATGTCATCAGCATAATCATCCCCATCTTCCTATTGTCCTCTCATGAATGGCTGAAAACACCTATATATATGCCAGGAGAAGGCACAAAAAGAGACCTTTGGAAAAAAAGGGAAAAAAGAGAAAGAAGAGAGAGAGAGACTAAAAAAATAGATAAGAAAGACTTGTAATTAACAAGCAAATCAAATAGACCGGCATACAATATTCTGCCCGGCTCTATGCTATCGAGAGGTCATTAATAAAACTTAGTGATCAAATATCATCCCTTTATTTATTGTTTTCTACGTGTCTTCGATCCATTCGTCCAGATCAGTACACGTGACGTTGACCAAATCAGTCGTCAACAGAATGGCGCTAGAAGGAGGGCTTGAACCTCCGACCTTGTGGTTAACCGCCACACATGCTTTTCTCGTTCATATTGCAAGCCAATCTTATGCTTTTCTTTAAAATATTTCTTGATAAGTATAAGATTCCCCATCTCTAACCACAAGTGACGAATTACCATCAGGCCCGTCCAAAGGGCCCGTCACACAATAAAGGACACCAGTATGAGGTGTACACGCTAAGGAGTTCTCTATCATGCATGGACATATCGGACTATTCTTAGTGTGCACAGGACGGACACGACTTTGCGCCAAACTACAATCAGCCCGCAGATGTTTTGAAAGGCAATCTGCTGGCGGGGCACTTTGGCACGCCTTGCGTTCATCCGGAAATAACCATACCCGCTAATGGATGGTAAGATGAAAGCATAGGAATCATCGTAACTACGAGTCGAAAGCATAGGAATCATCGTAATATGAAGTTGAAAGCACAGGAGCAATCGTGATCACGGGCTCCTGCTCGACTCGGCTGACCCCTTAGAGGTCATAATTTGGAGGATATTGAGCGTCGCTCAAAATTCCAGAGAAGGTCTCAAAGAGTCCTCGTGTCCTTCAAATTAAAGTTGCAGTCAATATACACTGCAACATCTGAAAACTCCTTCGGAATTCCCATCCACCCGCGAGGGTCCTGGTAATCCGGACGGTAATGGGCCAGCTACCGAAAACATCCCCAAGTAATGAGCCATGTGTTAGAAAAGCAGCGGCGGCCCTTCCCAGGGAATTGGAAGTCAAAGCAAAAGTAATTCATAAAGGAGTTTTCCCCATAACCACCTGACCAGCGGTCGTTAGGAGGCCACCGGCGAAACTCAAAACTCCAAGTGATGAAAAAGCCGCGAAAAGTGGAAAATACTAGTGAAACTAAAATGAGCCGAGGAGTAATCTGTAAGAAAAGAGGGGCCCGGCCGGCCGAGTCACTGACAGTACTGCAACGGCCGACCCAAGAAGAATCCCAGACGTTCTACGATGACCCCGGTCAAAATTGGGATACGCCCATAGGAGAATTCGTTTCAAAAAACAAGGTCAATATGACCCCGAGAACCTGGACCTCGTCGCCCAAAAAGGCGGAACGTATTCTACAAAACATCCGAGGATTATTAGAGTTTCCAGGCCAATGATCTCATTGTCAAATGAGCACTGGGGCGCAACACGGGACCTCCTGAATCCAAGTAACCAAGCCCGTCAGAACGGAGGTTGCTAGCTAGAATATGTAAATGACCAAGGATCAATTCATTTGTTGAATGCCGTGAAGGTACAGTCAATAAAATTTGATTTTATGTTCGCCTCGGAAATAAATGCACTATAAGACCGAGTTCGCCTCCGCACTATAAGACCGAGTTCGCCTCGGCACCTCGAATGACCGGCTCCTCCGGCACTATAAGACCGAGTTCGCCTCGGCACCTCTAATGACCGGCTCCTCCGGCACTATAAGACCGAGTTCGCCTCGGCACTATAAGACCGAGTTCGTCTCGGCACCTCGAATGACCGGCTCCTCCGACACTATAAGACCGAGTTCGCCTCGGCACCTCGAATGACCGGCTCCTCCGGCACTATAAGACCGAGTTCGCCTCGGCACCTCGAATGACCGGCTCCTCCGGCACTATAAGACCGAGTTCGCCTCGGCACTATAAGACCGAGTTCGTCTCGGCACCTCGAATGACCGGCTCCTCCGGCACTATAAGACCGAGTTCGCCTCGGCACCTCGAATGACCGGCTCCCCCGGCACTGAAAGTCCGAGCTCGCCTCGGCACCTTATAAGACCGGTCCACCCGGCACTGAAAGTCCGAGCTCGCCTCGGCACCTTATAAGACCGGTCCACCCGGCACTGAAAGTCCGAGCTCGCCTCGGCACCTTATAAGACCGGTCCACCTGCTTGAAAGTCGAGCTCGCCTCGGCACCTTATAAAACCGGTCCACTGCCTTTGAAAGTCCGAGCTCGCCTCGGCACCTTATAAGACCGGTCAACCAAGACCGAAAGTCCGGGCTCGCCTCGGCACCTTATAAGACCGGTCCACCCGGCACTGAAAGTCCGAGCTCGCCTCGGCACCTTATAAAGACCGGTCCACCCGGCACTGAAAGTCCGAGCTCGCCTCGGCACCTTATAAGACCGGTCCACCCGGCACTGAAAGTCCGAGCTCGCCTCGGCACCTTATAAAGACCGGTCCACCCGGCACTGAAAATCCGAGCTCGCCTCGGCACCTTATAAGACCGGCCACCCGGCACTGAAAGTCCGAGCTCGCCTCGGCACCTTATAAAGACCGGTCCACCCGGCACTGAAAGTCCGAGCTCGTCTCGGCACCTTATAAGACCGGTCCACCCGGCACTGAAAGTCCGAGCTCCCATCGGCACCTTATAAGACCGGTCCACCCGGCACTGAAGGTCCGAGCTTGCCTCGGCGCCTCAAAAGACCGGTCCATCCGGCAGAAAAAACGGCGGTCTGACCAATAGGGCCCAAACACAAAAAAGCAACAAAGGCCATAAAAAGATCTTATTCACTCAAAATAAGCTCCATACAAAAGAAATCAAGGAAAAGTGGCACGCAGGCCATACATGGAATAAAAAAAAAAAAAAAAAGGTCTACTCGGCCTTGTCCTCCTGATCGGCCGCCTGAGAAGACTGCCCCCCACCTTCGCCAGACATGGCCTCCACCAGATCTTCGACAGCTTCGGCGACCTTCGGCTCATCATCCCCGAGAGCTTCAACCTTCAGGTCGGCCGCCTGAGACTTTATGTAGGCCTGGACCTCCTCAATGGTCTTCCCTTCCTTCATGAGATCCAACATCTCATAACAAGTGGAGACGTAGTTAAGGTTGATCAACTCCTCGTACTCGGGTGTCTTCTGAAAAGCAGCCGCTCCGTCAGCAAGGCCCCTCTCATAACCGGCAGATTCGCAAGTCTGAACCTGCTCGGTCAATTGCTCAAGCTGGGCCTTAGCACTTTGCAAATGAGCCTCGTACTCGGCCCTGATATCCAGGCACTGTTTCTGCGCCTTCCCAGCCGCCGTGGCCATCTCGTCAGCCTTCCCTTTCCATATATCGGCCTCAACGGCCCGGCTCTCGAAGCTCCATCTTACTCTTGAGAAGCCATCTCCTCCTCCAAAGATTTGATAAGCGAAGGGCAGAGATGGTGCTCCTCTGTAAGGCCTTGAGATCGGCCTCTGCTTTTTATGCTTCTCGGCCGAGGCGATCGGCTCCCAGCGGCCTTCACATAAGTGCACAACGCCCGGCCCAAAATAGCGTTTCCAAAATGGATCTGCTCAGCCGGATCCATATCATTGGTCACCATCTCCATCTTTGGCGTCCAGCCCAAAATGGGGACATGGCTGGACTCAACCACCGATGGGGGAACACGATCGAGCAGCTCGGCGGTTGGAGAGGCTGCTCGGACATAGTCGAGGAACCAGCGCGGCCTCCGCCCTTTCATCCGGGCACAAGGTTCTTCCCGATCCTTATTCACAGGGAGATAGTGGCCCTCCAGATCAATCAAGGGCTCCTTACCCTTCGCCCGACCCGTCCGTACGGGGCTCAAGGAAGGCACGACAGTCTCAGGAAGGGGAAAACCCTCGGTCCTCGTCATATTATCCTCAGGCCCGGCCTCTACTCTCTTCCGCTTGCCTGCACGCTCCCTACGCTCGGCGGCCTCTGCAGCCAGCCTCGCCACCCGCTGCGCAGGCGTCTCCTTCCGTCCAGACGAACTCCTACCCCTGGGGCCTGGATGAAGAAGATGTCAAATATCAAAAAAAAAAAAAAAAAAAAAAAAGCTACCTGATGAAGACATTCTACTCGGATTAGTGGATCGAAGTCCCGCGGCCCAAAGATTGTCCTCAGTAATCAGAAGGTATGATTTCCTCCGATCAACGGGAAGATCCAAAAGCTGTTTAACTCGGTCGTCGAACAAAGAAGAGGTCTCTGAAGCAGGGATACGTTCTGCACAAACAACAAATTATGAGCGTTAGCCGAAAAAGGAACAGCAGCAAAAAATACGACACTTACTCATTTTGGCAACAAAGTCTTCGGGGACCCGAAGCTCGGCGTCCATCACGCCCGGTTCCCACTCATCAACCGAGCTCAGCCACGGCCCCCCTACATAGAACCACTGTTCTTTCCAGCTATGTATGGTTTCCGGCACATCCACCAACTCCTTATACATCGCGTGCCGGGCTGTCAGATAAAACCAACCGGAACCAGATCGGCCGACCGACCTCCATAAAAAGAGACTGTTGATCTCTTCAAAACTGGGCTCGGTCCATCCATGCTGACTAAAAAGAATTAGAAGACCCACCATCCGAGCCCAAGAATTCGGATGAATTTGGGCAATACAAAGGCCCCACTGCCTCAACCACCGGGAAAGAACCAACGGCAGAGGGAACCTTAGCCCAGACAACAGAGAGCGGTAATACACCGCCGTGCATCCGACAGGAGGGGTGTGGGGTCTCTCCTCTGGGTTCGGGACAAACATCCGCACCACCGCGGGTATCTTAAATCGCCCCCGCCAAGCCTCCAACTGCCCATCGGTGACCGTGCTGCGTATCGAGGCCGAATCCCATTCCGCCTCAACAAAAGGAGACGGCCGAGGCCGAACCCAGCCCCCAACCTCGCCACCCGCCGTCAACGACGTCGCCGCCTCCACGTCTCCAGAAACTGCATCTCCAGAATCCGGCGACCTTGCGACCTCGCCTCCATTCTCATCGCTCCAGTCAACGGGAGCATCACCTATCGACAAATCTGCCACTCCCGTGCGGTCTGGGGACACAACCGCCTCCTCCGCCGTGTTCCTCCGCTCCGACATCGTAAAATAAGAAAAGAGAGGAGGAAAAGCAAGCTTACCAGGAAAGTCTGCGAAACCCGAAAAGAAGAAAAATTGCTGGAAAAAGATCTCTCTCTGCAGTAAAAATGGCGAAGGAAGTAATGAAGAAGAAGACACTCTATATTTATAGGAGGAGACAGGGGTATTAATTACTAAAGCGGCGATTCATAATCATCGCGAAAATTAAGAACGCGTGAGACACGGCGACGAATTACACCCCGCCACGCGTCCCCCTCGCTGTGACTCTTGGAGATCCCGAAGTCAAATCGATGCGACTCTCAAGGATATGACCCTTCAAAGGATCTTATCCACCGCCAAATCGGACCGACCTCAATCTGAGACGATTCCAGCATCGGCCAACCCGGCACGACCCTGGACTCGGGGGCCCTTGTTGGTAGTCGATCCGCCTTGGCGTCCGCCTAAGCGCTTCGGGCAGCCGAACGGCCGAGCCGATCCCGGAGCCGAACCGGTCATAAACTTGATCGTTTCTCGGGTTCGCACAAAGGACCGGACCGGGCAGAGACCTTAGAGCCGACCCGCAATCCGGACCAGAAAGGCCGAGCAGACCCTGTACGAAAACGCTCCTTAACCACGAATAAGGCCGACCAGAGTAGCAGGAGGCTCAAAGGCCGACCTCATTGTCGGTCATAACAGATAAATATCGAAAACCCAAGGAACAGGCAGACAGGACAGTAAGTGAGAGCTGTCATATCCCTACACAAAGCACACTCAAGAAGATGACACGTGTCAAAGGAGTCACCTTCATCATGACAAATGTCATCAGCATATTCATCCCCATCTTCCTATTGTCCTCTCATGAATGGCTGAAAACACCTATATATATGCCAGGAGAAGGCACAAAAAGAGACCTTTGGAAAAAAAGGGAAAAAAGAGAAAGAAGAGAGAGAGAGAGACTAAAAAAATAGATAAGAAAGACTTGTAATTAACAAGCAAATCAAATAGACCGGCATACAATATTCTGCCCGGCTCTATGCTATCGAGAGGTCATTAATAAAACTTAGTGATCAAATATCATCCCTTTATTTATTGTTTTCTACGTGTCTTCGATCCATTCGTCCAGATAAGTACACGTGACGTTGACCAAATCAGTCGTCAACAGTGTTGATCATTTATCGGGGATGATGATCCCAGGATTATTGTTTTGGATATTGATTAGTCGTGTCGACTTTTCTTTGTCAGTTTGTCATTGTTCACTTCAGTGAGTCTTTTGATCCTTATTGGATATGTGATTCTTTGAGTTTCGTTGTCATGCTGCATCGTGACATATCTGGAGTCACATCTGCGTGTCGATTGGTAATTGTGTAGGATTTTTAGCCAGGCACATGATGGTTATGCGTGGATGTTTCCGCATTGAACCGTGCACACGAGACGTAGTTCGTGAGGCTAATTAGGTACATGTCCCACGTATATCCTGGATTCCGTTTACGGGGTGGACATGTGCGCGGACACATTTTCGGATCGGGCGTACTGTGACGTCCATCTTTTGAGCCATATTGTTGGGTCGTTCATAGTCCATGTATGATTGGATATGTTCGACGGTTTGCGACTGGTTGTTCATACTCCCGAGGGGTATGTTCGACAGTCGGGGTTATTTTTTTGAGATCCATTATTGTTGATCGTTTGGAGTTTACCTTGTTGAGGGTATTCTCGGTTATTGTTGATCCTTGTTGATCATTTGGAGTTTACCTTGTTGAGGGTATTCTCGGTTATTGTTGATCTTTGTTGATAGTGTTACAGTTTACTATGTTGAGGGTATTCTCAGTTATTGTTGATCCTTGTTGATCGTGTTTGGAGTATACCATGTTGAGGGTACTCTCGGTTATCGTTGATCCTTTATTAAGTCGTATTGGAGTTATCATGTCGATGATATTCTTAGTGATGTATTGGTTGATCATTGTTATTGACCGTATGAGCATTCAGACTATACGTCGATGTTCGGGATTTGTTATCATTATCATGTGGTAGTTGATATACAGATATGTTGTGTATTACTGGTTTATCCAGGTTGAGTTTTGATTGTGTAATCCGACGGACAGGATTTGGCACAGATTGGATTATTTCCGCACGTATGAGTTATGATGATGTTTTGAGGATTACTGGTATTTTCGGAATACAGTATAATTGTTCTTGAGTTCATTTCGTCATTTGAGAATACGAAATGTGAATTATGGTAAGGATCGATTTGGTATGGATTGCCATGGATTGGTAAGGTTATGACGGTAAGATTACATTGGTAGTATTCTTACAGTATTATTACATTGGTATGTAATTATTTATGATGATGTGATCGATATCATTGTTGAGTATTGTGGCTGACCCCGTCGTGGGCTTTATTTTTAGGTACTCGGAGATCGAGCTAGTAGCAGTCGTGAAGGGGTGAGCTTCTCGGGTGATACTAGCCGTGGCATTTATTTGAGTATTGAGTATTCTTTTCTGGTTGTTTTATTCCGCTGCACATGTGTATTTTGAACTGTGTTTTTATCCGCTGCGTGTGTATTTTAAAATGGCTTTTCGGTATCTTTACCAACTCGTGTGTATTTTAAAATGGCTTTTCGGTATTTTTACCAGCGTGTGTATTTTAGATGGCCTTTTGACATTTTACGAACTTGGGTTATTTCGTTAAACCCTTTTTCCTAAATTATTCTATCGGTGCGTATAAGTGGTAGCTTAACGTACATTTTGAACTATCGAGACTTGGCACTTCGCCTTGTATTTTCAAATGGTATTTTATGACGGTATTTGAGAACTATGCTTTTGAAAATATTTGAGTATTTAAAATATTCCCGTCATCGGCGTTTTGACGTTTTTAAACGTTTCTGAAATGGTTTTTAGCCTAATGGGTTCCTACGCGGGACCCACGACACTGTAATATCCCGGATGGTTTTGGGGGTGTTACAGAAGATGGTATCGGAGCTTGGGTTTTGTGAAACTCGGGCGTGTGTGTTATGTGGCTCTACCGGTACGGTAGTAGCGTGACTTTTGAAAATGATTTTCCTGACTTTTGAGTCAAACCGATTTTTGGAGTTTCCAAAATTTTTGAGGTCTTTTCAAATTGCTATTTGTGATACTGGTGTGTGTTGGTATTATGTTGGGACTTCGTATGAGAGTCGTGTCCTAGTATCACGGGAGATCATCGGCTTCACGCACCTGTAAGTATATCGTTTTGGTTATTCGCTTGTGGTGACGATTGATTGTTTTCGTGATCAGTTGAAAATTTTTGGTTAATCGGTTTTTGGTGACAGGTTGCAAGTTTCGAGGACGAAACTTATTTTAAGGGGGGTAGTATGTAATACCCGGATTTTCAGTATAAATTTTTTGCGTTATTTTATCTGAGATATACTGCATAGCTTGGTGTCTATACAGTATGGATAAAATAAATTGAGAACCGAGACGGTCGTATTTGCATAATTGTCGTATTTGGTAGACAACTACATTTGAGAATATCATATATTGGGTTGTTTTAATTTTGATATCAGGTATATCATATGAGAATATTATTGGATCCAGTATCTGTATTCAGTATGCCGTATGTTCGTATCCAGTATGTCGAGACGGACAGGAACAGTTGGATTTTGGCCAAGTACAGAAGGCCATTACGTACGCTAAGCTTAAGGACTTACGTACGCTAAATTCTATGTTATACGTATGTTATGCATAAGGCATTACGTACGTAAGAAGAGGAATTGGACAGGTGGGCCCGTGGTCGGTAGCTTTCGGCGCGGATGTGGACAAATGAGTCAACAGATGGATTTACGTACGCTATATAGGGTGTATTACGTACGTAATACGAGTATATTACTGTAGCAAGTCAACGTACGTATTACGTACGCAATGGATTAAGTGTTACGTACGTTAAGAGGTAGCTGGCCGAGTCGTGACCGAGGACTCGCTGGATGGCCGATCACGATCGGCAGTGACTCACAGGGATGGCAGATCACGATCGGCAGTGATTCGCAGGGATTGCCGATCACGGTCGGCAGTGACTCACTGGGCGTAAGGACTGGCCGATAACGGCCGTAAGGTTGTGGCCGGGTACAGCCGTAAGGGCCTATTACGTACGTAAGCTGCTGACGGTAACTGCCGTAAGGCTGTCGGCCAAAATGGACAGGAGGGTAGGCATGGCCGGCTACGGCCATAAGGTACCGATAGGTCCCGACTATTTAAAGGCCTGGACCGGGTCACTTGGCATTTTCACCATTTTTCTTTGCTCTTTTCAAGATTCTTCATCTGAGATCGATGGATTTGAGTGGGAACATCATAGAGCAACATGTTTTGGAAGTTTGATTCGTGTTTAACATCTTTTTCCACCCGGATCGAAGGTAAGAACACCTAAACTCTTGGTTTTGGAAATTTTTAGAGTTTCTTGGTGTTTTGGCCAATTTGATTTAATCCAGATTATTGATGGAACTTTGTTGTATTCTCGGAATCATTCATTACTCTTGAAGTTTTGTGGAACAAATTCGAGTATTTCTTCGTTAAACGATTGAATTGGACTACGCACCTTAAGTGTTCGATAAAATGCCTCAATGAGTAGAACTTGGGAAATTCTACACGTTTTCATATGAATGGTGATTGAATTGATATTGTTGTGATGATTCTTGGTAATTACGGGAATTTTGTTAAGGAAAAATAATGAATTGATGATCAAATGCATTGATTATGTTGTTATGATTATGGAATCATATTATTCTCGACGTTCTTTGTAATAATGTTGCGATTCTTGATGTTAGGAAGGTCGTATATTGGAGGATATGATAATATGCATCTTGAATTATGAATAAGGATTGTTTAGATGTTAGAACACATCGCATTATGTCGTGTTGGAGATTTTGAATGTGATTTCGGAATAAGTTGTGTTCTTAAGGGACTCTTGGATTATATGAATTGATGAACAGATTTTAAGAAGTGTTGGTGTTTTAGATATGAATATGGAATATTCATATCTAGAACTAAGTTATGTGTTTTGGTACATTATTCATATAGGAATACGAATATGGTTCCGGGTTTGATAAGATTATGATTCACTTTTGAGTTTGAGAATTCATATGTATTAAACAAGTGTTCAATTCGGATAATGGAATTATTTGAAATCTTTGGAATATGGTTATCTATAATGTTGAATTAATTGGATCGTCCGGATTGATGATGATAATCGGTAATTGGTTTTTATTATGAATGTACAGGGAGGGAACTTGTAATCGTATTTAAGATTGAGTGTGGAATCGGTAATGCTTAGACAATTGGTTAAATTGATTATTGATATGATCTTGGGATTGTGGAATCATGTTGTGGTTTTGAGTTCGTGTTTGATTGGTTTGGGTTGTTTGGATTTGTATTTAATTGGGATATTGTAGAACCGTTGTGTTTGTTGATCGGTTATTGATTGTTATTTGTGATGATCGAGTTACGGCTTGTATTGTGGATATGAGTTCGTATTTGTTGAGTTGGATTATTTGGTTTTATGTATATGATCGAGGTTTCGTTGAACCGTTGAGTTTGTTGGTTGGGTATGTCCGTTATTGATTTTTATCGAATGTGTGTTAATTGGTTATTGCAATAGGTTGTGATGTTTTGATCGTGGATTGTGACAGTTGTGTTGCGGTTGAGGTTGAAGAGTTCGTAGATTGCTTTTGGTCGGGGCTGAGAGCTCGTAGACGAAGGCAATGGATTTTGGTAACGGCTTCGTGGTATCGGTATCGAGGCAAGTTATACTTGTCCAGTTTATAATATTTGATGAATGATTTCGTTTTCATTTCATTTATAATTCATATAGCAATGATATTATAAAAATAGATTGTCGGGATGATGGTTTGTATATTGTGCCTTGGTTTGTATTAAATCATAATGTATATGGTTTAAATGTGTTGGTGAATATGGAGATGTGAGTTATATTTGGTCAGTGATATGGAATGTCAGATTTCGAGGTTGGCTTACCGTGTCGATATTGATGTCGGGATGGTGGTTTGTTGGTATAAATGGACTATACCTATTTCGGGATTATTCTTATAACTGTGTATTCGCTCAGGGATGTTGGTTCGTGGAAAGGATATTGTCTTCGACTTTGAGGTAATTTAAGTATTGTTCAGTTATGAGATAATTATTATGTTGAGTTGTTGTATATGTTGTACGATTATGTTTCGTATATTGGGATTCATATTGATTATTTCGTTGAGGTATGATGATCCCAGGGCTGGTTGTATTGAGATTGTTGATTGTGTTGATCATTTATCGGGGATGATGATCCCAGGATTATTGTTTTGGATATTGATTAGTCGTGTCGACTTTTCTTTGTCAGTTTGTCATTGTTCACTTCGGTGAGTCTTTTGATCCTTATTGGATATGCGATTCTTTGAGTTTCATTGTCATGTTGCATCGTGACATATCTTGAGTCATATCTGCGTGCCGATTGGTTATTGTGTAGGATTTTTAGCCGGGCACATGATGGTTATGCGTGGATGTTTCCACATTGAACCGTGCACACGAGATGTAGTTCGTGAGGCTAATTAGGTACATGTCCCACGTATATCCTGGATTCCGTATACGGGGAGGACATATGCACGTACACGTTTCCGGATCGGGCGCACTGTGACGTCCATCTTTTGAGCCATATTGTTGGGTTGCTCATAGTCCATGTATGATTGGATATGTTCGACGGTTTGTGATTAGTTGTTCATACTCCTAAGGGGTATGTTCGACAGTCGGGGTTATTTCTTTGAGATCCATTATTGTTGATCGTTTGGAGTTTACCTTGTTGAGGGTATTCTCGGTTATTGTTGATCCTTATTGATCATTTGGAATTTACCTTGTTGAGGGTATTCTCGCTTATTGTTGACATTTGTTGATCGTATTAGAGTTTATCATGTTGAGTGTATTCTCAGTTATTGTTGATCCTTGTTGATCGTGTTTGGAGTATACCATGTTGAGGGTACTCTCGGTTATCGTTGATCCTTTGCTAAGTCGTATTGGAGTTATCATGTCGATGATATTCTCAGTGGTTGATCATTGTTATTGATCGTATGAGCATTCAGACTGTAAGTCGATGTTCGGGATTTGTTATCATTATCATGTGGTAGTTGATATACAGATATGTTGTGTATTATTGGTTTATCCAGGTTGAGTTTTGATTGTGTAATCCGACGGACAGGATTTGACACAGATTAGATTATTTCCGCACTTATGAGTTATGATGATGGTTTGAGGATTATTGGTATTTTTGGAATACAATATAATTGTTGTTGAGTTCGTTTCGTCATTTGAGAATACGAAATGTGAATTATGGTAAGGATCGATTTGGTATGGATTGCCATGGATTGGTAAGGTTATGACGGTAAGTTTACATTGATAGTATTCTTACAGTATTATCACACTGGTATGTAATTATTTATGATGATGTGATCGATATCATTGTTGAATATTGTGGCTGACTCGGCCGTGGGCTTTATTTTTAGGTACTCGGAAATCGAGCTTGTAGCGGTCGTGAAGGGGTGAGCTTCCCGGGTGATACTGGCCGTGGCATTTATTTGAGTATTGAGTATTCTTTTCTGGTTGTTTTATTCAGCTGCAAATGTGTATTTTGAACTGTGTTTTTATCCGCTGCGTGTGTATTTTAAAATGGCTTTTCGGTATCTTTACCAACTCGTGTGTATTTTAAAATGGCTTTTCGGTATCTTTACCAACTCGTGTGTATTTTAAAATGGCTTTTCGGTATTTTTACCAGCGTGTGTATTTTAAATGGCCTTTTGGCATTTTGCGAACTTGGGTTATTTCGTTAAACCCTTTTTCCTAAATTATTCTATCGGTGCGTATAAGTGGTAGCTTAACGTACATTTTGAACTGTCGAGATTTGGCACTTCGCCTTGTATTTTCAAATGGTATTTTATGACGGTATTTCAGAACTAAGCCTTTGAAAATATTTGAGTATTTAAAATAATCCCGTCATCGGCCTTTTGACGTTTTTAAATATTTTTGAAATAGTTTTTAGCCTGGTGGGTTTCAGCGTGGGACCCACGGCGCTGTAATATCCCGGATGGTTTTGGGGGTGTTACATTTCAGTATTTTTCTTCCACCACTAGAATAGTCTTCACATATAAAATATTTGTTTAAATAGTCTTTGACCAAAATAGCAATATAAAATAAAAAGAAAAAATATATTAATATTTCAAATGACATTTTTATCCTTAATATAATAACGAGATTGAAATTATTACTATATACAAATAACGATCTGAAATCCATTATAGGTAAAAATATTACAAATAATTTTGAATTATCTTAGGATATGAACTTTTAAAGTCGTTACGGTGTACACATAACGATATAATTTTTAGTTATAACAAGATACATATCATGTCTTCATATGTGGCACGAGTTGTTTATCGTAAATATTGATGATTTTGTTGTTCTGTGCCAACCGTTACGAGTCTTACATGTGTACACGAGTGAAAAATATCATACAAGGTGATTCAAAATAATTTCAAAATGATGATCAATCAATTAAGTTCTCAATTTCAATTTACATAACTTCTACATTGAATAGTTGATCATCAATCATGTCTATCTATTTGACCACCATTTTAAAATGCATTTGGATTAGTGTTGCCACATTGTAACGAAATCGACGGTTCCGGCACGGACCGATCCCTGGTCAACGATTCCGATCCGGACCATTGACCGCGGGCCGGGTCCGGAACCAGAATCGGTATTAAGCTAGCTAGCACGGTTCGGTTATGGGCCGAACTTTCTGGGCCCGTTAAGGATCTACCAGGCTGGTAACAACATATAACAACTCAACCATGCCTTTAAGGTTAAAATGACTCAGTAGACCGATTTGGTCTTTCAATAAATACATACAACTCAAATACAACTCATGCCCACGCAGGGGTCAAAACACAACCACACCCGTACAACGGGAAAAATATAGCAGCGGAAAATAAAGTACAACCGAACCAATAAACAATGTACGGTTCCTCATGTGATTAGTATCGATCATCTTTCATCATCCTTCGTGCCGACCCTGTGTTATGCTCCAAAACCTGAATGCAAAGATAGACATCCACCCCCCGAATACTCGGGGGTTAGCAAAACTCCACTATTTTGCTACTGCAAGTACAAGTGCAAAAATACGAGTCATACAATTCACATTCCACGAACGATAATAATCCGGAATCCTCAAAGATTCAAATACAATAAGAAGAACACTTCCCGAGGCGAGAGTTTGAGTAAAGACTTCCCAAAATTTCAAGATCAAAATATCAAGGGAAACAATTTATAAAATGATTTGAAATACCATCGGGAGTTTTAATAGAAAACGATTTAGGATTATCAAATCCTACTTTTCAAAACCCAAAATACGAAAGGGGTCACCGCCCCAAAGGTTTACTTTCCGAAAAATGACCTTTACCAAACCGTTGGGATTTTAGCCCCAAATCCGTAAAATGACTTTTACAAAACCATTGGGATTTTAGCCCCAAATCTCATCAACTCATAGTACACAAGAACGACCACAAGGTTCGTATCCCAATATCAAAATCCACAAATAAAGGATTTAACACAAACAACAAAATACTCTAGTGCCATCCTAGCCAAGTAAGCCAAACGAACAACTTACCACTTACACACTTAGTCGATGCATGCAATCATGAAAATCGTTCAAAAGCACTCATTTCCGGAAATGCCAATATCAAATCACATTTGCAAAAATGTACCACAATTAACCGCGGACCCACAGCTTCGTGGATCCCTACCGAGACCCCGTCGGATCTAACCCGTAGTGGTTAAAAGCAAGCTCGCGGTCCCACAGCTTCGTGGAGCCCTACCGAGACCCCGTCGGATCTAACCCGTAGTGAGCATACACACACACGTTACTCATGCAATACTAATATGCTAAGAATGTAAGTTCATCAAGAATACTTACTAGAGATGGCCACTTATCCGACAACATTATCAAACTCTTCAAAACACAATAACAAGATTAAACACGGAATACACGATTCCATAACTTTTAAATAACAGGGATATGATCAAAGCCTTCAACGTTCAAAATAATCAAATCATAATCAATTCTCAAAACACAACGTTCACAAAATACACACGCGTTTTGAAAGAGACCCTTTAACGAGGCCAAACCGAAATCTTTTGAAACTTCATTTCAAACAACCAAACAAACACACCAAGACGATCACCGATCATCATATCCACAAAATAAGAAATGTATGAGCAAGGTACTTGCCTCGAATAAGAATAACGCGGAGAATCACCGAAGTAGGTTGGCACGAACCGACTACGAACTCACCGACACCACCTAACGCCAACTCGCGATAATAAAATACGAAGGACAAATATAAAAACGAAAATGAATTCCAAAGTACGACCCAACGCCACTGAATTCAAGGAACAAATGACGAAAATTCAAGGATTTTCCCCAAAACGGCCAAGAACACGATTCGTCCCGTCAAAACACGAAAACGGAATTCCAAGTTGAAATATGGATATACGATCCATAGAATATGTTTAACAACATCATTTAACCACAATCGATCCATCAAACATAGATGGAAAACGTGATCGAGAACAAATCCCCCAAAAAGTCGATTCGAAGGAAATCAAGAAATATACTTCGATTCGACGAAGAACAATGGATTAAATGATGTTAAACACAAGAATACTACCAAGATTAATCATACCCATCATGAATTAATCAACAACACGGAACGAATCGGACAAAAATGCAAAAAACCCCAAATTCACGAAATTAGGGTTCTAAGGAAGATTACCTTGATTCGCTGGATCAAAGGATGATAACGGATGATTGATTGATGTTATGAACTCAAGAACTTCGTGGATTTATTGATAAACAACATGGCTTCGTCACCTCCGAAGCTCCAGCCACGGATCGAAAAGAAAGGAAATGAAAAATAAGTGAAAATGAGGCTGCTCTGCCACATTTATACTGGGCCGGACTAGTGCGCGCTAGGCTGCCGAGCTAGCGTGCACTATCGGCCCAGGCCGCAATCCAGTGACCTTCTGGACTAGGCTGCTCGGCCAGGTAGCGTGCGCAGCCTTCTGGCCGTAGCGTGCGCTACCTGCCGGCCGTAGCGTACGCAGCATCCGACAGTAGCGTGCGCTACCTGCCGATCCTAGCGGATTCCAGAACCTCAGAACCCCTCTGCCCAGACCCGATCGCGTGCGTTAGGCCAGCCGATAGCGTGCGCTACACCTGCCGGTTAGCGCGCGGAGCCTGCCGGCCGTAGCGTGCGCTACGCCGGTTCCTGCCGCACCCGTCCGACCGGTGCCCGCAATCGTCCGGCGATCCATGGCCGTCCGGCCCGGTGCTCGAACACGTGGCTCGGCGACTCGATTTTCAGCGTCACGGAAAGAACACGGCGAAAAGTTCGCGGACAACATCAACGACCCGAAATGAAAACATAATGCAATAATTAATCATACGCGACCAAGAAACGGGTCGAGACAACAATCACAGATACAGATACCCATAAGTTTGGGTAAATTACAAAATGGCCCAAAACGCCCGAAAATCACGATACGTGATCGAATAACCAAACCGAAGTTCACAACACGTCTAACAAAGTTAAACGGACTTACGGGAAACTCGAAGCATGATTTGAGCGAGATTCGCAAGAATCGAACTCAAGTGCGGAAAAGTCACCAAAAAGCACGGAACTCAACAAAACGGCACCGAAACGAACTCGGATGACAAAAAGTGTAGAATTAATCATTCTCAGAATGACGAAACGGTCTTGAGAGAGTCGTCAAAATGGACTCCGGCCGAAAAAAAGAAATTTACCGAAAATCGAAAATTGCGGATATTACAAGTATAGGTCAGAGTTTCCTAGTTTTTTGGGAGATCTAGTACGATAGAAAGTAAGAGTCAGTGAAATTTCCTCGAAGAAGGTGACAAATGAAGTTAAGGAAAAACTTTGGGAAGAGATAACGGTAAACATCTTTTATTTAAGTACTTGCATTGATGCTACATTACAATTTCATTCCATTCATAACATATTAGTAATTATTATTGCAGTATTATTATGATATTGAGGAATGTAGAAGAAAGCTTGTAATGAACCGGCTAGGTAATCTTCTACGGAACTTTAGAAGAAAACTGTATGCAAATCACATAGTTCCGGACATAGGCAAACCCACCAAGCTTGCAAAAATTCCCAGACAGTATCGTACAATAATACTTAATCAAGAACACTGGGACAAGTTTGTACAACATACACAATCGGACAAATTCAAGGTTTTATTCATTTTTGTTATCTTCATCATCATTTTATTTTCATGTTTTTACGTCAGAAAATACTTATCACATCCTTATATTTTCTTTTGGAAGGATATGTCAAATAATACGAAAATAGCGCATTGGAATTCCCATTATCAGCATCGGATGGGACGAGGTGAATATGCAGGGCTAACAGAAATTGGTAAGGATTATCCTTTTCTTGAAACCTGTAATATGCTTCTTGATTCTCTAGTATAATCAAATCTTATTTTACAATTATTGACATTATATCCGCTTCTTGATTATGTTGCCACACAATACAACAAACTAAATCAGAGGTTGCTTAATCTTGATTATGTGTTATTTAACTTATGTCTCACATTTACTTTTTCTTACATTTATTTCAATATAAGCAAAAAGAAAATGTGTTACAATTCTGAGCTTTTCATTCTCTACTGATAAATATCAACATTGATATACTTTACTGTAAAATCTGAAATTTTTATGTATATTTTACACCAAAAATTAGCACGATGTTGCCCTTTATGGAAAAAGAAAAGATATATTATAAAGGGTATAACAGTCTTTTTCATGTAGAACAACGACCAAAACGGTAACTTTTTCAAGCCATATAGATACGCTCTATGAATTTTTCAAAGGTTAGTGACAATGTAAAGGAGAGTAGTAAACAAGCTCATATACTGTACCGTTCTTTTTAATTTACACATTATCCGTTTTTGATTCATGTTCACTATTCAAGAGTCAAATAATAATTTAATAGTTCCCAAGGTTACATCAATCTCTTACGTTTGTGCAAACTACTTTTTCTGTCCCGTGCTAAGTATGGCGTATGTATGTATGTACAGTACAACATCCATGGTTTTGTCCGTTTTTAATTGTGAACTAATATGTATATTTAATGATTACAAGATTAAAGATAAACTGATTGAGAAAGGTAAATATCCCGACCGGTCATTCATGTGGAGGAAAGGACGTGAAAACAAAAATGGCGAATTGGTAGATGATGCCGTTAAGGTCATTGCAGATAAAATAGTAAGTTTAAAGAAACTTTCTTGTATGTTGTTTTACTATAATAATTGTGAAACTTATTAAATAATAATTGAGTACATCTATTTGACATATTATGTATACAGATCGTGTTAGGAGTATGCCCTCGAATGCCACTCAGAGGATGTTGAGTGTGGGCATTGTACTTGTAATTATGTAAATCATTAATATAAGGCAATGGTTGTTTCTTTATTTACTGGTGGTTACTGGCATTTCTAACTCGTAAATATACATATAGAAACTAGTTCGTGTATTTGAGAGCAAAACGTTCCACTCCTTATTGGATAAGGGGGTCGGCACTGGAAAGGTTTATAGCTCAAATACTTAATCGTTCGCAAGTAGATGAAACTTGACTGGGCGTTAAGTTTATGTGAAGACTTGTATGACGTGTTCTTTGACATGGAGAGTGCCTGTCGAACACTAATGGTCAGTGAGAGCACACGTTATAGGTATGCTAATTGGATTAGTATACTCGAACCGACTCACCCTCGATTCGTCATACGGATTTCACTCCGGGACAGTCAATGACGGAATCAAAAGGTTGTGATAGGTATTCGTGAACCTTCGACTTGAGGATTTAGTAGGGATGTGCTTATGACATCAAGATTTTCATTAGAGTAGTTCGACCCTGTAAACCGGAAGGCGGGGGTCAACCTCGACGTGCATCTTGACGGGCAAGTAGCAGGTCCTACTGAATACCAAGATATAATTCTTTCTCCCGTTAGTGAGCGGGTTAGATTTTTTATGCGGTTATTCGCAGATGAGATCGTAAGTCTTTGGCCAAAGCATTGGAGCTAGTTGTATTGGATACACTAGAGCTCGATGATCTCGATTTGCATTAATGCATGCATAGCGTCAAGTACAGATAGGGTTTGACTGACCGTGATCCTATAACTTGATCGGGACATGTAAAAGAAGGGTTTATACGTATACTGATTTTCACGACAGAATGGTTCTTGAATGATCCCATCATTCGTTTTGATTAAGTGCAGTAGGCCGCCAGGCTGGCTAGGTGGTGCTACTACTCTTTGGTTCCTCCCATTGCTGACTGAGACGGACCTACCGAGTCGCGCATTAGGATTGACGACGGAATGAATCAAGCTTAATTCTATCATTATCAATATTAGATATTGGATATCTAATTTGGGACATTGGATGTCTAAATTGATTTATTAGATAAATTAATTTACGGCCTAATTAATTAAATAAATGACCGGGTGATTAATTTAATTCATGAATATAATTATTTCTTGGAGAAATTAATTATGTTATTATGTATTTAATATGATTAATTAATTGGATTAATTAATCGATATAAATACATCGGAACGGAATCAAAGTTTATCTGTTTGGACTAACGGGAGTCCGAAACGAACCGAACTCGTCCGGTTTCTACATGGGCCACCCCCATTTCAAGCCACCTTCCTTTTGGACTCTTGTCTCCATTCTTTTAATGGATGATAATTATATAGGTGGGGTTGATTCTCATTAGCATGAGTTATATTCTTGTGAGTTGAAAATTCATAAGAAGAGGACTTTGATCTCTCATTCACCACACATGATTCCTTACATGAGTTGTAGTGAGAGAAAGTGAGAAAGGAGTTCTTCTTCATAGTCATCTTCTTCATCAACTTAGTTCTTGATTTTTCTTAGAGAAAATATCAAGATATAAAGAGAGAGTAAGATTAAAACACTTAGAGTATAATAATCTTATTATACAAAGCTTCAACACTTGATTCTAGCCGTAACCATAGAGGTTAATTGGGTGTTGTCATTCCGTTCGTTTTTTTCGGCACGTGACAAGTAGAGGCGCGGTATTTCGGCATTGGATCGTTCAAGTGCTTGGAGTGCTTCGTTCGTAGAGAATTAAAGTAAAGCTTGGGGAATAGCTCAAGAGAAGGATTCCATATAATCAACGGAATACAAGGGTGAGTTTCTATATCTCTTGTTGAATTCGTTTATATATATTCGTATATACGTAGCTCGATCGATCCTCGTAGGGATTCGGATCGAATTAATTTTCGTTTTACCGCTTCCGCTGGGCCTTCGTTTTAGGCACCGAATCCCAACATTAGTATCGGAGCGTAGGTCTTGCGATCATATATACGATATTGGCATTTGGAATCATAATGCTTGATTAGATGGTATATGATTTGGAATCATAATCGTATTAATCGTGGATTTTTTATTGTTCATCTAAAAATTAATTTTTCATGATTTTATGTTACAATATAAATCTATTTTTCTTTTGAAAAACTGATTTAAATGAGTAATATAAAGATTAGAAAAATATTATTTTTGGAATCGGGGCGAAAAAATGAGCCGAAAACGTAAACGGACCGGCACTTGTAGTCGCCAGTGGCACCGCCTCACGGTTTGCACATGCGCGGCCAGGAGCGAGTCACAGTCGGCGGCCTTCCGGCCGTGCTCGGCATCTTGTGCGAGCCCCGCTCGGCCTCATTGGCGATGTCCTGCTTGGCCCCGTGTTTTTCGACTCCGTTTTTTTATATTTCGTGCGATAATTAATTTCCCACAAATTAAATTGGATTTAATTTGACTAAGATTTAATTATGGTAATTTTATTCTTAGGGGAATTAATTTAATAAAATATTTTCTCGTCCGGAACAAGTTAAAATTGACGGTTATTTGAATTAATTGGATTAATTCGTTTTGAATCGATTGGATCGGTTCGTATTGTTGATTGGATCAATGTATCTCTTTGCTTTCCATTTATATAGTATTTATTGGATGAATGCTTTTGAATGGGGATGTGGTTCGTGGACTTAGTTTTTGAATCGTTCGTTTTATTCGATTGGGTTGTAAAGGCCGTTTTGAGCCTATTTATTTTACTAGAAATATTTGTATCTAGGATGCAATTTTCAATGTAAAATTTATATGTAATGACGAAGACTGGAGGAAGATCCGTTTCGAGAAGACGAAGATTCAAGACGAAGTCTTGTAATTAGATTATGGAGTTTTTGTTTTCTAGGAACGGTCCATGAACCACATGTTGGTAGCAACTAGGTTGTGAATGGTTGTTCATATGAATGAATGCTACAAACACGCTTAAATGAATTAATGTGCAAAGTGTAACTTTAATCGCGATAATTCTCCCACAACAAATTATTAAGTTTATAAGGTTTCAAAGTTTTTCCTTCCCTCCATCGAGCTTTTGGGAAATTGAAATCCAAACCGGATGTGCTATGCTTCCGAGTTATTGGGGTAGTCGTTCGGGGAGGACGGATAAATTACCGGGAGCACATTGGATGCCTTCGGTTGGAGCAAATTTTATCCCTAGAAACCTGATAGGTTGCCGGATAAGATCAATTGTGAAACTTATTTGCATCGATGGTATAAACTAAACTTGTTCACAAACCATAGAAACCGTATAGATTGAGGGGAGTGAACAAAGGGAAAAAGAAGATCGAATCATCCATTAGATGGGTTGGTATTGGACACCACTTTATGAAAATTAATAGACTAGAAACCAGTTAGGTTGCCCTCTATTAAGATTTATAAAGAACTCGATCACCACTATGAAGTAGAGCGACGATACTTCCGGATTTCACATGGGAGTGTGTTATTCCGATAAAATAGTGGGAGATGGGTAATAAGAATAAAAAAGACCTTAATTCTGTACTCAGAACATAATATGACAAGTCACTAATTAATCTGTTATACTTAATGCATACATAACTCTCAATATGACAATGAATCCACTTGCAATTCTAATCGAAAAGAACACCTTAATGGGACCTAAATTTGTGGATTGGCTCCGAAATCTGATGATTGTCCTCAGTATAGAGTCACTGGGATACGTCTTGGAGACGGACATTCTGGCGCCTCCTGTGCGGACCCGAGCCAATCAGGAAGAGATTGAAAACCACGAAAAGTGGGTTAATGGTGACGTGAAAGTCCGTGCTTATATGATGGCTTCCATGTCTAATGAGCTTCAGAGAGCTCATGAGAAAATGACTTCTGCTAGGCAGATTAAATCTCACTTAACCGAGCTTTATGGTGAGCACAACAGAACTGCTAGATATGAGATATCCAAGCAACTGTTCGGTGCAAGGATGAAGGAAGGTGAGAAGATTTTGGGAACACGTCCTCAAAATGATATCCATGATCGAGAGATTGGAGGCTCTTAATTTTAAAATGGATACTTCTCTCCAAACCGACCTTATCCTTCAGTCTCTCCCTGATTCCTTCTCACAATTTGTTATGAACTTCAACTGCAATGAGATTGCATGTAACTTAGCTGGGCTAATGAACAAACCGGTGACCGCTCAGTACTTAGATGAAGACTCCGCGAATGAAGGAGTCTGCCCTAGTGATTTCTTCAGGACTTCGGAAGTCTAAGAATAAGAAGAAAAAGACCAAGAAGCATACTGGACCACAAGTTAAGGACCTTAAAGGAAAGGGCAAGGCCCCGATGGTTCCAAAAGGCAAGAAGAAGAAATTTACTTGTATCAAGTGCGGTGAGCTGGGCTACTGGGCTAGAGACTGTCCGATTCTTCATGGCACTTCAGGTACCGAACTTTTAGTTTTGGAAACAAATTGTTCTTCTACTGTATTTTGTACTTCCTGGATACTGGATTCTGGTGCTAGTTCTCATATATATACCGTGAATCAGGATCTGGAACAAAGTAGGAAGCTTGGAGCTGGAGAAGTTATGATCACAGTCGGAAGCGGGCATAGTGTCGAGGCGACCGACATAGGATCACTTCTCTTGGGTTTAGAATCCGGCTTTGTTTTGACTTTAGAAGATGTACTTGTTTTGCCCAAGGGGCACAAAAATATTGTATCCATTCCGGTCATGGACCGAAAAGGCTTTTCATTTTTCATTGGTGATGGTTTCTGCAAAATTTATTTCATAAATAAACTAGTGGGTACTGCTACATTGTTAAATGGATTGTATCATCTAAATCTCAGCAACAAAGTAGCTGTGAATACTATGACTAGAAAACGTGGTAGGGATGAAACCAATCAAGTTTTGAAATGGCATCTTAGACTTGGTCATGTTGGTCAGACCAAAGTTTACAAGATGGAAAAGGATGGACTTATGGGTCCATTGGGACCGGATCCCTTTCCTACTTGTGAATATTGTTGGAATATTTATTCCACACATTATTTAATTTATGTTTTGATGATTAAAGTTGCTAAACTACAAAACAACATCGAGGCGAAGCAAAACAACGAAGCAGACGAAGACGCAAAAAGTTACAAACTGGACTGCATTAGCGCACGCTAAGGGATATATGTTAGCGCACGCTAACGAGGAGTCAGCTGCATTCCAGCCAAGTTTCGAAGTAAGCTGCAGTGAAGTCAAAGGAAGGATAGCGCACGCTACACTCTATTATTAGCGCACGCTACACTCTATTATTAACGCACGCTATCGAAGTGTTGTTACTGTTGTGGAGATATTCAAACACATAATGACGTATGCAATGAAGTCATCATTAGCGCACGCTACAAAGGATGATTAGCGCACGCTAAGATGTTTGAATCTAGTCAATCCGAACGTTGGGAAAATCAGGTCAAAGTCAGCATATCAAACGGTCACTTTGACAATCCATGCAACGGATATATTGGATTAGCGCACGCTACAAAGGAAATGGTAGCGCACGCTAATCGCCAAGGCGATAGCTCCGGATGAAATATAAAGTGATTAACGCACGCTACATGTAAGCCTTTACGCACGCTAGAGCAAAAATGTGCGATAGCGCACGCTAAGAAGGAAGGCTAGCGCACGCTAGCTAGTCAACTGGCAGCAACGGCTAGTAAGGAGGAAGAAGGCTATAAATACCAAGGAGTTGGTATTATTCCATACAACAACTTCAAGCAAACAAGTCATACATCTGAGAATCACATACTTACATTCTTGTTGTAATATTGAGCTTATTTTGTTAGTTTGAGTGTTTATACATTCAACATTATACACGGGAGGTAAAAGAAAAGATACGATTGGATTCGGTGTTATTAGGATCAAGTATCCGGCATTGTTAGAATCGCAATCGATATCTAAGTGAGGTTTATCTAGTACCCATAGAAAGCTAGAGTGGTTGATTCCTTATCCAATAGAAAAGGAAAAACGGTTTTACTCGGACCGATAGAAGACGAGCTTGTAACGGTAATCCCTCGACCGATAGAAGAGAGGCGTAGAGGTTTTGATCTTAAGCCTAAGGAAAAAGATTCATCAAGAGAGGACGTAGGCTTCGTTAATAGCCGAACCTCTATAAATCCTTGTGTGATTTATTTTCCGCAATTTTATTTACGCTTCCGCACAAACGGCGCAAATATCCGATTTGGTACCCCAACAATTGGTATCGGAGCGGTTCTCCAATACGCGGCTTAACATCCGAGGAGAAGATCCAAAATGGCATTTCAAATCTCTCCAGCCGAAGGCCTTGCTCTCAACCGACCACCATTTTTTGATGGCGCGAACTTCATGACTTGGAAGAAGAAGATGTCGATATTCATTCGAGCTTACGACATCGAACTTTGGAAAGTGATTTGTCTTGGTCCAAAAATCCCAATGAATTCCAACGGTACGCTTAAAAATTTTGAAGAATATGACGACTCCGATTGGAAAAACGACCATTTCAATTGTAAGGCAACTCAACTTCTTTATTGTGCCTTAAATCCGGAAGAACACAACCGGATATCATCGTGTGATAGTGCCAAAGAAATCTGGAAAATGCTTGAGGTAACACACGAAGGTACGTCTCAAGTCAAGGAGACGAAGATAAACATGCTCCTTCACGATTATGAATTATTCCAAATGAAGGACGACGAATCCATCTCGATTATGCTCGACCGATTTTCGGTCCTCACTAATGGATTAACATGTTTTGGAAAACCACTTTTGAATAGTGAGAAAGTAAAGAAAATTCTCCGATCACTACCTCGAGAATGGGACGGTACGGTTACGGCAATAATGGAATCAAAAGATTTAAATACTCTCGATTTTAGTGCTCTCGTTGGTTCTCTTATCAACTACGAGATTGTTCTAAAAACTCGAAATGCCAAACCGAAACCGAAGGAGAGGTCGATAGCATTCAAGGCTAAAATGTCGAAAAAGAAAGAAGAAACCCCGGTGGACGAAAGCGACGAAGAAATGGCATATTATGCCAAAAATATTAATAAGTTCCAACACTTATTAAACCGGAGAAAGAAGGACATTCAAGCGGGCGAACCTAAGAAATTCGACAACACTTGTCGATTGTGTGGTAAACCAGGCCACTTTGCTAAGAACTGTCGAGTAAAGCAAAAGGAGGTTCTAATCGCAACATGGAGCGACGAAGATCCCGATGAAGATTTTCTTGAACAAAATAATCTCGCGCTCATGGCCCGGAGTTCATTCGACGATAGCGACGTCGAAAGCCAAGTAAGTAATTCTTACGACGAACTTTTTGAAGCATTCGAGTTATTACATACGGACTATCAAAATGCTTTAAATGAAATTAAATCCCTCAAATCTAAATATAAAACTTTGGAAATTGAAAATTCCAAAATACTTGAAAAAGGGAAATTTGTTGAAATCGATCATTCGAAATGCCTTGAAAATGAAAATATGTTGAAAAATGATCTTTTAAAAGTTCAAGATGAACTAAAAACTCTGACAAAGAAATTTTCGTGCGGCAACGATAAATTTGAACAAATGTTATGTGTTCAAAAATATACTCTAAATAAAGAGGGGTTAGGATTCAAATCACGTTCGAAAAACGAATCCGTTAAGTTCAATATACCCCATTGCGAAAAGTGTTTAAAAATCGGGCATCATATTTCCAATTGCAAAAGCCCAAGACGGACGATAAAAACTAAAAGGATTTGGGTTCCTAAAGGAACAAACGTTTCAAACATCGTCTACGTTTCAAAAGAAAAACCAACTATCGGTTGGATCCCCAAAAATAAATTTTGACAAATGATATTTTACAAAGGGGGAGAAGGAAATAATATTTTCAGGGGGAGTTTATACCCTTATTAATGCATAAATCGGTATCATGCATATTTATATTTTTTTTGGTATCCCTTATATTTGTTTTACTTTTTGATGAAGACAAAAAGGGGGAGAAAGATATGAATTGAGATAAAAAAAGGAGAAGGAGATGAATTGAGATAAAAATGAGAAAAATCGAGGAAGTCGAAAAGCAAAGAAAAGCATACAATTAGGGGGAGTCGAAAAATGAAAAACGACGGAGTTGAAAATTAAGGGAGATATTGAAAAGAAAAGAGAATTGGAGAAACTAACGAAACGATCAAAGTCGAAAACTTTGATTCGTAGAAATATACATATATTATTTTTTACAGATTATCCAATTCATATGTTGTTTTGTAATCATCAAAAAGGGGGAGATTGTTGGAATATTTATTCCACACATTATTTAATTTATGTTTTGATGATTAAAGTTGCTAAACTACAAAACAACATCGAGGCGAAGCAAAACAACGAAGCAGACGAAGACGCAAAAAGTTACAAGCTGGTCGCATTAGCGCACGCTAAGGGATATATGTTAGCGCACACTAACGAGGAGTCAGCTGCATTCCAGCCAAGTTTCGAAGTAAGCTGCAGTGAAGTCAAAGGAAGGATAGCGCACGCTACACTCTATTATTAGCGCACGCTACACTCTATTATTAACGCACGCTATCGAAGTATTGTTACTGTTGTGGAGATATTCAAACACATAATGACGTATGCAATGAAGTCATCATTAGCGCACGCTACAAAGGATGATTAGCGCACGCTAAGATGTTTGAATCTAGTCAATCCGAACGTTGGGAAAAGCAGGTCAAAGTCAGCATATCAAACGGTCACTTTGACAATCCATGCAACGGATATATTGGATTAGCGCACGCTACAAAGGAAATGGTAGCGCACGCTAACTGTCAAGGGCAGTAGCTACTGGACTGAAATATAAAGTGATTAACGCACGCTACATGTAAGCCTTTACGCACGCTAGAGCAAAAATGTGCGATAGCGCACGCTAAGAAGGAAGGCTAGCGCACGCTAGCTAGTCATGGCGACAACGGCTAGTAAGGAGGAAGAAGGCTATAAATACCAAGGAGTTGGTATTATTCCATCTGACAACTTCAAGCAAACAAGTCATACATCTGAGAATCACATACTTACATTGTTGTTGTAATATTGAGCTTATTTTGTTAGTTTGAGTGTTTATACATTCAACATTATACACGAGAGGTAAAAGAAAAGATACGATTGGATTCGGTGTTATTAGGATCAAGTATCCGGCATTGTTAGAATCGCAATCGATATCTAAGTGAGGTTTATCTAGTACCCATAGAAAGCTAGAGTGGTTGATTCCTTATCCAATAGAAAAGGAAAAACGGTTTTACTCGGACCGATAGAAGACGAGCTTGTAACGGTAATCCCTCGACCGATAGAAGAGAGGCGTAGAGGTTTTGATCTTAAGCCTAAGGAAAAAGATTCATCAAGAGAGGACGTAGGCTTCGTTAATAGCCGAACCTCTATAAATCCTTGTGTGATTTATTTTCCGCAATTTTATTTACGCTTCCGCACAAACGGCGCAAATATCCGATTTGGTACCCCAACAAATCTTGCCTTAAAGGCAAAATGACTAAGTCCCCCTTCACATGGACTTTCTAAAGAGCCGCTGATAAACTGGGATTAATCTATACCGACGTATGTGGTGCTTTGGAAGCAACACATGACGGATATCAATATTTCATTACGTTTACGGATGATCATAGTAGGTATGGTTATGTATACTTAATGAAACATAAATCCGAGGCCTTTGAGAAATTCCAGGAATTCAAGGCCCTAGTCGAGAAACAAACAGGTAATCATATCAAAGCACTTCGGTCGGACCGAGGTGGCGAATATATGAGTATGGAGTTTGACGAGTTCCTTAAGGAACATGGAATAGTTTCACAACTAACACCTCCAGGGACTCCTTAGTTAAATGGTGTGTCAGAAAGAAGGAACCGGACCTTGTTGAACATGGTCCGTTCCATGCTGGGCTATACTGACTTACCGATTTACCTGTGGGGGTATTCACTACTGACTGTCGCTTACATCTTGAACAGATGTCCTTCCAAATCCATTCCTAAAACTCTACATGAGATGTGGGAGGGCAGGAAACCAAGTCTTAATCACATTAGGATTTGGGGTGTCCCGCCTATGTCAAGAAGACTAAGGTGGAGAAGTTGGAAGCTAGGTCCGCGAAGGGACGTTTCATTGGATTCCCGTATGGGACGATGGGATATCTATTCTACATGCCCGAAGATCGAAAGATCGTTGTTGCTTTACAAGCACACTTCCTGGAAGATGAGTTCATTCAGGAAGGCGGAGCAGGTAGAAGTATTTCTTTAGAAGAATACAATGAAACTCCTCGGGAGACATCTGTGCAAGAAACTGAAACCGAACCTTCTGAAACACAAGTACAACCACCTCGTAGGTCTAGTAGGGTATCTCATTTACCTGAGAGGTATAGTTTTAAGCACTTGGAGGAACTGGGTTTCCACGAGGTTCCAGGTGATAAACAAGAGATCGACCCACGACCAATGACCTAGCAATGGTGGATGTAGACTCCATGAAATAGACTGTAGCAGTCTTCATGTAGTTGGGACATTCGTTTTGACAAGGCAGTCAAAGATTTTGACTTCGTGCAAAATGAAGAGGAACATTGTGTATACAAGAGGGTTAGTGGGAGCAAGATCGCATCCTTAGTACTAAATGTAGATGACATTCTACTAATAGGAAATGATGTGGGAATGCTCAGTTCTGGGAAAGCTTGGCTTTTGAGTAATTTCTCCATGAAAGACTTGGGATAAGAAACCTATATTCTTGGGATTCGACTCTACTGAGATAGATCGAAGAGAATGATAAGTTTTTCCCAAGCTCTATATATAGATTAGATCTTAAAGAGGGTTCCTTCCGATGCGACATTGAATAAAACTCACCTTGAAGATGTGTCCTCATAGTGAGGAACAATGAAAGGAAATGAGTTATATACCATATGCTTCGGCAGTGGGTAGCATTACATATACTTTATTGTGTACAAGACCTAACATTGCACATGCTGGAAGCGTGGTAAGTAGGTTTCGGGCTAACCCAGTCAGGGAACATTAGATCGCCGTAAAGAATGTTCTCAAGTACTTTAGAAGTACTAAGAGATCTGATTCTTATATATGGTGGTGGAGAACAGAATGTGGTGGGATTCACTGTATTGGACTTCCAAGCATAGAAAGACGATTATATGTCTAACTCTGGCTACATTTACTCTTAATGGAGGAGCAGTATCTTGGCATAGTGCCAAGTATAGCGCGACTGCTGATTCCACCAGTTAGGCTGAGTATAAAGAGGCCTCGGAGGCCTCCAAAGGAAGGGTTAAGAAGTTACTAGGTAAACTTCTCATGACACTTTGTGCTACGCTGCCTGAGCGGTAGCACAGGCCTAGGAGCCGAGGTTTCACAACAGTACAAAACATATTGAGAGACAGTATCATCTCGTAAGAGAATTTGTTCGCATAGAGATACGTTGTGCTGCATAGAGTAGAGTCAGCCGACTACGTCGCTGATCCACTTACCAAGCTACATTCGCAGATTAGCTTGGAGCGTATTCTGGAGAACATGGGTATTAGATACCATAGTCTATGGCATTGAGTGCAAGTGGGAGATTGTTAGGAGTATGCCCTCGAATCCCACTCAGAGGATGTTGTGTGAGGGCATTGTACTTGTAATTATGTAAATCATTAATATAAGGCAATAGTTGTTTCTTTATTTACTGGTGGTTACTGGCATAACTAACTGGTAAATATACATATAAAAACTAGTCCGTGTATTTGAGAGCAAAACATTCCACTCCTTATTGGATAAGGGGGTCGGCACTGGAAAGGTTTATAGCTCAAATACTTAATCGCTCGCAAATCGATGAAACTTGATTGGGCGTTAAGTTTATGTGAAGACTTGTATGACGTGTTCTTTGACATGGAGAGTGCCTGTCGAACACTAATGGTCAGTGAGAGCACACGTTATAGGTATGCTAATTGGATTAGTATACTCGAACCGACTCACCCTCGATTCGTCATATGGATTTCACTCCGGGACAGTCAATGACGGAATCGAAAGGTTGTGATAGGTATTCGTGAACCTTCGACTTGAGTATTTAGTAGGGATGTGCTTGTGACGTCAAGATTTTCATTAGAGTAGTTCGACCCTGTAAACCGGAAGGCGGGGGTCAACCTCGACGTGCATCTTGACGGGCATGTAGCAGGTCCTACTGAATATCAAGATAGAATTCTTTCTCCCGTTAGTGAGCGGGTTAGATGTCCTGTGGGGTTATTGGCAGATGAGATCGTAAGTCTTTGGCCAAAGCATTGGATCTAGTTGTATTGGATATACGAGAGTTCGATGATCTCGATTTGCATTAACGCATGCATTGCGTCAAGTACATATAGGGTTTGACTGACCGTGGCCCTATAACTTGATCGGGACATGTGAAAGAAGGGTTTATACGTATACTGGTATTCACGACAGAATGGTTCTTGAATGATCCCATCATTCGTTTTCAGTTGGGGTACAGTGTAGGCCGCCAGGCTGGCTAGGTGGTGCTACTACTCTTTGTTCCTCCCATTACTGACTGAGACGGACCTACCGAGTCGCACATTAGGATTGACGACGGAATGAATCAAGCTTAATTCTCTCATTATCAATATTAGATATTGAATATCTAATTTGGGACATTGGATGTCTAAATTGATTTATTGGATAAATTAATTTACGGCCTAATTAATTAAATAAATTACCGGGTGATTGATTTAATTCATGAATATAATTATTTCTTGGAGAAATTAATTATGTTATTATGTATTTAATATGATTAAGTAATTGGATTAATTAATCGATATAAATACATCGAAACGGAATCAGAGTTTATCTGTTTGGACTCACAGGAGTCCGAAACGAACCGAACTCGTCCGGTTTCTACATGGGCCGCCCCCCATTTCAAGCCACCTTCCTTTTGGACTCTTGTCTTCATTCTTTAATGGATGATAATTGTATAGGTGGGGTTGATTCTCATTAGCATGAGTTGTATTCTTGTGAGTTGAAAATGCATAAGAAGAGGACTTTGATCTCTCATTCACCACATATGATTCCTTACATGAGTTGTAGTGAGAGAAAGTGAGAAAGGAGTTCTTCTTCATAGTCATCTTCTTCATCAACTTAGTTCTTGATTTTTCTTAGAGAAAATATCAAGATATAAATAGAGAGTAAGATTAAAACACTTAGAGTGTAATAATCTTAATATACAAAGCTTCAACACTTGATTCTAGCTGTAACCTTAGAGGTTAATCAGGTGTTGTCATTCCGTTCGTTTTTTCCGGCGCGTGACAAGTAGAGACACGGTATTTCAGCGTTGGATCGTTCAAGTGCTTGGAGTGCTTCGTTCATAGAGAATTCAAGTACATCTTGGGGAATAGCTCAAGAGAAGGATTCCATCTAATCAACGGACTACAAGGGTGAGTTTCTATATCTCTTGTTGAATTCGTTTATATATATTCGTATATACGTAGCTCGATCGATCCTCGTAGGGATTCAGATCGAATTATTTTTCGTTTTACTGCTTCTGCTAGGCCTTCGTTTTAGGCACCGAATCCCAACAGATCGATCATGAAAAACAAATCAATGATGGAGGCTTGAAGCTTGATCCAGGCACGGATGCCCTCACACTAGTCTTTGGAAATGAACATGGCGGATTTTTAAAAGGGTTGGCACGGGAGTCACTTCCACAAGATATTGGCATCTTCCTCGAACAAAATTATCATCAAAAGAAGTAATTGCAGACCTTAAGTTTCAACTACAGAATTAGAGACATGAGCATGCGAAGATGTTAGGAGTATGCCCTCGAATGCCACTCAGAGGTTGTTGAGTGAGGGCATTGTACTTGTAATTATGTAAACCATTTATATAAGGCAAATGAATGTTTCTTTATTTACTAGTAGTTACTGGCATTCCTAACTCGTAAATAAACATATAGAAACTAGTCCGTGTATTTGAGAGCAAAACGTTCCACTCCTTATTGGATAAGGGGGTCGGCCTTTGGAAGGTTATAGCTCAAATACTTAATCGTCGCAAGTCGATGAAACTTGGTAGGCGTTAAGTTTATGTGAAGACTTGTATGACGTGTTCTTTGACATGGAGAGTGCCTATCGAACACTAATGGTTAGTGGGAGCACACGTTATAGGTATGCTAATTGGATTAGTATACTCGAACCGACTCACCCTCGATTCGTCACATGGATTTCACTCGGGCGCCAATGACTAATCGAAAGGTTGTGATAGGTATTCGTGAACCTTCGACTTGAGGATTTAGTAGGGATGTGCTTGTGACGTCAAGATTTTCATTAGAGTAGTTCGACCCTGTAAACCGGAAGGCGGGGGTCAACCTCGACGTGCATCTTGACGGGCAAGTAGCATGTCCTACTGAATACCAAGATAGAATTCTTTCTCCCATTAGTGAGCGGGTTATATGTCCTATGCGGTTATTGGCAGATGAGATCATAAGTCTTTGGCCAAAGAATTGGAGCTAGTTGTATTAGATACACGACAGCTCGATGATCTCGATTTGCATTAACACATGCATAGCGTCAAGTCTGAGATAGGTTTGGTGGACCGTGACCCTATAACTTGATCGGGACATTTGAAAGAAGGGTTTATACGTATACTGGTATTCACGACAGAATAGTTCTTGAATGATCCCAATCATTCGTTCTCAGTCGGGGTACAGTGTAGGCCACCAGGCTGGCTAGGTGGTGCTACTACTCTTTGGTTCCTCCCATTGCTGACTAAGACGGACCTACCGAGTCGCACATTAAGATTGACGACGGAATGAATCGAGCTAATTCTCTCATTATGAATATTAGATATTGGATATCTAATTTTGGAACATTGGATGTTTAAATCGATTTATTGGATAAATTGATTTACGGCCTAATGAATTAAATAAATTACTGGGTGATTAATTTAATTCATGAATATAATTATTTCTTGGAGAAATTAATTATGTTATTTTGTATTTGATATGTTTAATTAATTGGATTAATTAAACGACATAAATACATCGGAACGGAATAGGAGTTTATCTGTTTGGACTCACGGGAGTCCGAAACGAACCGAACTCATCCGTTTTCTAGCATGGGCCGCCCCCCAACTTATTACCATGTGTGTGTATTGACTTGTCCCCATCATGGTTTTGGAATCTCATGTGATTGAGGGGACAAGTATCATATACATTATATGGGGGAATCAAACATGATATATGTATTTTGTTTTCATGTGGGTTGAATAAGAATATATAGAAGACTTTGATCTCTCATCCTCACTTCACTCTTGGCAATCATACGTATAAGTGAGATAAAGAGAGAGAATTGTTTTCTCATATAGTCTTCCTTTTCTTTCTTCATCTTCATCACAAGTTCTTGGTTTTTTCTTGGAGAAAACATCAAGACATAAAAGAGAGATTGTGAGTTATACACTTAGAGTGTTATAATTTCATATTAGAAGCTTCATCGCTTAGCTCTAGCCGTATCCTCGGAGGATAGCAAGGTGATTGTTGTTCCGGTCGTTTCTCCGGCGCGTGGCAAGTAGAGACGCGGTGTTTTCGGCGTTGGATCGTTCAAGAGCTTGGGGAATAGCTCAAGAGAAGATTATCCAATTAATCAATGGACTATCAGGGTATATTTCTCGTATCTCTTGTATTTCATTTTGATATTCGTATATTCGTAGCTCGATCGATCCTCGTAGGGATTCGGATCGAATTAATTTTCGTTTTACCGCTTCCACTGGGCCTTCGTTTTAGGCACCGAATCCCAACAGTGGTATCGGAGCGTAGGTCTTGCGATCGTATATACGATATTGGCATTTGGAATGCTTGATTAGATGGTGAATGATTTGGAATCATTTTAGTCATAATCGTGGTATATATTTTTACGTTCGTTGTAGTTATATTTTTCGTAAGTTTATGTCTAAATATAAATCTTAATTTCTTGGAAATATGATTTATATTGAATATATGAATGTTGAAAAATATTGATATTGGATATCCGGTCGAAAATCGAGCTCCGAATCGTCGTCGGACGACTTTTTAGACGAAGGGCGAGAAGGCTGCCAGGGTGACTCGGCCGTGTGCGGTGACACGGCCGTGTCGGCGATCCCAAAGCCCTTGCCAGCGGGACCCGACCGTGTCGGGAGACACGGGCCATGCTGGCCGGTAAATGCCGGCGTGACTTCGGCCATGCGACGATCTGCCGGAAAGATGCCGGCAGTGACTCGGCCATGGCAGGCCAATTTCGTCCCGGCTCGATTTTTTCGTGTATTCTTGAAAATTAATCTCCCGCATGTTAAATTGGATTTAATATGATTAAAATGATTTATGATATTTCATTTTAAAATGATTAAATTGGTTTAGGGTTTAGGGTTTAGGGTTTAGGGTTTAGGGTTTAGGGTTTAGGGTTTAGGGTTTAGGGTTTAGGGTTTATGGATGATGGAAGGGGCCATGGTCGTGGTCATGGTCGTGGCCGTGGATGCGGCCGGGGACGTGGGGCAGCCGGTGGGGCGGTCACATCTCATTCTTCAGGAGCCGGCAGTACGGGTGACCTCCATAGCCATGCTTCTTCTCAAGATGGCGCCGACCTTGGTATTGCCGCTGTCATGCAGCAAATGGTGAACCAGATGGCAGTTATAGCTCAAGTGGTTCAGAACCCGAATCCGACCCATGAAAATCAGGGCGGAGCAGACCGTTGGCTTCAAGATGTCATCAAAATGCATCCTCCTCAGTTTACAGGAGCCTCTGACCCGATCAGCTGGGAGGGGTGGATCAAGGAGATATCTAAAGTCTTCGTTTCCACCAACTCTCCCGAGGACCGTAAGGTCCCTATTACCTAGTTCTTTCTTACTGGGAACGCTACTGATTGGTGGGAGGCCGTTGGGCCTAAGGATCACGTTGCTTCATGGGAAGAGTTTAAGGACCTGATGGAGACCGAGTATTGCCTTTGGCCGGTTAGATAGGCTAGAGTCCATGCCTTCTATGATGCTCAACCACAGGACATTCCTGTCTCTCAATCTATTGCCGATTTCAACAAGGAGTTGGGCTACGTGAAGACCCAAGTTGTCGAGGAGGACGACAAAATTTTTCACTTTTCCAGGCAGATGAAACTGTCAATTCGGGACTATATGTCTGGACTCGTCTACACTACTTTGAAGGATTATCAGAGTAGGGCTCTTGCGTACAAAATGTCGGTGACGGCTGGTGAAGCGGCTCGTGAGTACAAGAAGTAGAAGTCCGTTGGCAATTTTTCTGGTCCCAAGGGTGGAGGCCAGCAAAAACCTCAACCTGCAAATGTTCCTGCGGGCGGTTCGGCTTATTTTTCCGGGAGTTCTCGAGGTGCTGCCAGAACCTCCGTTCGTGATCCCACATGCTTTAACTGTGGCCAGTCGGGCCATAGGAACCGGCAGTGTCCTCGTCAGAAGTTGGCTTGTCATACTTGTGGTCAGTCGGGCCACAAGGCTCTCTTTTGTGAACAAGTCAGACAGATTCGCGAGACCCGTGATTCTTTTCCAGCACCTAGAGAACCGAGTGTGAACCAGGGCTCGTTTGCTCCGCAGTCTCCGCCGAGTGCCAGCCGAAGGTCGAGGTCAGCCCACTATAGGAGGAGCTTGAAGTGTCGGCTCTGCCCATCCGCGTATCTACGAGATGAGGAGGGCCGATGATCCAGCAGCCACTATGGCGATAGGTACCGTTCATATCCATTCTCATCCTGTCAGTGTGCTTTTCGATTCTGGTGCTAACATTCGTTCATATCGCTGGAATTTTGAGTCTCGGCTATTTGTCGCCTTACGAGTCTTTCATCGTTAAACTTCCTAGCGGTGATAGGATCGTTGGCGATCGAGAGGTCCGAGACTGTTCTGTGTTTATTTGTGAGAGGGCTTGGCTCTCTAATCTTATTGTCGTTAATATTGAGGGTGAGGATTTGATTCTCGGGGATGATTGGCTCGAGCGGCATGGTGCAATCATGAACTACCGCACGAGTGTCATTAACATGCTAGTCGAGGACGGCACCGAGCACTCTTTTGCGGGGCGAAAGAGAAACCAGAAGTTCGTTATTAACGCGTTGAAGGCGATGAGACTCCTGCGAAAGGGGTGTACCAGTTATTGGTGCTATGCCTTGAAGGCGGAGGATGGTGGTGCCGAGTTTTCGTCGATTCCAATCGTTAGTGAGTTTCCTGATGTATTTCCTGATGAGTTATCGGGATTGCCACCGGATCGTAAGGTCGAGTTTGCTATAGAGTTAGAGCCGGGCGCGGCTCCGATTTCGAAGGCGCCGTATAGCATGGCACCTTCAGAGATGGCCGGGTTGAAGAAGCAGTTGAGTAAGCTTCTTGAGTTGGGGTATGTTCGACCGAACGCTTCGCCTTGGGGCGCACCGGTCCTATTTGTACGGAAGAAGGATGGTTCACTGCGTTTGTGTATCGACTACCGCGAACTAAATAAGGTGACCATCAAGTACAAGTATCCCTTGCTGAGGATTAATGACTTGTTCGATCAGTTGCAGGGAGCTGCGGTATTCTCGAAGATTGATTTGAGATCGGGGTACTATCAGCTCAGGGTGAGGGAGTCCGATGTGCCAAAATAGCTTTTCGGGCGAGATACGGACATTATGAGTTTGTAGTTATGCCTTTCGGGTTAACTAATGCGCCGGTGGTATTCATGCAGTTGATGAACAAAGTATTTATTGAGTATTTGGATAAGTGTGTCGTCGTCTTCCTCGATGATATCCTTATTTATTCGAGGAATGAGGAGGAACACGCATATCATTTGCGAGTAGTGTTGGACATTTTGAGGACCGAGCAACTCTATGCAAAGTTCTCTAAATGTGAGTTCTGGCTGAAGGAAGTGATGTTTCTAGGTCACGTGATTTTAGCCGAGGGTGTTCGTGTGGACCCGCAAAAGATTGAGGCAGTGTTGGATTGGGCACCGCCTAAGAATGTGAAGTAGGTCCGTAGTTTCTTGGGTTTAGCTGGCTACTACGGTAGGTTCGTTGAGGGTTTCTCGAAACTGGCTCGGCCACTTACACAGTTGCTCCAGAAGTCCGAGAAGTTCGTATGGAATGACGAGAGGCAGTCGAGTTTTGAGGAGCTGAAGAGGCATTTGACTTCAGCCCCGATTTTGGCATTGCCGTCTGGCAACGAGGGTTTTTCCGTTTATAGCGATGCTTCGGGTCAGGGTCTTGGGTGTGTATTGATGCAACACGGCAAGAATATTGCATTTGCGTCGAAACAGTTGAGGCCGTATGAACTTAACTACCCTACTCATGATTTGGAGTTAGCGGCAGTTGTTTTGCGCTCAAGATTTGGCGTCACTATCTTTTTGGCTCTGCATGTCAGATTTTTACCGATCATAAAAGTCTGAAATACATATTTACTCAGCGGGAGTTGAATATGAGGCAGAGGAGGTGGTTAGAGTTGATTAAGGATTATGATCTCGAAATCCTGTATCATCCGGGCAAGGCAAACATCGTGGCCGACGCCTTAAGTCGGAAACCGGTCTCGTTGCGGACACTTGAGATCCTTACATCTCAATCGTAGCTTCAACGAGATTTGATTAGGTTGAGTGTTGAGGTTTGATGCTGGAAGCCGTTGGGCAACTCTGTGCTTTAGAGATTTCATCATCCTTGATCGATGAAATTAAACAAAAGCAGTTAGAGGATCCGATGATTATCCAAATCCGAGAGAATATTCTTAAGGGAATGTCTCCTGGGTTTGTGATTCACGAGGATGGTGTTTTGAGATTCCAGAGTCGGCTTTGTGTACCGAATGACTTAGAGTTGAGACAGAGTATTTTGCGCGAGGCCCATGCTACACCTTTACTCCGTTCATCTTGGTTCGAGTAAGATGTACAAAGACCTGAGAAAGAATTTCTGGTGGATTGATATGAAGGAGGAGGTCGCATAGTTTGTAGCGAGATGTTTGACTGGTCAGCAAGTCAAAATCGAACATCAGCGACCAGCCAGGTTATTACAGTTATTTCCCATTCCGGAATGGAAATGGGAAGATATATCGATGGACTTCATCACGAGTTTGCTGAGATCGAGATCGGGCATGAATATGGTTTGGGTGATTGTTGATCGTCTAACCAAGTCGGCGGATTTTCTGGGCATCAAGGAGACTTGGGGCCCGGAGAGGTTGGCTCATGTGTTTATTGCGCAGATTGTGAGGCTTCATGGTACTCCGAAGTATATTGTTTCGGATCGGGATGGCCGTTTTGTATCGCACTTTTGGCAGGCGGTGCATAAGGCGTTGGGCACTTGTTTGCGTTTGAGTACCTCTTTTCACCCTCAGTCAGATGGACAGTCGGAACGTACTATCCAGACGTTCGAGGATATGTTACGTGCTTGTGCTCTCGACTGGAGTAGTGACTGGGAAGAGCATTTGTCGTTGATCGAATTCACGTACAACAATAGTTGGCATGCGTTGATTCAATTGGCACCGTATGAGGCACTTTATGGGCGGCGATGTCGATCGCCAATTTGTTGGAATGAGGCATCCGATTTTTTCGGGAACGAACCGGATATCGCTTTAGAGACGAGGCAGAAGGTGGAATTGATTCGAAAATGGATGTTGACCGCTCAGAGTCGATAGAAATTATATGCCGACGTCCGTCGTCGACCCTTGGAGTTCGATGTGGGAGACCACGTTTTGCTAAAAGTGTCGCTGGCGAGGGAGTTTTCCGCTTCGGGAAGAAGGGAAAGTTGAGTCCGAGATTTATTGGACCCTTCGAGATTCTCGAGCGAGTCGGTGAGTTAGCATACCGTTTAGCGCTACCTTGAGTCACGTTCATAGCATTTTCCACGTTTCCCAACTGAGAAAATATGTTTCGGATCCTAGTCACATCATTGACTATGGTGAGATCGACGTCGCTGGGGATATTACCTTCGAGGAGCGCCCCCTGAAAATTTTGGAGCACCGTGAGAAGCGATTGAGACATAAGACCATCCCCTTGGTCAAGGTACAGTGGTCGAGACATGGTGTCGAGGAGGCAACTTGGGAAACCGAGGATAGCATGCGTGCTGGGTACCCCGAGTTGTTTGTTTCTTAAGTTTCAGGACGAAACTCATTTTTAGAGGGGAAGAATGTAATATTCGCATTTTATTTTCTCGGTATTTTCACTTTTCGGTGTATTTCTCATTTTTAGCGACCCTCGTGTAACCGTATTAATTTTTGAGAATATTTGTTTCGAGACTTTTTGTCATCCAGTTCTACGTTTCTCGGCTCTATCATCGTTTGTTGATCTAATTCTCGTAATTGTTGCTTGGAACCGCCGTACGGGGTTGCCGTAAATCCATTGTATGTTATTACGCGTATTTTAGGGTTCCGTTCGATGTTTCGGTCGTGTTTCGGTGTTCAGGACCATTTTATCCTGTGTCTAACGCGTGCTAATATTATGGTATAACGCACGCTAATAATCCTTCAGTAGCGCACGCTACGATTGATTTGGTAGCGCGCGCTAGTGAATCTATCCAGTACTGGACAGTTTACTTCTGGACTCGGTCAGGTGCCCAGGTAGCGCACGCTATATCCGATAGCGCGCGCTACCGAGACGCTGTTAGCGCACGCTACGTTTGGCCGGCAGCACATGCTAACGGGGTCAGGTGAGTACTGGGCAGTTCACTTCTGGACTAGGCTGATGTCCAGGTAGCGCACGCTTTGGCCGATAGCGTGCGCTACCAAGAGGCTATAGTGCACGCTACGTTTCGGGTAGCGTACGCTAGCGGTCCAGAACTCTGGGAACTGGACTGGGGTGTTAACTTTCTGGACTGGGTATTTTGTCCCGTTAGCACACGCTAACTTTTGAGGATTAGCGCGCGCTAACGCCCCCTGGCTATATAAACCAGTGAGTTGACCGGAACAGCTCGCTTTTCTTCTTTCCTTCTTCCACCGCGAGCTGGGCGATTTTCGGGCGATCTCTTTCCCCTGATCATTTTAGGCGACTTTTACCTTGAGTTTTTGTAGTAGATTAACAATACCTACTTGTGTTCTTCATCCTCAATTCAAGGCAAATCTCTTAGAACCCTACTTTTGGATAATTTGTTAATTTTGGGATCTTCGTCCGATTCGTTCTGTTTTGTTGGTTAATCCGTGATGAATATGATTAATCTTGTTGATATCATTAGTTTTCCTACGGATTTATGGCATATTTTCATGGTTTTGCGAAATCGAAAGGGTTAGGTTGTGGTCCGCCCTCGTTGTTATTTTTATACAAATATACATGAATCGTAGGCAGGTTTTCGGGAGTATCCCATTTCTGTAATCGTTTGGAAGTGGTTGTGATTATGTTCTTCGAATCGTTAAGTTCGGTTTCATCGGTTTCTAGCGTTCGTCGGTGATTTTTCTTTCCGTTCGTTGCGTCGTCAATTATTCAAGGCAAGTATTTTTGAAAACCTTTATGCTTAACGTGAAATAGTAATGTATATTGTGTGTGATTTGCTCACTTCGGGAGGGTCCGATGGGGCCACGGAGGGAATCCAATGGTATTAGCCCTGGATTCATGAGTTTGTTTAGCTAGCCAACTCGGGAGGGTCCTTAGAGGCCTCGAGTGGGATTTGTGGCTTCGTCCCGGTCCTAGGCGATGCATGTGCGTGATTTGTTTTATAATGTGGCCAGCTTGGGAGGGTCCTTAGAGTCCTCGAGTGGGATTTGTGGCTTCATCCCGGTCCTAGGCAAATGTGATTGACTGTTTGTTTCCAGAAAAGACATGTCTGGTTTTAGTTTTGAAATGATTTGGTGCATTGTACTATGAAACGTGCAAGCGAATGGTTTGCCTTGATTACTTGTACTAGCATAATTGCTAACCCCTTTGGGGACCAGTTTTGGGGAAATTCTTATTATGGATTTCAAGTTATGTTCTGCCGGACGAGCGGGCGCTGGGACAGTACGAGGATGCTGGCCAAGGTCGTTGACATGTGCATTTGAGTCCTTTTATTTCCGTTGTTCCTTTCGATATTGTTGTCGTCTATTTTTCTAAACTAATAGATTGTACTCGCGAGTACTTAGACTTTTGATCTTCGAATGGTGATTGTTATTTGTTGGAGCTTTTATGTTTTGTCGGTTGATGTTCTATTCCGCCCGTTCTTTCGGGCGTGTTGTTATTGTGTGTATCCTCGCTAACCGAAATGGTTAGTCGAATAGTGTTTTATTGTTTTAGCCTGGTGGGTCCTATGTAGGGGTCCACGGCGCTGTAATATACTTCGAATATCTCGGGGTGTTACAATAGTCATGTTTTTTTTTTAATATACATGACTAAAAGCTAAATAATAGTATTGATAATGGATAATAGTGTGTCAAATTGATAACAATCGTCACGGATTCAAACATACATGTGACAATAAGTTCTACAACAATCACATGTATAAATACATTACGTGGCCATAACACATTTACATCTATGGTTTAAGTAATTCTCAGTGTCTATAATACAAACAATAGTCACACACAACAATTTTTAAGTGTCTAAATGATAAAAAGGTAATACTGAAAACAAATTAATTTTGTAGTCTTAAAGTTAATTTTGGCCACAGTTACAAACACTTTTGTGTCTATAAATCAAATATAGCCATTGTTTATTAGATTTTTTATTTCGAAAAAAATATAAAATAGTAACACTTACAAGTATTTGTATGTCTGAAAGATAGCAACGGTCATGGTAAATAACATGTATGTGGCTGTAAGTTATATGATAACCATAGTTAAAAAAAATTGTGTGTCTTTAAAATACTTTTGGCCATTGTTTGATTAATTCCATGTCTTTAAAAGATAGGCAATAGTCATAATAAATACATATTATTGTGACTAAATAATAGCAAGCCCCACTTTGAAAATAAATTCATGTGGCTATTGGGTGAACAATGGTCAATAAAAAATAAAATTGTGTCTAGAAAGGGTTTACGGCCACAAAATAAGATAAAATGCACGATTACAACAAAATTTCTTACCCAATAGCCATGATTTTATGCTACGGCTACAGTTTTTCAGTTGATACAACCACTTAATTTTAATGTAGCCGTATGTTGCCTAAAATGACACGACCTTTGGTCACACTTTCAATGAAAAAAATATATGTGACTAAAGGCATATGGTCACATTTTTTCCGTGTGACCATTGCTCACTTTTGTACTAATATCCTAGTATCGTTCTTTGCTGGAGAAGTAGCCAGCAACATGCTAGTTTATACAATTTGGCTGTTGTCTTTCACGAATCCCATTAATGATAATCTAATTGTTAAAGCATCCCTAATCAACAAATAATCAAGCACAAACATCTGTAGGAGATGCTTTTAACGAATTGTCTTTCACTAATTGTCTGTTGTCTTTCAAGTACAAATAATCAAGTATAATTTGTCTGTTGTCTTTCACTAATTGTCCTTCAATAATCCCATTAATGGAAATATTCTAACCATCCGGTCCTCCTTTAAATTTACCTGTAGGGGATGATTTAGATATTTCAAACATGATCAACAAAAACATCCAAGTAATCATCAAGAAGAAATAATACATGTCACAATCTCGACTCAAAAATGGTTGTCAAACACCCATAATTAACAATACTCAAAGATAAAAAAAAAAACATCCAAAACAAATAATGCTACAGCAGAATAATCACAACGCCATTTATTCTTGGCCATACATACACTTGGAAGGGTTTCTCAGATCGGGAATGAGGAAAAGATAATAGATGAGAAAGGAGGGAAGAACTTACCTTGGAGATGAACTCACAAATCTCAGAGTCAAGCAACGGTGGCGCAATGTGGCTGAGGCAACGGCGAATGTGCGCAACAGATGAGAACAAGGGGCTGGAACCAGAAAAAAAAAAAGCCGACTTAGGCGGACCGGTGAACGAGACAGTGGCGCGACGTAGCTGACGCAACGACGAAGGTGCGCGATGGGTGAGAACAAGACGGCGCGGCGATGGGAAAGGTCAGAGAGAGAACCTTATTTTTCTAACAAGATAAATAAATTTATGCCGAGTAAAAATTCCTTTGTTTTTCTTAGTATATATTGACAGCGGTGTTTTTAACAATCGTTGTTTGCCGTATGCAATTTAACATTGATTGTTTCATAAAAACTGTTGTCGAATTAGTTTTGCCAATTAACATCGGTTGTTATAACAACCGCTGTTAAACTTATGAAATGCAACAGCGGTTGGACAAACAACCACAGTTAATTGCCAAAACTTTAATAGCGGTTTTCTCGCAACCGCTGTTAACTTTTATTTTTTTTTTCCACGGAAGACTTAACATCGGTTATCATGATAACCGCTGTTAAGGTTTCTATTTAACTATGATTTTTGACGAGTGATGTTAAAATGGTATTTTAACACCGTTTTTTTCGCAGGTACAACCTAGGCATTCTCCTCATTGTAACATATTTGGAAGTCGTCGTATCGTAGGTTAGACTGGGATTTACGATTTTGAAGAATATTTGAATATGGCACGACATTTAGATTCTATATGCATCTTCTGATTTTCATTGGCTTTTAGCTTATGCTACAAAAAAACACCTTTCTAGATTTAAAGGTTTTAACACTCCCCATTGTCATGTCCAGATATTCAAGGCAGCTTAGGAATGGCAGAGCCTGGTATATTGCCGACAAGGAAGGTTGTACTATATTAGTTTCAAGTATATTGCCCCGTATAGGGTATAAGGCAGACTACGACATGCAATTTAAGGCTTGTGATGACCATCCCTACATTATCTCCATATATAATGTCCCGTCCAGGCCAACCAGGACTATTAGTGACAGTGTATGCATGGTTATTAGTATGTGTTGTTTGAAATTTAGTGTTTTTTTAAATGTTTTATTAAATAAATGCTGATGTGGTGTGCCACGATACTAAAAACTGACACACCAACAATGACGAGTAAGACGTCACATCAGCAGTTAACTCCCAACGTGGCGTCTGATAAAAAACTAATGGCAGTGATGTAAACGAAACCTATTTGAAACGTTAGGGGCCAAAATGAAATAATTGAAAGATAAAGGATGAACATGAAACTTTGACCAAAGATAAAGGACCAAAATTGTATTGTAAATTTTGAACATTAATTTAATAAGGTATTTATTATTGCTATATTGTCAAAGTCAAGTGATGGCTATCTAGGTAGTGATCATCCTTATTGTATATCATTGGGAACTTGATTTGGATTATAGAATAATAGTACTTGCATTTGAGAGCAAATATTACACTTCCTATGAAGATAAGTAGATAGGCATTGGAAGTGTTTAAGGCTCGGACGCTTAACTGGTTCGCAAGTCAATAAAACTTAACTGATATTAATTTTAGGCAAGATTTGTGTAACGAGTACTTTGACATATAGAGTGCTTGTCTTCACTAAGGGTTAGTGGGAGCACATGTTATAGGTATGATAATGAGATTAGTATACTCCGACTCGACTCATCTTGATTCGATCGCATGAATTTCACTTGGGGATAGTCAATGACTGACTCAAAAAGTTATGATAGGTATACGTGAACTTTTGACATGATGATTCAGTAGGAGATATATTTGTGATTGAGTTAGTCAGTAGAGTAACTCAATCCAATCACCGATTGTTGGCGGTCAAACTCGAAGTGCAACTTGGTGGACAAGTAGCAGTCTCTACTGAATACAAGATAGGATTCTACTCATGTAAGTGAGCAGAAAAATGTCATATGCGGCTAGTGGCAAATGAGATCATAAGTCTTTGGCCAAATCATTAAGAGCTAGTTGTATTTGATACGGGAGAGCTCGGTGATCTCGTTTCGCATTAACATATGCATAGAGTCAAGGTACAATAGGATTTGATATAATCGGGACCCTAATACTTGATCGAGACATATGATTGAAGGATTTACGCATATACGGTATTCATAACTTAAAGGTTTTAGAATAATCTCTATCATTTGTTCTCAATTGAGTTACAGTGTAGGCCACTGGACTGGCTATGTGGTGCTAACACCCTTTCGATCCTCCCATTGCCAACTAAGGAAAACCTACAGAGTCGCGCACACAGAATAGACGAAGGATTAAAATGAGCTTATTCTCTCTTAGTGAATATTGGACATTAGATATCTAATTTAATTTATTAGATAAATTTAATCGATCTAGTGAATTAATTAAATTACTGGATAATTAATTTAATTTAAATATAATTATTTCTTAGAGAAATAGTATTTAATGTAATTAATTGATTAGATTAATTAATTATATGAATATATTATGACAGACCATGATGTATTTATCAGACTAGATACACGAGGAAATAAAACTAGAACTTGGTGGACTTACCACCAAGCTTTCTCTTGGCCGCCCCCTCCACTTCCCACTCGCGTGGGATATCTTTTTCTTTGATCTTTCATTTCATGTGATGATTAAACTATACAAAGTATATAATTTAATAGAGGAATGATACATCCACAACCCCATCGTCCATACCCCCAACAACACCTGCTTTGCAGGGGTTGTACCGTATGCTTTACAGGTAATACAACTTTAAATAATATTAATTAATATTATAATAAAATATTTATAAAGCACACGATACAACCCCTGCAAAGCAGGTGTTGTTGGGGGTGTGGACGGTGGGGTGTGGATGTATCATTCCTCAATTTAATATCATAGCTTTGCATGTGAAGTGTAAAGGCATGTAAATTGTGGACTTTTTTACTTAGACAAGGATCTTAACACTTCATATAAGACTTTTGAGAAAGGCAGAAAGAAGTGAGTTTCAAAGAGAGAATAGTGATTTTTCTTCAAGTTTCCCATACAAATATATTAAGTTGTGTTCTCGAGGAAAAAGTTTTAAATACACCTAGAGTGTTTAAATATATCATACAAGCTCTAATTATCTAATTTTAGCCGTGTTCTTGGAGAATAAGATGATAGTAGTTTATTCTGATTATCTCTCCGTCACATGATACATAGAGGAACGATATTTTCGGTGCTTGGGATTTTTGCGAAAACTTGGATCGTTTTTCTTGAACATTTAATCAAGGGACTTAAATGGTATGACTTCTAATTCATACCTTGACTTATTATATTTGCGTATATGGTGCTTGATCGATCTTGTTTTAGGGGTTCGGTTTATTGATAAGATCAATATTATTATTCCGTTGCGTCTTCGATTTTAGGCGCCGAATCCCAACACTGCTACCACTAGCCTTCACTCTTACTTTTCTTCATTAGCCTCCTCCAGCAGACAGGAGGAGGATTTATTGGGCCTTGATGATATTGTTAGTGTAGGTGATAAGGATAGTGTGTCGGGTAGTGATGAGGTTGACTCTCGTGTTGAAGAGGAGCAGTTATAGATTGTGATATAGAGTCTTCTACCATCCGCCTTCAATCCAGACTCCATGAGCCCCCCCCCCCCCGACCCCGACCTTAAGGTACACCTTGATGATCCCATCATTTAGGAGTCTAATACCCCCCCCCCCCATGGTCGTCTATGAGCCTCCCCCTCCTCCACCCCCTCCCACTCTTTCTCACGCACATTCTCTTTCTCAAACTGCATGCATACTTAATCGCATGCAGTTTGAGATTTACGACTCCAAACTCTCTTCCTTTTCCATGGTGCCTCTTCTTAAGGCACCTAATGCTTCGGTTAAGAGAAGACTTATTCCTTCCACAGTTGTCTTTAGTGTGAGGACCAGAGGCAAAGCTGCTAGTGATTCTTTGACGTTTATACGTGGTCAAACAAATTCTCGTGGATCATCATCTCCACTTACCAAAGTGTAATCAGTTTCGCCTTGAAAGTGGGAACATCCTCTCGGCAGGGTACACCCTAGAGATAGGGGCGCTCCATCCAGCATCCTTGTTCTACATGTTAGTCAGTTTGTTAGTTATGAAGATACCCTTGCTCACATGGAACGTCCTTAGTATGGCTAATCCTGGATCACAACAACTTATTCAGTATATCCACTGCTCTTATCGATTTTCTTTTCTTGGCATTTTGGAGCTTATGGGCTCTAATACTAGCATTGATTTTTATCTCCGTTCTCTTGGTTTTTGGTCGAGCTTTTTTATCGGTCTAATAAGATTTGGATGTTTTCTTCTTCTAATTTTCAGTACCAAGTCTTATTAGATACCGATCAGGTCCTTCATATTGGTATTTGTTGGCCACATGGTATATAGTAAACAGCTTAGAAGGTAAAAATATAATAAGATGTACTATTTTTGAAGTTAATTGCGTAGCGAAAGTCTGATAAAGTGTTGTTGTAAATACAGCAACTCGATATTCTCTTGTTTGCTTGATGCGTATAGGGTTTTCACAATGTGTACTTATAAATCACAGTTAAATGAAAACCGTAATGACAGAAGGTAAATAACACAGATTTAAGTTGTTTGAGGTAAACCACTCTACGTCCACTGGTCCTCCACACAGAAGTAAAGAGTTTATTAAAATCACCATGTACACAACTACGTGACTTAGTCCACACCCCTGAAAGACATCCATTCTCACATTTGTATCGTTCACACAGATTGATACAAGGACTGCAACTCTGGGCCGTTCACACAGATTGGCTTGATCTCTTTCGACTAGCTTCTTCTATAGATAGAAGCTTCGTCTTCAATGCAATTCTTCCCATGCAGGTTATAACACACAAGGTAACTTAGTCCACACAGGGCTAATAATTATCTCAACGGTAGAAGGTAGAGCAATTCCAAACAGCAGCTATATCTTTTATGACTGTTTGTTGTATGTTATGTTGTTTATGTGGAGGATTTAGTATATTTCTTCACTTGAATAATGTTGTATGCTCATGAAATATACTTCTCTTTAATAGCTAGATTGTCAGAGCAATCTGTCAGATGTATGCGTGAGAATGAATAATCTTGGTTAGCAAAGTCCTCTTGCTTGGGGCTATTTTATAACCTTGGAAATAGATCCGTTAAAAATATAATCGTTGGCTGGTTGGTGAGATGTTGATGTCTCTGATTGGCAGCTGCTGAATGTTTGAATTAAAGCAGGTCGCGTCTAATGCTTCAGACATTCTTTTTGACTTTGCATAATGCTCTTTAGCGTGTTCATACTTGTCTCTCTCAGCCGCATTAAATGTAGTCCTATCAGCAATAAATGCCACTTTTAACCATGAATATTTATGAACAAACAATGTTTATCTCACAATGGTGTAAAGCTTTTTCTATTCAATCCTGTTGGATGTGTTTAATTTTCCTAAGTAAAACACCTACAACCTGACTGCTGTATCCAACATACTATAACTTCTGTTGTGTGATGTAAGCTATGTAGTATGGACTCAGTAGAAGATCTCTTGCTATATGGATGGGCTGTATGGAGTTTCCTGATAGCTTCCGTACTTAGCGACATTCTGACTTCTTAAGACTTCTTTATTGTATGTTGGCGATTATCAGAGGGGCTGTCTTCAAATCTTATGTTCGAAATCCGATCTTCACAACTTAGTCTAGAAATTTGAACTGCTGACAAGCAAGTTCTAAAAATGAAAATCCAACATGACTAAGTGTATTACAACTTAACTTATGATTGACGCGTAGGCACAATCTTACAAAGTGAAATCTAAATTATATACAACTTAGTCCATGAACCGTTCGCAGACAAGTTCTTACAACTTGTGAATTAACAAGTTTATACTTGTTGAATTATAACAATGCTTCGTAATCAATACAGTAAAAGCAGTAAGAGTAGATTACGAGCTGTAATCTTTCAAGAAATCAAATTTTATTGATAATTGGGAGAATTTCAGGTCTTGAAAGATGGAAAATACAAAAGATACATACTGCATTGGTAAGTATACAGTAGAAAGAAATACAGCGTAAAACTAATAGAGGCTAGCTCCTATAGTGAGAGTGCTTCCAAGGCCTCCGATCAGGATCATTTACAGTTCTTCTCCACAAGTTGACTAAGGAGTCATTGCCTCAATCCCTATAGATATTTCTTCTTTCAGGGGATTGATCGTAGGCAAGGATCCGGTCTTCCGTGGATTTCATCATCAGTTGTAGGTGGAGCTTTCCTTCTGTCAATAGCCTTGAGAATTCATTGGCGGTATCCTCCATAGTCTCAGACCTATTGAATATGGCAGACTCCCTGATAAGATTACAGAAGTATCTCATCAGTTCATTTTTCTTCCAATTATTCAGAGTATTCGTTATGGGTTGTAGGTCAGTTGGCAGCAAAATCTTAGAAGGCTTACGCATAGTATTCTTCCATGGAAGTTGGGATCCTAGAACTCAGGTCGAGATCCAGTCATCATGTATCCTCTTGTAGCTTGACCAGGCCCAGGTGCAGCCAGTCGTCCGATAGTAGTAGCAACATTCTCTTCCAGTGCAGCCTTCCGTCTCTCTCTCTCTCTCTCTCTCTCTCTCTCTCTCTCTCTCTCTCTCTCTCTCTCTCTCTCTTTCTCTCTCTCTCTCTCTCCATCCTCCATATCCGGGCAGCGTCTTTGGACTCTCTCCCTTTTTTGGCATCATCAAGATCTGACACCTTGCCGTGAATTTCCCGAAGGAACTTCATAGATTTGGCATGTTGTGTCTTCAGATCGTTGACGCTGTCAACTAACCTACCAACCACTAACGCCAAATCATCGATCTTGTGATTATGATCAGTTATATTGGAGCCAGTATACTCTTGGACGGAACCATTAACGCCAAATCATCGATCTTGTGATCATGATCAGTTATCTTGGAGCCAGTATACTCAAGGATGGAAACCGTCTTAGCCTCGGCAACTTTGAGCTTCTCTTATTCTTGCCGTATGACTCGCTCCTAATGTTGTTTGAGTTGGTTCAGCGCTTGCCACAATGATGTATGCATTAGACGGAACATGTAATCCATATCGTTAATTGCAGTCTCGCACATCCAGTCGAGTTCTTTACCAACATCATACAGGGCCTTGACGACGTCCTGCAGAAACACTGTTTGTAGACTGATGGGTTGCAATTGCTCGATGCGGGCCTCGGTGCACGGGAGCCAGGGTGCACAATCTTCGAATCTTCGGGTTCTCCAATTTGACGAAGAATTACGTGATGATAGGGTCTCCGTGGTCTGTGTTTAGGCATAAAACCATCATCATAATCGTATTTGGAACTGATAGAAATGGGAGATGCGGGGGCTTCGGGAGCAGGTCCCCGGAAAGATGTGCTGCATGTTCGGTCTGGGGGACAGAAGAGACTGATTCCTCCTGTCTAGGTTGATCGTCCGTAGTTAGAAGTACAGGAGGGATTGAATCCTCATGTCGACTCTCAGCTTCCGCATGATCCGGAAGAGGGACTGATTCCTCCTGGTGGAAGGCGTCGGCGGTGTTGTGCGGTGAATTATATGCCTCGACGATGATCGGTAACAAGGCTGAGCGACCGAGTCCACAACCAAACAAGCTACGACGAACTTGCCTAAACGAAGATAATAGTCCACCGTCGAGTATCCAGCGATCGACTCCCAAGGCGATCGCCTTTTGGCACCTAGCGATCGACCCTGGTACCCGACCAAGGACGACCGACCTATGCCACGATCAAGACCATCGTCCGTCAAAGTCTACGAAGACAGGATCTCAAAGCCAGGGCCCATGTGCAGATCCACCAAAGGCGCCGCAAAACATGGATCATTGACTCCAACCCACATGCAGTTGTCAGTGATAAGGACGGCCTCACCTACCGACAGACCCGCCGAAAGGTCCTAAGTGGGGCCTCCCATGACAGCGACTCAGATATGTGCTGGCCTCTCATTGGTTCGCACTTCTGGCAGCCAGCAACTCCTGCGGACTTTAAGGAGACCAGCCCATGTGCTAAAGACGATCGCCCGCTTATTATAATACAGCGGAGGCGATCGCCCAGCAACTCTCAATCCTTTAAATAGAGAGCCTCCAGCAACTGGAAAAAGGTTCCCAAATTGGTTCTCCACTAAGTTCAGATATTCAGAGAATCATTGACGGAAATGCACACATACGTATACATTCTTAGGTTCATGGCTTCCTCTCCCGAATCTATTCCAGGATTTCTCTCTCAGCGCCTCTCAACCAAAAGACGGTCGGCAGAGACAAGAACTCCCTGCAGTTCAGATTCGAAGAGACTAGCAAGCTTAGGAGCTCGAACTTCTAGCTAATACACAATGTGAGAGACCGTCGATTTCTCACAGTCGTCACAGCACACCATCGTTGTTACAAGAACTCACAGAGCATCACATCTGGTTCTTCCGGCAATCTTCACGCTCAATAGCTAAGATAACTAGGGTCTTTACACTCATTGTAATTGTACTCTAACATTAATATTTGTACTCCAAAGTATTCGTATTAATAATATCTCGCGAGAGCATTCAAGCCCGGGACTAACAACCCCAGCAAATCTTGTGTTATTTACTTTTCCCATGGAAGTGCTCTCGCACTTTGTTTGCTACTCATCCTTTCCAGCAATATCTATCTCCGGATAATATTTTGGGTAGCGACAATTGGCGCTAGAGGAAGGGGATCTTAACCTTCATTTTTATTCCTATCATCCCGAAGAACACTCACTGTTCTCGGGGCATATACCTGAAGTGACACTCACTGCTCTTCAAAGAAAGCCTTCAGAATCATGACGTCCGCCACTACATCGAAGAGAGCCACTCTCCGAACCGCCGGACATCATATCCCGGCTAGATCCTAGCCCCAGCTGACGGCAGAGTGAAGCCGTGGCGACGCGAGTCTCTCGATCCCGAACCTAAGGGGCGGCCCCAGCCTTTCGCTCGACCAGTTCCAAACCTCGGAACAGATCGAGGAGGCTATGACCATCCTAAAGGAGCGACGGAGAGCATGCGCGACGCCCGCTATAACTCCCTCGGCCATCCGCCACGTGGGCAAACGGAAGTTCAAGGGGCTACTAGGCGAGCGATCGTCAGAAAGCCCCGATCCGCGAGAAAAGGCTCTCGCAAGGCCGGACGGTTCCGTATTCAGCCACTTAGAAGTGATCCATCATGGAGACCGGGGCATTCTGGCCCCAACCACGAGACGACGGAATCCAAGTCCGTCACCAGGAGTTCGGCCTACCCGACTCCCAGCCGAATACAGGTCAGTCGTCTAGCTCCCGCTCCGAACGCCAGAGGGTCAGTACTTGATCGCCTCGGCTCCCGCTCCGAGCGCCTAGCCGTGAGCAGCCAGGCCGCGGTGATGGCCGCTATGCAACGCCAGCTCGACGAGATGAAAACGCTCCTGGATACTGGGGCAAGCACCAGTAAGAAGATCATCGGACCGACCGAGCCACTCGCGGTCCACATCCAGTTTGCTCCCGTACAATCAAGGATCGCAACTCCCATGACACCTCTGTACGAAGGGAGATCGGACCCCGAGTCCCAAAAAAGCAAGTTCCGGATCTACATGACCGGGTGTGGGGCATCAGATACGACCAAGTGCCGAATCTTCCCGTTAACATTGGGCGAGCTGGCCCGAGGTGGTACGTCTCACTACCGCCACGATCGATCATCTCTTTTGAGAAACTGGCGAGTGACTTCACGTCATACTTTTCCGCCAAGGTCGCCAGACCAGAAGGCCCCCACCGCATGATGAAAATCAGGCAGGGGGAAGACGAATCCGATGCATATTACATTGACCGGGTGGATGAAATAGTCCTCACCGGCGAGCCCATCAGCGACGAGCTCGTTCTCTATTCAGTCCTAGGGGGATTCTACGGTCATTCGCCCATGTTTAGGCATCTCACAAAGGACATCCCCCCAACCTATGGGATCTTCCGCGCTAAGGCTGCCGACTTTCTGGCCAAGCAGAAGCTGCTCACCCTCCGCCTAGGCGAGGGAATGCCACCTCCTGTCCGAAAGACAACTATTGCCAAAACCAAGAAGGCGGTCGCCAAGCCACCCGGAGATCTCAATGCCTTCTAGGATGTGGAAGCCCATCTCCTCCACAAGTTCAACCGAACTCCGGCCCATATTTTTTACGCATCAAGGGGCGCGAACCGCTAAACAAGCCGAAGGCTATAAGGGACAATGGTCATATGGACCACAATCAATATTGTGCCTACCATAAGAGTCCCGACCAAAACACCAACCAATGTCGCGACCTCCTCAGACAACTCTAGAGATTGTTCGAGGAGGGCAAGTTGAACAGCTTATTTGCTTAGCCGGAGCCCCATCAATCTCTCGATACGGTGGCCAGAGTCGAACGCGAACAGGCCGGAAAGCTCATATGAGCCGACCCCTCGATCAACCTCGGCGACCGAATCCGTATACTTCAATCAAGAGGAGGAAACTTCGGAAGTCTCTCCCTGATTCCCACCTCATCAAACCAAAGGCTACTGCATGAGCAAACGCTTCGAAAAAGAGGATGACTCGCTCGCCCCCTAAAGTTCGTCATCGACATGATGGACCTAGGCAGCGATCGCGTCCCCTAGCCCAATATATACCGTCGAGGATCATCATCTGACATGATGGTTCGAGGTAGAAAAGTGCTGCCATGGTCGCGAAAATCGATGAAACCGACGATCCGCCCATGCAAGGTTCCTTTGGGCTTCGATCGCTCACCCTTAGTTTAAATACGAGGCGGGCATAGCCAAAGGACTCTCCAAAACAAATCAGAGGATTACTAGCTTGCCCTCTAAAGTTCGTCATCTACATGAAGAACCTAGGCAGGCGATCTCCTCCCCTTACACAACGTATACCATCGAGGATCATCATCTGACTTGATGGTCCGAGGTAGAAGAGTGTCGACATGGTCGTGGAGGAATATGGAACCGTTCTCTGTGCCCGTGAAAGGTCCCTTTGGGCCATGATCGCCCGCCCTTCGTTTAAATACGAGGCCGGCATAGTCTGAGGGCCCTCCAAAACAGATCTGTGGACATGTTCGCCCGCCCTCAAAGGTCCATCACTTAACGTGGTGGGTCCTTCCCGGAAAATGCGACGCGTCCCTCCCCCCGTCTCAACATATACCGTCGAGGGTCGCCATCTTAATGGCGGCCCGAGGTAGAAAAGAGCTAACAAGCCGCGGACGTGGAGTCGACTAATCCGACGATGCCCCGCGCAAGGAATCCTCCAGACCAAGACCGCACGCCCTTCGTTTAAATACGAGGCAAGGCGCAGCCTACGGATGACCCTCCCAATTAAGTGAGTCAAGAGAACTTAGCCATCAGATGGAATGTCGCTCGCGCACATGACATGATCGTGGGGATCGGTCCATCGAACTCCGCGATCGTGCACGGTTCCTCAAGACCGAGATGGACGGCCCTCCTCGAGGAATCGGCAAAACTGAAGACCGCTCACTCAATGATTTATTTTCGTCCCCTTACTTTCACTAAGTGAACAAAAACAAGGGGGAAGGGCGGAGCTATGTATACGACGATCGACCCTATTCAATTACATACGGAGATCGGCATTTTTCAGATATTTCTGCAGCGATCGAATTTGTTGTAAAAGTTATCTATATGAGTTTATCAATTCACTTGGAGCTATACATGCAACAATGTTTCCTCATAAATTTGTACAAAGTCATGCAAAGACTCAAAAAAGCAATCATTCAAGTAATAAATCGAAGAAACAAACATTCATTTGATTACTTGAAGTATCAGAGTACATACACGGTCGCCCGAAGGCCTAAGTACTACAAAGGAAAGCTACAAAATTACAAGACAAAAAGATAAAACATTAAGGACGTAAAGCCTCAGGCACCCGCCTAGCCTTCGCCTTCGACCACTGGATCGGCCCGCGACACTTCACCAGCCTCCGGAACTGCCTCCCCGTCCTCCGGGACATTCGGATCAGTAAGATTTCTGGGAGTCGGGTACCAGCTCAGGTCCATGCCGATTTCCGGGAGATCCAATATCGGCACTGAAAAGGCAGGATGGAGAGGATGCTCCAACGCATATGCCTTGAAGTTTTCGGCTAAAGGGCCGACCTCCAGCCCTCCCTTATTAGCATCTCGGAGCGAGTCAGCGAACGCCATTTAATAGGCAAACTCACTGAAAACTCTACGTTGAGGAAGGGATCGGCCTCGGTCGCCTCCAACTTCCCTTTCAACTCCGCAACTGCCTGTTGCGCACCCTGGAGCTCAGTCTCCTTAGCAGCCGTCACTCCCCTCGACGATGCCAGCTCGCTAGTCAGCCGAGCGACAGTCACCTTCAGCTGATCGACCTCCGTCTGAGCGGCCGTGTGCAACTTGTAACACCCCGAGATATTTGGAATAATTACAGCACCGTAAACCCTTTAAGTAATAATTTACAAGGCTAAATCGAAGAAATGTAAAAATAATACCAAGTACCATAAAAGTTCAAAATACAAAACCGGTTCAAACAGATCAACTAAGTACATTATTACAACCATCCCCAAATATTAATAAGACACGCATACTCGAGTACTAAAAAAAATAAACCAGAAAGACAAGTCACAACCACAATAAACATCACTGAGCCCCTTCGTCGTCACGTCGGCACTGTGGCTGTTTTCCCGCTCCTCGGCTACCTGAACATCAAAACAAATGTCCACCCCCGAAGGGGTTAGCAAAACGATGCTAGTATAAGTATCATGTTAAACAAATCGAATATGCAACAACAATGCATAACAGAATACGCAACACGGACTTCCGCTACCGGAATCCAACAATGCGAATCCACAAGATTCCATTAACACAACATGGGTATTCCAATGATCCAGCGCCCTCAGCATAGATCCCAAGATGATCCCGTCGGACCAACACGAGGTGGAAAAACCCGTCCAATGATCCAGCGCCCTCAACATAGATCCCAAGATGATCCCGTCGGACCAACACGAGGTGGACATCTGATCCAGCGTCCTCAGCATAGATCGTACAACATTCACAAACACAACTTATGCATACATATAGGCAAAATCGCTATGTCCATCAACATGAACATACAAGTAATCGATAACGAATACCATAACAATTCAACGAAATAAATCCCATGTTCAACAACATGAATAAACCATATGCATGCTCAAAATACCAACATTAACAAATTTCAACAAACGATACTTGCCGTAGAAATGACGATAAGAATTGCTACTACGAATAGGCTTCAATCCGCTCGAAGAATCCTCACTTGATCGGCTCGCCAAAATCCAAACCTTCAACGAACAATAATACCGATATAGCTAACGGTTCCGAATAATCATTTTAACCATCAAACGGATCATTTACGAGACATGTTATGCCCTATCATGGTGAGTGAACTAAATCTGTACCAAATCGATCGGTTGAATCAATACTACGCAACCCGTCCGAACGACAACTTCGTCGAACACTAATCAAGTTAAAACGTATCTTTCGGTCGGACACATGAAATTCATCTTAGAAGGTTTCTAATCACTTTCTTCCATACTAAGATTACGAAACACTTCTACGTATCATCATAAGAACTTAGTCACTAGGTTCCTCTTAGATTATCATCTTCTTCTTCAAGGAAGTAATCCTAAGTTCAATCCATGAAATGTCCCAATACGCATTATTTCATCATATAATACGTAAGAACTTGATAATCTTTATAAACTTGCCATAATCAGGTTCGTATCCTCATGATACCATGTTTAGGAGTCCAAACACCACAAGGTTCGATTAATATTCCAAACAACGAAGAAGAGCCAAAACATAACCGAAATTATACTTCTAACAACATGATGTTCGACTATGCTAGAATATAACTGAATTGAAAATCTCAAACATGCTCAAAACATCCCTAAGAATACTTAATCTAGTTGGTGAAGAATCACCTACCTCAAAGTGGTTAAGAACAAGGAAGAACTTGAAGAAACTCAACACCGAGAGCTTGAACACCAATCCCAAGTGGTCTATGATCTTCAAACTCAATCTAGGATAAAGATAAGTGAGCTAAAGGGTGAAGGATAGTCGACAGAACCCAAAAAACGGCTAAGGTAAGGATGAGAAATGAAATGGGATCGAGGTCTATAAATAGAGTTAGAAGCCATTACGTACGTTACCAGGAGCCAATTATATACTTAACCATATTAGCGTATGCTATACTCCAACATTAGCGTACGTTAATGTCTGGCCAGAGCTCGCTGGTCTGTTTCTGGTGTTGGCTTACGTACGTTATCTTATAGGTTTTACGTACGTAACAACTATAACCTTAGCGTACGTTAACACTATTCCTTAGCATACGTTAAGCCGTTGACTTGCATAGCTGGAAAACCGTCCAGGTTCATGCTGGCGATCTCCACGAATATTCATCCGGTCCCCACACGCCGACCCTTGTTGGATCTTGAGTTGACTGAGCTTTACGTACGTTAAGCTCAACATATAACGTACGTTATATAGCAGACTTAGTGTACGTTATGCGTAACCCGTAGCATACGTAAACACGTGCAGAATCATGCATGCAAAATGTTAAAGGTATAAAAACGTAAGGGTACGAATACGGGAAACCAATCTACGATAAATAATATCCCGAAGTTGAATAATACAAGGTCGAATACAAGATAAATACACCTTTATTATCCGGGCATTACATACTACCCCTCTAAAAAGAAGTTTCGGCCCGAAACCTAAAACGAAAATAATTCCGGGTATCTCGACTTCATACTGTCCTCCGTCTCCCAAGTTGCTTCTTCGACTCCATGTCGAGACCACTGAACTTTTACCAAGGAGACCGGTTTATTCCTCAACTCTTTGACTCGACTCTCGAGTATCTTGATTGGCTTTTCTTCGAACGAGTCATCATTAGCCATTTCAATCTCGGCAAAATCAATGATATGACTGGGATCCGGTATATATTTCCGCAATTGGGATACGTGGAACACACTATGAACATGACTCAGTGATGGCGGTAAGGCCAACCTGTACGCCAACTCCCCAACTCTTTCCAGAATCTCGAATGGTCCGATGTATCCCGGACTCAGCTTTCCCTTCCTTCCGAAACGGATGATTCCTCGGGTAGGAGAAACCTTCAATAGTGTAATATCCGTAATTTTTCCATTTTTAGCAGTTTCCATTTTTGGTGTATGTCTATTTTTATCGACTCGCTTGTAACCGTTTCGACATTTCGAACCTACTTTGTTCTTGGAGTATTTTCATTTGGACGAGTTTTGATGATGTTTTCACGTAATTTCATTTTATGATATGTTTTGCCGTATGAACGTTCGATTCTCGTAAAACTCGTTCGTTGTCATTGTTTCTTGGTTTGTACAAGTTTGTATGGTTGAGTTGGTCATGTTGAGACTTTTGGTTTGTAAATCCGATGTCGTTTCGTGACTTTTGGTCACTTGGGTCATTTTCGTAATTTCCTATAAGTTTAGGGAATTTCTTATTCGTTGTCGTATTTCGGGTTCCCGGGTAGTCGGATTGATGTTTTCTTGTGATGGTTAGACTCGTCATCGAATATTCTTCGTAGTCGTATTTTTGGTTCGATAGCAGGTCCGGGTTTCGGGGTCGTCCGGAATCGTTTGGGCCGATGTTGCGCGATCTTCTTTGTCGGTAGGGTGTTACGGCCGTAACACCCAGAAGTTACGGCCGTAAGTTGTCCATGTTACGGCTGTAAGTGTCCCCTGTTACGGCCGTAACAGCCCGCTATTTTAAAACAGCGGGCAGAGGTCCAATACCTCATTTCCTATCCTTTCTCTTGTCTTTCTTCACGGTGCGACTCCAGAGGCGATTCCTTCAGTTTTGATTGAAGAATTTTTCGTGTTCCATCACCGTAGAATCATAGTAATGTATCACCATCAGCGTAATCATCCTCCATCGTCCGAATCCGAGGTATCTTCTCCAGGAACCCTAACTTGTATAAATTGGGGGTTTTTCGGGTTTTTCGTGATTGACTCTGAATTGTTCATGTATGTTGCGAAACTTCTTATCGATTGTTCTTATTGGGTGATTCCCAATCCATTTTTCCTCGAATTAATCCATATATTGTTGATACGGGGAGATTTTGTATAAACCCTCGCCCGTATCGATTGAACGTCTATTGTTGCGATTTGTAATCGGGGTTTTGGGAGTATTCCTTTCGATTATTGATGTCCGTCGGGACTGAGTTATGCTAATTCTTCGTTTAGGAACCGTCGTTTTCCATTCGGATCACCCGTAGTCGTTTTCACTTCTGATTCTTCGAAGATGTCACAAAGGCAAGTACTTTACATTTGGTTACATGTTCTAGTATTTGAATTATGGCTGTATCGTGGTTGTTGTGGATGGATATGTGTATGTTCACCTAGGGACGGTCCGACGGGGCCTCTAGGGATACGTATTGCCGTGAGTGTGCGTATCGTGAACTGTGGTTAGCCACCCAGGGATGTCCGACGAGGCTCTGCGGGGTACGGTGGCCGTGAGTCTCGTACCAACGGTTAACTTTGAATTATGATTTGTTGGGATAATGTGTTTTGTGATTGTACATTGTAAATATTCCGGAATATAAAACGTTTTCAAAAATGATTTTTGGCGCATTATTCATCTGATTAGAATGTAGTTCAAATGGATTGTACTTGCACTAGCAGTTGTCGCTAACCCCTTAAATGGGGGAAATACTTTTTGTATTTCAGGTATTGATCGTGGGGACAAGCGAGCACCCGAGCCGTATGAAGATGATGGGCAAGCATGATATTGTCCAGTGGTTGATTATTGGTGTTCTGTCTGTCAATTATTATTGATGTCTGATTTTGGGATTTCTGTATTATAAATTGGTTTAAGTACTCGAGTACTTCCGGTTTGAATTTGTTAATGTTGTGTTCCCGTTTTGGGGAAATAGATTTGATGTCAGAATTTTATTTGTCGGTTTGTAGTTTTTTATTTGAATTGTCGTTTTATTAATGATTGTTTGCCGTTGTCGAATGTCTTGTTTGGTACGTTATGTTGTTGCCCAAAATATCTATCCGAAGATTAAATACTGCTGGAGACGGACAACAAACAAATGCGGGAGCACTTCCGAGAGATGGTAAATAAAACAAGATTTGCCGGGTTTGTTAGGCCCGGGCTTGAATGCTCTCGCGAGATGTTATTAATACAAATATTCGTGGATACAGGTATTAATTAGAGATATCTAAGTACAATGAGTGTAAAAAGACTCTGTTGATCTGGCTCTTGAGCGAAGCTAGGTGTTCTTCGTCCCGCCGGTAATCTGCTCGAGGAGAAAAGGCCGGGAGAAGTGAGACCGAAAGGAAGCTGTTGCCAAGAGTTGGATGTTAGCCAAGTGTAAGTATTTTGCTTCTGTATGGTATGAAGTGCGAGAAAATGCAGAGAGTTTTCGGTGGTAAATATTCTGTCCCTTTTACAAGTGAAGGCCGCTTTGTATATATAGAGGTGAGGGCCCTGTCCCCTAGTGGGCGATCGCCTTTCGGCATTTAATGCGATGGGGCGATCGCCCTAAAGGTTACGTGGGTTACTGCCAAAGTCAGCTACGGTGGTGGCGGTAGTGCGGTCAATGAGGATCCGGACGCGTCCTAAGCACTTGTCACGGGAGGTCCCAGAGCTACTTTCGGCGGACTTTGTCGGTGGGTGACATTGTAGTCACATGTCTTGTCCGCCAACTCCTTTCGCAGTGCAGGCCATCTTTGGTAGGTGAGGTAGGAGACGGAGTTTGTCGGGCGCCTTTTGTGGATCTGCACGTGGGGTCGATTTGAGACTTGGCCTTGGCGATGGATGGCCATCGGCTCGGATCGTCATGATGCGGTCGCCTCTAGTGAACAACGAGGATCGTTCTCGGCCCGCCAGAAGGTCGGCAAAGGTCGATCGCCAAGGGTCGGTCGACCATGCGCGAGAGATGATCGTCCACAAGTCGATTGCCGGAGTCGGTCGCCGTGTGCAGTGATGATCGTATCGAGGTCGATCGCTCGGTCTGGGACTTGTCTGGGACCTTCCTTTGGCCGATTTAGCTGGTCCACCTGGGTTGAGGCTTGGTCGCACAGTCATTGCTCGGCGAGATCTACCTTGGCCGCTCGGCGATAAGTCGGTCGCTCGGCCTTGGAGGCGATCGCGGTCGGAAGGTGTTAATTCTTGACACAACAATTGCCCCGACTTGCTCCTATGTTGAAGACATGGGGCGAGGTGGTTCTTCTTGGTGATCGCGTCACGGGTGACTTAGGACTTGGACTTGGGCTAACATAGTCGATTGGCTTAGCTATCTTTCGGTCTTGTACTGCAAAAACAACATTGGCGATCCCCATGGAAACTTGGTGGTTTCGATTGCTTGAGGAATCGTGCACGATCGCGGAGATCGATGGACCGACCCCATGACCGTGTCTTGGTGCGCGAAGACAATGAGTGTCTCGTGACTCACTTTATTATGAGGGTCCTCTGTTAGCTGCGCCTCGCCTTGTTTTTAAACGAAGGCGTGCGGTCTCGGTCTAGAGGAGTCCTTGCGCGGGCGGCGTCGGATGAATCAACTCCACGCCCGCGGCTTGTTAGCTCTGCTTCCACCTCGGCGGCCGGAGATGACCGACCTCGGCGGTGTACGTTGAGGCGGGGTTGCGGCACTTCGCATTGTCCGGGTTCACCATGTCGGATGATGAACCTTTGAGGCGCGCGATCGTGTCCAGCGATTAATGTTGGAGGGCCCTCCGACTACGCCGGCCTCGTATTTAAACGAAGGGCGGGCGATCTTGGCGAAAGGACCTTGCATGGCAGCGGCCCGGTTCCATCATTGCCAGGATCATGGCTTTATGATGTGCGGTGGAGCGATCTTATGCCTTAGTCCGTCATGTTATATCTTTGGATGTAGATGGCGATCGTGTCCTCCGGCTGCGGATGATGTAGCGTGATGATCGGCGATCGGGTCGGAAGGCGCGATCGTCGCTCATTTGCCGATCGCTTATTCGTAGGTCGATATTGGCGATCGGGCGGGAGATCGTCGTCCGGTGCCGATCGCGCTCACGAGGCTAAGAAGAAACCTTTGCACGGCCGGAAAATCTGCGGCTCTAGCCGGAAGGCTGCGTAGGTCGTAGGTTGGGTCTTCGTAAGATGCTGAACATAGGCGAAAAACCACGAAAACCTCCTAGGACCGCGTAGAGGCGGTCTCATCGCTTATGGGCTCGCCATTGAGGATGATCACGTCCACCCGGTCGATGTAGTCCGAGTCGGACTCTTCTTCTCCTGCTTGATTTGCATCATGCGAAGGGACCTTGGGCCGGACGACCACGGTGGCAAAGTACTCGGTGAAGCCGTGCGCCGGCTTCGTTGAAGGAGCGATGGACCGAGGTGGCAATGAAGTATACCACCGGTGGCGAGGTCGTCCAGCGTCGGAGGAACATTCGGCACTGTCGCGTCGGATGCCCCGCACCTATCATGTAGATGTTAAACTTTCTCAGGTGCACTTGGGGTCCGATCGCCCCACGTACGGGTGTTTGCGGGGAAGCGATCTGTCTTTGCGGGGCGAGCTCGATATCGATCGCGAGCGGCTCGCTTGGCCCGGCGATCGTCTTCTTGGCGCCGCCACGGATTCGAGGCGCCTTCATGTCACCGAGTTGTGTGCATCGCGACCATCGCCGTGGCTTGGTCGCTTGCCGATCGGCTTTGGGAGGCGGGAGCACAGGCGATCGTGTACCGATCTCGGGCTCCGCTACCGCCGACCTCGGCAATTTGGCGAGGAGGACGGCTAGGGCGCCTTCCGGGAGTCGGGTAGGCCGAGCTCTGGTGACGGACTCAAACTCCGTCGTCGTAGTGAGGCCGGGCTGCCCGGTAGCAGTCGGAGTCACCGCCAGGCGATCGAAGACAGAGGTGCCCAGGCGCGGCGCCTCTTCTGCGGGACGGAGCCTCTGGCGATTGCTCGGCGGTAGTGCCTTGAGCTTGTTTGATCTCCGGCGAGAGACCGGGGCGTAGGCGGAGGCGCGTCGAGAGCACTCCGTCGCTCTGAAGGGCGGCCAGGCCCCTTCGATCTGTTCCTTGGTTCGAACCGATCGAGCGAGAGCTCGGGCCGCCTTCCCGGGGCGTGGTCGCGCCTCCGGCGCGGCGGCTACCTTCCACCATCGGCTGCGGCTCGGGCCCAGGGCCAGGCCAAGTGCAGCCGGGTGGCGGCTTTCTTCGACGCGGATGCGGAAGACATGATTTCTGAAGGATTTCTTTTGAAGTGCAGTGAGTGTCACTTCAATTATCTGCCCCGAGAACAGTGAGTGCTCTTCGGGACGGTAGGTGTAAAAAATCGAGGGTTGGATGCCCTCCTTCTAGCGGCAATTGTTGTTGCCCAAAATATCTATCCGAAGATTAAATACTGCTGGAGACGGACAACAAACAAATGCGGGAGCACTTCCGAGAGATGGTAAATAAAACAAGATTTGCCGGGTTTGTTAGGCCCGGGCTTGAATGCTCTCGCGAGATGTTATTAATACAAATATTCGTGGATACAGGTATTAATTAGAGATATCTAAGTACAATGAGTGTAAAAAGACTCTGTTGATCCGGCTCTTGAGCGAAGCTAGGTGTTCTTCGTCCCGTGTCTGCTCGAGGAGAAAAGGCCGGGAGAAGTGAGACCGAAAGGAAGCTGTTGCCAAGAGTTGGATGTTAGCCAAGTGTAAGTATTTTGCTTCTGTATGGTATGAAGTGCGAGAAAATGCAGAGAGTTTTCGGTGGTAGCTGTTCTGTCCCTTTTACAAGTGAAGGCTGCTTTGTATATATAGAGGCTGAGGGGCCCTGTCCCCTAGTGGGCGATCGCCTTTCGGCATTTAATGCAATGGGGCGATCGCCCTAAAGGTTACGTGGGCTGCCTGCCAAAAGTCCAAAGCTACAGCTGGTGGCCAGCCGTGCGGTCCAATGAGGATCCAGCACGCGTCCGGAAGCACTGTCACAGGAGGTCCCACTGAGCTACTTTCGGCGGACTTTGTCAGTAGGTGACAGACTGTAGTCACATGTCTTGTCCATGACTCCTTTCGCAGTGCAGGCCATGCTGGTAGGTGAGGTAGGAGACAGGTTTGTCAGCGCCTTTTGTGGATCTGCACGTGGGGTCAGATTTGAGACTTGGCCTTGGCCGACTGGATGGCCATCGGCTCAGATCGTCATGATGCGGTCGCCTCTAGCTGAACACTGAGGATCGTTCACGGCCCGCCACTGAAGGTCGGCAAAGGTCGATCGCCAAGGGTCGGTCGGCAAAGCGCTGAGAGATGATCGTCCACAAGTCGATTGCCAGGAGTCGGTCGCCGTGTGCCGAGTGATGATCGTATCTGAGGTCGATCGCTCGGTACCGGGACTTGTCCTGGGACCTTCCTTTGGCGATTTAGGGGTCCATTTGGGTTGAGGCTTGGTCGCCTGGTCGCTGCTCGGCAGATCTACCTTGGCCGCTCGGCAGTAAGTCGGTCGCTCGGCCTTGGAGGCGATCGCCGGTCGGAAGGTGTTAATTCTTGACACAACACGTTAGCCTGGTGGATTCCACAGTGTGGGGTCCACGGCGCTGTAATATGCCCTGAATGTCTTGGGGGTGTTACAGAATATGGTATCAGAGCTTAGGTTTATGGATACCTAGGCTGTCGGTTATTTGGGTCTAGTTAAGTGTCGTTTTTGGGACAGTATCACTGCTATGCCATCATCTCAGTACGCCAGTGCTCGTAAGTTTTTCCTAACTTGACTCGTTTCACCGTTCTGTTCTATTCCTGTCTTAGTAACTTGTTGCGTTTTGCGTTTGAATTGTACTTACCCATTGCTTCTTCAGAATTCCTGCGGGTAGAGGACGCGGACGTGGTAGGGGACGTGGCGCAGCCGGTGGGGCGGCCATGTCCGATCACTCAGGAACTAATTCGGCGATGCCTTCCTTGTCGAACAGTGTTCCCCTTAGTTCCGGAGGTCAGCAGGACCAGTCTGCTAGCTCCGGTAATGCACATGAGAATGTTGGAGTGGCCAACATTTTGCAGCAAGTAGCGAACCAGATGACGCTACTGACTCAGGCCGTTCTAGTCGGCCAAGCTAATGCCAACCCGGTTCCGCCTACTGGTTCCGGCAATGATAAGTTGCTTCAGGACGTGATTCGTATGCGTCCTCCACAGTTTGATGGTGCTTCCGACCCTTCCGGTTGGGAGAATTGGCTATTCGAGATGGAGAAAGAATTTGAGGCTGCTAATTGTTCTGAGGAGAGGAAAGTACCCATTGCTCAGTATTTCCTCGCCAAGGAAGCAGCAACGTGGTGGCAAGCGGTGAAACCGCGTGACCGGGCAGCTACGTGGGCAGAGTTTCGAGATCTGATGGAAGATGAATTCTGTCCTTGGCCAGTGAAAGAGGGGAGGATCCGAGCCTTCTTTGAGGCTAAGCCCCAAGACGTTCCTATTTCTCAAGCTATCAAGGACTACAATCAACAGCTGCATTATGTGAGGAACCAAGTCCGATATGAGCTTGATAAGATCCGCCACTTTGATATGCGGATGAACCGAGGGTGCGCCACTACATGTCTGGTTTGGGGTGCACTACTTTGAAAGAATATCAGAATAAGGCGATGGCTTATGAGATGTCATTTCTGCGACAGAGACGGCAACCGAAGGAAAGAAACATAAAACCGCCGGTCAGTTTTCGGGAGGCAAGTCTGGAGGGTATCCGAAGGCTCAGTCTGGTTCGCGAGTCTTCGGAAGTCAGTCGCCAGCAGTTGGTCGAGGAAACGGTTCTAGGTCTGCTCCTGCTGGTTCCGTTTGTGGTCCTACGTGATTCAACTGTAGTCGTCCGGGCCACATGATGAGTGAGTGTGATAGGCCTCCGATTCAGTGTCTTGCTTGTGGTTGGATGGGTCATCGTGCTAAGTTTTGTACGGATGCCGCTCGAGCTCCGGTTACTCAGATATCAGCCCCAACTGCGGGAGAGCCGAGTGTGAATCAGGCACCGACAGTTCCTCAGCCGCAGTAGAGTTTTGGTAGAGGTCGAGGACGTGGTCAGCCTTCTAGAGGGGGAGCTTCTAGTGCGAGTGCATTCCGCCCGAGTGTACGAGATGAGACGAGCAGGAGATCCTGATGCGACGGTGGCTACAGGTACCGTCCACATCCTTGATCATCCTGTTTCCGTATTGTTCGATTCTGGTGCTACGCATTCTTTTATATCTCTGGATTGTGTGCGTCGCCTGCATGTTGATTGCCTTGTTGCTTGTGAGCCTTTTGTTGTTAAACTTACTAGCGGGGATAGCATCGTGGGGGACCATGAGATTAGAGATTTTTCTGTGAGTATCGCGGGGAGGGATTGGCCTTCTAATCTGATCGCGGTAGATATTAGAGATGAGGATTTGATTCTGGGTGAGGATTGGCTGGACCGTCATGGGGCGATCATGAATTATAGAACGAGGACGGTTTTTATGTTAGCCTCTGACAGTACCGAGCATTCTTTTGTGGGGCGTAAGCGGAGTAGCCAGAGACTTCTGATCAGCGCCTTGAAGGCGGTGAGACTTCTTAGAGGAGGTTGCACGGGCTATTGGTGTTATGCTTTGAGATCAGAAAAAGGGGGAGTCGAGCTCTCGTCTATTCCGGTAGTGTGTGAGTACCCTGATGTTTTCCCAGACGAGTTGCCGGGTTTGCCGCCGGACCGAGAAGTTGAGTTTACCGTCGATTTAGAGCCGGGTGCAGCACCAATTTCTAAGACGCCATACCGTATGGCGCCTGCTGAGATGCTTGAGTTGAAGAAACATTTGGGAGAGTTGCTAGACATGGGGTATATTCGACCGAGCGCTTCACCTTGGGGCGCACCGGTCCTGTTTGTGAAGAAGAAGGATGGGTCACTTCGTTTGTGTATCGACTACCGAGAGTTGAAAAAAGTGACCATCAAAAACAAGTATCCGCTCCCGAGGATTGATGATTTGTTTGATCAGTTGCAAGGGGCAACTGTGTTTTCGAAGATTGATTTGAGATCGGGGTATTATCAGCTCCGAGTGAAGGATACCGACATTCCGAAGATGGCCTTCCGGACGAGATACGGTCACTACGAGTTTGTGGTTATGCCTTTTGGGCTATCCAACGCACCAGCCGTGTTCATGCAGCTTATGAACAAAGTCTTTATCGAGTACCTCGATAAGTGTGTAGTCGTTTTTATCGATGACATCCTGATTTACTTGAGGAGCGAGGAGGAGCACGGCCGTCATTTGCATATCATATTAGATATTTTGAGAACTCAGCATCTTTTTGCGAAGTTCTCAAAGTGCGAGTTTTGGTTACGGGAGGTTATGTTTCTCGGTCATGTGATCTCGGCCGAGGGTGTTCGTGTGGACCCAGATAAGGTAGAGGCAGTGTTAGATTGGGCGCCGCCCAAGAACGTGAAGGAGGTCCGCAGTTTTCTGGGATTAGCCGGGTATTACCGTAGATTCGTCGAGGGGTTCTCTAAGCTCGCTCGACGGCCCGGCTCGGTTATTCTGAAGTCGAGAGAAGTTTGTGTGGACCGATGAGAGGCATAATAGTTTTGAGGAGTTGAAGAAGCGGTTGACGACCGCTCCCGTTTTGGCTTTACCGAGTGGTAATGATGGTTTCTCAGTTTATAGTGATGCTTCGGGCCAAGGGCTCGGATGCGTACTTATACAGCACGGGAGGACGATTGCCTATGCTTCCCGTCAATTGAAACCATATGAATTGAATTACCCTACGCACGATCTTGAGTTGGCCGCAGTCGTATTTGCGTTGAAGATCTGGCGTCATTACTTGTATGGCTCGTCGTGTCAGATTTTCACCGATCACAAGAGCCTGAAGTACATTTTCATGCAGAAAGAGCTTAATATGAGACAGAGGAGATGGTTGGAGTTGATTAAGGATTACGATCTCGAGATCCTTTATCATCCGGGCAACGCTAATGTGGTAGTAGATGTCTTGAGCCGGAAATTGGTATCGCTTCGGGCGCTTGAGTTACTCACGGCCCAGTCGGGACTTCAGCGAGAGTTTATGAGGTTGAGCATTGAGATTGTACTGCCAGAGAGTTCCGGGCAGTTTCGTACTCTTGAGATTTCTTCATCTCTAGTCGAGGACATTAAATCGGGACAGTTGGAGGACCCGGTGTTTATTCAGCTTCGGGAGAGTGTAGGGAAGGAGAAAGCCCCGGGATTCGTTATTCATGAGGACGGAGTGTTGAGATTCCGTGGTCGGTTGTGTGTTCCGAACGACTCGGAATTGAGACAGAGTATTATGCGAGAGGCTCATGCGTCACCTTACTCAGTCCATCCAGGCTCGAGTAAAATGTATAAGGATTTAAGAAAGAATTTCTGGTGGAACGATATGAAGAAGGAGGTAGTTCAGTTTGTGGCTAAGTGTTTGACTTGTCAACAAGTCAAGATTGAGCATCAGCGGCCAGCCGGGTTGTTGAAACCACTTTTCGTCCCGGAGTGGAAGTGGGAGGATATCTCTATGGATTTTGTCGCGGGTTTGCCGAGGACGAAGACTGGTATGAATATGGTGTGGGTGATTGTAGACCGACTGACTAAGTCGGCACATTTTCTGGGCATCAAGGATACTTGGGGTCCAGAAAAGTTGGCTCGTATTTTTATCGCACAGATAGTGAGACTTCATGGTACGCCGAGGATCATTATTTCAAATAGAGATGGCCGGTTTGTATCGCACTTTTGGCAGGCGGTACATAAGGCATTGGGGACACGGTTGCGTTTGAGTACATCTTTCCACCATCAGACTGACGGATAGTCCGAACGTACCATTTAGACGTTCGAGGATTTGTTGCGCGCGTGCGCGTTAGATTCGAGTAGTGACTGGGAGGAGCATTTGGCCTTAATTGAGTTTACTTATAATAATAGCTGGCACGCGTCGATTAAGATGGCACCATATGAGGCACTTTATGGCTGACGTTGCCGATCACCGATATGTTGGGATGAGCCGTCCGATTTAGTTGGCACCGAGCCGGACCTTGTGTTGGAGACGAGGGAGAAAGTTGAATTGATTAGGAAGAGAATGTTGGCTGCTCAGAGTCGACAAAAGTCTTATGCGGATGTTAGGCGTAGACCTTTGGAGTTTGAGGTGGGAGATCATGTTCTGTTGAGAGTGTATTCGACGAAAGGAGTTTTCCGTTTTGGGAAGAAGGGGAAACTCAACCCGAGATATATTGGACCTTTTGAAGTATTGGAGAGAGTCGGTGAGTTGGCGTACCGTTTAGCTTTACCTCCGTCGCTGAGTCATGTGCATAGCATATTTCATGTTTCCCAGTTGAGGAAGTACGTTCCGGACCCGTCCCACATTATTTGTTTTGGAGACGTGGAGATCGAGAAGGATGTTACGTTTGAGGAGAGGCCCGTTAAAATTTTGGAGCGTCGAGACAAACAGTTAAGGCACAAAACCATCCCTTTGGTTAAGGTGCAATGGTCGAGACACGGAGTAGAAGAAGCGAATTGGGAGTTAGAGGAGGATATGCATTCGAGACACCCCGAGCTTTTTGTTTCTTAAGTTTCGGGACGAAACTTTTTTTTAGAGGGGGAGAATGTAATATCCGTAATTTTTCCATTTTTAGCAGTTTCCATTTTTGGTGTATGTCTATTTTTATCGACTCGCTTGTAACCGTTTCGACATTTCGAACCTACTTTGTTCTCGGAGTTTTTCCATTTGGACGAGTTTTGATGATGTTTTCACGTAATTTCATTTTATGATATGTTTTGCCGTATGAACGTTCGATTCTCGTAAAACTCGTTCGTTGTCGTTGTTTCTTGGTTTGTACAAGTTCGTATGGTTGAGTTGGTCATGTTGAGACTTTCGGTTTGTAAATCCGACGTCGTTTCGTGACTTTCGGTCACTTGGGTCATTTTCGTAATTTCCTATAAGTTTAGGGAATTTCTTATTTGTTCTCGTATTTCGGGTTCCCGGGTAGTCGGATTGATGTTTTCTTGTGATGGTTAGACTCGTCATCGAATATTCTTCGTAGTCGTATTTTTGGTTCGATAGCAGGTCCGGGTTTCGGGGTCGTCCGGAATCGTTTGGACAGCATTGCCGATCTTCATCGAGGGTGTTACGGCCGTAACACCCAGAAGTTCTGACGTAAGTTGGCCATGTTACGGCCGTAAGTTGCCTATTACGTCCGTAACAGCCCATTGCTTTTAAAGCAATGGCGCGAGGTCCAATACCTCATTTCCTATCCTTTCTCTCGTCTTTCTTCACAGTGCGACTCCAGAGGCGATTCCTTCAGTTTTGATTGAAGAATTTTTCGTGTTCCATCACCGTAGAATCATAGTAACGTATCACCATCAGCGTAATCATCCTCCATCGTCTGAATCCGAGGTATCTTCTTCAGGAACCCTAACTTGTATAAATTGGGGGTTTTTCGGGTTTTTCGTGATTGACTCCGAATTGTTCATGTATGTTGCGAAACTTCTTATCGATTGTTGTTATTGGGTGATTCCCAATCCATTTTTCCTCGAATTAATCCATGTATTGTTGATACGGGGAGATTTTGCATAAACCCTCGCCCGTATCGATTGAACGTCTATTGTTGTGATTTGTAATCGGGGTTTTGGGAGTATTCCTTTCGATTATTGATGTCCGTCGGGACTGAGTTATGCTAATTCTTCGTTTAGGAACCGTCGTTTTCCATTCGGATCACCCGTAGTCATTTTCACTTCTGATTCTTCGAAGATGTCACAAAGGCAAGTACTTTACATTTGGTTACATGTTCTAGTATTTGAATTATGGCTGTATCGTGGTTGTTGTGGATGGATATGTGTATGTTCACCTAGGGACGGTCCGACGGGGCCTCTTGGGATACGTATTGCCGTGAGTGTGCGTATTGTGAACTGTGGTTAGCCACCCAGGGATGTCCGACGGGGCTCTGCGGGGTACGGTGGCCGTGAGTCTCGTACCAACGGTTAACTTTGAATTGTGATTTGTTGGGATAATGTGTTTTGTGATTGTAAATTGTAAATATTCCGGAATATAAAATGTTTTCAAAAATGATTTTTGGCGCATTATTCATCTGATTAGAATGTAGTTCAAATGGATTGTACTTGCACTAGCAGTTGTCGTTAACCCCTTAAATGGGGGAAATACTTTTTGTATTTCAGGTACTGATCGTGGGGACAAGCGAGCACCCGAGCCGTATGAAGATGATGGGCAAGCATGATATTGTCCAGTGGTTGATTATTTGTGTTAAATACACAATTATTATTGATGTCTGATTTTGGGATTTCTGTATTATAAATTGGTTTAAGTACTCGAGTACTTCCGGTTTGAATTTGTTAATGTTGTGTTCCCGTTTTGGGGAAATGGATTTGACGTCAGAATTTTATTTGTCGGTTTGTAGTTTTTTATTTGAATTGTCGTTTTATTAATGATTGTTTGCCGTTGTCGAATGTCTTGTTTGGTACGTTAGCCTGGTGGATTCCACAGTGTAGGGTCCACGGCGCTGTAATATGCCCTGAATGTCTTAGGGGTGTTACAAATAGTACATGGTCCCCAGTCTCAAATTCCAGTGGGCGACGGCGCACATCATCATAAGACTTTCATCGACTCTGGGCAGTCAACAGCCTTTCACGAATCAAAGCTATCTTCTCTCGAGTCTGAACTATCAACTCCGGTTCTGTCCCGATCAAGTCTGAAGAGTTATCCCAACATACGGGTGATCTGCATCTCCTTCCGTACAATGCTTCAAATGGTGCCATCTTAATGGAAGCATGCCAACTATTGTTGTAGGTGAATTCAATCAACGGCAAATGAACCTCCCAATCGGTTGACCACTCTAAAGCGCAAGCTCTTAACATATCTTCTACTGTCTGTATAGTCCTCTCGGACTGACCATCCGTCTGAGGATGATAGGCCGTGCTAAAATTCAACTCGGTTCCTAAGGCCTTATGAACAGCCTTCCAAAAATGCGACACGAAGCGACCATCTCGATCCGAAATAATGGTCTTCGGTGTACCATGTAATCGAACTATCTCTGAAATAAATACTCGTGCCAATTTATCGGGTCCACACGTGTCTTTAATTCCTAGGAAATGAGCCGACTTGGTTAGTCGATCAACTACAACCCAAATCGTATTCATTCCCGTCTTGGTCCTTGGCATATTGGTGATGAAGTCCATCGATATATCCTCCCACTTCCACTCAGGGATCGGAAGTGGCTTCAACATTCCGGCAGGTCACTGATGTTCAATCTTAACCTGCTGACAGGTTAAACACTTCGAAACGTATTCTGCTACTTCCTTCTTCATATTTCCCCACCAGAAATTTTGTTTTAGATCCTTATACATCTTACTGGTGCTCGGGTGAATAGAATAGGGCATGCTGTGAGCTTCCTTTAAGATTGTCTGTCTCAAAACATCATCATCGGGAATGCAAAGTCAATTCTGAAATCTCATAACTCCATCGTCTTGTATTACGAATCCTGGGGCCTTCCATTTTTTTACTTCGTCACATAACCGATGAATCAGAGAATTATTCAACTGCTTAGACTTGATTTCTTCGACCAATGACGAAATTAGTTCCATCACACACAGTTGCCCTCGAACTTTCTCTGACCCTACTTCGATTCCTTCACGAATCAGTTCTCGTTGAATGTTGGCTTGGGACGTAAGTGCTTCCAGCACTTGAAGAGAAGCCATCTTGCGGGTCAGTGCATCAGCTACCACGTTCGCTTTGCCTGGATAATAGAGAATTTCTAAATCGTAATCCTTGATCAATTCCAGACACCTTCGCTGCCTCATGTTTAATTCCTTTTGACTGAAAATATACTTGAGGCTCTTATGATCTGTAAAGATCTGACAATGAGTGTCGTACAAATAATGTCGCCAAATTTTCAAGGCAAAGACTACAGCTGCTAACTCCAAATCATGAGTTGGGTAGTTTACTTCATATGGTTTCAATTGTCGAGAGGCATAGGCAATCACCCTATCCTTTTGCATCAACACACATCCCAGACCCTGATTTGAAGCATCGATGTACACCATGAATCCATTAGTTCCATCTGGTAACGCTAGTATAGGCGCTGTCGTCAGTCTTCTATTAAGCTCATCAAAACTCGTCACACGATTTTCTGAGTCTTCTGCAATAGTTGAGTAAGTGGACGAGCGATTTTAGAAAATCCTTCCACAAAACGGCGATAATATCCAGCAAGTCCTAAGAAGCTTCGGACTTCTTTCACGTTACTAGGAGATTCCCATTCCAAGATTGCTCCGACTTTCTTCGGGTCCACCTGAACTCCGTCAGCTGATATCACATGTCCAAGGAAGGTTACTTCCATAAGCCAGAACTCGCATTTAGAAAGTTTCGCATAAAGTTGTTCCTTTCTCAAAGTGCTCAAAACGATACTCAAATGCTCTGCATGTTCCTCTGTGTCTTTCGAATAGATCAAGATGTCATCGATGAAGACCACCACAAATTTATCCAAGTATTCTAGGAATACTCGATTCATCAATTGCATAAATACCGCAGGAGCATTGGTGAGTCCGAATGGCATCACCACGAATTCATAGTGCCGTCTGGGATCTCAGCGATTTCGGTATATCCGATTCCTTAATTCTCAACTGATGGTATCCTGATCGCAAGTCAATCTTCGAGAATACCCTTGCCTCTTGCAGTTGATCAAACAAGTCGCCGATTCGAGGTATAGGATACTTGTTCTTGATCGTCACTTTGTTTAGCTCCCTGTAATTAATACATAATCGGAGGGATCCATCTTTCTTCCGGACAAAGAGAACGGGTGCTCCCCAAGGAGAAACGCTAGGTTGAATATAACCCTTCTGTAATAATTCCTCCAGCTACTTCTTTAGTTCATACATCTCGGTTGGCGCCATACGGTATGGTGCTCTGGAAATAGGAGCGGCTCCAGGCTCTAATTCGATATTGAACTCTACTTCTCTCCACGGAGGTAATCCGGGTAGTTCGTCAGGGAATACATCTGAGAATTCGTTCACAACTGGATTAGATGAGAGTTCTACTCCTTCTTCCTTCTTCATGGCATAGCACCAAAATCCGTGACAACCCTGCTTTAGTAATTTCACTGCTTTCATCGCTTTGATCAATTTTCCCGAGCTTCCCGGTCTCCATCCTTTGAATAAATGTTCACATCCGTCATCAGCAATGATAGAAATGACTCTCTTTCGGTAATTCAAAATAGCTCCGTAATGGTTGAGCCAATCGTCTCTGAGAATTAAATCGTCACCATGGATGTCGACTACAGTAAGGTTTGATGGACAATCTCTCCCTTCTATAGACACTGGAAAATCTCTAGTTTCTAGGGTTCCCACAATTTTCTCTCCGCTCGGTAATCCCACAACATAAGGCTCACAATCATACAAGCATGATATTTTCAAACGATTAACGCAGTTCAAAGATATGAAAGAATGCGTAGCTCCTGAATCGAATAAGACACTGACTGGTTGCAAAAGGATCTGAATCGTACCTGATGCAACATCAGTGTTCTGATCGTCTGACTTCCTCATCTCGTACAGGCGCGGAGGAACGGACCCAGCACTGGATGCCTCTCTTTTCCCAACGTTCTGCTGCTGAAAACCACTTTGCTGCGTCTGGTTCACACTTGTCTCTTTCGGAACTGGTGCTGGAGTGCGAGTACCAAATGATCTAGTCACATTTCCGCAAAAAATCGCACGGTGCCTCTCTTGCCCACATTCAAAACATGTCACAGAAGGAACGGGACAATCACGTCGAATATGCCCTACTCGACCACAATTATAGCACTTCTTTGATGAGTCCGAAACTGTTGATGTTGTACGGAACTTCTTTCCACCTTGAGAAGGATGCGGAGGTTTCCTGGATGAATAAAATGAAGACTGGCCCTTGCGGGGCCCACTACTCTTGTTCTCCGAGAAGTTGCCAGTCACTTTCTGCTTCTTTGCCTTCATCGATTTCTCTACTTCCACCTCTTTCATGTCGTAGGCCAACACTTTGTCCTGATACTGTCGTAAGGTATTACACTCGAATCCGGACATATATTGTTGAATCTCCAGCTTCATCTGCATATCCAAATGAAAAATCTTCTCCGCCTCCGTCCTGACCAAGTGTCGCACACATGTCAGCTGGTGATTAAATGTCTTGATTATGTCTGTCACAGATGCCTCCGAACTCTGCGGGGAGAAGAACTCTCGGACTCTAGCCTCTCTAACTGGACGAGGAAAATATTGTGCTTCCATCATTAATTTGAATTCGGTCCAGTCAGCATTATGATCCTCAGGTCGAACAGCTTCCCACCAGTCAAAAGCCTCCCCAGTCAGAAAATACTAGGCAATAGGAACTTTTTGGTCATCGGGACAGTTGATCCCTACAAATATCTTTTCCAACTCCTTCAGCCAGTGATCCCAAGTAGGCATCTCAGCAGAACCATCAAATTTTGGCGGGTGCAATTTGACCACCTCAGTAAGCCACCTGTCTTCCCGATTATCCTCGTTTTACTGCTGTCCCATCGCCGTATGCATGTGGTCAACTACCTGAGCAAACTAGTTTATCTGAGAAACCACCTATTGAAGCACTCCCGGCATGTAAGGATTTGCGATGTCATTCGCTGATCCCTGTTGTCCTCCAGAATGGGAATCGGTTCGACTAGCCGATAATTCTGGGGTAGACGCTGAATCCTCGTGTCTCGCATTACCACGTCCGCGTCCACGACCTCCCCTCAACATACTGTAAACACGAATACTCAATATCCAGGGCAAAATTTTCAAAAATAAAGTCCGTCAATATTCACAAAACAGAAATTAAGTAAAACGGTATAAGAGATTAGGAGACTTACAACCACGGTCCACATGACGACGCTGGCTGAGCAGTGATGTTATAAACGACTCGTAAATCAAATAACGTAAACAGACCCAACTAAACCCGACTGCCAAGATATCCATGAATCTTAGCTCCGATACCATATTCTGTAACACCCTGAGATATTCGGAATAATTACAGCGCGGTAAACCCTTTAAGTAAGAATTTACAAGGCTAAATTGAAGAAATGTAAAAATAATACCAAGTACCATAAAAGTTCAAAATACAAAACCGGTTCAAACAGATCAACTGAGTACATTATTACAACCATCCCCAAATATTAATAAGACACGCGTACTCGGTACTAAAAAAAAACAGAAAGACAAGTCACAGCCACAATAAACATCACTGAGACCCTTTGTCGTCACGTCAGCACTGTGGCTGTTTTCCCGCTCCTCGGGGTTAGCAAAACGATGCTAGTACAAGTATCATGTTAAACAAATCGAATATGCAACAACAATGTATAACAGAATACGCAACACAGACTTCCGCTAGCGGAATCCAACAATGCGAATCCACATGATTCCGTTAACACAACATGGGTATTCCAATGATCCAGCGCCCTCAGCATAGATCCCAAGATGATCCCATCGGACCAACACGAGGTGGAAAAACCCGTCCAATGATCCAGCGCCCTCAACATAGATCCCAAGATGATCCCGTCGGACCAACACAAGGTGGACATCCGATCCAGCGCCCTCAGCATAGATCGTACAACATTCACAAACACAACTTATGCATACATATAGGCAAAATCGCTATGTCCATCAACATGAACATACAAGTAATCGATAACGAATACCATAACAATTCAACAAAATAAATCCCATGTTCAACAACATGAATAAACCATATGCATGCTCAAAATACCAACATTAACAAATTTCAACAAATGATACTTGCCTTAGAAATGGCGATAAGAATTGCTACTACGAATAGGCTTCAATCCGCTCGAAGAATCCTCACTTGATCGGCTCGCCAAAATCCAAACCTTCAACGAACAAGAATACCGATATAACTAACGGTTCCGAATAATCGTTTTAACCATCAAATGGATCGTTTACAAGACATATTATGCCCTATCATGGCGAGTGAACTAAATCTGTCCCAAATCGATCGGTTGAATCAATACTACGCTACCCGTCCGAACGACAACTTCGTCGAACACTATTCAAGTTAAAATGTATCTTTCGGTTGGACACATGAAATTCATCTTAGAAGGTTTCTAATCACTTTCTTCCATACTAAGATTTCGAAACACTTCTACGTATCATCATAATAACTTAGTCACTAGGTTCCTTTTAGATTATCATCTTCTTCTTCAAGGAAGTAATCCTAAGTTCAATCCATTAAATATCCCAATACGCATTATTTCATCATGTAATACGTAAGAACATGATAATCTTTATAAACTTTCCATAATCAGGTTCGTATCCTCATGATACCATGTTTAGGAGTCCAAACACCACAAGGTTCGATTAATATTCCAAACAACGAAGAAGAGCCGAAACATAACCGAAATTATACTTCTAACAACATGATGTTCGACTATGCTAGAATATAACTGAATTGAAAATCTCAAACATGCTCAAAACATCCCTAAGAATACTTAATCCAGTTGGTGAAGAATCACCTACCTCAAAGTGGTGAAGAACAAGGAGGTACTTGAAGAAACTCAACACCGAGAGCTTGAACACCAATCCCAAATGGTCTATGATCTTCAATCTCAAGCTAGGATGAAGATAAGTGAGTTAAAGGGCGAAGGATAGTCGACAGAACCCAAAAATCGGCCAAGGTAAGGATGAGAAATGAAATGGAATCGAGGTCTATAAATAGAGTTAGAAGCCATTACGTACGTTACTAGGAGCTAATTACGTAGGTAACCATATTAGCGTACGTTATACTCCAACATTAGCGTACGTTAATGTCTGGCCAGAGCTCGCTGGTCTGTTTCTAGTGTTGGCTTACGTACGTTATCTTAAAGGTTTTACGTACGTAACAACTATAACCTTAGCGTACGTTAACACTATTCCATAGCGTACATTAAGCCGTTGACTTGCATAGCTGGAAAACCGTCCAGGTTCATGCTGGCGATCTCCACGAATCTCCATCCGGTCCCCACACGCCGACCCTTGTCGGATCTTGAATTGACTGAGCTTTACATACGTTAAGCTCAACATATAACGTACGTTATACAGCAGACTTAGCGTACATTATGCGTAACCCGTAGCATACGTAAACACGTGCAGAATCATGCATGCAAAATGTTGAAGGTATAAAAACTTAAGGGTACGAATACGGGAAACCAATCTACGATAAATAATATCCCGAAGTTGAATAATACAAGGTCGAATACAAGATAAATACACCTTTATTATCCAGGCATTACACAACCGACGGGCATTTGTCATCTGGTCCCGAAATCGGTCAACCGTCGCTCGGGCTCGCTCATAATTTTCTCTCATCAGCTCAAGATCCTGACTCGCCCGTTTAGCTGCATCCAAGGAGTCCTTCTCCATAGCCACGATCCTATCAGCAAACTCGGCATTCTGTTGCCGAGCGGCCTCGATGATTGGTGATTCAGTCGGAGGGCCGACTGAAATATGCCGAGTCACCACGGCTGTAATCGGCCAGTGCTTAGCGGCCGTAACAAGCCTTACAGCCGTAACCTAATGGACCTTACGGTCGTAACCGAGTCCTCCCACGCCAGGGTGTGCAGATGCCTTACGGCCATAATCGACCCAGCCTTACGGCCGTAATCGGCCCAGCCAGCCCTCCGACTGCTCGGCTCGATACTCGGCGACGTCTCGATCACGTGAAACCACCGGCTAAGATCCAAAACAATAACGAATAGGCTACGAAACTCAACGTACCACAGTACAAGCATGCGATTCCAAAGAATCGGAAGACAACAGCACGTGCTAACCAATAAGTGTAGCATGCGCTAATGACTCTGAAGGACAGGAACAATATTCTCGGAAATGGGTACGACGACGGATACCCACAACTTTGGGAAATTACAAAACGGTCCCAAAAGTCCAAAAAATCACGATACGATAACGGATAATCAAACCGAAGCTCACAACACGTATGGCAATGTTAAATGAACTTACGAGAAACCCGAAACGACAGTTTCGAACGAGATTCACAAGAATCGAACTCAAGCACAGAAAAGTCGCCTAAGAACACGAAACTCAACAAAACGACACCGAAACAATCTCGAACGTTAAAAAGTGCAGAATTAAATATTCTCAGAATGATGAAACGTTCACAAGCGAGCCTTTAAAATGGGCTCCTGCCAAAAAATGAAATTTACCAAAAATCGAAATTGCGGATATTACATGAACGAGGTTCTTGAAAGTGTGAGGTTGTAAGATATCAGGGGTTCTTAATTGGAAGGTGATAGGCATCTTGCGAGTTGTTGAGGCATCCATGGTTTCGATCAAGAGGTGTTAAGCAACCAAGGGAAGGAGTTGGAACGGCCATGGATTTCCACTGGTTGGAAGCTGTTGTAACGAAATTCATTGTAACATAATTCCACTGGTTTAAAGTTATAGTGAATTTATCTCCAACTGGTTTGGAGAGAAGTGGATTAGTCGAGGATTACCCGGCCTCTGAAACCACTATAAAGTGACGTGTAATTTACTGCTTTTTCATCATACTTAACTGCTGCATACATATTTTCTGTTCCATTTAAAGTCAACTGTTATTCCGCAATATAATTTTACAGCTGAGAAAAGCTATCTGCACTAATATCAGCTGGCAAAGGTTATCTGCACTTACTACAACTGTAATTATTTACCAGTTATTTGGAAATTATTTTATAAGTCTATTCACCCCCTATATATCTACGACTTGTGACCTACAATTTATAAAAGAACTTTGTAGTATATGAAGCTTTCATCTCCAAAACTGAGAGCAAATGCACTTAAAGCATTAAGTCTGGATATTGTGGAAGAGGAGTTGCCTTGCGAACTATAGACAATCCCTACTATAAAAGAGACTTATAACATCGATTTGTTTGACATTTAATATCGGTTTTGGAACCGATATTAAACTTCGACTTTAACATCGGTTGTTATAACAACCGATGTTAATTTTGACATCGTGAAATTTAACATTGATTCTGGGACAACCGATGTTGAATTTCGCGACCTTAAAATTTTATCATAGAACCCAGCTAGCCCATCAGCCCCAACCCATCCACTCGCCCAGTCATCTGCCCCAACCACCCGCTAACCCGCAACAGATAATTCGAACCCACAACCTCTTACTTGTAAAAGTGTGATATTACCACTCCGCTAGATAAATTTCTTATACATTTTTTGCTATGTGTTTATATACTATATATATTTATATAAATATTACATAACTTAATATTATATATGTGTTATATTTATATACTATATACATTTAAATATATATATATATATATATATCATTTAACTTTGTATATACTTGAATATGTATAAATAATTATATATAAGTATATATAGCTTTAGATATAATTAAATACTTATGTAATATAATTTTTCATTTACAAATTATAATATAACTATAAAGTATATATTAATTTATATTATATATAAAAGTGATTATAATATAAAACTATTTATTGATAAAGAAAGTAATTTGACTTTATTGTAATGTATCATTATATATATATAATATAAATTTATATCTACATATCATAATATAACTATAGAGATATATATTAACATTAATTTCTTAAAATTCATAAAAATACAAAACTATTTATTGACAGAAAATTAATATAACTATATATATATATATATTATAATATAACTACATGTATAAATAGTATAGTAAAACTTTAAATATATAATATAACATAACTTAATATGTAAATCTATATTTTAATGACTTTAAATAAAATTTAATATATATATATATATATATATAGTATAACTATATATTATAACGTACCCCTCTCTCTCTCTCTCTCTATATATATATATATATAGATATAGATATATATATATTCAATTTTATTTAACTTATATATAAGAGCTAAATATATTGTAATATATATTATAATAAACCTTTATATGTATCATATAATTTTAATTATAATGGAGTATATATAATATAAATTCATATCTACATATTATAATATAAATTACAAATATATGTTAAATATATATATAATTGTTGTTAAGTATATATAACATAAATTTATATCTACATATCATAACATAAATTTGATAATATATATTGATATTATATATTTAAAAGTCATAAAAGTACAAACTTGAACGACATAAACTGAATCGATTACATGGATCTGGAGAGCTTGGGTATAAAGCCCAGCAAGGCCCTACAAAGCCCAGGGATAAATCTCTCAACTCGGTTTAGGGAATGAAATATAGGCCGACCTGAAAGCCAGGTCCCTACTCGGTCTGCCTTAGCACAGATGCAAGCCAAGACTTGGTTCAGGTAACCAATTTGCCACGCCGACTTGGCTCAGTAATAGAATAAGCCGAGATCCGTAAATCTACACTCAAAGGGCCTATCCTTGTAGCACGACACGGAACCTGGTGAAATCCAAGATAGAGACAAATAAAGATATCCTTACTTAACAAGGACTCTTTTCCACAAGGAAACTACATACACAATCCTTATCAGGATTCTATTTCCCAAATATATGAAGTCCAATACCAACACGGACTCGATGACTTTCTCTGCAAGTTAGGGTTGCAACGTTCATGTATATATAAACATATATCCTTACACCTATACTGTTACACATAATTCTTGATCTCGCCGGAATTATCCGAACCATTTGGATAAGGGCTAACCCGATACATTTTTGGCAGCATCAGTTTGTTCCGTTGCCGGGAAACATCGACGAACATGTTTCGGACAACCACACCTCATGGCTAAAACTCCACGAGACGGGCAAGAGACCAGCGTCACCCCTGGTGACCAAAACCCGCCTCAACAGACGAATCGACAAAGCACGGTCGCCACCGTAAAAAACATGGTCGATATTGCCAACAATACTGGGGAATTTCCTCCGCCACCTCACCACAGTGCAGGCATGACCCTGCGTAATCGGGAACTTCCTCCCCCAGTGACCACAAATACTTATGGCCACTGGAGATGAGCAGAAACCTCATAACCCATCCCCAGAATCACGATGGTGGGCTCCCATGGCTGCCTCCAATAGACATAAGTATCTTACTCCATCAGAATTTAATGACGCTCCAACAGCTGGCTGAAACTGAAACGGCCCTTCTGGAATATGACCCAAATCATTCCATGGCACATCCCCTTCAACCCTCTAAAACTAGGATGACGGGAGGAATCTATAAAGAGAATAATAGGTCTCCACTGGTGGGTAATGGATGTGACGGACACCCTCCGCTAAATCCAACTCAAAATTGTCCCAGTCAGCTTAGAGGATGGTTGGTCAAGAGAGGCAGACATGAGGAAGATATGAGAGATCAATTGAATCAGCGAATGGAGCAAGAGGCTGAGTCTCCTGAAGTCAGAATAATGGGGGAGAGACGACTAAGGGATGACCCATGATGAACTCCTTCGACTAGGCATGCACCACCCTATCACGTTCTCCTCATCCGGCCCCTTTCGGGACCGGCAGGAAGCCGAATCGTGGGAGTAAAACGAGATGGTGAAAAAAGCAGAGGCAGAGAGAAACAAAGGAGCTCCTGTAGTAGTTAAGGACTGGAAGCCCGCGTTTTATGGGAATTGAAAGAGAGAATGGATGACATGGAAAATAAGAAGGGACAGAGTAGACCAAGAAACGAGTACGATGCCATACGTACTTTTGCTCAGTGGATTATCAATTCACCTCCGAATCCTCATCTTAAGCTCACCAATATATACAAATACTAAGGCACTTCTGACACCAGGGACCACCTTCAATCCTTTAATGGCATGATGACCTTGATCTCTAAACAAGACGACATCCTTTGTAAAGCTTTCGCCAGCACCTTGGCTGGAGCTGCCAGGTCCTGGTTCATGGATCTGGAGAAAAGGAGTATCAACTATTTCTCGAAATTGAAAAAACTATTCTTAGAATATTTCGCTACAGCAGGAGCAAGAAAGAAACGATTGTCTGACTTAGCAAACACCGTCGAAGGGAAGAACGAGTCGACCATGGATTTCTACAACAGATTCAGAACCTTAGCCGACTCCATAGAATAGTGACTCACGGATAGGGAGATCATTGTGTGCTTCACTAACGGACAGAGATCTGAAGCCCTTACCCATGAGATGTTCATAAGGGAGCCAGCAACAAAAGCAGACCTATAACACATATCCTACGCCACAGGCCTTGCTGAAGAAAATAAGAAGTAGAGGTCAGAAAAAGTAGATCGGGACCGAGATAGGGATGTAGAAAGTAAGCCAACTGATGGCGCCATCTTCGAGGCTCCAACAACGGAGGATTTAAAGGCAAAAACAGAACCAGAGGTACAGAGAAAGCCGAGGTATTCATCCCCCTCACAAGACGATCTCAGAGATACTCAACATGGTGGATCCTCCTCTGCCCAAGCCCATAAGAGACAACCCGAAGTACCCTAAATACGCCAAAAAATACTCCGCCTACAATAAGGATAATGGACATGAGACGGAGAATTGTTACTCCTTGAAAAAATGGTGCAAAAATAGATCGACTAAGGGAAGTTAGAGCGGTATGTCATGAAGAAAGATGGTAAGAGGTTAAGGGACGATAGGCAAGATGATGAGGAAGGAGACAGGCCGCCCAGGGCCAAACTGCACGTCATCAGAGAAGAAATCCCCTCAAATACAAAATTGAAAGAGCAAATCATGAGCTAAGTAAGGTGTATCACATTCCACCATGGATTCATAGGGGCGGGGAGGCAATAAGTTTTTCTCCAAATGAGTTGACAGGAAATAGAGCCACGAGGGGAAAACCCCTAGTGATCAAATGAAGGATAGATAACTGCGAATCATAAAGGCTCCTAATTGACTCAGGGGCCGCGAAAGATGTCTTGTACTACAAAACCTTCAAAGAGATGGGGCAACCTGACAGCATGCTATCTCCTTACAACGGAAGACTAGAAGGATTCACAAACCATAAAGCAGAGGCGAAATGGACTGTGGACCTAATACTTGAGGTCGGAGATTATCCCTTCCGAACCTTAGCCACTATAATGTTCATCGTGGTGGACTTAGCATCAGAATATCATGCCATTCTGGCCTCTCCGAGTCAAGGCAAACTTGGCATGGTCGCCTCCCTACCTCACCAAAGGGCGAAGTTTCCCACACCAACGGGAATAAGTTGTGTCCTCGGGACTCCCAAAAACTTATTGGCACATATCATGAGATCTAGAAAAATGAGGCATAAGATGGAGATCGACACCCAGAAAATAACATCACCATCACCAAATACACCAAAGTTACAGGGCCGAGCCCCTAAAGAGAAGTCCTCCGGGCAATGGTCGAGACACCCTGGGACTTGTAGTATGTTACAAGACGCTTGAGAAAAGTATTGGCAATAGAAATATTTAAGCCGAGCAATTCATTTAGACCTTTGATGTAATGGCTTCTTATCTATAAAAATCATTTTCATCATTCTATTAAGTACTTAATATGTTCGTGCTTAGACATTACATAACAATGTTTGAACATTGAAACAAGTCTGGAGTACTAACGCATAACTTAAACATTTAAGCAAGGCAACTCTTGCAAATTCAGATAAAAGCCTAGTTCCTAAAAGCATACATGACATGCTTAGTCATCAACACACCGAGTTAAGATCAAGACATCTACCTCTACAGACAAATTGGGCCTAGTTCTGACAACTAGTTCGCTCAAAGTGAGCACATGATACTGAACACACGGGTTAAGATTAAGACATCTAACTCAAGACGGTTTGAGCCTAGTTCTCACAACTAGTTTACTCAAATTTAAAAATGAGTACAAGACACTCAACAGGCCGAGTTAAGATCAAGACATCTAACTCGGACAATTTGAGCCTAGTTTCTGTCAACTAGATCGCTCAAATTCAAAAATGAGTACAAGACACTCAACACGCCGAGTTAAGATCAAGACATCTAACTCGGACAATTTGAGCCTAGTTTAAACAACTAGTTCATCACGTTAAGAAAACAAACATTCAACGCACTGACCATAGACAGACAATCCTTGGCTCGTCTACACTTGGCTCGCACTGGCTAAAGTGAACATAAACGAACCAAGATATACATCTTGGCTTTACCCCGATGCAGACCAGGATCTCCTTCCGAGACATTTCAGAAAGGTCGATATCAACTGCTCGGCGTGACGTTAAACCAGTTCACAATTGGTTAATTGCGAATAAGTACATTCTCGGTTGACGATATATCAAACTTAACCATAGATCGCATAAACAGATGAAGTACAAAAGCAGATACGACAAGAACACCCACACCGAGTTGAAAATATGGCCAAAAATAGAAGAAGAATGTATTAAAGCATGTAGACCGACAAAACGATCGGGTTCAGGTATCATAAATATTCAGATAGAGTACATTGTTCTAGCCAAATAGGCTTTACAACTCTTATACAAGTCAAAAAACAAAAATTTGACTACCCCAACCCGGCGCCATCCTCGTCCTCGACTTGTGCTATCAAGTCGTCAAAATTGTTCTCTTAGGGAGTTGGAGGATCCCACTCCGGCTTCCCCTCCTGAGAATCCCTAGCCCTTATTTTTTTTAGAGCATTCTCAGAATAAGGGATTACGGAGTGAGCAGCCCTGCCTTCGGCACTGTAAGGATCTTGGATGAAGAGTCGAGCGAGCTTCTCCAGAGGCACCTCGACTTCTGGGTCAATGTAGAGAAGCCGAGATAAATTGGACCAGGCATCACCATTGACGGAGCCCGATTCATCATCCAAGTCATCGCGATACTATTTGCTCTTCTTTAATCGTTCGACGGCGGCCCCCTCCTTTCCGGGTACACTCTCCTCAAGAAAGGCCAGTGTAACACCCCAACCCGACGAGGGTAGAAGCATCACATTATGGTGACATATCAAAGCATACAAAATGAACAGTAGTGAACAGCGGAAGTCTTAAACATAAATAATCAAAAGGAGTTAAGTCGAAATGACTTAAACCAAAACATAAGTTCAACGAAAAGAAATACTCCAAAGGGATGAATAACAAATCATCTAAGTCTAAAAAATGTCCTAACAATAGCAAAATAAATCTAAGATGACTAGGGTAAAGTCTCCACGAGCTCAACTCTCAACCCCAAAGCAACCCCAGCTCCTAGCTTAGATACCTGCCGCAGGAAAAGGAAAATGCGGCTGAGCTTAAAAGGCCCAATGAACATACATATATAAACGAAACCAAAAGATAAGGAACGAACTTATAAAGTACGGTGCATTGGGAAAAACATGAGGTATAAACAAATGGATATCAAAAGTAAGGAAAGTACAGTAATCTACCACGAGCCCGAACAAAAATCAAATCAGTATCATAGTAACCATGGAGTAGCTAACTCCCGAACATGTGAAAGACGTGTATTGCACACAAGCATCAATCACCGAACATATCATATCATAATCATGTCATATCCAATCAAATACAAATCGAACCTAGGATGCATCCATACGCCCCCGAACAATCGTATTGGCCATAACAAATATAAAGTGCGCATATCATAACAAAATGGGACGGTGTGGAACATCACTCAACCACACTAGAGTCGTGCCATTGGTGCATCAATGACACGGCCATGTTACCTTCATGGCTAGGAAACGAACTTGGCTCGGGTATCAAACTGAAGGGTTCAAATGTCATATCATATCAAAGTTCATATCAAGGTTCATATCAAATGTTCATAATCAAAGATTTACAAATCCAAGGGAGCATAGCAAAGGCATAGATCAACTAAGAAAGCCCTAATAAGAAGGCTCAGATCAAAGGCATCATAATCAAAACTAATATAAAACCGTTGTGAACGAATCATGAGAAACCTTAAGGGATAAGGTCAGAATATATGTACCTTATTCAAAGCAAGCAAAAGGAAAGAAAAGTCACACGAGATGGATCACTCCCGTTTCACGAAACCTATACGAATTAAATACCAAGTATTACTTTAAGTTCAATTTTAATTAGGTTACTCATTTTAGTATACTTCTATAAATTGTAAGTTTCCATATTTAGAAGGTTCCCAGATTTAGAACATTAGTCATTAATATCCAAAGTTATCATTTAATCAATTTAAGGTATCAAACGTGACAATATTAATAGTTTAAGGTTCATAATAATAGTTATATAAGTTTAGGATTTATAGTGAAAATATTGTAAGATTAGGGTATAAAATGTAAGTATCATAAAGTTACATGGTTTCACAAGTTAATCCCTTTAGTTTAGAAAATGATAAGTTCAACCCGTAAGTTTAATAATACACACATAACCCTTATTTAGCCTTTTAACCTTTTTATCAGCTTTTAACTACGAACAGGTCACAACTTGACGAATTTTTGAACCACACAGAACTCAGAATTAAACTTCAAAAAAATTCACACAGATACGTAAATGTCTTTAGAATCCACACGAATTTTCCCAGAATTTATTAGTTAGTATAACCCCACACAAAAAATACTCAAACTCAGACTATTCAGAAAACCGACCTGCAGTTGTACCTAAAAAGTATTCGCCTCCACGACCTACCAAAACATCCAGGAAATATTTCCAGAAATTCATGGTATTACTAATCATACAGATGTTACATACTGGAAAGTCTAATGGACCAACTCATTATAGTTTTTGAATAAAAAATCGACAAATTGGACTGATTTCAGACTCCTGAATTTCAGATTCAATACTTAAACATCCAAAAATCAAAAACACGAACAAAACAACTCGAAATCACTCCAAACCAATTGGATCAGTTAGTAAACTCTTTAAACTTAGTTTTGGACTCAAGAAACTCAGAAAAACACTTGGGTATCATCAAGATTCACCCTGCTCAAAACGACTCTAATATTCTGTAAACACAGTTTTGACATATCGTCTCATAAAATTCAAAAATCGGACTAAATCAAACTCAAATCCATCCAAACTAATTGGAATACTTTACTAAGACCCTAAACTGAGTTTTAGAGGAAAATTCCCGAATAGAACATTTATGAAACTCGTTGTGTGATGCATACAAGTTCGACTATCAAAACTGTCCCAATCAAAACGTCCACATAAACCCTAATTCTTTTTACCCTACGACATGATCAAATAAGAAAAGGAAAAGGAATTGAACAAGGTTTGGATTTGTTGCCCTTGAAGCGTGACATGAAGAAGAGACAAAACAAGATCGAATACCAGCCTACAAATGAGCCGAACACAAGCAAACTCCAACCGAACCTTAGACCACGATCAAGACACTCCTGCAGCCTTGCTTTTGAACGAGAAGAACCAAAAAGAGTGGTAGCAGCCGATGTGTTGTATATGTATTCTTAGGGTTTTGCTTTGTGTGTGTTATATGTGTATTTAATGTGTGATGAGAAGAAAAAGCATCAAGGAACACCGTGATGAGAGAATATTGGTAACGTGACATATGGGATTGATATCTCATTCCTTATTTAGTTTCAATAATGGACTTGGGCTTATTTATGTTATGATCACTTGAAATCAACTCCATATACTCTGCCCAAAAGGAAATACTGGGCGTGTGAATTTAATACACATATATATGGTTGTAACTTTTAATTATCATAAGTCTTTAAAGATTAGTAAAGTTGTGAAATGTTCAAGCATTAGTATTTATAATGCTTAGGTTAAATATAATTAAATGTTTTAGGTTATTTAATCGTCTTTCAAAAGTTTCAAATTAGAGGGTATTTTAGGTATTTAATAAGTTTAAAATTTTCGGGTATTACAATTCTTCCCCTCTAAAAGAAAATTTTCGTCCTCGAAAATTGAAATGAAAACGGAGTGAAGACATACCGGACTTTGACAAGAAATGAGGATAACTGGTTCGTATCGATTCCTCAGTTTCTCAGGTAGCTTCACGCTCTGGGTGATTCTTCCAAAGAATTTTAACAAACGGAATGACTTTGTTTCTCATGACTCGATCTTGTCGATCCAAAATAGCTTCGGGTTCTTCTGGAAGAGACATATCAGGTTGAATCTGATCAAACGGATAAGATGCCACATGCAAAGGATGATAATTTTATCCTCTCAACAGAGATACATGGAAGACATTATGAACATGTGATAACTGAGGAGGTAGAGCCAAACGATAAGAAACCTCCCCAATACATTCAAGAATCTCGAACGGTCCAATGAATCGAGGACTAAGCTTCCCTTTGATCCCAAAACGTTTCACACCTCTGAACGACGATACTTTCAGAAATACACGATCCCCAACCTGAAACTCCAAGTCACGTCGACGCTTATCAGCATAACTCTTCTGTTGAGTGCGAGCCTCTTTCAGCTTCTCCTTGGCTACAACCACTTTCTCATTAGTGATCTCAATAAGTTCCGACCCCTCGATCACACGTTCACCTACATCGTCCCAACAAATAGGTGGTCTACATTTCCTCCCATATAAAAGCTCATATGGTGCTCCCTTGATGCTAGCATGCCAACTATTATTATAAGCAAACTCCACCAAGCACAAGTATTCGTCCCAACTTCCCGTCCACTCCAAAGCACATGCCCTCAACATGTCTTCTAAAGTCTGAATGGTCCTTTCAGACTGACCATCTGTCTGTAGATGAAAAGCCGTGCTAAACTTAAGACGTGTACCACAAGCTTTATGTAGGCTTTTCCAAAAACGAGAAGTAAACCGCGGATCTCTATATGACACGATAGATGTCGGAGTACCATGTAGTCTAACAATCTCCTGTTTAAAAATTTCCGCCAAACTACTAACACGAAAATCCATACGAATAGGTAAGAAATGGGTAGATTTGGTTAGACGATCGACGACTACCCAAATTGCATCATGTCTTTTCCGAGTAAGAGGCAAACTAGTAACAAAGTCCATGGAAATCTCATCCCACTTCTAAGTAGGGATATCTAACGGTTGCAGCAAACCACTAGCCCTCTGATGTTCGATTTTGATCTGCTGGCAAGTCATACATCTAGCAACATACAGGGCTACGTCCTATTTCATGCCGTTCCACCAAAAGTGTTGCTTAAGATCCCTGTACATCTTGGTACAACCAGGATGGATAGTGAATGGGGAACTATGGGCCTCTGACAACACAGCCTCACGCAAATCAGGATCATTAGGAACACAAAGTCGATTTTCAAACCATACCACACCAGAGTCATCTACCCTGAACTCCGACTGCTTACCCTCCTGAACATTCTGGACCACAGCCTAAAGCTCACCATCATCCTTTTGAGCTTCCTTAATCCGTAGTATAAGATTGGATTCTATCTTCATACTAGCCCAATATCCGTCATAACCTCGTACAAAAAGTTCAACATCCAAAAGTTCTAAATCATGAAGAACCCTTGGCTCAATCTCTAAACTAGCAATCATACTAGACTTCCGGCTAAGCGCATCGGCAACAACATTCGCCTTGCCCGAATGGTATTGAATATTCACATCATAATCCTTAAGGAGTTCCAACCACCTTCTTTGTCTAATGTTAAGTTCCTTCTGGGTGAAGATATACTTGAGACTCTTGTGGTCAGTAAAGATATCACATGATTCGCCGTGTCTCCAAATCTTCAAAGCAAAAACCACCGCAGCCAACTCTAGATCATGAGTAGGATAATTTTCTTCATAAGGTTTTAATTCCCTTGAAGCATAAGCAATCACATTACCGTGCTGCATAAGGACACAGCCTAAACCCTTCTTCGACGCGTCACTATAAATCTGATAGCCCCCAGAACCAGATGGAAGAGTCAAAATAGGAGCCGACACCAATATCTGTTTCAACTCTTCGAAACTCTGCTCGTGTTCCTCCATCCAAACAAACTTCTCACCCTTCCTCATCAGTTGCGTCAAAGGTAACGCCAACCGTGAGAAACCCTCAACAAAACATCGACAGTAGCCAGCAAGTCCCAGAAAGCTCCTAACCTCAGTCACAGTAGTAGGTCTCGGCCACTTGGTGATAGCCTCAACCTTAGATGGATCCATGGTGATGCCATCTACGGATGTAATATGACCAAGGAATGCAACTTGCTTTAGCCAAAACTCACACTTCAAAAACTTGGCATACAACTTTTGCTGCCGAAGAGTCTCCAAAACAATTCGGAGACGTTGCTCATGATCTCCTTCAGTCTTGGAATAAACAAGGATGTCATTGATGAAAACAATAACGAACTTATCGAGATACTTGTGGAATACGCGATTCATAAGATCTATAAATACAGCGGGAGCATTTGTCACACCGAAGGGCATAACTAAAAACTCGTGGTGACCATATCGGATACGGAACACGGTCTTAGGAACATCTTGCTCCTGCACACGTAATTGGTGATAACCGGACCTCAAATCGATTTTCGAAAAGAACTTATCCCCTTGCAATTGATCAAACAAATCATCGATACGAGGAAGAGGATAACGATTACAGATAGTGATACGGTTAAGCTCACGATAGTCGATACACAATCGCATACTTCCATCCTTCTTCTTAACAAACAAACCAGGTGCACCCCAATGAGAAACACTGGGTCGGATGAAACCATTATCCAAGAGTTCCTGTAACTGTTCCTTCAACTCCTTCAACTCTAAGGGCGCCATACAGTACGGAGCTTTGGAAATAGGTTCAGCACCTGGGATCAACTCAATGCCAAACTCAACTTCTCTAGCAGGAGGTATACCAGGAAGTTCGTCGGGGAAAACATCGGGAAAGTCTCGCACCACAGGAAGACTTTCAATACTAGGACTCTTCAAAGATGTATCTTTAATAGAAGCCAGAAAACCTTGGCAACCATGGGAAATCAAAGTTCGTGCCATCATGGCAGAAATAATTTTAGCAGATTTAAGAGGTTGAGAACCATGATAAATAAAATCAGGCTGATGCAAGTCGCCGAATATCACATTTCTGGCATGGCAATCAATGGTAGCTCTATGCGAAGCCAACCAATCCATGCCCAAAATCACATCAAAATCGATCATATCAATAGGGAGCAAATTCACCAGGCAAATGCGATCATCAAACCGCAAGGGACAATTCACATATTCATGTTCAATGAGTACATGGTTTTTCATTGGTGTTGAGATGGATATACAATTTGTTAGTGGTGTTGGGGTCATATTAAGTTTCTTGGCAAATGAAACAGATATAATGGAGTGTGTGGCACCGGTATCAAATAATGCAAAAACTGTACGATCACCAATGTAAAGAATGCCGGTAATAGTACCTGATAAGTTTGCTGCCTGATCACGTGTCGTAGCATAAACACGACACATAGTAGGAGCTGTCTTAGCGGAGTTCACTGATGTAATCCGTTTCTCCTGGGGACAATCCCTAACCTTGTGATTAGTGGACCCGCAAGTGAAACATCCTCCAGTAGCTTTGTGACAAATGCCCGGGTGAGGCTTTCCGCAAGTAGCACAGAGAGGTGGAGGAGGTAAGGTCTCAGTAGGACTCCTCTGACCCGAAGAACCTGAAGAACGACCCTGCTGAGAACCCCGAGTCGACTGATCCCTGTACTGACGCTGGTTGTTGTTTCCATGACCCTGACGGTCATTCCCATTCCTACCAGTAACCCTCTGATCCTGACCCCTGTACTCCTATCGTCTCTGATCAAAACCCCGATCCTGGCGACCCTTGTGCTCAATACCCTGGTCCTGACGACCCCTATAGTTAATATGATCACCATCCCTGTCCCTCTTGTTCGAACCCCTATCAGCATGAAGTAACTCAATATTGCGGGCCGCATCCGCTACTAGTGCAACATCGGTGTAATCAGTATTCACGATCCGGTCTAATATCCACTTCTTCAGCCCCCACTTAAAGTGCCTAGCCTGCCTATGAGAATCACCTGCAATTGGTCCAACAAAACTAGCTAACCTCAGAAACCTCTGCATATACTCTCCAGGCGATTCCCGATCCAACTGATGAATAGCCCCATACTCGCGCTCATACCTTTGCTGCTCGGAGAAAGGAAAGTACTGCTTATAGAAGATGTCATGGAAAGTATTCCATGCACAAGTGTCAACAAAATTCTCTCCCTTAGCCAGAACATACGCCTTCCACCAATTTAATGCATCACCTTCCAACTTGAAGGTAGCCAAACGCGTCTTGAATTCATCACCACAACCCAAGACCTTGAACAACTTCTCCATATGTGTGATCCAATCTTCTGCCTCTTTGGGGGTGGCAGCCGATCGGAAGGAAAGAGGCTTAAGCTTAGTGAACTTTTCAATCCAACCATGCATCCCGATAGGTGGAGCACCGCCACCCGATGAACTAGCACCATTTCTGATGTCATCGACGATTCTGGTCCTCAATTCAGCAGAGAGATTCGGGAGAGCATTAGCCAAAGCAGCGGCTATCAAAGCCTCGAAGTCAGGGATATCATCCTTATTAGGATTTCTACGCGTATTCACCATCTGAATGATCATCGAAACGATTAGTAAGGTCAAGTAAAGATGAAGTATGAAAGGAAAATACGCAGAAGGAAACCTAATGTCTACCCAAATCCTCACAGGTCATAGCATAAGCTCTACGGGTCGAACCTAAGGCTCTGATACCATAATTGTAACACCCCAACCCGACGAGGGTAGAAGCATCACATTATGCTGACATATCAAAGCATACAAAATGAATAGTAGTGAACAGCGGAAGTCTTAAATATAAATAATCAAAAGGAGTAAGTCGGAATGACTTAAACCAAAACATAAGTTCAACGAAAAGAAATACTCCAAAGGGATGAATAACAAATCATCCATGTTTAACAATGTCCTAACAATAGAAAAATAAATCTAAGATGACTAGGGTAAAGTCTCCACGAGCTCAACTCTCAACCCCAAAGCAACCCCAGCTCCTAGCTTAGATACCTGCCGCGGGAAAAGGAAAATGCGGCTGAGCTTAAAAGGCCCAATGAACAGACATATATAAACGAAACCAAAAGATAAGGAGAACTTATAAAGTACGGTGCATTGGGAAAATCATGAGGTATAAACAAATGGATATCAAAAGTAAGGAAAGGTCAGTAATCTACCACGAGCCCGAACACAAATCAAATCAGTATCATAGTAACCATGGAGTAGCTAACTCCCGAACATGTGAAAGACGTGTATTGCACACAAGCATCAATCACCGAACATATCACATCATAATCATGTCATATCTAATCAAATACAAATCGAACCTAGGATGCATCCATACGCCCCCGAACAATCGTATTGGCCATAACAAATATAAAGTGCGCATATCATAACAAAATGGGACGGTGTGGAACATCACTCAACCACACTAGAGTCGTGCCATTGGTGCATCAATGACACGGCCATGTTACCTTCATGGCTAGGAAACGAACTTGGCTCGGGTATCAAACTGAAGGGTTCAAATGTCATATCATATCAAAGTTCATATCAAGGTTCATATCAAATGTTCATAATCAAAGGTTTACAAATCCAAGGGAGCATAGCAAAGGCATGGATCAACTAAGAAAGCCATAATAAGAAGGCTCATATCAAAGGCATCATAATCAAAACTAATATCAAACCGTTGTGAACGAATCATGAGAAACCTTAAGGGATAAGGTCAGAATATCTGTACCTTATTCAAAGCAAGCAAAAGGAAAGAATGGTCACACGAGATGGATCACTCCCGCTTCACGGAACCTATACGAATTAAATACAAAGTATTACTTTAAGTTCAATTTTAATTAGGTTACTCATTTTAGTATACTTCTATAAATTGTAAGTTTCCATATTTAGAAGGTTCCCAGATTTAGAACATTAGTCACTAATATCCAAAGTTATCATTTAATCAATTTAAGGTATCAAACGTGACAATATTAATAGTTTAAGGTTCATAATGATAGTTATATAAGTTTAGGATTTATAGTGCAAATATTGTAAGATTAGGGTATAAAATATAAGTATCATAAAGTTATATGGTTTCACAAGTTAAGCCCTTTAGTTTAGAAAATGATAAGTTCAACCCGTAGTTTTAATAATACACACATAACCCTTATTTAGCCTTTTAACCTTTTTATCAGCTTTACGAACCGGTCAACTTGACGAATTTTTGAACCATATCTTAACTCAGAATTAAATTTCACAAAAATTCAAAGAGTTACGCAAATGTCTTTAGAACCCACACGAATTTTCCCAGAATTTATTAGTTAGTCTAACCCTACAAGAAAAATACTCAAACTCAGACTATTTAGAAAACTGACCTGCAGTCGTACCAAAAAGTATTCGCCTCAACGACCTACAAAAACATCCAGGAAAAATTCCCAGAAATTCATGGTATTACTAATCATACAGAAGTTACATACTGGATAGTTTCATGGCCCAACTCATTAAAGTTTTTGAATAAAAAATCGACAAAGTGGACTGATTTCAGACTCCTGAATTTCAAATTCAATACTTAAAAAATCAAAAATAAAAAACACGACCAAAACAACTCGAAATCACTCCAAACTAATTGGATCAGTTAGTAAACTCTTTAAACTTAGTTTTGGACTCAAGAAACTCAGAAAAACACTTGGGTATCATCAAGATTCACCCTGCTCAAAACGACTCTAATATTCTGTAAACACAGTTTTGACATATCGTCTCATAAACTGAGTTTTAGAGGAAAAATCCCGAATAGAACATTTATGAAACTCGTTGTGTGATGCATACAATTTCGACTATCAAAACTGTCCCAATCAAAACATCCACATAAACCCTAATTCTTTTTACCCTACGACATGATCAAATAAGAAAAGGAAGAGGAATTGGACAAGGTTTGGATTTGTTACCCTTGCAGCGTGACATGAAGAAGAGACAAAACAAGATCGAATATCAGCCTACAAACGAGCCGAACACAAGCAAACTCCAACCGAACCTTAGACCATGATCAATACACTCCTGCAGGCTTGATTTTGAACGAGAAGAACCAAGAAGAGTGGTAGCAACCGATGTGTTGAATATGTATTCTTAGGGTTTTGCTTTGTGGGTGTTATATGTGTATTTAACGTGTGATGAGAAGAGAAAGCATCAAGGAACGCCGTGATGTGAGAATATTGGTAACGTGACATATGGGATTGATATCTCATTCCTTATTTAGTTTCAATAATTGACTTGGGCTTGTTTATGTTATGGTCACTTGAGATCAACTCCATATACTCGGCCCAAAAGGAAATATTGGTCGTGTGAATTTAATACACATGTATATGGTTGTAACTTTTAATTATCATAAGTATTTAAATAGTAAAGTTGTGAAATGTTCAAGCATTAGTATTTATAATGCTTAGGTTAAATATAATTAAATGTTTTAGGTTATTTAATCGTCTTTCAAAAGTTTCAAATTAGAGGGTATTTTAGGTATTTAATAAGTTTAAAATTTTTGGGTATTACAGCCAGCCTTTCATCCACGGCATTATTCTCCAGTGCCAAGACCTCGGCCCTCTTCCTCTGTGCCTCGGTCTCGACCTCAGCAATCTTCAGGGCTAGCTCGGATTGAAGCAACGCCTCCTTTCACTTCTCCAAGTCCTAAAGCGTGGATTTTTTAGCCACCTCGGCCTGTTCAACCTTCATCCCGGCATCACAAAGCACGGCGTCATGATAGGCCTTGCAACACCCCCAAAATTTCCCGAGGTATTACAGTGCCGTGAATCCCGTGTGGGACCCACAAGGCTAGTTTAGGGAATAGATAATTTAAGGAAATTACAATAAAACGATAAGTCCACTATTACATATCATGAGACCAAAGGTTTTAAGAAGAAAAACAATTCAAAGTTTGATTATTACACAACGGAGGTTTTTGAAATCAAATTTAATTTAAACAGTGGCAAGAGATTATTCCAACACCGTTCAAGTCTGACCGGACCCCTCGGGAATGTCCTGCACAAGATTAACAAATTTACCTGGCACGACACATCATGCCAGATAACCAGGGTCAGAGAATGCATACCTATAACAATTACTAGCAATGATATACAAACTTTTACCAAGTACAGTGTCATATAACCAACAGAGAATATTTCATCACACGACCGACATCGTCTTTCTATTTTATCTCATAAACCCCAAGGACGCAACCAAGGGTCACGAAAGTATCCACACGGGAATACCCCGGAACATAGGTGCCCAATTCGGGTCTTATCCCCTAACACATTTCCATACGGGTACCATACAGGTTTTATCCGCAACACATCGGCCCATTTATAACACATTTTAGAGAAAGACAACCATCGACATTTATCAACAATGGCACATACATAAATACAACATTACAACAATATTAGAATTTCTCGAGCAAGATTTCACTTGCCTGTGATCCGACGGTAGGTGCTTTATGATAACCGAAATCCCCACGCCCGCTCGAGCTTTACCTAATCACGTAATATCCTATTAACGCCTCGTATGGATCATGATGAATAAAGTTAGTCTACCTTTCCCAACCGGATTCCTAACGTAGTCTTAATTACCAACATTAGTATTTTTTTCTATGTTCATAAGCATTACGTTCCATTTACCATTCAATTCTACGGTTAACGTTAAATACGTCAATTCGTTCAACAAGATCATCCCTACCACTATTCGGTTGGCAACAATTGACCATATCATAACCAAATCCCATACTCCTAATCCAAGTCTCTATTACGAGTACTACAATCGATAAACTATCATTTTACACAATGATTTTGGCTAACGATTTTCAATGACATTAGTATCATCGAATTAATTCCCCTATTAACGTTTAACGTTGATCATCATTTTGCAAGAGTAAGTTTCGACTAGTTTATCGAATGGTGATGAATTCCTACGAAATCCTTCTACAATTGATTCGTCGATTATATATGGTCCCAATGTAAATTAAGATGGAAGTTCTTGCATGTGATTGTTACAACGACTTGTATGAAAATGAAATATACGAACAATGATAGCTCCGATTCTACAAGTTCGTCCGTTTAGATCGTCTACGAGATTTTAGCAAAATCTACCCAAATACCCGTAATCTAACGAGTAATAATCAATAATATCTACGAGATTACTTCAAGGATTGATAGACTTACCCTAGAAGATGAATAATAATGAAGAGAGTTGACGAATCCACAAGAACTATAAGGAGGAACGAAAAGTGGCTTGAATGACTTGGATAATCTTCACCGGAGCTCAAGAAACCACCTCCTTAATGCTAATTCAAGTATATAAGAGGCTAGAAACCGAGTATAAGGCTAGGAAATGCTCCAAGGGTGTCTTCTTGCAAGTTTGGGGTCGTGCAAATGAAGAGGGGAAGTGTTATTTTATAACACTCGGTTTGGATAACGTACGTTAATGATACAGAGATTACGTACGTAAAGCTAGTTACGTACGTAATACTTCAAGACTAACGTACGTAAAGTCCGTCCAGAGGTCACTGACTGAAATGTGCCCAAGTGTTACGTACGTAAAGCTCCAGTCGATAGCATACGTTAGGTTTGGAGAATAGCGTACGCTATCAAGGGTGGACTCGTTTGTCCTCTAGCCCACTGAAAGTAGCTTCCTCCGCGTCAAAAGAAAGATTATGGTCGGAAGACCAACTCACCCATTACGTACGTAAGATAGGAACCTTAACATACGTAACACTTTAATTCTAGCGTACGTTAGGCATATGCTATAGCGTGCGTTATATATTCAGTTCTTTAGCCACATAACACATTTTAACCATCTCGGGGTGACCGTCCTTTCCACTCGTCAACAATTATCGTGGAACAAGATGTTGGCCACCGTCATATTCGCACCGATGATCGTCCAACGGCGTCAAGGTATGTCACCTCCGTTTCATCCACATCTCACAATCGTATAGCACTAAATGGCATACATAAATAGAAATGACATCACATTACAAAAATTCACACAGTACAAAGTAATAAAGCATGAAATACCGGTGGTATTACATATCACCCCCCTTAAAAATAGTTTCGTCCTGAAACTTAAGAAAATAACTCGGGATGACTCTCTTTCATGCTCGACTTGGTTTCCCAAGTCGCTTCTTCCATGCCGTGGTGTGACCACTGAACCTTCACGAGGGGTATGGATTTATTTCGTAACATCTTCATACACTGATCCAAAATGGCAATCGGTACCTCTCTAAAGGTAGCGTCATCGGAAATTTCCACTTCTTCGAAATTGAGCTTGTGATTCGGATCATAGACATACTTCCTTAACTGGGAGACGTGAAAAACGTTATGCACTCCATCCAAATGTGGCGGTAGATCTAATCAATACGCGAGCTTCCCTACCCGATCCAATATCTCAAACGGGCCTATAAATCTCCGGCTCAACTTGCCCTTTTGGCCGAAACGCCGGATACCCCGCATAGGTGATACTTTGACCCACACATGATCCCCGACCGCAAATTCTAATGGTCGCTGTCGGTTTTCGGCATAAGATTTCTGCCGGCTCTGTGTGGCTAGCATGTGCTTTTGAATGATAGAGATCTTCTTAATGGATTCCTGGATCAGATCTAACTCGGTGACCGCGGTGTCAGGAGCATCATCCCAGCATAACGGCGACTTGCATCTTCGCCCATACAGGGCCTCAAACGGGGCCATGCCTATGCTTGCATGCCATCTGTTGTTGTATGAGAACTCCACCAATCCCAGATGTATAGCCCAATCCTTACCCCAATCGAGCACACATGCCCTCAACATATCTTCCAAGGTTTGAATCGTACGTTTGGTCTGTCCATCCGTCTGAGGGAGATAAGCCATGCTAAAATGTATTTGGGTCCCCATAGCTTTATGGACGGCTTTCCAAAAATGAGACACGTATCTGGTGTCCCTGTCCGAAATGATGGATGAGGGAACGCCATGCAGTCTTACGATCTCTCTGATGAAAATGACGACCAATTGCTCTATCCCGGTTGTCTGTTGAATAGGAATGAAATGTGCCGATTTCTTCAACCGATCAACAATGACTCAAATTGTATCTTTTCCTCCCACCGTCGTTGGTAGCTTAGTGATAAAATCCATCGATATGCTTTCCCATTTCCACTCCGGGATAGGTAGGGGTTGCATGATTCCGGCTGGTCTGCGGTGTTCAATCTTACTTTTGGCATGTCATACATCGGGCGATGAATCTAGAAACTTCCTATTTCATATTCTTCCACCAAAAACTCTGTCAGGGATCTTTGTACATTTTGCTCGCTCCTGGGTGAATAGAGTAGGGAGTGGAGTGCGCCTCCTTCAATATAGTTTGTTTCAGCCCGTCATTCGGAGGAATACAGATCCTATTCTTGAACCTCACCAAGTCATCCTAAATTTTATAGTCGAAAACATCCCCTCCCTCAATTCTTGCACCAATCGCAAGTAATTCGGGATCCTCCATCTGTGCTAGACGTATCTCGTCTAGTAAGGACGAATGTATATTGATTGAGCACAATTGTCCTTGCCTACATTGTATCCATACTTCGGTACTGCTTCTCCTGAGGTCTTGATGCAGTTCGGGTTGAACTGTTATGCTGGATACCATCACTTCTTGTGTAGTTTTCCGACTAAGAGTGTCAGCCACCACATTGGCTTTTCCGGGGTGATAGGAGATTTCCACATCGTAGTCCTTGATTAATCCCAACAGTGCCTCTGTCTCATGTTTAATTCTCTCTGAGTGAAGATATATTTTAAACTCTTATGATCCGTAAAAACCTTGCAAGTAACTCCGTAAAGGTAGTGCCTCCAAATCTTGAGGGCATGCACCACTGCGGATCACTCCAAGTCGTGCATCGGGTAATTCACTTCGTACAGCTTCAGTTGTCGGGATGCGTACGCAATGACTCTGCCGTTCTGCATGAAGACACATCCCAGTCCGTGCTTAGATGCATCCGTGTATATAATGAATACTTCCGTTCCCTGTGGTAACACTAGCCCTGGAGCAGTAGTTAGCCTACTCTTGAGCTCGTCGAAGCTCTTCTGGAAGTCTGCAGTCCATACAAATTTGGCGCTTTTTCTCAGTAGGTTCGTTAACGGTCGAGCGATACAGGAAAAAGCCTTGACGAATCTTCGATAGTAGCCCGCCAATCCTAGGAAACTCCTTACCTCCTTGACGTTCTTCGCCGGTTCCCAACTCATTATTGTCTCGATCTTTTGTGGGTCGACTTTGACACATTCTGCTGAGACAACATGTTCGAGAAATGTTAACTCCGACATCCAGAATTCGCACTTGGAAAGTTTTGCATAAAGTTGGTGTTGCTAACACGCTCAGCACTTGCCTAAAATGTTCCTTGTGTTCCTGTCGGCTTCGGGAACAGATCAGGATGTCGTCGATAAAAACCACCACGTACTTATCGAGGAAATCAATCAAAACTCTGTTCATAAGTTCCATAAAAATGGCTGGGGCATTAGTCAGCCCGAATGATACCACAATGTACTCGTAATGTCCATACCTCGATCGAAATGCAGTATTGGGTATATCTTCCTCCCGAATTCTCAATTAGTGATATCCGGACCATAAATCGATCTTTGAAAACACAACTGCCCCTTGTAATTTATCTAATAGGTCATCAATTCTTGGTAGTGGGTAACGATTCCTGAGAGTAACCTTATTTAAATCCCTGTAGTCGATGCACAAGCGTAGAGAGTTGTCTTTCTTCTTAACGAAAAGTACCAGTGCGCCCCACGGTGAGGTGCTCGGGCGGATCAACCCCTTCTCCAATAGATCTTCGAGCTATATCTTTAATTCCTTTATCTCGGCCGGTGACATCCTGTAAGGAGCTTTGGAAATAGGTCTCGTCCCCGGCTCGAGTTCAATGGAAAGGTCAACTTCTCGGTGCAGTGTCAGCCCTGGTAGTTCATCGGGAAAGACGTCTGGAAACTCGTTCACCACCGGAATGTTTGCGATCGTCAATTGTGAAGTATCCTCCTGAAGAACATAACACCAATAGTACTCCTCTCGAGAGCTGCAGGAGACTTCCGATGCGAGAAGGCTGGGAGACCCTTTCGTACTAAAGTGTTCTCCTCCTATAATGACATGTGTGGTACCATCATGAGCCGTAATGGAAATAGTCAAGTGGTAGGTGTCCAATATTGTTCTGTGCAATGGCATCCAGCCCATACCTAATATGATATCTTCATTCTGGAGCGCAAAGACCATAAGATTAGCAGTACAACTATGATCGTTGATGCAGATCTGACAGTCTCGAACCTTTAGATCACGCCTATTCTACTACCCTCGGGTAGCTTAACAGTAAAGGACTCACAAGGTACACAAACAAGATTAAAACGTTCAACACATTCCACAGATATAAATAAATGTGTGGCTCCTGTATCAAATAATACATGCACTGGCTGAGAGTTAACAAGAAGAGTACTTGAGATAGTTGGTGTGGACTGACCATCCGTAGCCTTCAAATCAAATACACGGGATGGCACTGACTCCGAAAATGATGAAGTACCACCGCCGCGCCCACGGCCTCGACTGGCACCGTGTGGCGGTTGAGTCTGATGGGATGGAGCTCGGTAGTTGGAAACGGCAGGCATCCTGGGAGATTGCATAGAGCCTTGTTGACTCGGTTGAGAAACTGAGTTCTGAGTGGGATTGAGCCTGCCAGCAATAACGAGACATGTGCCCACTCTTTCCGCAAGTGAAACATTTAGTAGCCGTCTTATGGCACCGATCCTTAGTATGTCCGGACACGCCACAATTGAAGCAGTCCCTACGGTATGGCCGATCCGATGCACCCTTCTGTTGGTACGATGCTGCTGACTTAAAAGGAGATGCGGGTCCTGAGTTCATTTTGTTGTTGCTCCCTGACTGATCCAATGTCTTTTGCTTCTTTGAGTTATGTCCGGGATCAGTATTAACAACAGTACTGGCATAAGCTGTGACCACGTCTTCGTACGCCCTCAGGGTCATGCAGTGGAATCTGGCGGCATACCGTTGTACGTCTTCTGGCAACCTCTGTGTAAGGTGTCATATTCGTTGATCTTCTGATGGAACCATCTGCGAGATGTAACTTAGATCGGTTCGGTAGGCCCGAATGATCTCTGGTACTGGCATGTTCTGAGGTCCGGCACTAAAAAAGTCACATGCGCGAGTGGTCTGGGCTGATCTGGGATAGTACCCACTCCGCAGCAGTCGGGCAAATTCGGTCCACCCAACCACTCGGTCCTCTGGCCTATAAGTCCTCCACCAGCGTGCGGCAGTGTCACGGAGTTGATTAATCCCGAGCAGCACCTTCCGGTTCTCTGGGCATCCGATCACTTCGAAAGCAGTCTCCATTTCGGAAATCCAGTCGTCCACGTGTTTCTCCCCTGCCCCGTCAAATAATGGAGGCCTAGCCTTTAGCATTTCTCCCAACCATGGCGATAGCTTGGGCAAGGGCCTAAACAAAAGCCAGTGTAACACCCCAAACTAGGCGGATATTACAGTGCCGTGGACCCCCAGCTGGGACCCACCAGGCGAATGAAAACTGATGAATTAAATAATATAATTGTAGTACCGAACCACATTATATTACCAAATACTCCGATGAGGAGCTTAAGTATAATACACCAGGACAATAAAGAATACTAGTATATTTTATATGAAGATAAAATACACCACCCTGAATAAATAAACATCTCAAACGGAATTTGCAGCGAAAATACAAATGAAGAGAAATAAGAATGACTGAAATGACTGGGGGCCCCTACTAGTATCACTGGGACTCCTCGCCGTCAACATGCTCTTCCCGTGCCTTTGCCTTGCCGTGACCTGAAAACAATATCCCCCAACGGGGTCAGTTACACAGAATAACAATCCTCAAGGGTTGAAAAATACAACAACATGATATATCTTTAGTTATGAAACATCCTTAGTTATGAATTAAGCTGAAGAGGAGCATCATAGTACGCCCGTAATGTTCTGTGCAAGTGTACAATACGAATTATCGGACACACCCGTCCTTGTACCTAATTAGTCTCACGGAGGTAATCGTTACCGTGTGCACAGTCCAATGTATCGGTGACCCAATACATGTCCATCGCGTGCTCGACTAAAAATTCCACACATCCGCACCTGGCCACACAATATGAACCCAGAAGGTCATATGAACGAGAATGACCATAATGAATATCAATGAATAATAATCCGACAAGGTCAAGAATGACTCACCGAGATGAAAATAATAGTGAAGTGATTGATAGCTCAATGAAATGATTGGAAACGTCGTTCCTCGTGAATGAAGTGATTATTCGACAATTACAAGTCTCAATACGGTTAATATAAAGATGAATGAATTATGATTATGAATGAACAACAACAAAAGGAATGAATATCCTTTTAACCGAGTAAGGATTAACTTACTCAACACCGGTGAACAATGTCCTTCCACGAACAAACGTCCTAAATGAGATGTCGGTTTCTCGAACAACCTTGAATAACACAATTACCAACAATCCCCTCAATATACGTATCAAACACGAATATAACGAACTCAAAACGTCGATACGACTAAACCAAGTTCATTGGGGCATTATATCAAACACGTTGTAACCAATCTTTGATTGTTTACTATCAATCCTCACTTATACCAATATCAAATCCCCAAAAAGTGTTTCTAACCAACAAAACATCTTCAATACGATCAGTAATCCAATATGAATGTCCAAAATCGTGATTACAACAACAACTAATCGAAAACCCCCAAATCCAACTCAATATTCAAAGTGTTCTTGAATAACCCTTCAATAATCCAATGAATATTTATACAAACTCATAATCATATGTATATCTCTTCATACAACACGATTATAACGTCCAAAACATCATATCTCAACACAAAATCGAAATTCAAGATGTTGGAGAAATTACCTCTTGAAGATCCAAACACTTCGATCCGATGAACACGAGTTAAATCGAGTATCCAAGCTTCCCAAACGAATGAAGATGATGAAAATCTAATATCCAAGTGATAGATGATGGAAAGTCTCTCCCTCAAACTCTCTCTCTCAGAACAAGGTGAAAGAAATGACAAAATGAGCTGAAAGTCCCGATCAAGTCCTTATAAACTGCCGGAAGTTACGGCCGTAACTCGGCCTACTTACGGCCGTAACATCCCAGGTCAACGGCCTTACGGCCAGAATCAACCACCAGACGGCCAGAATCGCTTCGCCCGTAAATTGCCGACAGCCATACGGCCGTACCCGCAACTGACTTATGGGCGTAACTCGCCCTCATCCAAAACACCTGCCGACGTCCATACGGCCGTACCCGCACACCTTACGGGCGTAACTCGATTGATACGGCCGTATCCAACCAAACTTACGAGCGTAAGCCCCCTTCGTCGAATCTGACCAGGCACCCTGCCTGCAACGTACGGCCATATCCGGCCAAGCCTTACGGCCGTACTTGCCTCATCTTACGGCCGTATGCCGCAACCTTTACAGTTGTAAGTCCCGTTCGTCCAAAATGGCCTGAAAACAACGAACGCCTGTTACGGCCGTATCCGAAAATCCTTACGGCCGTAACTCGTTGCTGGACAAGATGAAAATCCGACAACTCTGATTTCTCGTTACGATTGATGAATGATCCGACATACCATGCGTATGCGAAAGTAAACAAGTCCCACACATGCTAAAGATGGTACTTCCAACACAAGGCTACCAAACACGATGGTAATAATAATAATACTCTCATCTCGGAACTCAAACGGAGATGAATTGACGATCGGTAACTGATACACGGTTACAATAAGCTAACAATGAACACAAATGAATGAATCATGAATGATGAGTGATTATTAATCAGTGAAAAAATACTGAGTGACAATTACAGACTGATAATTACTGAATGATAATGAATGAATTATAACCGGGTATTACATACTCCCCCCTTAAAAAGGGTTTCGTCCCCGAAACTAAGGGTCAAACAACTCGGGATAACTCTCCCGCATACTCTCCTCGGTTTCCCAAGTAGCCTCTTCGACTCCGTGTCTAGACCACTGAATCTTAACAAAAGGAATCGTCTTGTTCCTCAACTGTTTGATTCGCCGCTCTAAAACTCGTATAGGACGCTCCTCATACGAATGATCATCCGCGATCTCGATTTCATCGAACTGAAGTATGTGGCTCGGTTCGGAAACATATTTCCGCAACTGAGAGACGTTAAACACATTATGAATTCAGTTCAACGCCGGAGGTAAAGCCAACCGATAGGCTAACTCGCCTACTTGATCCAAAATCTCAAACGGTCTAATGAATCTCGAACTCAACTTCCCCCATTTTCCGAAACGGAAAATACCTCGACTCGGGGATACCTTGACCAACACGTGGTCACCTGTCTCGAACTCTAGTGGTCGACGACGATTATCTGCATAAGATTTTTGTCGACTCTGAGCTGTCAACAAGCGACTCCTGATCAAAGCTACCTTCTCACGGGCGGCTATAAGCATATCGGGCTCGGTGCCGAATGATTCTGATAAGTCATCCCAACACAAAGGAGATCGACAACGACGACCGTACAAGGCCTCATAAGGTGCCATCTTAATCGAAGCATGCCAACTATTATTTTACGTGAACTCAATCAATGGTAATTGGGCTTCCCAATCGTCTTTCCAATCGAGGACGCATGCCCTCAACATGTCCTCCAATGTCTGAATAGTCCTCTCTGATTGTCCGTCGGACTGAGGATGAAAAGCGGTACTGAGATTAAGCTGAGTTCCCATAGCACGATGCAATGATTTCCAAAAATGAGACACGAACCGTCCATCACGATCGGAAACGATACTTTTAGGAGTACCGTGCAGTCTCACTATCTCTTTGATGAACAACTGGGCAAGTCTCTCGGGACCCCACGTATCCTTAATCTCAAGGAAATGAGCCGATTTAGTCAAACGGTCCACAATTACCCAGATTGTATTCATGCCACGATGACTCGTCGGCAAACTCATGATGAAATCCATAGAAAGGTCTTCCCACTTCCACTCTGGAATAGGGAGAGGTTTCAGCATACCCGCCGGCCGCTGATGTTCAATCTTGACTTGCTGACACGTTAAGCATCTCGAAACAAATTCTGCGACTTCTCGCTTCATATTACTCCACCAGTAATTTTGTTTCAAGTCCTTGTACATCTTGTTAGACCCCGGATGAACGGAATAAGGGGTAGCATGAGCTTCTCTCAAAATCGAGTTTTTCAACTCGTCATTCGCCGGTACGCACAACCGATTCTTAAATCGCAAAAGTCCATCCTCGTGGACCATAAACCCAGGGGCTTTCCCCTAAGCCACATCCTCATGGATGCGCAACATTGATGGGTCTGAACCCTGATTCTCTCTGATTGCCTCCTCAAGTGGCGATGAAATCTCTAACATGCAAAGTTGCCCTTGCACTCGCTGAAGCCAGACCTCGATTTCGGGTCTAAGGAATTCCTGCTGAAGCTCTTTCTGAACTGTTAAACGAGCAAGCATTTGCTCCTGAGCAGACTTACGACTCAATACATCGGCAACCACGTTTGCCTTACCCAGGTGGTACAAGATCTCGATGTCATAATCTTTGATTAGTTCCAACCACCACCTCTGTCGCATATTTAACTCCTTCTGAGTATATATATACTTCAAACTCTTATGATCGGTGAATATCTGACAGGTAACGCCATAAAGGTAATGACGCCAAATCTTCAACGCGAAAACCACAGCTGCTAGCTCCAGGTCATGGGTCGGAGAATTAACCTCGTAAGGTCTCAATTTCCGTGAAGCATACGCAATAACCTTCCCATTCTGCATTAATACACATCCGAGACCGTGTCCGGATGCGTCACTATAAACCACGAATCCTTCCGTCCCTTGTGGCAAGGAAAGTACATGTGCTGAAATTAACCGGCTCTTGAGTTCCTCAAAACTCCATTAACACGCGTCAGACCACGTGTATATCTTATCCTTTCGCAAAAGGTTCGTCAATGGTTGAGCTATTTTAGAAAATCCTTCCACAAACCGCCGATAATAACCGGCTAATCCGAGAAAGCTTCGGATTTCCTTAACATTATTCGGAGGTAACCAATCTTGGATAGCGTCTGTCTTCTGAGGATCAACACGCACACCGTCTGATGAAATTACATGCCCGAGAAACGTCACTTCGAACATCCAGAACTCACATTTGGAAAAATTTCCATAAAGTTGCTCTCATCTCAACACGTCGAGAACCTGATGAAGGTGAAACTCGTGCTCCTCCCGGTCATGAGAGTAAATCAAAATGTTATCAATGAAGACAACCACGAACTGATCCAGATAATCGATGAAGACTCGATTCATTAACTCCATGAATACCGCAGGTGAATTAGTTAACCCAAACGGCATTACCACGAACTCATAATGACCATAACGCATTCGAAACGCCGTCCTTGCGATATCCGACTCTCGAATTCGTAACTGGTGGTATCCATATCTTAAGTCGATCTTGGAAAATACTGATGCTCCCTGAAGTTGATCTAAGAGATCATCAATATGGGGTAGAGGATACTTATTCTTGATCGTCACCCTGTTCAACTCCCGATAATCAATACACAAGCGAAATGAACCATCCTTATTCTTGACAAACAACACTGGCGCTCCCCACGGGGACGCACTCGGTCGGATATAACCTTTCTCGAACAATTCCTCAAGTTGATTCTTCAACTCCTGCATTTCGGTCGGGGCCATCCGGTACAGTGCTTTCGATATTGGAGACGTACCAGGATCCAACTCAATCGTGAATTCCACATCTCTCTGTGGAGGCAAACCAGGTAACTCGTCTAGAAAAACATCGGCATATTCCCTCACTACCGGAATATCCGTCAACATTATTGGTGATTTCTTGGTTTTGGTCATATAGCACCAATAACCAACACACCCCTGACTGGGTAATTTAACTGCTTTCATCAAGTTAATGACCTTACCAGAACAGTCGGGATTGCCTCCCTGAAAAACACATTCGACTCCATCTTCTGAAATAATAGTGACCATACGCTTACGGACACTAATAATGGCACCGTGACGATCCATCCAATCAATACCCAAGATGACGTCGTCTCTCGGCAAATATACTACAATTAGGTTCGCTAGCCATACACGGCCATGAAGCTGAATCGAACAATTCTGAATCTCATGATTCCCGACAATTCGTCTACCATCAGGTAAACCAATGACATACGACTCACAACTAGTAGCACTACCCAGACGTAGCCTACTCAAACATTACTCGAAAATGAATGAATGTGATGCACCAGTATCAAAAAGGGTACACACAGGTTGACATAGAATATCGAGTGTACCTGAGATCATCCGGGCCTCCGGATCGTCAGTCTTCTTCATCTCATAAATTCGTGTCTTGCCAGCCCCCGAATCGGACGCTCCCATCTGATAGCTCTTGGCTCCGCCTTTGTTCGCTCCTGTCGTCTTGAACGACGCGGACTGAGTGGCCTGATTATGAACAGCTGACTACTTCGGGGCCTGAGATGACATCGGAGTGGGTTTGGAGTCCCTTCGGCAAAAACGGGTCTTATGCCCAGCAATCCCACAGTTATGGCATGTGACAGTCTGCCTCGGACACTTGGTGCTGACATGACCAAGATCCCCACAGTTAAAACAGGTGATGGCCTAACTGGCCGCTCGGGACTGCGATTCCGCCGGTCTGGGCGTCACAGGAGGTCGCTCAGAGAAAGTAGTGCCCGCACGAGGCTTCTTGAAGGTTGTCTGACCGCCTTCAGACTGATTACGATTCTTGGACTTCTTGCTAGCAGATGAAGGTTGCTGCTTAGCAATCTCCTTAGCAGTAAGCTCATAAGTAAGAGCCTTCTCAATGAATTTGGCCAGAGTGGTGCAATTATGATTAAGTAACTGCATCCGCATACGGGGTTTCATCCTCTTGCTGAAATACTTAATCTTATCCGCCTCGGAGTAAATGATAGATGAGGCGAACGGAAGAAGTTCCTAAAATTTCTCGGCAATTACGAGAACATCCTCGTCTGCTGAGGGGTCAGGAGTGAGTAATTCTGACAGCTTGGCCTCTCTGAGTGGGGCTGGATAATACCTCTCCATCATGAGAGTCTTGAATTGATCCCAAGTACATGATCCGTCGGTGGGCTTCAACGACAACCACCAAGAATGTGCGCTCTTACCCAGATAGTAAGCCACAACTGAAACTTTGTGTCATTCAGGACACTCTACCATAGCAAATAACTTCTCGAAATGCTCGAGCCAATGAACAATATCTGCCGGCTCAGATGAGCCCTCAAAAGTAGGTGGTCTTTGGCGAGAGATGTCACCGATGATACTGCCCACACTCCTCTCTTGGCTCTGAGGTGGCGGCGGAGGAGCCTGTTGATTTTGATTAGCTGAGTTATGCATCGTCTCCATCAGTTGTGCCATCTGAGTCATTTGGGCCATCATGCCCTGCATAAAAGCGAGTGGGTCAACCCGAACACCTTCTGACTGTGCTGTGTCCCGGGTACGACTCCCCAATAGTGAATGATCACGTCCAGGTGAATGAGTGGCAGCATTGCTGCTTGATGAGTTAGCATTATTTCTCGCGTTCGCACGTGTATTCACATGAGCTTTCGGGATTCGGCCTGCACTGCGGCCTCGTCCTCCGCGTCCTCTTCCTGCTCTCTCCATACTGAAGTAGGAAAGTCACATGATGATTATATCTCTCGCATGAATATCACATTATAATTATGTCATGAAATGATGAAAATGAGCGTACGCGCTCTAGCACAGTGATTACATGAATGATTAACTGAGGTGACATGATTATCTGATGAAATTCTTGAAATGATTATCTTGAACAAGTTAACAAGATCAATGAGATGATCCTCAAGATCAACAACTGAACTGTGAAATGAACTGAGTGATTAATGAGTTAACATGATCGTCCTGATAAAAATGAATGATGATGAGGATTTTTGACTGATGAATGATGAATGAATGAATCTTATTGCCAGAAATTATACCATGGCGTTAGAAGTCTTACAGTTCTTTCGGTCTGATTGGCTCGGCATTTGCACAGGTCACACGTGACGCGGAAGTCCAATGATACTAGTCCGATGACGATGATTTCAAATGAGAGATGACTCGGAAGGTAGTATTCAAAACCACTCTCCGATACCAACTCTGTAACACCCCAAACTAGGCGGATATTACAGTGCCGTGGACCCCCGACTGGGACCCACCAGGCGAATAAAAACTGATGAATTAAATAATATAATTGTAGTACCGAAGCACATTATATTACCAAATACTCCGATGAGGAGCTTAAGTACAATACACCAGGACAATACAGAATACTAGTATATTTTATATGAAGATAAAATACACCACCCTGAATAAATAAACATCTCAAACGGAATTTGCAGTGGAAATACAAATGAAGAGAAATAAGAATGACTGAAATGACTGGGCCCCCTACTAGTATCACTGGGACTCCTCGCCGTCAACATGCTCTTCCCGTGCCTTTGCCTTGCCATGACCTGAAAACAATATCCCCCAACGGGGTCAGTTACACAGAACAACAATCCTCAAGGGTTGAAAATACACAAACATGATATATCTTTAGTTATGAAACATCCTTAGTTATGAATTAAGATGAAGAGGAGAATCATAGTACGCCCGTAATGTTCTGTGCAAGTGTACAAGACGAATGACCGGACACACCCGTCCTTGTACCTAATTAGTCTCACGGAGGTAATCGTTACCGTGTGCACAGTCCAATGTATCGGTGACCCAATATATGACCATCGCGTGCTCGACTAAAAATTCCACACATCCGCACCCGGCCACGCAATATAAACCCAGAAGGTCATATGAACGAGAATGACCATAATGAATATCAATGAATAATAATCTGACAAGATCAAGAATGACTCACCGAGATGAAAATAATAGTGAAGTGATTGATAGCTCAATGAAATGATTGGAACCGTTGTTCCTCGTGAATGAAGTGATTATTCGACAATTACAAGTCTCAATACGGTTAATATAATGATGAATGAATTATGATTATGAATGAACAACAACAAAAGGAATGAATATCCTTTTAACCGAGTAAGAATTAACTTACTCAACACCGGTTAACAATGTCCTTCCACGAACAAACGTCCTAAATGAGATGTCGGTCGCTCGAACAACCTTGAATAACACAATTACCAACAATCCGCTCAATATACGTATCAAACACGAATATAACGAACTCAAAACGTCGATGCGACTAAACCAAGTTCATTGGGGCAATATATCAAACATGTTGTAACCAATCTTTGATTGTTTACTATCAATCCTCAATTATACCAATATCAAATCCCCAAGAAGTGTTTCCAACCAACAAAACATCTTCAATATGATCAATAATCCAATATGAATGTCCAAAATCGTGATTACAACAACAACTAATCGAAAACCCCCAAATCCAACTCAATATTCAAAGTGTTCTTGAATAACCCTTCAATAATCCAGTGAATATTTATACAAACTCATAATCATATGTATATCTCTTCATACAACACGATTATAACGTCCAAAACATCATATCTCAACACAAAATCGAAATCCAAGATGTTGAAGAAATTACCTCTTAAAGATCCAAACACTTCGATCTGATGAACACGAGTTAAATCGAGTATCCAAGCTTCCCAAACGAATGAAGATGATGAAAATCTAATATCCAAGTGATAGATGATGGAAAGTATCTCCCTCAAACTCTCTCTCTCGGAATAAGGTGAAAGATATGAAAAAATGAGCTGAAAGTCCCGATCAAGTCCTTATAAACTGCTGGAAGTTACGGCCGTAACTCGGCCTACTTACGGCCGTAACATCCCAGGTCAACGGCCTTACGGCCATAACCAGCCAGCTCGTACGGCCGTAACTCGGCTTCGTCCAGAAACTGCCGATAGCCATACGGCCGTACCCACAACTGACTTACGGGCGTAACTCGCCCTCGTCCAAAACACCTGCCGACATCCATACGGCCGTACCCGCACACCTTACGGGTGTAACTCGACCGATACGGCCATATCCGGCCAAACTTACGGGTGTAAGCCCCCTTCGTCGAAACTGACCAGGCACCCTGCCTGCAACGTACGGCCATATCCGGCCAAGCCTTACGGCCGTACTTGTCTCATTTTACGGCCGTATGCCGCAACCTTTACAGTTGTAAGTCCTGTTCGTCCAAAATGGCCTGAAAACAACGAACGCCTGTTACGGCCGTATCCGACAATCCTTATGGCCGTAACTCGTTGCTGGACAAGATGAAAATCCGACAACTCCAATTTCTCATTACGATTGATGAATGATCCGACATACCATACGTATGCGAAAGTAAACAAGTCCCACACATGCTAAAGATGGTACTTCCAACACAAGGCTACCAAACATGATGGTAATAATAATAATACTCTCGTCTCGGAACTCAAACGGAGATGAATTGACGATCGGTGACTGATACACGGTTACAATAAGCCAACAATGAACAAAAATGAATGAATCATGAATGATGAGTGATTATTAATCAGTGAAAAAATACTGAGTGACAATTACAGACTGATAATTACTGAATGATAATGAATGAATTATAACCGGGTATTACATACTCCCCCCTTAAAAAGGGTTTGGTCCCCGAAACTAAGGGTCAAACAACTCGGGATAACTCTCCCGCATACTCTCCTCGGTTTCCCAAGTAGCCTCTTCGACTCCGTGTCTAGACCACTGAATCTCGACCAAAGGAATCATCTTGTTCCTCAACTGTTTGATTCGCCGCTCTAAAACTCGTATAGGACGCTCCTCATACGAATGATCATCCGCGATCTCGATTTCATCGAACTGAAGTATGTGGCTCGGTTCGGAAACATATTTCCGCAACTGAGAGACGTGAAACACATTATGAATTCTGCTCAATGCCGGAGGTAAAGCCAACCGATAGGCTAACTCGCCTACTTGATCCAAAATCTCAAACGGTCCAATGAATCTCGAACTCAACTTCCCCCATTTTCCGAAACGGAAAATACCTCGACTCGGGGATACCTTAACCAACACGTGGTCACCTGTATCGAACTCTAGTGGTCGACGACGATTATCTGCATAAGATTTTTGTCGACTCTGAGCTGTCAACAAGCGACTCCTGATCAAAGCTACCTTCTCACGGGCGGCTATAAGCATATCGGGCTCGGTGCCGAATGATTCTGATAAGTCGTCCCAACACAAAGGAGATCGACAACGACGACCGTACAAGGCCTCATAAGGTGCCATCTTAATCGAAGCATGCCAACTATTATTTTACGTGAACTCAATCAACGGTAATTGGGCTTCCCAATCGTCTTTCCAATCGTTGACGCATGCCCTCAACATGTCCTCCAATGTCTGAATAGTCCTCTCTGATTGTCCGTCGGACTGAGGATGAAAAGCGGTACTGAGATTAAGCTGAGTTCCCATAGCACAATTCACTGATTTCCAAAAATGAGACATGAACCGTCCATCACGATCGGAAACGATACTTTTAGGAGTACCGTGCAGTCTCACTATCTCTTTGATGAACAACTGGGCAAGTCTCTCGGGACCCCACGTATCCTTAATCTCAAGGAAATGAGCCGATTTAGTCAAACGGTCCACAATTACCCAGATTGTATTCATGCCACGATGACTCGTCGGCAAACTCATGATGAAATCCATAGAAAGGTCTTCCCACTTCCACTCTGGAATAGGGAGAGGTTTCAGCATACCCGCCGTCCGCTGATGTTCAATCTTGACTTGCTGACAGGTTAAGCATCTCGAAACAAATTCTGCGACTTCTCGCTTCATATTACTCCACCAGTAATTTTGTTTCAAGTTCTTGTACATCTTGTTAGACCCCGGATGAACGGAATAAGGGGTAGCATGAGCTTCTCTCAAAATCGAGTTTTTCAACTCATCATTCGCCGGTACGCACAACCGATTCTTGAATCGCAAAAGTCCATCCTCGTGGACCATAAACCCAGGGGCTTTCCCCTAAGCCATATCCTCATGGATGCGCAACATTGATGGGTCTGAACCCTGATTCTCTCTGATTGCCTCCTCAAGTGGCGATGAAATCTCTAACATGCAAAGTTTCCCTTGCACTCGCTGAAGCCAGACCTCGATTTCGGGTCTAAGGAATTCCTGTTGAAGCTCCTTCTGAACTGTTAAACGAGCAAGCATTTGCTCCTGAACAGACTTACGACTCAATGCATCGGCAACCACGTTTGCCTTACCCGGGTGGTACAAGATCTCGATGTCATAATCTTTGATTAGTTCCAACCACCGCCTCTGTCGCATATTTAACTCCTTCTGAGTAAATATATACTTCAAACTCTTATGATCGGTGAATATCTGACAGGTAACGCCATAAAGGTAATGACGCCAAATCTTCAACGCGAAAACCACAGCTGCTAGCTCCAGGTCATGGGTCGGATAATTAAGCTCGTAAGGTCTCAATTTCTGTGAAGCATAGGCAATAACCTTCCCATTCTGCATTAATACACATCCGAGACCGTGTCCGGATGCGTCACTATAAACCACGAATCCTTCCGTCCCTTGTGGAAAGGAAAGTACAGGTGCTGAAATTAACCGGCTCTTGAGTTCCTCAAAACTCCGTTGACACGCATCAGACCACGTGTATTTCTTATCCTTTCGCAAAAGGTTCGTCAATGGTTGAGCTATTTTAGAAAATCCTTCCACAAACCGCCGATAATAACCGGCTAATCCGAGAAAGCTTCGGATTTCCTTAACATTATTCGGAGGTAACCAATATTGGATAGCGTCTGTCTTCTGAGGATCAACACGCACACCGTCGGATGAAATTACATGCCCGAGAAACGTCACTTCGGACATCCAGAACTCACATTTGGAAAAATTTCCATAAAGTTGCTCTCATCTCAACACGTCGAGAACCTGATGAAGGTGAAACTCGTGCTCCTCCCGGTCATGAGAGTAAATCAAAATGTCATCAATGAAGACAACCACGAACTGATCCAGATAATCGATGAAGACTCGATTCATTAACTCCATGAATACCGCAGGTGCATTAGTTAACCCAAACGGCATTACCACGAACTCATAATGACCATAACGCGTTCGAAACGCTGTCCTTGCGATATCCGACTCTCGAATTCGTAACTGGTGGTATCCATATCTTAAGTCGATCTTATAAAATACTGAAGCTCCCTGAAGTTGATCTAAGAGATCATCAATATGGGGTAGAGGATACTTATTCTTGATCGTCACCCTGTTCAACTCTCGATAATCAATACACAAGCGAAATGAACCATCCTTCTTCTTGACAAACAACACTGGCGCTCCCCACGGGGACGCACTCGGTCGGATATAACCTTTCTCGAACAATTCCTCAAGTTGATTCTTCAACTCCTGCATTTCGGTCGGGGCCATCTGGTACAGTGCTTTCGATATTGGAGACGTACCAGGATCCAACTCAATCGTGAATTCCACATCTCTCTGTGGAGGCAAACCAGGTAACTCGTCTAGAAAAACATCGGCATATTCCCTCACTACCGGAATATCCGTCAACATTATTGGTGATTTCTCGGTTTTGGTCATATAGCACCAATAACCAACACACCCCTGACTGGGTAATTTAACTGCTTTCATCAAGTTAATGACCTTACCAGAACAGTCGGGATTGCCTCCCTGAAAAACACATTCGACTCCATCTTCTGAAATAATAGTGACCATACGCTTACGGACACTAATGATGGCATCGTGACGATCCATCCAATCAATACCCAAGATGACGTCGTCTCTCGGCAAATATACTACAATTAGGTTCTCTAGCCATACACGGCCATGAAGCTGAATCGAACAATTCTGAATCTCATGATTCCCGACAATTCGTCTACCATCAGGTAAACCAATGACATACGGCTCACAACTAGTAGCACTACCCAGACATAGCCTACTCAAACATGACTCGAAAATGAATGAATGTGATGCACCAGTATCAAAAAGGGTACACACAGGTTGAGATAAAATATCGAGTGTACCTAAGATCATTCGGGCCTCCGGATCGTCAGTCTTCTTCATCTCATAAATTCGTGTCTTGCCAGCCCCCGAATCGGACGCTCCCATCTGATAGCTCTTGGCTCCGCCTTTGTTCGCTCTTGTCGTCTTGAACGACGCGGACTGAGTGGCCTGATTATGAACAGCTGACTGCTTCGGGGCCTGAGATGACATCGGAGTGGGTTTGGAGTCCCTTCGGAAAAAACGGGTCTTATGCCCAGCAATCCCACAGTTATGGCATGTGACAGTCTGCCTCGGACACTTGGTGCTAACATGACAAAGATCCCCACAGTTAAAACATGTGATGGCCGAACTGGCCGCTCGGGACTGCGATTCCGCCGGTCTGGGCGTCACAGGAGGTCGCTCAGAGAAAGTAGTGCCCGTACGAGGCTTCTTGAAGGTTTTCTGATCGCCTTCAGACTGATTACGATTCTTGGACTTCTTGCTAGCAGATGAAGGTTGCTGCTTAGCAATCTCCTTAGCAGTAAGCTCATAAGTAAGAGCCTTCTCAATGAATTTGGCCAGAGTGGTGCAATTATGATTAAGTAACTGCATCCGCATACGGGGTTTCATCCTCTTGCTGAAATACTTAATCTTATCCGCCTCAGAGTAAATGATAGATGAGGCGAACGGAAGAAGTTGCTGAAATTTCTCGGCAATTGCGAGAACATCCTCGTCTGCTGAGGGGTCGAGAGTGAGTAATTCTGACAGCTTGGCCTCTCTGAGTGGGGCTGGATAATACCTCTCCATCATGAGAGTCTTGAATTGATCCCAAGTACATGATCCGTCGGTGGGCTTCAACGACAACCACCAAGAATGAGCGCTCTTACCCAGATAGTAATCCACAAGTGAAACTTTATGTCCTTCGGGACACTCTACCATAGCAAATAACTTCTCGATATGCTCGAGCCAATGAACAATATCTGCCGGCTCAGATGAGCCCTCAAAAGTAGGTGGCCTTTGGCGAGAGATGTCGCCGATGATACTGCCCACACTCTTCTCTTGGCTCTGAGGTGGCGGCGGAGGAGCCTGTTGATTTTGATTAGCTGAGTTATGCATCGCCTACATCAGTTGTGCCATCTGAGTCATTTGGGCCATCATGCCCTGCATAAAAGCGAGTGGGTCAACCCGAACACCTTCTGACTGTGCTGTGTCCCGGGTACGACTCCCCGATAGTGAATGATCACGTCCAGGTGAATGAGTGGCAGCATTGCTGCTTGATGAGTTAGCATTATTTCTCGCGTTCGCACGTGTATTCACATGAGCTCTCGGGATTCGGCCTACACTGCGGCCTCGTCCTCCGCGTCCTCTTCCTGCTCTCTCCATACTGAAGTAGGAAAGTCACATGATGATTATATCTCTCGCATGAATATCACATTATAATTAAGTCATGAAATGATGAAAATGAGCGTACGCGCTCTAGCACAGTGATTACATGAATGATTAACTGAGGTGACATGGTTATCTTATGAAATTCTTGAAATGATTATCTTGAACAAGTTAACAAGATTAATGAGATGATCCTCAAGATCAACAACTGAACTGTGAAATGAACTGAGTGATTAATGAGTTAACATGATCGTCCTGATCAAAATGAATGATGATGAGGATTGTTGACTGATGAATGATGAATGAATGAATCTTATTGCCAGAAATTATAGCATGGCGTTAGAAGTCTTACAGTTCTTTCGGTCTGATTGGCTCGGCATTTGCATAGGTCACACGTGACGCGGAAGTCCAATGATACTAGTCCGATGACGATGATTTCAAATGAGACATGACTCGGAAGGTAGTATTCAAAACCACTCTCCGATACCAACTCTGTAACACCCCAAACTAGGCGGATATTACAGTGCCGTGGACCCCCGACTGGGACCCACCAGGCGAATGAAAACTGATGAATTACATAATATAATTGTAGTACCGAACCACATTATATTACCAAATACTCCGATGAGGAGCTTAAGTACAATACACCAGGACAATACAGAATACTAGTATATTTTATATGAAGATAAAATACACCACCCTGAATAAATAAACATCTCAAACGGAATTTGCAGTGGAAATACAAATGATGAGAAATAAGAATGACTGAAATGACTGGGCCCCCCTACTAGTATCACTGGGACTCCCCGCCATCAACATACTCTTCCTGTGCCTTTGCCTTGCCATGACCTGAAAACAATATCCCCCAACGGGGTCAGTTACACAGAACAATAATCCTCAAGGGTTGAAAATACACAAACATGATATATCTTTAGTTATGAAACATCCTTAGTTATGAATTAAGCTGAAGAGGAGAATCATAGTACGCCCGTAATGTTCTGTGCAAGTGTACAAGACGAATGACCGGGCACACCCGTCCTTGTACCTAATTAGTCTCACGGAGGTAATCGTTACCGTGTGCACAGTCCAATGTATCGGTGACCCAATATATGACCATCGCGTGCTCGACTAAAAATTCCACACATCCGCACCCGGCCACGCAATATGAACCCAGAAGTTCATATGAACGAGAATGACCATAATGAATATCAATGAATAATAATCTGACAAGATCAAGAATGACTCACCGAGATGAAAATAATAGTGAAGTGATTGATAGCTCAATGAAATGATTGGAACCGTTGTTCCTCGTGAATGAAGTGATTATTCGACAATTACAAGTCTCAATACGGTTAATATAATGATGAATGAATTATGATTATGAATGAACAACAACAAAAGGAATGAATATCCTTTTAACCGAGTAAGAATTAACTTACTCAACACCGGTGAACAATGTCCTTCCACGAACAAACGTCCTAAATAAGATGTCGGTCGCTCGAACAACCTTGAATAACACAATTACCAACAATCCGCTCAATATACGTATCAAACACGAATATAACGAACTCAAAACATCGATGCGACTAAACCAAGTTCATTGGGGCATTATATCAAACATGTTGTAACCAATCTTTGATTGTTTACTATCAATCCTCAATTATACCAATATCAAATCCCCAAGAAGTGTTTCCAACCAACAAAACATCTTCAATATGATCAATAATCCAATATGAATGTCCAAAATCGTGATTACAACAACAACCAATCGAAAACCCCCAAATCCAACTCAATATTCAAAGTGTTCTTGAATAACCCTTCAATAATCCACTGAATATTTATACAAACTCATAATCATATGTATATCTCTTCATACAACACGATTATAACGTCCAAAACATCATATCTCAACACAAAATCGAAATCCAAGATGTTGAAGAAATTGCCTCTTAAAGATCCAAACACTTCGATCTGATGAACACGAGTTAAATCGAGTATCCAAGCTTCCCAAACGAATGAAGATGATGAAAATCTAATATCCAAGTGATAGATGATGGAAAGTATCTCCCTCAAAATCTCTCTCTCTCGGAATAAGGTGAAAGATATGAAAAAATGAGCTGAAAGTCCCGATCAAGTCCTTATAAACTGCTGGAAGTTACTGTCGTAACTCGGCCTACTTACGGTCGTAACATCCCAGGTCAACGGCCTTACGGCTATAACCAGCCAGCTCGTACGGCCGTAACTCGGCTTCGTCCAGAAACTGCCGATAGCCATACGGCCGTACCCACAACTGACTTACGGGCGTAACTCGCCCTCGTCTAAAACACCTGCCGACATCCATACGGCCGTACCCGCACACCTTACGGGTGTAACTCGACCGATACGGCCATATCCGGCCAAACTTACGGGCGTAAGCCCCCTTCGTCGAAACTGACCAGGCACCCTGCCTACAACGTACGGCCATATCCGGCCAAGCCTTACGGCCGTACTTGCCTCATCTTACGGCCGTATGCCGCAACCTTTACAGTTGTAAGTCCCGTTCGTCCAAAATGGCCTGAAAACAACGAACGCCTGTTACGGCCGTATCCGACAATCCTTACGGCCGTAACTCGTTGCTGGACAAGATGAAAATCCGACAACTCCGATTTCTCATTACGATTGATGAATGATCCGACATACCATACGTATGCTAAAGTAAACAAGTCCCACACATGCTAAAGATGGTACTTCCAACACAAGGCTACCAAACATGATGGTAATAATAATAATACTCTCGTCTCGGAACTCAAACGGAGATGAATTGACGATCGGTAACTGATACACGGTTACAATAAGCCAACAATGAACACAAATGAATGAATCATGAATGATGAGTGATTATTAATGAGTGAAAAAATACTGAGTGAGAATTACAGACTGATAATTACTGAATGATAATGAATGAATTATAACCGGGTATTACAGTACATGCCTCCTGGGTTGTTATTTTGGCATTCCGCCTCCTGATCGTATTGATTAATTAGTGGCGGCTGGTCCCCAGCAGGATGGGTCTCGGCAGTGTTCCTGTCCTCATTGTGGTTTGCGGCGGAACCCTGAACATCATTCACCACCCTCCTAGCTCCTCGACGTGCCATTACTGACAGTATTAATCTAAAGCCAGTTCCATACACAGATTACAATTAAATGCAGTACTTAGACAGAAAACACACGTCACTTACTTCGTATTCCCATGAGGAGATACGGTCGCTTGGGGTGTTGGACTGGAATAACTTTGAAATTTAGGAGAATTTTATTTAAACCAGGAGTTATGCTCTAATACCATTTTCTGTAACACCCCCAAAATTTCCCGAGGTATTACAGTGCCGTGAATTCCGTGTGGGACCCACAAGGCTAGTTTAGGAAATAGATCATTTAAGGAAATTTTAATAAAACGGTAAGTCCACTGTTACATATCATGAGACCAAAGGTTTTATGAATAAAAACAATTCAAAGTTCGATTATTACACAACAGAGCTTTTTGAAATCAAATTTAATTTAAACAGTGGCAAGAGATTATTCCAACACCGTTCAAGTCTGACCGAACCCCTCGGGAATGTCCTGCACAAGATCAACAAATTTACCTGGCACGACAAATCATGACAGATAACCAGGGTCAGAGAATGCATACCAATAACAATTACTAGCAACGATATACACAATTTTACCAAGAACAATGTCATATAACCAACAGAGAATATTTCATCACACGACCGAGGTCGTCTTTCTCTTTTATCACATAAACCCCAAGGTCGCAACCAAGGGTCACGAAAGTATCCACACGGGAATACCCCGGAACATAGGTGCCCAATTCGGGTCTTATCCCCTAACACATTTTCATACGGGTACCATACAGGTTTTATCGCCAACACATCGGCCCATTTATAACACATTTTAGAGAAAGACAATCGTCGACATTTATCAACAATGGCACATACATAAATACAACATTACAGCAATATTAGCATTTCTCGAGCAAGATTTCACTTGCCTGTGATCCGACGGTAGGTGCTTTATGATAACCGAAATCCCCACGCCCGCTCGAGCTTAACCTAATCACGTAATATCCGATTAACGCTTCGTACGGATCATGATGAATAAAGTTAGTCTCCCTTTCCCAACCGGATTCCTAACGTAGTCTTAATTACCAACATTAGTATCTTTTTTCTATGTTCATAAGCATTACGTTCCATTTACCATTCAATTCTACGGTTAATGTTAAATACGTCAATTCGTTCAACAAGATCATCCCTACCACTATTCGGTTGGCAACAATTGACCATATCATAACCAACTCCCATACTCCTAATCCAAGTCTCTATTACGAGTACTACAATCGATAAACTATCATTTTACACAATGATTTCGGCTAAATATTTTCAATGACATTAATATCATCAAATTAATTACCCTATTAATGTTTAACGTTGATCATCATTTTGCAAGAGTAAGGTACGACTAGTTTATCGAACGGTGATGAATTCCTACGAAATCCTTCTACAATTGATTCGTCGATTATATATGGTCCCAATGTAAATTAAGATGGAAGTTCTTGCATGTGATTGTTACAATGAGTTGTATGAAAATGAAATATACGAACAATGATAACTCCGATTCTACAAGTTCGTCCGTTTAGATCGTCTACGAGATTTTAGCAAAATCTACCCAAATACCCATAATCTAATGAGTAATAATCAATAATATTGACGAGATTACTTCAAGGATTGATAGACTTACCTTAGAAGATGAAGATAATGAAGAGAGTTGAAGAATCCACAAGAACTATGAGGAGGAACGAAAAGTGGCTTGAATGACTTGGATAATCTTCCCCGGAGCTCAAGAAACCACCTCCTTAATGCTAATTCAAGTATATGAGAGGCTAGAAACCGAGTATAAGGCTAGGAAATGCTCCAAGGGTGTCTTCTTGCAAGGTTGGGGTCGTGCAAATGAAGAGGGGAAGTGTTATTTTATAACACTCGGTTTGGATAACGTACGTTAATGATACAGAGATTACGTACGTAAAGCTAGTTATGTACGTAATACTTCAAGACTAACGTCCGTAAAGTCCGTTCAGAGGTCACTGACTGAAATGTGCCCAAGTGTTACGTATGTAAGTCGTTGTTACGTACGTAAAGATCCAGTCGGTAGTGTACGTTAGGTTTGGAGAATAGCGTACGCTATCAAGGGTTGACTCTTTTGTCCTCTAGCCCACCGAAAGTAGCTTCCTCCGCGTCAAAAGAAAGATTCTGGTCGGAAGACTAACTCACCCATTACATACGTAAGATAGGAACCTTAACATACGTAACACTTTAATTCTAGCGTACGTTAGGCATATGCTATCGTGCATTAGATATTCAGTTCTTTAGCCACATAACACATTTTAACCATCTCAGGGTGACCGTCCTTTCCACTCGTCAACAATTATCGGGGAACAAGATGTTGGCCACAATCATATTCGCACCGACGATCGTCCAACGACGTCAAGGCGTGTCACCTCTATTTCATCCACATCGCATAATCGCATAGCACTCAATGGAATACATAAATAGAAATGACGTCACATTACAAAAATTTACACAGTACAAAGTAATAAAGCATGAAATACAGGTGGTATTACAGGCGTTCTCTTTCTCAAGGGCTTCTACCTTCTCAATAAGCGTAAGGGAATATTATTGGGCCGACTTAGCAGCAGCCTCGTTCTTGTGCGCCAAATCCATGACTTACTTAAATACAGCATAACCATACTGGGCTATGGAGGCAAGCTATAAAAAGAAAACACGCTCAGATCCAAAGGGATTGCAGAAAGGAAATTCAAAAGACCAAGGCGGAGTAATAGAGTACCTCACTGAGAATTAAACCCTTCCTGTTGAAGAGTTGGAGTGAGCTCGGCTTGTCAGCAACTAGATGTTCAATATAAGACCTATTCATAGCCCTCTTAAGGACAGGTCCTCCGAGCTTGAGGGTGGTCCTAGAACGAACTGTCAAATCAAACCCAGACATAATGGTCGCAGCAAGGAAAGAGTTGACCGTATTTTTAATCTCGGCATTAGAAAGGGCGAGAGTTGAGGATGAACCATGTGGCGAGGGAATGGTTCTTTTCTGAGATGACTCTTCTCGATCTCGGCCTCTATGATCTCCTGGCCTCATTTGTCTCTGGCGCTGCTCTGCCTCGGAATTTGGCCCCAGATCTTGGCCCAGTTCTTGAGAGTGCCCCTGGCCTTGATTCCGGGTACGAGCACGAGTAGGGCTAACTTCCCCAGTAGGCTCCCCCTCGACTTATGCTTCAGGCTTTGATGAAGCTCCGGCCTGAACAATGGGCGGCTCCTTGGGAATCGAAGACTCCCCCTTATCTTGTAGCTCTTTCTGCCGAGCCTCCATATCGACATCCCTCTTCATGGCTCCCCTCAATTGGGAAAACCTCTTCTTCTTTCGAGCCGCCATGACGGAGTCGATGTGCTCCTCATTAAATTTCTGGATGTCCTCCATTGAGAGATCTACATAAAAATGTGTTAGCCCAGAACGAGACAGGAGAAAAACTGAAAGCAAGTATGAATAAAATTACATCCTATGATGTCCACGTCTAGTACTTGTCCCCCTCGGTCCTGCAAGTTGCACAATCCTCGTGAAAGAGAAAATTGGGATGAACAACCCAGTCAGGAAACTGAGTCCCTTTTCGAACCTCGACCAAAGGTCTAACCCCAGTTATGGGCCCCCTCATTAAGCCGGCCTGAGCATGGTACCGAAAATCCATCTCCAGCTCAGCCCAGTTAAGAATGGCAATGGATGAGAACTACTCGAGCTTTGTAATCAGATCGTCACTCGAGTCTGGCTCATAAATGTGCGAAGGCTGATGTGGTGAATTAACGGGTGTCGTAAACTCCCAGTCATGCCGACTCTCGACCTTGATCACGTGCCTGTTCCAACTTGTTTCCTTATTGACAGTATTTGAAATAGGGGCCATGAGCTTGGGTTTGTTGGGGTCAGACTTAATGGTGATGGTTCTAGTTTTAGAGTTGTAGGACGAGTTGAAAAAGTGATATAAGGCAAACATACATGGCTCGAAGCCAAGACCACGACACAAAATAATAAAGGCTGTGAGGTAATAAAGACTTAATTGATTAATGAAAGGGTCCAAGGGCAGCCTTAGACCGAGGTGCAATTGATTGAAATAGAACTGGACGAGGGCATCACTATAGTAGAAATTTTTTGCTTCATGCTCATCAGCGAAAGGAGTGGCCGAACTATGGTAGAGCCTATACTCATTCCTATCTACCTCATATGTGGTATAAAGTTCCTCAAGCATCTCGTCTCCCCCTATGGGATGCTTAGGCCGAGAGGAGTCTCCCAGGTTTATTTGGCCTTTGCCTCGGCTCTGCCTTGTGCCGACAACCTCAGAATCAAACTCCCCGACAGGCCTGTCAGAAAGACTCTCCCCAGCCATACCTGTAGAAGAGGACAAGGGGTTAGACTCACCTTGCGAAGGCGATGAGGTGGCCTCCTCCCCCATCTCAACTACTTGGGCCGAGGAGAAACCTCCACCAAGACGAAGCCAAGCTTGGCATTTATCCTCAACATAGTGCAAAAAGATGCAGCCTATGACTTCATCCAAACTACTAAGGGTTAACATGTCGGTATCATCGCCATCCATGGTCCTAGGCGCAAGAAACCCAGGGGATACTTGACGTGCGTTCTGGGGGTTTTATTCAAGTACAACATTTTGCCAATGGCCGCTAAAGACAAGAGCCTACATGATCCAACAAATTTAACATAAATTCTAGAGTTCCTAGTGTAAAAGTCGTAAGTAGAATTCTTTTCCAAATACCCGCGCTTAGACATCTCGAGAACACGGAGTTCAAATAGGGAAGCTTTGAAGACTCCTAAAACCTTAACAATCGCTGAAAATAAATGGGAAATGGAGCTGGAAAAGTACCTCAGGAAGCAAGGATAAATGGATGAAAAGCAACGCCTGAGGAATTGGTCGGAGAAAATCGTCAGAAAAATGGACGGAAATGGGACGGTGTGAAGTGTCGCCAGGCTGTCGCAAGCTCTGATCTCTGTTTGGAATCCGCAAAATGAATGAAATTGTTTTGATTTTATAAGGAGGGCACGCGGGTGTCATAATTGCACCGCATTAATGGGCACGGTTTTCCAAGAGAGTGTCTCTTCACCTCTCCACGCGCACGCCATCCAATTATATGATGGGATACAAAGCAATTGGTATAACCGGACCATTGAAATTCATGAAGATATATGAGCAAACTGAATCCGACTTTACACTAAGCGAAGTCGACCAATACTAGGCATTAGGATGAACTTGAGTTCCTACTCGGCCTGCCGAGATAGAAACTCGGGGGGCCACTGAACGACATAAACCAAGTCGATTACATGAATCTGGAGAGCTTGGGTACAAAGCCCAGCAAGGCCTATAAATCAAGGCCCTACAAAGCCCAGGGATAAACCTCTCAACTCGGCTTAGGGAATGGCATCTAGGCCGACCTGAAAGCCAGGTCCCTACTCGATATGCCTTAGCCCAGATGCAATCCAAGACTTGATTCAGGCAACCAACTTGCCATGCTGACTCGGCTCAGTAATAGAATAAGCCGAGATCCGTAAATCTACACTCGAAGGTCCTATCCTTGTAGCATGACACGGAACCTAGTGAAATCCAAGATAGAGACAAATAAAGATATCCTTACTTAACAAGGACTCTTTTCCACAAGGAAATTACATACACAATCCTTATCAGGATTCTACTTTCCATATATATGAAGTCCAATACCAACACGTACTCGATGACTTTCTCTGCAAGTTAGGGTTGCAACGTTCATGTCTATATAAATAGGTATCCTTACACCTATACTGGTCACAGAATTCTTGACTCTCAACATAGTCAATTAATCTTACCTTATATTCACCATACTTACTCTCACGCCGGAGGGCCTTCGCAGGTGAAGCTCCGGCTCAGTTCACGAGTTTTTTTGTGTGTAGGTCTGATCTGGAAGTTCGCTCGCCGGAATTATCTGAACCGTTTGGATAAGGGCTGATCCGATACATTTTTGGCAGCATCAAAACTATTTATTGATAAAAAATTAATATAACTATATGTACATGTTTAAATATAACTTAATATATATAAGAATATTATTGATTATTTAAATAAAACTAGAAATTGTAATGTAATTTATGAATCTATAATAATATAAGTTAAAATACATATTAAGTTTTATTATATATGTAAAAAGTGATACAACATCGGTTCTGCTAAAACTCGATGTTAAATTATCATTTAACATCGGTTCTGATAAAAATCGATGTTAAATTTTTCATTTAACATTTGTTTTCCTAAAAACCGATCTTAAACGGGAGAATTTTTACATCAATTCTTTTGAAACCGATGTGAAATTGCAGAATTTAACATCAGTTCTCTCATTTAACATCAATTTTTAGCAAACCCGACGTTAATTTGCTTTAAAAATTTCAATTATGCCACCACGTCTTTTTTAATATCGTTTTTTTGGAATTGATGTTAAACGAGCGATGTTAAATGTCTTTTTTGTAGTAGTGAATAGGTGTTAGGTCAGCTTCTTTCCTTAAATTGTTTTCTTGAGACTATTAGTTTGTGACCTGTCGAAAATCTACGGACATATAGGTGGATGGCCTAATTAAATCATTAGGAACAGAAAAATTAATATTCAATACTTAAAAAAGTCTAAATTATTACTACAATTATTTAAAAAAAGTGATACAATGATCCATACACTATACAAATATGGATAAATCAGGAGGTTTATTTGATGCTCTTTTCAATAGCTATTTTAAACAATAAAGAATGTTATTAAAATAATTATATTAGTTTAGTTAACATGTACATATGAACTATGATCATTTCAAGTTAAAACATAATCTAAATTAACAAAATATCAATTAAATAATACATCAATGTTTATCTAACACTTATTTATAGACAACATAAGTTGTCGTATCGTGCGTCTCACCAGCTTGTGAGAAACAAAAATTGTTAGGCCCTTCTTGCTAGTGACTCTAGATATGTCGATGTACAACCAACCATGACTGAAGTCATGTTAGGAAGGCAGAGACCTATTTATAGCGAAGCAAAGACTTTTTTTTATTTGTGAAATTCGATGAGATAATGATGACTCGAGAGTTCAATACATTCTGGACTCTATCCTAAGTGATGCCTTGGAAATTAGCTTTTCGGGTATAGTAACTGCCATCCTCGCTCCGTTACTTATACCATAAGCAGATAACATGTTTTCAACTTAGTACCATAAGCAAATAACCATCTTTCAACTTGACCATGTGGTTCAAAAATATAAGATAATATATAATGTTAAGAAATTCAGGAGAAAATGCATCCATATGGTCAAAAACATATCCTTCTTTTTACAAATGTCTTGAAAACTCATATATTCTACCTCTACATCGACCATCTTCGGCATCATGTTATTGTTGATTTTTGTAAAACCCCAGTATTTTACACTATATAAACAAATGTTATTATATGTCAAATATTAGTGAAATAATTTCTAAAAGTAATTTCATAGTATTTGGATAACTTTGGCGAAGAATATTTACTTTTAATACCATTTCGGGTATTTTCGCGTACAGTGCAACCAGTACTAAAAGGTGACATCATGATTTAAGGGAATTATTATGATATTGTTCGTAATGAATTTCAAACAATACATTTGGAATTTATTTCAGGAAAACTAGACAACTTTAACTGTGTCAAAAAATGCATCATCGGATAAATAATACTCTATATAAATACTTCTGGATTGTTTTATCATTATTTTAAGAAATCCAAATATTTGTAGAATTCGGACCATTGAGTCGGGAACTGGTCGGAGGAAGGAAAAATTCAGCTGGGAACTACCTGAACCAGTCAGGCCAAAATTACGGCCAGTGGCCAAGCACTGCCGGCCATGCTGATGAGCACTGGGAGGCATCCGCGCCCGTGACACGCGAGTCAACTGTCGGGCGCGCCTGACAAGTTTGCTCGGCAGTCAACACGCGGGCGCCACAAATCCTGGCCGACCCAAGACTCTTACACGGAGGTTGACTAACCAGCCCTGTTTGACCCTATAAATACCTGCCTTCCCGAGTGGATTTTTCCATTCTGATTTTTGTTTCCTATATACAAGGTACACCTATTCCACCATATATCTTCAAATTTCAGCTCTCATATTTGTTAGCCCTTTAACAAAATGCAAATCCGAGCCAGTCAGGCCACTTTTTCCAGGAGACTAGACACAAGGTGTCTGACGGAAGTCCCGACTGAACCTTCAGAAACCAGACTGAGGTGCTATTTTTGAGCTCAATTATATTTCAATACGTAAGTCCTTTTTACAATATATTTACCACATATTGTGTACAAAAATAATTACTAAATAATTATCTTTTGAAACAATAGATTAGACATCAAATACTTGGAGAAAACGAGCCATATTCCAGCGAGTCATTTTCCTAGAAAACTGTTCGATTAAACTTTAGATGCATATAAACTTTATTCTGTAAATTGTTTTCGATTTAGTCTCATGTACTTTGCAGCTGAGTCAACCCTCTTCATATTTCGATTTTTGGTTTTATTTTTTAAAGCTTATAAAAATATCTGTTTCACCTGTTTTTGGTCATAATGTGAACATGTTTAAGGGTGCATTTTGGATAGTTTTCGACTTGGACGTATTGTTTTAAAGTTAAAAATGCACTAATCTTCTCGATCAAGTATTATGTGAAAAGTACAGGTTTTCTCCCAAAAACATAGTTCATTTGTTTGGAATCAAAGAGATAGACAAGACATGGAGCCGGACGAAAGCTCGGCCAGAGCGGGCGCTTGGACATGGAGCTAGCCATGTGTAGGTGCGGTGAAAGTTGAGATCGAGGCAGGAACTCATCTAGGCGATTGCCTGCCGCTTTGTGTGTGTGGCAGAAACTCAAGAAGGCATTCGCTCTTCTAAGGAGACAACTCCATCGAGGTATAAGTGAAGGGCAGCAAGGCAAAAGAGTGATCGCTCTCCTGAAGCGGTCGCTTATGCTGCAGACCAAGTGAAGGGCAGCAAGGAAAGAGAGCAGTCGCTTATCCAAGGCTACCGCCGATGAAGGCGAAGCAATTCGGGAAAGAGAGTCAAGAGGGAGACTGCTTTGTCTAAGCGATCTCCGAGCTGAAGGCGGTGCAAAACCGCTATAAATATGCGAGGAGTTAGACTTATTTTAGGGCATCCACATCATGAAGGCGACATAGCGAATAACACAGAAACCCTTTTATTGCTTTTCCAGATTTTATTCTTAGATTCTCATAAGCTATTAAATAGCTTTCAATTACGAATTATTCATACGGATTTGTGACGATCTCCTCCATGGATTCAATTCAAGTTCAATTTCTTTTCATTTAAGTTGTGAGTAATTGTTTTTCTATTTTTATTATATTTTTGATCGTGATTTATTTGGGTTGTTAGATTAGGGTTTACTTTTCCGCCTAGATTAATCCGTCTTTTAGTTCTCTTAGTTAAATAAATATCAAACCCAATTTTTATTGCTTTCGTTTTCCTTTCTTTGCGCAATACGATCAATTACCCTGTTAAGCTTTTCTTGGGAATACGACTTGGTTTAACTTATTAATTCTACTACGAACAAATTTAATTGCATGCGATCTATGATTATTGGGTTGAACAAATTTGGCATCGTTTGATTATTAATGGTGTGTTTGTTTAGGAATGTTAATCTTGCATATCTTCATTTAGATCTTGTTTTGAATTAAGTAATGGAAGTTAAGATTGAAGTTTATAATCCATGCTTTGATATATTGGATTGATTGAGATGGTTTTATTATGAGTTGATTGGTATAGTCATTGCATAGTAATTGTGGGGCATTTTTTACTTGAATGATTGAGGCTTGATGTTTGAATTTGGGTGATGGGTGAGAAAATTTAAATCCAAAGAATTTTATTCCTTATATTTCAGCCTTTAATTGCTATAAGCTGTTAGTCACTTGGGAGGTCCCTGCTCCTATAGAAATCATGAGCATGGGAAACCACATGAGGATACTTTAGATGACCTCTAAATGATCACACCTTATGAATTATGGCCATATAACCCGATTGCTAAAATATGGCTAGAGCGAGAAATTTGACTCACTGACTCATAAAGATGGCGACGACGGTGGGGGACGGTAATCCTACTCGCATAATGGTGGCGGTCAATGAGTCAACGATCAAAGGTAATCCCCACGCATCGATAAGCAGCAGGGGAGCATTCAACTGGACTCTGAAGAAAATCGTTTGCTCCAACACCTCTAGTTTCAAAATCTTCCTTCTTCATGTTCAAGTAAGTGGTGAAGACAGTTTTGATGATATGGATAATATTTTCGCCTCTCCTGAAGATTTCAAGAGGATGAAGCATAGAGACAAGATAAGGGGACTTCATCTTTTAGAGTACTTTGTGCATCAATGTCATGAAATAGGGGTTGCTTGTGAAGCCTGGGCCAAAAAAGGCGATGCTAAAGAAGTAATTTGCTTTGAGGTGCAACGTGTCTAGCCAGATTTTCTTATCGTTGGAAGCAGGGGCCTCGGTCCCTTCCAGAATGTTTTTGTGGGCACTGTAAGTGAATTCTATGTAAAGCATGCTAATTGCCCCATTATTTCGATCAAACGCAGTATAGCTCAGACCAATCAGGACCCTGTTGATGACTGATTTATCCACCCTCTCCTGTTTTGGGTGTAAACGGGTTGAAATTGCTCTCTCTACTTTTTTGTTTGTTTTTATGAACCGCGTGGAGTTTGGTAATTTTAATATGATAGCCTTATGAACTATTTCGTAGCTATGCTACCGGCATCTGGATGGATGATTTGCCACTGTGTTGTAAGTAATTATTAATTGTGAAGGATCATTATGCTTACAAAAACAAAAAAAAGCTGGGAGGCCTCTGCTCCTCTGTGAACCATGAGCATGGAAAACCACATGAGGATACTTTAGATGACCTCTAAATGTTCACACCTCATGAATTATGGCCATATAACCCGACTTGACTGGAGAACTTGTTTTTTAAGCCATGTGGTATGAAATTGTTGTGATTTGAAGGGTTCTATCCCTCTTTCTCGTCTGTTCAAAAGAAAAGAATATACTATGCGAGAAATGGGTATGGGAAACCATGCTAGAATGCCAGAATCTTTCCATGAGTTAACCTAGTGAACATTGCCCGAAATTCACTTAATATTTATCATAATATTTGAAAAGGCATGAACTTTGGGATAATCAAAATTGTTGATATTTTTTCACCTTGATCTTGCATTTAGATGTTAAGTTGATTAATTTCTTATGTGGGGGGCAACTCAATTGTTAGGTTATGAATTGTATTTATCGATTATTGATAAAATTATCTTGTGATTGAGAGTATGTTGAAATATGGAATGTTTGGTTCAATTTTTAACTTTTTCATCTTGATTTGAAATGAGATTTGCTTGAGGACAAGCAAGGTTTTGTATGTGGAGAAGTTGTTTCACCTATTTTTGGTCATAATGTGAATATGTTTAAGGGTGCATTTTAGATAATTTTAGGCTTGGATCATATTGCTTTAAATTTAAAAATTCTCTAATCTTATCGATCAAGTATTATGTGAAAAGTGCAAGTTTTGTCTCAAAAACATAGGTCTTTGTTTGGAATCGAAGAGATAGACAAGACTTGGAGCCGGAAGCAAGCTCAGACAGAGCGGGCGCTTAGACAAGGAGCTCGCCATGTGAAGGTGCGGTGAAAGTTGAGAGCGAGGCAGGAACTCATCTAGGCGATTGCCTAGTTAGAGATATCGCTTTGTGTGTGTGGCAGAAACTCGAGAAGGCACTCGCTCTTCTCGGGAGACCACTCCGTTGGGGTATAAGTGAAGGGAATCAAGGCAAGAGAGTGATCGCTCTCCTAAAGAGGTCGCTTATGCTGCAGACCAAGTGAAGAGCAGCATGGCAAGAGAGCGATTGCTTATCCAAGGTGACCACCGACGAAGGCGAAGAAATTTGGGAAAGTGAGTCAACAGAGAGACCGATTTGTCTAAGCAATAGCCGAGCTGAAGGTGGTGCAAAACTGCTATAAATATGTGATGAGTCATACTTATTTTAGGGCATCCACATCTTGTCGGCAACATCGCGGAAAACACAGAACCCTTTTATTGCTTATCCAGATTTTATTCTTAGATTCTCATAGACTGTTAAATAGCTTTCAATTATGAATTATTCATATGGATTTGTGATGATCTCCTCCACGGATTCAATTCAAGTTCAATTTCTTTTCATTCAAGTTGTGCGTAATTGTTTTTCTCTTTTTATTATGTTTATGATCGTGATTTATTTGTGTTCTTAGATTAGGATTTACTTATCCGCCTAGATTAATCCGTCTTTTAGTTCTTAGTTAAACAAATATCAAACCCTATTTTTACTGCTTTCGTTTTCTTTTCTTTTTCGCAATACGATCAATTGCCCTGTTAAGCTTTCCTTGATAATACGACTTGGGTTAACTTATTAATTCTACTACGAACACGTTTAATTGCGTGCAATCTAGGATTATTGGATTGAACAAATTTGGCGCCGTTGATAGGGAAAGCTTTCAGCGATTATTTGTGTTGAATATTTTTTTTTTCTTTTTATTTTTCTTTTTGTTTGGTTGTATTTCTCCCTCCGGTGCATGTAATATGTTTGCTACTATTGTTTATGCAAGTTCGCAGAAGTCAAAAAAAAAAATTAACACCGTACATTAACAACATCAACCGGAGGAGTATAATTCTGGAAAAAGCTAAGAGGGAACCAAACTGAGCCCGAACAAAGTTGAAAAAGAAGCTTTGTTTGGGAAAATTTTTAGTAATCAATTAGACGAATTAGTGAGTGATTATTCAGAAGAAGAAGTTGTAGTTGTTGAGATGGCACAGAAAGTTATGGGAGATTTTGGTCGACTGACTTTTGAGACCACTGCTTCAGCTATTGAATACCCAATGCAGCAAGGAATTATGATCTGAAACACAACCATTTGAATCTATTGTCGTCTTACTTGGGGATGGCAAATGAGGATGCTCTTCAATTCATCCGATAATTTTGTACGGTGGTCCAATCCTTTCCTCTTGGGGAAATTACGGAGGATCAAATAAAGTTGAAATGTTTTTTTCACACTCTGAAGGATAAAGCCAAGTCATGGTACCTATCATTGCCACCAAATTCTCTGATTACTTGGAAGGATGTGTGCGAGAATTTCATGTTGAAGTATTACCCAAACCACAAGACACAGGAAGTGAGGACAAAAATCATGAACTTCACTCAAGGTGGAGATTAACTATTCCACGAGGCATGGGGAAGGTTTAGATAGTTGCTTCAACAGTGTCCTCACCATCAGATGGCGCCAGAGATGCTTTGGCAATTTTTCTATGACGGGCTACAGCAGACCTCTCAATTTATGGTGGATGGCACAACTGGAGGGAACATAGATGTGAAGACTGCTGATTAACTGAAGAAAATTTGATACCCTGGCACCTAGTTCGCAACAGAGGTCTACTCGCACTCGATGTGTTGAAGCGAGTGTGTTTCCAAGAGCTCGGATATGAAAAAGCAGCTAGTCAACATGATGAGAGAGCTGCAGGAATTGAAGACGACCAAATCTATTGCTCCTCCACCTCGACGGGAACCTATTAGACAAGAGATGTCTGCTGAATTATGGGGCGTTTGTGGCGAAATAGGACACCATCCTGATTTGTGTCAAAGAATGGGAGAGCCGACATATGAAGAAGGATCCGAAGTTTATGCTGCGCAAGGATATCCTCTACGATGACAATTTAAGCAGGGATAAGGATTCAATCAGAACCAACAATAGTGGAACTCGAGATGGCAACATCAGTCCGACTCTGGATGAAAGAATCAGCTTTGAGACAGATATGTGGAGCAGTTAATCAAATGCAACAGCAACAGCAGACTGGGATATTTCCAAGTCAAGGCCAACAGCCACATCAAGCTCAAGCTGTTACGGTACTCAGGAGTGGAAAGAACATTGATAACAAGGTAGAAGAGACACCTTTAGCGGAAACACTGCCTGGAGTTGAGAAAGAAAAGGAGCAGCCCGAGATCAGATTGCACAAGGCTGAGAAACCTTACCGTCCACCAGTATCGTTTTCTAGCATATTGAGAAATGAGAAGCAAGATCAACAGTTTTCAGAGGTTTACAAGATGCTTTCCAAGGTGAACATGAATTTACCACTGTTGGAAGTAATTAGGAATGTAACCTACATACGTGAAATTCTTTAGGGAGTTGGCATTGAAGAAGATGAAATTTGAGGAGAACGAACAGATTCTAGTTTCTGGGAGTGCTAATTCGATCATACAGCAGTCTCTGCCTCAACAGAAGTGGGACCCTCGAAGTTTTGTGATCAAGATTGCCATAGGAAATGGAAAAGAAGCTTCTAGGATCTCAGATTTGGGAGTCGGGATCTGATGTTGTTCTCCATTTTTAAGCAGTTGGAGTTGGGAGAATTAAAGCTGACCAGCATGTGCTTGCAACTGGATGATCGATCCATTGGACACCCTCGTGGTGTTTTTGAAGACATTTTGGTCCGAGTTGGGAAGTTGATAGTGCCCGTGGACTTTGTAGTACTTGAGATTGGAGATGTTCAAGAAGATGGAAGAGAGCACACATTATTGTTGGGGAGACCATTCATGGCTACTGCCAACACTCTGATCGATGTAAAGTATGGGATAATCAAGATATCGGTGTTGGGAGAGATAGTCTCCTACAATATGCATGCCAATAGAGCAATTCCTTCAGTAAAAAATGTCGACATCTGTTCCTACATAGATGCCATTGACACCCTAACTGAGGCATGTTTTATTGAAGAGAAGCAGTTGGAAAAATCTTTTGAGGGATTTGCAGATTTAGAGGAGAGACTTAGAGAAGAAGTAGCTATGGAGGCATTGTTGCCCGCTAACTTACCCGTTGATAAGCCGTTGGTAGTTGAGACTACCGAGAATAAAGTCGAACTTGAACTCAAAGAATTGCCTTTAAATTCTAAGTATGCATTTATTGAAAATGGAGGGAAGAAGCCACTCATCATCTCTTCCGAGCTCAATGCAGAAGAAGAAGAGGTATTAGTCGAGGTACTTAAGAAATTTAAGGCGGCTTTCAGATGGAGTTTATCCGATATTAAGGGGACCAGTCCTATCACATGTATGCATCGGATTAACCTTGAAGAAGGAGCCACCCCAAAGCGAGATGGACAAAGGAGGCTGAATCCCGTACTGATGGAGGTAGTGAGAAAAGAGGTCTATAGATTACTAGCCGAGGGAATTATTTTTCCCATCGGTGACACTGAGTGGCTCAGCCCCGTTCATGTGGTGTCAAAAAATAAGGAATTACAGTATATTGAATGACAAGGATGAGTTAGTACCCACTAGACCAATCATTGGCTGGAGGATGTGCATCGACTATAGGAAGCTCAATGCTACCACAAAGAAGGACCACATTCCGCTTCCGTTCATCGACCAGATGCTGGATAGATTAGCGGGCCACGCATTCTACTACTTCATTGATAGATTATTGGGTTACTACCAAATTGCGATTGTGCCCCAGGACCAAGCCAAAACAGCCTTCACGTGTCCTTTCAATACTTATGCTTGCAAGAGGATGCCCTTCGGACTTTGCAACGCACCAAATACGTTCCACAGTGTATGATGTCTATTTTCTCTGAGATGATTGGTGATTTTCTTGAGATATTTATGGATGATTTCTCTTTTTTGGGTCTTATTTTCATGATTGCCTTAGCAAGATTGAATGCATTTTGAATAGGTGTGTTGAAAGTTGCCTAACTCTTAATTGGGAGAAGAGTCATTTTATGGTCCGAAGTGGTAATGTTCTGGGTCATATTACCTCTAAGAGATAAAGTAAAGGTGGATGTGATAGAGAGATTACCTCCACCACGCGATGTGAAGGGTATTAGAAGTTTCCTTGGCCATGCTGGTTTCTACCGGCATTTTATTAAGGATTTTTCTAAGATTAGTCAACCTCTATGCCGTTTACTTGCTCAAGATATACCATTGTGTTTGATGCTGAGTGTCTATCTGCTTTTAATTTGCTTAAGGAAAAGTTAGGCACTGCACCTGTTGTTATTGGTCCCATTTGGTCTGAACCCTTTGAAATTATGTGTGATGCCTCTAACTCTGTTGTTGGTGCTGTGTTGGGTCAACGTGTGGATAAAATGCCTTGGGTCATTTATACGCGAGTCTTACCCTAACTCCAGCTCAAGTAAATTACACTACTACTGAAAAAGAGATGTTGGCTGTTGTGTTTTTGCTAGAGAAATTTCGTGCATACATCCTAGGGTCCAAGGTTATCATCCATAGTGATCATGCTGCACTTCGTTATTCTTTGACTAAACCCAAGCTAAGCCTAGGCTCATTCGTTAGGTGCTTTTGTTGCAAGAGTTTGATATTGAGATTAGAGATAGGAAGGGTAGTGAGAATATTGTGGCTGACCATTTGTCTCGTCTTGAAAATATGCCTCCACCATTGATCTGTGATAATTTACTTGAGTCTTTTCCCTTTGAACAAGCTTTGAGTGTAGGGATTGTGCCTTGGTATGCCGACATTGTTAACATCCTTGCGTGTGCTGGATTGAGGCCTGATCTTACTTCCCAAGAAAGGAAGCATTTCTTATCTGTGTGCAGGCACTACTTTTGGGAAGACCCTTACTTGTTCACGATAGGTAAGGATGATGTCATCCAAAGCTGTGTACCCGATGACGAACAAGATAAGGTGTTGCAACTCTGCCATGAGACTTATTGCGGTGGATATTTTAGAGGATAGAAAACGGCGCACAAGTTGCTCCAATCAAGTTTATTCTGGCCTACATTGTTTAAGGATTCCCATGCATTTTATCTCTCTTGTGATTGATGCCAAAGAGTTGGGGTCTATTGGTCATAGGAATGAAATGCCCCTTAATAATATCCTTGTTGTTGAGATCTTTGATGTTAGGGGCATTGATTTGATGGGACCATTTCCCAATTCCCATGGGTACGAATACATTCTATTAGCTGTTAATTATGTCCAAGTGGGTTGAGGCAATCCCCACTAGATCTTGTGACTCTCATGTCGTGCTGAGGTTTGTGCAGGAGAATATTCTTTATAGGTTCAGATTCCCGAAGGCGATCCTTAGTGATTGGGGGAAGCATTTCTACACCAAGCTTTTTGAGAAACTGATGAAAAAGAATGGGATATTGCACAAGATTGCTTCCACATACCATCCTCAAACTTTGGGACAAGCCAAAACGAGCAACAAATAAATCAAGGGAATTTCATAGAAGACTGTTCAACCATCTCAAAAGGATTGGTCCTAAAAGTTGAACGATGCACTATGGGCATACCGTACAGCCTACAAGAGCTCTTAGGGATGAGCCCATATCATCTTGTATTCGGAATGAATTATCACTTGCCTGTTGAAATGGAGCACAAGGCGTATTGGGCAATCAAGGCGGCTAACTTCTATTTAGGTGATGATACGAAGCATAAGATATTACAGATGTCCGAGCTTAATGATTTGCGTGATGAGGCATATGACCATGCAAAAATCTATAAGGATCGTGTGAAGAGGCTTCACGATTGTCGAATCTTGCACAAGGAATTGAATCCCATAATAAAAGTACTCTTGTTCAACTCCAGACTCAAGCTATTTCTCAGAAAACTTAAATCTCCGTTGCTGTGATCCTTTCGTTATTAAGGAAGTTCTTCCCTTTAGAGCCCTCCAACTATTAAATGAAGAGACAAATGAGTCTTTTCCGGTGAATGGACATCGTGTGAAGCCATACATAGAAAGGCAAGTCGAAGCTCAATTGGTGGAGTCATTGCGGATCTTCGATCCGGAATTCTGAAGACTTATCTCTAGTCAAGTTAATTACGTTAAACAAGCACTGCGTGGGAGGCAACCCACGACTTGGTAATGTAGTTAGTTTAATTTGTGATCTTTTCCTACTTTGTTTTCTTGTGTTTCGTTTGGTGTTTGTGTTTGTTTTGTAGAACAGGAATTTGTCTGAAATAAATTGGGAACAGAAGGTTGGGAAAACAGTCGCTCAATTAAGGCGGCGCTGCACCGTCTAGTTAGAAGACTCAACAGCACGGGACGGCAAGTGCTCAGACAAGGCGGCTCCATGTGTGGCGCGTTTGTTCCGTCCAGAAGCTCACCTAAGCACTTGCTTACCTAGGCGTTCGCCCTCCCTCTCTTCATTATAAATACCCTCTGATCCCTAACCCTATCCATCATTCATATTGCTCGTTGGAATTTGACACCTGGGGATGTTGGAGTTTGTGAATTCTCTGCCCTCAACTGATTTCAGGTTTGACCCCGTGTTTCACCCTCTTTTCCCTTCTCCATCTTATTTTTTGACAATGGGGACATTGTTGTCTTTTCTTGTTGGGGGGGGAGTGTGTGTCCGTTTTCGATTATTAATGGTGTGTCTATTTTGGAATGTTAATCTTTCATGTCTTTGTTTATATCTTGTTTTGAATTAAGTGATGGAAGTTAAGATTGATGTTTATAATCCATGCTTTGATATACTAGATTGATTGAGATGGTTTTATTATGAGTTGATTGGTATAGTCATTGCATAGTAATTGTGGGGCATTTTCTACTTGAATGATTGAGGCTTGATGTTTGAATTTGGGTGATGGGTGAGAAAATTGAAATCAAAACAATTGTATTCCCTATATTTGAGCCTTTAATTTCTATAATTTGGTAGTCAATTGGGAGGCTTCTGCTCATCTGGAAATCATGAGCATGGGAAACCACCTGAGGATAATTTATATGACCTCTAAATGATCACATCATGAATTATGGCTATATAACCCGATTGCTAAAATATGTTATGTCAAGTTGGGAGGCCTCTACTCCTATGTGAACCATGAACATGGGAAACCACATGAGGATACTTTAGATGACCTCTAAATGTTCACACCTCATGAATTATGGCCATATAACCCGACTTGAATTGAGAACTTGTTTGTGAAGCCATGTGGTATGATATTTTTGTGATATGAAGGGTTCTACCCCTCTTTCTTGTCTGTTCAAAAGAAAAGAATATACTATATGAGACATGGGTATGGGACCGTGCTAGGATGCTGGAATCTTTTCGTGAGTAAACCTAGTGAACATTGTGTAATATCTGGAATTTCTATAACTGTGGTTTAATGTTATTTTATCTGAGTTATGTTGTACAGCGTGGAATCTGTACAGTATGGATAAAATAAATGAAGGACTAAGACATCTGTATTGGTATTATTACCGCACTTGGTTGACAGTTGTATTGGAAAACATTGTGTGTCGGGCTTATCGTATGAGAATATTGTTGGAAAGAGTATACATATTCAGTATGCCGTATGTTCGTATATAGTATGTTGAGACGTTGGACAAGAGTAACTGAAAGTGGATAAGTGTAACATTACTAGCGCATGCTAATATACATGCCTAGCGTATGCTATCGTGCTGGTTTAGTGCACGCTAGAGGCGAAAGATAGCGCACGCTAGTACAGACCAGCTCAGAAGGAATTTATGTATGGACCAGGTCACTTTCGGCGCATGTGCCGACGAGGTCAACTGATGTTTTTTGGGAAGTGTTAGCGCACGCTAATGCATGTTGATTAGCGCACGCTAACATTAGATCTATCCAAAGGGAATCTTATCCTAGTCAGAGATGTCGGCATGTGGACCCGACTTCGGAGCATACAGAAAAACGAGTCAACTATGAGTAGCGCACGCTATGGTTGAAGGTTTGCATACGCTAAATAGAGGAGATTACGTACGCTATTGCATGGGCATTGCGTACGTAACTCATTTGTATGCAGCAAGTCAGTAGCCTCTGGACTTCGATAGCGCACGCTAACAAAGACAGTTAGCGCACGCTAAACGTGTAACATACATTAATTTTAGATGTTAGCGTACGTTAATAATGTACAGTGTATATATATGAGTAGTTGGCTGTCATTCCTCATTTCATCCATTCTCTTCTTGCAACTGATAGAGATAACCTTGGGAAGACATTTGGAGTCCCTAAACACTGAGAGATGATCTTTAACAAGATTAAGCTGAGGAACATGGATTAAAGTCTTGTTCTTGAAGTTATTGATGATTCTTGGAATGAAGTTGATTGTTCTCCTTCATGGTTCCTCTATACAAGGTAATCACTCTTCACATTTGGATTTCGTTTTGGAATGAAGATTGATGTTCTTGAGTTAATGATTATCATATAAACAAGTTGACAAACATGATTATGAGATGGATTACCGAAGTATGATGATATTAATATGATTCGTGTGATTTGAATCGTGTAGTTCGTTTTCTTGAGATAAGTTGGTTAATCCTTCTTCTCATTTGCGGATGTTGATGTCATTGTTGATGATCTCTGTAATGATAGATTATGGAAGTGTTGTTACGTTCTTAATGTTTTATGATGTTGATATTGAGGAAGATGATATATGGATATAGGACTTAGATTATAAGTTGAATGATTGTTTGTATGTTAAAGGATATCGGATTTCGTTGTTTTGATAGCTTTGAACATGGTTCAGAATCACTTAGTGTTCTTGATAATTGCCATATGTTGATCGGTATCCGAAATACATGCAACTGCATGTCATTAGCGCACGCTAAGCCTACTGGCTAGCGCACGCTAACGGGAGCAACTTAGCGCACGCTACGTTAAGTAATTACCGTGCGCTAAGTCATCAGGCAGGGTAGTATATTCTGTTTCGGTTTTGAATTCGTGATCGTTTAAGTTAGTTTGATCAGACTTGTGGTTAACCGAGATATTGTTGAGCCGTTGGGTTTGTGAATTGGTTTTATCGATTGTTGATTGTTGTCAAACTTGGTGTTTATCGATTATTGTAATAGGTTGAGATTATTGATCGGTGATTAGAACTATGCATTGCGGTCATGTTCGAGAATGTTCGTGAATTGCATTGATTGGGGCCGAGGGACTTGCAGATGACGGCAATGGCATTGGTAACGGCTTCATCGGTATCGAGGCAAGTTATTACTTGCTCAGTTTATAATATTTAATGAATGGTTTCAGTTTCGTTCGTTTATAATTCGTATAACAATGTTTATAATCGTAATCACAGGAGGTTTGGGATTATAGGTTGTATTCGAGTTTTGGGAATTAAATCATAAGGTATATGATTTACATTTATTGTTGGTATACTTGGTATCGAGGATACATTGTGGTTTAGAAGAAGACGTGAATTATTTACCGTCCTTGGAATTTTGTATTGTCGAGTATTGAGGATAATTGTTCATGATGATTTGGACATCGTGATTGCTCTCGAAGGACTCGGGTCAAGTACTCTAATCATTTTTGTCATGTTGTGATACATTCGTGTATCGTTGTTGTCATGCATTTGTGCACGGTTGTTGTCGTGCATTGTATACTGTTACTTTGTGAAGTTGTGCATTGTTGTCATATGTCCACCATGCGTTGGCCCGATGGGATCAACATGGGATATCTATAGCTGTGTGCGCTGGATCGCTGGACAGGTAATGCCACCATGCGTTGGTCCGACGGGATCATCATGGGGATCTATAGCTGTGTGCGCTGGATCGTTGGATTACCATATGTGATGTTGTTATTGTGCATATGTATATTATGGGTTTGCCATAAGTATACATTGTCGTTATTGTTGTGATCACATTGACGTTGTCATATGGGTATGCATTTGTAGGTTTTGTGTTAGGACCATGTTCATATGTTGTGTTGATCTGATCTCGGATTAGACTGGCGTGATTGTAATGGTATTTCGTATCTTGAGGTATGTTCCATATTTCCTTGGTACTTGTCTTTGAGGGACAATCAATTATCGTATTGGAATTGTCGACGTTATCCGATGGATTGAGTTAGCCAGAGTTGGTATAATTTTCGTATCGCGAGTTATGATAATGTTTTGAGAACCTTGGGTATTGTTGAGATGCCGTACAAATATTTGGGTATTATCTTAAGGTGTTTTTAAGGATACAAATCGTGGATTTTCGTAAAGTTACGATGGTAAGATTACATTGGTCGTATTCTTACTTAGTATTTCCATTGATATGTAATTATTGACGTGATGTGATGGTTATCATTGTTGGATATTATGGCTGACCCCGTCGTGGGCTTTCTTTTTAGGTTCTTGGATTATCAAGCTTGTAGCGGTCGTGAAGAGATGAGCTTCCCGGAGGATACTGACTAGGGCATGTATTTTTGTATTGAGTTTCTGATCAGTTGTTGTATTCCGCTGATAGAGTATTTTAATTGTTTGCCTTTATCCACTGCGTGAGTATTTTTAAATGGCCTTTTGGTATCTGGTAACTTAGGTTACTTTGGCAATCATTCTCTAAATCTATTCTGTCGGTATGTGTAAGCGATAGCTTAACGTATGTTTTTAAACTATTTAGCTTTGGCATTTCGGGCCTTGTGGTTTCAAATGAGATTTTACGACGGTTTTGATAAACGAGTTTTATAAGGTCTTCGAATGTTTTAAATAGATAATACCGTCGATAGCCTCTTGGGCGTTTGTAAATATTTGCGAAAATTTCCTACAGCCTTATGGGTTCCATCTGGGGCCCACGGCGCTGTAATATTCCTGGATGGCTCTGGGGGTGTTACTGTAACATCCCCAAAACCGTATGGGAATATTACACGCAGTAGACCCCTTCCACAAGGATCTACCAGGCTAAACATCCATAAACGACTAAATGCTTGCCCGGCCAGGGTCAAACAATATAATAATACAGACCGTTAAGGTCACTTACACATAAACACACAGACCGATGAGGTCATACAGCTCTATCAACAGAACTGACTAACAACATTACCCACACAGGGGTCGAAACACAATACAGCGGAAGACTGAAAGAACTCTAACAATACAACCAAACTCTACCAACTCTCGACTCTTGATTAGTATCGCAGCTCGTCATCCTCTTATGCCAATCCTGTGACTGCTCCCCTTAATCTGCATGTACCTGGACGCAAAACAGACATCCACCCCCCGAATACTCGTGGGTTAGTAAAACTCCACTGTTTTACTAGTGCAAGTATCAAACCATACGAAATGTAACAAGCAAATAGCAACTACGAATTTAATACGGAAATCAATTATCAAAATGTTCCCGAGAAGTTTTTAGAATTTCGAACTCAAATAAGAGATATTTGAAAAGGAACACATCATCTCGGGGATTTTTAAAGCAGAAATTCTTTTGGACATCGAGTCCCAATTTACAAAACCTTTTCGTAAACATTAGGGCCTTAGCTCGATTCTCGTTTCAAAGCATACTAAATAATATATCATTATGAGTCCGAGATCCATATTTAAAATGTTACCCGAACAATCACTGCTACACGATCATTGTTCGTACACATCATGTACCGAACTCCGGAGGCCTCGACGGACCTTACCCGGACCACACACACTGTCCGTACACATCATGTACCGAACTCCGGAGGCCTCAACGGACCCTACCCGGCCACACACACTGTTCGTACACATCATGTACCGAACTCCGGAGGCCTCAACGGACCCTACCCGGCCACACACACTGTTCGTACACATCATGTACCGAACTCCGGAGGCCTCAACGGACCCTACCCGGCCACAACATCGTTTGTACACATCATGTACCGAACTCCAGAGGCCTCGTCAGACCCTACCTGGATCACACACCTTGTCCGTACACGTCATGTACCGGACTCCAGAGGTCTCGTCAGACCCTACCTGAATCACACACTTTGTTCGTACACGTCATGTACCGAACTCCAGAGGCCTCGTCAGACCCTACCTGGAACACACACACATCGACACAACACAATTCATAATCATTAAATGTCAAGCCATTCCACATTACAATGAAATGTACAATCAAGTATGTAAACCAAAACAACACAAATATCATGATCATCACAACGACTCTTAACCAACATAACACACATTCGGTACACAATACATTGTACAACCAAGTGTATAACCATCCCATATGTACGTCGCATTCCTGCACAAATGGCACAACGCCTAACATGTATACTGATATAACACTATTATCACAAAGCCTTCAAATTTTGGAAAACACAACCAACTCAAACGGAACATATTTACGGATGCAAGCAAAATCGTCATACATATCATATGTAATTACTAGTCACAAGATACAAGTCGTATAATAAGATACTTACCTTAATAACCGCTACCGAACGCTCCGAAGAACACGTTTCGACCGGGAAGCTTGAGCCCCAAAGAAGGCAACGAACGGAAGGGTTCCGACTCGAGTTCTTCACAAGAATTCGCTCCTAAGTCACAATGATATCAATTGAATCACAATTCTACGAAAACGTATGGAACTTCCCAAGTTCTACCCATTGAAGCATTTTATCGGACACTTTGAGGGTATAGGCCAATTTAATCGATTATTCAAAGAAATACTCAAATCCGTTCCATAAAACTTCAAGGGTATTGAATGATTACGAGTTTACGATCAAGTTCTAACAATAATATGAATCAAAACGAAGTAAATCGGCCAAAACACCAAGAAACCTCAAGAACATCCAAAAACCAAAAGTTTAGGTGTTCTTACCTTCGATCCGGGTGGAAGATGATGTTAATCCATGATTCCAACTTCCAAAACATGTTTATATAATTTGATTCTACTCAAAACCATCGATCTAGGGTGAAAAATCGCGGAAGGAACGAAGAAAAGATGAGAAATGGCCGGATGACTCGGTCCAGGCCCTTAAATAGCCGACCCTGGCCGGCCGCTTACGTACGTAATCGGCCAAGGCCTACGTACGTAATCGGCCAAGGCCGAACTCCCTGGACTGATTCTGCCGGACATGTTACGTACGTAACCGGAACGCTGTTACGTACGTAACCGGCATTACGGCCGTTACTGCCGGGCCATTACGGCCGTTACTCGGCCAGGCCTGGCCAGCCAGGCCTCGGTCGATCCGACGGTCCGAAAAATCCCGAAACTCCGACCTGAACGTAAACCGAAAACACGATTATGAAGTACTCGCAAAGACGAATCCGAATACTAAGAGAACACAAGATTCCGACCACCCGAAGGCTCGAAATTCGACAATGGAAAGTAATTACCCCAAACTTTGGGAAATTATGAAAATGGCCCAAAATGCCCGAAAATCACGATACGTGATCGAAACACCAAGCCAAAGCTCGCAACATGAATATTGACATTAAATGAACTTACGAGAAAGTCGAAACAGTAGTTTCGGACGAGATTCACAAGAATCGAACTCAAGTGCGGAAAAACCGCTAAAAAGCACGGAACTTAAAAAAACGACACCGAAACGAACTCGGATGACAAAAAGTGCAGAATTAATCATTCTCAGAATGACGAAACGGTCATGAGCGAGTCGTCAAAACGGACCTCCGCCGAAAAATGAAAATTACCGGAAATCCGAAATTGCGGATATTACATTCTACCCTCCTTAAAAGAAGTTTCGTCCCGAAACTTAAAACAAGTAGGGAGAAGCAATACCCCGACAGAGAAAACTCAACAAGATACACAAGAAACGCGTAACTTTCGTCCATTGGCGAAACGTTACAAGCAACGCGAAAGGATATACAGCGTGACAACACGCCACACGACGACCAACCCAACGCCACCGATAGAGAAATAATAAAACCAACAAGTGACAAGCGTCATCAAACAGGTAATACAACCAAGTCGATTATCCGAGCAATCACAAAACACAACGAACGAAAATCAATATGATTGACCACCCCAACGGTACATCAATCAAAACGCGAGCCAATCGCTGAAGAAATACGGAATTCCACCGCTCAAGGGTTGGAAGATCGAAAACGAGACAAATTTCCCGAATATAAGGAAATTAGAAACGAGTCTGAACGCTCAACAATCACGAAACGAGATCAACAAAAACCGAACAATCAAACGATCGAACCACAACGGTCGAGACAACAAAAATCGAACAATCATGTTCGAATCACGAAGAACAATAAAATTCAAACAACAACTCCCAGGTTCACGTCTCGGCTCGAGACAATATATGATCCGGTAAAAGCAACAAGATGTGATTCACATAAGGTCCACAGGAAAGGGAACAGCAATTGAAAAATCACAACGACCAACGAGTTATTCCGAAACAATACCACACTCATTCGATCAACAAAAGCAAGGGGCAGGACAAGCTCAAAAATGTCAACGAACATAAACGAGTCGAAAATACAGAGGTTCAAAATCCGATCCACTTCGAATAAAAGAACTAATAAAACCTGATGATGTCACTTCCGAACAAGGTTCACAAGAATCGAACCGAACTCGAAAAAGTCATAGCGATAACCAGATCGACCCACAACAAGATCACAGCTCGTTCGAACGATGAAACCGGAATACAGAACAAGTTCAGAAAGTATCAACGAACACGAGCGAGCCGATAGAATTGAGAAAGAGAAAATGCAGAAGTCCAAAAACAATACGGGTATTATATTCGACCTCTTCTAAAAGAAGTGTCGTTCCCGAAACTCACAACACGAAATCAAGGTGACAACACAACAAGCAACCGATAGAAACATCTTCCATGGGCCTCTTAGAGCCGATTCTGATATCTGTACTGAATTTCGCGCCCCGAAAGACTCGGAACCCAACTCGCAAAACTAGATCCTGTGACGAGAAAAATAATTGGTACGTGCATGCCCCCGGCACACCACGGTTGAAACACCTCGGCTCGGCATAGCGAAAATACAACTGCTAGGTACAATGGAATATAACGTCGCAAAACAACAAACCGGAGATGCCAACTTGGCACAACAAAGAATCATAACATATATCATATACAACGATTACCATCGTAAAGTAATACACACACAAACACTACAACAACGACGATATCGTTCGGCGACCTCAACGGCCCGAACGATAACCAGCAGATAATTACAAACATTATGAAATAATCACACATGTACACAAACGTACAAACCCAAGCTTCAACAGCTCACACTCGTGCGACAACACGCTATCACCACGAGGCGATAAACAGTAAACACCGGTTCACACCTCTCACAGAGGGCTAGTACAACAAATGCGTGGCAACGCCTCGACGTTCATGCCACCAATTCGATCACACTCGGAAGCAAACATCATAACGACAACGTGAACATCATACATACATACCCAGCCCTCAAACGGGAATGGATAGGTTTTAAAAACGAAAACCTCCTTTTGAAAATAATTTTGGAAACACCGATTGATCTTGAGTATCACCCTTCAAAAAAAAGTACAATCGTGAAACATCGTTATCGAGACTTTGGAAAACTATTTCGCATTCGATAAAAATGAGGACACTTTCTTTTCGTGAAAAACTTTCGGAATATTCGACCCTCGGGTCTAAGTAAAAGTGTTTATAAAGCATTGAAAATATCTCAAAACATTTTGGTCCTCGAGGTGGAAGAATTTTGAAACAGATTATGGCACCTTAGAAGTACCGCGAGAAAACAATTCATTTGAAACGTACGTCTCGAAATTTATTTCTAAGATACTCAAGTTTTTGAAAATAATTCAATGCCAAAAACTCGGTTAAGGGAATCGGTTTTCGAAATAAAACTCAGTCGGTAAAATACCGAAAGTCATTACAAAAGAACTCACGCAGCGGAAAAAGGAATACAGTCCAACATGCACAATCCAATTGAATACATCTCACAGCATCTAGTTTAAACATACAACAAAACCATTCCTCGGAGTTTCTCACGAACTCAATCGTCGATACCTTATTCGAAACCCATCAAGGTTCTCAGTTTTTACACCATACCACCCCTCACAGTGGTTCAAAGGTAAAACAACAATAGGCCCAGTTTTATACATATAGTATATATCACACGTATTAAATACAACTATATTCACAACACCGTACAAATAAAATTATGCACCGCAATTAACTCATTAAGATAAAATCGAGATACACAGGTATTACGCATAAAGGAGGAGACTTACATCCACAGGCCGCACAGAGATGACGGTCGCCCACGATACTAATCTCGTCCGACAACATAACCGACACGTTGTGACCACGCACAACTCAACTTGTCACCTGACGACTCGAACGACAAGATAACACATTACTCGACAAAACACGACTTGAAACGACCCGACAGCCTGGGTTTCCGCAAACCTAAGCTCTGATACCATAATTGTAACATCCCCAAAACCATATGGGAATATTACACGCCGTAGACCCCTTCCACAAGGATCTACCAGGCTAAACATCCATAAACGACTAAATGCTTGCCCGGCCAGGGTCAAACAATATAATAATACAGACCGTTAAGGTCACTTACACATAAACACACAGACCGATGAGGTCATACAACTCTATCAACAGAACTGACTAACAACATTACCCACACAGGGGTCGAAACACAATACAGCGGAAGACTGAAAGAACTCTAACAATACAACCAAACTCTACCAACTCTCGACTCTTGATTAGTATCGCAGCTCGTCATCCTCTTATGCCAATCCTGTGACTGCTCCCCTTAATCTGCATGTACCTGGACGCAAAACAGACATCCACCCCCCGAATACTCGTGGGTTAGTAAAACTCCACTGTTTTACTAGTGCAAGTATCAAACCATACGAAATGTAACAAGCAAATAGCAACTACGAATTTAATACGGAAATCAATTATCAAAATGTTCCCGAGAAGTTTTTAGAATTTCGAACTCAAATAAGAGATATTTGAAAAGGAACACATCATCTCGGGGATTTTTAAAGCAGAAATTCTTTTGGACATCGAGTCCCAATTTACAAAACCTTTTCGTAAACATTAGGGCCTTAGCTCGATTCTCGTTTCAAAGCATACTAAATAATATATCATTATGAGTCCGAGATCCATATTTAAAATGTTACCCGAACAATCACTGCTACACGATCATTGTTCGTACACATCATGTACCGAACTCCGGAGGCCTCGACGGACCTTACCCGGACCACACACACTGTCCGTACACATCATGTACCGAACTCCGGAGGCCTCAACGGACCCTACCCGGCCACACACACTGTTCGTACACATCATGTACCGAACTCCGGAGGCCTCAACGGACCCTACCCGGCCACACACACTGTTCGTACACATCATGTACCGAACTCCGGAGGCCTCAACGGACCCTACCTGGCCACACACACTGTTTGTACACATCATGTACCGAACTCCGGAGGCCTCAACAGACCCTACCCGGCCACAACATCGTTCGTACACATCATGTACCGAACTCCAGAGGCCTCGTCAGACCCTACCTGGATCACACACCTTGTCCGTACACGTCATGTACCGGACTCCAGAGGTCTCGTCAGACCCTACCTGGATCACACACTTTGTTTGTACACATCATGTACCGAACTCCAGAGGCCTCGTCAGACCCTACCTGGAACACACACACATCGACACAACACAATTCATAATCATTAAATGTCAAGCCATTCCACATTACAATGAAATGTACAATCAAGTATGTAAACCAAAACAACACAAATATCATGATCATCACAACGACTCTTAACCAACATAACACACATTCGGTACACAATACATTGTACAACCAAGTATATAACCATCCCATATGTACGTCGCATTCCTGCACAAATGGCACAACGCCTAACACGTATACTGATATAACACTATTATCACAAAGCCTTCAAATTTCGGAAAACACAACCAACTCAAACGGAACATATTTACGGAGGCAAGCAAAATCGTCATACATATCATACGTAATTACTAGTCACAAGATACAAGTCGTATAATAAGATACTTGCCTTAATAACCGCTACCGAACGCTCCGAAGAACACGTTTCGACCGGGAAGCTCGAGCCCCAAAGAAGGCAACGAACGGAAGGGTTCCGACTCGAGTTCTTAACAAGAATTCGCTCCTAAGTCACAATGATATCAATTGAATCACAATTCTACGAAAACGTATGGAACTTCCCAAGTTCTACCCATTGAAGCATTTTATCGGACACTTTGAGGGCATAGGCCAATTTAATCGATTATTCAAAGAAATACTCAAATCCGTTCCATAAAACTTCAAGGGTATTGAATGATTACGAGTTTATGATCAAGTTCTAACAATAATATGAATCAAAACGAAGTAAATCGGCCAAAACACCAAGAAACCTCAAGAACATCCAAAAACCAAAAGTTTAGGTGTTCTTACCTTCGATCCGGGTGGAAGATGATGTTAATCCATGATTCCAACTTCCAAAACATGTTTATATAAGTTGATTCTACTCAAAACCATCGATCTAGGGTGAAAAACCGCGGAAGGAACGAAGAAAAGATGAGAAATGGCCGGATGACTCGGTCCGTGCCCTTAAATAGCCGACGCCGGCCGCTACGCACGTAATCGGCCAAGGCCTACGACGAACGGCCAAGGCCGAACTCCCCGGATCGATTCTGCCGACATGTTACGACGTAATCGGAAGGTCGTTACGCACGAATCGGCATTACGGCCGCATCGCCGGCCATTACGGCCGTTACTCGCCAGCCCGGCCAGTGCCTCGCCGATCCGACGGTCCGAAAAATCCCGAAACTTCGACCTGAACGTAAACCGAAAACACGATTATGAAGTACTCGCAAAGACGAATCCGAATACTAAGAGAACACACGATTCCGACCACCCGAAGGCTCGAAATTCGACAACGGAAAGTAATTACCCCAAACTTTGGGAAATTACGAAAATGGCCCAAAACGCCCGAAAATCACGATATGTGATCGAAACACCAAGACAAAGCTCGCAACACGAATATTGACATTAAATGAACTTATGAGAAAGTCGAAACAACAGTTTCGGACGAGATTCGCAAGAATCGAACTCAAGTGCGGAAAAACCGCTAAAAAGCACGGAACTTAACAAAACGACACCGAAACGAACTCGGATGACAAAAAGTGAAGAATTAATCATTCTCATAATGACGAAACGGTCATGAGCGAGTTGTCAAAACGGACCTCCGCCGAAAAATGAAAATTACTGGAAATCCGAAATTGCGGATATTACAGTTACATATTGCCCGGAATTCACTTAATATTTATCATAATATTTGAAAAGGCATGAACTTTGGGATACTCAAAATTGTTGATATTTTCTCACCTTGATCTTGCATTTAGATGTTAAGTTGATTGAGTTCTTGTGTGGAGGGCAACTCAATTGTTATGTGATGCATTGTATTTATCGATGATTGATAAAATTGTCTTGATTTGAAATGAGATTTGCTTGAGGACAAGCAAGGTTCTGTGTGTGGAGGGGTTGTTTCACATGCTTTTGTCATAATGTGAATATGTTTAAGGGTGCATTTTGCATAGTTTTCGACTTGGATCGTACTGTTTTAAAGTTAAAAATGCACTAATCTTCTCGATCAAGTATTATGTGAAAAGCGCAGGTTTTGTCTAAAAAACATAGGTCATTTGTTTGGAGTCGAATAGATAGACAAGACTTGGAGCCAGAAGCAAGCTCGGCCAGAGCGGGCGCTTGGACAAGGAGTTCTCCATGTGTAGGTGCGGTGAAAGTTGAGAGCGAGATAGGAACTCATCTAGGCGATCACCTAGACAGAGAGACCACTTTGTGTGTGTGTGTTGCAGAAACTCAAGAAGGCGCTTGCTCTTCTAAGGAGACCGCTCTGCCGGGGTATAATTGAAGGGCAGCAAGGCAAGAGAGTGATCGCTCTTTTGAAGCGGTCGCTTATGCTGCAGACCAAGTGAGGGCAGCAAGGCAAGAGAGCGGTCTCTTATCCAAGGCGACCGCCGATGAAGGCGAAGCAATTCGAGAAAGAGAGTCAAGAGAGAGACCGATTTGTCTAAGCGGTTGCCGAGCTGAAGGCGGTGCAAAACAGCTATAAATATGCGACGAGTCAGATTTATTTTAGGGCATACACATCGTGACGGCGACATCGCGAAAAAACAGAAACCCTTTTATTGCTTTTCCAAATTTTATTCTTAGATTCGCATAGACTATTGAATAGCTTTCAATTGCGAATTATTCGTACGGATTTGTGACGATTTCCTCCACGGATTCAATTCAAGTTCAATTTCTTTCCATTCAAGTTGTGAGTAATTGTTTTTCTCTTTTTTTTTTTTATGTTTATGATCGTGATTAATTTATGTTCTTAGACTAGGATTTACTTTTCCGCCTATATTAATCCGTCTTTTAGTTCTCTTAGTTAAATAAATATCAAACCCTGTTTTTATTGCTTTCGTTTTCTTTTCTTTTTCGCAATACGATCAATTGCCCTGTTAAATTTTCCTTGAGAATACGACTTGGGTTAACTTATTAATTCTACTACGAACATGTTTAATTGCGTGCAATCTAGGATAATTGGGTTGAACAATCTCTATGTCTGTTTTATTCTTAGACGAGCCTCGTAAATACGTAATTTGAAGACCGTATGATAAAATTAGGTTAGATATTTTGTGATTGATAATTGGGATTTGATATCTAATGAATTTAGGTAACTTATGTTCTCCTGTATACTAAGCTTGAATATTAAATAATACTCCATCCGTCCACGAAAATGTATTACATTTTTTACTTTCTCAGTCAAAATTTATAAATTTTGACCATAAATTACAACAAATATATAAAAAAATTATATATTAAGCTTGATTAGATTTGCCTTAATGTGTATTCCTAAAATATAACTTATATTTTCTATAAAAATTTTATATATTAAGCGCGATTTTTTGGTCAATGTTTTTAAATTTTGACCCGAAAAAATAAAAAATTGGACATATTTTTGTAGACGGACGGAGTAATTTTTACAATATTTTTTATATATATAATTGTAAAATATTTATTTCGATTAAAACAAAGGTATTGAATTCTCTATCATGAACAGAAATATAGAGTATTATTATGAATATTTGAGGATGATGAGTTGAAATGCTCTATAATAATTCTTTATTAAATGGATTAAAAAAATTTATTTGATCAAAAAATTGTATAAGTAAAATTATGCCATAATTGAACATCTAGTGTTAAATTATATTTAAAATTTCATAACATTAAACGGTTATTGACTAAGTCACGTGATTTTTTAGATGATTACTTTATCAAAAGTTGGAAAATAACATATGTTATAATATTTAAAAATAGACAAGCCGTTAAATCAATCGAACTAAAGCATATTAAAGATAATACTAATAGCATGTTATTAATAAGATATTGAAACTTTATTAGGTGTGGACATCAAACTTTCGAGACTTATTTGGAATCACACTACCGACCAAACTTATGAGTCAAGTTCGTTCAACTTGTCCGGCCCTAGCATTATTATAATTTTGTATGTTCATTATGTATAGATTATGTTACGCCAAATGTGATGCGACGAATCTGTGGATTTGTGATGTGTTATGACCGACCCGGGTACGTGCTGGTATTGTATACTTTCCAGTTACAAGGACTTCGGGGATACATACTTCGGAATGCGAAGGATAGGGACGAGCTTGACGATGGTGTTTGGAATGCATTGAAATTATAGTATTTCTATTTTCAAGGGGTGTGTAATAAATTGCAAACCCATATGTACTTCGACTTTCCTGTTTAATGCTATGAAAAGTTATTTTAGAATTTTCTTTTTTATATTATAAGTTACAGTGATGTAAAATAAATAACCTAGCCTGGTGGTCCTATGAGGTCCACGGCGCTGTAGCTACCCATAACTTTGGGGATATTACAGTAGATAGTATCGGAGATAGATTAATCGAACTACACACATACTTTTTCCAAAATATTTGCAAACGTCAAATTTTTCTAAAATACCACGGTCATGTCAGAAGTGACAAAAGTCGATTGCATGTGCTTTTAAGCAAAATATCTTTAAAGAAATGCCTTTACGAACATATTGAGGTCATTCCAAACACGTCAAGCATCTACCGACTTCGTACAGCCAACACAAGTAAGTGTTAAAGTTTTGCAGTATTTTGAAGTTAATATATTCGACAAAGCAACATACTATAATGAAATGTAACAGTACAAGCATTTGATAGTGCTACTAGATGTCGCGAATAAACTGCTAATGTTTTTCACGACATATTAGATAGTGTATTACGCTACAATAGAATATTCGATTAGTGAGATTGAAGTACAATATTTGAGATCAACATGGTAATGCTTAGTAAGGTCAATGATGGCATGCGATGGATATTGAGTAGACTGAATATTCAACTTTTTACTATATCACTTTGATTTAAGAAGCTTAAGGTATCACCAAGTCCAATGTTCGATATGTGATGTTAAAAGAGTTAGTGTAATTGCATTTATCATTAAAAAATCCCATGTTGAAAAAAAAAAAGTTTGGATAAAAATTTTCGAATTATTTTATAACTTAGTCTAATATTAATTGATACATATAATTTTTGTATACATCAAAGGAAATACTTTCAGAAAAAAAAAAGAAGTTTGGATAAAAAAATTCGAATTATTTTATAACTTAGTCTAATATTAATTGATACATATAATTTTCGTATACATCAAAGGAAATACTTTCAGAAAAATATTTTTAGATAATACTAAGAAGGGTTCTATCTTTTAGAAGATTCTCACTACTGGGTTCTATCTTTTATAATACCAAACCATAAAAGTAACAAGTTATATATCCTCATTCATAAGAGTATAAGTTTTTTATACCAAAAGACATTAATACCCTTAAATCTATCACTAAAAGGTAAAAAAGGAAAGTCAACATCAACACCTTTTTGGAGGACATTTTAGTCTTTTTAAACAAAATGGTATCAATAACTTACACTCTTATGAATGAGGATATATAACTTATCAATTTTATGGTTTGGTATTAAAAAATTGATTCTCACTACTAAGAAGGATGTGTTAAAACACTTCAATATCATGGTTTTAATTTTTAAAGTATATTTTATGAACTCGATGTTAACAAAAATTGTTTACAAAAATTTAGCTTCCCAAAATAATAAACGTCATGATTAATGATATTGAAATATACATTTTTGGTGCCAAATTGAACGAATATTTTGCAGAATATATTTTATTGATGATTTCTTTTGCGACTAACCGCAATTTTTGAAGATCCATTATGAAAATCTTTTTGAGGCAGTTAATGTTAGGAATATGCTCTTATATGCCACTTAGAGGATATGAAAGTGAGAGCATTATATTGCATTATGAACATCAATCGAGATTTGAGATATAGAATAATTGCCCTTGTATTTGAGAGCAAACATTCCACTCCTTATAAGATAAGGAGATAGGTACAAGAAGGGATTTAAGCTCGAATGCTTAACTAGTTATCAAGTCGATAAAAATTAACTGGAGATTAATATTAGACAAGACTTGTATAATGTGTACTTTGACATATATAGTGCCTGTCTTCACTAAAAATTAGTGGAAGCACACGTTATAGGTATGCTAATGGGACTAGTATGCTCGAACGTGACCCACCTTGATTCAGTCACGTGGATTTCACTCTGGGATAGTCAATGCTGAACCGAAAGGTTGTGATAGGTATACGTAAACATTTGAATGGAGGATTCACTAGGAGATGTGCTTGTGATATTAATGTTAGTCACTAGAGTAGTTCGATCCAATCACTGGTTGGTGGGGTCAACCTCGAAGTGGGCAAGTACTAGTCTCTACTAAATATCAAGATATGATTCTTTCTCCTATAACTGAACAGGTAGATGTCCTATGCGGTTGGTGGCAAAAGAGATCATAAGTCTTTGGTAAAAGCATTTAGATCTAGTTGTATTTGATACACGAGAGCTCGGTGATCTCAGTTTGTACTAACAAACGCAGAGTGGAGTTATAATTATTGAAGGGTTTATACATATACGGTATTCATAACGTAAAGTTTTTGGAATGATCCATATCATGCGTTCTCAGTTGGGTTACAGTGTAGGCCACGGGAGTGGCTAGGTAGGGCTAACACTCTTTGGATCCTCCCAATGCTAACTGAGACGAACCTACAGAGTCACGACACAAGTTAGACGACGAGTTATATTTAGCTTATTCTCTCTTTGTCAATATGGGACAGTTAGATGTCTAAATTAATTTATTGGACAAATTAAATCTGTCTCGTGAATTAAATAAACTACTGGGTAATTAATTTTATTCATATTATTTCTTAGAGAATTTACAGTTAATATAATTGGTTAGTTTAATTATTTAATTATATTAATATTCAAAGGTACTAAAATTTATCTATCGGACTAGATACACGAGGGTTTGTTTTCACGGACCAAAAAACAACATTCTTTTCTCATATATGGCCGCCGCCCATCAACCCATTCTCATGTGGTGAATTATGTGTTTGGTCTCAAAATGAGATATGATGAGATTGCGATACATTTTTTTATACATGGTGTATAAATAATTATGGGACTTTTGGCATGAGGTGTGGAGTGAGTTGTTTGATGTTATAAAAACAACATCATCCTCTTTCCGTTATGGGTGATCGGCCTAGAGCAATATAGAGAAAGGGAGATACTTTTTCCAAATTTTTACACTTATGTTCTGTAACATTCTTAAAACTATATGGGAATATTACACGCCGTATACCCTTTCCACGAGGATCTACCAGGCTAAACATCCCTAAACAACCAAATGTTTGCCCGGCCAGGGTCAAACAATATAATAATATAGACCGTTAAGGTCACTTACACATGAATACACAGACCGATGAGGTCACACAACTCCATCAACAGAACTGACTAAAACAACATTACCCACACAGGGGTCGAAACACAATACAGCGGAAGACTGAAATCAACTCTGACAACACTACAAGAATCAAAACAACTCTCAACTCTTGATTGGTATCGCAGCTCGTCATCCACTTGTGCCAATCCTGTGACTGCTCCCCTGAACCTGCATGTACATGGACGCAAAACAGACATCCACCCCCCGATTACTCGGGGGTTAGTAAAACTCCACTGTTACTAGTGCAAGTATAATACGATACGAAATGCAATAAGTAAATAGAAACTACGAATATAATACGGAAATCAATTATCAAATGTTCCCGAGAAGTTTTAAAATTTCGAACTCAAGCAAGAGATATTTGAAAAGGAACTCATCATCTCGGGGATTTTTGAAGTAGAAATTCTTTTGGACCTCGTGTCCCAATTTACAAAACCTTTTTGTAGTCGTTAGGGCCCCAGCCCGATTCTTATTTTAAAACACACTAGATAAGATATCATTATGAGTTCGAGACACATATTTAAAATGTTATCCAAACAATCACTGTTATACGATCGTTGTTCGTACACATCATGTACCGAACTCCGGAGGCCTCGACGGACCTTACCCGGACCACACACACTGTTCGTACATATCATGTACCGAACTCCGGAGGCCTCGACGGACCTTACCCGGACCACACACACTGTTCATACACATCATATACCGAACTCCGGAGGCCTCGACGGACCCTACCCGTCCACAAACATCGTTCGTACTGTAACACCCCCAATTCTCTCAGGGATATTACACGCCATAGAACCTTTCCTCAAGGTTCTACCAGGCTGGTAACAAAACCGAACGACTCAACAACGCCTTTAAGGCTAAAATGACTCAGTAGACCGATTTGATCTTTCAATAAATACATACAACTCAATTACAATATATGCCCACGCAGGGGTCGAATACAACACACTCCCGTACAACGGGGAAAGAATACTGCAGTGGAAATAAAATACAACTAAACCAATATGACATCAAACGGATCCTCGTGTGATTAGTATCGTTCATCTTTCATCATCCTTCATGCCGACCCTGTGCTATGCTCCAAAACCTGAATGCAATACAGACATCCACCCCCCGATTACTCGGGGGCTGGCAAAACTCCACTGTTTTGCTAGTACAAGTACAAGTGCAAAAATACGAGCCATACAATACAAGTTCCAAGAACAATAGTAATCAGGAATCCTTAAAGATTTAAACACAACGAAAATACTTCCCGAGGTAAGAGTTTAGGTAAAACACTCCAAAACCGAAAGATTACCAATCACGGGAATTGATTTATAAAATAGTTTAAAATACCATTGGGAGTTTTAATAGAAAACAATTTAGGATTACCGAATCCTTATCTTTCCAAAATCAACAGGCGTCACAGCCCAAAGGTTTTGTTTTCACAAATGAAATCGACAACAATACACAGGGTTAAAAACCCTGTCACGCGTCCTCGACGGACATAAATTAAACACGGCATAAATCACAACATGCATCGCCTACGACCGGGACGAAGCCACGAATCCCACTCGAGGCCTATAAGGACCCTCCCGAGCTGGCTAGCTAAACAAATCACAACATGCATCGCCTAGGACCGGGACGAAGCCACGAATCCCACTCGAGGCCTCTAAAGACCCTCCCGAGCTGGCTAGCTAAACAATTCACCACATGCATCGCCTAGGACCGGGACGAAGCCATGAATCCCACTCGAGGCCTCTAAGAACCCTCCCGAGCTGGCTAGCTAAACAAATCACAACATCTTTGGCGTTCACGGTTGGATCAATCACTTGTTGCATCCTGACCACATGATCACATGCCATGTGTCACCGTAGTTTTTCTTAGGCTCTCATGGTTGGATCAATCATTTGTTGCATCCTGGCCACATGATCACATGCCACGTGCCACCGTAGACCCCGCCCACATCCACACAATCACACACACAGCACAATGCAACAAAGATATCCAAACAATTCACCTAGAGGCATCAAACACTAAGCAAAACACCACGTCAAACCACAATGCACCGAAATGAAGCCATATACGTACACACGCATTATCAAGCATAACACAACACCAAACATATCCAAGGGATTCATATAGTCATTCACAAGCCACACCATTCACGAAACACACGCGTTTTGAAAGCAAGCCTTTAACAAGGCTAGACCGAATCTTTTGAAAGTTCAATTCAAACGACCAAACAACCACATTTAGACGATCACTAATTATCGTATCCATTAAACAAGAATTGTATGGACAAGGTACTTGCCTCAAAATCGGCACGCAAGTATCCCGACGAACACGGCTCTACCGGAAAGCTTCGAAACGCCCGATGCTTTCGGAAAGGAAGACGACAACGAACGGAAGGGTTCAACTCGGTTTCTTCGCAAGAAACTCGACCCTAACAACATATAATTAATAAATCAATGATCATACGAGGACGAATAATCATAGAACGTCCGAAAACCCCTCTATGACATTCTACCGGACACCTTCAAGGCGTCGATTAAGAACTCAACCAAAACGACGAATCTATACGATCCGACCATGGAATAACAAGGAAATAGGTAGAATACACCTTAATAATCAATAATCCATCAATAATCTAAGTTATTACGGATCAAACGAATGAAATCCAACAAAAACCCCAATTTCCCAAAAACTAGATTCTCAAGAAATCTAACCTTGATTCGGTAGATCGGAGGAGGTTATGGGATGATTGATTGATGTTAGAAACTCAAGAACTTCGTGGATTGGAAGAACAACATCATGTCTTCGACCTCTCCAAGCTTCCAGCCGCGGAAGGAAAAGAAAAGAAATGAAACACGGGTGAAAAAATGACCTGCCCGACCAATATTAATACTGCCCAGGGACGCACGAGCAGGCACGCACGAGCGGCCGGTCTTGCGCCGGGTCGTGCGCGCCCACTGTCAGCGACTGCCGGGATGCACGAGCACTGGGCATGAGCACTCGCTCGTGCGTGTGCAGTCAGGGCCGCATGAGTACCGAATCGTGCACGCAGCTCGTGCGCCACGCTCGTGCGCGCCTGGCAGGTCCCTGCCGCACGTGGCCGGCCAGTGCCTAGCCGCCAAGACTCGACGACTCGAATTCCCAAAAACGGACGAAACGAACACGACGAAATGCTCTCGGACAACAACATCGATCCGAAAAGAAATACCATGCAACAATTTATCGCACGCGACCATGAAAAGGGTCAAAACAACAAATACGAATGCGGATACCCACAACTTTGGGTAAATTACAAAATGACCCAAAACGTCCGAAAATCACGATAAGTGATCGAATAACCAAACCGAAGTTCACAACACGTCTAACAAAGTTAAACGGACTTACGAGAAACTCGAAACAGCTGTTTCGAACGAGATTCGCAAGAATCGAACTCAAGTGCGGAAAAGTCGCCAAAAAGCACGGAACTCAGCAAAACGACACCGAAACGAACTCGGATGACCAAAAGTGCAGAATTAATCATTTTCGGAATGACGAAATAGTTATGACCGAGTCGTCAAAATGCACTTTCGCCGAAAAAAGAAATTACCGGAAATCAAAATTACGGATATTACACACTACCCTCCTTAAAAGAAGTTTCATCCCGAAACTTAAAACAAGTAGGGAGAAGCAATATCCCGCCAGGAAAACTCAACGAGATACACAAGAAATGCGTAACTTACGCCCATCGGCGAAACGTTACAAGCAACGCAAAGGAATATACGGCGTGAAAACACGCTCCACGACGACTAATACAACGCCACCGGTAGAGACATAATAAAATCAACAAGTGGCAAGCGTCATCAAACAGATAATACAATCGAGTCGATTTTCCGAACAATCACAAAACACAACGAACGAAAATCAACACGATTGACCAACCTAACGGTACATCAATCAACACGCGAGCCAATCACTGAGCAAATACGGAATTCCACCGCCCAAGGGTTGGAAGATCGAAAACGAGACTAATTTCCCGAACTTAAGGGAATTACGAAGGAGTCTGAACGTTCAACAATCACGAAACGAGATCAACAAAAACTAAACAATCACACGATCGAACCACAACGATCGAGACAACAAAAATCGAACAATCATGTTCGAATCACGAAGAACAATAAGGTTCAACCGACAACTCCGAGGTTCACATCTCGACTCGAGACAAAACATCATCCGGCGAAAACAAAAAGATGTGCATTCCTATAAGATCTACAGGAAAGGGAATAGCAATTGAAAAGTCACAACGACAAACGAGTTATTCTGAAACAATACCACACTCGTTTGATCAACAAAAGCAAGGGGCAGAACAAGCTCAGAAAATGTCAACGAACATAAACGAGTCGACAGAGTCGAAAATACAGAAGTTCAAAATCCGATCCACTTCGAATAGAAGAGTTAATAGAACCAAATGATGTCACTTCCGAACAAGATTCACAAGAATCGAACCGAACTCGAAAAAGTCACAGCGATAACCAGATCGACCCAAAACAAGATCACAGCTCGTTCGAACGATGAAACCGAAATGCAGAACAAGTTCATAAAGTATCAACGAACATGAGCGAGTTGATAGACCTGAGAAAGAGGAAATGCAGAAGTCCAAAAACAATACGGGTATTATATTCGACCTCTTATAAAAGAAATGTCCCCGCAACTCACAACAACGGAAATAAGGTAACAACACAAAAAGCAACCGACAGAAAAATCTCCCATGGGCATCTCAGAGCCGATCCTGATATCTGTGCTGAAGCGCGAACTCCGAAAGTCTTGGTAGCCCGCAAAACTGAATTATGTGTCCCTCAAGTCCGCACTTGAAATGCGTTACTGAATGCCCCCGGCACACCACGGTTGAAACACCTCGGCTCGGCATACCGAATATACAAATGCTAGATACAATGGAACATAACATCACAAAACAACAAACCCGAGATGCCAACTCAGCATAACATATCAATGCATACAAAAATCACAACAACAACGGCATCGTTCGAAGATTACAACAGCCCGAACGATAGCCAGCACACAATCACAAACATCATGAAACAATCACCCATGTGCATAAACGTACAAAAATCCAAGCTTTAACAACTCGTGCGCCAACACGCAAATCACCACGAGGCGATAAACAGTAAACACCAGTTCACACCTCTCATAGAGGGCTAGTACAACAAATGCGTGGCAACGCCTCGACGTTCATGCCACCAATTCGATCATACTCGGGAGCAAACATCATAACGTCAACGCGAACATCATACATACATACCCAGACCTCAAACGGGAATGGATAGGTTTTAAAAACGAAAACCTCCTTTTAAAAATAATTTAGAAAAACACAGGTTGATCTTGAGTATTACCTTTCAAAAAAAAACGTGAAACATCGTTATCGAGACTTTGGAGAACCATTTCGCATTTGATGAAAATGAGGACACTTTCTCTTAGTGAAAAACTTTCAGAATATTCGACCTTCGGGTCTAAGTAAAAGTGTTTCTAAAATATTGAAAATATCTCAAAACATTTTGGTCCTCGAGGTAGAAGAATTTTAAAACATATTGTGGCACCTTGGATGTACCACGAGAAAATAATTCATTTTAAAAGTACGTCCCGAAATTTATTTTCTAAGATACTCAAGGTTTTCAAAGTTAATTCAATGGGCTAGAATGCCCAAAAATTTCAGGTAAATACACGGAACATTATAGCGCCGTGGGTCCTGCGCCGGAACCCACCAGGCGCTAAACCATTTACAAAAACGCCAAAAAGGCCGATGACAGTAATATTTCAAAAACTCACAAAAGCCCTTTACAAAATACTAAATACCGCCATAATAATTTCGCCAAAATGATCAAGGCCATAATGCCAAAAACTCGATTAAGGGAATCGGTTTTCGAAATAAAACTCAGTCGGTAAAATACCGAAAGCCATTACAAAAGAACTCACACAGCGGAGAAAAGAAATACAGTCCAACATGCACAATCCAGCAACACTAGTCCTCATATGAACGAAATATGAGAGTCAAATAACCACATATCACGAAATCAAAATCCATAAGAGGCTTCCGTCAATTAACTCATAATCATACCTGTAACTCGCATCAGACGAGGCACAAACACAAAGAAGGGAGACTTACATCCACAGGTCGCACGAAGGTGATGATCGCCCCACGAAACTAATCACGACCAACAGATTAAGACGACGCGTCACGACACGACTCAGTCAGACAAAATCCAACGAGACAAAAACTCAACAGACACCACAAACCCGACAGCCTAGGTTTCCACAACCTAAGCTCTGATACTATTTATCTAACACCCCCAATCCGCTCAGGGATATTACACGCCGTAGAACCTTTCCTCAAGGTTCTACCAGGCTGGTAACAAAACCGAACAACTCAACAACGCCTTTAAGGCTAAAATGACTCAGTAGACCGATTTGATCTTTCAATAAATACATACAACTCAATTACAATACATGCCCACGCAGGGGTCGAATACAACACACTCCCGTACAACGGGGAAAGAATACTGCAGCGGAAATAAAATACAACTAAACCAATATGACATCAAACGGATCCTCGTGTGATTAGTATCGTTCATCTTTCATCATCCTTCATGCCGACCCTGTGCTATGCTCCAAAACCTGAATGCAATAATGACATCCACCCCCCGATTAGTCGGGGGTTAGCAAAACTCCACTGTTTTGCTAGTGCAAGTACAAGTGCAAAACTACGAGCCATACAATACAAGTTCCAAGAACAATAGTAATCAGGAATCCTCAAAGATTTAAACATAACGAAAATACTTCCCGAGGTAAGAGTTTAGGTAAAACATTCCAAAATCGAAAGATCACTAATCACGGGAAACGATTTATAAAACAGTTTAAAATGCCATCGGGAGTTTTAATAGAAAACAATTTAGGATTACCGAATCCTTCTCTTTCCAAAATCAACAGGGGTCACAACCCAAAGGTTTTGTTTTCACAAATGAAATCGACAACAATACACAGGGTTAAAACCCCCGTCACGCGTCCTCGACGGACATAAAATCAACACGGCACAAATCACAACATGCATCGCCTAGGACCGGGACGAAGCCACAAATCCCACTCGAGGCCTCTAAGGACCCTCCCGAGCTGGCTAGCTAAACAAATCACAACATGCATTGCCTAGGACCGGGACGAAGCCACGAATCCCACTCGAGGCCTCTAAGGACCCTCCTGAGCTGGATAGCTAAACAAATCACCACATGCATCGCCTAGGACCGGGACGAAGCCACGAATCCCACTCGAGGCCTCTAAGGACCCTCCCGAGCTAGCTAGCTAAACAAATTACAACATCTTTGGTGCTCACGGTTGGATCAATCACTTGTTGCATCCTGACCACATGATCACATGCCATGTGTCACCGTAGTTTTTCTTAGGCTCTCACGGTTGGATCAATCGCTTGTGGTATCCTGTCCACATGATCACATGCCACCATAGACCCCACCCACATCCACAAAATCGCACACATAGCACAATGCAACAAAGATATCCAAACAATTCACCCAGAGGCATCAAACACTAAGCAAAACACCACGTCAAACCACAATGCACCGAAATGAAGCCATATACGTACACACGCATTATCAAGCATAACATCAACACAAAACATATCCAAAAGATTCATATAGTCATTCACAAACCACACCATTCACGAAACACGCGCGTTTTGAAAGCAAGCCTTTAACAAGGCTAGACCGAATCTTTTGAAAGTTCAATTCAAACGACCAAACAACCACATTTAGAGAGTTAAAGTCTTTTTTGGTCCCATAACTTTTCGCCTTTACCAAAAATGTCCCAAGAAATTTCGTTTAGCCAATTACATCCCAATTTTTTCTCAAGTGTACAATTTACATCCCAATACTCGTCGGAGTTGAGAAAACGGCGTCGTTTCCCCCCATGTGACCCGCCCGTGACTTTTAATTTGGGGATTTTTATCTCCGGCGTGATGTGGACAATACGTGGCAGGGATAAAGTCTTTTTTGGTCCCATAACTTTTCGCCTTTACCAAAAATGTCCCAAGAAATTTCGTTTAGCCAATTACATCCCAATTTTTTCTCAAGTGTACAATTTACATCTCAATTACATCCCAATACTTGAAACATAAGATGTATAAGGACCTGAAACAGAACTTTTGGTGGGGAAACATGAAGAAAGATGTAGCGGAGTATGGGGAATGCTGAAGCCTCTCCCGATTCCTGAATGGAAGTGGGAGGACATATCGATGGACTTTATCACTAGTATGCCGAGAACCAAGACAGGAATGAGCATGATTTGGGTGATAGTTGATTGTTTAACCAAATCAGCTCATTTCTAGGCATTAAGGACACGTGGGGACCAGAGAGGTTGGCAGGAGTATTTATTTCAGAGATAGTCCGATTGCATGGTACGCCGAAGACCATTATTTCTGACCGAGACGGTCGTTTTTTATCTCATTTTTGGAAAGCAGTTTATAAAGCCCAGAGTCGACAGAAATCTTATGCAGATGTACGTCGTCGTCCATTAAAGTTCAGTATTGGAGATCACGTACTTTTAAAAGTTTGTCATACTCGGGGAATCTTTCATTTTGGGAGAAAAGGAAAGCTGAGTCCGAGATATATCGGACCATTCGATATCCTCGAGAGAGTTGGAGAGTTGGCATACAGATTGACATTACTGCCGTCACTAAGCCATGTTCATAACGTGTTCCACGTATCCCAGTTACGGAGATATATACCGGATCCTAGTCATGTCATTGATTTTGGCGAGATCGAAATCGCTCAGGATGGAACGTTTGAAGAAAGACCGGTCAGGATACTCGAGAGTCGAGTTAAGCAGTTGAGGAACAAACCAATCGCTTTGGTCAAAGTTCAATGGTCACGCTTTGAGAACAAATTGGGATGTAATTGGCTAAACGAAATTTCTTGGGACATTTTTGGTAAAGGCGAAAAGTTATGGGACCAAAAAAGACTTTATCCTGGCCACGTATTGTCCACATCACGCCGGAGATAAAAATCCCCAAATTAAAAGTCACGGGTGGGTCACATGGGGGGAAACGACGCCATTTTCTCAACTCCGACGAGTATTGGGATGTAAATTGTACACTTGAGAAAAAATTGGGATGTAATTGGCTAAACGAAATTTCTTGGGACATTTTTAGTAAAGGCGAAAAGTTATGGGACCAAACAAGACTTTATCCCCACATTTAGACGATCACTAATTATCATATCCATAAAACAAGAATTGTATGGACATGGTACTTGCCTCAAAATCGGCACGCAAGTATCCCGACGAACACGGCTCAACCGGAAAACTTCGAAACACCCGATGCTTTCGAAAAGGAAGACGACAACGAACGGAAGGGTTCAACTCGGTTTCTTCGCAAGAAACTCCACCCTAACAACATATAATTAATAAATCAATGATCATACGAGGAGGAATAATCGTAGAACGTCTGAAAACCCCTCTATGACATTCTACCGGACACCTTCAAGGCGCCGATTAAGAACTCAACCAAAACGACGAATCTATACGATCCGACCATAAAATAACAAGGAAATAGGTAGAATACACCTTAATAATCAATAATCCATAAATAATCTAAGTTATTACGGATCAAACGAACGAAACCCAACAAAAACCTCAATTTCCCCAAAACTAGATTTTCAAGAAATCTAACCTTGATTCGGTAGATCGGAGGAGGTTATGGGATGATTGATTGATGTTAGAAACTCAAGAACTTTGTGGATTGGAAGAACAACATCATGTCTTCGACCTCTCCAAGCTTCCGGCCGCGGAAGGAAAAGAAACGAAATGAAACACGGGTGAAGAAATGACCTGCCCGACCATTATTAATACTGCCCAGGGACGCACGAGCAGGGACGCACGAGCAGGCACGCACGAGCGGCCGGTTGTGCGCCGGGTCGTGCGCGCCCACTATCAGTGACTGCCGGGATGCACGAGCACTGGGCACGAGCACTCGCTCATGCGTGTGCAGTCAGGGCCGCACGAGTACCGGATCGTGCGCGCAGCTCGTGCGCCACGCTCGTGCGCGCCTGGCAGGTCCCTGCTGCACGTGGCCGGCCAGTGCCTAGCCGCCAAGACTCGATGACTCGAATTCCCGAAAATGCACGAAACGAACACGACGAAATGCTCTCGGACAACGACATCAATCCTAAAATAAATACCATGCAACAATTTATCGCACGCGACCATGAAAAGGGTCAAAAGAACAAATACGAATGCGGATACCCACAACTTTGGGTAAATTACAAAATGGCGTAAAATGTCCGAAAATCACGATACGTGATCGAATAACCAAACCGAAGTTCACAACACGTCTAACAAAGTTAAACGGACTTACGGGAAACTCGAAACAGCAGTTTCGAACGAGATTTGCAAGAATCGAACTCAAGTGCGGAAAAGTCGCCAAAAAGCATGGAACTCAAGAAAACGACACCGAAACGAACTCGGATGACAAAAAGTGCAGAATTAATCATTCTCAGAATTACGAAACGGTCATGAGCGAGTCGTCAAAACGGACTTTTTCCGAAAAAAAGAAATTACCGGAAATCGAAATTACGGGTATTACACGTACACATCATGTACCGAACTCCAGAGGCCTCGTCAGACCCTACCTGGATCACACACCTTGTTCGTACACATCATGTACCGAGCTCCAGAGGCCTCGTCAGACCCTACCTGGATCACACATCTTGTTCGTACATATTATGTACCGAACTCCAGAGGCCTCGTCTGACCCTACCTGGAACACACACACGTCGACACGACACAACTCATAATTATCAAATATCAAGCCATTCCACATTACACCGAAATGTATAATCAAGTATGTAAATAAAAAAAAACACAAATATCATAATCATCACAACAACTCAACAATGACCAATCACACCCGGCACAAACTTAGATGATTTGCACATCCAACACAATTCCACGATGTTAACTAAGTGAAGGTATTATCATTACCATCAATCGTTCATAATAATCAATTCATAAGAAGCATATTCGCTAAGATAATTCAATTCATCATAACCATAACACGATGTCCCTATTCACAAGACACAATTCGTATAGTAAAATACTTGACTTAATAACCACTACCGAATACTCCGAAGAACACGGTTCGACTGGGAAGCTCGGACCTCAAAGAAGGCAACGAATGGAAAGGTTCCGACTCGAGTTCTTAACAAGAATTTCGTCCCTAAGTCATACTAATGATAAATCAACAATCGTACGATGGGTAATAATCACACAACGCCCAATCCCCCGTCTAAGACCTTTTGTCGGACACCTTCAAGGCGTCGACTAAGAACTCAACCAAAACGACGAATCAATACAATCCAACCGTGGAATAACAAGGTAAATGATATAATACATCTAAATAATCATCAATCCATCACAATCATAAGTTAAATCGGATTAAACGGATGAAAACAACCAAAATACCCAAATTCCCCAAAACTAGGTTTCTAGATAATCAGACCTGATTCGCTCGATCAAAGGATGTTATAGGATGGATAAATGATGATATGAACTCCAAGACTTCATTGATTTAACACCTGAAAACATCCCTCCATGATCATCAAAGTTGCAGCCGCAGAAGAGGATGAAACGAGTGAGAAAAATGATGAAAACCCGTCGGATGGGTCTTAAATACACAGCCTGCCGGACGCCTTACGTACGTAATCGGCCACGGCTTACGTACGTAACCGGCCATGGCCGAACTAACTGCCCAGAAATGCCGGCAACATTACGTACGTAACCGGCCAAGCTTACATATGTAACCGGCCTTACATACGTAACTGCTGGGCCCTTCCGGTCGTAACTCGGCCAGGGCTGGCCTCGCCCCAACATGCCCGGCCATGACTCGGCCGGGGCCAACTCCGACGGCCCGGACGACCCCGAAACCCGAACCTTAATACGAATCGAAGATACAGTTACGAAGTACTCGCAAAGACGAATTCGAGCACTAAGAGAACACATGATTCCGACCACCCGCAGGCTCGAAATACGACAACGGAAAGTAATTACCCCAAACTTTGGGAAATTACGAAAATGGCCCAAAACATCCAAAATACACGATACACGATCGAAACACCAAACCAAGGCTCGCAACATGAATAATAACATTAAATGAACTTACGAGGAACTCGAAACAACAGTTTCGGACAAGATTCGCAAGAATCGAACTCAAGTACGGAAAAGCCGCTTAAGAACACGAAACTCAACAAAACGATACCGAAACGAACTCGGACATCAAAAAGTGCAGAATTAAATATTCTCAAAATGATGAAACGGTCATGAGGGAGTCGTCAAAATAGACTTCCGCCAAAAAAAGAAAATTACCGGAAATCGAAATTGTGGATATTACATACTACCCTCCTTAAAAGAAGTTTCGTCCCGAAATTTAAAACAAGTGGGGAGAAGCAATAACCCGACAGGAAAACTCAACGAGATACACAAGAAACGCGTAACTTTCTCCCATTGGCGAAACGTTACAAGTAACGCAAAGGAATATACGGCGTGAAAACACGCCCTACGACGGCCAACACAACGCCACCGACTATGATTCAAAACAATAACGAGCAATTAATGACACATCACATGCACACATTTAATCAAAGAAACGCATGCGACAACAAGTTGCACCGACTAAAATGGTTATGCAATAGAAACAAATAGAGTATCACGATAGAAATCACTCTGATTCTCATCAACAAGAAAATGTCCGACGTCAAAACACAAACAATTCAAGATAACAGAAAATGAGAGTACCGGATATTACATTCTATCCTACTAAAAATAAGTTTCGCCTCGAAACTTAAACTAAGGTCATCACAGTGATACGAAACAAAACATAACGACACATAATAAAATACCATAATCATGACCCCGCGGTCCACTGACACGTCTCCGTAGGTTCAACAACTATACGGGAACTCATTCAAAACAAAATATCATTCAACGACTTCCAAACATAAAAGAGTCAAAAAATACATCTCTACACGATAAACAATCCACATAACGAGTACCAAAAACACCATCACTGGACATCACTGGGCCCTCCAGAAGTAGGAATGGAACTCCGGTCCCCTATCATCTCGGCAACAATCTCGCAGTACTAAACTCGATGCCCCTCGTGTCCACAATTATAACAAGTCACTTGCGGTTTCTTACAAAGCGCGCGTTCATGGTCCAGAACGTTACGGTTGAAACACCTAGGAGCATTACCAAAACTCAAAGACACCGGCTTAGGTCTTTTAGGTCCAACAGTTGACCGAACAACTCCCATACTCGACTCATACAAGGATTGAGGTGTGGGAATCCCAATTCCCTCACTTCCTGATGCGTCATCAGAGATCTTTTGCTTCTTCGCTACCGATACGGACTCGATAGACATTATAACCATCTCAAATGCCAAGGCTCGATCCTAATAGTTCTTCAAGGTTGTACACATAAAAGGAGCCATACACTGCCGAATCTGAGGTTTCATACGCATATCGAAATAACGAACCTCATCTACCTCACTTTTCACCTGCTTGAGACATCTCGTAACCACTTACTAGTTCCGTTATCCCCATCTGGGATCCCATCCCGGTACACGTTCTGATTTATCTACGCAGTTGGTCAACCATCTGACGAAGGATGGTGGCGGCGCCAATGTCATCATTACCTCTGGATGATTGCTGTTGATCACGTGATTGGTCATCATGACCGTCCATACTGAGCTGATTGGCACTTGACAATAAGCGAGTCACCCTGTCACGCTCCTGATCACGACCACGACTACGACCACATCCTCGGCCTCTCGGCATACTGAACGGACGACTAATCAGAATAACACAACCAAACAAACATCACAACGCCAACGTAGGACAATAAATAGCAGCACGATATAACATCAACCACAAGTCATCACACAAGTACACGAACTAACACCGTAATGTTGGGACTTTAATCAAACGTAATTCACACAGTCACATCAATAGAGATGTTTGGATTTTACAAAATCAAACACGATCAAAATCACACACGTATCGTAGGGACCAAACACTAGCAACAAAAATAAAATATTTTCGGGGTATTATTCAAATGATAAAATTTTAAAATTCTCAAGTTTGAAAAATTTGGTGAAATGAAATTTTTGAAAATACTATTAATACCTCAGTCGTTTAATCAAAACCATGAATCTCATTATCAAAACTGTTTTGATTCGAGATCATGTGCAAAATAACACTTTGAAACGCCAACCTACTCGATAGACAATATCATCAAAGTGATCTTATATATATATATATATATATCATTACCATTACTAGCGATATACATGGTAACAACATGTTACCACGCCAACCATCACGAATATATCAACAGAGATTAAATAATCAGTAAAAGGGCACGGATGCAACCGTAACAACAAATTACTACCGGGTCAGTCAAAAGTTTACGACCGTAACAACATGCAGTTTACGGCCGTAAAAACTCTGAGCTTACGGCCGTAATGGAAAACATCTTACGGCCGTAACAACTAGCTGCAGGGCTGCAGAATTGCCACAGCAGGCCCCAACAGGGCTCCCAGAGTTAGGGAACGATACCTAACAACGTATCCTAACATTTAGAAAACACTGAAACATTCTCCGGCGAGCACAACAACACCACAAACTTAACACAACCACTTAGACCCAACATGTGAACATATGAAGTTTAAAATTCCGAAAAACCAAAAAAAAAAATCGATTTGCAAAATAAAAATTTTCCAAAATCCTTTCGTTCATAACCAAAAACAACGATAGTATTTTACAATGTCCGAAGTACTTCAAAACATATTTTCCAGATACCGTCTGATGGTGTCATTTGAAAATACACGACCAATTTGTCAAAATTTAACCGATTTTAAAATCCATATAAACCGTGGTTTTAACCGCACCATCAAAATTATTTAGACAATAGCAAACGATTTCCATAAAAATGTTCAAACCCGTAAAGTCCTCCAGGAAAAAAATTCTAAAACCTACCCGTAGCGGCATAAACATAACAATCTAAAAAACAATCAAACTAAAAATCACATGCCCAAACGGAAAATATGATCGCCAATCCAATTGAATACATCTCACAGCATCAAGTTTCAACAAAACCATTCCTCGGAGTATCTCACGAACTCAATCGTCGATACCTTATTCGAAACCCATCAAGGTTCTCAATTTTTCACACCATGCCACTCCATACGGTGGTTCAAAAGTAAAACAACAATACGCCTAGTTTTTTACATATACTATGTGTCACAAATATTATATACAACTATATTACACAACACCATGTAAATAAAATTATGCACCGCAATTAACTCACTAAGATAAAATCATGATACATGGGTACCTCGCATAAAAGAGGAGTCTTACGTCCACAGGCCGCATGGAGATGACGGTCGCCCACGATACTAATCTCATCCGACAACATATCCGACACGTTTTGACTACGCACAACTCAGCTTGTCACCTGACATCTCGAATGACAAAACCACACAATACTCGACAAATCACGACTCGACTTGACCCGACAGCCTAGGTTTCCGCAACCTAAGCTCCGATATCATAAATGTAACACCCCCAAAACCATATGGGAATATTACACGACGTAGACCCTTTCCACAAGGATCTACCAGGCTAAACATCCCTAAACAACCAAATGCTTGCCCGGCCAGGGTCAAACAATATAATAATACAGACCGTTAAGGTCACTTACACATGAATAGACAGACCGATGAGGTCACACAACTCCATAAATAGAACTGACTAAAACAAAATTACCCAGATAGGGGTCCAAACACAATACAGCGGAATACTGAAATCAACTCTGACAACACTACAAGAATCAAAACAACTCTCAACCATTGATTAGTATCACAGCTCGTCATCCACTTGTGCCAATCCTGTGACTGCTCCCCTGAACCTGCATGTACCTGGACGCACAACAGACATCCACCCCCGATTACTCGGGGGTTAGTAAAACTCCACTGTTTTACTAATGCAAGTATAATACGATACGAAATGCAACAAGTAAATAGCAACTATGGATTTAATATGGAAATAAATTATCAAATGTTCCCGAGAAGTTTTAAAATTTCGAACTCAAGCAAGAGATATTTGAAAAGGAACTCATCATCTCGGTGATTTTTGAAGTAGAAATTCTTTTGGACTTCGAGTCCCAATTTACAAAACCTTTTCGTAGTCGTTAGGGCCCCAGCCCGATTCTCATTTTAAAACACACTAGATAAGATATCATTATGAGTCCGAGACCCATATTTAAAATAATATCCAAACAATCACTGTTTTACGATCGTCGTTCGTACACACATGTACCGAACTCCGGAGGCCTCGACGGACCTTACCCGGACCACACACACTATTCGTACACATCATGTACCGAACTCCGGAGGCCTCGACGGACCTTACCCGGACACACACTGTTCGTACACATCATGTACCGAACTCCGGAGACCTCGACGGACCCTACCCGGCCACAAACATCATTCGTACACATCATGTATCGAAATCTAGAGGCCTCGCCAGACCCTACTTGGATCACACACCTTATTCGTACACATCATGTACCGAACTCCAGAGGCCTCGTCAGACCCTATCTGGATCACACACCTTGTTCGTACACATCATGTACCGAACTCCAGAGGCCTCGTCAGACCCTACCTGGAACACACACACACACACGTCGACATGACACAACTCATAATCATCAAATGTCAAGCCATTCCACATTACACCGAAATGTATAATCAAGTATGTAAACCAAAACAACACAAATATCATAATCATCACAACAACTCAACAATGACCAATTATGCCCGGCACAAACTTAGATGATTTGCACATCCAACACAATTCCACGATGTTAACTAAGTGAAGGTATTATCGTTATCATCAATCGTTCATAATAATCAATTCATACGAAGCATATTCGCTAAGATAAATCAATTCATCATAACCATAACACGACGTCCCTATTCACAAGACACAATTCGTATAGTAAAATACTTGCCTTAATAACCGCTACTGAATACTCCGAAGAACACGGTTCGGCCAAGGAAGCTCGGACCCCAAAGAAGGCAACGAATGAAAAGGTTCCGACTCGAGCTCTTAACAAGAATTTAGTCCCTAAGTCATACCAATGATAAATCAACAATCGTACGATGGATAATAATCACACAACGCCCAATCCCCCCTCTAAGACCTTTTGTCGGACACCTTCAAGGCGTCGACTAAAAACTCAACCAAAACGACGAATCAATACAATCCAACCATTGAATAACAAGGGAAATGATATAATACATCTAAATAATCATCAATCCATCACAATCCTAAGTTAAATCGGATTAAATGGATGAAAACAACCAAAATACCCAAATTTCCCAATACTAGGTTTCTAGATAATCTGACCTGATTCGCTCGATCAAAGGATATTATAGGATGGATAAATGATGATATGAACTCCAAGACTTCATGGATTTAACACCTGACAACATCCCTCCATGATCATCAAAGTTCCAGCCGCGGAAGAGGATGAAACGAGTGAGAAAAATGATGAAAAACCCATCTGTTGGGTCTTAAATACACAGCCTACCGGACGCCTTACGTACGTAATCGGCCAGGGCTTACGTACGTAAACGGCCATGGCCGATCTAACTGCCCAGAAATGCCGGCAGCGTTACGTACGTAACCGGCCAAGGCTTACGTATATAACTGGCCTTACGTACGTAACTGCCGGGCCCTTCTGGCCGTAACTCGGCCAGGGTTGGCCTGGCCCCAACATGCCCGGCCTTGACTCGGTCGGGGCCAACTCCGACGGCCCGGACGACCCCGAAACCCGAACCTTAATATGAATCGAAGATACGGTTACGAAGTAATTGCAAAGACGAATTCGAGCACTAAGAGAACACACGATTCCGACCACCCGGAGGCTCAAAATTCGACAATGGAAAGTAATTACCCCAAACTTTGGGAAATTACGAAAATGGCCCAAAACGTCTGAAATACACGATACACGATCGAAACACCAAACCAAGGCTCGCAACATGAATAATAACATTAAATGAACTTACGAGGAACTCGAAACAACAGTTTCGAATGAGATTTGCAAGAATCGAACTCAAGTACGGAAAAAGCCGCTTAAGAACACGAAACTCAACTAAACAATACTGAAACGAACTCGGACGTCAAAAACTGCAGAATTAAATATTCTCAAAATGATGAAACGGTCATGAGGGAGTTGTCAAAACGTACTTCCACCAAAAAAGAAAATTACCGGAAATCGAAATTGTGGATATTACATGTTCTAAGTGTAATTTTGAAAGAAAAATATTATATATAAAATACTTAGAGTATTTAAAAAAATATAAGCTAATTGGATCTACTTCTAGTCGTATTCTTCGAGAATAAGTTGATAGAAAATTTTCCGGTCATCTTTCGGTACATGATACGTAGAGGCACGGTGTGTTCGGTGCTCAGGATTTTGCAAAAGTTTGGATCATTTTTTTTACAATATTTAATCAAAGGACTTCAAAGTGATTTCTAATTCATGCTTTGATATATTATATTCGTATATATGATACTTGATCAATCTTGTTTCAGGGGTTCGATTTATTGATTAGATCAATATTTTTATTCTGCTATGCCTTCGTTTTTAGGCCCTCAGATCCCAACAGTGGTATCAGAGCGAGGTCTATGCAATCATATAGTGGTATTGGAGTGAGGTATACGATATTCGTATTTGGAATGCGTCGTTGAATGTTTTTATAATTTATAATCATAATTGTTTTAATCATTAATGTTTAATTATTTATCAAAAAATTTATTTTTCATGATTTTATGTTACAACATAAATATATTTTTCTTTTGAAAAATTGATTCATGTGTGCAATTTTAAAAATAGAAAAATATATTTTTGAATTTAGGATGCCGGACCTAGTAGCTCGGGCCTGTAGGGAGGCTGTCGGCGGCTGCCGGCAATTTACTGTCGAGGGCGTGCGGCCTAGAGGGTGGCCGCTTGGCAGTCACAGCATCCCTACCGGGCCATGGGCTTGGACCGGGCCTTGTGTTTCCGACTCTGTTTTTTATATTCTGTATTTGATAAATTAATTTTTAAATTGAATTTAATTTGACTAAAATATAAATATGGTATTTTAATTTTAAGAGAATTAATTTAATGAAATATTTTTCGTCCGGAATAAGTTAAGATTATCGGTTGTGTATATTAATTGGATTAATTCTAATAACTGAATTATTTTATACTGATTGGATCAATATATAATATTTAGTATTTATGCCATTACTTTAATATACTTATCGCATTTTAATGTAATGGTGATGTAGTTCGTAGGCTTAGTATTTTGTGGAAGATCGATAAATTTTCGAGAGTGCATTTTGTTGGGTAAGATTTAGTTGTCAGACTTATAGGAGTTGACGGTTTAAACATAGATAGCTCAGCAAGCCAAATGAACCGCATGAGTTGAGGCCAAGTTAACTAGAGGTAAAAGAAGACCGAGTAATCCATTAGATGAGTTGGTGTTAGACACCACTGTATAAAGAACTTGAAACCGAATGGATTTCCCTCTATTAAACTTTGTAAAGAACTTGATCACTACCATAAAATCAATCATGACTTTAAGATTCTACATTGGATTGTGTAATACCGATAAAATAGTGAGAGTCGGGTTATGAATGCAAAAAGTCCTTAATTTCTTTACTCGGATCATAACTAAATAATCACTAATGAATCTAATATTATTCACTGCAGTTAATCAGTCTCTACTCTATCAAAATGACCATTAACTCACTCGTCATTTTACTTGAGAAAAATACTCTTACCTTTCCCAACTTTGTTGACTGGCTCCACAATTTGAGGATAGTCCTGAGTATGGAATTATTGGGTGATGGCTTGGAGGTGGACTCCTGCCGACTCCTGCAAGGAACAGGGATAACATGAAGAGATTTATGCCCATGATAAAGGGGTCAAACATGATGTTAGGGTCCATGGTTTCATGATGGCTTCTATGAACAATGAGCTTCAGAGGCTCCATGAGAAAATACCCTCTTCAAGGGCGATTCTAACATATCTAGTTGAGAGCTATTGGGAATACAGTCGAACTACTCGGAATGAGATCTTGAAGCAATTTTTTGGTGCTCGAATGAAGGAAGGAGGGAAAGTTGGGACCACGTCCTCAAAATGAAATCTATGGTCAAAATATTGGAGGCTCTTGATTAGAGACTGACATTATCCTTCAATCACTTCCTGACTCCTTCTCCCAGTTTGTTATGAACTTCAACTGCATTGATATTGCATAGAACATAGTTGGGCTAATGAACAAACTGAGTACGGCACAGTCTCAGATGAAGACTAGGCCAAAGGAGGCTGCTTTTGTATTTTCTTATGGGTCTTGGAGGTCTAAGAATAATAAGAAAAAGGGCAAGAAGCAGTTCAACCCAAAGATGAGGTACATAAAAATAAGGGTAAAGACTCTATGTTTCCTAGGAGTAAGGGAGCCAAGAAGATGGGTGCATGCCTCAAATGCAGTGAGCTAGGCTAATGGATGAGACTGTCCAAAATTTGATCATAATGAGCCTTCAGGTACGGAACTACTAGTTTTGGAAATGAATTTTTCTGTAACTATATATTCTGCTTCTTGGATACTTGATTATGGGGCAAGTTCTCATATATGTACAATGAATCAGGATCTGCAATGAAGTAGGAAGCTTGGAGCTATATAAGTGATGGTGACGGTCAGCAGCGGACATAGTGTTGAGGCCACTGACACCGGATCACTTATGTTGGATTTAGAATCTAGTTTTATAATTACATTGGAAGATGTAGTTGTTCTGCCCAAGGGGCATAAAAATATTGTATCAATTTCAATCATGAACGGTACGAGATTTCATTTCTTTATTGGAGATAGGTCTTATCGAATTTATTTTAGAAATAAATTAGTTAGTACTGCAACATTATTAAACGATTTATACCATTTGAATCTAAAGAATAAAAGTACTGTGAGCAGTATAACTAAGACGCATGGTAGTGATGAAACAAATCAAGCACTTAACTTGGTCATGTTGGTCAGACCAAGGTTCATAAAATGGAAAAAGATGGATTTACGGGTCCATTGGGATCAGATCCCTATCCAAGATGACTAAGTTACTCTTCATAGGGACTTTTGAAAGAGCTTCTGAAAAGCTTGGAATGATCCATACGATAAGTGGCACGAGATAGTTTTTAGTATTTCATAACATTCAAGGATGACCATACTAGGTATGGGTTCGTGTACTTGATAAAACATAAATCTGAAGCCTTTGATAAATTCAAGGAATTTAAGGCCCTAGTTAAAAACCAAACCGGTAACCTTGTTAAGGCACTTCGTCAGACCGAGGAGGTGAGTACATGCGTACCGAGTTTGATGAGTTCTTAAAAGAACTAAGAATAGTGTCATAATTTATACCTCCAACTACTCCACAATTGAATGGTGTGTGAGAAAGACGGAATCGAGTGGATATGGTTCGATTCATGCTTAACTATACTGATATACCAAGAAATATGGCAAATATGTGAAGACGGCTTTTCTAAATGGATTCCTCGGGGAGGAGATCTATGTTGAACAGCCTAAGGGATTCATATCCAAAACTGATATTCATAAAGTATGCAAAATTCAGCATGCCATTTATGGGCTGAAGCAAAGCTTCATGTAGTTGGAATATTCATTTTAACGAGACAGTCAAAGAGTTTGATTTTGTCTAAAGCAAAGAGGAGCCTTGTATTTACTAGAAGGTTAGTGGGAGCAAAAATTGTGTTCTTAATACAATATGTGTATGACATTCTACTTATAGGAAACAACGTAGGAATGCTCAAATTTGTGAAAGCTTGGCTTTCAAGTGAGTTCTTAATAAAAAGACTTGGGAGAATCCATATATATTCTAGGTATTTGTCTCTACCGGGATAGAAAGAAAAGAATGTTAGGTCACTCCCAAGCTCTCTATATAGAAAAGATCCTAAAACGATTTAAGATGAAAGATTCTAAAAGAGGGTTCCTGCCTATGCGACATGGCATAAAACTTTCCTTAGAAATGTGTCCTCAAAGTGAAGAAGACATAAAGGAAATGAGTAAGGTACCTTATGCTTCGGCCAGTCAGTAACCTCATGTATGCTATGGTTTGCACTAAACCAGACATTGTCTATGTTGTGAGCGTAGTAAGTCGGTTTTAGTCAAATCCACGGCAGGAACATTAGACTGGTGTAAAGAACATTCTTAAGTACCTGAAGAGGACTAATGACTTGGTTCTTACATATGGCAGTGGAGAACTAAAAGTGGATCGATGATGTCACCATACTTAGGAACCGACCATGAACTGCATGTTAGTAGATACTAGGTTATGGATGTTTCGGTATTATATGACGAACAAACAAACCAACAAACTGCCCTTATAAGCGGATTAATGTGCAAAGTATAACATATAATCGTGTAATACTCCCACTTATAAACACTAAGTTATAAAGGCTATGAAGTTTCCTACCCTCCGTCAAATTCATAGAAAATTGAAATCTAAACCGAAATACTATTTTTCGAGTATGTCGGGGTAATATTTTAGGAAAGGTCAATAAATTCCTAGAGTGCATTAGATGCCTTCGGTTGTGACAAATCAAACCTCTAGAAGTCGTATGGGTTGTCAAGTAAGATTTAATTGTCAGACTGATAGGAAACCAAATTCTGCCAGGAAACCTATTGGCCTTATTGTGAATTACATCCTGACTAGTTGGGCATACAGCAGTCAGCAAATGCCAAAAAGATCCTCGCCGGTAAATTCCTTGGTGGCTCTAAGCCACCAGTTTTCAACAAGGCTCCACTTTTCGCAGCAGGCCAAGCCCATTCTCCCTCCCGACATCAAATGATCCCCGGGACATCGTTGATCTCCCGACCAAATCCAAATATGTTGACAGCAAGAAAAAGGTTGTCAGCAAGAAGAGAAATGTTCCCGACAGCAGCTCTCCTACAGCTGTCGAGAAAAGAAAGAAGAAGCATAAGACAAAGAAGTCTTCAAAGTCTGTTTGTCCCTACAACAACCCGGTGGCTACAACGACCACTGAGGCAACTCCGCTGACTGCACCTGACGCAGTAGTCATCCTACAGGGCACAACCGCTATGGAAGAAACTATGGCTGTTCCCATAGTAGATCCTGAGCCTATGGCAAATATGATGGATGACCAGACATTTGTCAAACTTGAAGGAACCGGTGAATCGGCTCCCCCTTCAGAGCCGACAATCACCACTCCAAATAGGGATCCCACCCTGTAAGGAGTCCCTCTCCTGATAGGGCATCCCACCCTGTCAGGGATCCTGCTTCTCAATAGGCTCCCTTACCTATCGAGAACCCAAACCGGATAGTGGAATCCTCTACTATTCGGAGTCCCTCCCCAATAGACATCATAAACAACACTCTCCTCCATGTCTAGATTGATGAAAAATTTGAGAGTTTCAAGATATGAAAATCAAACAGGGTCGCCTTGTACGACTGCCTATACAACTGGACGGACTGGAAAGAAGAAGAACTCTTCGTTCTGGAAGTCATGGACACCCAAAATATCATCAGATGGGATGATCCCTTTTGCTAGGAACTAATCACTTAAGACTTTGTGGCAAAAGAAAAGACTAGACTAAAAGGGAAGTCACAATCCTCCGACAAGCCATGGAGCATGAACCATCACTCCGACTCATACGGAGACGACGACCTGCAGACATGTCTGAGGATGAGCCATAAGGAGGCTCACAAATAATACATTGCTCCATCCAAGGTCGTGGATGCCAAGGGACTTCTACTGAACAACCATCATCTGCCCCCAGCCAGGAGGAACCAGTCCCTCCGACCGGAGCTGATGAGATCCATGTCATCCAATAGGAGGAATAAGTCTCTCATAAGGAAAAGGTGGTTGTTGATAGCCAACGGGAGGACCCAGTCCTTCCTGTACCCTAGGCTACAGAATACATTCAGAGACAAGAGGAGTCAATCCCCTCTGTCTCTCCATCATCACATCAAATGGAACCATCATAGGTTTGCGCACCGCAACAGGTATCCACTCCTATCCATATAGGATCCCCATCTAGATCAAAAGAGGATTTCCTTACTGATGACGAGCCCCAAAGGCCTCATCACAATGTCATACTTAAACAGCTTGGAAAGTCATCTGATGCCAAGCTCGCTCACCCCAACTTTTCATCCATAGAAGACCGCATTGAACAGCTGCAAGCCATCGGTCGCCAAACTGTCTTCCCACAAGATGTCAAATCCTTGTACAACATCAGTAAGGAACTCGATTGGATGACAGAAGCTGCTCAGGATGAGATTCCTAAGCTGTAAAGGGCCATGCAGGATGTGGAAGAGGCCTTCCACCTTGTGCCCAATGCATTATGACAATCCCTTAACCAGTTGAAGCAGCATCAGGAGCGAATCATGAAACAGGAGCAAGAGAAGCTATGATTTGAGGAGGCCAAGACCGTAGCCGCCCTTGAATTCACAGGATCAAAAATTACTGCTCATTATCAAAATATTGATGAACTCGCAGTAGTAGTTGTGATCCTGGTGGATTGCGTCACCGATCTCAAGACCAAGCAGGCCGAGTCTTTGGACATCCTTTGAGACATCCACGTCAAGGTATCTGATCTTGACAATGCCAAAAAGGGGGAAGAGGTGCGAGAGGCTGGTAGGAGATGGCGACTGGAGAAGGAAAAGAAGATGGAAGCCATCTTAGATGACAGTGTTGCATTTGCAATTGGAAGACTAGCCGGACTCGGTCTAGGTCAAGGAGCTAAAAGATATGGGGTTTCTGGTTCTTGTCCCAGGTTCTAGGATCCTAACTTCCCTTGGAAGAACAGTGTGCAGAAGCCTGTAGAGACCAAACTCCTAACAGACAGACAGCCAACAGCCGAAGAGTTGAAGGCATGGAAACAGAATGAACTGATGAGATACTTCTGTGTTCTCATCATAGAATCGGCCATGTTCAATCAATTTAAGACGCTGGGGGATGCCGCCAAAGAGTTTTCAAGGCTTCTAGCAGAAGGAAAGCTCTCACTCTAAATCAAACCGATGTCCAAGATCTTGAAGGGCGAATGGCCAACCCACTCGGAAGACTGGATTCTCTCCTTTTACGTATCTCAAGAAGGAAGGAATTTATACAGGGATCGAGGAAGAGATGCCTTTGTCAACTGGTGGAATAGAACAGAACATGACCACTCCTAGAAAACTTGGAGACATCAGTCACATAGGGGATAGAACTTCTATTTTATGCATATAACTATTTCCTGTTTTCTTCCAATGTAATCTTTAATGCCAACCACACTGTAATCTGATTACCAATAAAATACCATTTCTATTTCAAAAGGTTATATCTCGTGATCTAATGTTATTACTTTGATTATATTTTGTGTTGAAATGTTTTACCAAGTATAAAACATCAATAAGTCTCAAAGATGTAAGAACTTGTCTACCGACAGTTCATAGATTAAGTTGTATTCAAATAGGATTACTTCCTGTACGATTGTGCCTAAGCGCCAATCATAAGTTAAGTTGTAATACACTTCCTGTAGGATTCATCATTTTAGAACTTGCCTGTGAGCAGTTCAAATTTTTAGACTAAGTCTCGAAGATTAGAACTTTTGATAGAAGACTTGAAGACATTCTCTCTTTATTAAGAAAGTTTTGGCATTATCAAAAAGGGGGAAATTGTTGGAAAAATCCTCCTTGTATTTTGATAAATGCCTCATACAGCAAGATCTTCCAAGTCAAAATATCAGTCCAAGTATGGAAGTTGTTAGGGGAACATCATACAACATGTCCATACATCATAAGATCTTCTATCAAAGTCAAGAGTCCTTTCCTACAGTGTAATCGTCAACATACAGCAAAAGACGAAGATGTTGGATACAACAAACATACCATAAGTGTTTTACTTAGGAAAAATAAAACGCAAATCTAACAGCACTGAAGAAACTTTAAACCGTTGACAAAGCTAATTAACATTCTTTATTCATAGAGTATTCAAGGTTAAATTAGTATTTAAAGCTTATAGGACAACATTTAATGCGGCCGAAGAGACTACATTCTGAAGAGCATTTAATGTTGTCCAAAAAGAATATCTGAAGCATTAAATGTGAATCGCCTTTAATTCGAAACATTCTGAAGCCTACAATCAGATCGGTCTCAATCTAACCAACCGTCCAATAGCTACATATATAACGAATCTATTTCCAAGGTTATAAATAGCTCCAAGCAAGAGGACATAGAAACACTTTGACAATCTGAATGTCAAGATTTCAAAGGGCACTATATTTCTTCAAGCATACAGTTTTATCAAAGAGAAGAAATATACAAAGTCCTCAACACGAACAACATACTTACAGTGAATGCTCAATCAAGCATACAGCTGCTGTTCGATCTTATCATACCAATCTTACCGTTGAGTTTACTTAGCCCTATGTGTACTAAGCTTTGATAAATCTGACCTCTTTGGGACAAATAGCATCAGGGATGAAGCTTCAATCTGTGTGAGAAGAAGCAAGTCGAAAAAGCCAATCTAATTAGTGTGAACAGCCCAAGATGGTGTCGGCTGTAACAATCTGTATGAACGATACAGCAATGTGTTTAGGTAAAGTCACATAGTTGTGTAGATTTGAATAAATAATTTACTCCTGTGTGGAGGACCAGTGGACGTAGAGGTATTTGCCTCGAACCACTTTAAACAGTATGTCTTTACATTCTGCCATTTACTATTTTCGATCTGCATGTGTGATTACGCACTAAGCTAACAGGAGATTATTCAGTTGGTGTATTTACAGCAACTTAACCTTAGACTTCTGCTACGCAAATAAACTTTGAAAAAGATACAGCTTATTCAACCCCCCCTTTTAAACTGTTTTTACTGTATATTTTGGCCAACAAAGACTTAGTTGTAGGATTTGACTTTAGGCTCGTTATATGATCTTGCGTTGTATGAACAGGCTGTATGGACATGATATATGGACAGGCTTGTATGAACAGGTTGTATGGACAGGTCTGAACATGTTGTGTTGGCCACTAAGTATATAGAATACAGCTTGGAAAAGTATAAATACAACAAGCTGTATGGTTTTCAAAATTGAGTGCGTAGCAGAAGTTTGTTTAAGTGAGTTGCTGTAAAAACAGCAACTAGGCTTTATCCTGTTAGCTTATTGTGTACAGGGTTTTGCAATGTATACTTATAATAATCACAGTTTATGAAAATAATAAAAGCAGAAGGTAAATGACACACAATATAAAGTGGTTCAAGGTAAATCCCTCTACGTCTACTGGTCCTCCACACAGGAGTAAAATGTTTATTAAAATCACTATGTACACAACTACGTGACTTTAATCAAACCTATCCTTGTATCGTTCACACAGATTGGTTGTTGGCTTCTCTTGACTTGCTTCTACACACACAGATTGAAGCTTCGTCCTATTCATCCCACACAAGTCAGAATAACTTTCCTTAGTCTACACAGGGCTAAGTTTTACTTAATGGTAAAAATGGTAATATCACAGATTTGAACAACAGCTTGAACACGATGATCTTTGGCTGATGATGTGCTGTTCTTGTTGACTGGATATATTTATTCTCTTGGATATTTGATATATGCTCAAAGAAATATATTTGTTGTTGTAAGCTTTAATTGACGATAATGAATATTCAGTCGTTCGTCTTCTTGTTTGATTGTCTCGTGTATATGCAGTCAAGAATATTCAGTCTGAGTTCTTAGTTTTATTGTCGTTTATATATATGTCTGCAATGTCCTATTGCATGGACCATTTATAACTTTGGAATAGATCCATTATAAATATTTATGTTGGCTGAGTTTGGTGAGCTGAGATCCATTCTGATTGGTTGATTGACTTTCAAGAACGTAGATCCATATTTTGCTTCGTGTTTGAAGATCCTTGTCGGTTGGTATTTAAATACTTTATCCAATCAGTATTTAAATACTTCTTTCAAACGGCGTTCTGACTTTAGTGAATAAAGTAGATTCCTTCACAACGATCTTCAGTCCTGTTGGATAAGTGTTTATTTCTTAACATTTTCAGTCTGTATGCTGTATCCAGCATAATACGATCTTATTGTTGTTAGCTGTAGACTTCAACGTTGTAGGCTATCTCCCATGCTGTATGGAAGATGTTGTATGGAGATTCCACACAGTTTCCATACTTAGCGGTATTTCGAATCCTTTGCTGTATGATGGCTTTGAGACAGCTTGCTGTATGTTGACTATGCAAAATCTTGTTGTATGTTGGCACTTATCAAAACAAGGTACAAGATTGTTTATCCCAACAGTTTCCCCCTTTTTGATAATTTCAAAACCTCTTAAAGATAACATCTTGCTCCAGAGAGGCTGACTTCTTGATCTTCTGTTGAATTATCTGGTCTTCAGCACTTAGTCTAAAAAGTATGAACTGCTCGCAGGCACGTTCTAGGAATTTTTAAATGTCTACATAGATGTGTATTACAACTTAAATTTATGATTGGCGCGCAGGCACAATCATACAGTGTGATCTATGTTGAATACAAGTTAACCTATGAACTGTTCCCAGACAAGTTCTTACAGCTTAATACTTAACAAGTTTTATACTTGAAGTATGCAGCAAATAGATTGAGTTTAAATTCGTAATCAAACATTAAACAGTAAGCGTAGATTACGAGCTGTAATCTTTCATTAAAAAATAGAATTTTATTGATTAAGAGTCAAAGATTACAATGATAGAAGAAATAAAGAAAGATACAGATATTGTATACTACTAAGACAATGATAAGGATCATCCATGCTAGCTCTTGTAATGAGCGTGCCTCCAAGGCCTCCTATCAGGATCATTTTTGGTTCCTCTCCACCAGTTCTCCAGGGAATCCTTGCCTCGATCAAGATAGATCGCTCTTTCTTTAGCTGATTTGTCGAAGGCAATATCTAATCTTCAGGGTGAGTAAGCCGATCACCTTTCTGGTGCCTTGATTTCATCAATATTTGCATGGGGAGTAATCCCTTTTCCAGTATCCTTGCCAAATTCATCCACAGCTTCCGCCAGTGTCTTGCACTTATTGAAGATGGCAGACTCCCTAATGAGCTTAACAAAGTATCTCATCAGTTCGTTCTTCTTCCATTTCTTCACTTCATCAGCTGTAGGCTGGCGGTTGGCAGGCAGACGAATCTCTAATTGTCTCTGCACATTATTCTTCCAGGGATAGTTGGGGTCGTGGAACTCTGGGCGAGAACCAATTACCCTATAACCTTGTGCAGGTGAGGCCAAATGGTTTATTGCAGTAGCAACGCTGTCTTCTAATGCAGCTTCAATCTCTCTCTCTCTCTCTCTCTCTCTCTCTCTCTCTCTCTCAAGCCTCCATTGCCTTCCAGCCTATCTCGCTTCTTCCCCCTTTTGGTATCATCAAGGTAAGTGACCTTAGCATTAATGCTTTCCAGGAGCTTCATCGTGTTGTCCTGTTTGGTCTCTATACTTGAGATTTTGCCAAGCAGAAAACTGAGCACCACAGACATGTCATCGATATTTTTGTCATGTCCTGTGAGCCTGGAGACAGTTTCCTGTAGGGCGGCGACAGTCTTGGTTTTGGATATTCTGAGCTTTTCCTGCTCTTGCTTGAGAATTTGTTCCTGGCACTATTGGAGTTGAGCGAGTGCTTGCCGTAATGCACTAGGCACTATGCGAAATGCCACTTCAACTTTTGTAACTTCTCTCTTCAGGCCAGTCATCTCATCAATAGCAGTTTCTCTCATCCAATCAAGCTCTTTGCCAACGTCATACAGTGCCTTCACGGCATCCTGCATGAACACAGTTTGGCGGCGAATGGATTGAAGTTGTTCTATTCGGGCCTCTGTATGCGGAGAGTTGGGGTTCGCTATTCTCTCATCCTCTGATCCATTTAGTTGACGCATGGCCACATGAGGTCGTGGTCTCTCATAGGGAAGGAATCCGTCATCGGATTCGGAGCTGACAGAGACTGGTGATGTGGGGCATTGGGCGCGGGATCGGCAGATTGTTGGGCTGCTTCATCAGTCTTGGAGATAGAGGGACTGATTCCTCCTATTCCTGTTGGGTGTCGGTAGTCATGCATATAGGAGGGACTGATTCCTCCTATTGACTCTCAGCTTCTGCCTGCTCCGATATAGGGACTGATTCCTCGTGTGGGATGGCGCAGGCTTATTCTTCTTCTTCAGGTTGAGCTACCTATTCCGAAGCTTCATGTTGTACGGGAGGGACTGATTCCTCCTGTACGATGTCGATATCTTCCTGTTACTGTTGGGCAGGTGACTGATGTCTGTTGTTTGATGTCCCCTGACCTTGTTGGTCTAGCATTCTAGAAAGTTCCTTTCTTGAGCATCCTCTCGACTGATTCTCAGACCTGCCTGTATGGCATCGTCATCGTCATCTGAGTCGGGATTAGATTCAGGGATGTTAGGAACTTTGTCTTCGGACTTAGATTTTCCCTTCAATCGGGCCTGTTCTTTTGCCAGATAATAGTTTGAGATCAGCTCTCGGCAAAAGTCATTATCCCATTGAAACAGGATTTGTATATCTTGAGTCTCCGAGACTTCCAGAGCAAAAGCTTCTTCTTCTTTCCACTCCTCCCAGTTGTACAGGATGTCATAAGGTGCAATCTTTTATGACTTCCATTTAACAAAACGTTCAAATGCTTGCTCAATCTGCACTTGAAGAATGGTTTCGTTAATGATAGCAATGGGGGAGGGGCTCCGTACAGTACGTGGGTCTATTGTAGGAATGGGATCCGCAACAGATGTGGGAGCCTGTTTTGGAGAGGGATCCCGAATAGGGTTTGGTACCCTGATGGGAGAGGGATCCTGTACGGGCGTGCGTTCCCTTACAGGAGATGCATCTGTCGGCTCCATGTCGCAAATAATTCATCATCCATCATAGCCGCCAATGGCTCGGGATCTGCAGCACGTGCAGCAATTACTTCTTCCGCTGGGGTTGCGCTCTCGGGTTGTGGTACAGCGGGTTGCGCCGATGATGGGGCATCCATAGAGATCGCTGTAATCTCTACAGGCTTAGCTTTGGAAACTTTCCTGAGCTTTTTCATCGGCTTTTCAACAGCAAGAGGAGATTTTCTGTGAGATGTTCTCTTTCTCTTCTTCGGTCTCTCTTCACTCCCGGACTTTAGAGTGACATCCCTTGGATCGTTAGACAGGGGTAGATATCTCGCAAAGGGTCTTGACGCAATGAGTTCATCTCTGTTGTACGCGGAGAGCTTGCTCCCGCCTATGTACTTGTCGTGGCCAATCTTCTTGGCTCATTTTGATTGCGGCACATCACACTTGGTGAGAATGTTGTTGAGAATGAGGTTGAATGACTTCTTCTGAGTGGCAGGTTTGGAGGCCTCTTCCTGTAGCCTCTTCAGAACGATCTGGCACCAGTTCACTTTTTCACCAGACATGATGGCGACTATCATTCTGAAACGCAGGTTAGTGCATATCTCGAATGCGCCGGTGCTGTTCTCAATAACACGACAACAAAAATCGTGTAAGTACACAAAGGGTAAACAAAATCTCTTCTTATGGCAAGATGCATGGACGTTCTTGTCCGAAGCATCGCCAGTAAACAATCCCCAATAAGCGGTGAAGATTTCTTGGGACCTAAAGGTCTCAAGCTCTTCCATGGTCAGGCCATCAGATGGCAGCCTGTAAATATTCTGCAGAAGTTCCTGGTCAACGCATATCTGAACTCTGCGGACAGTAGCAGAAATATCTGAAACGTATCCTTCTATTTTCAGAGAGAAGAATCTGATAGAACCACCGACATAAAATTCTTCGACAATACGCTCATCATAGAGCTCAGCGTGATGAGTTCCAAGGTGGTGGAGGCCTTGTTGTCGGATTCTAGAAACAATAATTTCAATAGCGTCAGCATCCTCTGATTCGACGCGAACTCGTTCAAGCACGATGGATCTAGCGAAGATTCTCCCTTCGATGATGGAGTCTCTCTTCTTGAGCGACATAGAAGATGTCTATGAAAATGCCATTGTTTACTGAGGAAAAGGTGAGTGAAGAACAAAAAAAAGGCAGTAAATGCAGAAAACAGTATAGGCTGTTTGCTCAAAAACTCGTTTAATTTGCAGAAAGCGTAAATAGTCGAATGGAGCAAGTAACAGTCCTTTCATAGTTTGTAGGGAAACAAATTAGGGTTACAAAAAAGTGAACGGTCAGATTTAAGGGATGAGAACCGTCTTAAAAAGAACGAACAGGGTGAACTGAGATTAACTGGTATATCTTATCCATCAGTTTTTGAAAATAATAACCGGTCCCACTTCTGACAATTCGACTTCCCTCATTGCACTAAATGGCGGTTTGAATTATTTAAAATCACGGCATTTGAGATAGTGTAGACCAGATGTCGTGTAAAGCAATAAATAATAGCACATTAGCATTTTAAAAACAGGGCACGTGGACTTATACTGTTTGTAGTACGGAATAATATAATAATATATTATATTAATTTACATCCCATATTGTATGTACTGTATCCGCGAACAATACAGCATTCCCCCTTAAAAGGTACATACAAGTTTCAATTCTTACAGCAATGTTTGGATTAATACTATATTCATGGGTCGTACTGTATTCCCCTTTAATTAATGCACATGTAAGCTGTAGGAAGATTTCATGTATTCTTAGTCCTACAGTGTTGTCTGGCTGTCTGAATATACACATTAACAGTGTATACTGTATTCTTGGGTGTTACAGCATTCCCCCTCAATTGATGAGTAAAAGCATAAAAACTTACAGGGAGTCAGGCTGTAGCAGTCCCAATTCTTGTCGAAGCATACAAAATCTGGTGGTGCTGAGAGGTTTGGTAAAGATGTCGGCTAACTGAATATCTGTATGAACTTTCTCGAGCCAAACATCCTTATTTTCAACATGATTTCGAATTGTTGGTATAGAAACGGATATTTGCGCCGTTTTGTGCGGAAGCGTAAATAAATTGCGGAAAATAAATCACACAAGGATTTATAGAGGTTCGGCTATTAACGAAGCCTACGTCCTCTCTCGATGTATCTTTTTCTTTAGGCTTAAGATCAAAACCTCTACGCCTCTCTTCTATCGGTCGAGGGATTACCGTTACAAGCTCGTCTTCCATCGGTCCGAGTAAAACCATTTTTCCTTTTCTATTGGATAAGGAATCAACCACTCTAGCTTTCTATGGGTACTTGATGAACCTCACTTAGATATCGATTGCGATTCTAACAATGCCGGATACTTGATCCTAATAACACCGAATCCAATCGTATCTTTTCTTTTACCACTCGTGTTTAATGTTGAATGTATAAACACTCAAACTAATAATATAAGCTCAATATTACAAAAACAATGTAAGTATATGATTCTGAGATGTATGTCTTGTTTGCTTGAAGTTGTTGTATGGAATAATACCAACTCCTTGGTATTTATAGCCTTCTTCCTCCTTACTAGCCGTTGCTGCCAGTTGACTAGCTAGCGTGCGCTAGCTCTTCCTTCTTAGCGTGCGCTATCACACATTTTTGCTTTAGCGTGCGTAATGTCTTCCATGTAGCATACGTTAATCACTTTATGTTTCAGTCCAGTGGCTATTGTCCTTGACAGTTAGCGTGCGCTACCACTTCCTTTGTAGCGTGCGCTAATCCAATATATCCGTTGCATGGATTGTCAAAGTATCCGTTTGATATGCTGACTTTGACCTGCCTTTTCCAACGTTCTGATTGACTTCATTCAAACTGCTTAACGTGCGCTATACCTTCTTTGTAGCGTGCGCTAATGCTGACTTCATGGCATACGTCATTCTGTGTTTGAATTCCTTCACAACGGTAACAGGACTTCGATAGCGTGCGTTAATGATAACGTGTAGCGTGCGCTATCCCATCAGCTGACTTCACTTCAGCTTACTTCGAACTTGGCTGATATGCAGATTACTCCCCGTTAGCGTGCGCTAACATATATGTCTTAGCGTGCGCTAGACATGCATTTTGCTCAGCTTTTCGCGTCTTCGTATGCTTTGTCGTTTTGCTTCGCCTTGATGTTTTTTTGTTGTTTAGCAACTTTAATTCATCAAAACACAAATTAAATAATGTGTGGAATAAATATTCCAACAATCTCCCCCTTTTTTATGATTACAAAACAACTCTTGAATTGGATAAAATCTATAAAGAATAATATATGTATATTTCTACGAATCAAAGTTTTCGGCTTTGATCGTTTCGTTAGTTTCTCCAATCCTCTTTTCTTTTCGATATCTCCTTTATTTTTCAACTCCATCGTTTTTCATTTTTCAATTTTTCAACTCTCCCTATTTGTATGCTTTCTTTTCTTTTCGACTTCTTCGATTTTTCTCATTTTTATCTCAATTCTTCTCCTTCTCATTTTTATCTCAATTTATCTACTTCTCCCCCTTTTTGTCTTCATCAAAAAGTATAAAAATATAGAGTATATCAAATGGAATATAAATATGCATGATACCAATTTATGCATTAATAAGAGTATAAGATCCCCCTGAAAATATTATTTCCCCTTCAAAAAAAAATATTCCTTCTCCCCCTTTGTAAAATATTATTTGTTAAAATTTATTTTTGGGGATCCAACTTATAGTTGGTTTTTGTTTCGAGACGTGAACGATATTTGTAATGTTTGTTCCTTTAGGAACCTAAATCTTTTTAATTTTTATCGTCCGTCTTGGGCTTTTGCAATTTGAAATGTGACGCCTGATTTTCAAACATTTTTCGCATCGGGGTATTTTGAAATTGACGGATTCGTTTTTCGAACGTGGTTTGAATCCTAACCCCTCTTTATTTAGAGTATATTTTTGAACACATAACATTTGTTCAAATTTATCGTTTCCGCACGAGAATTTCTTTGTCAAAATTTTTAGTTCATCTTGAACTTTTAAAAGATCATTCCTTAAAATAGTCTCATTTTCAATGCATTTCGAATGATCGATTTCAACAAATTTCCCTTTTTCAAGTATTTTGGAATTTTCAATTTCCAAAGTTTTATATTTAGACTTGAGGGATTTAATTTCATTTAAAGCATTTTGATAATCCATATGTGATAACTCGAATGCTTCAAAGAGTTCGTCGTAGGAGTTACTCACTTAGATTTCGACGTCGCTATCGTCGAATGAACTCCGGGCCATGAGTGCAAGATTATTTTGGTCAAGAAAATCTTCATCGGGATCTTCGTCGCTCCATGTTGCGATTAAAATCTCCTTTTGCTTTACTCAACAATTCTTAGCAAAGTGGCCTGGTTTACCACATAGTCGACAAGTATTGTCGAATTTCTTAGGTTCGCCCGCTTGGATGTCCTTCTTTCTCCGGTTTAATAAGTGTTGGAACTTATTAATGTTCTTGGCATAATATGCCATTTCTTCGTCGCTATTGTCCACCGGAATTTCTTCTTTCTTTCTCGGCACCTTAGTCTTGAAGGCTATCGATTTTTCCTTCGGTTTTGGTTTGGCATTCTGAGATTTTAGAACAATCTCGTAGTTGATAAGAGAACCAACGAGAGCACTAAAATAGAGAGTATTTAAATCTTTTGATTCCATTATTTCCATAACCGTACTGTCCCATTCTCGAGGTAGTGATCGGAGAATTTTCTTTACTTTCTCACTAATCGAAAGTGGTTTTCCGAAACATGCTAATCCATTGGTGATGACCGAGAATCGGTCGAGCATAATCGAGATGGATTCGTCGTCCTTCATTTGGAATAATTAATAATCGTGAAGGAGCATTGTTGGGAAAAATAACGTTGTTTTGATAATTACCAAACAACAAAGCTTGATACAGCAAGCCCTGTATCGAAAGCCGGTCGAAGTTGTCAATCCTGTATCGAAGACCTTCTGATAGCGCCAGCATACAGCAATCTCTCGCGCTACCAATATACAGCAACAAGTCTAAGTAAACGCCAAGTATGGAAGCTGTCTCGAATCTCAGTACAGCACCCTTCCATACAGCACCAGACTACTCCAATATGCCTACAACATAATTGGATACAGCATTCACATCGAAACAGGACTGAAGACCGTTTGGAAAGGAATCTTTGGTATTCACTAAAGTCAAGTCCCGTTTAATAAAGAAGTATTTAAATACTGAAAGAATAAAGTATTTAAATACTGAAGCTGTCAGAGATCTTCAAATCCCATAGTATCTGGATCCTGGTCCTTTCAAGTCAACTATCAAATTGTCACGGAATATTGCTCAACGGATCTATTTTCAACGAATATATCCAAGAAGGCTATATATATCCCTAGAGTTTGAAGATCAAATAACGAAAACCAAAAAGCAGAAGACATGCAAGCTTACAAGCGATATTCAAATCATCGAAAGACTAAATATTCATTATCATCAGATCAAGCTTACAAGAGCAAGTATATTTCTTTCTAGCATCAATCCATATCTGAGAAAGAAGAAATATACTCAGTCATCAAGAACACCCATCATCAGCTCAAGAACTCCATATTCAAAGCTGCTGTTCTTACCTGGTTACCTACCTTTTACCTTTGTGTAAAAACTGAGCTCTGTGTGAACTCAACAAGTTATTCTAACCTGTGTGGGACGAATAAAGACGAAGCTTTGGAACTGTGTGTGAAGAAGCAAGTCAAGAAGGAAGCTTTAACCAATCTGTGTGAACGGTTGAAAGCGACATTCTTTGTATCAATCTGTGTGAACGATACAAGGATAGGTTTGATGATAAATACATAGTTGTGTACGCAGTATTTATAATAAACGTTTTACTCCTGTGTAGAGGACCAGTGGACGTAGAGGGGTTTACCTCGAACCACTTAAATACTGTGTTATTTACCTTTCACCGTTACTGTTTTCATAACTGTGATTTATACAAGTATACACTGCAAAACCCTGTACGCACCAATCTAACAGGAGATTAGACTGAGTTGCTGTATCGACGGCAACTTACTGCTTTTAAGACTTCCGCTACGCACTCTGATTAGTAAAATGTACAGCCTGTTGTTTAAACTACTTCCCAAACTGTATCATGTATACTTTAGAAGGGACCAACAAGCATGTTTATCTTCGTCTCTTTGATTTGAGACGTACCTTCGTGTGTTACCTCATGCATTTTCCAGATTTTTTTGGCACTATCACACGATGATATCCGATTGTGTTCTTCCGGATTTAAGGCACAATAAAGAAGTCGAGTTGCCTAACAATTGAAATGGTCGTTTTTCCAATCGGAGTCGTCATATTCTTCAAAAGTTTTAAGCGTACCGTTGGAATTCGTTGGAATTTTTGGACCAAGACAAATCACCTTCCAAAGTTCGATGTCGTAAGCTCGAATGAATATCGACATCTTCTTCTTCCAAGTCATGAAGTTCGCGCCATCAAAAAATGGTGGTCGGTTGAGAGCAAGGCCATCGGCTGGAGAGATTTGAAATGCCATTTTGGATCTTTTTCTCCTCGGATGTTAAACCGCGTATTGGAGTACCTCTCCGATACCAATTGTTGGTATAGAATCGGATATTTGCGCCGTTTTGTGCGGAAGCGTAAATAAATTGCGGAAAATAAATCACACAAGGATTTATAGAGGTTCGGCTATTAACGAAGCCTACGTCCTCTCTTGATGTATCTTTTTCTTTAGGCTTAAGATCAAAACCTCTACGCCTCTCTTCTATCGGTCGAGGGATTACCGTTACAAGCTCGTCTTCTATCGGTCCAAGTAAAACCGTTTTTCCTTTTCTATTGGATAAGGAATCAACCACTCTAGCTTTCTATGAGTACTAGATAAACCTCACTTAGATATCGATTGCGATTCTAACAATGCCGGATACTTGATCCTAATAACACCAAATCCAATCATATCTTTTCTTTTACCACTCGTGTTTAATGTTGAATGTATAAACACTCAAACTAACAATATAAGCTCAATATTACAACAACAATGTAAGTATATGATTCTCATATGTATGTCTTGTTTGCTTGAAGTTGTTGTATGGAATAATACCAACTCCTTGGTATTTATAGCCTTCTTCCTCCTTACTAGCCGTTGCTGCCAGTTGACTAGCTAGCGTGCGCTAGCTCTTCCTTCTTAGCATGCGCTATCGCATATTTTTGCTTTAGCGTGCGTAATGTCTTCCATGTAGCGTACGTTAATCACTTTATGTTTGATCCGGTGGCTCATCGCCCTGCGATTAGCGTGCGCTACCACTTCCTTTGTACCGTGCGCTAATCCAATATATCTGTTGCATGGATTGTCAAAGTATCCGTTTGATATGCTGACTTTGACCTGCCTTTCCCAACGTTCTGATTGACTTGATTCATACTGCTTAGCATGCGCTATACCTTCTTTGTAGCGTGCGCTAATGCTGAATTCATGGCATACGTCATTCTGTGTTTGAATTCCTTCACAGCGGTAACAGGACTTCGATAGCGTGCGTTAATGATAACGTGTAGCGTGCGCTATCCCATCAGCTGACTTCACTTCAGCTTACTTCGAACTTGGCTGATATGCAGATTACTCCCCGTTAGCGTGCGCTAACATATATGTCTTAGCGTGCGCTAGACATGCATTTTGCTCAGATTTTTGCATCTTCGACGGACCCTACCCGGCCACAAACATCGTTCGTACTGTAACACCCCCAATTCTCTCAGGGATATTACACGCCATAGAACCTTTCCTCAAGGTTCTACCAGGCTGGTAACAAAACCGAACGACTCAACAACGCCTTTAAGGCTAAAATGACTCAGTAGACCGATTTGATCTTTCAATAAATACATACAACTCAATTACAATACATGCCCACGCAGGGGTCGAATACAACACACTCTCGTACAACGGGGAAAGAATACTGCAGTGGAAATAAAATACAACTAAACCAATATGACATCAAACGGATCCTCGTGTGATTAGTATCGTTCATCTTTCATCATCCTTCATGCCGACCCTGTGCTATGCTCCAAAACCTGAATGCAATACAGACATCCACCCCCCGATTACTCGGGGGCTGGCAAAACTCCACTGTTTTGCTAGTGCAAGTACAAGTGCAAAAATACGAGCCATACAATACAAGTTCCAAGAACAATAGTAATCAGGAATCCTCAAAGATTTAAACATAACGAAAATACTTCTTGAGGTAAGAGTTTAGGTAAAACACTCCAAAACCGAAAGATCACCAATCACGGGAAATGATTTATAAAATAGTTTAAAATGCCATTGGGAGTTTTAATAGAAAACAATTTAGGATTACCGAATCCTTATCTTTCGAAAATCAACAGGGGTCACAGCCCAAAGGTTTTGTTTTCACAAATGAAATCGAAAACAATACACAGGGTTAAAAACCCCGTCACGCGTCCTCGACGGACATAAAATCAACACGGCACAAATCACAACATGCATCGCCTAGGACCGAGACAAAGCCACGAATCCCACTCAAGGACTATAAGGACCCTCCCGAGCTGGCTAGCTAAACAAATCACAACATGCATCGCCTAGGACCGGGACGAAGCCACGAATCCCACTCGAGGCCTCTAAAGACCCTCCCGAGCTGGCTAGCTAAACAAATCACCACATGCATCGCCTAGGACCGGGACGAAGCCATGAATCCCACTCGAGGCCTCTAAGGACCCTCCCGAGCTGGCTAGCTAAACAAATCACAACATCTTTGGCGTTCACGGTTGGATCAATCACTTGTTGCATCCTGACCACATGATCACATGCCATGTGTCACCGTAGTTTTTCTTAGGCTCTCACGGTTGGATCAATCGCTTGTTGCATCCTGGCCACATGATCACATGCCACGTGCCACCGTAGACCCCGCCCACATCCACACAATCACACACACAGCACAATGCAACAAAGATATCCAAACAATTCACCTAGAGGCATCAAACACTAAGTAAAACACCACGTCAAACCACAATGCGCCGAAATGAAGCCATATACGTACACACGCATTATAAAGCATAACACAACACCAAACATATCCAAAGGATTCATATAGTCATTCACAAGCCACACCATTCACGAAACACATGCGTTTTGAAAGCAAGCCTTTAACAAGGCTAGACCGAATCTTTTGAAAGTTCAATTCAAACGACCAAACAACCACATTTAGACGATCACTAATTATCGTATCCATAAAACAAGAATTGTATGGACAAGGTACTTGCCTCAAAATCGGCACGCAAGTATCCCGACGAACACGGCTCCACCAGAAAGCTTCGAAACGCCCGATGCTTTTGGAAAGGAAGACGACAACGAACGGAAGGGTTCAACTCGGTTTCTTCGCAAGAAACTCGACCCTAACAACATATAATTAATAAATCAATGATCATATGAGGAGGAATAATCGTAGAACGTCCGAAAACCCCTCTATGACATTCTACCGGACACCTTCAAGGCGTCGATTAAGAACTCAACCAAAACGACGAATCTATACGATCCGACCATGGAATAACAAGGAAATAGGTAGAATACACCTTAATAATCAATAATCCATCAATAATCTAAGTTATTACGGATCAAAAGAATGAAATCCAACAAAAACCCCAATTTCCCCAAAACTAGATTTTCAAGAAATCTAACCTTGATTCGGTAGATCGGAGGAGGTTATGGGATAATTGATTGATGTTAGAAACTCAAGAACTTCGTGGATTGGAAGAACAACATCATGTCTTCGACCTCTCCAAGCTTCCAGCCGCGGAAGGAAAAGAAACGAAATGAAACACGGGTGAAAAAATGACCTGCCCGACCAATATTAATACTGCCCAGGGACGCACGAGCAGGCACGCACGAGCGGCCGGTCGTGCGCTGGGTCGTGCGCGCCCACTGTCAGCGACTGCCGGGATGCACGAGCAGTGGGCATGAGCACTCGCTCGTGCGTGTGGAGTCAGGGCCGCACGAGTACTGAATCGTGCGCGCAGCTCGTGCGCCACGCTCGTGCGCGCCTGGCAGGTCCCTGCCGCACGTGGCCGGCCAGTGCCTAGCCGCCAAGACTCGACGACTCGAATTCCCGAAAACGCACGAAACGAACACAACGAAATGCTCTTGGACAACAACATCGATCCGAAAAGAAATACCATGCAACAATTTATCGCACGCGACAATGAAAAGGGTCAAAACAACAAATACGAATGCGGATACCCACAACTTTGGGTAAATTACAAAATGACCCAAAACGTCCGAAAATCACGATAAGTGATCGAATAACCAAACCGAAGTTCACAACACGTCTAACAAAGTTAAACGGACTTACGAGAAACTCGAAACAACTGTTTCGAACGAGATTCGCAAGAATCGAACTCAAGTGCGGAAAAGTCGCCAAAAAGCACGGAACTCAACAAAACGACACCGAAACGAACTCGGATGACCAAAAGTGCAGAATTAATCATTCTCGGAATGACGAAACGGTTATGAGCGAGTTGTCAAAATGGACTTTCGCCGAAAAAAGAAATTACCGGAAATCGAAATTACGGATATTACACACTACCCTCCTTAAAAGAAGTTTCGTCCCGAAACTTAAAACAAGTAGGGAGAAGCAATATCCCGCCAGGAAAACTCAACGAGATACACAAGAAATGCGTAACTTACGCCCATCGGCGAAACGTTACAAGCAACGCAAAGGAATATACGGCGTGAAAACACGCTCCACGACGACTAATACAACGCCACCGGTAGAAACATAATAAAATCAACAAGTGGCAAGCGTCATCAAACAGATAATACAATCGAGTCGATTATCTGAACAATCACAAAACACAACGAACGAAAATCAACACGATTGACCAACCTAACGGTACATCAATCAACACGCGAGCCAATCACTGAGCAAATACGGAATTCCACCGCCCAAGGGTTGGAAGATCGAAAACGAGACTAATTTCCCGAACTTAAGGGAATTACGAAGAAGTCTGAAGGTACAACAATCACGAAACGAGATCAACAAAAACTAAACAATCACACGATCGAACCACAACGATCGAGACAACAAAAATCGAACAATCATGTTCGAATCACGAAGAACAATAAGGTTCAACCGACAACTCCGAGGTTCATATCTCGACTCGAGACAAAACATGATCCGGCGAAAACAAAAAGATGTGCATTCCTATAAGATCTACAGGAAAGGGAATAGCAATTGAAAAGTCACAACGACAAACGAGTTATTCCGAAACAATACCACACTTGTTTCATTAACAAAGCAAGGGGCAGAACAAGCTCAGAAAATGTCAACGAACATAAACGAGTCGACAGAGTCGAAAATACAGAAGTTCAAAATCCGATCCACTTCGAATAGAAGATTTAATAGAACCAAATGATGTCACTTCCGAACAAGATTCACAAGAATCGAACCGAACTCGAAAAAGTCACAGCGATAACCAGATCGACCCAAAACAAGATCACAGCTCGTTCGAACGATGAAACCGAAATACAGAACAAGTTCAGAAAGTATCAACGAACACGAGCGAGTTGATAGACCTGAGAAAGAGGAAATGCAGAAGTCCAAAAACAATACGGGTATTACATTCGACCTCTTATAAAAAGAAATGTCCCTACAACTCACAACAACGGAAACAAGGTAACAACATAAAAAGCAACCGACAGAAAAATCTCCCATGGGCATCTCAGAGCCGATCCTGATATCTGTGCTGAAGCGCGAACTCCGAAAGTCTTGGTAGCTAATTCGCAAAACTGAATTATGTGTCCCTCAAGTCCGCACTTGAAATGCGTTACTGAATGCCCCCGGCACACCACGGTTGAAACACCTCGGCTCGGCATACCGAATATACAAATGCTAGATACAATGGAACATAACATCACAAAACAACAAACCGGAGATGCCAACTCAGCATAACATATCAACGCATACAAAAATCACAACAACAACGGCATCGTTCGACGATTACAACAGCCCGAACGATAGCCAGCACACAATCACAAACATCATGAAACAATCACCCATGTGCATAAACGCACAAAAATCCAAGCTTTAACAACTCGTGCGCCAACACGCAAATCACCACGAGGCGATAAACAGTAAACACTAGTTCACACCTCTCACAGAGGGCTAGTACAACAAATGCGTGGCAACGCCTCGACGTTCATGCCACCAATTCGATCATACTCGTGAGCAAACATCATAACGTCAACGCGAACATCATACATACATACCCAGCCCTCAAACGGGAATGGATAGGTTTTAAAAACGAAAACCTCCTTTTGAAAATAATTTAGAAAAACACAGGTTGATCTTGAGTATTACCTTTCAAAAAAAAACGTGAAACATCGTTATCGAGACTTTGGAGAACCATTTCGCATTTGATGAAAATGAGGACACTTTCTCTTAGTGAAAAACTTTCAGAATATTCGACCCTCCGGTCTAAGTAAAAGTGTTTCTAAAACATTGAAAATATCTCAAAACATTTTGGTCCTCGAGGTAGAAGAATTTTGAAACATATTGTGGCACCTTAGATGTACCACGAGAAAATAATTCATTTTAAAAGTACGTCCCGAAATTTATTTTCTAAGATACTCAAGGTTTTCAAAGTTAATTCAATGGTCTAGAATGCCCAAAAAGTTCAGGTAAATACACGGAACATTATAGCACCGTGGGTCCCGCGCCGGAACCCACCAGGCTAAAAACCATTTACAAAAACGCCAAAAAGGCCGATGACGGTAATATTTCAAAAACTCACAAAAGCCCTTTACAAAATACTAAATACCGACATAATAATTTCGCCAAAATGATCAAGGCCATAATGCCAAAAACTCGATTAAGGGAATCGGTTTTCGAAATAAAACTCCGTCGGTAAAATACCGAAAGCCATTACAAAAGAACTCACGCAGCGGAGAAAAGAAATACAGTCCAACATGCACAATCCAGCAACACTACTCCTCATATGAACGAAATATGAGAGTCAAATAACCACATGTCACCAAATCAAAATCCATAAGAGGCTTCCGTCAATTAACTCATAATCATACCTGTAACTCGCATCAGACGAGGCACAAACACAAAGACGGGAGACTTACATCCACAGGTCGCACGAAGGTGATGATCGCCCCACGATACAAATCACGACCAACAGATTAAGACGACGCGTCACGACACGACTCAGTCAGACAAAATCCAATGAGACAAAAACTCAACAGACACCACTAAACCCGACAGCCTAGGTTTCCACAACCTAAGCTCTGATACTATTTATGTAACACCCCCAATCCGCTCAGGGATATTACATGCCGTAGAACCTTTCCTCAAGGTTCTACCAGGCTGGTAACAAAACCGAACAACTCAACAACGCCTTTAAGGCTAAAATGACTCAGTAGACCGATTTGATCTTTCAATAAATACATACAACTCAATTACAATACATGCCCACACAGGGGTCGAATACAACACACTCCCGTACAACGGGGAAAGAATACTGCAGCGGAAATAAAATACAACTAAACCAATATGACATCAAACGGATCCTCGTGTGATTAGTATCGTTCATCTTTCATCATCCTTCATGCCGACCCTGTGCTATGCTCCAAAACCTGAATGCAATAAAAACATCCACCCCCCGATTACTCGGGGGTTAGCAAAACTCCACTGTTTTGCTAGTGCAAGTACAAGTGCAAGAATACGAGCCATATAATACAAGTTCCAAGAACAATAGTAATCAGGAATCCTCAAAGATTTAAACATAACTAAAATACTTCCCGAGGTAAGAGTTTAGGTAAAACATTCCAAAATCGAAACAACACTAATCACGGGAAACGATTTATAAAACAGTTTAAAATGCCATCGGGAGTTTTAATAGAAAACAATTTAGGATTACCGAATCCTTCTCTTTCCAAAATCAACAGGGGTCACAACCCAAAGGTTTTGTTTTCACAAATGAAATCGACAACAATACACAGGGTTAAAACCCCCGTCACGCGTCCTCGACGGACATAAAATCAACACAGCACAAATCACAACATGCATCGCCTAGGACCGGGACGAAGCCACAAATCCCACTAGAGGCCTCTAAGGACCCTCCCGAGTTGGCTAGCTAAACAAATCACAACATGCATCGCCTAGGACCGGGACGAAGCCACGAATACCACTCGAGGCCTCTAAGGACCCTCCTGAGCTGGCTAGCTAAACAAATCACCACATGCATCGCCTAGGACCGGGACGAAGCCACGAATCCCACTCGAGGCCTCTAAGGACCCTCCCGAGCTGGCTAGCTAAACAAATCACAACATCTTTGGCGCTCACGGTTGGATCAATCGCTTGTTGCATCCTGACCACATGATCACATGCCATGTGTCACCGTAGTTTTTCTTAGGCTCTCACGGTTGGATCAATCGCTTGTGGCATCATGTCCACATGATCACATGCCACGTGCCACCGTAGACCCCGCCCACATCCACACAATCGCACACATAGCACAATGCAACAAAGATATCCAAACAATTCACCCAGAGGCATCAAACACTAAGCAAAACACCACGTGAAACCACAATGCACCGAAATGAAGCCATATACGTACACACGCATTATCAAGCATAACATCAACACAAAACATATCCAAAAGATTCATATAGTCATTCACAAACCACACCATTCACGAAACACACGCGTTTTGAAAGCAAGCCTTTAACAAGGCTAGACCGAATCTTTTGAAAGTTCAATTCAAACGACCAAACAACCACATTTAGACGATCACTAATTATCGTATCCATAAAACAAGAATTGTATGGACAAGGTACTTGCCTCAAAATCGGCACGCAAGTATCCCGACGAACACGGCTCAACCGGAAAACTTCGAAACACCCGATGCTTTCGAAAAGGAAGACGACAACGAACAGAAGGGTTCAACTCGGTTTCTTCGCAAGAAACTCGACCCTAACAACATATAATTAATAAATCAATGATCATACGAGGAGGAATAATCGTAGAACGTCCGAAAACCCCTCTATGATATTCTACCGGACACCTTCAAGGCGTCGATTAAGAACTCAACCAAAACGACGAATCTATACGATCCGACCATGGAATAACAAGGAAATAGGTAGAATACACCTTAATAATCAATAATCCATCAATAATCTAAGTTATTACGGATCAAACGAACGAAATCCAACAAAAACCCCAATTTCCCCAAAACTAGATTTTCAAGAAATCTAACCTTGATTCGGTAGATCGGAGGAGGTTATGGGATGATTGATTGATGTTAGAAACTCAAGAACTTTGTTGATTGGAAGAACAACATCATGTCTTCGACCTCGGAAGGAAAAGAAACGAAATGAAACACGGGTGAAGAAATGACCTGCCCGACCATTATTAATACTGCCTGTGGACGCACGGCGTGGACGCACGGCTGCACGCACGAGCGGCCGGCCAGGCGCCAGTCGCGGCGCGCCACCGCCGGGCCGATCGCCGACGCACGAGCACCGGGCACGAGCACTTGCTCATGCGTGTGCGCCGTGGCCGCACGAGTACCGGATCGTGCGCGCAGCTGCGGCGCCACGCCAGGCGCTACCGCGTGTCCTCGCAGACGTGGCCGGCCAGTGCCTAGCCGCCAAGACTCGACGACTCGAATTCCCGAAAATGCACGAAACGAACACGACGAAATGCTCTCGGACAATGACATCAATCCGAAAATAAATACCATGCAACAATTTATCGCACGCAACCATGAAAAGGGTCAAAAGAACAAATACGAATGCGGATACCCACAACTTTGGGTAAATTACAAAATGGCCTAAAACATCCGAAAATCACGATACGTGATCGAATAACCAAACCGAAGTTCACAACACGTCTAACAAAGTTAAACGGACTTACGGGAAACTCGAAACAGCAGTTTCGAACGAGATTCGCAAGAATCGAACTCAAGTGCGGAAAAGTCGCCAAAAAGCACGGAACTCAAGAAAACGACACCGAAACGAACTCGGATGACAAAAAGTGCAGAATTAATCATTCTCAGAATTACGAAACGGTCATGAGCGAGTCGTCAAAATGGACTTTCGCCGAAAAAAAGAAATTACCGGAAATCGAAATTACGGGTATTACACGTACACATCATGTACCAAACTCCAGAGGCCTCGTCAGACCCTACCTGGATCACACACCTTGTTCGTACACATCATGTACCGAGCTCGAGAGGCCTCGTCAGACCCTACCTGGATCACACACCTTGTTCGTACATATTATGTACCGAACTCCAGAGGCCTCGTCTGACCCTACCTGGGACACACACACGTCAACACGACACAACTCATAATCATCAAATATCAAGCCATTCCACATTACACCGAAATGTATAATCAAGTATGTAAATCAAAAAAACACAAATATCATAATCATCACAACAACTCAACAATGACCAATCACGCCCGGCACAAACTTAGATGATTTGCACATCCAACACAATTCCACGATGTTAACTAAGTGAAGGTATTATCGTTACCATCAATCGTTCATAATAATCAATTCATAAGAAGCATATTCGCTAAGATAATTCAATTCATCATAACCATAACACGACGTCCCTATTCACAAGACACAATTCGTATAGTAAAATACTTGACTTAATAACCGCTACCGAATACTCCGAAGAATACGGTTCGACCGAGAAGCTCGGACCTCAAAGAAGGCAACGAACGGAAAGGTTCCGACTCGAGTTCTTAACAAGAATTTCGTCCCTAAGTCATACCAATGATAAATCAACAATCGTACGATGGATAATAATCACACAACGCCCAATCCCCCCTCTAAGACCTTTTGTCGGACACCTTCAAGGCGTCGACTAAGAACTCAACCAAAACGACGAATCAATACAATCCAACCGTGGAATAACAAAGTAAATGATATAATACATCTAAATAATCATCAATCCATCACAATCCTAAGTTAAGTCGGATTAAACGGATGAAAACAACCAAAATACCCAAATTCCCTAAAACTAGGTTTCTAGATAATCTGACCTGATTCGCTCGATCAAAGGATGTTATAGGATGGATAACTGATGATATGAACTCCAAGACTTCATTGATTTAACACCTGACAACATCCCTCCATGATCATCAAAGTTGCAGCCGCGGAAGAGGATGAAACGAGTGAGAAAAATGATGAAAAACCCGTCTGATGAGTCTTAAATACACAGCCTGCCGGACTCCTTACGTACGTAATCGGCCACGGCTTACGTACGTAACCGGCCATGGCCGAACTAACTGCCCAGAAATGCCGGCAGCATTACGTACGTAACCGGCCAAGCTTACGTACGTAACCGGCCTTACATACGTAACTGCCGGGCCCTTCCGGTCGTAACTCGGCCAGGGCTGGCCTGGCCCCAACATGCCCGGCCATGACTCGGCCGGGGCCAACTCCGACGGCCCGGACGACCTCGAAACCCGAACCTTAATACGAATCGAAGATACAGTTACGAAGTACTCGCAAAGACGAATTCGAGCACTAAGAGAACACATGATTCCGACCACCTGCAGGCTCGAAATTCGACAACGGAAAGTAATTACCCCAAACTTTGGGAAATTACGAAAATGGCCCAAAACATCCGAAATACACGATACACGATCGAAACACCAAACCAAGGCTCGCAACATGAATAATAACATTAAATGAACTTACGAGGAACTCGAAACAACAGTTTCGCACGAGATTCTCAAGAATCGAACTCAAGTACGGAAAAGCCGCTTAAGAACACGAAACTCAACAAAATGATACCGAAACGAACTCGGACATCAAAAAGTGCAGAATTAAATATTCTCAAAATGATGAAACGGTCATGAGGGAGTCGTCAAGATAGACTTCCGCCAAAAAAAGAAAATTACCGGAAATCGAAATTGTGGATATTACATACTACCCTCCTTAAAAGAAGTTTCGTCCCGAAACTTAAAACAAGTGGGGAGAAGCAATATACCGATAGGAAAACTCAACGAGATACACAAGAAACGCGTAACTTTCGCCCATTGGCGAAACGTTACAAGCAACGCAAAGGAATATACGGCGTGAAAACACGCCCCACGACGGCCAACACAACGCCACCGATTATGATTCAAAACAATAAGAGCAATTAATGACACATCACATGCACATTTAATCAAAGAAACGCATGTGACAACAAGTTGCACCGACTAAAATGGTTATGCAATAGAAACAAATAGAGTATCACGATAGAAATCACTCCGATTCTCATCAACAAGAAAATGTCCGACGTCAAAACACAAACAATTCAAGATAACAGAAAATGAGAGTACCGGATATTACATTCTATCCTACTAAAAATAAGTTTCGCCTCGAAACTTAAACTAAGGTCTTCACAGTGATACGAAACAAAACATAACGACACATAATAAAATACCATAATCATGACCCCGCGGTCCACTGACACGTCTCCGTAGGTTCAACAACTATACGGGAACTCATTCAAAACAAAATATCATTCAACGACTTCCAAACATAAAAGCGTCACAAAATACATCTCTACATGATAAACAATCCACATAACGAGTACCAAAAACACCATCACTGGACATCACTGGGCCCTCCAGAAGTAGGAATGGAACTCCGGTCCCCTATCATCTCGGCAACAATCTCGCAGTACTAAACTCGATGCCCCTCGTGTCCACAATTATAACAAGTCACTTGCGGTTTCTTACAATGCGCGCGTTCATGGTCCAGAACGTTACGGTTGAAACACCTAGGAGCATTACCAAAACTCAAAGACACCGGCTTAGGTCTTTTAGGTCCCACAGTTGACCGAACAGCTCCCATACTCGACTCATACAAGGATTGAGGTGTGGGAATCCCAATTCCCTCACTTCCTGATGCGTCATCGGAGATATTTTGCTTCTTCGCTACCGATACGGACTCGGTAGACATTATAACCATCTCAAATGCCAAGGCTCGATCCTAATAGTTCTTCAAGGTTGTACACATAAAAGGAGCCATACACTGCCGAATCTGAGGTTTCATACGCATATCGAAATAACGAACCTCATCTACCTCACTTTTCACCTGCTTGAGACATCTCGTAACCACTTACTAGTTCTGTTATCCCCATCTGGGATCCCATCCCGGTACACGTTCTGATTCATCTGCGCAGTTGGTCAACCATCTGACGAAGGATGGTGGCGGCGCCAATGTCATCATTACCTCTGGATGATTGCGGTTGATCACGTGATTGGTCATCATGACCGTCCGTACTGAGCTGATTGGCACTTGACAACGAGCGAGTCACCCTGTCACGCTCCTGATCACGACCACGACTACGACCACGTCCTCGGCCTCTTGGCATACTGAACGGATGACTAATCAGAATAACACAACCAAACAAACATCACAACGCCAACGTAGGACAATAAATAGCAGCACCATATAACATCAACCACAAGTCATCACACAAGTGCACGAACTAACACCGTAATTTTGGGACTTAAATCAAACGTAATTCACACAGTCACATCAATAGAGATGTTTGGATTTTACCAAATCAAACACGGTCAAAATCACACACGTATCGTAGGGACCAAACACTAGCAACAAAAATAAAATATTTTCGGGGCATTATTCAAATGATAAAATTTTAAAATTCTCAAGTTTGAAAAATTTGGTGAAATGAAATTTTTGAAAACACTATTAATACCTCGGTCATTTAATCAAAACCATATATCTCATTATCAGAACTGTTTTGATTCGAGATCACGTGCAAAATAACACTTTGAAACGCCAACCTACTCGATAGACAATATCATCAAAGTGATCTTATATATATATATATATATATATATATATATATATATATAACATTACTAGCGATATACAGGGTAACAACATGTTACCACGCCAACCATCACGAATATATCAACAGAGATAAAATAATCAGTAAAAGGGCACGAATGCAACCGTAACAACAAATTACTACCGGGTCAGTCAAAAGTTTACGGCCGTAACAACATGCAGTTTACGGCCGTAAAAACTCTGAGCTTACGGCCGTAATGGAAAACATCTTACGGCCGTAACAACTAGCTGCAGGGCTGCAGAATTGTCACAGCAGGCCCCAACAGGGTTCCCAGAGTTAGGGAACGATACCTAACAACGTATCCTAACATTTAGAAAACACTGAAACATTTTCCGGCGAGCAGAACAACACCACAAACTTAACACAACCACTTAGCCCCAACACGTGAACATATGAAGTTTAAAATTCCGAAAAACCAAAAAAAAAAAAAAAAATCAATTTGCAAAATAAAAATTTTCCAAAATCCTTTCGTTCATAACCAAAAACAACGGTAGTATTTTACAATGTCCGAAGTACTTCAAAACATATTTTCCAGATACCGTCTGATGGTTTCATTTGAAAATACACGACCAATTTGTCAAAATTTAACCGATTTTAAAATCCATATAAACCGTGGTTTTAACTGCACCATCAAAATTATTTAGACAATAGCAAACGATTTCCACAAAAATGTTCAAACCCGTAAAGTCCTCCAGGAAAGAAATTCTAAAACCTACCCGTAGCGGCATAAACATAACAATCTAAAAAAACAATCAAACTAAAAATCACATGCCCAAACGGCAAATATGATCGCCAATCCAATTGAATACATCTCACAGCATCAAGTTTCAACAAAACCATTCCTCGGAGTATCTCACGAACTCAATCGTCGATACCTTATTCGAAACCCATCAAGGTTCTCAATTTTTCACACCATACCACTCCATACGGTGGTTCAAAAGTAAAACAACAATACGCCTAGTTTTTTACATATACTATGTGTCACAAATATTATATACAACTATATTACACAACACCATGTAAATAAAATTATGCACCGCAATTAACTCACTAAGATAAAATCATGATACATGGGTACCTCGCATAAAAGAGGAGTCTTACGTCCACAGGCCGCATGGAGATGACGGTCGCCCACGATACTAATCTCATCCGACAACATATCCGACACGTTGTGACTACGCACAACTCAACTTGTCACCCGACATCTCGAATGACAAAACCACACAATACTCGACAAATCACGACTCGACTTGACCCGACAACCTAGGTTTCCGCAACCTAAGCTCCGATATCATAATTGTAACACCCCCAAAATCGTATGGGAATATTACACGACGTAGACCCTTTCCACAAGAATCTACCAGGCTAAACATCCCTAAACAACCAAATGCTTTCCCGGCCAGGGTCAAACAATATAATAATACAGACCGTTAAGGTCACTTACACATGAATAGACAGACTGATGAGGTCACACAACTCCATAAATAGAACTGACTAAAACAAAATTACCCAGATAGGGGTCCAAACACAATACAGCGGAAGACTGAAATCAACTCTGACAACACTACAAGAATCAAAATAACTCTCAACTATTGATTAGTATCACAGCTCGTCATCCACTTGTGCCAATCTTGTGACTGCTCCCCTGAACCTGCATGTACCTGGACGCAAAATAGACATCCACCCTCGATTACTCGGGGGTTAGTAAAACTCCACTGTTTTACTAGTGCAAGTATAATACGATACGAAATGCAACAAGTAAATAGCGACTATGGATTTAATATGGAAATCAATTATCAAATGTTCCCGAGAAGTTTTAAAATTTCGAACTCAAGCAAGAAATATTTGAAAAGGAACTCATCATCTCGGGGATTTTTGAAGTAGAAATTCTTTTGGACCTCGAGTCCCAATTTACAAAACCTTTTCGTAGTCGTTAGGGCCCCAGCCCGATTCTCATTTTAAAACACACTAGATAAGATATCATTATGAGTCCGAGACCCATATTTAAAATAATATCCAAACAATCACTGTTATACGATCGTCGTTCGTACACACATGTACCGAACTCCGGAGGCCTCGACGGACCTTACCCGGACCACACACACTATTCGTACACACCATGTACCGAACTCCGGAGGCCTCGACGGACCTTACCCGGACACACACTATTCGTACACATCATGTACCGAACTCCAGAGGCCTCGACGAACCCTACCCGGCCACAAACATCATTCGTACACATCATGTACCGAACTCCAGAGGCCTCGTCAGACCCTACTTGGATCACACACCTTATTCGTACACATCATGTACCGAACTCCAGAGGCCTCGTCAGACCCTATCTGGATCACACACCTTGTTCGTACATTTCATGTACCGAGCTCCAGAGGCCTCATCAGACCCTACCTGGAACACACACACACACGTCGACATGACACAACTCATAATCATCAAATGTCAAGCCATTCCACATTACACCGAAATGTATAATCAAGTATGTAAACCAAAACAACACAAATATCATAATCATCACAACAACTCAACAATGACCAATTATGCCCGGCACAAACTTAGATGATTTGCACATCCAACACAATTCCACGATGTTAACTAAGTGAAGGTATTATCGTTATCATCAATCGTTCATAATAATCAATTCATACGAAGCATATTCGCTAAGATAAATCAATTCATCATAACCATAACACGACGTCCCTATTCACAAGACACAATTCGTATAGTAAAATACTTGCCTTAATAACCGCTACTGAATACTCCGAAGAACACGGTTCGACCGGGAAGCTCGGACCCCAAAGAAGGCAACGAATGAAAAGGTTCCGACTCGAGCTCTTAACAAGAATTTAGTCCCTAAGTCATACCAATGATAAATCAACAATCGTACGATGGATAATAATCACACAACGCCCAATCCCCCCTCTAAGACCTTTTGTCGGACACCTTCAAGGCGTCGACTAAAAACTCAACCAAAACGACGAATCAATACAATCCAACCATTGAATAACAAGGGAAATGATATAATACATCTAAATAATCATCAATCCATCACAATCCTAAGTTAAATCGGATTAAATGGATGAAAACAACCAAAATACCCAAATTTCCCAATACTAGGTTTCTAGATAATCTGACCTGATTCGCTCGATCAAAGGATATTATAGGATGGATAAATGATGATATGAACTCCAAGACTTCATGGATTTAACACCTGACAACATCCCTCCATGATCATCAAAGTTCCAGCCGCGTAAGTGGATGAAACGAGTGAGAAAAATGATGAAAAACCCGTCTGGTGGGTCTTAAATACACAGCCTGCCGGACGCCTTACGTACGTAATCGGCCACGGCTTACGTACGTAACCGGCCATGGCCGAACTAACTGCCCATAAATGCCGGCAGCGTTACGTACGTAACCGGCCAAGGCTTACGTATATAACTGGCCTTACGTACGTAACTGCCGGGCCCTTCTAGCCGTAACTCGGCCAGGGTTGGCCTGGCCCCAACATGCCCGGCCTTGACTCGGTCGGGGCCAACTCCGACAGCCCGGACGACCCCGAAACCCGAACCTTAATACGAATCGAAGATATGGTTACGAAGTAATCGCAAAGACAAATTCGAGCACTAAGAGAACACACGATTCCGACCACCCGGAGGCTCAAAATTCGACAACGGAAAGTAATTACCCCAAACTTTGGGAAATTACGAAAATGGCCCAAAACGTCTGAAATACACGATACACGATCGAAACACCAAACCAAGGCTCGCAACATGAATAATAACATTAAATGAACTTACGAGGAACTCGAAACAACAGTTTCAAATGAGATTTGCAAGAATCGAACTCAAGTACGGAAAAGCCGCTTAAGAACACGAAACTCAACTAAACAATACTGAAACGAACTCGGACGTCAAAAACTGCAGAATTAAATATTCTCAAAATGATGAAACGGTCATGAGGGAGTTGTCAAAACGTACTTCCACCAAAAAAAATACCGGAAATCGAAATTGTGGATATTACATGTTCTAAGTGTAATTTTGAAAGAAAAATATAATATATAAAATACTTAGAGTATTTAAAAAAATATAAGCTAATTGTATCTACTTCTAGTCGTATTCTTCGAGAATAAGTTGATAGAAAATTTTTCGGTCATCTTTCGGTACATGATACGTAGAGGCACGGTGTGTTCGGTGCTCAGGATTTTGCAAAAGTTTGGATCATTTTTTTACAATATTTAATCAAAGGACTTCAAAGTGATTTCTAATTCATGCTTTGATATATTATATTCTTATATATGATACTTGATCAATCTTGTTTCAGGGGTTCGATTTATTGATTAGATCAATATTTTTATTCTGCTATGCCTTCGTTTTTAGGCCCTCGGATCCCAACAGTGGTATCAGAGCGAGGTCTATGCAATCATATAGTGGTATTGGAGTGAGGTATACGATATTTGTATTTGGAATGCGTGGTTGAATGTTTTTATAATTTATAATCATAATTGTTATAATCATTAATGTTTAATTATTTATCCAAAAATTTATTTTTCATGATTTTATGTTACAACATAAATATATTTTTCTTTTGAAAAATTGATTCATGTGTGCAATTTTAAAAATAGAAAAATATATTTTTGAATTTAGATCTGGACCCAGAGCTCGGGCTGTAGGGAGGTCATCGGCGGCTGCCGTGACAATTTACTGTCGAGGCGGCGGCCTAGAGGGGCTGACCGCTCGGCCAGGGCCTGGCATCCCTACCAGGCCGTGGGCTTGGACCGGGCCTTGTGTTTCCGACTCTGTTTTTTATATTCTGTATTTGATAAATTAATTTCTCACAATTAAATTGGATTTAATTTGACTAAAATATAAATATGGTATTTTGATTTTAAGTGAATTAATTTAATGAAATATTTTTCGTTCGGAATAATTTAAGATTATCGGTTGTGTATATTAATTGGATTAATTCTAATAACTGAATTATTTTATACTGATTGGATCAATATATAATATTTAGTATTTATGCCATTACTTTAATGTACTTATCGCATTTTAATGTAATGGTGATGTAGTTCGTAGGCTTAGTATTTTGTGGAAGATCGATAAATTTCGAGAGTGCATTTTGTTGGGTAAGATTTAGTTGTCAGACTGATAGGAGTTGACGGTTTAAACATAGATAGCTCAGCAAGCCATATGAACCGCATGAGTTGAGGCCAAGTGAACTAGAGGTAAAAGAAGACCGAGTCATCCATTAGATGGGTTGGTGTTAGACACCACTGTATAAAGAACTTGAAACCGAATGGATTTCCCTCTATTAAACTTTGTAAAGAAGTTGATCACTACCATAAAATCAATCATGACTTTAAGATTCTACATGGGAATGTGTAATACCGATAAAATAGTGAGAGTTGGGTTATGAATGCAAAAAGTCCTTAATTTCTTTACTCGGATCATAACTAAATAATCACTAATGAATCTAATATTATTCACTGCAGTTAATCAGTCTCTACTCTATCAAAATGACCATTAACTCACTCGTCATTTTACTTGAGAAAAATACTCTTACCTTTCCCAACTTTGTTGACTGGCTCCACAATTTGAGGATAGTCCTGAGTATGGAATTATTGGGTGATGGCTTGGAGGTGGACTCCTACCGACTCCTGCAAGGACCAGGGATAACATGAAGAGATTTATGCCCATGATAAAGAGGTCAAACATGATGTTAGGGTCCATGGTTTCATGATGGCTTCTATGAACAATGAGCTTCAGAGGCTCCATGAGAAAATACCCTCTTCAAGGGCGATTCTGAAATATCTAGTTGAGAGCTATTGGGAATACAGTCGAACTACTCGGTATGAGATCTTGAAGTAATTTTTTGGTGCTCGAATGAAGGAAGGAGGGAAAGTTGGGACCACGTCCTCAAAATGAAATCTATGGTCAAAATATTGGAGGCTCTTGATTAGAGACTGACATTATCCTTCAATCACTTCCTGACTCCTTCTCCCAGTTTGTTATAAACTTCAACTGCATTGATATTACATAGAACATAGTTGGGCTAATGAACAAACTGAGTACGGCACAGTCTCAGATGAAGACTAGGCCAAAGGAGGCTGCTTTTGTATTTTCTTATGGGTCTTGGAGGTCTAAGAATAATAAGAAAAAGGGCAAGAAGCAGTTCAACCCAAAGATGAGGTACATAAAAATAAGGGTAAAGACTCTATGTTTCCTAGGAGTAAGGGAGCCAAGAAGACGGGTGCATGCCTCAAATGCAGTGAGCTAGGCTAATGGATGAGACTGTCCAAAATTTGATCATAATGAGCCTTCAGGTACGGAACTACTAGTTTTGGAAATGAATTTTTCTGTAACTATATATTCTGCTTCATGGATACTTGATTATGGGGCAAGTTCTCATATATGTACAATGAATCAGGATCTGGAATGAAGTAGGAAGCTTGGAGCTATATAAGTGATGGTGACAGTCAGCAGCGGACATAGTGTTGAGGCTACTGACACCGGATCACTTATGTTGGATTTAGAATCTAGTTTTATAATTACATTGGAAGATGTAGTTGTTCTGCCCAAGGGGCATAAAAATATTGTATCAATTCCAATCATGAACGGTACGAGATTTCATTTCTTTATTGGAGATAGGTCTTATCGAATTTATTTTAGAAATAAATTAGTTGGTACTGCTACATTATTAAATGATTTATACCATTTGAATCTAAAGAATAAAAGTACTGTGAGCAGTATAACTAAGACGCATGGTGGTGATGAAACAAATCAAGCACTTAACTTGGTCATGTTGGTCAGACCAAGGTTCATAAAATGGAAAAAGATGGGTTTACGGGTCCATTGGGATCAGATCCCTATCCAATATGACTAAGTTACTCTTCATAGGGACTTTTGAAAGAGATGCTGAAAAGCTTGGAATGATCCATACGATAAATGGCACGAGATAGTTTTTAGTATTTCATAACATTCAAGGATGATCATACTAGGTATGGGTTCGTGTACTTGATAAAACATAAATCTGAAGCCTTTGATAAATTCAAGGAATTTAAGGCCCTAGTTAAAAACCAAACAGGTAACCTTGTTAAGGCACTTCGTCAGACCGAGGAGGTGAGTATATGAGTACCGAGTTTGATGAGTTCTTAAAAGAACTAAGAATAGTGTCATAATTTATACCTCCAACTACTCCACAATTGAATGGTGTGTGAGAAAGACGGAATCGAGTGGATATGGTTCGATCCATGCTTAATTATACTAATATACCAAGAAATATGGCAAATATGTGAAGACGTCTTTTCTAAATGGATTCCTCGAGGAGGAGATCTATGTGGAACAGCCTAAGGGATTCATATCCAAAACTGATATTCATAAAGTATGCAAACTTCAGCGTGCCATTTATGGGCTGAAGCAAAGCTTCATGTAGTTGGAATATTCATTTTAACGAGACAGTCAAAGAGTTTGATTTTGTCTAAAGCAAAGAGGAGCCTTGTATTTACCAGAAGGTTAGTGGGAGCAAAAATTGTGTTCTTAATACAATATGTGTATGACATTCTACTTACAGGAAACAACGTAGGAATGCTCAAATTTGTGAAAGCTTGGCTTTCAAGTGAGTTCTTAATAAAAAGACTTGGGAGAAGCCATTTATATTCTAGGTATTTGTCTCTACCGGGATAGAACGAAAAGAATGTTAGGTCACTCCCAAGCTCTCTATATAGAAAAGATCCTAAAACAATTTAAGATGAAAGATTCTAAAAGAGGGTTCCTACCTATGCGACATGGCATAAAACTTTCCTTAGAAATGTGTCCTCAAAGTGAAGAAGACATAAAGGAAATGCATAAGGTACCTTATGCTTCGGCCAGTCGGTAACCTCATGTATGCTATGGTTTGCACTAAACCAGACATTGTCTATGTTGTGAGCGTAGTAAGTCGGTTTTAGTCAAATCCACGGCAGGAACATTAGACTGGTGTAAAGAACATTCTTAAGTACCTGAAGAGGACTAATGACTTGGTTCTTACATATGGCAGTGGAGAACTAAAAGTGGATCGATGATGTCACCATACTTAGGAACCGACCATGAACTGCATGTTAGTAGATACTAGGTTATGGATGTTTCGGTATTATATGACGAACAAACAAACCGACAAACTGCCCTTATAAGCGGATTAATGTGCAAAGTATAACATATAATCGTGTAATACTCCAACTTATAAACACTAAGTTATAAAGGCTATGAAGTTTCCTACCCTCCGTCAAATTCATAGAAAATTGAAATCTAAACCGAAATACTATTTTTCGAGTATGTCGGGGTAATATTTTAGGAAAGGTCGATAAATTCATAGAGTGCATTAGATGCCTTCGGTTGTGACAAATCAAACCTATAGAAGCCGTATGGGTTTTCAAGTAAGATTTAATTGTCAGACTGATAGGAAACCAAATTCTGCCAGGAAATCTTTTGGCCTTATTCTGAATTACATCCTGACTAGTTGGGCATACAACAGTCAGCAAATGCCAAAAAGATCCTTGCCGGTAAATTCCTTGGTGGCTCTAAGCCACCAGTTTTCAACAAGGCTCCACTTTTCGCAGCAGGCCAAGCCCATTCTCCCTCCCGACATCAAATGATCGCCGGGACATCGTTGATCTCCCGACCAAATCTAAATATGTTGACAGCAAGAAAAAGGTTGTCAGCAAGAAGAGAAATGTTCCCGACAGCAGCTCTCCTACAGCTGTCGAGAAAAGAAAGAAGAAGCATAAGACAAAGAAGTCTTCAAAGGCTGTTTGTCCCTACAACAACCCGGTGGCTACAACGACCACTGAGGCAACTCCGCTGACTGCACCTGACGCAGTAGTCATCCTACAGGGCGCAACCGCTATGGAAGAAACTATGGCTGCTCCCATAGTAGATCCTGAGCCTATGGCAAATATGATGGATGACCAGAAATTTGTCAAACTTGAAGGAACCGGTGAATCGGCTCCCCCTTCAGATCCGACAATCACCACTCCAAATAGGGATCCCACCCTGTAAGGAGTCCCTCTCCTGATAGGGCATCCCACCCTGTCAGGGATCCTGTTTCTCAATAGGCTCCCTTACCTATCGAGAACCCAAACCGGACAGTGGAATCCTCTACTATTCGGAGTCCCTCCCCAACAGACATCATAAACAACACTCTCCTCCATGTCCAGATTGATGAAAAATTTGAGAGTTTCAAGATATGAAAATCAAACAGGGTCGCCTTGTACGACTCCCTATACAACTGGACGGACTGGAAAGAGAAAGAACTCTTCGTTCTGGAAGTCATGGACACCCAAAATATCGTCAGATGGGATGATCCCTTTTTCTAGGAACTAATCACTTAAGACTTTGTGGCAAAATAAAAGACTAGACTAAAAGGGAAGTCACAATCCTCCGACAAGCCATGGAGCATGAACCATCACTCCGACTCATACGGAGACGACGACCTGCAGACAGGTCTGAGGATGAGCCATAAGGAGGCTCACAAAAAATACATTGCTCCATCCAAGGTCGTGGATGCCAAGGGACTTCTACCGAACAACCATCATCTGCCCCCAGCCAGGAGGAGCTAGTCCCTCCGACCGGAGCTGATGAGATCCATGTCATCCAATAGGAGGAATCAGTCTCTCATAAGGAAAAGGCGGTTGTTGATAGCCAACGGGAGGACCCAGTCCTTCCTGTACCCTAGGCTACAGAATACATTCATAGACAAGAGGAGTCAATCCCCTCTGTCTCTCCATCATCACATCAAATGGAACCATCATAGGTTTGTGCACCGCAACAGGTATCCACTCCTATCCATATAGGATCCCCATCTAGATCAAAAGAGGATTTCCTTACTGATGACGAGCCCCAAAGGCCTCATCACAATGTCATACTTAAACAGCTTGGAAAGTCATCTGATGCCAAGCTCGCTCACCCCAACTTTTCATCCATAGAAGACCGCATTGAACAGCTGCAAGCCATCGGTCGCCAAACTGTCTTCCCACAAGATGTTGTCAAATCCTTGTACAACATCAGTAAGGAACTCGATTGGATGACAGAATCTGCTCAGGATGAGATTCCTAAGCTGTAAAGGGCCATGCAGGATGTGGAAGAGGCCTTCCACCTTGTGCCCAATGCATTATGACAATCCCTTAACCAGTTGAAGCAGCATCAGGAGCGAATCCTGAAACAGGAGAGCTATGAGTTGAGGAGGCCAAGACCGTAGCCGCCCTTGAATTCACAGGATCAAAAATTACTGCTCATTATCAAAAGATTGATGAACTCGCAGTAGTAGTTGTGAGCCTGGTGGATTGCGTCACCGATCTCAAGACCAAGCAGGCCGAGTCTTTGGACATCCTTTGAGACATCCACGTCAAGGTATCTGATCTTGACAATGCCAAAAAGGGGGAAGAGGTGCGAGAGGCTGGTAGGAGATGGCGAATGGAGAAGGAAAAGAAGATGGAAGCCATCTTAGATGACAGTGTTGCATTTGCAATTGGAAGACTAGTCGGACTCGGTCTAGGTCAAGGAGCTAAAAGATATGGGGTTTCTGGTTCTTGTCCCAGGTTCTAGGATCCTAACTTCCCTTGGAAGAACAAAGCAGTGTACATTGTAGAGACCAAACTCCTAATGCATGCATGACCCAACACCAAGAGTTGAAGGCATGGAAACAGAATGAAATGATGAGATACTTCTGTGTTCTCATCATAGAATCGGCCATGTTCAATCAATTTAAGACGCTGGGGGATGCCGCCAAAGAGTTTTCAAGGCTTCTAGCAGAAGGAAAGCTCCCACTCCAAATCAAACCGATGTCCAAGATCTTGATGGGCGAATGGCCAACCCACTCGGAAGACTGGATTCTCTCCTTTTACATATCTCAAGAAGGAAGGAATTTATACAGGGCTCGAGGAAGAGACGCCTTTGTCAACTGGTGGAATAGAACAGAACATGACCACTCCTAGAAAACTTGGAGACATCAGTCATATAGGGGATAGAACTTCTATTTTCTGCATATTACTGTTTCCTGTTTTCTTCCAATGTAATCTTTAATGCCAACCACACTGTAATCTGATTACCAATAAAATACCATTTCTATTTCAAAAGGTTATATCTCGTGATATAATGTTATTACTTTGATTATATTTTGTGTTGAAATGTTTTACCAAGTATAAAACATCAATAAGTCTCAAAGATGTAAGAACTTGTCTACCGACAGTTCATAGATTAAGTTGTATTCAAATAGGATTACTTCCTGTACGATTGTGCCTAAGCGTCAATCATAAGTTAAGTTGTAATACACTTCCTGTAGGATTCATCATTTTAGAACTTGCCTGTGAGCAGTTCAAATTTTTAGACTAAGTCTCGAAGATTAGAACTTTCGATAGAAGACTTGAAGACATTCTCTCTTTATTAAGAAAGTTTTGGCATTATCAAAAAGGGGGAACTTGTTGGAAAAATCCTCCTTGTGTTTTGATAAATGCCTCATACAGCAAGATCTTCCAATTCAAAATATCAGTCCAAGTATGGAAGTAGTTAGGGTAACATCATACAACATGTCCATACATCGTAAGATCTTCTATCAAAGTCAAGAGTCCTTTCCTACAGTGTAATCGTCAACATACAGCAAAAGACGAAGATGTTGGATACAACAAACAAACCATAAGTGTTTTACTTAGGAAAAATAAAACGCAAATCTAACAGGACTGAAGAAACTTTAAACCGTTGAGAAAGCTAATTAACATTCTTTATTCATAGAGTATTCAAGGTTAAATTAGTATTTAAAGCTTATAGGACAACATTTAATGCGGCCGAAGAGACTACATTATGAAGAGCATTTAATGTTGTCCAAAAAGAATATCTGAAGCATTAAATGTGAACCGCCTTTAATTCGAAACATTCTGAAGCCTCCAATCAGATCGGTCTCAATCTAACCAACCGTCCAATAGCTACATATATAACGAATCTATTTCCAAGGTTATAAATAGCTCCAAGCAAGAGGACATAGAAACACTTTGACAATCTGAATGTCAAGATTTCAAAGGGCACTATATTTCTTCAAGCATACAGTTTTATCAAAGAGAAGAAATATACAAAGTCCTCAACACGAACAACATACTTACAGTGAATGCTCAATCAAGCATACAGCTGCTGTTCGATCTTATCATACCAATCTTACCGTTGAGTTTACTTAGCCCTGTGTGTACTAAGCTTTGATAAATCTGACCTCTTTGGGACAAATAGCATCAGGGATGAAGCTTCAATCTGTGTGAGAAGAAGCAAGTCGAAAAAGCCAATCTAATTAGTGTGAACAGCCCAAGATGGTGTCGGCTGTAACAATCTGTATGAACGATACAGCAATGTGTTTAGGTAAAGTCACATAGTTGTGTATGTCGTGATTTGAATAAATAATTTACTCCTGTGTGGAGAACCAGTGGACGTAGAGGTATTTGCCTCGGACCACTTTAAACAATATGTCTTTACATTCTGCCATTTACTATTTTCGATCTGCATGTGTGATTACGCACTAAGCTAACAGGAGATTATTCAGTTGATGTATTTACAGCAACGTAACCTTAGACTTCTGCTATGCAAATAAACTTTGAAAATGATACAGCTTATTCAACCCCCCCCCCCCTTTTAAACTGTTTTTACTGTATATTTTGGCCAACAAAGACTTAGTTGTAGGATTTGACTTTAGGCTCGCTATATGATCTTGCGCTGTATGAACAGGCTGTATGGACATGATATATGGACAGGCTTGTATGAACAGGTTGTATGGACAGGTCTGAACATGTTGTGTTGGCCACTAAGTATACAGAATACAGCTTGGAAAAGTATAAGTACAACAAGCTGTATGGTTTTCAAAATTGAGTGCGTAGCAGAAGTTTGTTTAAGTGAGTTGCTGTAAAAACAGCAACTAGGCTTTATCATGTTAGCTTATTATGTACAGGGTTTTGCAATGTATACTTATAATAATCACAGTTTATGAAAATAATAAAAGCAGAAGGTAAATGACACATAATATAAAGTGGTTCAAGGTAAATCCCTCTACGTCTACTGGTCCTCCACACAGGAGTAAAATGTTTATTAAAATCACTATGCACACAACTACATGACTTTAATCAAACCTATCCTTGTATCGTACACACAGATTGGTTGTTGGCTTCTCTTGACTTGCTTCTACTCACACAGATTGAAGCTTCGTCCTATTCATCCCACACAAGTCAGAATAACTTTCCTTAGTCTACACAGGGCTAAGTTTTACTTAATGGTAAAAATGGTAATATCACAGATTTGAACAACAGCTTGAACATGATGATCTTTGGCTGATGATGTGCTGTTCTTGTTGACTGGATATATTTCTTCTCTTGGATATTTGATATATGCTCAAAGAAATATATTTGTTGTTGTAAGCTTTAATTGACGATAATGAATATTCAGTCGTTTGTCTTCTTGTTTGATTGTCTCGTGTATATGCAGTCGTGAATATTCAGTCTGAGTTCTTAGTTTTATTGTCGTTTATATATATGTCTGCAATGTCCTATTGTATGGACCATTTATAACTTTGGAATAGATCAGTTATAAATATGTATGTTGGCTGAGTTTGGTAAGCTGAGATCCATTCTGATTGGTTGATTGACTTTCAAGAACCTAGATCCATATTTTGCTTCGTGTTTGAAGATCCTTGTCGGTTGGTATTTAAATACTTTATCCAATCAGTATTTAAATACTTCTATCAAACGGCGTTCTGACTTTAGTGAATAAAGTAGATTCCTTCACAACGGTCTTCAGTCTTGTTGGATAAATGTTTATTTCCTAACATTTTCAGCCTGTATGCTGTATCCAGCATAATACGATCTTATTGTTGTTAGCTGTAGACTTCAACGCTGTAGGCTATCTCCCATGTTGTATGGAAGATGTTGTATGGAGATTCCACACAGTTTCCATACTTAGCGGTATTTGGAATCCTTTGCTGTATGATGGCTTTAAGACAGCTTGCTGTATGTTGACTATGCAAAATCTTGTTGTATGTTGGCACTTATCAAAACAAGGTACAAGATTGTTTATCCCAACAATTTCCCCCTTTTTGATAATTTCAAAACCTCTTAAAGATAACATCTTGCTCCAGAGAGGCTGACTTCTTGATCTTCTGTTGAATTATCTGGTCTTCAGCATTTAGTCTAACAAGTATGAACTACTCGCAGGCACGTTCTAGGAATTTTTAAATGTCTACATAGATGTGTATTACAACTTAAATTTATGATTGGCGTGCAGGCACAATCGTACAGTGTGATCTATGTTGAATACAAGTTAACCTATGAACTGTTCCCAGACAAGTTCTTACAGCTTAATACTTAACAAGTTTTATACTTGAAGTATGCAGCAAATAAATTGAGTTTAAATTCGTAATCAAACAGTAAACAGTAAGCGTAGATTACGAGCTGTAATCTTTCATTAAAAAATAGAATTTTATTGATTTAGAGTCAAATATTACAATGATAGAAGAAAGAAAGAAAGATACAGATATTGTATACAACTAAGACAATGATAAGGATCATCCATGCTAGCTCTTGTAATGAGCGTGCCTCCAAGGCCTCCTGTCAGGATCATTTTTGGTTCCTCTCCACCAGTTCTCCAGGGAATCCTTGCCTCGATCAAGATAGATCGCTCTTTCTTTAGCTGATTTGTCGAAGGCAAGTATCTAATCTTCAGGGTGAGTAAGCCGATCACCTTTCTGGTGCCTTGATTTCATCAATATTTGCATGGGGAGTAATCCCTTTTCCAGCATCCTTGCCAAATTCATCCACAGCCTCCGCCAGTGTCTTGCACTTATTGAAGATGGCGGACTCCCTAATGAGCTTAACAAAGTATCTCATCAGTTCGTTCTTCTTCCATTTCTTCACTTCATCAGTTGTAGGCTGGCGGTTGGCAGGCAGACGAATCTCTGATTGTTTCCGCACATTATTCTTCCAGGGATAGTTGGGGTCGTGGAACTCTGGGCGAGAACCAATTACCCTATAACCTTGTGCAGGTGAGGCCAAATGGTTTATTGCAGTAGCAACGCTGTCTTCTAATGCAGCGTCAGTCTCTCTCTCTCTCTTTCTCTCTCTCTCTCTCTCTCAAGCCTCCATTGCCTTCCAGCCTATCTCGCTTCTTCCCCCTTTTGGTATCATCAAGGTAAGTGACCTTAGCATTAATGCTTTCCAGGAGCTTCATCGTGTTGTCCTGTTTGGTCTCTATACTTGAGATTTTGCCAAGCAGAGAACTGAGCACCACAGACATGTCATCGATATTTTTGTCATGTCCTGTGAGCCTGGAGACAGTTTCCTGTAGGGCGGCGACAGTCTTGGTTTTGGATATTCTGAGCTTTTCCTGCTCTTGCTTGAGAATTTGTTCCTGGCACTGTTGGAGTTGAGCGAGGGCTTGCCGTAATGCACTAGGCACTATGCGAAATGCCACTTCAACTTTTGTAACTTCTCTCTTCAGGCCAGTCATCTCATCAATAGCAGTTTCTCTCATCCAATCAAGCTCTTTGCCAACGTCATACAGTGCCTTCACGGCATCCTGCATGAACACAGTTTGGCGGCGAATGGATTGAAGTTGTTCTATTCGGGCCTCTGTATGCGGAGAGTTGGGGTTCGCTATTCTCTCATCCTCTGATCCATTTAGTTGACGCATGGCCACATGAGGTCGTGGTCTCTCGTCGGGAAGGAATCCGTCATCGGATTCGGAGCTGATAGAGACGGGTGATGTGGGGCATCGGGCGCGGGCTCGGCAGATTGTTGGGCTGCTTCATCAGTCTTGGAGACAGAGGGACTGATTCCTCCTATTCCTGTTGGGTGTTGGTAGTCATGCATATAGGAGGGACTGATTCCTCCTGCTGACTCTCAGCTTCTGCCTGCTCCGATATAGGGACTGATTCCTCGTGTGGGATGGCGCAGGCTTATTCTTCTTCTTCAGGTTGAGCTACCTGTTCCGAAGCTTCATGTTGTATGGGAGGGACTGATTCCTCTTGTACGATGTCGGTAGCTTCCTGTTGCTGTTGGGGAGGTGACTGATGTCTGTTGTTTGATGTGCCCTGACCTTGTTGGTCTAGCATTCTAGAAAGTTCCTTTCTTGAGCATCCTCTCGACTGATTCTCAGACCTGCCTGTATGGCATCGTCATCGTCATCTGAGTCGGGATTAGATTCAGGGATGTTAGGAACTGTGTCTTCGGACTTAGATTTTCCCTTCAATCGGGCCTCTTCTTTTGCCAGATAATAGTTTGAGATCAGCTCTCGGCAAAAGTCGTTATCCCATTGAATCAGGATTTGTATATCTTGAGTCTCCGAGACTTCCAGAGCAAAAGCTTCTTCTTCTTTCCACTCCTCCCAGTTGTACAGGATGTCATAAGGTGCAATCTTTTATGACTTCCATTTAACAAAACGTTCAAATGCTTGCTCAATCTGCACTTGAAGAATGGTATCGTTAATGATAGCAATGGGGGAGGGGCTCCATACAGTACGTGGGTCTATTGTAGGAATGGGATTCGCAACAGATGTGGGAGCCTGTTTTGGAGAGGGATCCCGAATAGGGTTTGTTACCCTGATGGGAGAGGGATCCTGTACGGGTGTGCGTTCCCTTACAGGAGATGCATCTGTCGGCTCCATGTCGCAAATAATTGATCATCCATCATAGCCGCCAATGGCTCGGGATCTGCAGCACGTGCAACAATTACTTCTTCCGCAGGGGTTGCGCTCTCGGGTTGTGGTACAGCGGGTTGCGCCGATGATGGGGCATCCATAGAGATCGCTGTAATCTCTGCAGGCTTAGCTTTGGAAACTTTCCTCATCTTTTTCATCGGCTTTTCAACAGCAAGAGGAGATTTTCTGTGAGATGTTCTCTTTCTCTTCTTCGGTCTCTCTTCACTCCCGGACTTTAGAGTGACATCCCTTGGATCGTTAGACAGGGGTAGATATCTCGCAAAGGGTCTTGACGCAATGAGTTCATCTCTGTTGTACGCGGAGAGCTTGCTCCCGCCTATGTACTTGTCGTGGCCAATCTTCTTGGCTCATTTTGATTGCGGCACATCACACTTGGTGAGAATGTTGTTGAGAATGAGGTTGAATGACTTCTTCTGAGTGGCAGGTTTGGAGGCCTCTTCCTGTAGCCTCTTCAGAATGATTTGGCACCAGTTCACTTTTTCACCAGACATGATGGCGACTATCATTCTGAAACGCAGGTTAGTGCATATCTCGAATGCGCCGGTGCTGTTCTCAATAACACGACAACAAAAATCGTGTAAGTACACAAAGGGTAAATAAAATCTCTTCTTATGGCAAGATGCATGGACGTTCTTGTCCGAAGCATCGCCAGTAAACAATCCCCAATAAGCGGTGAAGATTTTTTGGGACCTAAAGGTCTCAAGCTCTTCCATGGTCAGGCCATCAGATGGCAGCCTGTAAATATTCTGCAGAAGTTCATGGTCAACGCATATCTGAACTCTGCGGACAGTAGCAGAAATATCTTAAACGTCTCCTCCTCTTTTCAGAGAGAAGAATCTGATAGAACCACCGACATAAAATTCTTCGACAATACGCTCATCATAGAGCTCAGCGTGATGAGTTCCAAGGTGGTGGAGGCCTTGTTGTCGGATTCTAGAAACAATAATTTCAATAGAGTCAGCATCCTCTGATTCGACGCGAACTTGTTCAAGCACGATGGATCTAGCGAAGATTCTCCCTTCGATGATGGAGTCTCTCTTCTTGAGCGACATAGAAGATGTCTATGAAGATGCCATTGTTTACTGAGGAAAAGGTGAGTGAAGAACAAAAAAAAGGCAGTAAATGCAGAAAACAGTATAGGCTGATTGCTCAAAAACTCGTTTAATTTGCAGAAAGCGTAAATAGTCAAATGGAGCAAGTAACAGTCCTTTCATAGTTTGTAGGGAAACAAATTAGGGTTACAAAAAAGTGAACGGTCAGATTTAAGGGATGAGAACCGTCTTAAAAAGAACGAACAGGGTGAACTGAGATTAACTGGTATATCTTATCCATCAGTTCTTGAAAATAATAACCGGTCCCACTTATGACAATTCGACTTCCCTCATTGCACTAAATGGCGGTTTGAATTATTTAAAATCACGGCATTTGAGATAGTGTAGACCAGATGTCGTGTAAAGCAATAAATAATAGCACGTTAGCATTTTAAAAACAGGGCACGTGGACTTATACAGTTTGTAGTACGGAATAATATAATAATATATTATATTAATTTACGTCCCATATTGTATGTACTGTATCCGCGAACAATACAGTGTTCCCCCTTAAAAGGTACATACAAGATTCAATTCTTACAGCAATGTTTGGATTAATACTATATTCATGGGTCGTACTGTATTCCCCTTTAATTAATGCACATGTAAGCTGTAGGAAGATTTCATGTCTTCTTAGTCCTACAGTGTTGTCTGGCTGTCTGAATGTACACATTAACAGTGTATACTGTATTCTTGGGTGTTACAGCATTCCCCCTCAATTGATGAGTAAAAGTATAAAAACTTACAGGGAGTCAGGCTGTAGCAGTCCCAATTCTTGTCGAAGCATACAGAATCTGGTGGTGCTGAGAGGTTTGGTAAAGATGTCGGCTAACTGAATATCTGTATGAACATTCTCGAGCCAAACATCCTTATTTTCAACATGATTCCGAATTGTTGGTATAGAATCGGATATTTGCGCTGTTTTGTGCGGAAGCGTAAATAAATTGCTGAAAATAAATCACACAAGGATTTATAGAGGTTCGGCTATTAACGAAGCCTACGCCCTCTCTCGATGTATCTTTTTCTTTAGGCTTAAGATCAAAACCTCTACGCCTCTCTTCTATCGGTCGAGGGATTACCGTTACAAGCTCGTATTCTATCGGTCCGAGTAAAACCGTTTTTCCTTTTCTATTGGATAAGGAATCAACCACTCTAGCTTTCTATGGGTACTAGATAAACCTCACTTAGATATCGATTGCGATTCTAAAAATGCCGGATACTTGATCCTAATAACACCGAATCCAGTCGTATCTTTTCTTTTACCACTCGTGTTTAATGTTGAATGTATAAACACTCAAACTAACAATATAAGCTCAATATTACAACAACAATGTAAGTATATGATTCTCAGATGTATGTCTTGTTTGCTTGAAGTTGTTGTATGGAATAATACTAACTCCTTGGTATTTATAGCCTTCTTCCTCCTTACTAGCCGTTGCTGCCAGTTGACTAGCTAGCGTGCGCTAGCTCTTCCTTCTTAGCGTGCGCCATCGCACATTTTTGCTTTAGCGTGCGTAATGTCTTCCATGTAGCGTACGTTAATCACTTTATGTTTCAGTCCAGTGGCTATTGTCCTTGACAGTTAGCGTGCGCTACCACTTTCTTTGTAGCGTGCGCTAATCCAATATATCCGTTGCATGGATTGTTAAAGTATCCGTTTGATATGCTGACTTTGACCTGCCTTTCCCAACGTTCTGATTGACTTGATTCAAACTGCTTAACGTGCGCTATACCTTCTTTGTAGCGTGCGCTAATGCTGACTTCATGGCATAAGTCATTCTTTGTTTGAATTCCTTCACAACGGTAACAGGACTTCGATAGCGTGCGTTAATGATAACGTGTAGCGTGCACTATCCCATCAGCTGACTTCACTTCAGCTTACTTCGAACTTGGCTGATATGCAGATTACTCCCCGTTAGCGTGCGCTAACATATATGTCTTAGCGTGCGCTAGACATGCATTTTGCTCAGCTTTTCGCGTCTTCGTCTGCTTTGTCGTTTTGCTTCGCCTCGATGTTTTTTTGTTGTTTAGCAACTTTAATCATCAAAACACAAATTAAATAATGTGTGGAATAAATATTCCAACAATCTCCCCCTTTTTGATGATTACAAAACAACTCTTGAATTGGATAAAATCTATAAAGAATAATATATGTATATTTCTACGAATCAAAGTTTTCGGCTTTGATCGTTTCGTTAGTTTCTCCAATCCTCTTTTCTTTTCGACATCTCCTTTATTTTTCAACTCCATCGTTTTTCATTTTTCAATTTTTCAACTCCCCCTATTTGTATGCTTTCTTTTCTTTTCGACTTCTTCGATTTTTCTCATTTTTATCTCAATTCTTCTCCTTCTCATTTTTATCTCAATTTATCTACTTCTCCCCCTTTTTGTCTTCATCAAAAAGTATAAAAATATAGAGTATATCAAATGGAATATAAATATGCATGATACCAATTTATGCATTAATAAGGGTATAAGCTCCCCCTGAAAATATTATTTCCCCTTCAAAAAAAAATATTCCTTCTCCCCCTTTGTAAAATATTATTTGTTAAAATTTATTTTTGGGGATCCAACTTATAGTTGGTTTTTGTTTCGAGACGTGAACGATATTTGTAATGTTTGTTCCTTTAGGAACCTAAATCTTTTTAATTTTTATCGTCCGTCTTGGGATTTTGCAATTTGAAATGTGACGCCCGATTTTCAAACATTTTTCGCATCGGGGTATTTTGAAATTGACGGATTCGTTTTTCGAACAGGGTTTGAATCCTAGTCCCTCTTTATTTAGAGTATATTTTTGAACACATAACATTTGTTCAAATTTATCGTTTCCGCACGAGAATTTCTTTGTCAAAATTTTTAGTTCATCTTGAACTTTTAAAAGATCATTCTTTAAAATATTCTCATTTTCAATGCATTTCGAATGATCGATTTCAACAAATTTCCCTTTTTCAAGTATTTTGGAATTTTCAATTTCCAAAGTTTTATATTTAGACTTGAGGGATTTAATTTTATTTAAAGCATTTTGATAATCCGTATGTAATAACTCGAATGCTTCAAAGAGTTCGTCGTAGGAGTTACTCACTTAGATTTCGACGTCGCTATCGTCGAATGAACTCCGGGCCATGAGTGCAAGATTATTTTGGTCAAGAAAATCTTCATCGGGATCTTCGTCGCTCCATGTTGTGATTAAAATCTCCTTTTGCTTTACTCAACAATTCTTAGCAAAGTGGCCTGGTTTACCACATAGTCGACAAGTATTGTCGAATTTCTTAGGTTCGCCCGCTTGGATGTCCTTCTTTCTCCGGTTTAATAAGTGTTGGAACTTATTAATGTTCTTGGCATAATATGCCATTCTTCGTCGCTATCGTCCACCGGAATTTCTTCTTTCTTTCTTGGCACCTTAGTCTTGAAGGCTATCGATTTTTCCTTCGGTTTTGGTTTGGCATTCCGAGATTTTAGAACAATCTCGTAGTTGATAAGAGAACCAACGATAGCACTAAAATCGAGAGTATTTAAATCTTTTGATTCCATTATTGCCGTAACCGTACCGTCCCATTCTCGAGGTAGTGATCGGAAAATTTTCTTTACTTTCTCACTACTCGAAAGTGGTTTTCCGAAACATGCTAATCCATTGGTGATGACCGAGAATTGGTCGATCATAATCGAGATGGATTCGTCGTCCTTCATTTGGAATAATTCATAATCGTGAAGGAGCATTGTTGGGAAAAATAACGTTGTTTTGATAATTACCAAACAACAAAGCTTGATACAGCAAGCCCTGTATCGAAAGCCGGTCGAAGTTGTCAATCCTGTATCGAAGACCTTCTGATAGCGCCAGCATACAGCAAGCTCTCGCGCTACCAAGATACAGCAACAAGTCTAAGTAAACGCCAAGTATGGAAGCTGTCTCGAATCTCAATACAGCACCCTTCCATACAGCACCAGACTACTCCAATATGCCTACAACATAATTGGATACAGCATTCACATCGAAACAGGACTGAAGACCGTTTGGAAAGGAATCTTTGGTATTCACTAAAGTCAAGTCCCGTTTAATAAAGAAGTATTTAAATACTGAAGGTGTCAGAGATCTTCAAATCCCATAATATCCGGATCCTGGTCCTTTCAAGTCAACTATCAAATTGTCACGGAATATTGCTCAACGGATCTATTTTCAACGGATATATCCAAGAAGGCTATATATATCCCTAGAGTTTGAAGATCAAATAACGAAAACCAACAAGCAGAAGACATGCAAGCTTACAAGCGATATTCAAATCATCGAAAGACTGAATATTCATTATCATAACATCAAGCTTACAAGAGCAAGTATATTTCTTTCTAGCATCAATCCATATCTGAGAAAGAAGAAATATACTCAGTCATCAAGAACAGCCATCATCAGCTCAAGAACTCCATATTCGAAGCTGCTGTTCTTACCTGGTTACCTACCTTTTACCTTTGTGTAAAAACTGAGCTCTGTGTGAACTCAACAAGTTATTCTGACCTGTGTGGGACGAATAAAGACGAAGCTTTGGAACTGTGTGTGAAGAAGCAAGTCAAGAAGGAAGCTTTAACCAATCTGTGTGAACGGTTGAAAGCGACATTCTTTGTATCAATCTGTGTAAACGATACAAGGATAGGTTTGATTATAAATACATAGTTGTGTACGCAGTATTTATAATAAATGTTTTACTCCTGTGTGGAGGACCAGTGGACGTAGAGGGGTTTACCTCGAACCACTTAAATACTTTGTTATTTACCTTTCGCCGTTAATGTTTTCATAACTGTGATTTATACAAGTATACACTGCAAAACCCTGTACGCACCAAGCTAACAGGAGATTAGACTGAGTTGCTGTATCGACAGCAACTTACTACTTTTAAGACTTCCGCTACGCACTCTGATTAGTAAAACGTACAGCCTGTTGTTTAAACTACTTCCCAAACTGTATCCTGTATACTTTAGAAGGGACCAACAAGCATGTTTATCTTCGTCTCTTTGACTTGAGACGTACCTTCGTGTGTTACCTCAAGTATTTTCCAGATTTCTTTGGCACTATCACACGATGATATCCGGTTGTGTTCTTCCGGATTTAAGGCACAATAAAGAAGTTGAGTTGCCTTACAATTGAAATGGTCGTTTTTCCAATCGAAGTCGTCATATTCTTCAAAAGTTTTAAGCGTACCGTTGGAATTCGTTGGAATTTTTGGACCAAGACAAATCACCTTCCAAAGTTCGATGTCGTAAGCTCGAATGAATATCGACATCTTCTTCTTCCAAGTCATGAAGTTTGCGCCATCAAAAAATGGTGGTCGGTTGAGAGCAAGGCCTTCGGCTGGAGAGATTTGAAATGCCATTTTGGATCTTTTTCTCCTCGGATGTTAAACCGCGTATTGGAGTACCTCTCCAATACCAATTGTTGGTATAGAATCGGATATTTGCGCCGTTTTGTGCGGAAGCGTAAATAAATTGCGGAAAATAAATCACTCAAGGATTTATAGAGGTTCGGCTATTAACGAAGCCTACGTCCTCTCTTGATGTATCTTTTTCTTTAGGCTTAAGATCAATACCTCTACGCCTCTCTTCTATCGGTCGAGGGATTACCGTTACAAGCTCGTCTTCTATCGGTCCAAGTAAAACCGTTTTTCCTTTTCTATTGGATAAGGAATCAACCACTCTAGCTTTCTATGGGTACTAGATAAACCTCACTTAGATATCGATTGCGATTCTAACAATGCCGGATACTTGATCCTAATAACAGCGAATCCAATCATATCTTTTCTTTTACCACTCGTGTTTAATGTTGAATGTATAAACACTCAAACTAACAATATAAGCTCAATATTACAACAACAATGTAAGTATATGATTCTCATATGTATGTCTTGTTTGCTTGAAGTTGTTGTATGGAATAATACCAACTCCTTGGTATTTATAGCCTTCTTCCTCCTTACTAGCCGTTGCTGCCAGTTGACTAGCTAGCATGCGCTAGCTCTTCCTTCTTAGCGTGCGCTATCGCATATTTTTGCTTTAGCGTGCGTAATGTCTTCCATGTAGCGTACGTTAATCACTTTATGTTTCAGTCCAGTGGCTACTGTCCTTGAAAGTTAGCGTGCGCTACCACTTCCTTTGTACCGTGCGCTAATCCAATATATCTGTTGCATGGATTGTCAAAGTGTCCGTTTGATATGCTGACTTTGACCTGCCTTTCCCAACGTTCTGATTGACTTGATTCATACTGCTTAGCATGCGCTATACCTTCTTTGTAGCGTGCGCTAATGCTGACTTCATGGCATACGTCATACTGTGTTTGAATTCCTTCACAACGGTAACAGGACTTCGATAGCGTGCGTTAATGATAACGTGTAGCGTGCGCTATCCCATCAGCTGACTTCACTTCAGCTTACTTCGAACTTGGATGATATGCATATTACTCCCCGTTAGCATGCGCTAACATATATGTCTTAGCGTGCGCTAGACATGCATTTTGCTCAGCTTTTTGCGTCTTCGTCTGCTTTGTTGTTTTGCTTCGCCTCCATGTTGTTTTGTTGTTTAGCAACTTTAATCATCAAAACACAAATTAAATAATGTATGGAATAAATATTCCAACACGATTGAAGTGATGCTTCATATTAATATGCTTAGTACGCGAGTGCAATACAGGATTGTGCATTATTGCAATTGCACTCGTGCTATCGCACATGATCGGTGTTTCCTTGGCAATGGTTCCATATCCTGAAAGCTGTTGTTGCATCCAAAGGATCTGCATACAGTAACTACCGACAGCATAGTATTCCAATTCAGCTGTGGAAAGCGAGTTTGCCAATTATTTCTTACTGAACCATGACATAATATAGGTCCAAGAAAGTGACAAGTACCGCTTGTACTCTTCCAATCTAGCTTGCAGCCTCCGAGATCCGAGTCGCTATAGCCACTAAATCGAAGTCCTGCATCGATTGTTCCTTTAACATACTTAAGAATTCGTTTAACAGTTGTGAAGTGTGATTCATTAGGTGCTACTTGATACCAAGAACACACTCCTACAGCAAACTGGATATCGGGCCTGCTAGCTGTTAGGTACATGAGTGAGCCTATTAGCTTCGTATAGAGTGATTGATCAACCGGCTTTCCAGCTTCGTCAGCACTAATTTGCACGAAAGTGCTCATGGGGTTAACGAGGATTTGGAGTTATTCTTTCCAAACTTGTTGAGTAGCTCCTTGCTGTACTTTTCCTGGTTGATGAAGATTCCTGTAGGCAACTACTTTACCTGAAATCCTAGAAAATAACTAAGTTCCCCATCATACTCATTTCAAATTTACTTTGCATGAGATGAGAGAACCTTTGACACAAAGAAAGATTAGTGGAACCAAATATAATATGATCTACGTATATTTGAACCATCAATAGGTCATCACCTTCCTGTATCTTACAAAGAGTCTTGTCCACAGCACCTTTCTCAAATCCATTATTGGTTAGATACATGGACAGGGTTTCATACCACGCTCTAGGTGTTTGCTTAAGTCCATATAGTGCTTTCCGTAGCCTGTATACAAGGTCTCCGCCTTCTGTGTTGACAAACCCTGGTGGTTGTTCAACATATACTTCTTCGGCGAGGTCTCCGTTTAGGAATGCGCTCTTTACGTCCATTTGATATACAATAAAACTATTATGGGCGGCAAATGCTAAAAATATTCTGATGGCTTCTAGTCTGGCTACAGGGGCAAATGTTTCATCGTAGTCTATCCCTTCTTTCTGTCTGTAGCCTTGTGCGACTAGGTGGGATTTGTTCCTAATAACAAGTCCGTTCTCTTCCTTCTTGTTTCTAAATACCCACTTATTTCTAATTACGACTTGATGCTAAGGTCTAGGTACTAGATATCATACGTTGTTTCTTTCGAAACCATTAATCTCTTCTTCCATAGAAGTGATCCAGTGAGAATTGTTTAGAGCTTCTTTGGAAGAAACAGGTTCGGATTGAGCTAAGAATACATCAATTGTGCACATGGCAAGTCTTCTAAGTTCTGCTTGAGATTTCCATATGGGAAATGGAGATTTCTCATATTCGGGTTCTTCTTGCGCACACAGTACAGTTCCTTGTGTACTCTATATTCTCCTATGGGTAGATACTCCGGCATCAATGTCTTCTATGATTAACTCATGTGGGTGATCTCTCAACTATCTTCTGCCGGGTTCTAGCTCGGCATCCCGTACTGTATCTTGAGGTGATGTAGTTTCAGCTTCATCTTGTACAGCATCATCTTCAACTACCTCTGATCTTACAGCTGTGGGGTTGATCTCTAGGTCAACAACAGGCTCTATTGGAGTTGGAGTGGAATTAATAGAGAATTGTTGGATATTCTGAGTCAGATCTTATACTCTTGTAGGGTCATGGTGAGGTTTGTCGAACACCACATGTACAGATTCCGCAACTGTCAGCTTCCTTTTGTTAAAGATCCTGAAAGCTTTGCTGACACAGGAATATCCTACGAATATCCCTTCATCCGACTTTTCATCGAAGGTTCTAAGTTGGTCTTTTCTGTTGTTTAGGACATAACGTCTACAACCAAATATGTGAAAATACGAAACTAGTGGAGTTTTGTTGTTCCATACCTCGTATGCTGTTTTGTTGTGATGCTTGTTGATGATAAAGCGGTTTTGTGTATAGCACGCTGTATTTGTTGCTTCGCCCCAGAAACATTGCGGCAACTTGCTTGCGGAAATCATAGTTCTTGTTGCTTCTTTGAGCGTCCAGCTCTTTCAATCAGCAACACCATTTTGTTGAGGAGTTTATGCAGCTGAGTATTCGGGTTGTATCCCATTGTCCGAACAGTATTGCTCTATAAAGCGGTTAGTGAATTCAGTACCTCTGTCGGAATGAATGGACACGATACTCAACCCTCTCTCATTCTGAAGCTTTCTCAGGTGCTCGGGCAGCTCTGATGTTGTTTCTTTCTTCTTGCTCATAAAGATCATCCAAGCATACCTGGAATAATCATCAACAATAACGAGACAGTATTTCTTACCACCCAAACTTACAGGGTCTACAGGACCGTAGAGGTCCATATGTAGCATTTCCATAACTCTGTGAGTGGACAGGTATGATTTGCTTTTCAGGGTGGTTTTGATTTGTTTGCCTTTTTGACAGGGTCCGCAGACACTGTCTTTTGGAATGACACACCGGGCAATCCTCTAACCATTCCCGGTCTAGCGAGCTTGTTGATCATCTTGAAGTTGACATAATACATCCTCTTGTGCCATAGCCAACTTTGATCTGCAGTACTTTTGGCAACAAAACACGGAATTGTGGAGCTCGTAGGCATCCAGTCAGCAATATACATATTACCTGATCTGCTTCCTGTTAGCACAACTTCTTTGGTCAGAATGTTCTTGACTCTACAGTGATCCATATAGAATTTCACCGAGAACTGTTTGTCATAGAACTGGCTAATACTAAGTAGATTATACTGTAAGCCTTCAATATAAGCTACATCAGTGACTTTGAATTTTCCTACAAGCAAGGTTCCCTTCCCTCTTGTTCTTTCTTTGGATTTATCACCGAAGTGAACTTTTGGACCGCGACCTTCTACATAATCTGACAGCTTGCTTTTATCTCCTATCATATGCCAATAACATCCGTTGTCGAAGTACCAGATGTCCTTCTCTTTGATGTCCTGTAAGCAAGGAAATTAAGTAGATTTAGGTCCCCTTTGTTTGTTGGGTCCATGGAAGTTAGTGCCTTTAGGTACCCAGATTTGCCTGACAGCAATTGGTTTGTTGTAGGTTATTTTAGGTCCATTCTTGCGATGTCTACATGGGGCAGGCACGTTGTCGCTGTAACCTTGGTAATTATGATGCATGTAAAAACAAGGGTTATTATTATTAATCCAGTACGAATGCCTTCTTGGAGGTGGAGCTATTTTCTTCGGCCTTACAGCTTGCCTCCTGGGTCTCCAGTTGGATTCCCAATGTTGTTGCTGATATTGCGCGGTGACCTGCTTTCTCGATGGATAGCGCGGCTCCTGTATCTAATATCTAGGCGTATTGTACTGTTGGAAGTACTGTTGTATGGGCCTTTGATACTTGGATACAGCCTTCTTTCTGAACGGCTGTTGGCACTTCTGATATGCTCGGTAAGCATGCTGTTGGTTATGCCTTACAGGTTTGGCTGAGGATTTCGTTGTTTGTGATATGACTTTGGTGGCGGAATGGCAGCCTTTGCTATACGGGGACCAGCTGTTGCTTTAGCGGGACTCGTGATCTCTTTCGATACAGGAATGGGTTCCACACCCCTGACAAACACTATACTAGTTTTCCCTTTATGGGAGAATTAGTTGTATCCTAAGCCACTTTTATCATGAGCATGTTGCCCGGTGCTTAGAATTTCTTCCATCCTTTTAGATGATTTCTCGAAAGATTTCAAAATGGTCTCAAGTTCTCCTTCTCGTTTCTCGAGAGTTTTTACTTTGGCTTCAAGCAGAGCGAAATCGTTTGTCTTGCTCTCATTATGAGACTTGGTCTCATTTAGATCGTGGGCAAGTTTATGATTGCTCTCCATGAGTTTTTCAACTAAGTCTTTGCTGTTTTCACAATATATAGACATATTTTCGTAATTATTTCTCAACAAGTCATTTTCATCTTTCAGCTCTAAGTTAGAAATTTTGAGCTGTATGCTTTCTCGTTTTAATGTCTCATGGGCTTTTTGAATATTTTTAAATTCATTCATCATATTTTCGAAAGTATGAGATGCATTAATAGGCATATTGGATGTTGAGCTTATCTCATCATCGCTATCTTCATCGTCCTCTATATCCTTGGCCATAAAGCATATGTATGCTTTATCTTCAAGCTCATCATCGGACGAGTCACTGTCAGTGACTGTCTGAAGGCATTCCTCGGTCTTGGTTGGTGCGGGCGAGGCTTCTAATTCGCCAATCAGGGCCTTGAGCTTGTTTTTCCAAGCACGTCTCCTTTCGTCTTTTTCCTATTGCTCGGCTTCCGGCAACTTTTGGACTTTAGGATGCGGACATTTATTTGCATAATGTCCTAGTTTCATGTAATTGTAGCATAGATTAGAATCACCAGATGGAGAAGATTCAGAACTTACCTTGGTAAAAAGCTTGGGCCTGTATGCAGTCTTTCTAGACTGTTTGATGAACTTTTTGAATTTGTGCATGAGAAGGGCCATTTCATCTTGTGACAGGAAGTCATCGTCACTGTCAGCATTATTATGGGCAGATTTGGATGTGTTGGGCATGTTGTGTCTCCTTTTTGATACAGCGGCTAGTGTTGTAGTCCGATCAGGTGACTCTTCGGCCTTCTCTCTCTTGTCAATATCATACTCGAAAGCTTTTAGGTCAGAGAAGAGGTCAAAAGTAGAAATTTCATTGAGATTACATGACACATGCATAGCTGTGGTTTTTATGGGTCCATCTTGAATGACAAATATCATCTCTTCGTGCATGGCTGCAAGATGTGCTTCCATCCTAATTCTCCAATCATCAAATTCGTTAATCGAGAACATAGAAACCTTATTGATCATTGAGGTATCCATATAAGAAAATAGGAAAGATGTAGACTGTTTTAAAATACGACTGATTCATTTTAGAATCAACCGCTCCGATACCGCTTGTTGGCCACTAAGTATACAGAATACAACTTGGAAAAGCATAAGTACAACAAGCTATACATTTTTCAAAATTGAGTGCGTAGGGGAAGTTTGTTTAAGTGAGTTGCTGTAAATACAACAACTAGGCTTTATCCTGTTAGCTTATTGCGTACAGAGTTTTGCAATATATATTTATAATAATCACAGTTTATGAAAACAATAAAAGCAGACGGTAAATGACACACAGTATAGAGTGGTTCAAGGTAAACCCCTCTACGCCCACTGGTCCTCCACACAAGAGTAAAATGTTTATTAAAATCACTACGTACACAACTACGTGACTTTAATCAAATCCATCCATGTATCGTTCACACAGATTGATACAAAGACTGTAGCTTTCAACCGTTCACACAGATTGGTTGTTGGCTTCTCTTGACTTGCTTCTTCTCACACAGATTAAAGCTTCGTCCTATTTGTCCCACGCAGGTCAAAATAACTTTCCTTAGTCCACACAGGGATAAGTTTTACTCAATGGTAAAAATGGTAATATCACAGGTTTGAACAGCATCTAGAACACGATGATCTTTGGTTGATGATGTCCTGTTCTTGTTGACTGGGTATATTTATTCTCTTGGATATTTGATATATGCTCGAAGAAATATATTTGATCTTGTAAGCTTTGATTGACGATAATGAATATTCAGTCGTTCGTCTTCTTGTTTGAATGTCTCGTGTATATGCAGTCGTGAATATTCAGTCTGTGTTCTTAGTTTTATCGTCGTTGATATATATGTCTGCAATGTCCTATTGCATGGACTATTTATAACTTTGGAATAGATCCGTTATAAATATGTCAGTTGGCTGGGTTTGGTGAGCGGAGATCCATTCTGATTATTTGATTGACTTTCAAGAACCTAGATCCGATTTTGCTCCTTGTCTGAAGATCCTTGTCGGTTGGTATTTAAATACTTTATCCAATCAGTATTTAAATACTTCTTTCAAACGGCGTTCTGACTTTAGTGAATAAAGTAGATTCCTTCACAATAGTCTTCAGTCCTGTTGGATAAGTATTTGTTTCCTAACACTTTCAGTCTATATGTTGTATCCGACATAATACGATCTTATTGCTGTTAGTTGTATACTTCAACGATGTAGGCTATCCCCCATGCTGTACGGAAGGCACTGTATGGAGATTCCACACAGTTCTCATACTTAGTGGTATTTCGAATCCTTTGCTGTCTGATGGCTTTGAGACAGCTTGGTGTGTGTTGACTTTGTGGAATCTTGTTGTATGTTGGCACTTATCAAAACAAGGTAGAGGATTGTTTATCCCAACAGGTTGTATGCTGCATTTATCAAACCAGGATGTTTTCCAACAGTTGGTTTCCCAACACCTGCTCGACAGGTCATGATCACTGCAGTGATCTCATTGTATATGGCTTTGAGCTATTTGGTTTCAACCATCTCATTATATATAGCTTCGGGATGTTTAGCTTCGGTCATCTCATTGTATAGAGTTTTTGATTGTTCAGCTTCGTACCATCTCATTGTATACAGCTTCAGGATGTTTGGCTTTGACAATCTAATGTATACACCTTCGGGATGTTTGGCTTCGGCCATCTCATTGTATACATCTTTGGGCTATTTGGATTCGGCCATCTTATTGTATATAATTTTAGACTGTTTGGCTTCGACCATCTCATTGTATATAGCTTCGGGTTGTTATGCTTTGGCCATCTGATTGTTGTATACAACTCTGGGCCATGTCATTACTAATGTTTAGCTTTGTGCTGTTTGTCATTGGGCATATCTTTTGTTGTTTCACACTATTGAATGTTCGTCGTTGGGCAAGACTTCATTTCATTCAGAGATGAGGTATTGATAATATGTCGCATGTATAGTGTTTCATGATTGTATAGTGTTGATCCTTGTTATTGAGCCTTTCACATTATTGTTTTAAAGTCTGACTGTATGTCTATTTCCTATCACATTATATATCACGTTTGATATAAATTATGCAGGATGACTGGCCCCGTAGGAGCGAAATATATTTTTATGTCTCTTAGGTTGCGGGGAGGGACAGGTACAAGAAGAGCTTGGTGATAGCGAAGAGTCTAAAGGATACTTGTCAGGGGACCAAGTCTTCTTATTTCTATTTGTATTACTTCCGTTGCATTGTACTCCTTATAATTGTATGATTTCTATTTGATTCGGTGTATTCCATCATCATATGGATTATACATGTATTTTGGATGATCATGTTGTTTGACTGGCGCAGTTGACCAAGTATGGTATAAACTCCCTATCGAATTTTTTTATAATATAATATGATCGGTACTATAGTTATATTGTGTTATCGATAATTGATATTGTGGTTCGCCTGGTAGATCCCAGTTTGGGGTCCATATCACTGTAATTGTCGCCTAGTTTGGGCATATTACATCAAGAGTCCTAAAATGATTTGATAATAAGAAAGTGAGAATTGGGTTAAAGAGCCCTAAAAAGGTTCAAAGGTTTTCACAAGATCAAGTTATAATAGGATTTCATGTCATGCCTCCTGAAGATTGCAAACTATTGTGATTTGTTTAATTCCCACAAGTCAGAAGGAGGCTCATTCCTACGAATTTTGATCTTGCATTCAGAATTGGAGAACGAAGCAAGGACAATGCAAACAATCATATGATATCCAAATGTTTCTAACATTTATTTTTATTACCAAATAAATTAGGAAACTCGACAATTGTTCGCTCAATTTTATACTTTTCCACTCCTTGAGACACGATTTCATACTATATTATTTATATTGGGAATTGATATTAGTTTAGGGGTGTGTGTAATTGGTGAATTTGTTTTAGGACTTGCAATTAGGATTTACCACGTAAATAAACAAATTCATGAATTTAAAACTATTAATTGTCATTTTAAAAATAAAACAAATTAGCTAGCGAAAAATATAAATACTAAACTAGTAAAACCCAAAAATTTTCTTATGTTTTCCATACTTGTTGTATTTTCCAGAACATACATTTTGAGTTAAGATATAAATTAAAATTCGATGATAAGATAGTTTCTTGTTTGTTTCAAGATTGTCTACGATCTTCTAAATATTTTTTCAAATATTTACTTGCCTGATTAATTTATCCACACTTATAATAATGGGGGTTATAAGGTACCCACATGAGCACCATACCTGCCTGTATATTCACCACGATTCATGATACGAATCAATTGCTACAGAACCAATGATGAATATACATGCAGACATGATACCCAAGTGGATATCTTATAAAATTTCTATAACAATATACCTCAGAACTAGACACAAAAACATTACTAAAATAGCTTTTTTCTATTCATAAGCACTTATACATAAATAAGTGTCAGAATCGTAGTAAATAACTAAAATAGATAAAAAAAAAAAAAAAAGTAAAATTACAAAATTGCAAAATTAACCTCAGAGAGAAAACATTCCTGCCAGAGGCACAAAAGAATTATCCGACTGCTGGAAGTCTGTCGGCGACAGCTCAGTGGCCGAAAAAAATAGTTCGCCGCGGAAGAACGGTAAAAGAAAAATAGGTTGGCCAGTGGCCAAAAAATATTTTGGCCGCGGGGAGTCCACCAGCCGACTACTTCGGTGGAGAACGGCCCAGAGAAGTTAGACGATCCATCTGAAGGTTCGGGTGTGACGGCCGTGGTGGTGGAAATTCTAATACTTCTGGAAGTTCATTGCTTTCGAATTCTTATATTAAACTTAATACAAAGTTAAATGCTGAGATATTGTTTTTAGGGAAACTGCAAATTAAAGCACCAACTTTACCTAAAAATGCAATTAAAACACGACATTTGAAAATTAAATACCTCAACTATCATTTTTTGCAAAGGACTGAAGCCATTTATCCGCGACCGAAAAACTGACTATGCGTTGATTTAATATCCTACGTGGACGAACGTCATAATTTTTCATTAAAAAAAAGAATATCCAACAATGTTGATTTTCAACTTCGACAACTGCCCATGCGATGGGAAACATCTGGGTGTTCCCGTCTTTGCCATTAGCACTCAACAAGATCCCACCTAAACCTGCCTTCAGAAAGCATCTATCAACCCCAATTACAGGGCGACATCCAGCTAGGAACCCTCGCTTTCTTGAGAGAGAGAGAGAGAGAGAGAGAGAGAGAGAGAGAGAGAGAGAGATGTAAAGATTGAGATTGAGATAAAGAAATACGCTGCTTTACTCTTTTGTTTTTTAATTCCAGTCTTCTTTGATTTTTGTTGTTTTAATTTAAGTCTTCTTTTCCTAATTTAAGTCTTCTGATGATAAAGAACGCCACAGGGTGCTTTTTTTAATTTATGTTTTTTATTTTTAGCTTGCAAAACGTCGACGTTTTATGTTGCTCCACGTAAGACTAAATCGGCACCTAGTCAGCTTTCCGTCGCCAGATAAATGGCTGGAGTCCTAATTGCAAAAAAACTAAAGTTGAGGTATTTAATTGCCAAATTTCAAATATCCTATTGCAAATACATTTTTAGGTTAAAATTGGTGATTTAATTTGCAGTTTTCCCTTGTTTTTATAACAGTACAACTATTGAATCAAATTATTAAACTCCGATGATCACGATCAATTTGTTCGTGATCCAATAATATTAGCACATTCATGAAACTGATGCCTACGGGAAACCCCATTAGGGGCTGAGACGCAGAGGTAGACAATCACGCAATACTTGGATTTACAATTCTTTTTGCATGATGGAAACCAAATAAGTTTTGATTTTCCTGTTCTGGAAAAGTTCACCCATGAGAACCCTGAGAAAATTGATAGAAGAACTGTCGAAAAGATACAAACTGCAAATTGTACCAAAAAAATAATGAAATCGCAATAAAAAATCGAATAAAATCACGGATTTTTTTGCAGTAAATCACAAATCAAAAGCTATAAATCATATGAAGTACTCGATGCATCTGGAAACGTAAAAACTGGAAAGAAAATGACGTGCGTGGATAAGATAAGTGAAAAGGGGAACTCATGAAGTTGATGTAAAGTAGCAATTTTATTTGACAAGAGGTATTTTCTGTAATTTTCTCGTGTAGAAACTACGTAATAAATTGGAAATTATGATAAGGTATCAGCGACCAACTATAAATCTTTTCATGAACAAAAACATTTAGCTCACAATAAATAATAATCTTGTTGCTAAATATAAATTGTTTTAATGTTAGCATCAACATTGAATATTTGCCATAAGAAGTTGATGCAACGCTTCGTACAATTCTAGCGCTACAGAATTCACACATTTTCAGTTTACATTTAATAACTTAAAGCTTCACTAAGAGAAGACCCTACCAGTAAACTGGTTGAGAAGTTGATGACTGGGCTATTAAAACAAAACAAATGCCCCTCTCGTATAAACCTCCAGGGTGAAAGTTACTCTCAGCATCTATTTTGTAAAAGAAAGGGATCATAATTTGAAGCGTTATTGGTTCTTTATCTTCAAAGTGGAAGAAGATAATCCAGAAGGGGATGGGCGATCTTGGTAAGATGCACGAAGTATAAACAGAAACGTCTCCACAAGCATGGCACCAACCAAACCAAGGATGCCTCCAGCAGCATTCTAAACATTAAACATGATCAATATCAATTGCTACCCTTAAATATCGACGGGCTAAGCACAACATATAAAAAAACAGTTGTCCTTCAAAATTACAGATACCAACAAATTTAAAAACATCAGGTTGTGTTTGTAATGTTGAAAAGTAAATGGGATTTTTGTAACTAAGCAAAAACTCAAGGATACTCTCATAATTATGTCTATATTTCAAAGAAAGATTATTAGCTTCGACCATGGATAATCCCAAGGCAAAGTACCAGGAGAGATTAATTTTGCAATTAAATAGCTGCTAATTTATGAGCATGATAAAAAAATTTAAAATTCCGTGCAAACGGTACCATAGCAGGACTGCTGCCAAACAAAGCTCTGAATGCTGCATATCCAAGTAAGTATCCCGTGAACATTGTAAGCACAACATGCAATCCTGTAAAAAATGATGGAAAAAATAGATATTGCTCATCTCAAACCATTTTTCATAAAAGATTATACAACAAAAAAGCACAACATGGAGATAAGATTTGAGAACTTTAAAATCATGACAAGAACATAGCAATTTTTAAAACCTTCAGTATTGTCCACAAAAGGCTCGCATGAGGGGCCAACCAGGAACAAAGTTCGGCACGAGCGGTACACACATAGGGTCATCAGGCTGAAAATGGAGGTTCAGCCTTGCGAGCAGCGTGGTCCGACGGATACAAATGCAAAGGGACCGAGGAAGCAACATGGACACCGCTATCAGAAGCGGCTTGCCAACAGGGTATCGCGCCTTAGTGTCCGGGACACTTGGGCACTACGACCGGGACAAGTTCCAAGCAGTCCGGCAGCGCATGGGACGCAGACTAGGCCAGACGCGCGAGTTGCGTGCGGCACAATGCACGATAACGAGACGAGGCCGAGTCGGGAAGAGAGACTTGGGCATTGGCGTTGGACATGTGAGCGGAACGTGGGGTGAGAGAGATAGGCGGGCACAGCCCTGCACGAGGTGCGAAGAAGGACCCCCCCCCCCCCCCCAAATAGGCGTAGAAGAATATTTGCTGGTGGGCCGACTGCAATGTTCTAAAAGGCGCTAGGCGGGCGGACGAGGACCTTCTAGCGCCTAGGCCTTGGAGGCGGCGCCTAGGCGGCTAGGCGCTAGGCGGTTTTTTTTATATATTTTATATTTTATTTAGTTTTATATATGCATACAAAATGCATAATAATATTCTTTTCAAAAATAGTCTTGGAAAAAAAACAACATTCCAATAGTCTTGAAGAAAAAACATTCAAAAAGCAAAAGTCACAAATTAAAGTCAAATTTCCATGTCTTCCTCATCTCCATATCCTTCCTCCAATATATGTTCTCCATCGGACTCATAGACTCTTCATCATTTTCCTCCTCTTCCGAGTTATCATCCGACACAAAGTCTTCTTCATGGAGCTCTCTTGTTACGATGTTTCTAGCACTTTTTCTAGGCTCTAGCATTTCATCCGCTCCGGTTGCTTCCCAAACCATCTCCCAAGTAAGATCCGAACCAGGCTCAACTTCATCATCATCACATTCAACAATCCATGATTGTCCAGCGAAGAAAACACGTTTTTGGACAAAACGTTAAAAAATAAAATAGAAAAGGAAAAAAAATCTGGACAGATGGAAAAAAAATCTGGACAGAAAAGGAAACCTAGGACCCGTCTAGCCCGCCTAGGACCCGCCTAGGACCCGCCTAGCCCGCCTAGGACCCTCTGAGCCGCCTAGCAGAACCGCCTAGGGGGTAGTCGGGGCGGAGGGCCACCTTCTAGCGCCTAGGCGCCTAGGCCGCTTTTTAGAACACTGACCGACTGGACAGTAGAAAACCGATGGATCCACTGTCCGAGAAGATGGACCCAGGGAGGGCCAGAAATGGACACGTGGAGAAGATTGGGATGTGCCGAGACATTCCGAAGTACGCGGAACCTTCGGGGAACCTCCTGGAAGGGTGGAGCTCTATGAAGTCTTGCAGAACATTCTACACAGGTTCTTGGAGACTTGTATAGGAGTAGAAATGTATAGAAATCTCTAGAGTATCCCTTCTTGTGTAGAGATACAATGATGATTGTGAGTAGTCTAGAACACTCCAATATGAGGAGGTGCTAGGAGGCAGACTCTAGTAACTTAGGTGTTGGTATAAATAGCCTCCAAGAGTGGATCATTTATGACAAGCTGCAAGCAAGCAAGAAAAGAGTTGAATAACAGAGGTAAAGTATTCTCAAAGGTGTTGTATTCCCTTCTATATTCCACACGGTCGAAGTGATTCTAGACTAGTGTGCACGGGTTAGGTGATTCTCGAAGCACTAAATTATAGCCCGTGGCAGTTGGTATCGGAGCCACGCTAGGTGTTCATTGTTTCCACAGTTGAAGGTGCTTGCAAGCAGGTGACTGGAGGACCCTAAGTGATTCCGCGGTTGAGGGTTGCTTTAGCATAAGAGATTGCTTGTGAGAAGGTTTGTGGTGGAAGGAAGGATGGTCAAGACGGGGGATTCCATTCAAGGTAACCCATCCAAGAAGGAGAAGGCATCCAAGAAAAAGGGGTTCCTATGTGGATAATCTGGCAAGATAGGTAAGTGGCTTGCTTAGAGGAAATTGTGGCAGGCCAAGATAATAGTTTGGACAATGCGAGGGTCAAAGAGTTAGAGGGCTCTTCAAGAGAACTCGTCAACAAGGTAAACGGAACTGTCAACTCTTTTCATTTTGAGATCGCCAACCAACTTAAGGAAATGGGTGCCAAGCTAGCGGCCTTGCAAGAGGAGAATGAAGCCTTGAAGGTTGAAATGGCAACAACGAAGCGCGCTTGGGATAATGCGGGAGAGCAATGGCCACGATGCCCCCAGCGAATTAAGGTTCCGGGCCAAAATCCTATAGTGGAGGGTGAAGTGCCAAGGAGCTGGATAATTTCCTATGGAGTTTCGAGAAGTACTTTGCAGCTTCTGGGATTAAGGATATGATGAATCAAAACTACGCGTGGCACCACTCTTCTTGGCGGACATTGCGACATTGTGGTGGAAAGACTTCAAGCAAGAGTCCAAGCGTCGGTTCTACCTGGAGAATGCTGAGTATGAGGCTGGGGCAAGGTTGAGAAGGTTGGAACACCGGCACAGCAAGAGGAGTTTGTAGAGGAGTTCCAGGAGATAGTGCTGTAAATCCCGGAGTTGACGGACAAGGATGCGTATTTGTTGTTTGCGTTTTTGGATGGCTTGAAATAATAGGCCAGATTAGAGCTCCAACATAAGAATGTCTAGGACGTGACTTCAGCTACTGCAATAGCCGAAAGCCTGATCGAGTTGAAATCACCTCGGACAGCTGGAGGTCCAAGAGGGATGAGGGTGAGGGTGCGTAAAGTAAGCCGCATTCAAGATGAGGCGGACAGAGACATGAGGGCAGGCACAAGGATAATAGTCAGTGGCTAGGACTTGCCATGGATGTGAGAATGCAGACCATATCGTGGCAATGTATCCAAAAAAGAAAAAATGTGAAATTTGCTAGAGCACGGAGCATTCGACTAGAGAATGCTCAAAGCTTCTGAAGTTGACTACCATGGATCATACACCAAGGCACAGTGAGCTGATGAAGGTAAGGAGGCATTCCATAGGGGCAGTGCAATTGTTGAACTCAGTTGTGGGTATGGCATCACACGACGATGTACCGCGTGGGGAGCTTTTGTTGTTTGCGACTAGATACATTAATGGTTATCCCATCAAGGCATTAGCCGAAACGGGAGCCAACTACAATTACATCAACGAGGCTTGAGCACAATGGTTAAGGCTTCAGGTTATCAAGGGTCGGGGAAGGATAAAGTCGAATAATGCACAAGTTGTACGGGCCACAAGGGCCACCAATGGTGTGCGATTGAGAGTTGACGCGTGGGATGTGCATATGCACTTCAAAGTGACGATGATGGACAACCGGGACATCATCTTGGGACACGAAAGGTGGGACGTGGGGCACAAGAGACAGGAACACGCGGGAACGTGCGAGGTGCGAAAAAGACCCATCCCCCTATTATAAGCCTAGAATAAATTCACTGGTGGGGCGACTGGGCACTAGCAAGCCGAGGAATTACATGTCCGAGGAGATGCCCATGGGGATGGGCAAAAATGTACCAGTACGGCCCAGAATGTCCAGAAAGAGTCCGGAACCACGTGGAGAAGGTCGGAATGTGCCAAGGCATCCCAGAAGGATGTAGAACCTTACAGGAACTCCTGGAAGGATAAAGCTACATGAAGTCAGCAAAACATTCTAGATCGGTTCTCGTAGACTTGTGTAGGATTATAAATGCATAGAAGTCTCGAGAGTATTTCGATTTGTGTAGAGATTGTGTAGAGATAGAGTGATGACAGTATAGCAGTCTAGAACACTCCAAATGAGGAGGTACTAGGAGGAAGATTCTAGTAACTTAGGTGTTAGTATAAATAGCCTCCAACGATAGCTCATTAGTAACAAGCTGCAGCAAGCAAGAAAAGAGTTGAGTAATACACGTAAAGTATTCTCAAAGTGTTATGTTCCCTTATATTATCCACACTCTACTTGAGCAGGTTTCGAATGGCTGACTAGCTAAAGATCGGAACAATTCTAAGACTAGTGCCACACGGGTTGTGGAATTCTGGGGCGCGAAATTTTAGCCCGTGACAAACTGCTATCTTAAGAACATAGTATTTTGAAATTGTCCTTGAAATTCAATCAGGGACACCTTCATAAAATTTGAGTTCATCTTTGAGACATCTCTTTTAGATAATTTCCATTTCTACATTCTTTCTTGTGTAGTGACTGCTGCATATTCAGCACATGCATGGTGCAGAGATGCAGACCCAAGGTTCGGTTAATATATTTTTTATTGAAGCACTTCTTTCCATTTGTTCTCTCCCTAATGGAAGTTGAATATCTACCCAGCCTCTTCTCTTGCTCTTGCCGCTCATTGCAGTGAGTTATTGTTATTTTCTAAAATGCCATTTTAGGATTTTCTTCCAGGAAAATTTTAAAGTTATATCTGCAGCATCTAGGGAAAAGATTTTTCCCTCGCGAGCATCTAGGGATAAATGAGTTCATCAGAATAAAATCTTGAAAAATCTTCAGATTCTTCAAAAGTTTCTTCTATACATGCTCGGACTACAAACTCTGGCACATTTAGCGTGCAATTTTTACGTAGATATAACTCTTGCAAAGCCTCCAAGTTAATATTTCAGAATTCTCAAGAACCCTTGGACGGTACACCCATAACGCACATAAATTCTGACAGGCCCACCCATTAGTATACAGAGGGCAATGCTCCAGCATTATTGGTCTGGTTCCCTTTATGCTCTTTTATGTTATTAATATGGATTCCTCTTCCAGAATATGCGTCATATCCCGAATCATATAGAAACTCCATAACTTACAAGAATGACCAACAAAGATAAACGCATCTTATTAGGAATATGTTAAAGCAAGGTCATCACTACCATTTATAGTTATCTTACGGCCATGAGGGTAATCAAACTAATGATAGTTATAGCAACGAATCTCTTAGGTGTTTATATTCATTGAAAAGGATAATGATTAAATAAAGGTTAAAATTCATTTTAAATGCAAAATTATAGTATGATCCTTTAAAGTTTAATCTTAAAATTCTAGAGAATTTTAGATCTGACATAGAATTTTGCCAACTAAGCCTTTGCTATATTAATTACATAACATCATCATCATCAACAAGTGCATCGGTGCGATATATTACTTGCATAACGAGAAAAAATCTCAATTGCGAAATAAAATCAATCAAGAACCCTCACCCGAAGAATTCAAGTACTCTCAAGAAGTCCACTCAATTGGAAAAACATCACGCTCAACTAATAGCAAAGCAAGTTGCCCCATCATAATTTATGGCAAGAAAGCAAGAATGCATCAAACACCAACTGAAGCTCAAATTTCAAGATAATTAGTGGCACATCAACATTTTCTCAATGCTACAACTAATAAAGGCTGTGTTGGCTGAATATGACACTACCAATTGTAGGGATTCAGTATCTTAAGGGGGATGAGAAAGAGAAAATAGATTAGCAAGGCCAACATTGACCGGATATAACACTAAATATACCTGCTCAAGAAGTTTTAAGCCAATCAAATATGCAAACATTTACATAGAACAAGACATCATTCAACTCAATCCACAACAACTCGGTTGATAAAAGTCATCACTTCACCAAAACAATTTCAGATGCTCGAGATAAGAATCAGAAGAGAATAATCCATGTCTTTCCTCTATCAGCTCCAGTCCTGACTCCTACAAAATCTCGTAACTGATAAACATTTCTCATGCAATCCATAGCTTCAAGTACAAGAACTGAGATTGACCAAAAACAATTTCATTCTTTTTCAAATATAAATCGACATATAAATGGAATTTTCAACATATTCCCTTAATAGAAGTTATTCTATAAATCTGAAACAAAATGCAAGTGAAGATAACATGAAAACTCAAACAAGCATAACGTCAAACCAATACTGGAAGAATGGAACAAAAAAAATGTTTACCAAACCCTAATTGATCCTTGTAAGAAGAAAAAGGCTCTTCGACATCCTTTTTAGGAGTGACGTCTTTCACCAATTCTTGATAATCCTTCCTCTCAGCCGCCTCTTCTAGCCTTTTCAATCTCACCTTCAAGTCCTCACTCTAACAAATAGAACATCCCCCACCAACCCCATCCAACCAACAAAAGAGAAAAGGATTCAATAGGATAAAACAAAGAAACAAAGAAATACTCCCTCCGTCCACGATTAATGTTCCTCAATTTTTTGGATTCGAGTTTTAAGAAATGTTTGAGTGTGATGTTACTGGAGTTTGGGTCCCACGTTAAAAGTAATTTAATAAAGTTGGTTAAATAATTTAATATGTGAGTCAACCTGGAAAAATGTGTAAATATATAAAAATTACAAGTATATTTTAGTAAATTGTACCTTGTGATAGTGTTTAAAAATAGAAAGGGAACATTTTTTATGGACATACTAAAATGGCAAAAAGTGGACAAAGGGAGTAAAATAAAACAAACTGCAACTTTTCAGATGAACAAAAGATCGGAATTCGTGACCGGATATGATCTATGAAAACCCTGAAATGCAACCAGTTAATTGTTTTTAAAAATAATAGGAATTACCTTCTCCCTGGGCTTAGGACTAGTAAAGATGAAATTAGCGCCGGAAAGGAGAGAGGATAAATCGGGTCTTGTTTCCCGTCTGGATCCGAACCATATCGTTTTGAGGGACTGGCAGGGTAAGGTTGAGTGCATAATAAGCGAGGAGGAAAGGTCTCTGAGATCTTTGGACAGATGGGAGTCTGTGGAGGCTTCGGTGAGGAATATGTGGATGGCATCAGTAAGTGATATGATCAGGCGGCCGCTGGTGGCGGTGGCAGGTGACGTGAAGCTAGTTGGAAATTTGGGGGAATCTTTTGCCTCGGTGACCCTATTTTGGTTCATCTTTTTAGCAACGGAATTTGTTGCACTTCTTTGTATTTATTTTATTCTTTTAGGTCTATTTGCTAATTTGTATATGATAAAACTTGATAAGATTTAAATTCTCAGCAATATATAGAAATTATGGTACTTTATTGAATTTATTAATTGCAGTATTTTTTAATATCGCATAATACCACCCCTTAGGTAGGATACTTAATACCAGAATTCAGTATTATTATACGGGCCCGAATTTTACCAAGAGCTCTATACTTTATACCAAACAAGATACAAAGGTGTATTAGATATATTATACACCTTAATCACACATAGCAAACAGACCCTTAAGGAATTTACCTTGATTTGAAGAAGAAAGATGGATGACTTGATAATAGATTGATGACCTGATGCTTTAAGATGTTGGAACAAAACTCAATCGGAACCTTCCTCAAGAAATTGCCCCATCGCGGAATGGAGAAAATAGTGAGAAAATGATGATTTTCAGCCGATGTCAGCCTTATATACTGATATGTGTTGTGGCCGTAAAGAAAAAGGCTTACAGATGTAACATGTGGGAATTGCGACCGTAATCATTAAATTCTACTGTGAAGTAGCTCACTGGACTACCCGACTGCAAACACCTTGGATTACGGCCGTACAAAGGAAACGCATGGTCGTAACAAGACTGATATTACAGCCATAAAATGAAGTACCAAAGGCTGTACAATCACTGGAATTACGACCATAATAGGGACAAACTACAGTTGTAACCCTGTTGCTGACAGTAGGTCTGTTCAACAGCTAAAAAGGCTCGAGCAACACGCGATTGCAGAAGTACAAAGAAAATGACGATTCGCTTACGAAGAGTTCCTGACGATGAACCCAAGCTTTAAACAAACACACGATTCCGACCACCCGAAGGTACCGAAAAACGAACACCGAAATCATGCATAAAACTTTGAAAAAAATCAAAACGACCCAAGTGTACGTAAACCATGAATCGAGATCGAAAAACCATACTCAAGCTCACAACACATCTAAATATATTAAATGAACTTGTAGAAACCACGAAACAACAATTTCGGGTAAGACTACACGAATCAAGTCTAAATGCAGAAAAAGTCGCCACAGTACATATTCTTAAACAAAACAGCACTGAAACTCGTTCAGATGATAAAAAGTGCAGAATAAAATAGTTTCAAAATGTCAAAATGATTACAAGCGAGTCACCGAATATGAAAAAACACATGAAAACTATTAAAATTAGAGAAAAATGCTAGTATTACATAAATAGATTGGTAGGTGTCGAAGAACTTAGAGATTGTCCTGTTCAAATATGTAATGGGGATTGGGATATAAATTTAATTATTGTTGATATGAAAGGTGAATATGTAATTGTAGGCACGCATCGGCTGAATAAAATTCTTTGATGTGATCATAGATTTTTGTAAGAGAACACGATTTCATTACTCGATGAGAATGGTACCGAACATTTATTTCGATGAAATATGCCAGGGATGTCGGGGAAGATTATTAGTTCGGTGAAAGCAAAGAAATTTTTCACCCAAGGTTATATTAGATATTGGTGTTATGTTTTGAAAAAAGAAGATTTTAATATTGACATATCATCCACCTATTGTATGTGAGTTTCTAGGTGTCTTTCCAGATGAATTGTCGGGACTACTGCTACAGTGAGATGTCGATTTTAGAATCGAGCTTGAACCAAGTGCAGCGCCTATCTCTAAAGTACCATATTGTATGGCCCCTACCGAGATGTTCGAAGTGAAGAATCAGCTTGAGGGGCTATTTGACGGAGGGTACATTCAATCGAGTGCTTCTCCGTAGGGTGCAACTGTTAGGAATATGCCCTCGAATACCACTAAGAGGATGAGAGAGTGAGAGCATTGTATTGTAATTATGAATATTAAATTAAATAAGGCACTTATTATTTCCATATTATTGTATATCACGGGCATTGTAATTGGGTATATAGAATAATAATTCTTGCATTTGAGATCAAACATTCCACTCCTTATGGAGAAAAGGAGATAGGCACTGGAAGTGTTTAGGGCTCAAATATGTAACATCCTCAATCCACTCGGGAATATTACAGCGCCGTAGACCCTCTCCGTGAGGATCTAGCAGGCTAAATACCAAACCAAGACATCACATTAATGCCAACATGGCTGAATAACAAATCCGTAGACCGATTTGGTCTTTTATTAATAACGTACAATTTAAACTTCATATACATCTCTATTTCAAAACTCATACCCGCACAGAGGTAAAAAGACAACGAAACTCCCATACAATGGCAAAATACTACAGCGGAAAGGAAAATACAACTCGACCAACAATACCAAGTACTGACCCTCATGTGATTAATATAATTTGCCTTCCATAATTTTGTAATATCCGACGGAAATTCTTACCTACTGTTGTATTATTCGGATAATTCAATACTGTTGTTAGTCTTGTTGCATTTGTTTATTGTTTATTGACGGTGGAATATATCATAATAGACTTGAATACAACTATCATTCGCACTATGATTGATTTGTCAACATTGTATAGATAAGTGCATTTTTGGGCTAGTAATTCTGTGCTTAATGTACGCTAACCCTCTGGCATAACGTACGCTATATTGTGGGTTTTACGTATGTAAGGAGGTGCTATTTACGTACGTAAGACTTGTAGTCTTATTCGATCTCAACTTTCGGCGTGTGGGGTCGGGCGTGATTCGAATATCTGATCATTTGGAGCAGCCTTGTTGACCTACATTACGTACATAATGATCCAAGCAATAACGTACGTAATGATATTCGTATTTTAGTCCAGCAGCCTCTGGAACTATCTTACATACGTAACACTTTTGATGTAGCGTACGTAAAGATGCTAACGTACGTTATCCTTTTATGTATAACGTACGTAACGAACTGTGCTGTTATAAAAAGATAACTTGTGTCTTTCATTTTGCACATCCAAACTCCGATTTTTCACCCCTATAATCATCCCCATGCCTCCCTAGATCAATTCTACCTTCTTCCAACTTGTGTTTGAGCTTTGCATTTTGATTTGGAGCTTGTTGATTGGAACTTTGGAGTCATTCTTGAAGCTTAGAGTGTGTTCTTGTGGTTTGGTGTATTGTTCTTCATTCTGAAGGTATGTTATACGATTTAACCCTATAATCTCGTAGTTATACTGTTAGTGATAAAGTATACTTCACCTAATGTTGAATTAATCAAGTTAAACATGTTTGTAGTTAATCTTTTAACAACTTAATGATGAATATGGTGATTAAGGGTTTGATATGATGTATTCTTGATGTCTTAAATGGTAGTAATCATGTTTAGTAGAAACACACTCTTCTTGCTGGACTTTTAACTTCACTAAAACAATAATGATCCTTAGTTCCATTGTAGATAGGTTGATTGTAGGATTGTTATCATTATATTGAATCGAACTATCATGTTTAGGAAGATTCTAAACTAAATGAACTTAGGATTTTCATGTGATTTGATTGAACCTTGAATCATATCAACATAAGATTATAGTTCAGAGGTGTTTAATTCACCTTAATGATGATATCGTGATGATCTTATGATGAATAAATCAACTATATCGTTAATCTAACTAGGTGAACGATGAACATAGTAATAACTTTACAAACTCATGATTCGTTCGAACAATGATAATCGCTGAGTAACCTTCACTTTGAAATGTTTTATGAAACATAATTGTTTGGATTATATCGTTCAAAATATTGTTGTTTTAAGAAATTCTATCGGCATATCAATTTTAGCAAAGTTCTCCTTGATGGTTGTTTTTGATAAATTCTCATCCGTTTGAACCATACGAATAATCGAGAACACCTTGAATGATAACCGATGATGAGTATAAATTGAAGTTAGTATGAATCCTTGAAATGAAATTATGATACAAAGATAGTTGAACTAAGCAAATTAAATTTAGGATATCGATTCGCTGAACTAGATATCGACAGTTATGAGAATATGTTATTGAATGGATTGTATCCCTTACAAGGTTGATTGTTCGAGTAACCGATATTAAGTCGAGGACCGTTCGTTCGTTCGACAATGAAGGACTATTCTCGTTTCCGTATTGAGGCAAGTTATCTTCCTTGGTTATAATGATGTTTGGATTCTTGTGATGATTATGCGTTTCGTGTATGTGAAACACTTATAAATTTATGACCCGTAATTTAATTTTATTCTTGATGATGTTCCGTTTTCATCGTGGGATTGCATTCCCAAGTTCGTCACTTTGAACCATTGATATCATTGATCCTTATTGTCATTTCGGTGAGTTTCTTGATTCCTTAATCGGATATGTGATTTATTGAATTCGTTGTCATGTTGTATCATGACATATCCAGAATCATATCTGCGTTCCGATTGGTTATTGTGTAGGATTTTTAGCCAGACACATATATAGTCATGCGTGGATGTTTACGTATAGGACTGTGCATATGAGACGTAGTTCGTGAGGCTAATTAGGTACATTGTCCTACGTATATCCTGGATTCCGTATACGGGGTAGACATGTGCACTGACATATTTTCGGATCGGGCGTACTGTGATGTCCATCTTGAGCCGTACTATTTTTGGTCGTTCATAGTCCATTTATATATTTGGATGTGTTCGACGTTTTGTGACTAATCGTTCATACGCCCGATGGGTATGTTCGTTAGTCGGATTGTTTTCCTTGAAATCTAATATATGTGAATTGTATAATATCTTGAGAAACCATTTATCATGTATATCTGACCCTGTGTTGGGCGAAATACTTGTGTTGTATTTTAGGTCGAGGTAAAGGCAAGGCACGGGAAGATCATGGTGACGGCGAAGGGTCCGAAGGATACTAGTTCGGGGGCTCCAAGTCTTTTGTTGTCCGGTTTTGTTCGAACCGTGTAATGTTGTCTTTCCGCTTTATTTTAAAATTGTGGACTATTGTATTGTTATTTAAGGTATATTCCATCTTCATATGGATTATATGTAATACCCAGTTGTAATTCAGTAATTATCACTCAGTAATTATCATTCAGTATTTATCGTTCAGTAATTGATACTCAGTAATTTCATTCATTATTGATCATTTGTCACTCATATTCAGTCATGGTATTCATCATTCAGAGTAATTGTATCGTGTATCAATCGTCATTCATCACTAATCTGATTGGAGTTTCGTGCCGTGTTTATCATCATTGTCATTTTCGTTGCGAGCTGTGCGTGAGGAGTAGCGCACGCTACATACTCCTTTTAGCGTACGCTAATTGGGTATAGGTAGCGCACGCTACCACTCAGCTTTAGCGCACGCTAAGGTTACCAAATTGCGATCCGGAAGGTCTTGTGCGGTGAGTTATAAGCAGCGCACGCTACGAATGGTAAGTAGCGCGCTAGTGGGTTGAAGTAGCGCACGCTAATATGAGGTGTAGCGCGCTAAGGACGGATCAGGTTGAGTCCAGTGGCTACTGGACTGCACTGGATTAATTCATAGCGCACGCTATGTGTTGTTGTTAGCGTACGCAACCGATGTATTAGCGCACGCTAAACAATGGTTGTAGCGCACGCTATCGGGGTCAGATCAGAGGTCAGACAGTTTTACGGACTCCGGTCCGGGCATCAATATTTCGTTAGCGCACGCTAATAATGGGTCTTAGCGCACGCTAGTAGTATGGCCGTAGCGCACGCTACAAAAAGGTACGTAGCGCGCGCTACCGTGTTCGGACATTGGGTACTGGACTACCCAAATTACTCGTTAGCGCACGCTACGCAGAAGGGCTAGCGCACGCTAACCTGGACTGACTATAAATTGGACAGTTTAGTCAGAGTTCGTCATTATTCATCTCATTTCATTCCTTCGGTAGTTTTGGGCGATTTCGAGCGATTCGGAGAGGATTCTTCGAGGTGTATTCATCAATCATCATCTTCAAGCTCATCTTTCGGGTTAATCATCATTTCATCATCTTCATCATCGAATCAAGGTATTAATCTCTTGGATCTAGAATTTCGGATTTTTGGGTTTTTCCTTCCGATTTCTTCGTGTAAGCTTGGATTATCATTGGAATATGTTAGATATGGATTATCTACCTTGGATAAATATATTCCTACGGATTTATTGGTTATTTTCGGAATTATTTCAAGAACCCTTGGGGTTGACTTCGGTTATTTTGGGGATTTCCGATTGTCGTTATTATAAACTTGAATTGTGGACTTCTATGAGATTATTGATGTCATTGATAATGTTGTACTGGTTTGAATCAATCATTTTGGAGTTGGTTCGATGATTTGGGTTTGGTTTTAACCAACGGGTATCTCAACGTTTTCGTTAGAGTACATCTACGAGTTCGGATATTGTTGTATCGACGTTGGGTCGGTTATGATCGTATTTGATTCGTGTATTGATCGGTTGTTGGTAATTGTTGTTGTTCAAGGTTGTTCGAGCGACCGACTTTTCATTTAGGACGTTGTTCGTGGAAGGACATTCTTCATCGGTATTGTGTAAGTTAATTCTTACTCGGTTAAAAGGATATTCATTCCTTTTGTCGTTGTTCATTCATAATCGTAACTCATTCATCATTGTATTAACCGTATCAAAACTTGTCATTGTCAATTAATCACTTCAGTCATAAGGAACGACGGTTCCGATCATTTCATTGAGCTATCATTCATTTCACCATCATTTAATCTTGGTGAGTCATTATTCATTTTCGATGTCACTTTTGTTATATCGTGGCATTCCGGGTCATACTGGCGTGCCGGTTGGTATGTGTAGGATTTTCATGTCGGGCACATTATAGTCGTGTGTTGGTTGGTGGCCTCACATTGGACTGTGCACACGAGTCGATTGCTTCGTGAGACTGATTAGGCACAAGACCACGTGTATTGGTGGCTTGTGCACGGACACATTTCCATCCCGGACGTAGTGTGGTGCCATTCCTTTGAGCCGTACTGATAGTCGATTCATATAGCATGTTTGATTGCGTATGTTCGACAGGATAATTCATAATTTCAGATATATCATGATTGTGTATTTTCAACCCTTGAGGATTGTTGTTACGTATGGCGGCCGTTGGGGATCTGCTGTTTAGTCATGGCAAGGCTAAGGCACGGGAGAGCACGGTGACGGCGAGTCCCAATGATACTAGAAGGGGGCCCCGATGCATTGATCATTTATTCAGTCATTTATGTTTCCTTTATTTATTCCGCTGCAGACATTCCGTTTGAATACTCATTTCATTCAGTGTTGTGTATTTTATCGTCACATAAAATACACATGTATTCTATTTTATCCTGGGTGTGTTGTATAAAACTCCTCATCGGAGTAATTGATGTTGTAATGTGGTTCGGTACTACATTTACCTGTGTAATTCATTCATTTTCATTCGCCTGGTGGGTCCCAGTCGGGGGTCCACGGCACTGTAATATCCGCCTAGTTTGGGGTGTTACAGAGTTGGTATCGGAGCATGGTTTTGAATACTACCCTCCAAGTCATGTCTCATTTGAAATCATCGTCATCGGACTTGTATCATTGGACTTTCGTGTCACGTGTGACCTGTGCAAATGCCGAGCCAATCAGACCAAGAACTGTAAGATTTCTAATGCCATGGTATAAATTCTGGCATTAATCATTCATTCATAATTCATCAGTTAACAATCCTCAATCATCATTGTCATTTTGACCAAGACGGTCAGGTTAACTCATTAATCACTCAATTCATTTCATTATTCAGTTGTTGATCAGGAAGATCAAATCATTAATCTTGTTGACTCATTCAAGATAATCATTTCAGTAACTTCATCAGATAATCATGTCACGTCAACTAATCATTCATGTAATCGCTGTATTTGAGCGCGTATGCTCATTTTCATCATTTCATAATATAATCATAATGTGATACTCATGCGAGATATATAATCATCATATGACTTTCCACTTGATATGGAAAGAGTGGCGGAAGGGCGTGGAGGACGAGACCGTGGAGCGGGCGAATCCGAGAACTCGTGCGAATACACGTGCAAATGCCGGGAATAATGCTAACTCATCGAGCAATGACGCCGCCACTCACTCACACGGACGCGATCATTCACTATCGGGAGTCGTGCAGGACACGGCTCGGTCGAGGGTGTCGGGTTGACCCACTCGCATTTATGCGGGGCATGATGGCCCAAATGACCCGAGATGGCTCGGTTGATGGAGGCGATGCATAACTCCGTCAATCAAAATCAGCGAGGCTCCTCCGCCGCCACCTCGGAGGCAAGAGAGGTGTAAGCAATATCATTAGCGATATCTCTCGCCGCCGACCACCTACTTTTGAGGGCTCATCCGAGCCGGCGGATATTGTTCATTGGCTTGAGCATTTTGAGAAGTTATTTGCTATGGTGGATTGCCACGAAGGGCATAAAGTTTCGATTGCGGCTTACTATCTCGGTAAGAGCGCTCATTCATGGTGGTTATCGTTGAAGCCCACGAGACGGATCATGTACTTGGGATCGTTCAAGACTCTCATGATGGGGAGGTATTATCCGGCCCCACTCGGAGAGGCCAAGTATCGAGTTACTCACTCCCGACCCTTCATCGAGACGCGGATGTTCTCGCCAAGGCCGAGAAATTTCAGAACTTCTTCCGTTCGCCTCATCTATCATTCGCTCTGGCGGACAAGATCAAGTATTTCAAAGAAGAGGTCGAAACCCCGTATGAGACTTGATTGCTTAATCATAATTGTACCACTGCCGAGTTCATTGAGAAAGCTCTCACTTACGAGCTTCTTGTTAAGGAGATTTCTAGCGGCAACCTTCATCTGTGGCAAGAAGTCTAAGAACCGTGTCGATCGGCGGAAGTCAGGCCACCTTCAAGAAACCGCGGGCGGGCTCTACTTTTTCTGAGCGACCTCCCCTGGTGTCTAAACCCGCGGAATCTCAGTCTCGAGCGGCCAGTTCAGCCGTCACCTGTTTCAACTGTGAAGAACAGGGTCATTTCAGCACAAAATGTCCGAAGCAGACTGTCATGTGCCACAACTGTGGGATTGCTGGGCATAGGGCCCGTTTTTGCCGTAGGGACTCTAAACCTACTCCGGCGTCATCTCAAGCCCCAGATCATTCAGCGGTGCAGAATCAGGCCCCTCAGTCAGCGTCGTTCAAGACGACAGGAGCTAAAGGCGGAGCCAAGAGCTATCAGACGGGAGCGTCCGGTTCGGGGGCCGGCAAGCCCCGAATTTATGAGATGAAGAAGACCGATGATCCCGAGGCCCGAATGATCTCAGGTACACTCGATATTCTATCTCAACCTGTGTGTGCCCTTTTTGATACTGGTGCATCTCATTCATTCATTTCCGAGTCATGTTTGAGTAGACTACGTCTGGGTAGTGCCACTAGTTGTGAGCCTTATGTCATTGGCCTACCTGATGGTAGACGAATTATCGGAAGTCGTGAGATTCAGAATTGTCCGATTCAGCTTCATGGTCGTGTATGGCCAGCGGACCTAATCGTAGTAGATTTGCCGAGGGACGACATCATCTTGGGTATTGATTGGATGGATCGTTATGATGCCATCATTAGTGTCCGAAAGCGTTTGGTCACTATCATTTCAGACGATGGAGTCGAATGTGTGTTTCAGGGAGGTAATCCCGGCTGTTCTGGTAAAGTCATTAATTTGATGAAAGCAGTAAGGTTACTCAATCAGGGATGTGTCGGTTATTGGTGTTATATGGCCAAAACCGAGAAATCATCAGTAATGATAACGGATATCCCGGTGGTGAGGGAATATGCCGATGTTTTTCCAGACGAGTTACCTGGTTTGCCTCCACAGAGGGATGTGGAATTCACGATTGAGTTGGATCCTCGTACGTCCCCGATATCGAAGGCACCGTACCGGATGGCCCCGACCGAAATGCAGGAATTAAAGAATCAACTTGAAGAATTGTTCGAGAAACGTTATATCCGACCGAGTGCGTCCCCGTGGGGAGCACCAGTGTTGTTTGTCAAGAAGAAGGACGGTTCATTCCGCTTATGTATTGATTACCGGGAATTGAACCGGGTGACGATCAAGAATAAGTATCCCTTACCCCGTATTGATGATCTCTTAGATCAACTTCAGGGAGCTTCAGTATTTTCCAAGATCGACTTAAGATCTGGGTATCATCAGTTGCGGATTCGAGAATCGGATATCGCGAGGACGGCGTTTCGAACACGCTATGGTCATTATGAGTTCGTAGTTATGCCGTTCGGGCTAACTAATGCACCTGCGGTATTCATGGAGTTAATGAATAGGGTCTTCATCGACTTTTTGGATCAGTTTGTTGTTGTCTTCATCGATGACATTTTAATTTATTCTCGTGACCGGGAGGAACACGAGTTTCACCTTCATCAAGTGCTCGACGTGTTGAGGCGAGAACAACTTTTTGGGAAGTTTTCCAAATGTGAGTTCTGGATGTCCGAAGTGACTTTTCTCGGACATGTAATTTCATCAGACGGAGTTCGTGTCGATCCTCAGAAGACGGAGGCTATTCGGAATTGGCTACCTCCGAAGAACGTTAAGGAAATCCGAAGTTTTCTCGAATTAGCGGGTTATTATCGGCGGTTTGTGGAAGGATTTTCTAGAATCGCTCAACCCTTAACGAACCTTTTGCGGAAGGATAAGAAATACACGTGGTCCGACGCGTGTCAACGGAGTTTTGAGGAACTCAAGAGCCGGTTAATGTCAGCACCTGTACTTTCCTTGCCGCAGGGGACGGAAGGATTTGTGGTCTATAGTGATGCGTCCGGGCAGGGTCTCGGATGTGTACTCATGCAGAACGGGAAGGTTATTGCCTATGCTTCACGGCAATTGAGACCTTACAAGGTTAATTATCCGACCCACGATCTGGAGCTAGCAGCCGTGGTGTTCGCTTTGAAAATTTGGCGTCATTATCTTTATGGCGTTACCTGTCAGATATTCACCGATCATAAGAGTTTAAAGTATATATTTACTCAGAAGGAGTTAAATATGCGCCAGAGACGGTGGTTGGAATTAATCAAAGATTATGATATCGAGATCCTCTACCACCCGGGCAAGGCGAACGTTGTCGCCGACGCCTTGACACGTAAGTCCGTTCAGGAGCAGATGCTTGCCCGTTTAACAGTTCAGAAGGAGCTTCAGCAGGAATTCCTTAGACCCGAGATCAAGGTCTGGCTTCAGCGAGTTCAGGGGCAGCTTTGTATGTTAGAGATCTCATCGTCACTCGAGGAGGAAATCCAAGAGAATCATGGTTCGGACCCATCATTGTTGCGCATCCGAGAGGATGTGGCTCAGGGGAAAGCCCCTAGATTTGTGGTCCACGAGGATGGACTTTTGAGGTTTAAGAATCGGTTGTGCGTACCGGCGAATGACGAGTTGAAAGACTCGATCTTGAAGGAAGCTCATGCTACCCCTTATTTTGTGCATCCGGGGTCTAGCAAGATGTACAAGGACTTGAAACAAAATTACTGGTGGAGTAATATGAAGCGAGAAGTCGCAGAATTTGTTTCGAGATGCTTAACCTGTCAACAAGTTAAGATTGAACATCGGCCGGCGGGTATGCTGAAACCCCTTCCTATTCCCGAGTGGAAGTGGGAAGACATTTCTATGGATTTCATCACGAGTTTGCCGACGAGTCGTCGTGGCATGAATACGATCTGGGTGATCGTGGACCGCTTAACCAAATCAGCTCATTTCCTTGAGATCAAGGATACGTGGGGTCCCGAGAGACTTGCTCAACTGTTCATCAAAGAGATAGTCAGACTTCACGGTACTTTTAAAAGTATCGTTTCTGATCGTGACGGACGATTTGTGTCGCATTTTTGGAAATCAGTTCATCGTGCTATGGGACCCAGCTTAACCTCAGTACCGCTTTTCATCCTCAGTCCGACGGACAATCAGAGAGGACCATTCAGACATTAGAGGACATGTTGAGGGCCTGCGTCCTCGATTGGAAAGACGATTGGGAAGCCCAACTACCATTGATCGAGTTCACGTATAATAATAGTTGGCATGCTTCGATCAAGATGGCACCTTACGAGGCCTTGTATGGTCGTCGTTGTCGATCTCCGTTATGTTGGGACGACTTATCAGAATCAATCGGCACCGAGCCCGATATGCTTATAGCCGGCCGTGAGAAGGTAGCTTTGATCAGGAGTCGTTTGTTGACAGCTCAGAGTCGACAGAAATCATATGCGGATAACCGTTGTCGACCATTAGAGTTCGAGGCAGGTGACCACGTGTTGGTCAAGGTATCCCCGAGTCGTGGTATCTTCCGTTTTGGGAAGAGGGGGAAGTTGAGTCCGAGATTCATTGGACCGTTCGAGATTTTGGATCGAATAAGCGAGTTAGCTTATCGATTGGCTTTACCTCCGGCGTTGAGCCGAATTCATAATGTGTTTCACATTTCTCAGTTGCGGAAGTATGTTGCCGACCCGAGTCACATACTTCAGTTCGACGAAATCGAGATCGCCGACGATCATTCATATGAGGAACGTCCTATACGAGTTTTAGAGCGGCGAATCAAACAGTTGAGGAATAAGACGATTCCTTTGGTTAAAATTCAGTGGTCTAGACACGGAGTCGAAGAGGCTACTTGGGAAACCGAGGATAGTATGCGGGAGAGTTATCCCGAGTTGTTTGACCCTTAGTTTCGGGGACGAAACTCTTTTAAGGGGGGGTGTATGTAATACCCAGTTGTAATTCAGTAATTATCACTCAGTAATTATCATTCAAGATTTATCGCTCAAGAATTGATACTCGGTAATTTCATTCATTATTGATCATTTGTCACTCATATTCGATCATGGTATTCATCATTCGAGTAATTGTATTGTGTATCAATCGTCATTCATCACTAATCGATTGGAGTTTCGTGCGTGTTTATCATCATTGTCATTTTCGTTGCGAGTGTGCGTGAGGAGTAGCGCACGCTACATACTCCTTTTAGCGTACGCTAATTGGGTATAGGTAGCGCACGCTACCACTCGGCTTTAGCGCACGCTAAGGTTACCTCGGCCGATCCGGAAGGTCGGACTGCAGTGTCGATTATAAGTAGCGCACGCTACGAATGGTAAGTAGCGCGCTAGTGGGTTGAAGTAGCGCACGCTAATATGAGGTGTAGCGCGCTAAGGACGGATCGAGTTGAGTCCGGTGGCTCTTTGGATACCTTTGAATTAATTCATAGCGCACGCTATGTGTTGTTGTTAGCGTACGCAACCGATGTATTAGCGCACGCTAAACAATGGTTGTAGCGCACGCTATCGGGGTCGAATCGAGGTCGACAGTTTTACGGACTCCAGTGCTGGGCATCAATATTTCGTTAGCGCACGCTAATAATGGGTCTTAGCGCACGCTAGTAGTATGGCCGTAGCGCACGCTACAAAAAGGTACGTAGCGCGCGCTACCGTGTTCGGACAGTGGGTACTAGACTACCCAAATTACTCGTTAGCGCACGCTACGCAGAAGGGCTAGCGCACGCTAACCTGGACTGACTATAAATTGGACAGTTTAGTCAGAGTTCGTCATTATTCATCTCATTTCATTCCTTCGGTAGTTTTGGGCGATTTCGAGCGATTCGGAGAGGATTCTTCGAGGTGTATTCATCAACCATCATCTTCAAGCTCATCTTTCGGGTTAATCATCATTTCATCATCTTCATCATCGAATCAAGGTATTAATCTCTTGGATCTAGAATTTCGGATTTTTGGGTTTTTCCTTCCGATTTCTTCGTGTAAGCTTGGATTATCATTGGAATATGTTAGATATGGATTATCTACCTTGGATAAATATATTCCTACGGATTTATTGGTTATTTTCGGAATTATTTCAAGAACCCTTGGGGTTGACTTCGGTTATTTTGGGGATTTCCGATTGTCGTTATTATAAACTTGAATTGTGGACTTCTATGAGATTATTGATGTCATTGATAATGTTGTACTGGTTTGAATCAATCATTTTGGAGTTGGTTCGATGATTTGGGTTTGGTTTTAACCAACGGGTATCTCAACGTTTTCGTTAGAGTACATCTACGAGTTCGGATATTGTTGTATCGACGTTGGGTCGGTTATGATCGTATTTGATTCGTGTATTGATCGGTTGTTGGTAATTGTTGTTGTTCAAGGTTGTTCGAGCGACCGACTTTTCATTTAGGACGTTGTTCGTGGAAGGACATTCTTCATCGGTATTGTGTAAGTTAATTCTTACTCGGTTAAAAGGATATTCATTCCTTTTGTCGTTGTTCATTCATAATCGTAACTCATTCATCATTGTATTAACCGTATCAAAACTTGTCATTGTCAATTAATCACTTCAGTCATAAGGAACGACGGTTCCGATCATTTCATTGAGCTATCATTCATTTCACCATCATTTAATCTTGGTGAGTCATTATTCATTTTCGATGTCACTTTTGTTATATCGTGGCATTCCGGGTCATACTGGCGTGCCGGTTGGTATGTGTAGGATTTTCATGTCGGGCACATTATAGTCGTGTGTTGGTTGGTGGCCTCACATCGACTGTGCACACGAGTCGATTGCTTCGTGAGATCGATTAGGCACAAGACCACGTGTATTGGTGGCTTGTGCACGGACACATTTCCATCCGGACGTAGTGTGGTGCCATTCCTTTGAGCCGCATCGATAGTCGATTCATATAGCATGTTTGATTGCGTATGTTCGACAGGATAATTCATAATTTCGGATATATCATGATTGTGTATTTTCAACCCTTGAGGATTGTTGTTACGTATGGCGGCCGTTGGGGATCTTGTTGTGTCATGGCAAGGCTAAGGCACGGGGAGAGCACGGTGACGGCGAGGAGTCCCAGTGATACTAGAAGGGGGCCCCAGTCTGTTCAGTCATTTATTCAGTCATTTATGTTTCCTTTATTTATTCCGCTGCAGACATTCCGTTTGAATACTCATTTCATTCAGTGTTGTGTATTTTATCGTCACATAAAATACACATGTATTCTATTTTATCCTGGGTGTGTTGTATAAAACTCCTCATCGGAGTAATTGATGTTGTAATGTGGTTCGGTACTACATTTACCTGTGTAATTCATTCATTTTCATTCGCCTGGTGGGTCCCAGTCGGGGGTCCACGGCACTGTAATATCCGCCTAGTTTGGGGTGTTACATTATACTCGTATTTCGGATCATGTGTGTAATAAGGCCGTTGGCCATACTGATGTAAACTCCTAATCGGAGTAAGTACTATGTAATGTGGTTCGGTATTACAAAAATTACGTATTTAATCTTTATTTTGGGTATCGCCTGGTGGGTCTCAGTGTGGGGTCCACGATACTGTAATGGCCGTCTTTTTGGGGTGTTACAGAAGATGTTGTCCGAGAGTCGATTTTTTTTAGTCATTGTGGAATGAACTAGTGTCAAGAGACCTTCGTGTCACGTGTGACCTGTGCAAGCGCCTGATCCTACGAGCCAAATACGGTATGTATTGTACGAGCCATGATTTAATTACTGGCATGATATTGATATTGGAATGGATATCCTTGTTGATCTTGTTATTTTCAAGGATTTTTGGCAGGATTTATCTAATTGATAATTCGAGGTAAATTATGGATTGATTATATGATTGAAACTGTTCGACTCAACGTTGATATGATATTCTGTGTAACACCCGTAGTGTCTATAATTCATTGTGAACTGTTTTCTTGAATATGTAATTCCTTGTTGCTATTAACTTAGCATGAATTTTAATTGGTATCATGCATTGTACTTATGGTTATCATTATGAATTGACTATTTCAGTATGGAAAGAAATATGAGAGGTTGTGGCAGGGAGGACGAGGCCGCGTAAGGGGCCGAATCCCGATACCACGAGCCAACAGGCGTACGAATGCAGAGCATAGTTCCGCAGGTAGTGATTCGCCTTCTAGGGACCAATCGCACCTCACTGGGCGCGAGGATGCGCGTGTCGATACTTACGCTGTGATGCAGGGCATGATGGCTCAAATGACCCAGATGGGTCAGTTAATGGAGGCTATGCAGAGAGCTACTACTGACCAGCAACAGGGGCCATCTCTTGTACATGGCGGACCAGTGAGTCGGATGATCAGCGACATCTCTCGCCAGTGACCCCCGACTTTTGAAGGCTTCTTTGAGCCTGCTGATATCGTACATTAGATTGTACACTTCGAGAAATTATTCGATATGGTAGACTGTCCAGCAGAGAATCGCGTCTCCGTAGCAGCTTACTACCTTGGCAAGGGCGCCCACACATGGTGGCTTTCGGTGAGACCAGCTGATGGCGTATGTACTTGGGAGGAATTTAAAAATCTCATGCTAGACCGTTACTATCTGGGTCCTCTCCGCGATGCCAAACTGTCAGAATTGTTGAATCTAGACCCGTACGAAGATGATGATGTACTATCTGTTGCCGAGAAATTCCAGGCACTTCTTCCTTTTGCCGCGACGATTGTCCGAACGAAGGCCGATAAGATTAAATATTTTCTCAAGAGGCTTAAACCCCGAATGAGAATGCAACTGTTGAATCACCACTGTATGACCCTACCGTTGTTCATCGAGAAAGCATTGGAGTACGAATTGACCGCGAAAGAAATTTCCAAGAATCAACCGCAGTCCAACAACAAGAAATTCAGGAACTGAACTGGCGACAAAGCGGGGAACATTCAAGAGGCTGACGGTGACAAATCCTTCTGAACGGCAACCCATGGCGTCGAAGCCAACCGGATCGCAACCTCGAGCAGTCAGCCTATCTGTTGTGTGCTATAACTGTGGAGACCAGGGGCACATCAATTCTAAATGCCTAAGGCCGGCCGTTGCATGTCATACTTGTGGGAAGAATGGACATCGTGCTCGTTATTGTAGGAGTGGACCAGGACGTACTCCAGCAGCACCTCATGCTCCAGTTCAGTCTTCTGCCCAGGACCGTGTACCTCCGTCCGCTTCTTATCAGACTACCGGGGCAAATAGAGGGATGGGCCATGGAAATCAAGCTGGTGCATCTAGTACCGGGGCTGCAAAACCCAGAGTCTATGAGATGGCCGATGATCCCGAAGCCACCATGATTGTAGGTTCTCTCGAGATCCGATCTCAGCCTGTCTGTGTTCTTTTTGATACTGGTGCTTCACACTCCTTTTTATCTGCTTCTTGTTTGAGTCATTTCCAATTAGATCACGTTACCAATTGTGAACCTTATATAATTGGTCTACCCGATGGTAGAATAATTGTTGGGAATCGTGAAGTGCAGGACTATCCGATTCGCATGAACGACCGTAAGTGGTTATCGAATTTAATTGTGGTCGATTTACCTAAAGATGATGTGATCTTGGATATCGATTGGATGAATCGTCATAATGCCATACTTAATGTCCGCAAGGAAACAGTGACCATCACATCTGACGATGGTGTTGAGTGTACTTTTCAGGGTGACAATCCCAGCCGTTCCGGGAGAGTCATCAGCGCTATGAAAGCAGTAAAACTGCTTAATTAAAGGTGTATTGGCTATTGGTGTTTCATGACCAAAAAAGCGGATCGACCAGTCGAATTGGCTGATATTCCGCTAGTCCAAGACTACCTAGGCTTTTTTCCAGATGAGTTGCCAGGCTTACCTCCATATCGTGATGTAGAGTTCAATACTGAATTAGAGCCAGGTACGTCCCCACTTTCGAAAGCACCGTATCGTATGGCTCCGACTGAGATGCAGGAGTTGAAGAACCAGCTTGAGGATTTGACGGAGAAGGGCTATATTCGACCTAGTGCGTCCCCTTGGGGAGCACCAGTGCTATTTGTACGGAAGAAAGATGGATCTCTGCGTCTGTGTATTGATTATCGTGAGTTGAACATGGTAACCATTAAAAACAAATATCCATTACCGCGTATTGATGATTTATTAGATCAGCTTCAGGGGGCTGCTGTGTTTGCTAAGATCGACTTGAGGTCCGGTTACCATCGGCTGAGGATTCGTGAGTCTGACATTCTGAAGACCGCTTTTCGTACTCGCTATGGGCATTATGAGTTCGTAGTGATGCCTTTTGGACTGACTAATGCACCGACAGTATTCATGGAGTTGATGAATTGGGTCTTTATTAATTATTTAGATCGCTTTGTGGTCGTTTTTATCGATGACATTCTGATTTATTCTCGTGACCATGAAGAGCATGAGCGTCATCTCCATCAGGTTCTCGAGGCGTTAAGATGGGAGCAACTTTATGGAAAATTTTCTAAATGTGAGTTCTGGATGCGTGAAGTTATCTTTCTCGGACATGTCATATCAGCTGATGGGGTGTGAGTAGATCCACAGAATACAGAAGCTATCCGAGACTGGCTACCACCAAAGAACGTGAAGGAAGTACGCAGTTTCTTGGGACTAGCAGGTTATTACCGACGGTTCGTGAAAGGTTTTTCCAAGATTGCGCAACCAATGACTAACCTGTTAAGGAAGGATAAGAAGTATTTATGGTCAGAAGCATGTCAGCAGAGTTTTGATGAACTCAAGAGTCGGTTGATCTCGGCACCTATTTTGGTCTCACCGAAAGGAACATAAGTATTTGTGGTGTATAGTGCGTCTAAACAGGGCCTTGGATGTGTATTAATGCAGAACGGGAAGGTAATCTCCTATGCATCAAGGCAGGTATGACTGTACGAGGTCAACTACCCCACACATGATTTGGAACTTGCAGCCGTGGTGTTTGCTTTAAAAATCTGGCGTCACTATCTGTATGGAGTTACCTGTCAGATTTTTACCGATCACAAGAGCCTGAAGTACATTTTTACTCAGAAGGAGTTAAACATGAGGCAGAGAAGGTGGCTAGAACTCATCAAAGATTATGATATCGAGATCCTTTATCATCCGGGCAAAGCAAATGTAGTTGCTGATGCTTTGACTCGTAAAACAGTACAGGAGCAAATGCTTGCCCGCTTGACAGTTCAGAGATAATTGCAGTTAGAGTTGGTGAGGCCAGAAATAGAAGTCTGGTTACAGCGTATTCAAGGACAACTCTGCACACTTGAGATTTCATCGTCCCTTGAGGATATAATTAGATCGAAGCAGGTTACAGGCCCATTCTTATCTCGAGTTCGGGATGAAGTAACTCAAGGGAAAGCCCCTGGCTTTGTGATCCATGAGGATGGATTTATACGCTTCCGGAATCGAGTTTGTGTACCCGCATATGACAAATTGAGAAACTCTACCCTAAGAGAAGCTCATGCTACCCCGTACTCCATTCACCCGGGGTCTAGCAAAATGTATAAGGATTTGAAGCAATATTATTGGTGGGGAAGTATGAAACATGAAGTTGCAGAATTCGTTTCGAGGTGTTTAACCTGTCAACCGGTTAAGATTGAGCATCAGCGACCCGCAGTGATGCTGAAACCGCTCTCGATTCCTAAGTGGAAATGGGAGGACATATCGATGGATTTTATCACTAGATTACCGACTAGTCGTCGAGGGATGAATATTGGGTGATTGTGGACCGCCTGACAAAATCAGCCCACTTTTTGGAGATAAAAGACACATGGGGACCCGAAATATTGGCCCAGCTATTTATCAAAGAGATCTTAGGTTACATGGTACCCCTAAGAGTATTTTATCAGATCGTGACGGGCGATTCGTGTCACATTTCTGGAAAGCAATTCATCATGCGATGGGTACACAATTGAACTTCAGCACGACTTTTCATCCGCAGACTGATGGTCAGACTGAGAGGACTATCCAGACTCTAGAGGATGTTAAGGGCGTGCGTTCTTGATTGGAAGGATGATTAGGAGGCCCAACTACCTTTGGTGGAATTCACTTATAATAATAGCTGGCACGCTTCGATTCAGATGGCACCTTATGAAGCATTGTATGGCCGTCGTTGTAGATCCCCTCTATGTTGGTACAATCTGTCTGAATCTTTAGGTACGGAACCCGATATGTTGTTAGCAGCCCGTGAGAAGATCGCTCTGATTAGGAGTCGTTTGTTGACGACTCAAAGCCGACAGAAGTCTTACGCAGACAACCGTCGATGACCACTTGAGTTTGAGGTCGGCGACAATGTACTAATGAAGGTGTCTCCTACTCAAGGTGTTTTTTGTTTTGGGAAGAGAGGCAAGCTGAGACCGAGATTTGTTGGGCCGTTTGAGGTTTTGGCACGAGTTGGCAATCTAGCCTATCGCCTGGCGTTGCCATCAGCTCTGAGCTGGATTCATAATGTGTTTCATGTTTCCCAGTTAAGGAAATATGTTGCTAATCTGAGTCATATACTTCATTTCGATGAGGTCGATATAGCGGAGGATCATTTGTACGAAGAACGCGCCATAAGAATACTTGAGAGGTGGATCAAACAATTACAGAACAAGACGATTCCCTTACTGAAGGTTCAATGGTCACGACACGGAGTCGAAGAGGCTACGTGGGATATGGAGAGCAGCATGCAAGAGAGGTATACCGAATTGTTTACCCCTTAGTTTCGAGGACGAAACTCCTTTTAAGGGGGGGAGTATGTAATATTCGACGGAAATTCTTACCTACTGTTGTATTATTCGGATAATTCAATATTTTTGTTAGTCTTGTTGCATTTGTTTAATGTTTATTAATGGTGGAATATATCATAATTGACTTGAATACAACTATCATTCGCACTATGATTGATTTCTCAACATTGTATAGATAAGTCCATTTTTGGGCTAGTAATTCTGTGCTTAACGTACGCTAATCCTCTAGCATAACGTATGCTATATTGTGGGTTTTACATATGTAAGGAGGTGCTGTTTACGTACGTAAGACTTGTAGTCTTATCCGATCTCAACTTTCAGCATGTGGGGTCGGGCGTGATTCGAATATCCGATCTTTTGGAGCAGCCTAGTTGACCTACATTACGTACGTAATGCTCTAAGCAATAACGTACGTAATGATGTTCGTATTTTAGTACAGTAGCCTCTGGAACTAGCTTACGTACGTAACACTTTTGTGTATATCGTAAAGATGCTAATGTACGTTATCCTTTTGTGTATAACGTACGTAACGAACTGTGCTGTTATAAAAAGACAACTTATGTCTTTCATTTTGCACGTCCAAACTCTGATTTTCACCCCTATAATCATCCCTCTGCCTCCCTAGATCAATTCTACCTTCTTCCAACTTGTGTTTGAGCTTTGCATTTTGATTTGGAGCTTGTTGATTGGAAGTTTGGAGTCATTCTTAAAGATTAGAGTGTGTTCTTGTGGTTTGGTGTATTGTTCTTCATTTCTGAAGCTGTGTTATACGATTTCACCCTATAATATCGTAGTTATACTGTTAGTGATAAAGTATACTTCACCTAATGTTGAATTAATCAAGCAAAACATGTTTGTAGTTAAGCTTTTAACAACTTAATGATGAATATGGTGATTAAGGGTTTGATATGATGTATTCTTGATGTCTTAAATGGTAGTAATCGTGTTTAGTAGAAACACACTCTTCTTGCTGGACTTTTAACATCACTAAAACAATAATGATCCTTAGTTCCATTGTAGATAGGTTGATTTGTAGGATTGTTATCATTATATTGAATCGAACCATCATGTTTAGGAAGATTCTAAACTAAATGAACTTAGGATTTTCATGTGATTTGGTTGAACCTTGAATCATATCAACATAAGATTATAGTTCGGAGGTGTTTAATTCACCTTAATGATGATATCGTGATGATCTTGTGATGAATAAATCAACTATATCGTTAATCTAACTAGGTGAACTCATAACCGATGAACATAGTAATAACTTTACAAACACATGATTCGTTCGGACAATGATAATCGCTGAGTAACCTTCACTTTGATCAATGTTTTATGAAACATAGTTGTTTGGATTATATCGTTCAAAATTTTGATGTTGTTTTTAAGAAATTCTATCGGCATATCAATTTTAGCAAAGTTCTCCTTGATGGTTGTTTTTGATAAATTCTCATCCGTTTGAACCATACAAATAATCGAGAACACCTTGAATGATAACCGATTATGAGTATAAATTGAAGTTAGTATGAATCCTTGAAATGGAATTATGATACAAAGATAGTTGAACTAAGCAAATTGAATTTAGGATATCGATTCGCTGAACTAAATATCGATAGTTATGAGTGTGTTATTGAATAGATTGTATCCCTTACAAGGTTGATTGTTCGAGTAACCGATATTAAGTCGAGGACCGTTCGTTCGTTCGACAAGAAAGGACTATTCTCATCTCCGTATTGAGGCAAGTTATCTTGCTTGGTTATAATGATGTTTGGATTCTTGTGATGATTATGCGTTTTGTGTATGTGAAACACTTATAAATTTATGACTCGTAATTTGATTTTATTATTGATGATGTTCCGTTTTCATCGTGGGATTGCATTCCCAAGTTCGTCACTTTGAACTGTTGATATCATTGATCCTTATTATCATTTCGGTGAGTTTCTTGATTCCTTAATCGGATATGTGATTTATTGAATTCGTTGTCGTGTTATATCGTGACATATCCAGAATCATATATGCGTTCCGATTGGTTATTGTGTAGGATTTTTAGCCAGGCACATTGTCATGCGTGGATGTTTCTGTATTGGACTGTGCACACGAGACGTAGTTCGTGAGGCTAATTAGGTACATTGTCCCACGTATATCCTGGATTTCGTATACGGGGTGGACATGTTCACTGACACATTTCCGAATCGGGCGCACTGTGATGTCCATCTTGATCCGTACTATTTTTGGTTGTTCATAGTCCATTTATATATTTGGATATGTTCGACGTTTTGTGACTGATCGTTCATACGCTCGAGGGGTATGTTCGTTAGTCGGGTTGTTTTCCTTGAAATCTAATATATGTGAATTGTATAATATCTTGAGAAACCATTTATCATGTATACCTAACCCTGTGTTGGGCGAAATACTTGTGTTGTATTTTAGGTCGAGGTAAAGGCAAGGCACGGGAAGATCATGGTGACGGTGAAGGGTTTGAAGGATAATAGTTCGGGGCTCCCAAGTCTTTTGTTGTCCGGTTTTGTTCGAACCGTGTAATGTTGTCTTTCCGCTTTATTTTAAAATTGTGGACTATTGTATTGTTATTTAAGGTATATTCCATTTCCATATAGATTATACTCGTATTTCGGATCCTGTGTGTAATAAGGCCATTGGCCATACTGCTGTAAACTCCTAATCGGAGTAAGTACTATGTAATGTGGTTCGGTATCACAAGTATTGCGTATTTAATCTTTATTTTGGGTATCGCCTGGTGGGTCCCATTATGGGGTCCACGACACTGTAATGGTCGCCTTTTTTGGGTGTTACAAATTTTTCATACCGATCCAGTGGTTTGCTCCCCAAAAAACTACATGTACCTGAATGCAATAACAGGCATCCACCCCCCGATTACTCAGGGGTTAGCAAACTGGAAATTTGCTAGTGCAACTATAAAGTGAAAATACAAGCCATACACATCATATTCCAAGATATAATAATCTTAAATAATCAACACATCAAACACGGAGGAAGATTTCCCAATAAATATTCACTTAAGAAAAAATTCCAAACTCTCGTCATATCATACAATCTTGTTGCCATTCTAGTCAAAGTACCTCTGATAAATATGTATTATATTCCAAGCATTATGGAAAGTCAAAGTATTGTGATATTCCGGACATATAACCAAGTTACAAAAATGCTCCCTGATTAACCGTGGACCCTACCATGCGCGGATCCCTCTGGGGCCCCGTTGGACCCTTCCGGAGTGGTTAACCCCAATGTTCGCGGACCGAACCATGCGTGGATCCTTCAAAGGCCCCGTTGGACCCTCCCGGAGTAAACGTATACACTCTCACTCAAAAAAAAAAGCAAGACTTCCATTGTACGAACTTATAAAACATAAAATCAAAGTACTTGCTAGAATAGCCATCACAATCAGTCACAATCAGGATTGATAATATAATCTACAAATCATGGAAGGCTTTAATAAAACAAGTAAAACAACCAGTAAAGCGTTTTTAAGATCTCAGGATTTGTAGAGGAAAACATTTAGGATCGAGGAATCCTCATCTTTTCAAAAATTGCTTAGGGTCACAACCCAAAGATTTATTTTCCAAAATACTAATCCGACAATAATTTACGGGGTCCACGACCAGAACATCCACATCAGCATACGCTCAATGGTTATTCTCGTTCCATGCTAACGAGCATGAACCTTGGAGTTTCCTAGTGCATACCCAAGTGAATAAACCCATGATAAGCCAACGGAATCACACATCATCCTGACAATAGCCACACAAACAAATGCACATTCCAACACACAACCCTAGACCAAGATAGGAGAGTTTCTAGAACCATACGGAGACAACGTATTTCAGTTCCCAACCACATTACAACATATTCATAGAATTCATTTATTTCTAAAGCACATAAATATCTTGAAAAAAAGCCTTTATTAAAAACTATATTGACTCTTTAGAAAGTTTATTCTAAGTACTCAAATAAATGCACATAGTCAATTATTAATATTCCATCTACGAATATGAAATATATGGGCAAGATACTTGCCTCAAAACTACGATCGAACGAAACGACGAACGACGCAACCGAGCAACCACGTAACTTCTAAATTCAATGAGTACGTGGAAACTCCAAAATATTATGAGAATAACTCCACAACGAACTAACAATACTCCTCTAAACCGGTCTCTAACTCGCTGCGGAACAAACAACAACAACGAGGGCTCAAGGGTTTTCTCAAGGAGATCAAAATCATGCTCTGGGTGAAACGAAATCGTTAAATGGAATTCTAGTCCGTAGATTACAACTAAAATAACATGAATTACATAACCGATTCATCAACTTCAGACTAAATCAAGAAATAAAGGAAAATACCCAAAATTACTCACATAGGGTTCTAAGAAGGAAATACCTCGATCCGAATGAAAAACAAGTTAGATGATGTTGATAAACGCAAATAAGACTCACCAAGATGAAGCTAGATGATGAAGATCAAACCAATTTGCCCTAGGAGGCCAGACCTAATGGATGGAGGCGTTAGAAGTTGAAATGACTTCCAAAAACCCATCCCGCATATTATATAACTGGGCAGACACTAACGTACGTAAGGTGATGATGTTAACGTACGTTAAATGTTTAACATACGTAAAGTGCACATATTACATACGTAAGGGAGTTCCAGAAGCGTCTGCCCAAAATCCTACATATGAAAACATACGTAACAGTAAGGGAATAGCGTACGTAAGTCTGCCCTAGATAACGTACGTTATATGCTGATGCTATCATACGTTACCTTCTTGCAGTAAAGAGCTGCTGCAATCGAATTCACTGCGCAAGGGTATTTACGAAACGCGACGAACATGCCCCACCATGGTTAATTAAATCGAGCGGTACAATAACCAAAACATGAGTCTAAACACCAAACAAATCAGTGACTCCAGTAGCCTGAATAATTGGAAGATGAATACGAAGACAAACGCCAAAATTTTGGGGGGATTATGAAATGGCCCAAACACGTGATAATCATGCTACGAGATCGAAAAAAAACTCTGGAGTTCACAACACGACCATAAATGTTAAATGAACTTGTAGGAATGTCAAAACAATAATTTTGAGTAAGATTCACAAGAATCGAACCCAAAGGTGGAAAAGTCGCAATAATATGCCGATTAATCCGAACTAATACTGAAACTCGCTCGAATGACAAGAAGTGCAGAACAAAACATGTCAAAAATATGTCGATGAACACAAGCGAATCACCATAACCGAAACATACAGGAATGAAAAATATGGGTATTACATTCTATTCCACTTAAAAAGAAGTTTCGTCCCCGAAACTTAAAACAACGAAACCAAGGCAACAAGATAGCAAGCAACTGACAGACAACCCCTCTCAAGGACCTCTTAGAGCCGATCCTGATATCGGTGCTGAAGCTCGAGCCTTGGAAGACTCGGTGAGCATCTCGCAAAACTGTATATGTGCCCCTCGAGTCCGCACTTGTAACACGTCACTAGCAGGGAAAGACAATGTGCATGAACATGCCCCGACACATTCAATTTGATACACTTTCTTACCTCCAGGAGTCAATACTGACAACCTGAAACTATCGGTTCCACTCATCGAGCGACGAGGCTTCACGGCAGGATGACCAGGGTGTTCAAGTTTAGAGACTCCAACTCTTGAACTGGTAGAAAAAATCATTAGACATCCTCTTCCCCTAATCAGTTCCGATAAAACTCAGCTTCCATAAATTCATGGAATTATACCCATGTGACAACACGATTCCGAGGCTTAACAACCTCCCACCAGTTAGCGGCATCTCCGTTATGAAGGTACTGAGTGATAGGTACTTTTCGTTCTTTGGGGCAAGCAACTGCCTCGAATATCTTTCCCTACTGGGAAAGCCAACCATCCCAGCTCAATGCATCTGCGGCACCAGTGAAACAAGGTGGATTTATATGGACCCTTCTTGAAGTCATTAATTTGTGCCTGGCTCACAGTTGTGTTGCGTTGAACCACCTGGGTCAACTGAGTCATCTATGTCGCTACCAGTTGCAATATAGTAGTAACACCGACGCTAATGCCATCCCCAATATTATTCTCTTGGTCATGAATCTTATCTCCATGGCCATGTATACCACAGTTACGACCACGATCTCTAATCCTCGGCATACTGAACAAGTACTCATTCAGCCCGATGACACACAACATATCAAAGCCACATACCAAAATGCCAACTCAGCACAACATATCAACAAAAGGCAACAAATAACAACACGATAAGAATATCCATTTCGGATAATTGCACAAATATGAAAATTACTACTGCAATAATGGACCATACGGTCGTAACTGACAGATCACATGTCTGTATCACTTGAAAACTTTCAACACCTACCATCACAAACACGATAGTAACAAACTACACATCATTGTAGCCTACTATTGACAACGTCTTCTTTAAAATTCCACGAGGTGTTCGTTTAAATAATAATATTTTAAGATCCCTAAGTTCGTACAATTTTCTGAAATAAGATTTGAAAATATTTTTGATACCTCGGGTTGTCTTACCAAAACTTGTAAACAAAATATTTAACCGTCTCATTTTCAAATCATTTGCAAAACAATGTTTAAGAATATCAAATTACCTCGTAAACAACGTTATCAAAATAACCATGTCACTACGTATCATCAACACCTTTAACAACAGACAAGGTAACCACATGTTACCATGCAATACCATCGTAAGCAACAATACACCAGGTAACCCGCAGCCATGCCTCCTAGTATCGACCCCCAGAGGTTCTGTTGAATTGCTCTCGAGTGGACAAACCATTCATACATGTACTAAATATTTCCGCTAATCAACAATCATTTCGGAATAACATCATACAAACTACAAGGCATATCTAGACCACGCAACACAATATTTGGGTATATAACCAAAATTTTTCAAATTCGAGTTTAAAGTTTAAACCGAGTAATATTTTTCATCTTTCACTATTTATTTTTGAAAATAAAATCGTATTGTACTTTGAACTATAAAAATTTGGTGCGAAAGATTTTTAAAATCGTGTACTCGGGTTACTTGAAAATAAAACCGTTAGGCTAAAACCATTTCTAAAATCCTTTCAAACATGATAAAAGATTAACGTCTGTATCATTTTACAAAACGTCTAAAACACTCCAAAACACGTCTTTCAAATATTGTCGTAGGGTTTCATTTTTAGAATACAAGACGGCTCGCCAAAAACTCAAACAATTTAAAAATCTTCATGAAACTGCCGTTTAAGCGCACCGTCAAAATATTTTCAAAATTTGATTTTCCTCAAACATATTCAACTCTATGATATTTTCAGAAAAGCATTTTCAAACATGCACGCATCAGACATAATTACCAATGGAAACAAGTTTTGTAGTTCATAACAACAATTATCCAAAATAATCAATCCTCAAGCACATATGCGGCATTCAAAATTACTAATTCAGCAAAAACAATTCATTAACACCAAATTCAAACACACATCAAAACTACCTACCTGAGTTTCTCAACAACTCTACCATTGATACACTTTATGAAACACATCGATGTTCAAGGTTTCGTAACACCCTACCGCACTCGGTGTCTAAATATATCAATATATCCAGCTCGTTATACACGTAATATACAATAAATATAAAATACGAATTCCATCTAGCAAAACGTGTGTAATAAAGTCACTATATACAAGATATAATAGATGAGACTTACATCCACAGGTCGCACGAATATGATGGCTGCAACACGATAATAATCACGACCGACATCCCAGACGACGCGTCGCGACACGACTCAGTCATACACCACCAGACAAGACAAGACTCGATAATACACAACTTGACCCGAAAGCCTAGGTTTCAGCAACCTAAGCACTGATATCATATTATGTAACAACCCCAATCCACTCGGAATATTACAGCGCCGCAGACGCTCTCCGTGAAGATCTACTAGGCTAAATACCAAAACAAGACATCACATTAATACCAACATGGCTGAATAACAAATCCGTCAACCGATCTGGTCTTTTATCAATAAAGTATAATTTAAACTTCATATACACCTCTATTTCAAAACTCATACCCGCACAGGGATCAAAAGACAATGACACTCCCATACGATGGGAAAATAATACAACGGAAAGGAAAATACAACTCGACCAACAATACCAAGTACTGGCCCTCATGTGATTAGTATAATTTGCCTTCGATCATTCTTCATACCGATCCAGTGGTTTGCTCCCCAAAAAAACTACATGTACCTGAATGCAATAGCAAGCATCCAACCCTCGATTACTCGGCGGTTAGCAAACTGGAAATTTTCGAGTGCAACTATAAAATGCAAATACGAGCCAAACACATCATATTCCAAGGATATAATAATCTTAAATAATCAACACATCAAACACGGAGGAAGATTTCCCAATAAAAATTCACTTAAGAAACAATTCCAAACTCTCGTCATATCATACAATCTTTTTTCCATTCTAGTCAAAGTACCCCTGATAAATATGTATTATATTCCAAGCATTATGGAAAGTAAAAACATTGTGATATTCTGGATATATCGCCAAGTTACAAAAATTTTCCCTGATTAACCGTGGACCCAACCATGCGCGGATCCCTCCGAGGCCCGGTTAACCCTCCCGGAGTGGTTAACCCCAATGTTCACAGACCGAACCATACGTGGTTCCTTCTAAGGCCCCGTCAGACCCTCCCAGAGTGAATGTATACACTCTCACTCAAAAGAAAGCAAGACCCTTATGAAGAGATAAATTTACCACTAGAAGGGGGGTTGAATAGTGGTAATGCGGAATAACGAAATTTCTTGCGAATAAATGAAAAATAGTGCGAAAATAAAGACTCAAAGATTTATAGAGGTTCGGCAACTTGCCTACGTTCTCTCTCCGACTTCCTTTTCTATTGGCTCAAGAACAACCACAAATTTGACTCGTCTTCGATCGGTCCGAGTTCACAACCGTTACAACCGCTTGTCTTCTATCGTTCCAAGCTCAACCTCTCTCTCAATATAAACTTTTGTTTATCTAGTGTTCTATAAGAACTAGATAATCCTCACTATACGAATATGGGAGTATAATCCTAATAATGCCAGATCAAAGATCCTAATAACACCGGATTAGTGACTCTTGATTCGTTTCTCTTACGCTCAAGTGTAAGTGATGCAACACTTATAATCAAATGAAAGAATACAAAGTATAATAGATATTACAAAGAAAATCACTCTTGTATCTTTCCTTCTCACAACTTATAATATAGTAATCAGTAGCAATTTGAGCTCAAGAATGCTTGTATGCTTGTATGCCTGTATGCTTGAAGTTGTGTGTTTTTGATACCCAAGTCCCATGGGTATTTATAGGTGAGAGCCATTCTTTAAATACTGAAAATCGTATTATTAGCGTGCGCTAATAATGTCTTCTAGTGTGCGCTGTCGATTCTGACTTGGCTTTCCTGAACGGTCACAAGACTGTTCCAACGGTAAAATTGTATGGCTAGCGTGCGCTAGTCATGTACTCGTAGCGTGCATTATCGGCTAGTCAACAGGTCTTCAATCTTGACTTTGAAAGTGTTGGTTTGTCTCCCCAACGTCTCTTTATCCAACGACTAATTTTGAACTTAGCGTGCGCTAGCAAGCATGACTAGCGTGTGCTAGTATTAATTATTTCCAGCTTTTCCAGATTTCACGGATCTTCATTGAATCTTGCTTTCTAACGGTAGAAATTCCAACGGTAAGCTTGTTGATTGATTTTAGCGTGCGCTAATAATATATCGTAGCGTGCGCTAAATATATTCTTCAGTTACGTACGTAACCCTGTGTAGCGTACGTAAAGCCCTTCTTACTTTGAGTCCAGTAGCTACTGGACTACTGACCATATTAGGTAGCATGTGCAAGCAATGTAGAATAACGTGCGCTAAGTCCTTGGATTAGCGTACATAAATAATTGTTCGTAGCGTGCGCAAGACCGTTTCCGTTTTCTTTCCAAACCTCACTGTCCTATGACTAAATGATGCTATAGCGTGCGTTAATATTATTGTATAGCGTGCGTTAACTGTAGTAATTTAGCATGCGCAAATGTTGAAAGACTTGCGTGCGCTATCTATCAGGTAACTTCACTGGACTGCAGCTGACTGACTAGGCTGAATATGCATTCCTCGATTGCGTGCGCTACTCTTGTATAGATAGCGTGGGCTAACATCATTTTGTTCCTTCAATGTAGCAACGTGTTGAGATTGATTTAATTTAAATGTTTTGAATGAAATTATCATCAACATCCTTTTTGAGTCAACAATCTCCCCCTTTCTGATGATGTCAAAACATTTAATTTATACCTGCAAAAACATTTTAAATGATTCGAATCAAGGTAACTTGTTCGATATATTAGTGCGTTTCGGTTTTTGGAGTATTCTCCCCCTTTTTGACATAAGCAAAAAGGAACTCCCCCTGAATTGTTGCCTTCTTAACAAATATCATGAACCAAAACAAAATCACATAGACAATAATACAACAAATACCAAATGAAGCGAAATGCAAATATCATTAAAACAAAGTTCAATGCAATACATAGAATTTCAAGACATGAAACATAAAAACCATTCGAGTTATAAGTTTCTACACTCAAGCATCAAGTTCCTAGATTCTAAGGTGCTGCATTGGAAGAGGAGGATGGGAATGGGAACGACGGATGTGTGTATCGAATGAAATCGGAGATCAGCCCACGAACTTCCCCGACTTCCGAACAAAGAGACCCAACTTCCGTGCGAAGAGATCGAACATCTTCTCGAATTTCCAGCTGATAGGTCTCGATGCTCCTCATCCGAGCGCAAAGATCACTTTCTTCTTCCTCCGTGACGGCGTCTCGCATCGGTCGCTTCCCTTTCGTCTTCGGATGGCGAACAAATTCTCTGGTTTGTATCTCCCTAAGCATATGGGGTCCTCGGTGTGTCACTCGTTCGACTGGTGTTGGCATTCGCGTCCCCTTCGGTACTTGATCATCTTCTCGGAGGTACGGAAACAACACCCTAACCTCTATTGTATGTTTCAACATAATGCATAGCTTTGAGGGTTAGGTCACTTATTTTGTGTCCCCGAGACACCGGGATGGGTGCCTCACTCGACAAGTCAACGTGAAAATGCCGGAAGATCACCGTGAGAATAGAGCCAAAAGGAAGTCCAGATTTTCGAGTCCTCGACATGTAATTCTTTGAACGAAATGAATCCCCTTTCGCCTTCATCCAATTTAGCACAATACCGGTAAAGTTCACCCTGTCATCCTTCAACACATGATACACCACATTCTTGTCGACGCCTACTAGTTTGTGTTGGGTATCAACTTTTGGCATCAAACACTTGGTTAGGGCAGCCAACAACAATCTAATCTGAATGCCGAAATCATTATTCTCGAAAACTTGATCCGTAACTTCGATGACTGTTTTTGAGCACAAAAAGTCAGCAACATCTCTTTCGGAGACAAGAGACTCTTCAGCAATAGTTTTCCCAACGCAATCGTAACCATCATTCGATAAACCAAATAACTCGTGAAGTATTTCCGAGGAAATCTTCACCACAGTTCCATTCACCAGGATACCAAGCACTAATCCACCATTACCATCACTGTCATCCAAGTGCAAATTTGCATAAAACTCGCGGACACAAGCAGGGTATATGATTTCTTTGCATTCCACAAAGCGAGCTATCTCTAATGCTTCAAAGAACTCACGAATACTAACCTTAACCCATTCAAGACTGCTGAAATTAAAGAAGTAGCAATCGGTAAGATTCTCATGAGGGAGGATATCGAAGAACACATTCGATGCAGCATAGGAAACAAATCGGGTCGCGTCGTATTCGGTATCACGAGGGCGTTTGTAGGTTTTCCCCATGGTTTTACGTCCCTTTCTATACATAGTGAAGGAATTTGAAGTTTTGAGGGAGAAATTGGAAGTTTTGAAGGTTCGGATTTGCGGCTAGGGTTTTTCTGAAAGAGGGTTTTCTTGCGTTTGTGTGCGTTAGAAAAGGGTGAAAGTGTTACTGGGTCGTACGGACTATATATAGTCAACTGGGTTTTTAGTTAGCGTACGCTAGGAACATAAAGTTAGCGTACGTTAGGTAAAACTGGGAAGCTTACTGGACTGTCCAGTAGCTGATTTGGAAAACGAAAGGTTTTGAATTAGCGTACGCAAGGCATAGACAATTAGCGTACGGTAGTGAATGAAGCGAATCATGGATATTGATTACTTGAGTAGAAAACTTATTTAAAAATTTGTCTATATGTCCCATACCAAGTTGTAAACGAATATAATTAAATGATTCTTCGGGAAGAGGTTTTGTAAAAATATCAGCGAGTTGGTCCTTCGTCCCGACAAAAATTAAACAAATATCCTTTTTCTGAACATGATCGCGTAGAAAATGATGTCTAATGTCTATATGTTTAGTTCTACTATGCAACACAGGATTTTAACTCAGATTTATTGCACTGGTATTATCACATAGAATAGGGGTATTTTCAAAATATATGCCGTAGTCGCGGAGTTGATTTTTAATCCATAACACCTGAGCACAGGCGCTCCCTGCAGCGACATATTCGGCCTCAGCTGTAGACAATGCTACACTGGTTTGCTTTTTACTTCCCCAAGATATTAAGCATGATCCAATAAAATGACAAGTACCACTAGTACTCTTTTTGTCAATTTTACATCCGCCGAAATCGACGTCACTATATGCAATTAAGTTAAAATCTAAGCAAGAAGGATACCATAGGCCTAGTCCAATAGTTCCTTTCAAGTAACGAAAAATGCGTTTGCAAGCAGTTAAATGTGATTCCTTGGTATTAGCTTGGAATAGAGCACATAAACATGTAGCAAAAATTATGTCTGGCCTAGATGCAGTCAAATATAACAAAGATCCGATCATACCTCGATATAATTTTTGATCTACGGATTTGCCATTTTCATCTTTTTCGAGCTTTAATGATGAAGACATTGGAGTAGATATCACCTTGCTACTTTCCATTTTGAATTTCTTAAGGAGGTCGTTTAAGTACTTCGTTTGATGGATAAAGATTCCATCTTCGCATTGCTTGATTTGAAGCCCGAGGAAGAATGTTAATTCTCCCATCATACTCATCTCGAACTCTCCTTTCATAAGATTAGAGAAATCTTGGCACAAAGATTTATTAGTAGCTCCAAATACAATGTCATCAACGTAGATTTGGCAAACAAGTATATCATCATTCAATATTTTAACAAACAAGGTATTATCGACTTTGCCTCTTTTATAATCATTTGCAATTAAAAATTGACTTAAACGATCATACCATGCTCGGGGTGCTTGCTTCAACCCGTAGAGTGCCTTGTTGAGCTTGTAGACGTGATCCGGAAATTGATGATCTTCAAAGCCAGGAGGTTGCTTGACGTAGACTTCTTCTTGAATGTAGCCATTCAAGAATGCACTTTTCACATCCATTTGAAATAGTTTGATCTTTTTATGGGCGGCAAATGCACATAACAAGCGGATGGCTTTGAGTCGAGCCATGGGAGAAAAACTTTCTTCATAATCAAGCCCTTCCTCTTGATTATACCCTTGAGCGACCAAACGAGATTTATTTCGAATTGGATAGCCGTCTTCGTCACTCTTGATTTTATGCACCCATTTAGTTCCGATAATTGTTTTATCTTTAGGAGCGGGAACTAAATTCCATACATTATTGTGCATGAATTTCACAAGCTCCTCTTGCATTGCCATCACCCAACTTTCATCATCGAGAGCTTCAGATATATTCTTGGGAACTATTTCGGATACAAAAGCACAATGATCCATGAATTCGGTGGTTCTCCTTCGGGTTTGAACACCATCTTCAATGTTTCAAATAACGAGATCCTTTGGATGGTCTTTGATGTGCCTTTAATCTTTCGGTAAATTAACGATTGTGTTCGTTTCGATTTCCGAAATTTTCTTCACTTCGGGTGAGGGATCCGGAAAAGTACCTACATCATCAAAGTATTCTACCTTTCTGGGGGGTGAGATCATATCATTGAATTTAACATGTATGGACTCTTAAACTTTATTTGTTCTAATATTATAAACACGATATGCTTTGCTATTAGTGCAATAACCAAGAAATATCCCGGAGTCGGATTTAGCATCAAATTTGCCCAAGTTATCCTTACCATTTTTTAAAATAAATACATTGCAACCAAAAGGATGAAAGTAAGCTATATTGGGCTTTTTGCCCTTCCATAATTCATATGGGGTTTTGAGATGAGTTCTACGAACATGAACCCGGTTAATCACATAGCATGCGGTAAAGATAGCTTCGGCCCAAAAGTATCGTGGAAGAGTATTCATTAAGCATAGTCCTCGACATTTCTTCCAAAGATTGGTTTTTCCTTTCAACAACTCCATTTTGTTGAGGCGTTCTAGGGGCCGAAAAGTTATGATTAATCCCGTATTTATCACATAGGAGTTCAAACGGAGTGCAATCAAATTCACCTCCGTGATCGGTGCGAATAGAAATTATGGAGAGATTTTTCTCATTTGATATCAAACGACACCATTTAGAAAACTCGGAAAATGCATCATCCTTATGTGCTAAAAATCTAACCCAAGTAAATCGAGAGAAATCATCAACAATAACCAAAGTGTAAAGTTTGCCATTTAAACTAACATGTCTAGATGGTCCAATCAAATCCATATGCACAAGTTCAAGAACTCGACTAGTGGAAACCTCGAATTTTGGTTTAAAAGATTCTCGAGTGTGTTTCCCTTTTTTGCATGATTCACACAAATGCTTTTTATCAAACTTGAGTTTGGGCAATCCACGAACAAGGTCGTGTCTAGATAAAATAGAAATGATAGGTAGAGAAGTATGCCCCAATTTTCAATGCCATAAATATGCATTATCATCCAAAGTAATAAGACATTTTTCATTGAATGAACTTTTATCATTAAGGTCAACAATATAGATGTTTCCACATCTCAAACCAATGAAAGCAATTTTATTATTTCTAAATGCCGTGCAATGCGTTTGTTCAAATAGAATTTTAAAACCTTCATCGCAAAGTTGCAAAACGCTAAGAAGATTATGATGAAAACCTTCAACAAACAATAATTTGTTGATAGAGGGAGAAAGTTCCTTACCGACTTTGCCGATGCCTTTGATTTTTCCCTTTTGATTATCCCCAAAGGTCACATGTCCTTGTTCTTGATATTCGAGGTCTTCAAATAAGTCCTCGGAGCCGCACATGTGCCTTGAGCATCCGCTATCAATGTACCACTTGCTTTTCCTTGGTGCCGGTACCTACAAAAATAGAATTTCTCGGTTGTTTCGGTACCCAAGCCCGTTTGGGTCCTCCAAAGTTAACTATACTTATAGCATTTGGAACAATTGTCCCTTTAGGAACCCATATTTGTTTAACTTTGATGGTTCTCAACTTTGAACGAACATTAACATCATGAACTCGTTTGGAAGAATCTTTTGAGTTCTCGGTTTCGGTTTTCTTTATTTTGTCAAGGTTGATAAGGGATTGTTCCCGTTTAAAAGGATCGAATCCAAGACCGTGTTTTAGCAAAGGCGATTTTTGAATTGATAGAAGCCTTTCGAATTTATCATTTCCGAGAGTAAATTTGTTCAAAATATATTTTAGCTCCTTTTGAGTTTTCGTCAATTCGATTTTCAAAACATTTTCCTTTTCAAGGCATAAGGTATGGTCGATCTCAATAGTTTTGCCTTTGTTTTGAAGAGAGGAATTTTCGAGTTCTAGAGATTTTATTTTTCTCTTTAAAGATATGTTTAATTTAACCATCTCGTCATACTCCGTGTTCAAGGATTCAAACGCACTTAATAACTCATCATCATGATGAACTTCTTGTGAATCACAAAAATCAAAAGAATCATATTCGTCATCATTGAGTTTAGAACTTACCTCGATATTACTTTCGGAGTCGAGTGCCATGAATGCGAGATTTGCATCTAGAGATCTTTCAATCTCCTCCTCGTCATCACTCCAAGAAGCGATTAGGACCTCCTTCTTTTTGAATTTTTCCAATTGAGGCTTTGAGGAGGATCCTCGGCATTCTTTGGCATAGTGACCGGCTTGACCACATTTCCGACAATTATTGTCGAACTTCTTTATGGGAGTATAGCCACTCTTCTTTTGCTCCGGTTTGCCATCCCGACCAAGAAAACTTCACCTCTTTTGAATTAGGCTTTTATACCTTCTAAAGTTCTTGGCGTAGAGAGCAAGTTCCTCGTCGTCTTCATCTTCGGGAACTTCTTCCTCAACGTCGCTATCAACATTGAATGCGACTACTCTTTCCCGAGGCTTTGGTTTGGTGCCTCTAGACTTGAGAACGATCTCATAATTGATAAGTGACCCGATGAGGGCACTAAACTCGAGTTTGTTGAGATCTTTGGATTCCATAATCGTGGTAACCATAGTATCCCATTCTCGTGGCAATGAGCGAAGAATTTTAGTTGCTTTATCGCTGCTCGATATAGGCCTTCCGAAAGATGCAAAACCATTGGTTATTGCCAAAAATCGATCCAACATGTTTGTGATCGTTTCCTCGTCTTTCATGGAGAAGAGTTCGTAGTCATGAAGTAGCATGTTGATTTTGGTTTCCTTGACTTGGGTGGTTCCCTCATGAGTGACTTCGAGAATTTCCCAATTTTTCTTTGCACTTTCGTAGGACGATATCCTATTGACTTCTTCGGGATTAAGAGCGCAATAGAGAAGTTGAGTAGCTCATGAGTTGACGTGTGTGTTCCTCCAATCCTCGTCATTGAAAAAGATCGACGAATTTTTCAATGATCCATCCTCTTTCTTAGCAAGCTTCGGACCAAGAGCGATAACTTTCCAAATTTCAATATGGTATGCTTGAACGAAGATAGCCATTTTCTTTTTCCATGTCATGAAATTGGAACCATCGAAGAAAGGAGGACGGTTTAGAGCATTTCCTTCGATTTGGCCAAGAAGTGCCATTTGCGGATCTTTTTCTCTTAGGTGGTTAAACCTTTAAAAAGAGACCCTCTCTGATACCAACTGAAGAGATAAATTTACCACTAGAAGGGGGGTTGAATAGTGGTAATGCGGAATAACGAAATTTCTTGCGAATAAATGAAAAATAGTGCGAAAATAAAGACTCAAAGATTTATAGAGGTTCGGAAACTTGCCTACGTCCTCTCTCCGACTTCCTTTTCTATTGGCTCAAGAACAACCACAAATTTGACTCGTCTTCGATCGGTCCGAGTTCACAACCGTTACAACCGCTTGTCTTCTATCGGTCCAAGCTCAACCTCTCTCTCAATATAAACTTTTGTTTATCTAGTGTTCTATAGGAACTAGATAACCCTCACTATACGAATATGGGAGTATAATCCTAATAATGTCGGATCAAAGATCCTAATAACACTGGATTAGTGACTCTTGATTCGTTTCTCTTACGCTCAAGTGTAAGTGATGCAACACTTACAATCAAATGAAAGAATACAAAGTATAATAGATATTACAAAGAAAATCACTCTTGTATCTTTCCTTCTCACAACTTATAATATAGTAATCAGTAGCAATTTGAGATCAAGAATGATTGTATGCTTGTATGCTTGTATGCTTGAAGTTATGTGTTTTTGATACCCAAGTCCCATGGGTATTTATAGGTGAGAGTCATTCTTCAAATACTGAAAATTGTATTATTAGCGTGCGCTAATAGTGTCTTCTAGCGTGCGCTGTCGAATCTGACTTGGCTTTCCTGAACGGTCACAAGACTGTTCTAACGGTAAAATTATATGTCTAGTGTGCGCTAGTCATGTACTCGTAGCGTGCGTTATTGGTTGGTCAACAGGTCTTCAATCTTGACTTTGAAAGTGTTGGTTTGTCTCCCCAACGTCTCTTTATCCAACGACTAATTTTGAACTTAGCGTGCGCTAGTATTAATTATTTCCAGCTTTTCCAGATTTCACGGATCTTCATTGACTCTTGCTTTCTAATGGTAGAAATTCCAACGGTAAGCTTGTTGACTGATTTTAGCGTGCGCTAATAATATATCGTAGCGTGCGCTAAATGTATTCTTCAGTTACGTACGTAACCCTGTGTAGCGTACGTAAATGTAACACCCCCAATCCACTCAGGGATATTACACGCCGTAGACCCTCTCCTCGAGGATCTACCAGGCTGGTAACAACATTTAACATCTCGACAATGCCTTCAAGGCAAAAATGACTCAGTAGACCGATTTGGTCTTTCAATAAATACATACAACTCGAATACAACTCATGCCCACGCAGGGGTCAAAACACAACCACACCCGTACAACGGGAAAAATATAGCAGCGGAAAATAAAGTACAACTATACCAATACGACATCAACGGGTCCTCGTGTGATTAGTATCGTTCATCTTTCATCATCCTTCATGCCGACCCTGTGCTCTGCTCCAAAACCTGAATGCAATGCAGACATCCACCCCCCGAATACTCGGGGGTTAGCAAAACTCCACTGTTTTGCTAGTGCAAGTATAAAATACGAAAACGAGCCATACATATCATACTCCACGGAACATGTTAATCATAAACATACTTCCCGAGGTAAATCACTTAATCAAAACGGTTAAATCGAAAGATAGGGGTAAACCCGATATACATCTTGTGAAAACATTTTACGATCTCGGGAGTTTTGAAAACACATTGGGATTTAAGAATTCTCAAACCTTTCAAAAACGCTAGGGACACAAACAAAAGTCATTTTCCCAAAACATAAATCCGATAACAACAAATGGGGTCCACGACCCGATCATACCATAACAACTCGTTTCCACAGTTATTCGCGTCCCCTTTAGCAAGCCACGGATCTCGATGCTCCCGTAGAACAAACCCGAGTGAATAACCCACAGGAAACTATATCAAATCACATGTCACCGTAACCGATCACGTGACTACAAGCACATATACGTACATAATCAAACCACAACCATAAGTTATCCCAAAGATCGCGCTAACAAGCCACGAACCTCGGAGTCCCCGCAAGACATACCCGATGATACCCCACAAGTTATCTCGGCATCGGGCTAACAAGCCACGAACCTCGGAGTCCCCGCAAGACATACCCGGAATGGATAACCCTACGGTCACGCCCAACCCAAACTAGCAAGTATGGATCCTGAGATTCAACAATCCTACCCGAGGCACATCACATACATCAAGCAGACAACAATAATCACTTATCAAGCCAAACAACATTAAGTATCACAACCTCCTTTCAAGGAGTAACAACTAATATCACACACATTACGTTCTTACCGAACAAGTACACAATAACAATACGTAATCCTCGGCAAAGGATTACGGTCTATCAACTCACTCGAAGTGATCATATTATCTTTAAACATACAAAACCAACACACATATTCCGAGAACACATATTCACGAAGTATACGAATTATCGTTGAAAGACAACATTTATCGAGAACATACCAATCCCTTTTTACGTTCATTAAATATTGGATTTCGCATAAAATCATTTATCAAGAATTATATCAACGAAACATGAAATGTATGGGCAAGATACTTGCCTCAAAATCGGCACGCAAGTATCCCGACGAACACGGCTCAACCGGAAAGCTTCGAAACGCCCAATGCTATCGAAACGGAAGACGATTTACGAACGAAAGGGTTCAACACGATTTCTTCGCAAGAAACACGACCTAACATCATACAATCAATAAATCATCAATCATACGAGGAAGAATAATCGTAGAACGCCCGAAAACCCTCTAAGACATTTTAGGACACCTTCAAGGCGTCGGTCAAGAACTCGACTCAAACAACGAATCGATACGATCCAACCATGGAATAATAAAGGAAATGATATAATACATCTAAATAATCATCAATCCATCAAAATCCTAAGTTAAATCGGATTAATCGGACGAAAACAACCAAAACCCCCAAATTCCCCAAAACTAGATTTCTAGGAATCTGACCTGATTCGGTAGATCGGAGGATGTTATAGGACGGATGATTGATGATATGAACCTCCAAACTTCATGGATATGTTGTTAAATAACATGGCTTCAAGCTTAGAACACGCCCAGCTGCGGAAGAGGAGAAGAAGAAGGTGAAAAATGGCAAGAAAACGCGTCTGCGGGGTGGCCTTTTATAGCCGACAGACTCGACCGTGTCCGCCTGACACGGTCGTGGCGCGCAGTTGACCGGCAGGGACTCGACCGTGTCCTGCTAGACACGGTCGCGGCGCGGAGGGGCCTTCCGATAGTGACCCGTCCGACAGCGACTCGGCACGACTCGACCGTGTCCTGGAACACGGTCGGGCGTCTGGGCAGTCGGTTCCGGCATTTCCGGACGAGTACGGCACGGGCCGTGTCGGACGACACGGTCGGGTCCTGAGACAGAAACTTCGGCATTTCCGGACGAGTACGGCACGGGCCGTGTCGGACGACACGGCCGAGTTCGGCCGGCAGTGATCGGCCAATAACGAGCGGGTGAGCTAAAACGACCATAACTCTCTCGTCCGGACTCCGATTGACTCACCGTTTGAACCATTGGAAAGATAACTCGATGCTCTATAATATTGCAAAGATTCAGAATTTTTGGAGTTTCCAAGAGTTAATGGTGACGTTACAAAGTCGAACTCCCACGTGAAAAAGTCGATTAAGGACACGGAACTCAATAAAACGACACCGAAACGAACTCGGATGACAAAAAGTGCAGAATTAATCATTCTCGAAATGACGAAAGGTCATGAGCGAGTCGTCAAAACGGACTTCCGCCGAAAAAAGAAAATTACCGAAATTCGAAATTGCGGATATTACATTCTACCCTCCTTAAAAGAAGTTTCGTCCCGAAACTTAAAACAAGTAGGGGGGAGCAATATACCTGCCAGGAAAACTCGACGAGATACACAAAAATAGAAAACTCGCGCCCAACGGCGAAACGCTGCAATAAACGCAAAGAGACATACGGCGTGAAAACACGCTCCACGACGACCAACACAATGTCGCCGTTAGGGATACAATAAAACCAACAAATGACAAGCGTCATTAAATGGATAATACAATCAAGTCAATTATCCGAACAATCACAAAACACAACGAACGAAAATCAATACGATTGACCAACATGACGGTTCATCAATCTAAACGCGGGTCAAACGCTGAACAAATACGGAATTCCACCGCCCAAGGGTTGGAAGATCGAAAACGAGACTAATTTCCCAAACTTAAGGGAATTAGGAAGGAGCCTGAATGCTCAACGATCAAGAAACGAGGACAAAAACCGAACAAACAAACGACCGAACCACAACGGTCGAGACAACAAAAGCGAACAATCATGTTCGAATCACGAAGAACAATAAAATTCAAACAACAACTCCAAGATTCACATCTCGACTCGAGACAATATATGATCCGGTGAAAACAACAACGTATGCATTCACATAAGATCCACATGAAAGGGAATAGAAATTGAAAAGTCACAACGACAAACGAGTTATTCCGAAATGATGCCACACTCGTTCGATAAACAAAAACAAGGGGCAGGACAAGCTCAGAAATGTCAACGATCATAAATGAGTCGACAAAGTAGAATATACAGAAGTTCAAAATCTGATCCACTTCGGATAAAAGAACTAGTAGAACCAAAAGATGTTACATCCGAACAAGGTTCACAAGTATCGAACCGGACTCGGAAAAGTCACAGCGATAAACAGAAAAACAAGATCACAGCTCGTTCGAACGATGAAACCGAAATACAGAACAAGTTCAGAAAGTGTCAACGAACACGAGTGAGTCGATAGACCTGAGAAAGAGGAATTGCAGGAGTCCAAAAATAATACGGATATTATATTCGACCCCTTCTAAAAGAAGTGTCGTTTCCGAAACTCACAACACGAAATCAAGGTGACAACACAACAAGCAACTGACAGAAACATCTTTCAAAGGCCTCTCAAGGCCGATTCCGATGATCGTGGCCAAGCGCGAACTCCAAAAGTCTCGGTAGCCAATTCGCAAAATTGAATTCGGTGTCCCTCGAGTCCACACTTGAAATGTGTTACCGACGAGAAGGACAATATACACGTGCATGCCCCGGCACATTACGGTTGAAACGTCTCGGCTCGGCATACCGAAAATACAAATGCTCGATATAATGGATCAAAACACCGCAAAACAACATACCGGAGATGCCAACTCAGCATAACATATCAACGCATACAAAAATCACAACAACAACGGCATCATTCGACGATTACAACATCCCGAACGACAGCCAGCACACAATCACAAACATCATGAAACAATCACCCATGTGTATAACGCACAAAAATCCAGGCTTTAACAACTCACACTAGTGCGACAACACGCAAATCACCAAGAGGCGATAAACAGTAAACACCAGTTCACACCTCTCACAGAGGGCCAACAAAACATATGCGTGGCGAACGACTCGACGCTCACGCCACCAATTCAATCACAATTCGGGGTTGACACCGTAACGAAAGTTCAAAAACCATACACGCATTTCCGGTCCGCAAACAAGAATGATAGGTTTTAAAAACGAAAACCACCTTTGAAGACAGTTTGGAAACACCAGTTGATCTTGAGTATCATTTTACAAAAAGTTGAACAAACATTATTTTCGAGACTTTGAAAATCATCTTGCGTTTGAACAAAAATGAGGACACCTTCTCGTAGTGAAAAACTTTCAGAATAATCGACACTTGGGTCTAAGCAACTGCATTTCTAAAAGTAATTGAAAATATCTCAAAATATTTTGGTCCTCAATTGGAATGATTTTGAAACATATTACGGTACTAGAAGGCACCTTGAAAGTACTGCGAGAAAATAATTCGTTTTAAAAGTACGTCTCGAATTTTAATTTTCTAAGATACTCAAGGTTTTCAAAAATAATTCAATGGGCTAGAATGCCCAAAAATTTCAGGTAATTACACAGAACATTATAGCGCCGTGGTCCCACGCCGGAACCCACCAGACTAAAAACCATTTACAAAAATGCCAAAAAGGCCGATGACGGTAATGTTTCAAAAACTCACAAAATCCATTTACAAAATACTAAATTCCGTCATAAGAATTTCGCCAAAATGATCAAGGCCATAATGCCAAAAACTCGGTTAAGGGAATTGGTTTTCGAAATAAAACTCAGTCGGTAAAATACCGAAAGCCATTACAAAAGAACTCACGCAGCGGATAAAAGAAATAAAGTCAAACATGCACAGGACAAAGAACACTACTCCTCATATGAACGAAAAATGGGAGTCAAATAATCACATAACACGAAATCAAAATCCATAAGAGGATTCCGTCACTTAACAAATAATCATAAAAATAGCTCGTGTCACACGAGGCACAACACAAAGAAGGGAGACTTACATTCACAGGTCGCACGAAGATGATGATCTCCACGATACTAATCACGACCAACAAACTCGGACGACGTCGCGACACAACTTAGTCGACAAAATCCGACGAGACAAAAACTCAATAGACACCATCGACCGACACCCAGGTTTCCACAACCTAAGCTCCGATACCATTCTCGTAACACCCCAATCCACTCGTGGATATTACACGCCGTAGACCCTCTCCTCGAGGATCTACCAGCCGGTAACAACATTTAACATCTCGACAATGCCTTCAAGGCAAAATGACTCAAGAGACCGATTTGGTCTTTCAATAAATACATACAACTCGAATACAACTCATGCCCACGCAGGGTCAAAACACAACCACACCCGCACAACGGAAAAATATAGCAATGGAAAATAAAGTACAACTATACCAATACGACATCAACGGGTCCTCGTGTGATTAGTATCGTTCATCTTTCATCATCCTTCATGCCGACCCCGTGCTCGCTCCAAAACTCGAATGCAATGCAGACATCCACCCCCGAATACTGGGGTTAGCAAACTCCACTGTTTTGCTAGTGCAAGTATAAAATACGAAAACGAGCCATACATATCATACTCCACGGACATGTTAATCATAAACATACTTCCCGAGGTAAATCACTTAATCAAAACGGTTAAATCGAAAGATAGGGTAAACCCGATATACATCTTGTGAAAACATTTTACGATCTCGGAGTTTTGAAAACACATTGGGATTTAAGAATTCTCAAACCTTTCAAAAACGCTAGGACACAAATCAAAAGTCATTTTCCCAAAACATAAATCCGATAACAACAAATGGGGTCCACGACCCGATCATACCATAACAACTGTTTCCACAGATTATTCGCGTCCGTGCTAGCAAGCCACGGATCTCGATGCTCCCGTAGAACAAACCCGAGTGAATAACCCACAGGAAACTATATCAAATCACATGTCACCGTAATCGCGATACGTGACTACAAGCACATATACGTACATAATCAAACCACAACCATAGGTTATCCCAGCATCGCGCTAACAAGCCACGAACCTCGGAGTCCCCGCAAGACATACCCGATGATACCCCACAAGTTATCTCGGCATCGGGCTAACAAGCCACGAACCTCGGAGTCCCCGCAAGACATACCCGAATGGATAATCCTACGGTCACGCCTAACCCATACTAGCAAGTATGGATCCTGAGATTCAACAATCCTACCCGAGGCACATCACATACATCAAGCACACAACAATAATCACTTATCAAGCCAAACAACATTAAGTATCACAACCTCCTTTCAAGGAGTAACAACTAATATCACACACACATGCTCTTACCGAACAAGTACACAATAACAATACGTAATCCTCGGCAAAGGATTACGGTCTATCAACTCACTCGAAGTGATCATATTATCTTTAAACATACAAAACCAACACACATATTCCGAGAACACATATTCACGAAGTATACGAATTATCGTTGAAAGACAACATTTATCGAGAACATACCAATCCCTTTTTACGTTCATTAAATATTGGATTTCGCATAAAATCATTTATCAAGAATTATATCAACAAAACATGAAATGTATGGGCAAGATACTTGCCTCAAAATCGGCACGCAAGTATCCCGACGAACACGGCTCAACCGGAAAGCTTCGAAACGCCCAATGCTATCGAAACGGAAGACGACGACGAACGAAAGGGTTCAACACGATTTCTTCGCAAGAAACACGACCCTAACATCATACAATCAATAAATCATCGATCATACGAGGAAGAATAATCGTATAACGCCTGAAAACCCCTATAAGACATTTTACCGGACACCTTCAAGGCGTCGGTCAAGAACTCGACTCAAACAACGAATCGATACGATCCAACCATGGAATAATAAAGGAAATGATATAATAAATCTAAATAATCATCAATCCATCAAAATCCTAAGTTAAATCGGATTAATCGGACGAAAACAACCAAAACCCCCAAATTCCCCAAAACTAGATTTCTAGGAATCTGACCTGATTCGGTAGATCGGAGGATGTTATAGGACGGATGATTGATGATATGAACCTCCAAACTTCATGGATATGTTGTTAAACAACATGGCTTCAAGCTTAGAACACGCCCAGCTGCGGAAGAGGAGAAGAAGAAGGTGAAAAATGGCAAGAAAACGTCTAGTGGCCTTTATAGCCGACAGACTCGACCGTGTCCGCGACACGGCCGTGGCGCGCGCAGCTTGACCGGGCAGGGACTCGACCGTGTCCCGCTAGACACGGTCGCGGCGCGGAGGGGCCTTCCGATAGTGACCGTCCAACGGCGACTTCAAGACGACTCGACCGTGTCCTCGAACACGGTCGGGCGTCCGGCGCTTGCCCGCATTTCCGGACGAGTACGCAGACGGCCGTGTCGGACGACACGGCCGGGTCCCGAGACGAAACTTTCGGCATTTCCGGACGAGTACGGCACGGGCCGTGTCGGACGACACGGCCGAAGTTCGGCCGGCATGATCGCCAATAACGAGCGGGTGAGCTAAAACGACCATAACTCTCTCGTCCGGACTCCGATTGACTCACCGTTTGAACCATTGGAAAGATAACTCGATGCTCTATAATATTGCAAAGATTCAGAATTTTTGGAGTTTCCAAGAGTTAATGGTGACGTTACAAAGTCGAACTCCCACGTGAAAAAGTCGATTAAGGACACGGAACTCAATAAAACGACACCGAAACGAACTCGGATGACAAAAAGTGCAGAATTAATCATTCTCGAAATGACGAAAGGTCATGAGCAAGTCGTCAAAACGTACTTCCGCCGAAAAAAGAAAATTACCGAAATTCGAAATTGCGGATATTACAGTAAAGCCCTTCTTACTTTGAGTCCAGTAGCTACTGGACTACTGACCATATTAGGTAGCGTGCGCAAGCAATGTAGAATAACGTGCGCTAAGTCCTTGGATTAGTGTACATAAATAATTGTTCGTAGCGTGCGCAAGACCGTTTCCATTTTTTTTTCCAAACCTCACTATCCTCTGACTGAATGATGCGATAGCGTGCGTTAATATTATTATATAGCGTGCGCTAACTGTAGTAATTTAGCATGCGCAAATTTTGAAAGACTTGCATGCGCTATCCATCAGGTAACTTCACTGGACTGCAGCTGACTGACTAGGCTGAATATGCATTCCTCGATAGCGTGCGCTACTCTTGTATAGATAGCGTGCGCTAACATCATTTTGTTCCTTAAATGTAGCAACTTGCTGAGATTGATTTAATTTAAATGTTTTGAATGAAATTATCATCAACATCCTTTTTGAGTCAACATCTTAATGTACGGACCTATAAAACATAAAATCAAAGTACTTGCTAGAATGACCGTCACAATCATTCATAATCAGGATTGATAATATAATCTACAAACCATGAAAGTGTTGGGATTTTACGAGTACAAATACGCAGCGGAAATAAATTTAATTTTGTAAAACCCATCTGAGGATCCATGTATATTATGAAAGATCGATGGTGGAGATAGTTACCTTGAATTAGAATTTGTTTGACCACCTCAAGACGTTGCGAATTGTGAACGACTTCTACCAGTATCCACACAACGAACAAGCTACGAACAGGCTTAGCGTGCTAGCTCCTATCAACCTTACGATTTTAGAAATCTAGAAGTGTTATGTGTATTTCATTTTACTTTCTAAAACTTAAAATGAGAGAGAGAGAGGGAGAGAGAGAGAGAGAGAGAGAGAGAGAGAGAGAGAGAGAATCTGTTTTAGAAATCAGATTTCACACACCTCTCTCACTACACCCCTCTCTCCTATATAATATGTGAAGGAATTTGATTCCTTCACAAGTCTTGGTCAACTAGGAGGCAAGACATGGGAATCAATTCCCATGTCTCATGGCCCCTTAGTAAAAAAGTGGAGGGGACAATATCAAGGAATCTGATTCCTATTGATATTGTGTGTGTATATATATATATATATAGATAATAATAGATAAATGCTCTTTGAGTTCGTTTAAGTGTTTGATCCTATAGGTTCATTTAAAATGGCAGTGAGCATAAAACAATTTTATCAAACTCACAAATCAAAAGCGGCCTCTAGCTAGATATTATGATCATCTAATATAAATGAATAATTCGATGGTCTGAATAAGCCTTGTTATATTCTAATATCAAATCCTCGCCACACGATATCCCAATTAAGCATAAGACATGGTCAAGTCATCCTTATATAGCTTAACTATATATATTTCTTGATTTCTAGTTAAACTGCCCAATTAGATATATATCAATAACTCTTTACTGATAATATCTGAGCATGGCCATGCATTTTAAAATTTAACATATTAAGGGCCCATGGATATCTCTCTCTATCATGAGAGGGACAAGTCCCCTCTAGACACTCTCATCCCTCTGTATAATTCGTATTATATCCAACAACATACTTTGTAATCACCCGATTAAAGATGATGTTTGTATTGTGTCAAGACATGATATTAGTTATGTAGGAAACTTTAGTGCACTCGGATTAAAGGACATTAAATATTACATAACATAATGAAAAATTCTTATGACGCGATCCATAAAGAATTCTCATGATGGGTCATATCCAATATCATGTTCCAAACATGTATTTATGATGTGATATGATATCCCATATCCATGACTAGTAAAACATAGTCATCTATTACTCATCATACTAGTATTAATAGAACAAGGGATATTGTATAATAATATTCTTTTATGCTTTATCGAGTTTTACTATCAAGTCACAAACTTGATGATCGTAAGCAGAATAATTATTCACAAAATATAATCAACGATTATATTATATATAATAATAAATATACAGAGATATTATTATTATTATGGACTAGAGCATTATTCCATCAGGAAGGCTTTAATAAAACAAGTAAAGCAACTAGTAAAGTGTTTTTACGATCTCAGGATTTTTAGAGGAAAACATTTTGAGTCGAGGAATCCTCATCTTTTCAAAAGTTGCTTAGGGTCACAACCCAAAGATTTATTTTTCAAAATACTAATCCGACAATGATTTATGGGGTCCACGACCCAAACATCCACATCAACATACGCCCAATGGTTATTCTCGTTCTATGCTAACGAGCATGAACCTTGGAGTTTCCTCGTGCATACCCGAGTGAATAAACCCATGATAAGCCAACGGAATCACACATCATCCTGACAATAGCCACACAAACAAATGCACATTCCAACACACAACCCTAGACCAAGATAAGAAAGTTTCTATAACCACACAATATGAAGACAACGTATTTCAATTCCCCACCACATTACAACATATTCATAGAATTTATTTATTTCTAAAGCAGATATGTATCTTGAAACAAAGCCTCTATTAAAAACTATATTGATTCTTTAGAAAGTTTATTCTAAGTACTCAATTAAACGCTCATAGTTAATTATTAATATTACATCTACGAACACGAAATATATGTGCAAGATACTTGCCTCGAAACCACGAGCGAACAAAACAACGAAAGGAGGAAACCGAGCAACCTCGGAACTTCTAAATTCAATGAGTATGCGGAAACTCCAAAATATTATGAGAATAACTCCACAATGAACTAACAATACTCCTCGAAACCCGTATCTAACTCGTTGCGGAACAAACATCAACAACGAGGGTACAAGGGTTTTCTCAATGAGATAAAAATCATGCTCTGGGTGAAACAAAATCGATAAATGGAATTCTAGTCCATAGATTATAACTAAAATAACAAGAATTACATAACCGATTCATCAACTTCGGACTAAATCAAGAAATAAAGGAAACCCCTCAAAATTATTCACATAGGGTTCTAAGTAGGAGATACCTCGATCCGGATAGAAAACAAGTTAGATAATGTTGATAAACACGAAGAAGACTCACCAAGATGAAGCTAGATGATGAAGATCAAACCAATTCGCCCTAGAAGGCCAGAACTAATGGATGGAGGCGTAAGAAGTCGAAATGACTTCCAAAAACCCGTCCCACATATTATATAACTGGGCAGATACTAACGTACGTAAGGTGATGATGTTAACGTATGTTAAATGTTTAACATACGTAATGTGCACATATTACATACGTAAGGGGGTTCCAGAAGCGTCTGCCTGAAATCCTACATATGACAACGTACATAACGAAAAGGGAATAGCGTATGTAAGTTTGCCCTAGCTAACGTACATTATATGCTGAAGCTAGCATATGTAAGCTATTTGCAGTACATAGTTGCTGCAATCCAATTCACTATACAAAGGTATTTACTAAATGCGAATAACATGTCCCACCATGGTTAATTAAACCGAGCGGTACAACAACCAAAACATGAATCTAAACACCAAACAAACAGGTGACTCCAGTAGCCTGAATAATTGAAAGATGAATAGGAAGACAAACGCCCAAAATTTTGTGGGGATTACGAAATGGCCCAAATGCCTGATAATCATGCTACGAGGTCGAACAACAACTCTGGAGCTCACAACACGACCATAAATGTTAAATGAGCTTGTAGGAACATCAAAACAACAATTTTGAGTAAGATTCATAAGAATCGAACCCAAAATGCGGAAAAGTCGCAATAATATGCCGATTAATCTGAAACAATACCAAAACTCGCTCGAATGACAAAAAGTGCAGAACAAAACATGTCCAAAATGTGTCGATGAACACAAGCGAATTGCCAAAATAAAAAAAATACAAAATGAAAAATACAGGTATTACAGAGTGCGTAACTGGTTTGCAAGTCCAGAAAACTTAACTGGGCAATAAGTTTAGATAGGACTTATACAACTTTTACTTTGACATGTAGAGCGCCCGTCTTCACTCGGGGTTAGTGGGAGCACACGTTATAGGTATGCTAATAGAATTAGTATACTCGAACACGACTCGTCTCGATTTGATCACATGGATTTCACTTTGGAATTATCAATGACTGAATCGAAAGATTGTGATAGGTATACGTGAACTGTTGACTTGAGGTTTTAGTAGGAGATATGCTTGTGACGTTAAGTTAGTCATAAGAGTAGTACGATCCAATCACCGGTTGATTAGGTCAACCTCGAAGTACAACTTAGTACGCAAGTAGCAGTCTCTCATGAATACCAAGATAAGATTGTTTCTCATATTTAATAGGTAAATGTCTTATACGGTTAATGCTAAATGAGATAACAAGTCTATGGCCAAAGCATTTAGAGATAGTTTTATTTGGTACACGAGAGCACGATGATCTCGGTATACATTAACTTATGCATAGAGTCAAGTTGAAATAGGGTTTGATATTATCGTGACCCTAATACTTGACCGGGACATATGATTGAAGGGTTTATATGCATACGATATTCATGACATAATGGTTTTAGAATGATTCTATCATTCATTCTCAGTTGGGTTGCGGTGCGGGCCGCTAGGCTGTCTAAGTGTTACCCGTACTCATTGGTTCCTCCTATTGCCGATTGAGACGGACCTATGGAGTCGCGCACAAGGATATTTAATGGATAAATATGTGTTTATTATCTCTTCATTAATATTAGATATTGGATATCTAATTTGATTTATTTGATAGAGCATTGCGGTCTTGTGAATTCAAATTAATTACTGGGTGATTAATTTAATTCATAAATAATCATTTCTCAAAAATATATTATTCTAATTTTGTATTTGATAAAATTAATTAATTGAATTCATTAATTAAGTATAAATATATTTGACATAAAACGAAGTGTACTTAACGGATTAGACACGTGAATATTCGATACATGAACCGAGTTGCTCGGCTCGTTTTCTCACCAATTTATGATCGCCCCTCTTCCCCACATTCCATGTGGTTTCATTTTGTCTTGATTTGTCTTGATTTGGTTTGGGGTGAACTTTGATTTGTTTTAACATGTTGACAAAAGAAATCAAGTTTATCATGATCTCGATATCTTATCAAATCATGTTATAAAAACCAAACAACACACACACACATCTATGGGAACATTCGGACGAAGCAAAAGAGAGGAGAGGGAGAAGAAATTTTTCATTTTTTCTTGTTCATATTAGAGAGAAAGAAAAAAGAAGAAGAGAAGAGAAGAAAAATACTATATCAATTCCTAGCCTTGTTCTTAGAGAACGAACTGATATATAATTTTTCCGATCAATATCCGCTGCGTGATAACGTAGAGACACTCAATAATTTTGCTGTTTGATCATTCATCAAACTTGAGCGAATTAGATTCGTGTTAGTGTTGGTTTACGTTGCTCGGGAACTATCAAAGCTTGGCACGAATTTTCCATATCAAGATAAAATTATCAAAGGACTATGAGGGTATGACTTCTTTAATTTTATATTCGTATATTTATATTCATTTATACAATACTTGATCCATCCTCTTAGGGGTTCGGTTTTATCTGGTTAGACCAGTTTTATTTATCCACTGCGTAACTCGATTTTAATTACTGAATCCCAATAGTGGTATCGGAGCATAGGTTTATGCGATCGTATATTCGATATATGCATTTGGAATACTCGGCTGTATATTTTTATAATTTAGAATCACAATTATTTTAATTGTTAACGTTTAGTTGTTCATCTAAAAAATTATTTTTCATGATTTTATGTTATAATATAAATCTATTTTTCTTTTGAAAAATTGATTTATATGTGTCATATAAGAATTAAAAATATATTATTTTTTGGACTCGGGACGAAAAGATGAGCTGGAAAAGTGGTCGGATCCGACGGCTCGAGCAAATGATGCGGCAGTAGAGTAACCGCCGCACTTTGTGCAAAGCAGCCGAGAGGAATCGACCCTCTCACTTGTGCCCGCACCTTGTGCCGGCCGCGGCTTGGCCTGGGTATATTTTTCCGACTCTGTTTTTATTCGTGTTTGATAAATTAATTTCCCACAAAATAAAGTGGATTTAATTTGACTAAAATATAAAAATAATATTTTTACTTTTAGAAGAATTAATTAATAAAATATTTATTTTCATCTGGAACAAGTTAATAATAATGGTTGTGTGAATTAATTGGATTAATTCTATTGGATGAATTAATTTTATATTGATTGGATCAATATTTAGATTAATTGTATTTGCCATTAATTTTAATATAATTGTTGCATTATTATTTGAATGTTGATGAGTTCATGGACTTAGTTTATTGAATCTTTATTCATGGGGTTGTAATGGCCATTTTGAGCCGAGATTTTTTTCTTTAGTAAATTTGTATATGCAGATTTTATAAATATAATAAGTTAGCTATGACGAGAAGCCGAGGACAAGCAACCATGAAGTCGAATATGCAAGACTTGTAATTTGATTACTTGTAATTTTCTTTTTATAGAGTCGATAACGACTCGGTACTTTGGAATGATCTATGAACTACATGTTGTTAGATTTATGTTGTGTATGTTTTTCATATGGCAAACAACAAACTGGCAAACCACGATTATAAAATGATTAATGTGCAAAGTGTAACACAAAATCGCGTAATTCTCCCATTTACAAACACTAAGTTAAAAAGGTTACGGGGTTTCCTCCCCCCATCAAACTCATGGAAAATTAAAATCCAAACCAAAGTATTACTCTTTCAAGTATATCGGGGTAATATTTTTGGGGAAAATTGATAAATTCCTATAGTGCATTAGATGCCTTCGGTTGTGACAAATCAAATCCTAGAAGTCTAGGGTTTCCAGGTGAGATTCGACTACTAGATTGATAGGAGTTGACATTTTAAACTTAGATATTTCACTGAGCCATAGAAACTGTATGGGTTGAGGGTAAGTGAACTAGGGGTAAAAGAAGATCGAATCATCTATTAGATGAGTTGGTGTTATACACCATTTTATAAAGAATAATAGATAGAAACCGTATAGGTTATCCTCTATTAAACTTTGTAAAGAAATCGATCACCACTATGAAGTCTACCATGACTTCTGAGTTTCACAGGGGAGTGTGTAATGTCGATAAAAATAGTGGGAGCCGAGTTTTGAATCGAGAAAGTCCTTAAATTCTTTACTCAGATCATAATTAAACTATCACTAATGAATCTCAAAATTATTCTCTGCAGCTAACAAATGAAAAATCTCCCAAAAATGACAACGAACCCACTCACAACTTTACTTGAAAAGAACACTCTTACTGGACCCAACTTTGTGGACTGGATTCGTAACCTGAAGATATTCCTCAGCATGGAGACGCTGGGTTACGTCTTGGAGGGGGACATTCCATCGGCTCCAGCACGGACCAGGGCTAGTCAAGAAGATGCTGAAGACCGTGAGAAATGGATCAAAGATGATGTCAGGGTTCGAGGTTTCATGATGGCCTCAAGAAAAATGAGCTTCAAAGAGCCCATGAAAACATGCCCTCTGCAACTTCGATTCTGGAACATCTTACTAAACTCTATGGGGAGCACAGCCGAACTGCTCGGTATGAGATATCGAAGCAGTTGTATGGTGCTCGGATGAAGGAAAGTGAGAAAGTTGGGGATCAAGTCCTCAAAATGATATCTATGAGAGATTGGAGGCTCTTGGTTTTAGGATGCATGATTTTCTCCAGACACACCTTATCCTGCAATCACTTACTGACTCCTTCTCTCAGGTTGTAATGAACTTCAACTGAATGAGATTTCTTGCAACTTAGCTGGTCTAATAAACAAACTGAGTACGGCACAGTCTTAAAGGAACACTAGGCCAAATGAAGTTGCACTTGTAATTTCTTCTGAACCTTGGAGGTCTAAGAACAATAAGAAGAAGGGCAAGGAGCAGTTCAAGCCCAAAGGAGGGGGCAATTTCGCCGATAGTGTCCCGTCTGACTACAGTTAAAGCACTTCCTTGTCACATCTGTCGTGGCTGATACTGCTCCGAAGCTCTTTCCGCTCTTGGATGGGTGCGGAGGTTTCTTGAATAAATGAAAGGATGACTGGGCCTTGAGGGCCCCGCTGCTCTTGTGCTCTGTGAAACTACCAGAGACTTTCCGCTTCTTGGATTCTGCAAACTTTTCCATCACTGCTTCTTTGATTTCATACGCTAATGCTTTATCCTGATATTGACGGAGAGTGGCACATTCAAAACCGTACATGTACCTATGAATCTCTGGTTTCATTCTCATATCAAAATGGATCATCATTTCTGCATCTGTTCTGACCAGATGTCGAACAAATGCCAGCTGCTAGTTAAACGTCTTAATCGCTTGAGATACTGGCACATCCGAAGGCTGTGCGGATAAAAACTCCCTAAATTTGGCTTCCCTCACCGGACGAGGGCAGTACTGACTTTCCATCATCAATCTAAATTCTCCCTAGTCGGCATCATGATCTACAGGCCGGATGGCTTCCCACCACTCGGACGCTTCCCCTATCAGAAAGTACTAAGCAATAAAGGCTCTCTGGTCGTCTGGGCAATTAATCCCGGCAAAAGTTTTCTCCAATTCTTTTAACCAATGACCCCACGTCAGTGTCTCAGAAAAGCCGTCGAATTTGGGTGGTTGCATCTTCGCCACCTCTTGCAGCCATCGGTCACCTCGATTTCCCATGTCTGAGATACCTTGCTGTCTATCTCCCTGTTGTAATCCTACTGCCACCTACATTAAGTCCACAACCTGGGCAAACTAAGTCATCTGGTTAACCACCTGACGAAGGATTTCGGGCACATCAGGTTCTGGTTCATTGTTAATAGATCTTTGTGGCTCGCTTGAGATGTGGCTGGCCTGATTAGAAGGCGAAGCTTCTCTTTCAGCATTCCTTCGTCCGCGTCCGAGACCACGACCACGTCCTCGTCCACCTCTCAACATACTGTAAGCATAAATTCCTAATATACAGGAAACAATATCGTTCTAATGTTCAAGTATAAAGAGGTATAACATGTAAAGGACGAGATAGAGTTTAGGAACTTACAACCACTGTTCGCACTAAGACGTAGGCAGTACAATGATGTTATTCACAACCGGTTACCCCAAAAGACATATATGACCCCTATTTTAACCCAATGGCCAAGATATCCATAATCCTAGCTCCGATACCATATTCTGTAACACCCCCGATATATTCAGGAATATTACAGCGCCATAAATCCTTTACATAAGAATTTACAAGGCTGAAGAAATGAAAAGACAATAACAGATACCAACATATGAAAGTAACTGAAATAAAATACAACAGTTCTAGGTCAATACCGAGAATACAAATATCCAAAGGAAGAAAATTAATACATCACCAAATCCAATCATCACAAACGACAACGTACTCGAGTACTTATTAAAAACAACACAAGCAACAGACAATTAAACCCGTCCAGAACATCACTCTGCACCCCCGTCATCATGTAGCTCCAGTGGTTGTTTTCCTGCTCTCATGGATCCTAAACATAAACAAATGTTCACCCCCGAAGGGGTTAGCACGATGATGCTAGTACAAGTACCACAACATATTATTCAACATCTCACAAAGAATACTAATAACGTAAATGACAAAATACCAACGAGTCTCCTGCTGCGAGAAACTCATAAATAACATACACAAATGATAATCACAACATGACATCACAACATACACATGGTAATTCTGACGATCCAGTGTTCACTTCCTAGATCCCACGATGATTCTGTCAAACCAACCCGAGGTGGAAAAACCCGTCCGATGATCCAGCGCACGCTAGCATAGATCCTCCGATGATCTCGTAGGATTAACACGAGGTGGACATACAACAACGACATATATGCACGACAATATGTAAAACATCAATACCTAAAACAACTAAAGTACTTGCCTCGATTCTATGAAAAGAATAATACTTCCACAAATATCAAAACACTTGAAGGTCGCCCCTTCGATCAATCACGTAGCAAAGCTCGAACCTTAAATAAAAGAAATAATATAGAGTTCATCTCACGTCGTACGAACATCTAACAATCCAAATTACGGTCGGAAGTTCATAAAACGTATCCTGTCTGACATGCATAACATACTTTACATACCCTTTGTAGCGTACGTTAAACCTACTCGTTAGCATACGTAAGCTAAGATGTCTAGCGTACGCTAACCATGTATCGACAGTTCCCCTCTGATCAGTCGACTGACTCCTCTGATGATATAACGTATGTTACGTACCAAACGTAGCGTACGTTAATTCTGCCCGTTAGTGTACATAAGCTGCAGAGCCTAGCGTACGCTAAACATGCATCCGACAGTCTCTTCCCTGATCAGACAACTGACTCGCCTCACGAAATTTTCAGTGTTAACGCATATTAACTCCATGCAAGCTACACTCATGAAAACTTGGATGATCTAATGGTGTTCAATGTCTTACAACTTCAAGGATAAACATATCATCATGATGTCATACTCCATTCTTTGATCACAAATTCTCATACGTAATTCGGAAGGTCTAAGGTTGATGTCAATATCATTCTATCATTCAAACTATCATCTTGAAGATTGTTAACAGTCCACCTTTACAAGGCGCAACAAATCCTCACATGATCAACCTCCAAGGTTCGTCTAACAACAATGATGTTAATACCAAGTCCATGATTACTACGAAGACACTATCCAAATTTGGATTATCAATCTCAGAAAACTTCCTTTACTTGTGACAAGATTCCAATTATGATGCTCTTAACCGAGGTACTTAAAGCATAATCATCTCAACTTCCTAAACATGATGTTTGGTTGAATAATTCATCCATGGAACTAAATATCTTGATAGCATGATCATAATATTCTTAAGGATACGAATCCAAGGTTGGAGATAGTATTAACATACCTTAAGATGAAGAAAACACCAAGACAATAGGTAGAATCCAACTCCAGTTGCTTGTATGCCAATTAAAGATGATTCTCCACTTCAATGATCAAGTATAAGTAATCTTGAATCTTCAGTGACCAAGTATTAAGTGATCTAAAGGTGCAGCGAACTCTCTGGGGATGGAGTGTGTTGAAAGCTAAGTGAAAGAAACGAATGGAATGAAATGGGGTGATGTCCCATTTATAACTTTCTAACCTTAATGTATGTTAGCCTTCATGCATAACGTACGTTAGTCGCTTAGTGTACGCTACCCAGTCTACTTAGCGTACGCTATCATCACTGATAGTTAATGGTCCTCATTCTGTACTCGATTACGCACGCTACACCATCAGGTTACGTACGTAAGTAACACCCATTAGCGTATGCTAGACACATTCCTTAGCATATGTTAACATTCGTTGACTTCAAAACGGTCCAGGTTCATCCGCGGGAATCTTATCCGTACCCATCACCCGGCTGGCGCATGTGCTAGCCGCCCAGCTCAATTATTGGCTGTTTAATGTACGCTATGCTAAATTCGTAGCGTACGCTAACTCTGGCGGATAACGTACATTAACTCTGTTGCCATACTCATGTACAAGGATACAAATACGAGAAATATCATACTTCGATTATCGATATCACAATTTCGAATAATATAAGGTTCAATTACAGATGAAATACTCAATAATTAATCCGGATATTACAATGTCGCACTTGAGGTCATAATAATTCATACATATAAAAGATTGGGGCATTACATCCTACCCCTCTAACAAGAAATTTCGTCCCGAAATTTATATACCTTATCAAAAAGTTTTGGGTATTTCTACCTCATCTTGCTTTCGAGTTCCCACGTAACTTCTTCCCGACCGCGGTGACTCCATAATACTTTCACCAAAGGAATCGACTTATTCCTCAGTTCTTAAATTTTATGGTCTAAAATAGCTTTAGGTCTCTCTACATAACTCGTATTGTGACTAAGAACTATGCCACTCTGATGAATCACATGCTTGGGATCAAATAAATACTTCCTCAGCTGAGAAACATGGAAAACATTGTGAACATTCCCAAGACTATGTGGCAGAGACAACCTATAAGCAACTGGGCCGATCCTCTCAAGAATCTCATATGGCCCTATAAAACGTAGCCTAAGCTTGCCTTTAACGCCAAACCTGATTATTCCCTTAGAAGGGGAAACCTTGAGGAAAACCTTATCCCCACTCTCGAAATGCAATTCAGTTCGGCATGTATCGGCGTATGACTTCTGTCGAGTCTGGGCCTCTTGTATTCTCTATCGTATCTTGAGGATAATCTCGATCATCTCGCTGACTGTGTCTGGTCCTAAAATATTTCTCTCACCCACTTCATCCCAATAAAGTGGTGACTGCATTTTCTGCCGTATAAGGCTTCATACGGCGCCATACCTATCGTTACCTAATGACTGTTGTTGTAAGCAAATTCGATTAATAGCAAAACATGCTCCCAATTCGCACCTTGATCTAACACTATAGTTCTTAACATGTCTTCTAGTGTTTGAATCGTCCTTTCCGATTGTCCATCCATCTGCGGGTGGAAATCGGTACTAAAGTTTAGATGTGTACCCAATTCCTTCTGTAGACTCGTCCAAAATCTAGAGGTAAATTTTGGATCTCGATCTGATGTGATTGATATCGGCACTCCATGCAAAAGTACAATTTCATGGACATATAACTTTGCCAACTTCTCAGATCCGTAAGTGACTGGGATAGGCAAAAAGTGAGCTGATTTTGTGAGTCTGTCTACTATAACCCATATAGCAGTGTTTCCTCGTTTGGTCCTCGACAAACTAGTCACAAAATTCATAGCTATTCCTTCTCACTTCCATTCTGGATAGTCCGATTGCATGGAACACCGAAAACCATTATTTCGGATTGAGATAGCCGCTTCGTGTTGCATTTTTGGAAGGCAGTTCACAAGGCCTTAGGAACCGAAATGAACTTTAGCATGGCCTATCATCCTCAAACGGACGGGTCAGTCCGAGAGAACTATACAGACAGTAGAGGATATGCTGAGAGCTTGTGCCTTAGATTGGTCAACGATTGGGAGGTTCATTTGCCGTTGATTGAATTCACCTACAACAATAGTTGGCATGCTTCCATTAAGATGGCACCATTTGAAGCGTTGTACGGAAGAAGATGCAGATAATCCCTATGTTGGTATGACTCTTCTGACTTGATCGGGATGGAACCAGAGTTGATAGTTCAGACCCAAGAGAAGGTAGCCCTGATTCGTGAAAGGCTATTAACTGCCCAGAGTCGACAGAAGTCTTATGCAGATGTGCGCCGTCGCCCGTTGGAGTTTGAGATTAGGGATTATGTACTATTGAAGGTTTCTCCTACCCGGGGAATTTTCCATTTTGGGAGGAAAGGAAAGCTGATTCCGAGATATATCGGACCATTTGAGATCCTTGAGAGAGTTGGGGAGTTGGCTTACAGGTTGGCCATACTGCCATCGCTAAGTCACGTTTATAATGTATTCCACGTATCCCAATTGCGGAAATATGTACCAGATCCAAGTCATATCATTGATTTTGGCGAGATTGAAGTGGCCAATGATGGCTCCTTCGAAGAAAAGCCAATCAAGATACTCGAGATTCGAGTCAAGCAGTTGAGGAATAAACCGCTCTCCTTGGTTAAGGTTCAGTGGTCTCGACATGGAGTGGAAGAAGCAACTTGGGAGACTAAAGATAGTATGAAGTCGACATACCCGGAATTGTTTTCGCTTTAAGTTTTGGGCCGAATTGTTTTTAGAGGGGTAGTATGTAATGCCCGGATAATTAATGGGTATTTATCCTGTATTCGATCTTGTAAGATTCGACTTTATGACATATTAATCGATGATTGGTTTCCCGTATTCGTATCCCTACGTTTTTGTATTTTTCCATGCATGCATGCATAACTCTGCACGTCCTTACGCACGCTAAAACATAAGCATAACGTATGCTAAGTGTACAAGATAACGTATGTTATAGTTGGTGTGTTAAGTAAGTAAGGGTCAGTCAACTCGATATCCGACAAGGGTCGGCGTGTGGGGGCCAGGGAAGATTCGTGAGATGCTCTGCGTGAAACCGGACGGCTTTCCAGCTAACCAAGTCAACGGACTTAACGTACGCTAAGGGGTATTTTTAACGTACGCTAAGGTCAGATCTATTACGTACGTAAAACCTTTACGCTAGCGTACGTAATCCAATGCCAGAAACAGGTCAGTGATCTCTAGCCAGACGTTAACGTCCGCTAATATTCGAGTATAGCGTACGCTAATACTATTACGTACGTAATGGTGATTGGATAACGTACGTAATGTTTTAGATTTTTATTTATAGACCTCGACCCCATTTCATTTCTCACCCTCACCTTGGCCGATTTTCGGGTTCTGGAGATTATCCCTCACCTTATATTCCTTATATCATCATCTTAATCCGAGTTTTGAGGAGCATAGACCTTGTGGAGTGGTGATCAAGCTTCTGGTGAAGAGTTTCTTCAAGATTTTCATTTTTCTTCCCTTCTTTGAGGTATGTTAACTCTACACCTAGATGGAGATTATGTTCTTAGTTATATTATGAGCCTTTCCAGAGGTTATTGAGCTTGTTATGTCATAGTGAATCCAACACCATGTTTAGGAGGATTATTTTTGAGTGAATTAAGATTTCCATTGCTAATATTTGAGCCATACTCCTTACCAACTTTACGAATGGGATTTTCTGAGATGAACACACCTTGATGATGCTTTCATAACACTCTTTTGAGGAATATAATGTTAAGGCTTACCCCCCATGTGTAAGATGAATTCAAGAAGTTGAATATGAAGGGTGTTCGATTATAACTCTTTCCTTAGATGAACTCGTTGATAATCTTCTTGGATGATTAGAACTAGGATATGATGTTTGGAACAATCATTTGAATGTATAACTTGATAAGAAGAACTACTCGCGGAAGAACGAGAATCGTAGAGGTGAATTAATTTAGAACTAAATTGATTATGATTATCTCGTAATGTATCGTTGTAGCAACCGAACCAAACATTTGAAGATAATCGGAATCAATGTATGGAGCTTAATGTAATGATAAATATCTTTGGAAATTGTAGACACCGGCTTTGTGCCCCATCGTGATCTCGTGAATTTACATGCCTTTTTCCAAACTTGGTGTTCATTGGAAAATAGTACCGAGAACCGATTGTTCATTATTGAGAACTCGATCATAACTTAGGGCGTTTGGTACTCGTGCATTAGTTTCGAGAGGTTACTGAATTCCTTGTTATTTCCTTGTACAAGGTGATCGATCGAGGAGCGACGAACTTCGGACGTGTTGACATTCGTTGGAGTATTTTAGTTCTTGCCATCTTTGAGGCAAGTATCGTATTTGAAAATTGTTAATATTGGAATTTTTGATCATGCATACAATTTATACATGTTGTTGAACGTGAGTTTAGTTCCTTTGAATTATCATGGTAATCGTTATTGATTTCTGAATGTTCATGTTGATGGACATATCGATTTATCATGTGTATATGAATGGTTTGCGTTTATGTATATTGTGATGATCCGAAGGGATCGAGCGATCTATGCTGAGGGCGCTGGATCGGATGTACACTATGCGTTGGTCCGACGGGATCATCATAGGGATTTATGGTGAGGGCGCTGGATCGTTGGACGGGTTTTCCACCATGCGTTGGTCCGACGGGATCATTATGTGGATCTATACTGAGGGCGCTGGATCGTTAGAATACCCATATTGTGTTGATAGAATCGTGTGGATTCGCCTTGTTAGATTCCGGTAGTTGAAATCCGTATTATGTATTTTATTATGCATTGTTGTTGCATATTCGATTTGTGTATTATGATACTTGTACTAGCATCATTTTGCTAATCCCTTCGGGGGTGGACATTTGTTTTGATGTTCAGGTAGCCGAGGATTGGGGAAGCATCCACAGTACCGACATGATGACGAAGGGGCTCAGTGATGTTAACTTATTGTGGTCTTGTCCTTCTAGTTTATTTTCAGTACTCTAGTACGCATGTCTTGTGATGTTTTGAGATGCTTGTAATAATGGACCCATTTGAACTGTCTGATTTGGTTTTGTATTCTAAACCTTAATGGTACTTTTGGATTACTTCTTCATTTTATTTAAATTAGCCTTGTAAATTCTTATCTAAAAGATTTACGGCACAGTAATAATTCTGAATATATCGGGGTGTTATAGAATATGGTATCGGAGCTAAAATTCATGGATATCTTGGCAGTCGGGTTTAGTTGGGTCTATTTACATTATTTGATTTATGGGTCGTTTGTAACATCACTGCTCAGCCAGCGTCATCATGTGGACCGTGGTTGTAAGTTTCCTAATCTCATATACTATCGCTTTATTTAATTTCTATTTTGTGAATATTGACGGACTTTCTTTTAGAAAATTTTGCCCTGGATAATGAGCATTTGTGTTTACAGTGTGTTGAGGGAGGTCGTGGACGCGGACGCGGTCGTGTACGCGGACGTGGTAATGCGAGATGGGAGGATTCAGCGTCTACCCCATAATTATCGGCTAGTCAAACTGATTCCCATTCTGGAGGACAACAGGGATCAGCGAATGATCACGCAAATCCTAACATGCCGGGAGTGCTTCAACAGGTGGTCGCCCAGATAACCCAGTTTGCTCAGGTGGTTGACCACATGCAGACGACGATGGACCAGCAACGCAATGAGGATAACCGAGGAGACAAATGGCTTACAGAAGTGGTCAAGTTACACCCACCAAAATTCGACGGTTCTGCCGAGATGCCTACTTGGGATCACTGGCTGAAGGAGTTAGAAAAGATATTTGCAGGGATTAACTGCCTTGATGACCGAAAACTTCCGATCGCCCAGTATTTTCTGACTAGGGAGGCTTTCGACTAGTGGGAGGCTGTTCGACCTGAGGATCATAATGCCGACTGGATGGAATTCAGATTAATGATGGAAGTACAATATTGTCCTCATCCAGTTAGAGAGGCTAGAGACCGAGAGTTTTTCTCCCCGCAGAGTTCGGAGGCATCTGTGACTGACATAATCAAGACTTTTAATCACCAGCTGACTTGTGTGAGACACTTGGTCAGGACCGAGGTGGAGAAGATTTTCCATTTCTACATGCGGATGAAACCCGAAATTCAACAATATATGTCCGGATTTGAATGTACTACCTTACGACAGTATCAGGACAAAGCGATGGCCTACGACATGAAAGAGGCAGTGGTGGAGAAATCGACAGAAGCAAAGAAGTAGAAAGTGTCCGACAACTTCATGGAGAACAAGAGTGGTGGGTCCCGCAAGGGCCAGTCTTCATTTCATTCATCTAATAGACCTCCGCATCCTTCCCAAGGCGGAAAGAAGTTCCGGACAGCATCAACAGTTTCAGACGCAACAAAGAAATGTTATAACTATGGTAAAGCAGGGCATGTTCGGCGTGACTGCTACGCACCCTCTGTGACCTGTTTTGAGTGTGGACAGGAAGGCCATCTTGCGACTTTTTGTGGAAAGGTGACTAGATCTATTGGTACTCGCACTCCTGCACCGATTCCGAAAGAGACAAGTGTGAACCAGACACAACAAAGTGGTTTCCAGCAGCAGAATATTGGGAAAAGAGGGGCGTCCAGTGCTGGGTCCGTTCCTCCGTGCCTTTATGAGATGAGGAAGTCATACGATCAGAATACTGCTGTTGCATCAGGTACGATTCAGATCCTTTTGCAACCAGTTAGTGTTTTATTCGATTTCGCAGCTACACATTCTTTCATATCACTGAACTGTGTTAATCGTTTGAAAATCTCGTGTTTAAATAACTGTGAGCCTTATGTTGTGGGATTACTGATTGGAGAGAGAATTTTGGGAACCCTAGAAACTAGAGATTTTCCAGTGTCTATAGGAGGGAGAGATTGTCCATCAAATCTTATTGTGGTCGACATCCATGGTGATGATTTAATTCTCGGAGACGATTGGCTCAATCGTTATGGGGCTATTTTGAATTACCGAAAGAGAGTTATTTCCATCATTGCTGATGATGGATCCGAATATTTATTCAAAGGATGGAGATCGGGAAGCTCAGGAAAATTGATCAAAGCCATGAAAGCAGTGAAATTGCTAAAACAGGTTTGTTACGGATTTTGGTGTTATGCCATGAAGAAAGAAAAAGGAGTAGAGCTCTCATCTATTTCAGTTGTGAACGAATTCTCAGATATATTTCCTGACGAACTACCTAGGTTACCTCCGTGGAGAGAAGTAGGGTTTAATATCGAATTAGAGCCTGGAGCCGCACCTATTTCCAGAGCACCATACCGTATGGCGCCAACTGAGATGTATGAACTAAAGAAGCAGCTTGAGGAATTATTGCAGAAGGGTTACATTCAACCTAGCGTTTCTCCTTGGGGAGCACCCGTTCTCTTTGTCCGGAATAAAGATAGATCCCTCCGATCGTGTATTGACTACAGGGAGCTAAACAAGGTGATGATCAAGAACAAGTATCCAATACCTCGGATCGACGACTTGTTTGACCAACTATAGGGGGCAAGGGTATTCTCGAAGATAGACTTGAGATCAGGATACCATCAATTGAGAATTAAGGAATCGGATATACCGAAATCTGCTTTCAGATCCCGGTACGGACAATATGAATTTGTGGTGATGCCATTTGGACTTACCAATGCTCCTGTGGTATTTATGCAATTGTTGAATCGGGTATTCTTGGAATACTTGGATAAATTTGTGGTCGTTTTCATTGATGACATCTTTATCTATTCGAAAGACCCAGAGTAGCATGCAGAGCATTTGCGTATCATTTTAAGTACTTTTAGGAATGAACAGCTTTATGCAAAACTTTCTAAATGCGAGTTATGGCTTAAGGAAGTAACCTTCCTTGGGCATGTGATATCAGCTGACGGAGTTCAGGTAGACCCGAAGAAAGTCGAAGCGATCTTGGAATGGGAATCTCCTAATAACGTGAAGGAAGTCCGAAGTTTCTTAGGACTTGCTGGATATTATCGCCGTTTCGTAGAAGGATTTTCCAAAATTGCTCGTCCGCTTACTCAATTGTTGCAGAAGACTCAGAAATTCGTGTGGAATGAGAAATGCCAGGCTAGTTTTGATGATCTTAAGAGAAGACTGACGACAGCGCCTATACTAGCGTTACCAGATGGAACCGATGGATTCATAGTATACAGCGATGCCTCAAATCAGGGTCTGGGATGTGTGTTTATGCAAAAGGATAGGGTGATCGCCTATGCCTCTCGACAGTTGAAACCATATGAAGTTAATTACCCAACTCATGATCTGGAGTTAGCAGTTGTGGTCTTTGCTTTGAAAATTTGGCGACATTATTTGTACGACACTCATTGTCAGATCTTCACAAATCATAAGAGCCTCAAGTATATTTTCAGTCAGAAGGAATTAAACATGAGGCAGAGAAGGTGGCTGGAATTGATCAAGGATTACGACTTGGAAATCCTCTATCATCCAGGCAAAGCAAACGTGGTAGCTGATGCACTGAGCCGCAAACCTGTTTCTCTTCGAGTGTTGGAAGCGTTTACATCCCAAACCAGCATTCGACGAGAATTTATTCGTGAAGAAATTGAAATATGGTCACAAAGAGTCCAAGGACAGCTATGTATGATGGAATTAACTTCATCGTTTATCGAAGAAATCAAATCTAAGCAGTTGGATGATTCTCTGATTATTCGGTTACGGGAGGAAGTTAACAAAGGGAAGGCCCTAGGATTTGTGATACATGATGATGGAGTTATGAGATTTCAGAGTCGACTTTGCGTCCCCGATGATGATGTTTTGACACAAACAATCTTGAAGGAAGCTCACAGCACGCCCTATTCTATTCACCCGGGCACCAGTAAGATGTATAAGGACCTAAAACAAAATATCTGGTGGGGAAATATGAAGAAGGACGTAACAGAATATGTTTCGAAATGTTTAACCTGTCAGCAGGTTAAGATTGAACATCAACGGCCTGCCAGGATGTTAAAGCCACTTCCGATTCCTGAGTGGAAGTGGGAGGATATATCGATGGACTTCAACACTAATATGCCAAGGACCAAGATGGGAATGAACATGATTTTGGTTATAGTTGATCGACTAACCAAGTCGGCTCATTTCCTGGGTATTAAATACACTTGGGGACCCGAGAAGTTAGCACGACTGTTTATTACGGAGATAGTCCGATTGCATGGAACACTAAAAAACCATTATTTCAGATCGAGATGGCAGCTTCGTGTCGCATTTTCGGAAGGCAGTTCACAAGGCCTTGGGAACCAAGCTAAACTTTAGCACGACCTATCATCCTCAGACGGACGGTCAGTCCGAGAGAACTATACAGACAATAAAGGATATGCTGAGAGCTTGTGCCTTATATTGGTCAACTGATTGGGAGGTTCATTTGACGTTGATTGAATTCACCTACAACAATAGTTGGCATGCTTCCATTAAGATGGCACCGTTTGAAGCATTGTATGAAAGAAGATGCAGATCACCCCTGTGTTGGGATGACACTTCTGACTTGATTGGGACGGAACCAGAGTTGATAGTTCAGACCCAAGAGAAGGTAGCCCTGATTCGTGAAAGGCTATTAACTGCCCAGAGTCGACAGAAGTCTTATGCAGATGTGCGCCGTCACCCGTTGGAGTTTGAGATTGGGGATCATGTACTATTGAAGGTTTCTCCTACATGGGGAATTTTCCTTTTTGGGAGGAAAGGAAAGCTGAGTCCGAGATATATCGGACCCTTTGAGATCCTTGAGAGAGTTGGGGACTTGGCGTACAGGTTGGCCTTACCGCCATCGCTGAGTCACATTCATAATGTATTCCACGTATCCCAATTGCGGAAATATGTACCGGATCCCAATCATATCATTGATTTTGGCGACATTGAAGTGGCCAATGATGTCTCGTTCGAAGAAAATCCAATCAAGATACTCGAGAGTCGAGTCAAGCAGTTGAGGAATAAACCGATCTCCTTGGTTAAGGTTCAGTGGTCTCTACATGGAGTCGAAGAAGCAACTTGGGAGACTGAATATAGTATGAAGTCGAGATACTCGGAATTGTTTTCGTTTTAAGTTTTGGGCCGAAACTTCTTTTTAGAGTGGTAGTATGTAATGCCCGGATAATTAATGTGTATTTATACTGTATTGGATCTTGTAAGATTCGACTTTGTGACGTATTAATCGATGATTGGTTTCCCGTATTCGTATCCCTATGTTTTTGTATTTTTCCATGCATGCATGCATAACTCTGCACGTCCTTATGCATGCTAAAACATAAGCATAACGTATGCTAATTGTACAAGATAATGTACATTATAGTTGGTGTGTTACGTACGTAAGGGTCAGTCAACTCGAGATCCGACAAGGGTCGGCGTGTGGGGGCTAGGGAAGATTCGTGAGATGCTCCGCGTGAACCTGGATGGCTTTCCAGCTAAGCAAGTCAATGGACTTAACGTACGCTAAGGGGGATTTTTAACGTACGCTAAGGTCAGAGCTATTACGTACGTAAAACCTTTACGCTAACGTACATAAGCTAATGCCAAAAACAGGTCAGTGAGCTCTGGCCAGATGTTAACGTACGCTAATATTCGAGTATAGCGTACGCTAATACTATTACGTATGTAATGGTGATTGGATAACGTACGTAATGTTTTAGATTTCTATTTATAGACCTCGACCCCATTTCATTTCTCACCCTCACCTTGGCTGATTTTCGGGTTCTGGAGATTATCCCTCACCTTATATTCCTCATATCATCATCTTAATCCGATTTTTGAGGAGCATAGACCTTGTGGAGTGGTGATCAAGCTTCTGGTGAAGAGTTTCTTCAAGATTTTCATTTTTCTTCCCTTCTTTGAGGTATGTTAACTCTACACCTAGATGGAGATTATGTTCTTAGTTATATTATGAGCCTTTCGAGAGGTTATTGAGCTTGTTATGTCATAGTGAATCCAACACCATGTTTAGGAGGATTATTTTTGAGTGAATTAAGATTTCCATTGCTAATAGTTGAGCCATACTCCTTACCAACTTTACGAATGGGATTTTCTGAGATGAACACTCCTTGATGATGCTTTCATAACACTCTTTTGAGGAATATAATGTTAAGGCTTACCCCCCCCCCCCCCCCCGTGTAAGATGAATTCAAGAAGTTGAATATGAAGGGTGTTCGATTATAACTCTTGTCTTTGATGAACTCGTTGATAATCTTCTTGGATGATTAGAATTAGGATAGGATGTTTGGAACAATCATTTGAATGTAGAACTTGATAAGAAGAACTACTCGCGGAAGAACGAGATGTTGGGTACAGGGTCGGATATTTGCGCCGTTTGCGGAAGCGTAAATAAAATTGCGGAAAATAAAGGACACAAGGATTTATAGAGGTTCGGCTATAAACGAGCCTACGTCCTCTCTTGGTGTATCTTTTTCTATAGGATAAGATCAAAACCTCTACGCCTCTCTTCTATCGGTCGAGGTATAACCGTTACAATCACGTCTTCTATTGGTCCGTGATAAACCACTCGTACTTGTCTTTGTGTCGGTCCAAGTTAAACCGTTTTCCTTTTCTATCGGACAAGGAATCAACCGCTCTAGCTTTCTATGGGTACTAGATAAACCTCACTTAGATATCGATTGCGATTCTAATAATGCCGGATCCTTGATCCTAATAACACCGAATCCAATCGTATCTTTTCTTTTACCACTCGTGTATGTTTTCGTGAATTCTCACTCAAACACTTACAATTAAGCTCAATATCAACAACAAGAATGTGTATAATAATATCACAAGTATAGGCAATTTTCTCAAGGTTGTTGTACTCAAACAATACCATAGGAATGGTATTTATAGGCTTCATGATCAAACTAGCCGTTAGCTGCCAGGACCTTCATTACGTACGTTATATCTATTCCATTACGTACGTAAGCCTCATTACGTACGTTAACCGTGGCTGGTTACGTACGTTACCATCTTCACAAATCAGTCCAGTGAGTTTCGTCATTTTGAGTTACGTACGCTAGCATAGACCTCGTTACGTACGTTAACATTACATCACTGATGACGTCATATATCCGTTGCATGCTTTTTTGACTTTGACTCCTCCAACGTTCACTTGTTTGAACTGCATTACGTACGTTATCTTACTTCCATTACGTACGTTAAGCTGCTTCATTTACGTACGTTAATCATGCTGAGTTACGTACGTTAGGCTTGTGTTTTTCCAGCTTTTTGCACTTCGTTTTCCTTCGATGCTTGCTTCGTCTCTTCGTTGTTTTGTTTTGCTTATCAACATTAATCATCAAAACACTTTTAGTTTATGTATGGAACTTAATGTTCCAACAATCTCCCCCTTTTTGATGATTACAAAACAACACTTTGTCAATGGGATTTTCCTGCAAAAATACAAGTATATGTATATGTGTATAGACCAAAGTTTTCGACTTTGTCCGTTTCGTTAGAATCTTCTCCCATTTCTTTTTCGACTCCTTCTTTTCTCCTTTCTTTTAACTTTTCGAATTTTTCGAATTTTTCATCGTCTTTACGACGTCTCCTCATTTTTCAACTCCTTCGTTTCTCCCCCTTTTAGGGTAAATCCCATTGTCGACTTCTTTTTCTCCTTCTCCATTCTCTCCCCCTTTTTGTTTTCATCAAAAAGTGGATAAAATATCAATAATACCAAAATATAAAATATGCATGATACAATTTATGAATAAATGCATAAAGAGTAAAAACTCCCCCTGAAAATATTCTCTCCCCTTAACAAATACTCCCCCTGAGTAAAATACAAAAATCAATTTTTGGGGATCCAACCTATAGTTGGTTTTTGTTTAGAAACGTAGACGATATTTGAAACGATTGTTCCTTTAGGAACCCAAATTTTCTTAATTATTATCGTCCGTCTCGGGCTTTTGCAACTTGAAATATGATGCCCGATTTTTAAACACTTTTCGCAATGGGGTATCTTGAAATTAACGGATTCGTTTTTCAAACGAGTTTTGAATCCTAACCCCTCTTTATTCAAAGTAAATTTTTGAACACCAAGCATTTGTTCAAATTTCTCGTTTCCACACGAAAATTTCTTTGTCAAAGATTTAAGCTCGGTTTGGATTTTAACGAGATCATTCTTCAAAGTATTTTCATTTTCAATACACTTTGAATGATCGAGTTCGACAAATTTTCCCTTCTCGATAATTTTAGAATTTTCTATTTCCAAGGATTTAATTTTAGACTTAAGGGATTTAATTTCCGATAAAGCATTTTGGAAATCCGTATGTAATAGCTCAAAGGCATCAAAAAGTTCGTCACGGGAGGATGTACTTACTTGGCTTTCGACGTCGCTGTCGTCGAACGAACTCCGGGCCATGAGAGCGAGATTATTTTGATTGATGAACTCATCATCTTCGTCTTCATCGCTCCATGTTGCTACGAGAACCTCCTTCTTGGGTTTGACACGGCAATTTTTAGCAAAGTGGCCAGGTTTACCACATAATCGACAAGAGTTGTCGAATTTCTTTGTTTCGCTCGAGATATCCTTTTTCCTCCGGTTTAATAAAGTTTGAAATTTATTAATATTCTTGGCATAATATGCCGCTTCTTCGTCGCTTTCTTCCACCGGGATTTCTTCTTTCTTTTTCGACATCTTAGCCTTCATGGCTAACAATCGTTCCTTCGGCTTTGGCTTGACACTTCGTGATTTTAACACGATCTCATAATTAATTAGCGAACCAACGAGGGCACTAAAATCGAGCGTGTTGAGATCTTTGGATTCCATAATCGCGGTCACGGTGCCGTCCCATTCGCTAGGTAGTGATCGTAAAATTTTCTTAACTTTTTCACTACTAGACAATGGTTTACCGAATGAAGCAAGTCCATTTGTGATGACCGAAAATCGGTCGAGCATATTGGTGATGGACTCGTCACCTTTCATCATGAATAACTCGTAGTCATGGAGAAGCATATTTATCTTCGTCTCCTTGACTTGAGTCGTCCCTTCGTGTGTGATTTCTAGAATTTTCCATATTTCTTTCGCACTCTCACACGATGAGATTCGATTGACCTCTTCCGGATTTAAGGCACAAAATAAGAGTTGGGTGGCCTTACAATTTAGATGGTCATTTTTCCAATCGGCATCGTCGTATTCTTCGAAAGATTTGAGCGTACCGTCGGATTTTATTGGAACTTTTGGGCCAAGGCAAATAATCTTCCAAATCTCGATGTCGTATGCTCGGATGAATATCGACATCTTCTTCTTCCACGTCAAATAATTTGAGCCATCAAAGAATGGTGGTCGGTTGAGAGCAAGACCTTCGACGGGAGCCATTTGAAACGCCATTGGATTTTTTCTCCTCGAATGTTAAGCCGCGTATTGGAGTACTGCTCCGATACCAATTGTTGGGTACAGGGTCGGATATTTGTGCCGTTTGCGGAAGCGTAAATAAAATTGCGGAAAATAAAGGACACAAGGATTTATAGAGGTTCGGCTATAAACGAGCCTACGTCCTCTCTTGGTGTATCTTTTTCTATAGGATAAGATCAAAACCTCTACGCCTCTCTTCTATCGGTCGAGGTATAACCGTTACAATCACGTCTTCTATTGGTCCGTGATAAACCACTGCATTTGTCTTTGTGTCGGTCCAAGTTAAACCGTTTTCCTTTTCTATCGGACAAGGAATCAACCGCTCTAGCTTTCTATGGGTACTAGATAAACCTCACTTAGATATCGATTGCGATTCTAATAATGCCGGATCCTTGATCCTAATAACACCGAATCCAATCGTATCTTTTCTTTTACCACTCGTGTATGTTTTCGTGAATTCTCACTCAAACACTTACAATTAAGCTCAATATCAACAACAAGAATGTGTATAATAATATCACAAGTATAGGCAATTTGCTCAAGGTTGTTGTACTCAAACAATACCATAGGAATGGTATTTAGAGGCTTCATGATCAAACTAGCCGTTAGCTGCCAGGACCTTCATTACGTACGTTATATCTATTCCATTACGTACGTAAGCCTCATTACGTACGTTAACCGTGGCTGGTTACGTACGTTACCATCTTCACAAATCAGTCCAGTGAGTTTCGTCATTTTGAGTTACGTACGCTAGCATAGACCTCGTTACGTACGTTAACATTACATCACTGATGACGTCATATATCCGTTGCATGCTTTTTTGACTTTGACTCCTCCAACGTTCACTTGTTTGAACTGCATTACGTACGTTATCTTACTTCCATTACGTACGTTAAGCTGCTTCATTTACGTACGTTAATCATGCTGAGTTACGTACGTTAGGCTTGTGTTTTTCCAGCTTTTTGCACTTCGTTTTCCTTCGATGCTTGCTTCGTCTCTTCGTTGTTTTGTTTTGCTTATCAACATTAATCATCAAAACACTTTTAGTTTATGTATGGAACTTAATGTTCCAACACGAGAATCGTAGAGGTGAATTAATTTAGAACTAAATTGATTATGATTATCTCTTAATGTATCGTTGTAGCAACCGAAGCAAAGATTTGAAGTTGATAATCGGAATTAATGTATAGAGCTTAATGGAATGATAAACATCTTTGGAAATTGTAGACACCGACTTTGTGCCTCATCGTGATCTCGTGAATTTACATGCCTTTTTCCAAACTTGGTGTTCATCGGGAAATAGGACCGAGAACCGATTGTTCATTATTGAGAACTCGATCATAACTTAGGACGTTCGGTACTCGTGCGTTAGTTTCGAGAGGTTATTGAATTTTTTGTTGTTCCCTTGTACAAGGTGATCGGTCGAGGAGCGGCGAACTTCGGACGTACTGACATTCGTTGGAGTATTTTAGTTCTTGCCATCTTTGAGGCAAGTATCGTATTTGAAAATTGTTAATATTGGAATTTTTGATCATGCATACAATTTATTCATATTGTTGAACGTGAGTTTAGTTCCTTTGAATTATCATGGTATTCGTTATTGATTTCTTGAATGTTCATGTTGATGGACATATCGATTTGGCATGTGTATATGCATGGTTTGTGTTTGTGTATATTGTGATGATCCAAAGGGATCGAGCGATCTATGCTGAGGGCGCTGGATCGGATGTCCACTATGCGTTGGTCCGACGGGATCATCATGGAGATCTATGCTGAGGGCGCTGGATCGTTTGACGGGTTTTCCACCATGCGTTGGTCCGACGGGATCATCATGGGGATCTATACTGAGGGCGCTGGATCGTTGGAATACCCATATTGTGTTGATAGAATCGTGTGGATTCGCCTTGTTGGATTTCGGTAGTGGAAATCCGTATTTTGTATTTTGTTATGCATTATTGTTGCATATTCGATTTGTGTATTATGATACTTGTACTAGCATCGTTTTGCTAACCCCTTTGGGGGTGGACATTTATTTTGATGTTCAGGTAGCCGAGGAGCGGGGAAGCAGCCACAGTACTGACATGATGACGAAGGGGCTCAGTGATGTTAACTTATTGTGGTCTTGTCCTTCTGGTTTATTTTCAGTACTCGAGTACGCGTTTCTTGTGATGTTTTGAGATGCTTGTAATAATGGACTCATTTGAACTGTCTGACTTGGTTTTGTATTCTAAACCTTAATGGTAATTTTGGATTACTTCTTCATTTTCTTTAAATTTGCCTTGTAAATTCTTATCTAAAGAATTTACGGCGCTGTAATAATTCCAAATATATCGGGGTGTTACAGTGCAGAGGTTGACCTTGAGCCTATATAAAAAGTTACGGAGATAGGACGTAGGCACATTTGACCGAACCTCTATAAATTTGGTGTCATTTACTTTATGCACTTTAATTACGCTTTCGCAATCACAAAAGAGTTTGATAACTCTATTAGTCCGCATAAATTCCAAACGGCGAAGGTACCAAAATTTCCCAACAATTGGTATAAGTGCGGTATCTCTAAAAGCGGCTTAACATCCGAGGAGAAAAAGATCCTATGGCGCTTCAATTTTCCCCGATCGAAGGTCTTGCTTTGAATAGACCTCCATTCTTTGATGGATCGAATCTTATGACTTGGAAGAAGAATATGTCGATATTCATCTGAGCTTATGATATCGAGCTTTGGAAAGTTATTTGCCTAGGTCCGAAAATTCCTACAAAACCGGACGGTTCTTTCAAACGCTACAAAGATTATAGTGATGAATATTGGAAAAACGATCATCACAATTGTAAAGAAACTCAACTTCTGTATTGTGCTTTAAATCCAGAAGAACACAACTGGATATCCTCGTGGGAAAGTGCCAAAGAAATTTGGAAAATGTGCAAAAGGCACATGACGGAACGCACCAAGTCAAGAAGAGAAAAATAAATATGCTGCTCCACGACTACGAGAAAGTAAGATGTCAAGAAAAAATAAACCCCGGTATATGAAGATGACGAAGAATCAGCATATTATGCCAAAAATATAAATAAGTTTCAAAACTTATTAAACCGGAGAAGAAAGGACATCAATACAGGCGAATCAAATAAATTCGACAACAACTGTCGAACCGAGGCCCAAATCACAAGAAAGAAGTCTTAATAGCTACATGGACTGACGAAGAGGATGACGATGAATTTATTAAAAATAACCATGCACTCATGGCGAGGAGTTTATTCGACGATAGCGACGTCAAAAGCCAGGTTAGTACCTCGTCTCACGATGAATTATTTGAAGCATTCAAACTTTTACATACTGATTTTCAAAATGCTTTAATTGATAATAAATCACTAAAATCGAAAAATAAATTATTGGAAATTGAAATTTCCAAAATGAAAGAAAAAGGGAAACTTATTGAAACCGATCACCCATTGTGCCTTGAAAAGGAAAATAAATTGAAAGATGATCTTTTAAAAGTTCAGAACGAACTCAAGGTATTAAAGAATAAATTTTCTTACGGAAATGAAAAATTTGGATAATTGCTTTCCGTTCAAAAATTTTCTCTAAATAAACCGGGGTTGGGATTCAAACCTTGTAATAAAACCGAATCCTTAAATTTTAAAATATCCCGATGCGATAAATGTTTATAAATTGGACATCATATTTCGATTTGCAAAAGCCCACGTCGGACGATAAAAATAAAATAAGTTTGGGTTCCTAAAGGAACCACTATACCAAATATCGTCTATATTTCAAAAGAAAAACCAACTCTCGGTTGGATTCCCAAAATTCAAAATTAATATCTTCATCAAGTTGGTATTTAACTCAGGAGGAGTTACTAATTTTTTAAATGGGGAGATATTTTTCAGGGGGAGTTTTACCCGTTGATTGTCATATTTAATTATTGATTTTATTGATATTATTGCACTTTTTGATTATGACAAAAAGGAGGAGAAGAGTAGAATATGATGGGAAAAATGGAGAATACGAGTCATGGAAGAATGACGAGAAAAATAAAATGAAAACAATTAGCCCGATCATGAAAGGGGGAGAAAAGACGAAGAAAGTCGAGAAGTCGAAAATAAAAGAAGAAGTTGAAAAATTAGAAGTTGTTGAAAAGAAGAAAAGAAAAGATGGAGAGAAGAAAACTAATGAAACGGACAAAGCCGAAAACTTTGATCTGTAATTGTCTTAATTTTGCAGGTATAAAATCCCATCGAAGATTGTTGTTTTGTCATCATCAAAAAGGGGGAGATTGTTGGAATATTCTATTTAATTATAAAACCGGTTTTGATGATGAGTTGATGATGAGTTGATGATGTTGTCGATCAAAGAAAACAACAATAGAACGAACCAAATCAACAAAGAAGTCGAAGACGCTCGAACCGAAATGAAAAGCAAAGAAGTTCATTTTATCAAGTATAACGCACGCTACAGACTAAGATTAACGCACACTAAATAAGTCAGCTGAGCACTCACCTGAAGTATCACCTGACGGTTAGCGCACGTTACACATTAAGGTTAATGCATGCTAATAAGTAGTATGACCGTTGTGAAGACCTTGAACACGGAGATCACAACAAAATGACGTATGCAGTGATGTAGAAATAGCGCACGCTACTAATGATAAATAGTGCACGCTAAAGAGCATTCGAATTCAAACCAAATCTATCCGTTGGATAGATATGAAGAAGTCAAAAGGGTGCAACGTATACATGGTGAATTGTGCACGCTAAAGGGAGATATTAGCGCATGCTACATGGAAGATGCAGTAGTCACTGGACTGATCTGATCAACAGGTTACACACGTATACGTACGCTAAAGGTGATTAGTGCACGCTAAGCAAGAAATAGCGCACGCTAATAAAGTTAGCCAGTAACGGCTAGTTGAGAGAATTTGCCTATAAATACCAAGTCATTTGGTATCATTCGACACAATAACTACAACAAACTCGTATATTGATCAGATATAATTGTATACACTATCGTTGTTGTATTTGTGCTTAATTGATAAGTGTTTGAGTGTTCATACACGAAAACATATACACGAGAGGAAAGATACGGATTGTAGTTTGATTAAGTGTTATTAGGGTCGTTGATCCGGAATTATTAGAATCATATCTAAATCTAATAGAGGTTTGTCTAGTACCAATAGAAAGCTAGATAGGTTGCTTTCTTGTCCGATAGTAAAGGAAAACGGATTATCTTGGACCGATATAAAGACAAGAGTATAACGGTTTATCTCAGACCAATAGAAGACGAGATTATAATGGTATCCCTCGGACCGGTAGAAGACGAGGTGCATAGTTTGATCTTGAGCCTATAGAAAAAGATACAGATAGATTACGTATGCATGTTTGGCCAAACCTCTATAAATCTGGTGTCATTTACTTTCTGCACTTTAATTACGCTTATGCAATCACAAAAGAGTTTGATAACTCTATTACTCTGCATAAATTCCAAACGGCTAAGGTACCAAAATTCCCCAACATCCTTTTGTTTTCTCTCATCAACCACGTGTTCCTTAAGAGGGATTGATTCCTCTTATCGGACGGTATGGGTTGTAATATCCGGATTTATTATTGTGTATTTCATCTGTATTCGAACCCTGTATTATTCGGATTTGTAATCTCGATAATTGGAGTATGATATTTCTCGTATTGGTATCTTTGTACATAAAGTATATCGTCATGCAAATTTCGCATGGAAACTCGTGATAGAGCACACTAAGAATGTAGCTTAACGCGTGCTATCGGCTACTACTAGCGCACGCTACGAATGTATGATTTGCGTGTGCTAGGCAATCAATAATTGAGCTAGGCAGCTAGCACATGCGCCAGCCGGGACATGGGTCTGGATAAGATTCCCGCGGACGAACCTGGACATATTTGGAATCAACGCTTATTAGCGTGCGCTATGAATGGTATGTAGCGTGCGCTAATCAGCTATTGTGCAGAAACTTTATTTAAAGGACAGAACTCCATTTCTACCTATTCCCTTCATTTGTCCTTCGTACTTGATAGTCCATAGAGCATTTTATCCTACTCAAACACACTTGAACACATCTACTTGATCATTGAATATTGGATATTCCTTGTGATTGATCATTGAAGTGGAGTAGCACCTTAGAGTGGCATACAACCAACCGGAGTCAGATTTTACCTTTGTGGTTCAGTGATTTCGTCATATTAAGGTATGTTAATTCTATCTCCAGCCTTAGATTCGGGTTCTAAAGAATAAGATGATCATGCTAGCAAGATATTGAGTTCCATTGGTGAATTATTCAACAAACATCATGTTTAGGGGATTGAGATGATTATGCTTAAAGTACCTTGGTTAAGAACATTATGATTTGAATCTTGTTACGATGAACAAGTAGAGGAAGTTTCTGACATTGATAATCCGAATTTAGAAGGTGCCTTTATAGTAATCACTGACTTGACTTTAACATCATTATTGTTAGACGAATCTAAGAGATTGATCATGGAAGGATTTATCTTGTAAATATGGAGTGTTAATTAAACTACAAGATGATAGTTTTGATTGATATAAGGTATTGATATCAACCGTTAGTCCTTCCGAATTACGCATGAAGAATTGTAATCGTAATGGAATATGTTTTATGATGATATACGAATTCTTGAATTTCAAGTTGTTGTTATCCGTAAGATCATTCATAACCGGATGAGCATGATATGCATGGAGATGACATGTATTAACACTGAAGATTTCATAAGTTTCATCACCATTAGATCTAGTCTGCTGCCCAGTAGTGTACTGCCCTACACGTTTAACGCACGCTAAGATATGTAGATTAGCGTGCGCTATCGAGCATGAGTTAACGTACGCTATGTTTGGTACGTAACGTACGTTAGGCCATCAGGCGAGTCAGTCGGCTGATCAGTGAGGTACTGACCATGCATAGTTAGCGTATGCTAGGCTTCGTTGTTTGCGTGCGCTAACGAGCAGACTTAACGCACGCTACGCATAATACTTAGCGTACGCTAAGCAGTTCAGGCAGATTGCGTTTTATGAACTTTCGGCCGTAAATTAGATTGGTAGACATTCGTACGACGTGAGATAAATTCTATTTCTTTTGTTAAGGTTCGAGCTTGCTACGTGATTGATTGAAGGGGCGACCTTCGAGTATTTCATTTTTCGTGGAAGTATTGTTCTTGTCTTCGAATCGAGGCAAGTACTCTAATTAGAATTGTTTATATTATGACGGCTATATTGTGATTGTATTGTGTATTATGCGTTGTGATTAAATGTCAACCATGCGTTGATACGACGGGAATCATCATGGGAATCTATAGCTGTGTGCGCTGGATCGTTGGACAGGTAGTTCCACCATGCGTTGGTCTGATTGGATCATCATGGGAAGCTATAGCTGTGTGCGCTGGATTGTTGGAATGCCATCAATATGTTGAAACTGTTATGATGTGATGTGTTGTTGTTATTTCTCGTTGGAGAAACTTGTTATGATATAATTGTTGATTATATCCCTGTTGTATGATTATTGTACTTGTACTAGCATCATTGTGCTAACCCCTTCGGGGGTTAACATTTGTTTATGTTCAGGATCCAAGAGAGCGGGGAAACAACCACTGGAGTTGCATGACGACGAGGGTGCAGAGTGATGTTCCGACTGGGTTTATTTGTCTGTTGTTTGTTGGTTATTTCAATAAGTACTCGAGTACGTAGTCGTTTATGATGTTTTGGATTTGGTGATGTATTAATACTTCTCCGTTGAACATTCGTACTTTCAATATTGGTCAGAACCGTTGTACCTTATTTCCGTTATTTTCATTTGTTGGTTTCGGTTAATGTCTTTTTAGTTCTTTAGCCTTGTAAATTCTTATGTAAAGGATTTACGGCGCTGTAATATTCCTGAATATATCGGGGGTGTTACAGAATATGGTATCGGAGCTAATATTATGGATATCTTGGCCATTGGGTTAAAATAGGGGTCGTATACATCTTTTGAGGTAACTGGCCATGAATAACATCACTGTACTGCCTACGTCTTCATGCGAACGGTGGTTGTAAGTTCCTAAACTCTATCTCGTTCTTTACATGTTGTATTTCTTTATACTTGAACATTAGAACGATATTGTTTCATGTATATTGAGTATTTATGCTTACAGTATGTTGAGAGGCGGACGTGGACGTGGTCGCGGTCGCGGACGCGGACGAAGGAATGCTGAGTGGGAAGCGTCGCCTTCTAATCAAGCCAGTCATAGCTCAGGCGAGCCACAAAGATCTATCAATAACGAACCGGAACCTGCTGTACTAGAAATCCTTGGTCAGGTGGTGAACCAGATGACTCAGTTCGCTCAGGTCGTGGACCGAATGCAGGTGGCGGTGGGATTACAGCAGGGAGAGAGACAGCAAGGGATCCCAGACATGGGAAATCGAGGTGACCGATGGTTGCAAGAGGTGGCGAAGATGCAACCACCCAAATTCGACGACTTTTCTAAGACTCCCACATGGGACCATTGGTTGAAGGAATTGGAGAAAATATTTGCCGGAATTAACTGCCCAGACGACCGGAGAGCCTCTATCGCTCAATACTTTTTGTTAGGGGAAGCGTCCGAATGGTGGGAATCCATCCGGCCTGTAGACCATGATGCTGATTGGACAGAGTTTAAATTGATGATGGAAGCTCAGTACTACCCTCGTCCTGTGAGGGAAGCCAAGGTTTGGGAGTTTTTCTCCGCTCAGCCTTCAGATGTGCTAATATCTCAGGCAATTAAGACGTTTAACCAACAACTGGCATTTGTTCGACATCTAGTCAGAACAGATGCTGAAATGATGATCCATTTTGATATGAGAATGAAACCAGAAATCCAGAGGTACATGTACGGTTTTGAATGTACCACTCTCCACTAATACCAGGATAAAGCATTGGCATACAAAATCAAGGAAGCAGCAATGGAGAAGTTTACGGATTCCAAGAAACAGAAAGTCTCTGGTACTTTTACAGAGCACAAGAGCAGCGGGCCCCGTAAGGCCCAGTCATCTTTTTATTCTTTCAAGAAACCTCCACACCCATCTAAGAGCGGGATGAATTTCGGAACAATGTCAGCCACGACAGATACAGTAAGGAGGTGCTTTAACTGTGGTCGCCCAGGCCACCTTTGGCGTGATTGTTTTAGCACTCTAGTTACATGTTTTGATTGCGGACAAGAAGGGCACCATGCGACGTTTTGCAAGGATGCCACCAAGTTCAATGGAACCCGTACATCGCAGCCAGTTCAGAAGGAAGCTAGTATCCAAAAGACGCAACAAAGTGTTCAGATGCCTCAGAATTTTGGCCACGGACGAGGCAGAGGACAATGGGACCGAAAGGGGACATCGAGTGCCGGATCAGTTCCCCCATGTCTGTACGAGATGAGGAGGACAGACGATCAGGATTCTGCTGTCGCATCAGGTACCGTTCAGATCCTTTCCTAGCCAGTTAGCGTTTTATTCGATACAGGAGCTACGCATTCATTTATATCCTCATCTTGTGTAAATCGTTTGAATATTTCTGGTTTTCATTACTGTGAACCTTATGTTGTTGGTTTACCGAGTGGAGAGAGGATTGTTGGAAACTTAGAAACTAGAGATTTCCATGTATCGTTTGGAGGCAGAGAGTGGCTCTCGAATCTGATTGTAATAGAAATGCAAGGAGACGACCTAATACTCGAAGACGATTGGCTTAATCGATATGGAGCTATTGTAAACTACCGAAGGAGGAATATCTCGCTGATCGCTGACGATGGCTCCGAAATACTATTTGAAGGATGGAAATCAGGAAGCTTAGGAAAATTAATCAAGGCGATGAAAGATGACAAATTGTTGAAACAGGGCTGTACCGGATACTGGTGCTATGCAATGAAGAAAGAAGATGAAATTGTGGAACTTTCATCCATCCCTGTTGTGAACGATATTCCAGATGTATTTCCTGATGAGTTACCTGGACTACCTCCATGACGGGATGTAGAATTCACCATTGAGCTGGAACCCGGAGCTACACCAATTTCTAAGGCGCCGTATCGTATGGCACCTACTGAGATGTACGAACTGAAGAATCAGTTGGAGGAATTACTGGACAAAGGCTATATCCAGCCAAGCGTTTCGCCTTGGGGAGCGCCAGTTCTTTTTGTCCGGAAGAAGGATGGATCGCTTCGACTGTGTATTGACTATCGAGAGCTGAACAAAATGATGATTAAGAACAAGTATCCATTGCCACAGATTGATGATTTGTTTGATCAGTTGTAAGGAGAAACAGTATTTTCTAAAATCGATCTGAGATTAGGATATCATCAGCTGAGGATTATGGAATCTGATGTTCCGAAATCAGCGTTCAGAACTCGCTACGGACACTATGAGTTTGTAGTGATGCCGTTTGGTCTCACTAACGCACCTGCTGTATTCATGCAATTGATGAACCGAGTATTCATCGAATATTTGGATAAATTTGTGGTCGTGTTCATTGATTACATTCTGGTGTATTCTAAGATCCCGGAAGAGCATGCACAGCATTTACGGATTATGTTAGACCTTTTAAGAGATGAACAATTGTACGCCAAACTTTCTAAGTGTGAATTCTGGCTAAAGGAAGTTATGTTCCTCGGTCATGTGGTATCAGCTAAAGGAGTCCGAGTAGATCCTCAGAAGATCGAAGAGTTATGGATTGGAAGCCTCCAAAGAACGTGAAAGAAGTCCGGAGTTTCTTAGGACTTGCTGGATATTATCGTCGGTTCGTGGAAGGGTTTTCCAAATTTTCCCGCCCACTTACTCGACTCCTGCAGAAAACTTAAAAGTTTGAGTGGAATGAGTTGTGCCAGAATAGCTTTGATGAATTGAAGAAGAGATTGACGACGGCACCTATTTTATCACTCCCACAAGGAACTGGAGGATTTATAGTTTACATTGATGCTTCAAACCAAGGACTCGGATGTGTATTGATGCAGAATGATAAGGTGATCGCTTATGCATCACGCCAGCTGAAACCTTATGAAGTAAATTACCTAACGCATGACTTGGAGCTAGCAGCAGTAGTTTTTGCTTTGAAAATCTGGAGACATTACCTGTACGGGACGCACTGTCAGATCTTTACGGATCACAAGAGTCTCAAATACATCTTCAGTCATAAAGAGTTGAACATGCGGCAAAGAAGATGGTTAGAACTGATTAAAGACTACAACTTGGAGATTCTGTATCATCCAGGCAAAGCAAATGTAGTGGCAGATGCACTTAGCCGCAAACCTGTTTCTATTCAGATGCTGGAGACTCTGACCTCCCAACTTAGCCTTCAATGAGAGATGATTCCAGAAGGAATTGAAGTATGGTTACAAAGAGTCCAAGGACAACTGTACGTGATGGAAATAACTTCATCATTAATCGAAGAAATCAAATCTATGCAGACAGATGATCCTCTGATGATTCGGTTACGTGATGAAGTGATTAAGGGGAAGGCCCCCAGATTCATAATTCATGATGATGGAGTTTTGAGATTTCAGAATCGACTTTGCGTTCCCGATGTCGATGTTCTGAAACAGACAATTATGAAGGAAGCTCACAGCTCACCCTATTCTATCCACCCGGGCACCAGTAACATGTACAAAGACTTGAAACAGAATTTCTGGTGGGGCAACATGAAGAAAGATGTAGCGGATTATGTTTCAAAATGATTGACTTGTCAGCAGGTTAAGATCGAGCATCAACGACCTGTTGGGATGTTGAAGCCGCTCCCGATTCCTGAATGGAAGTGGGAGGACACATCGATGGACTTTATCACTAGTATGCCGAGAACAAAGACAGGAATGAACATGATTTGGGTAATAGTTGATCGTTTAACCAAATCAGCTCATTTTCTAGGCATTAAGGACACGTGGGGACCAGAGAGGTTGGCACGAGTATTTATTTCAGAGATAGTTCGACTGCATGGTACGCCAAAGACGATTATTTCTGATCGAGAAGGCCGTTTTGTCTCTCACTTTTGGAAAGCACTTCATAAGGCCTTGGGGACCGAATTGAACTTCAGCACAGCTTATCACCCACAGACAAATGGACAATCCGAGAGGACCATTCAAACGGTGTAATACATGCTAAGGGCCTGTGCCTTAGATTGGTCAAACGATTGGGAAGTTCATCTACCGTTGATTGAATTTACCTACAACAATAGTTGGCATGCTTCCATTAAGATGGCACCGTTTGAGGCATTATACGGGAGGAGATGCAGATCGCCCCTATGTTGGGACGATTCATCAGACTTGATCGGGACAGAACCAGAGTTGATCGTACAGACTCGAGAGAAGATAGCCTTGATTCGTGAAAGGCTGTTGACCGCCCAGAGTCGACAGAAATCTTATGCAGACGTACGCCGTCGCCCATTGGAGTTCAGTACTGGAGACCACGTACTTTTAAAGGTTTCTCCTACTCGGGGAATCTTTCGTTTTGGAAGGAAGGGAAAGCTGAGTCCGAGATATATCAGAGCATTCGAGATCCTTGAGAGAGTTGGAGAGTTGGCATACATATTGGCATTGCCGCCGTCGTTGATCCATGTTCATAACGTGTTCAGGATGGGACGTTTGAAGAAAGACCGGTTAGGATACTCGAGAGTCAAGTTAAGCAGTTGAGGAACAAACCAATCGTTTTGGTCAAAGTTCAATGGTCACGCCATGGAGTGGAAGAAGCCACATGGGAAACGGAAGATGGCATGAAGTCCAGATATCTAGAGTTATTTTTGTCTTGAGTTTCGGGACGAAACTCCTTTTTAGTAGGAGAGTATGTAATATCCGGATTTATTATTGTGTATTTCATCCATATTCGAACCCTATATTATTCGGATTTGTAATCTCGATAATTGGAGTATGATATTTCTCGTATTGGTATCTTTGTACATAAAGTATATCGTCATGCAAATTTCGCATGCAAACTCTTGATAGCGCACGCTAAGAATGTAGCTTAACGCGCACTATCGGCTACTACTAGCGCACGCTACGAATGTATGATTTGCGTGCGCTAGGCAATCAATTATTGAGCTAGGTGGCTAGCACATGCGCCAGCCGGGACATGGGTCTGGATAAGATTCCCGCGGACGAACCTGGACAGATTTGGAGTCAACGCTTATTAGCGTGCGCTATGAACGGTATGTAGCGTGCGCTAATCAGCTATTGTGCAGAAACTTTATTTAAAGGACACCACTCCATTTCTACCTATGCCCTTCATTTGTCCTTCGTACTTGATAGTCCATAGAGCATTTTATCCTCCTCAAACACACTTGAACACATCTACTTGATCATTGGATATTGGATATTCCTTGTGATTGATCATTGAAGTGGAGTATCACCTTGGAGTGGCATACAACCAACCGAAGTCAGATTCTACCTTTGTGGTTCAGTCATTTCGTCATATTAAGGTATGTTAATTCTATCTCCAGCCTTAGATTCGGGTTCTAAAGAATAAGATGATCATGCTAGCAAGATATTGAGTTCCATTGGTGAATTATTCAACAAACATCATGTTTAGGGGATTGAGATGATTATGCTTAAAGTACCTTGGTTAAGAACATTATGATTTGAATCTTGTTACGATGAACAAGTAGAGGAAGTTTCTGACATTGATAATCCGAATTTACAAGGTGCCTTCATAGTAATCACTGACTTGAATTTAACATCATTATTGTTAGACGGATCTAAGAGATTGATCATGGAAGGATTTATCTTGTAAATATGGAGTGTTAATCAAACTACAAGATGATAGTTTTGATTGATATAAGGTATTGATATCAACCGTTAGGCCTTCCGAATTACGCATGAAGAATTGTAATCGTAATGGAATATGTTTTATGATGATATACGTATTCTTGAATTTGAAGTTTTTGTTATCCGTAAGATCATTCATAACCGGATGAGCATGATATGCATGGAGATGACATGTATTAACACTGAAGATTTCATAAGTTTCATCACCATTAGATCTAGTCTGCTGCCCAGTAGTGTACTGCCCTACACGTTTAATGCACGCTAAGATATGTAGATTAGCGTGCGCTATCGAGCATGAGTTAACGTACGCTACGTTTGGTACGTAACGTACGTTAGGCCATCATGAGAGTCAGTCGGCTGATCAGTGAGGTACTGACCATGCATAGTTAGCGTATGCTAGGCTTCGTTGTTTGCGTGCACTAACGAGCAGACTTAACGCACGCTACGCAGAATACTTAGCGTACGCTAAGCATTTCAGGCAGATTGCATTTTATGAGCTTTCGGCCGTAAATTAGATTGGTAGACATTCGTACGACATGAGATAAATTCTATTTCTTTTGTTAAGGTTCGAGCTTGCTACATGATTGATTGAATGGGCGACCTTCGAGTATTTCGTTTTTCATGGAAGTACTGTTCTTGTCTTTGAATCGAGGCAAGTACTCTAATTAGAATTGTTTATATTATGACGGCTATATTGTGATTGTATTGTGTATTATGCGTTATGATTAAATGTCCACCATGCGTTGATCCGACGGGAATCATCATGGGAATCTATAGCTGTGTGCGCTGGATCGTTGGACAGGTAGTTCCACCATGCGTTGGTCTGACGGGATCATCATGGGAATCTATAGCTGTGTGCGCTGGATCGTTGGAATGCCATCAGTATGTTGAAACTATTATGATGTGATATGTGTTGTTGTTATTTCTCGTTGGAGAAACTTGTTATGATATAATTGTTGATTATATCCCTGTTGTATGATTATTGTACTTGTACTAGCATCGTTGTGCTAACCCCTTCGGGGGTGAACATTTATTTATGTTCAGGATCCAAGAGAGCGGGGAAACAACCACTGGAGTTGCATGACGACGAGGGTGCAGAGTGATGTTCCGACTGGGTTTATTTGTCTGTTGTTTGTTGGTTATTTCAATAAGTACTCGAGTACGTAGTCGTTTATGATGTTTTGGATTTGGTGATGTATTAATACTTCTCTGTTGAACATTCGTACTTTCAGTATTGGTCAGAACCGTTGTACCTTATTTCCGTTATTTTCATTTGTTGGTTTCGGTTAATGTCTTTTTAGTTCTTCAGCCTTGTAAATTCTTATGTAAAGGATTTACGGCGCTGTAATATTCCTAAATATATCGGGGGTGTTACATGGGTCACATCAGATTTTGGTGGAGGGACTGAATCCTCCTGGGTGGGTGCTGATAGGGGTTGCTCGGCAGACGTTCCTTGGCCATTTTTACTGCCTTGGACTATGCAAATTCATTCTCACTAGCCTCCTCATGACTCATTCTCAAACTTGTCTAAAGGTCAACATCGTCTTTGTCGGAATCGGAGTGATGGATCGGGCTCTTGGGCTTGTCAGTGGATGGGGATTTCCCTTTCAGTATCGTCTCCTCCTTTGCCATAATGTGTGAAGAAATAAGTTCTTGGAAAAGGTGATCATCCCACTTGATCAGGACTTCGACATTTTGGGAGTCCGTCACTTCCAAAGCGAACAACTCTTCTTCCTTACTATCCTCCCAGTTGTACAGGGTGTCGTAAGGGGTAACCCTGTATGACTTTCATACTTTGAAGCACTCGAAGGCTTCCTCTATCTGGACTTGAAGGAGAGGGTTATTAATGATATCAGTTGGGGAGGGACTCCAAACAGTAGTGAGTTCCGCTGTCCGGTTGGGATTCTCGACAGGTAAGGGAACCTGTGGAGAAGCGGGATCCCTAACAGGGTGGGATGCCCTATTGGGAGAGGGACTCCGTATAGGGGTAGGTGCCCTATTTGGGTGGTTATCAGATCTAAAGGGGCTGCCAATTCACCAGTACCTTCTATATTCATGAACATATGATCATCCATCATAGCCTCAATGGGCTTAAGATCAGTTGTGGGAGCAGGTAAAGTTACTTCGAAAGGGGTTGCGCCCTGTAGGATTGCTGTTTTGACTGATACAGTTTGCGGGACTGCCTCAGTATCCAATGGGGTTGCTGTAGGGACAACTTCTGGCTCCAGAGATTTCTTAATTTTCTGCTTCTTCTTCTTCTCGACAGCTGTAGGCGAGCTGCTGTCGGGACACTTCTTTTATTGCTGATAGCTTTCTTCTTGCTGTCAACTGATGTGGATTTTGAGGATCGGTTAGTAACATCCCTATGATATTTGGATGTTAGGAGGGAGAAGGGATCGGGCCTATTGGCGAGAAGCAAGTTCTTGTTAAACACTGATGGCTTCGAGCCACCAAGAAACTTCCCAGCAAGAATCTTCTTGGCATTGGCTGACTGCTGTATGCCACAACTAGTTAGGATGGAGTTCGATATCAGGCCAAACGATTTTCTGGCAGAGTTAGGCTTAGATGCTTCCTCCCAAAGCCTCTTCAAGATGATCTGGCACCTGTTCACCTTTTCTCCATACATGATGGCCACCATCATCCTGGAGTGAAGACTTGTGCACATCTCAAATGCACCTATTCTATTCTCAACCACCCTACAACAAAAGACATGTAAATAAAGATATAGAAGGGTGAAGTTCTTATTTTGAAAAGACATATGGAGTGGGGAAGGTGGGGAGTTCCCAGTGAACAGTCCCTAGTAAACTTTAAAAGATCCTCAGATCCAAAAGTCTCCAGTTCCTCCAATGATAACTCATCAGAGGAAAATATATACAAGCATTCAAGGAGTTCCCGGTTAATGGTCATCTCCTTATCTTGGACAGTGCTGAACCCTTTTTGTTCAATGCATAGTGAAACTCAGCGTCAACAAAGAATTCTTCAACAATTTATTCATCATAGCTCTTCGGATGCAAGCTACCCAAATGGTAGAGACCGGATTGCTTCACACGGGATGCAACAAGGTTCATCCCGACAATATCTTCATCCTCAGAAGCAATATGCTCCAGCAAAACTGAGCATGCAAAGATTCTTTCATCGATGACTAGGTCCTTCTTATTAGTTGACAAAGATGAAGTTTGGGAAGATATTTTGCAGAAATAGATTGAGAAAATAGAGAGAAGAAAATAGAGAGCAAGAAGCAAAAAAGTATGTAGGATGTATGTCGTAGGCTCGATAAGATGCAAAAACCATAAAGAGCCTACAGATAAGCATACTTGCCCTTTTACAGGGTGCAGGGAGGACTAGGTATACAATGAACGGTCAGATTTAAGGGATCGGAGCCATTTTTAAATAAACGTACAGGATGGACTCAGATGTAACTTGTACGTCTAATCTGTCATTTTTTAAATTAATGAGCGGTCCCACAATCTTGTAACTAATGTTGCATCCAAAGAACCTGCATCCAGCAACTTCCAGAAACATAGTATTCCGACTCAGCTGTATAACTAAGTTCTCCCATCATACTCATTTCAAATTTACTTTACATGAGATGAGCGAACCTTTGACATAAAGTAAGGTTAGTTGAACCAAATATAATATCATCGACATATATTTGTACCATAAGTAGGTCCTCGCATTCCTATATTTTCAAGAGAGTCTTGTCAACTGAACCTTTCTCATATCCATTGTTGATTAGACACAGTGATATGGTTTTATATCAGGCTCTATGCTCTTGCTTAACCATACAGTGCTTTCCTTAGCCTGTATACCAGGTCTCTGCCTTCAGTGTCGACAAACCCTGATAGTTTTTCAAATATAGACCTCTTCAGTTAGGTCTCCGTTCAGAAATGCACTCCTACCATCCATTTGATAGACCATAAAGTTCTTGTGAGCCGCAAAAGCTAGGAATATTCTTTTGGATTCTAGTCTGACTACAGTGGCAAAAGTTTCATCGTAGTCTATGCCTTCTTCCTCTTTGTAACCTCGAGGGACTAGTTGGTATTTGTTTTTATGACAAGTCCATTATCACACTTTTTGTTTCTAAATACCCATTTGGTTCCAATTACAGCTTGATGAGTTGGTCCGGGTACTAGATACCATACGTTGTTTCTTTCAAAATAATTGAGCTATTCTTCCTTTAAAGTGATCCTGTGAGAATTATTCAGAGCTTTATTGGTCGAGACAGGTTCGGACTGCACTAAGAATGTAGCTAGGGTGCACATAGATAGTCTCTTAAGTTCGGATTGAGATTTCCATACAGGAAATAGAGACTTTTCAGAATTTGTTTCTTCCTGTGCACAAAGTACAGTGCCTTGTGTACTCTGTATTTTCCTACGAGTGGTTACTCCATCATCGATATCTCCTATTATCAACTCCTGTGGGTAATCTCTTGGCCACCTCCTGTCAGGTTCTAGTTCAGCATCCCGTGCTGTTACCTGTGGTACTGTAGCCTCAGCTTCAGCTTGTACAGCATCAGCTTCGATTGCTTCGATTATTACAGCGGTGGGATTGATTTGTAGGTCTATGACAGGTTCTGTTAGATTTTGGGGATCATCCATAGAGAGTGTTTGTATACTTTAGGTTATGTCTTCTACTCCTGTAGGGTCACAATAGGGTTCATCCAATACTACATGGACAGATTCCTCTATTATCAGCTTCCTTTTGTTAAATATCCTGAAAGCTTTGCTGACATAGGAGTATCCCATGAAAATACCTTCATCCGACTTTTCATCAAAGGTATTGAGTTGGTCCTTACCATTTCTTAGTACATAACACATGCAACCAAAAATGTGAAAGTATGCAACCATTGGAGTTTTATTATTCCATACCTCAGATGTTGTTTTGTTGTGATGCTTGTTCATGATACAGCAGTTTTGTGTGTAGCATGTTGTATTTGTTGCTTCTACCCAGAACCACTGCAGCAATTTGCTTGCGGCTAGCATGGTTCTTATTGCTTCTATGAGCATCTTGTTATTTTGCTCGGCAACGCCATTTTGTTGAGGATTCCGGGCTGCTGAGTATTCGTGTTGTATTCCATTGTCCGTACAGTATACTATATGAAGCGATTTGTGAGTTCTATGCCTCTGTCACAACGAATGGATACAATACTCGGCCCTTTCTCATTTTATAGCTTCTCCAGGTGCCCTGGCAATTTTGTGATGGTATCTTTCTTCTTGCTCAGAAAGATTGTCCAAGCATACCTAAAAAAATCATCAACAATAACAAGACAATACTTCTTGCCTCCCAAGCTTACAGGGTCTACAGGGCCGTAGAGGTTCATGTGTAGCAAATCCAGTACCCTGTGGGTGGACAAATATGACTTGATTTTTAGGGTGATCTTAACATGCTTGCCTTTCTGACAGGGTCCACATATGCTGTCTTTATGAAATGACACATCCGGAAAGCCTCAGACCATTCCATGTCGACCGAGCTTGTTGATAGTCTTGAAGTTGATGTGCGACATCCTTTTGTGCCATAGCCAGCTTTGATATGCAGTGCCTTTGGCAACAAAACATGGAATAATAAAGCTTGTGGGCTTCCAATCAACAATGTACATATTACCTGACCAGCTTCCTATGAGGACGATTTGCTTGGTCTTGATGTCCTTCACCCTACAGTGATCTACATAGAATTTAATCGAGAACTTTTTGTCACAGAACTGGATAATATTAAGTAGATTATACTATAATCCTTCAACATAGGCTACATTGGTGACTTTAAACTTTCCTACAAGTAGTGTTCCTTTCCCTCTTGTTCTTCCTTTGGATTTATCACTGAATCACACTTTGGACCATGAACTTCTATATAATCTGATAGCTTGCTAATATCTCCTATAATGTGCCGAGAACATCTACTATAGAAGTACCAGATGTACTTCTCCTTGATGTCCTGTAATCAAAGAAATTAGGTAGAGGGCCCCTTTGATTTTTGGGTCATGGATCTTAGTGCCTTTTGGTACCCAAATTTGCCTGACAGCAATTGGATTGTTGTAGGTTACTTTGGTCCAGTTTTCTGATATTTATGTGGACAAGCACGTATTCGCTATAATCCTGAATATTATGCATGTATAATCTAGGATTTTGGTTCCAGTACAATTGCCATCTTGAAGGGGGAACCATTTTCTTCAGTCTTACAGCTTGCCTTCTTGGTTTCCAGATGGATTCCTAGATACGTTGGTGGTACTGCATTGCAGCCTACTTCCTGGATGGACATCTAGGTTCCGGTATCCAATATCTAGGTGCATTATTTTACTGTTGGTAGTACTGTGGTGCCTGCCTCAGATACTTAGATACAACCTTATTTCTGAATGGCTGCTAATGTTGTTGGTATGCTCGGGGAGCATACTGTTGATGATTATTACGTCTTACAGGCCTGGGAGTCCGAGATTTCCGCTGCTTATGTTAGGAACTCGGGGGTGGAATCGCAGCGTCTGCTGTCCGAGGTGGGGCAGTTGTAACCTTTGCGGGACTTGGGCCCTCTTTGGGTTGAGGAATGGGATCCACTCTCCTGACGAACACCATACTAGACTTTCCCTTGTAGAGTCATATCCTAAGCCACGTTTATCATGGGCATGCTGCCCAGTGCTTCGAATTTGTTCCATCATTCTTTGAAGATTTTTCACATGATTTCAGGATGGTCTCGAGTTCTCCTTCTCATTTCTCTGAGAGTTCGTACTTTTGCTTCTAATAAAGCATATTCATTTGTCTTGCAATTATTATTAGACTTTGCCTCATTTAGTTCTTTTGCAAGTTGATGATTGCTTTTCATGAGCTTTTCATGAGTGACTTTGCTATTTTCACAACCCAAAGACATGTTTTCATAGTTTTTTTGATCAAGTCATTTCCATCTTTCAGCTCCAGGTTCAAAATGGCGAGCTGTATATTTTCTTGTTTGAGCATCTCATAGGCTTTTTGAATGGTTTTAAACTCATTCATCATATTTTCAAATGTATGCAATGCATTGATAGGAATAGTTGAGGTTGAGCTTACCTCATTATTGCTGTAATTATCATCTTCTTCTTCTTTAGCCATAAAGCACATATATGATTTATCCTTAATTTTATCGTCGAAGGAGTTACTGTCAATCATCACCTGAAGGTACTCCTCGGTCTAGTTCAATGCTGGCGATGCTTCTGATTTACCAATCAGGGCTTTTAGCTTGTTTTTACAAGCACGCCTCTTCTCATCCTTTTCCTATTGCTTGGATTCTGTACTTCTGGATGAGGACAATTATTTGCATAATGTCCTGGTTTCCTGCAATTGTAACACAGGTTAGAATCTCCAGATGAAGGGGATTCAGAGCTCACCCTGTTGAATGGCTTGAGCCTACATGGGGCCTTTCCAGACTATTTGATGAACTTCTTGAATTTATACATTAGCAGGGCCATCTTGCCATGCGACAGGATGTCATCGTCGTTGTCTACTGCCTTGCGTGCCGATTTGGATTTACTGGCTGCTGAACTATGTCTTCTGTCATATATAACAGCCAGTGTTGTAGTCTTGGTAGGTGACTCTTTAGATTTCTCTCTCCTGTCTATTCACACTCGAATGCTTTTAGATCAGAAAAGAGATCAATAGTAGAAATATCATTTAAGTTACAGGACAGACGCATAGTTGTGATTATTATGTCCTATCGAGCAGGGAGTGATCTAAAGAGTTTTAAAATTTACTCCTTTTGGGTATACTCTTTACCCAATGATTCAAGTTCACCGACAATGCCAGTGAATCTGAGGTCAAGGTCATCAGGCATTTCTGAAAATTTCATTTCAAAAGACTCAAATTGTTGAGTTAGTTTAGAAATTTTATTTTCTTTTGAGAGCTCTGTTCCCTCGCAAATAAGCTTGGGTTTCTCCCAGATTTGTGTGGCTGTCTTACAGCTTTTTACCTTAGAAAATGTGCCATTGTCGAGAGTGACAAATAGCGCATGCTTGGCGATGTTGTCCAGGTTCACACGCTTGAGATCACCAGTCGTCCATTGATCCTGCTCCTTCTTGAGTATTTCTGCATGAGGCTGTCCTTCCTTGTTGCGGATGGATTGACCTTCATAATCTTGATTGGTCCTTCCTGTATCACGAATATCATTTCTTTGTGTATTGCTGCAAGATGGGCTTCCATCCTAATTCTCCAGTCATCAAACTCATTAATGGAAAATATAGGGACTTTATTGATCATGTAGGTGTTCATTATAGAAGTAGGATAAATGATAAAGATCTGAAAATAAAGTTTGCAAAAGCTAGTCATTTTTTTGGATCTTATTCAATTAAAAATTGGCTGATTCTTTTTTACAATCAACCTCTCTGATACCACTTGTTGGCCACAGAGTATACAATAAACAACTTAGAGGGGGGTTGAATAAGCTATATCATTTTTGAAGTTATTTTCGTAGTGGAAGACTGATATTAAGTTGTTGTAACTACAACAACTAGGTAATCTCTTGTTTGTTGGTGCGTACAAGGTTTTTGCAATATGTATACTTTTAAATCACACAGGCAGATATGAAAAACTCTAAATGATAGAATGTAAATGCATACAGATTTAAGTGGTTCGAGGTAAACCCCTCTACATCCACTTGTAACACCCCCAAAACCATTCGGGATATTACAGCGCTGTGGGCCCCGCGCCGGAACCCATCAGGCTAAAAACCATTTTCAAACGCCAATAGGCCGATGACGGTAATATTTTAAATACCCAAACATTTACCAAAACATAGTTCTCAAATACCATCATCAAATACTATTTGAAAATACAAGGCGAAATGCCTAGTCTCGACAGTTTCAAAATGTACGCTAAGACACCACTTAAACGTACCGACAAAATAGTTTAGGAAAAAGGGTTTAACGAAGTAACCCAAGTTTGCAAAATACCCAAAAGCCATTTTGAAAGACACACGCAGTGGAAAAAGACAGTTCAAAATATACACTTGCATCGGAAAGAAAACAACCATAAAGAATACCCAAATACATGACACAACCAGTATCACCTGGGAAGCTCATCCCTCCACGACCGCTACTAGCTCGATCTCCGAGTACCTAAAAATAAATGGGGTCATCCACAATACTCAACAATGATATCGATCACATCATCATAAATAATTACATACCAATGTAATAATACTCTAAGAATACTACCAACGTAATCTTAGCGTCATAACCTTACCAACCCATAACAATCTATAACAGATCAATCCTTACCACCATCCACATTTCGTCCTACCTAAAATGACGAAATGAACTCAACAACAAACATATGTACTGTAATAAAAAACAATACCAATAATCCTCAAAACATCATCATAACTCATAAGCGTGAACTGATTCATCCGTGCCAAATCCTGTTCGTCGAATCACACAGTCAAATCTCAACTTGGATGAAAACCAATAACACACAACATATCTGTCTAGATCAACTACCACAAAATAATTAATACAAGTCCGGAAACATCAACGTACAGTTCGAATGCTCATATGATCAAAACCATGATCAACCAAAACACCGACCGAGAATATCATCGACATGATAAACTCCAATACGACCGACAAAGAATCAACGATAACCAAAAATACCATCAACATGATAAACTCCGACACGATCGACAGAGGATCAACAATAACCGAGAATACCATCAACAAGGTAAACTCACAACGATCAACAATAATGGATCTCAAAGAAATAACCCCGACTGTCGAACGTACCCCTCGGGCGTATGAACAACCAGTCGCAAATCGTCGAACATACCCAACCATAAATGGAGGATGAACGACCAATCAATATGGCTCAAAGATGGAAGTCACAGTACACCCGATCCGGAAATATGTTCGTGCACATGTCCACCCCGTATATGGGATCCAGGATATACGTGGGACATGTACCTAATTAGCCTCACGAACTACGTCTCGTGTGCATGGTCCAATGTGGAAATATCAACACATGACCATAGTGTGCCAAGCTAAAAATCCTACATAATAACCAATCGGCACGCATATATGACTCCAGATATGTCACGATGCAACATGACAACGAGACTCAAAGAATCACATATCCAATAAGGATCATAAGACTCACCGAAGTGAAAAAAGACACACGGATAATGAAAGATCGACATGACCGACCATATCCGAGACAACCATCCTGGGATCACAATCCCCAAAGGATAATCCATATGATCAACAATCTCAGACAATAGTTCTGGGATCAACATCCCTCAATGAAACAATCAACACAACCATTAATACCAACAATAGTCCTGGGATCAACATCTTTCAACGAACAACCAATACGAATCTCATTATACGGAACCTCAACATACAACACATACAACAATTTCAACAGAATAATTATCCTCATAACTGAACAATACTTAAATTACCTCAAGCAGAAGACAATATCCTTTCCACGAACAACATCCCTGAACGAATACACAGTTATACGAATAACTATCCTCGATATCCGATATTCCATATACTTGACCAAAGATAACTCACGTCCTCCTTGAACATAACTAAATTATATACATTATGATTTAATCCAAACTAGATCACGATATACAAACCATCATCCCGATAATTTACATTTATAACGACATTGCTATATGAATTATAAATGAAATGAAAGTGAAATCATTCATTAAGTATTATAAACTGAACAAGTATAAACTTGCCTCGATACCGATACCACGAAGTCATTACCAATCCCATTGCCTTCGTCCACGAGCTCCTCAGCCCCGACCAAAAGCAATCTACGAACTCTTCAGCCTCAACCGCAACACAACGGTCATAATCCATGATCAAACACCTCAACCTATTGAACTAATCAATCAACAACAATCTGATAACAATCAAGAGACAACCAATCAAACTCAACGGCTCAATAATACCTCGATCATATACAAAACCGAACAATACAACTCAAACAATTACGAACTCATGACCACAACACAATCTGCAACTCGACAATCAATATAACCGATCAATAAACCCAACGGTTCCACAATATCCCGATTAAATACAAATCCAACAACCCAAATCAATCAATCATGAACTCAAAACCACAACACGATTCATAATCCGATAATCATATCAATAATCAAATTAAACCAATAACAAGAGTCTAAACGTTACCGATTCCAAATTCAATCTTAAATACGAATACAAGTTTCCTCCTTGTAAATTCATAATCAAAACCAATTACCGATTATCATCATCAATACGGACAATCCGATTAATTCAACATTATAGATAATCATATTCCAAGGGTTTCAAATAACTCAATCATTCAATTTGAACACTTGTTCAATACGTATGAACTTCCCAACTAAAAGATGTATAATAATCTCATCAACTCGAAATCATATTCGTATTCCTATACGAATATTGTACCAAAACACATAACTTAGTTCGAGATATGAATATTCCATATTCATATCCAAAACACTAACACCTCCTAAACACATTCATCATATCAATGATCAATTCGTCTCGATATTAAGGATTTCATAACATATCCGATTCCAACTTCAACTTTAAACACGAATCAACAAGATTCCTTTTTGTTCATACTTGTAAACAATATTATCGGCATAATAGACAATCCGACCTACCCAAATAGTTCAATACCATTGATAATCTTGCTATGAGATTAACCATAATCTTTCCGGATTCAGACTTGTTATCATGATTCATATTCCGTCAAGAACATACGAAAATTTACCACTACAATCAACATAGTATTGGTTTCAATCATCAATCCATGATTATACTTAAAAACCATTATATATCCTATCACATATTCCTCTTTGATGTGATATATATACCAAGAATACCAAGAACACCAAGAACACTATGATTCCAACATAATCAAGACATAGATCATCATATCATCATCCTCATTACCAAAATTCCCGTAAATACCAAGAATCATCACAACAATTCCATAAACTATCATCATACGAACTAATCATCAATAACACATCAAAAATCCGAATTTAAAGAGAGAATTATCTAACATACCTCTTAGAAGATGAAATACACAAGTAACCACCTCAAGAATCATCAATATCTTCCTATCCAGGCCTCAAATCCAAGCCCTCAAGCTCATAATCGACTCAGAAGAACTGAAACTCCATCTCAGAGTGTTGAAGGAGAGAAACGAAATGAAATTCTGAAGAAAAATGAAGTGACGGGCATCCCACCTTTATAAACTGTAACACCCCGATAAGGCGGCCATTACAGTGCCGTGGACCCCCACACTGGGATCCACCAGGCGATATCCAAAGTAAAGATTAAATACACAACACATGTGATACCGAACCACAAAACATAGTACTTACCCCGATGTGGAGTTTACAGCAGTATGGCCTACGGCCTTATTACACACAGGATCCAAAACATAAGTATAATCCATATGGAGATGAATTATACCTCAAATAACAATACATTCGTTCAAACTTAAAATGAAGCGGAAAAATAACATTACACGGTACGAACATGACCGGACACGAAAGACTTGGGGCCCCCGAACTAGTATCCTTCGAACCCTTCGTCATCACCTTGATCTTCCCGTGCCTTGCCTTTTCCTCGACCTAAAATACAACACAAGTATTTCGCCCAACACAGGGTCAGATATACATGATAAATGATTCTCAAGATAGTATACAATTCACATATATAAGATTTTAAGAATAACTCCCCGACTAACGAACATACCCTCGGGCGTATGAACGCTCAGTCACAAAACGTCGAACACATCCAAGTATAAAAATGGACTGTGAGCGACTAAGATAGTATGGCTCAATGAGGGACATCACAGTACGCCCGATCCGAATATGTGTCAGTGCACATGTCCACCCCGTATACGGAATCCAGGATATACGCGGGACAATGTACCTAATTAGCCTCAACGAACTACGCCTCGTGTGCATGACCTTTCACGGAAAAATATTCACGCATGACTATATATGTGCCCGCTAAAAATCCTACACAATATCCAATCGAACGTAGATATGACTCGGATATGTCACGATGCAACATGACAACGAATTCAAGAATTTCACAAAATCCGAATAAGGATCAAGGACTCACCGAGATGACAACAAGATCAACAATATCAAGGGACCAAAAGTAACGAACTTGGGAATACAATCCCACGATAAAAACGGACATCATGAAGAACAACTTCAAGTCACAAAGCACAAGTTTATAAGTGTTTCATATACACGAAATGCATAATCATCATAAGAATCCACACATCATTATAACCAAGCAAGATAACTTGCCTCAATACGGAGGCGAGTAAGGTCCTTCTTTGTCGAACGAAACAAATGCCCTTGATTCAAAATCGGTTACTCGGACAATCAACCTTGAATGAAGTATATTTCACTCAATAATACGTTCATATAATCATCTATACCAAACTTCAACGAGACAACATCCTAATTCTCATTTGAGTAGTTCAACTTATTAAGATGTTGAGGGTTTACTCCAAGAATCCTATTCAATGCCATTCTATTCTTACAATTGATTACAAGATGTTTACCAAATGTTTGGATTAAGATGTATCAACAATAATTCCTACTCCTTAAACTCATCAAGGACAACAAAAGAAAATCGCACTTCCATCAATTACTTATGTTGAGTTAAGTAGTTACAATTCCATATTATGATTATGAAGACCACTACAAGTGCAACACCTTCTTTATAATCTTTTAATTAACTTGGAGGTTCAAGCATTAATCCTCCGGATTCACTTAGCTTAGGTTCAAGAAGGTTATTCCAAAATTCTAATGATCAACAAGGGTTCTCCAAACATTTTATGGTAATTATTCTAAGAAGTTATTTACATCATAATGAAACAAAGATTATTAACATCTATTGGTGTTATTAATCCAAATAAGAGTTTGGTTTAACTAAACATGATCATCATCTTTGAAGATACTAAAAACACAACCTTACAAACCCTTAACTACCATATTTATCATTAAGTTTGTTGGAAGTCTAACTATGAACATGTTTAGCTTGATTAAATCATCACTAGGTGGAGTATACTTAATCATTATCATTATAACTATGAGATTATAGGGTTAAATCGTAGAACATACCTTCGAAATGGAGAACTATACACCAAACCACAAGAACACAATATAAGCTTTAAGAATGTCTCCAAGTTCCAATCAACAAGCTCCAAAATCAAAATGTAAAGCTCCAACACAAGTAGGAAGAAGGTAAACTTGCTCTAGGGATGAAGGGGATGATTATATGGGTGAAAATCGGAGGTTGGTCGTGCAAAATGAAAGACATAAGTTGTCTTTTTATAATAAAGACAGTTACGTACGCTACATAACAAGTGTTACGTACGTAAGCTAAATCCATAGGTTCTTGGATCGAAATACGAACTTCATTACGACGTTATCGCTAGAAGCATTACGACGTAATGTGGGTCAACTAGGTTGGCTCCAAAATCCGATATTCGAATCCCACCCGCCCCACACGCCGAAAGTTGAGATCGGATACGACAGACCGGTTACGCACGTAACAGCTCCCCTGCTACGCACGTAAAGGCCTCAACATAGCGTACGCTATGACTTATGATTAACGTACGTTAGGCTCAGGTTATTAATAGTTCAATATGCACTTATCTCTACAACACTGAAAATTCAAACGTAATACGAGTGATCATTTTATTCAAGTCTGTTATGTTATATTCCAATATCAATATTCATTTCACAAATGCAACAATGATTGCAACAGTATTAAATTATCCGAAAAGTACAACAACAAGTAAGAATTCCGTCGGATATTACATACTCCCCCCCTTAAAAGGGGTTTCGTCCTCGAAACTAAGGGGTAAACAATTCAGGATACCTTTCTTGAATGCTTCTCTCCGTCTCCCACGTGGCTTCCTCGACCCCGTGTCGAGACCACTGAACCTTCAGTAGGGGAATCATCTTATTACGCAGTTGTTTGATCCTCCTCTCAAGTATTCGTACGGGGCGTTCCTCATACGAATGATCCTCCGATAAATCGATCTCATCGAACTGAAGTACATGACTCGGGTCAGCAACGTATTTCCTTAACTGGGAGACATGGAACACGTTATGGATCCGGCTCAGGGCTGGTGGTAAAGCCAAGCGATAAGCCAAATCGCCTACTCGTTCCAAAACCTCAAACGACCCGATATACCTCGGACTCAGCTTGCCTCGTTTTCCAAAACGAAAGACTCCTCGGGTAGGTGACACCTTCATTAACACATGGTCACCAACCTCGAACTCAAGCGGTCGTCGACGGTGGTCAGCATAAGACTTACGACTTTGAGCCGTTAACAATCGGCTCCTAATCAAAGTGATCTTCTCTCGAGCCGCTAATACCATGTCGGGTTCCGTACCCAGATTCGATAGTTCGTCCCAACACAAAGGGGACCTACACTGACGGCCATATAATGCCTCATACGGTGCCATCCGAATCGAAGCGTGCAACTGTTATTATAAGTGAATTCCACCAAAGGCACCGGGCTTCCCAATCGTCCTTCCAATCAAGAGCGCATGCTCTCAACATGTCCTCTAGAGTCTGGATGGTTCTCTCGGATCGACCATCGTCCGTGGATGAAAAGCCGCATCGAAATTCAATCGCGTGCCCATCGCACGATGAATCGCCTTCCGTAAGTGTGACACAAATCGCCTGTCACACGGCCTCGATACAATACTCTTGGGGGTACCGTAATCTCACAATTTCCTTAATAAACAGTGGGCCAATCTCTCGACCCCACGCGTCCTTAATCTCCAAGAAGTGGGCTGATTTGGTCGACGGTCCACAATCACCCAAATCGTATTCATTCCTCGACGACTGCCGGCAATCTAGTAATAAAATCCATTGATATGTCCTCCCATTTCCACTGGGAATCGGGAGCGGTTCAAAGATTTCGCGGGTCGCCGGTGCTCAATCTTAACTCGCCGATGTGTTAAACATCTCGAAACAAACTCGCAACCTCACGTTTCATATTTCCCCACCAATAATTCTCGCTTCAAATCCTTATACATCTTGCTAGATCCGGGTGGATAGAGTACGGGGTAGCATGGGCTTCTCTCATGATAGAGTTCCTTAACTCTTCGTCAGCGGGTACGCAAACTCGATTTCTAAATCGTATCAATCCATCCTCGTGGATCACGAATCCAGGGGCTTTTCCTTGAGTTACCTCATCCCGGACTCGAGATAAGAATGGGTCCGTAACTTGCCTCGATCTGATCATATCATTAAGAGATGAAGAAATCTCAAGGGTGCAAAGTTGTCCCTGAATACGCTGTAACCAAACTTCTATTTCTGGCCTCATAAGGTCCAATTGCAATTCTCTCTGTCCGTTAAACGGCTCACCATCTGCTCCTACACTGTCTTACGGCTCAAAGCATCGGCAACCATATTTGCTTTGCCCGGATGATATAGGATCTCGATATCATAGTCTTTGATGAGTTCTAGCCACCTTCTCTGCCTCATGTTTAACTCCTTCTGAGTAAAAATGTATTTCAGGCTTTTGTGATCGGTGAAAATCTGACAGGTTACTCCATACAGATAATGACGCCAGATTTTTAAAGCAAACACCACTGCTGCGAGTTCTAAATCATGGGTGGGGTAGTTGACCTCGTAAGGTCGTAGCTGTCTCGATGCATAGGAGATCACCTTCCCGCTTTGCATTAGTACACACCCAAGGCCTGTTTAGATGCATCACTATACACTACAAACCCTTAGTTCCTTTCGGTAGGACTAAAATAGGTGCCGAAGTCAACCGACTCTTAAGTTCATCAAAGCTCACGACAAGCCTCGACCATAAATTTTTCTTATCCTTCCTCAACAAATTAGTCATTGGTTGGGCAGTGCGAAAAACCCTCTACGAACCGTCGGTAATAACCTGCTAGTCCCAAGAAACTGCGTACTTCCTTAACGTTCTTTGGTGGTAACCAATCTCGGATAGCTTCTGTCTTCTGTGGGTCTACTCGGACCCCATCAACTGATATCACATGCCCGAGAAAGATAACTTCATTCATCCAGAACTCACATTTAGAAATTTTTCCATAAAGCTGCTCTCGCCTTAACGCCTCGAGAACTAGATGGAGATGACGCTCGTGCTCTTCATGGTCATGAGAATAGATCAGAATGTCGTCAATAAAAACGACTACAAAGCGATCCAGATAATTAATAAACACTCGATTCATCAGCTCCATAAATACTGCCGGTGCATTCGTCAGTCCAAAAGGCATCACTACGAACTCATAATGCCCATAGCGAGTACGAAAAGCGGTCTTCGAAATATCAGACTCACGAATCCTCAACTGATGGTAACCAGACCTCAGGTCGATCTTAGAAAACACAGCAGCCCCTTGAAGTGGTCCAATAAATCATCAATACGCGGCAATGGGTATTTGTTCTTAATGGTTACCCTGTTCAACTCACGATAATCAATACACAGACGTAGAGATCCGTCCTTCTTACGTACAAACAGTACTGGTGCTCCCCAAGGGGACGCACTAGGCCTAATGTAACCCTTATTGGTCAAATCCTCGAGTTGGCTCTTCAGCTCCTGCATCTCAGTCGGAGCCATGCGATACGGTGCTTTTGAGAGCGGGGACGTACTGTGCTCTAGCTCAATATTGAACTCTACATCACGATGCGGAGGTAAGCCTGGCAATTCATCCGGAAATACGTCCGGGTAGTCTCGGACTACCGGAATATCGATCAATTCAACTGGTCGATTCATAGTCTTGGTCATGTAACACCAATAGCCAATACATCCTTGATTAAGCGGTTTCACCGTTTTCATAGCGCTGATGATTCTCCCTAACGGCCGGGATTATCACCTGGAAGGTACACTCAACACCATCGTCGATGTGACGGTCCTTTGTTAAACTGCGGACTAATTATGGCATCATGACGGTCCATCCAATCGATACCCAAGATCACATCATCTTTAGGTAAATCGACCACAATTAAGTTTGACAACCACTCACGGTCGTTCATTCGAATCGAGCGATCCTGAACTTCACGATTCCCAACAATTCTTCTACCGTCAGGTAGACCAATTATATAAGGTTCACAATTGATAACATGCTCTAGTTGCAAACGACTCAAACAAGAAGTAGATAAAAAGGAGTGTGAAGCACCAGATCAAAAAGAACACAGACAGTGAGATTGGATCTCGAGAGTACTGCAATCATGTCAAGCCGGGATCTTGACCCTCTTCATCTCGTAAACTCTAGGTTTTGAAGCCCACACTTTGATGTACCGCTTGATTTCCACGTCCCATCCCTTTGTTTGCCCGGTAGTCGATAAGAAGCGGATGGAGGTACACGGTCTGAATCAAGATTGTCTCGAGCACGAGGTCCGCGGGAAAACGCCCTAGTCCACTCCTACAATAACGAGCACGATGTCCGTTCTTCCCACAAGTATGGCATGACACGGTGGCCTAGGACATTTCGAATTGATGTGCCCGGTCTCCACAATTAAAGCATACAATGATAGGTGACCGCTCGAGGTTGCGATCCGGTTGGCTTCGATGCCGTAGGTTGCCGTTCGAAGGATTTGGCACCGGTTGGGGTCTCTTGAATGTTCCCGGTTCTTTGACTGGTTCTGGTTCTGAATTTCTTGTTGTTAGGCTGCGGTTGCTTCTTGGAAATTTCCTTCACGGTCAATTCGTACTCGAGCTTTCTCGATGAACTCCGGCAAGGTCACACAATGATGGTTCAACAGCTGCATTCTCATTCGGGGTTTAAGCCTTTTGAGAAAGTATTTAATCTTATCAGCTTCTGTGTGGACAATCGTCGCAGCAAAAGGGAGAAGTGCCTGAAATTTCTCGGCGATAGATAGTACGTCATCATCTTCGGACGGTTCCGGATTCAGCAATTCTGATAATTTGGCCTCGCGGAGAGGACCTGGATAGTAACGATCTAGCATGAGATTTTAAATTCTTCCCAAGTACATACGCCATCAGCTGGCCTCACCGAGAGCCACCAAGTGTGGGCACCCTTGCCCAAGTAGTAAGCTGCTACGGAGACGCGATTCTCTCTTGGGCCAGTCTACCATATCGAACAACTTCTCAAGTGTTCGATCCAATGCACGATATCATCCGGCTCGAGGAACCTTCAAAATCGGGGTCGTTGGCGCGAGATGTCACCGATGATCCGATTTACCGGCCCGCCATGTATAGGAGGTGGCCCCGATCCGGGTCGGTGTGACTCTCTGCATTGTTTCCATTAATCGACCCATTTGGGTCATTCGAGCCATCATGCCTCGCATTATAGTGTAAGGATCAACACGAGCATCCTCGCGTCCATTGTGATGCGATTGGTCCCTAGAAGGCGAATCGCACTGCGGAACTATGCTCTGCGTTCGCACGTCTGTTGGCTCGCGGTATCGGGATTCGGCCCCTTCCGCGGCCTCGTCCCCCTCTGCCACGGCCTCTCAAATTTCATTCCATACTGAAAGAATCAATTTTTTAATAATAATCATAAGTATAGTTCATGATACCAATCAGAATTCATGCTAAGTTACTGGCAGTAAGAAATTACGTATTCGAGAAAACAGTTCGTAATGAGTTATCATCACTACGAGGGTCACACAAAATATCATATCGACGTTTGAGTCGAATGATTATCAATCATATAATCAATCCAGAATTTTATTTGAGTCATCAATCAGATAATTCCTGCCACAAACCCTTAAAATGCCGAGATCAACAAGGAGATCTATTCAGAGATCAATATCATGTCAATAATCTATTCATGGTTCATAAAGCACGTACCGCATTTGGCTCGTAGGATCAGGCGCTTGTACGGGTCACACGCGATGCGAAGGTCTCTTGATACTAGTTCAATACACAAAGACTCAAAAAGAAAGAAAACAATCTCTCTGATACCATCTTCTGTAACACCCCGATAAGGCGGCCATTACAGTGCCGTGGACCCCCACACTGGGATCCACCAGGCGATATCCAAAGTAAAGATTAAATACACAACACATGTGATACCGAACCACAAAACATAGTACTTACCCCGATGTGGAGTTTACAGCAGTATGGCCTACGGCCTTATTACACACAGGATCCAAAACATAAGTATAATCCATATGGAGATGAATTATACCTCAAATAACAATACATTCGTTCAAACTTAAAATGAAGCGGAAAAATAACATTACACGGTACGAACATGACCGGACACGAAAGACTTGGGGCCCCCGAACTAGTATCCTTCGAACCCTTCGTCATCACCTTGATCTTCCCGTGCCTTGCCTTTTCCTCGACCTAAAATACAACACAAGTATTTCGCCCAACACAGGGTCAGATATACATGATAAATGATTCTCAAGATAGTATACAATTCACATATATAAGATTTTAAGAATAACTCCCCGACTAACGAACATACCCCTCGGGCGTATGAACTCGATCACAAAACGTCGAACACATCCAAGTATAAAAATGGACTGTGAGCGACTAAGATAGTATGGCTCAATGAGGGACATCACAGTACGCCCGATCCGAATATGTGTCAGTGCACATGTCCACCCCGTATACGGAATCCAGGATATACGCGGGACAATGTACCTAATTAGCCTCAACGAACTACGCCTCGTGTACACTTTCACGGAAAAATATTCACGCATGACTATATATGTGCCCGGCTAAAAATCCTACACAATATCCAATCGGACGTAGATATGACTCGGATATGTCACGATGCAACATGACAACGAATTCAAGAATTTCACAAAATCCGAATAAGGATCAAGGACTCACCGAGATGACAACAAGATCAACAATATCAAGGGACCAAAAGTAACGAACTTGGGAATACAATCCCACGATGAAAACGGGACATCATGAAGAACAACTTCAAGTCACAAAGCACAAGTTTATAAGTGTTTCATATACACGAAATGCATAATCATCATAAGAATCCACACATCATTATAACTAAGCAAGATAACTTGCCTCAATACGGAGGCGAGTAAGGTCCTTCTTTGTCGAACGAAACAAATGCCCTTGATTCAAAATCGGTTACTCGGACAATCAACCTTGAATGAAGTATATTTCACTCAATAATACGTTCATATAATCATCTATACCAAACTTCAACGAGACAACATCCTAATTCTCATTTGAGTAGTTCAACTTATTAAGATGTTGAGGGTTTACTCCAAGAATCCTATTCAATGCCATTCTATTCTTACAATTGATTACAAGATGTTTACCAAATGTTTTCTGGATTAAGATGTATCAACAATAATTCCTACTCCTTAAACTCATCAAGGACAACAAAAAGAAAATCTGCACTTCCATCAATTACTTATGTTGAGTTAAGTAGTTACAATTCCATATTATGATTATGAAGACCACTACAAGTGCAACACCTTCTTTATAATCTTTTAATTAACTTGGAGGTTCAAGCATTAATCCTCTGGATTCACTTAGCTTAGGTTCAAGAAGGTTATTCCAAAATTCTAATGATCAACAAGGGTTCTCCAAACATTTTATGGTAATTATTCTAAGAAGTTATTTACATCATAATGAAATAAAGATTATTAACGATCTATTGGTGTTATTAATCCGAGAAATAAGAGTTTGGTTTAACTAAACATGATCATCATCTTTGAAGATACTAAAAACACAACCTTACAAACCCTTAACTACCATATTTATCATTAAGTTTGTTGGAAGTCTAACTATGAACATGTTTAGCTTGATTAAATCATCACTAGGTGGAGTATACTTAATCATTATCATTATAACTATGAGATTATAGGGTTAAATCGTAGAACATACCTTCGAAATGGAGAACTATACACCAAACCACAAGAACACAATATAAGCTTTAAGAATGTCTCCAAGTTCCAATCAACAAGCTCCAAAATCAAAATGTAAAGCTCCAACACAAGTAGGAAGAAGGTAAACTTGCTCTAGGGATGAAGGGGATGATTATATGGGTGAAAATCGGAGGTTGGTCGTGCAAAATGAAAGACATAAGTTGTCTTTTTATAACAAAGATTAGTTAAATGCGCTACATAACAAGTGTTACGACGTAAGCTAAATCCATAGGTTCTTTTGAAATACGAACTTCATTACGTGCGTTACCGCTAGAAGCATTACGTACGTAATGTGGGTCAACTAGGTTGGCTCCAAAATCCGATATTCGAATCCCACCCGGCCCCACACGCGAAAGTTGAGATCGGATACGATTGCCCAGTTACGTCACGTAACGGGCTCCTGCTACGCACGTAAAGGCCTCAACATAGCGTACGCTATGACTTATGATTAACGTACGTTAGGCTCAGGTTATTAATAGTTCAATATGCACTTATCTCTACAACACTGAAAATTCAAACGTAATACGAGTGATCATTTTATTCAAGTCTGTTATGTTATATTCCAATATCAATATTCATTTCACAAATGCAACAATGATTGCAACAGTATTAAATTATCCGAAAAGTACAACAACAAGTAAGAATTCCGTCGGATATTACATAAACTTCCAGCTCGTTACGTACGTAACATGCCAAAGTTAACGTACGTAAAAAACCTTTACGTACGTTATCTGTTCTTGATAGCATACGTAACAATGGTCCAGAGGCTCCTGTCTTAATTCGTCCAATTCCTTACGTACGTAACACTTTCTCCATAGCTTACGTAATACGTAGGTTGACTTGCTACAGTAAAACACACGTTTAATGTATGTAATGTACCCCTCGTAACGTACGTTAACCCAGAGTTGACTCCTCTTGTCCACATCTGTGCCGAAAGATGCCGACCACGGGCCCACCTGTCGAATATAGCTCGGACCCTGCCTGATACGAACTTTACGTACGTTAACGTGTCCAATTAACGTACGTAATAGCTATGAAGCTTACGTACGTTAACTATCCTTCTTAACTTACGTAATCCTTGTGCACTAGCGTACGCTAAGTATACATCGTAGCGTGCACTAACGTGGCTGTACTTGGCCATTTCCAACTATTCTAATCCATCATCTCGACACGCGGAATATGTATACGCGGCATACTGAATACATATACATGTCCCCAAAATATTCACATACGATACATCTGATACACGATATCCTCAAATGCAATTGTCGACCAAGTACGACAATTATGCAAATACAACTGTCTCAGTCTTAAAATTACTTTATCCATACTGTATAGATACCAATCTATGCAGTATATCTCAGATAAAATAAAACGAAAAATTTATACTGAAAATCCGGGTATTACATACTACCCCCCTTAAAATAAGTTTCGTCCTCGAAACTTGCAACCCCATTACAAACATCAGATCAACCAAAATTTCCAAACTCGTCACAAAAACAAACAATCATCGCCACAAGCGAATAACCAAAACAATATACTTAAAGGTGCGTGAAGCCAATGATCTCCCGTGATACTAGCACACGACTCCCATACGAAGTTTCAACACAATACCGACACACACCAATATCACAATAGCAATTTGAAAAGATCTCGAAAATTTTGGAATCTCTAAAAATCGGTTTGACTCAAAAGTCAGGAAAATCATTTTCAAAAGTCACTCTACTACCGTACTGGTAGAGCCACATAACACACATGCCTGGGTTTCACAAAACCCAAGCTCCGATACCATCTTCTATAACACCCCCAAAACCATCCGGGATATTACAGAGCCGTGGGCCCTGCGTCGGAACCCACCAGGCTAAAAACCATTTTCAACAACGTTTAAAAATGCCAAAAGGCAGATGACAGTCATATTTTAAATACCCAAACATTTAGCAAAACATAGTTCTCAAATACCATCATCAAATACTATTTGAAAATGCAAGGCGAAATGCCCAATCTCGACAGTTTCAAAATGTACGCTAAGCCAACACTTAAACGTACCGACAAAATAGTTTAGGAAAAAGGGTTTAACGAAATAACCCAAGTTTGAAAAATACCAAAAAGCCATTTTGAAAGACACACGCAGCGGAAAAATACAGAGTTCAAAATATACCCTTGCATCGGAAAGAAAACAACCAGAAAGAATACTCAAATACATGCCACAGCCAGTATCACCCGGGAAGCTCATCCATCCACGACCACTACTAGCTCGATCTCCGAGTACCTAAAAATAAATCCCACGACGGGGTCAACCACGATACTCAACAAGGATATCGATCACATCATCATATATAATTACATACCAATGCAATAATACTGTAAGAATACTACCAATGTAATCTTACCGTCATAACCTTACCAACCCATAACAATCCATAACATATCAATCCTTACCATCTACATTTCGTCCTACCTAAAAGGACGAAATGAACTCAACAACAAACATATGTACTGTAATAAAAAACAATACCAAGAATCCTCAAAACATCATCATAACTCATAAGCGTGAACTGATTCATCCGTGCCAAATCCTGTCCGTCGGATCACACAGTCAAATCTCAGCCTGGATGAAAACCAATAACACACAACATATCCGTAGATCAACTGCCACAAAACAATGAATACAAGTCCCGAAACATCAACGTATAGTCTGAATGCTCATACGATCAAAACCATGATCAACCAAAACATTGATCGAGAATATCATCGACATGATAAACTCCAATACAACCAACAAAGAATCAATGATAACCGAGAATACCATCACCATGATAAACTCCGACACGATCGACAAAGGATCAACAATAACCGACAATACCATCAACAAGGTAAACTCCAAACGATCAACAATAATGGATCTCAAGGAAATAACCCCGACTGTCGAACATACCCCTCGGGCTTATGAACAACCAGTCGCATACCGTCGAACATACCCAGCCATAAATGGAGGATGAACGACCAATCAATATGGCTCAAAGATGGAAGTCACAGTACGCCTGATCCGAAAATGTGTCTGTGCACATATCCACCCCATATACGGAATCTACGATATACGTGGGACATGTACCTAATTAGCCTCACGAACTACGTCTCGTGTGCACGGTACAATGTGGAAATATCAACACATGACCATAGTGTGCCTAGCTAAAAATCTATACAATAACCAATAGGCACGCAGATATGACTCCAGATATATCACGATGCAACATGACAACAAAACTCAAAAAATTACATATCCAATAAGGATCAAAAGACTCACCGAAGTGAACAAAGACACATGGATAATGAAAGATCGACATAACCGACCATATCCGAGACAACCATCCTGGGATCACAATCCCCAAAGGATAATCCATACGATCAACAATCTCAGACAACAGTTCTGGGATCAATATCCCTTAATGAAACAATCAACACAACCATTAATACCAACAATAGTCATGGGATTAACTTCCCTCAACGAAAAACCAATACGAATCTCATTATATGGAACCTCAACATACAACACATACAACAATTTCAATAGAATAATTATCCTCATAACTGAACAATACTTAAATTACCTCAAGTCGAAGACAATATCCTTTCCACGAACAACATCCCTGAACAAATACACAGTACGAATAATCTCGAATGAGGTACAATTAATTAATTTCAACAAACTACCATCCCAACATCAATATCGACACGATAACTATCCTCGATATCCGATATTCCATATCCTTGATAAAAGATAACTCACGTATTCCTTGAACACAACTAAATCATATACATTATGACTTAATCCAAACTAGAGCACGATATACAAACCATCATCCCGTTACATTTATAACAACATTGCTATATGAATTATAAATGAAACGAAAGCGAAATCATTCATTAAGTATTATAAACTGAACAAGTATAAACTTGCCTCGATACCGATACCACGAAGTCATTACCAATCCAATTGCCTTCGTCCACGAGCTCTTCAGCCCCGACCAAAAGCAATCTACGAACTCTTCAGCCTCAACCGCAACACAACGGTCATAATCCACGATCAAACACCTCAACCTATTGAAGTAATCAATCAACAACAATCCGTTAACAATCAAGAGCCAACGAATCAAACTCAATGGCTCAACAATACCTCGATCATATACAAAACCGAACAATACAACTCAAATAATTACGAACTCATGACCACAATACAATCCGCAACTCGACAATCAATATAACCGATCAATAAACCAAACAGTTCCATAATATCCCGATTAAATACAAATCCAACAACCCAAATCTATCAATCATGAGCTCAAAACCACAACACGATTCATAATCTGATAATCATATCAATGATCAAATTAAACCAATAACAAGGGTCTAAATGTTACCGATTCCAAATTCAATCTTTTATACGAATACAAGTTTCCTCCTTGTAAATTCATAATCAAAACCAATTATTGATTATCATCATCAATCCGGACAATCCGATTAATTCAACATTATAGATAATCATATTCCAAGGCTTTCAAATAACTCAATCATTCGATTTGAACACTTTTTCAATACGTATGAACTTCCCAACTAAAAGATGCATAATAATCTCATCAACTCGAGATCATATTCGTATTCCTATACGAATATTGCACCAAAACACATAACTTAGTTCGAGATATGAATATTCCATATTCTTATCCAAAACAACAACACCTCCTAAGCACATTCATCATATCAATGATCAATTCATCTCGATATTAAGGATTTCATAACATATCCGATTCCAACTTCAACTTTAAACACAAATCAACAAGATTCCTTTTTGTTCATACTTGTAAACAATATTATCGGCATAATAGACAATCCGAACTACCCAAATAGTTCAATACAATTGATAATCTTGCTATGAGATTAACCATAATCTTTCTGGATTCAAACTTGTTATCATGATTCATATTCCGTCAAGAACATATGAATTTTACCACTACAATCAACATAGTATTGGTTTCAATCATCAATCCATGATTTTACTTAAAAACCATTATATATCCTATCACATATTCCTCTTTGGTGTGATATATAAGAATACCAAGAACAACAAGAACACTATGATTCCATAATCATAAACAAGATAATCAAGACATATATAATCATATCGTCATCCTCATTAGCAAAATTCCCGTAAATACCAAGAATCATCACAACAATTCCATAAACTATCATCATATAAACTAATCATCAATAACAACATCAAAAATCCAAATTTAAAGAGAGGATTATCTAACATACCTATTAGAAGATGAAATACACAAGTAACCACCTCAAGAATCATCAATATCTTCATATCCAAGCCTCAAATCCAAGCCCTCAAGCTCATAATCGACTTAGAAGAACTGAAACTCCATCTCTCAGTGTTGAAGGAGAAAAATGAAATGAAATTCTGAAGAAAAATGAAATGAAATTCTGAAGAAAAATGAAGTGACGGGCATCCCACTTTTATAAACTTCCAGCTCGTTACGTACGTAACATGCCAAAGTTAACGTACGTAACAAACCTTTACGTACGTTATCTGTTCTTGATAGCGTAGGTAACAATGGTCCAGAGGCTCCTGTCTTAATTCGTCCAATGCCTTACGTACGTAACACTTTCTCCATAGCGTACGTAATATGTCCGTTGACTTGCTAAAGTAAAACACACGTTTAACGTACGTAATGTACCCCTCATAACGTACGTTAACCAAGAGTTGACTCCTCTTGTCCACATATGGGCTGAAAGATGCCGACCACGGTCCCACCTGTCGAACATAGCTCAGATCCTACCTGATACGAACTTTATGTACGTTAACCTGTCAACTTAACGTACGTAATAGCTATGCACCTTATGTACGTTAACTATCCTTCTTAACGTAAGTAATCCTTGTGCACTAGCGTACGCTAAGTATACATCATAGCGTGCGCTAACGTGGTTGTACTTGGCCATTTCCAACTGTTCTAATCCATCATCTCGACACGCGGAATACGTATATACTGAATACATATACATGTCCCAAAAATATTCTCATACGATACATCTGATACATGATATCCTTAAACGCAATTGTCGACCAAGTACGACAATTATGCAAATACAACTGTCTCAGTCTTCAAATTACTTTATCCATACTGTATAGATACCAAGCTATGCAGTATATCTCAGATAAAGTAACGAAAAAAATTATACTGAAAATCCGGGTATTACATAGTACCGCCCTTAAAATAAGTTTCGTCCTCGAAACTTTCAACCCCGTCACAAACATCAGATCAACCAAAATTTCCAAACTCGTCACAAAAACAAACAATCATCGCCACAAGCGAATAACCAAAACAGTATACTTACAGGTGCGTGAAGCCAATGATCTCCCGTGATACTAGCACACGACTCCCATACGAAGTCTCAACACAATACCAACACACACCAATATCACAATAGCAATTTGAAAAGATCTCAAAAATTTTGGAACAGTTTGATTCAAAAGTCAGGAAAATCATTTTCAAAAGTCACGCTACTACCGTACTGGTAAATCCACATAACACACATGCTTGGGTTTCACAAAACCCAAGCTCCGATACCATCTTCTGTAACACCCCCAAAACCATCCGGGATATTACAACATCGTGGGCCCCGCGTCGGAACCCACCAGGCTAAAAACCATTTTCCACAACGTTTAAAAATGCCAAAAGGGCGACGACAGTAATATTTTAAATACCCAAACATTTACGAAAATATAGTTCTCAAATACCATCATCAAATACTATTTGAAAATACAAGGCGAAATGCCTAATCTCGACAGTTTCAAAATGTACGCTAAGCCACCACTTAAATGTACCGACAAAATAGTTTAGGAAAAAGGGTTTAACGAAATAACCCAAGTTTGCAAAATACCAAAAAACCACTTTGAAAGACACACGCAGCGGAAAAAGACACAGTTCAAAATATATACTTGCAACGGAAAGAAAGCAACCACAAAGAATACTCAAATACATGCCACAACCAGTATCACCCGCGAAGCTCATCCCTCCACGACCTCTACTAGCTCGATCTCTGAATACCAAAAAATAAAGCCCACGACGGGGTCAGCCACAATACTCAACAATGATATCGATCACATCATCATAAATAATTACATACCAATGTAATAATACTCTAAGAATACTACCAACGTAATCTTACCGTCATAACATTACTAACCCATAACAATCCATAACATATCAATCCTTACCATCATCCACATTTCGTCCTTCCTAAAAGGAAGAAATGAACTCAACAAAAAACATCTGTACTGTAATATAAAAAAATACCAAGAATCCTCAAAACATCATCATAACTCATAAGCGTGAACTGATTTATCCGTGCCAAATCCTGTCCGTCGGATCACACGGTCAAATCTCAACCTGGATGAAAAACAATAACACACAACATATCTGTAGATCAACTACCACAAAACAATAAATACAAGTCCCGAAACATCAACGTACAGTCCGAATGCTCATACGATCAAAACAATGATCAACCAAAACATCGACCGAGAATATCATCGACATGATAAACACCAATACGACCAACAAAGAATCAACGATAACCGAGAATACCATCAACATGATAAACTCCGACACGATCGACAAAGGATCAACAATAACCGAGAATACCATCAACAAGGTAAACTCCAAATGATCAACAATAATGGATCTCAAAAAAATAACCCCGACTGTCGAACATATCCCTCGGGCATATGAATAACTAGTCGCAAACCGTCAAACATACCTAACCATGAATGGAGGATGAACGACCAATCAATATGGCTCAAAGATGGAAGTCACAGTACGCCCGATCCGGAAATGTGTCCGTGCACATGTCCACCCCGTATATGGAATCCAGGATATACGTGGGACATATACCTAATTAGCCTCACGAACTACGTCTTGTGTGTGTAACACCCCCGATATATTCAGGAATATTACAGCGCCGTAAATCCTTTACATAAGGATTTACAAGGCTGAAGAATTGAACAGACATTAAAAGGTACTAACGAATGGAAATAACGGAATTTAGATACAACAGTCCCGACCAATTACTGAAAGTACAATTGTCTAACAGAAACTCAATAATACATCACCAAATTCAAATCCATCATAAATGACTTCGTACTCGAGTACTTATTGAAATAACCAATAAACAACAGACAAATGAACCTGGCCGAAACATCACTCTGCACCCTCGTCGTCATGCAGCTCCAGTGGTTGTTTTCCCGCTCTCCTGGGTCCTGAACATAAACAAAATGTTCACCCCCGAAGGGGTTAGCACAACGATGCTAGTACAAGTACCAAAACATATATTTCATATCTCACGAAAAATAGTAACGTAAACGACAAAAATACCAACGAGTCTTCTCCTACGAAAAACTCATAAATGACATACACAACTGATAATCACAACATGATCTCATAACATACACATGGTAATTCCGTCGATCCAGCGTTCACTGCCTAGAACCCACGATGATCCCGTCAGACCAACCCGTGGTGGAAAAATCCGTCCGATGATCCAGCGCACGCTAGCATAGATCCCCCGATGATCCCGTCGGACCAACACGAGGTGGACATACAATAACGACATACATGCACGACAATATGTATAATAACAATACATAAAACAATTAAGGTACTTGCCTCGATTTGAAGACGAGAACAATACTTTCACGAAAACGAACACTCGAAGGTCGTCCTCCTCAATCAATCACGTAACAAGATCAAACCTTAACAAAAGAAATGATATAGGATTTATCTCACGTCGTACGAATGTTTAACAATTCGATTTACGGCCAAAAGTTCATAAAATGTAATCTGCCTGAACTGCTTAGCGCACGCTAAGTACTATGTGTAGCGTGCGTTAAGTCTGTTCGATAGCGCACGCAAACAACAAAGCCTAGCGTACGCTAACTATGCATGGTGGTCAGTACTTCACTGATCAGTCGACTGACTCGTCTGATGGCCTAGCGTACGTTACGTACCAAGCGTAGCGTACGCTAACTCGTGCTCGATAGTGCACGTTAATCTTCATAGCATAGCGTGCGCTATCTGTGCATGGCAGTTTACTGCTGGGCAGTAAACTGTTCTCATCATGATCAAAACAATGAAATCTTCCGTGATAATCCATGTTACCTCCATGAGTATCATGTTCCTACGTTTATGAATGATCTTACGGATAGCAACAACTTCGAATTCAAGGATATGCATACCATTATAAAACCATATTCCATTTCGACTACAATTCTTCATGTGACGATTCGAAAGGCTTAACGGTTGATATCAACACCTTATATCCATCGAAATTATCATGCTGTAGTTGTTTAACACTCCATCTATACTAGATAAATCCTTCCATGATCAATCCCTTAGATTCATCTAACAATAATGATGTTAAAATCAAGTCCATGATTGTTATGAAGTCATCTACTAGATTCGGATTACCAATGATAGGAGCTTCCTTTACTTGTTCAATGTAATAAGATTCGAATCCTGATGATCATAATCAAGGTACTTAAGGCTTATTCATCTCAATATTCCAAACATGATATACTTTGGATAATTCATTTATGAAAATCAATATCTCGTTAACATGATCATCCAATTCTTTAGAATCCAACTCTAAGTCTGGAGATAGGTTGAACATACCTTAATATGATGAAAATCACTGAACCGTAAGGTATAATCCGACTCCGGTTGGTTGTATGCCACTCCAAGGTGCTATTCCACTTCAATGATTACTCCCAAGTGATAACCAAATACAAACACCAACAAGATGTGTTCTAAGTGTGTATAAGGATTATCACAGCTCTCTGGCCTCTCAAGAATGCAGAATGGACGAGTAAAATGTAAGCCAAAACGGGTTGTTGTCCCATTTATAATATTCTGCATTTTAACAAGTTAGCGCACTCTACTAAGCTTCCTTAGCGCACGCTAATAAGAGTTGACTTCAGAACTGTCCAGGTTCATCCGCGGGAATCTTATCCGGACCCATGTCCCGGCTGGCGCATGTGCTAGCCGTCCCGCTCAATAATTGAGTTCTTAGCGCACGCAACTCCTACCTGCATAGCGTGCGCTAGTAGTAGCCCGATAGCGCGCGTTAAGCTACATTCTTAGTGTGCGCTATCACGAGTTTGCATGAGAAATTTTGCATGTTTCTATACTTATGTACAAAGATATCAATGCAAGAAACATCATACTCCAATAATCAAAACCACAAATCCGAATAATACAGGGTTTGAATACAGATAAAATACACCGTAACAAATCTGGATATTACATACTCTCATACTAAAAAGGAGTTTCGTCCCGAAACTCAAGACGAAAATAACTCGGGATATCTAGACTTCATATCAGCTTCTGTTTCCCAGGTGGCTTCTTCCATTCCGTGACGTGACCATTGAACTTTGACCAAAACGATTGGTTTGTTCCTCAGTTGCTTAACTCGACTCTCGAGTATCTTGACCGGTCTTTCTTCAAACGTCCCATCCTGCACGACTTCGATCTCGCCGAAATCAATGATATGACTGGGATCTGGTATATACTTCCGTAACTGGGATACGTGGAACACGTTATGAACATGGCACAATGACGGCGGCAATGCCAATCTGTATGCCAACTCCCCAACTCTCTCGAGGATCTCAAATGGTCCGATATATCTCGGACTCAGCTTTCCTTTCCTTCCGAAACGAAAGATTCCCCGAGTAGGAGAAACCTTCAAAAGTATATGGTCTCCAGTATTGAACTCCAATGGGCGACGACGTACGTCCGCGTAGGATTTCTAGCGACTTTGGGCGGTTAACAGCCTTTCACGAATCAAGGCTATCTTCTCTCGAGTCTGCACGATCAACTCTGGTTCTGTTCCGATCAAGTCTGACGAATCGTCCCAACATAGGGGCGATCTACATCTCCTCCCGTATAATGCCTCAAACGGTGCCATCCTAATGGAAGCATGCCAACTATTGTTGTAGGCAAACTCAATCAATGGTAGATGAAATTCCCAATCATTTGACCAATCTAAGGCACAGGCCCTTAGCATGTCTTCCACCGTTTGTATAGTCCTCTCGGATTGTCCGTCAGTCTGCGAGTGATAAGCTGTGCTGAAGTTCAATTCGGTCCCCAAGGCCTTATGAACTGCTTTCCAGAAGTGAGACACAAAACGACCGTCTTGATCAGAAACAATGGTCTTCGGCGTACCATGCAATCGAACTATTTCCGAAATAAATACCCGTGCTAACCTCTCTGGTCCCCACGTATCCTTAATGCCTAGAAAATGAGCTGATTTGGTTAAACGATCAACTATCACCCAAATCATGTTCATTCTTGTCCTGGTTCTCGGCATATTAGTGATAAAATTCATCGATATGTCCTCCCACTTCCATTCAGGGATTGGGAGCGGCTTCAACATTCCGGCAGGCCGTTGATGCTCGATCTTAACCTGCTGACAAGTCAAGCATTTCGAAACATAGTCCGCTACATCTTTCTTCATGTTGCCCCACCAGAAATTCTGCTTCAAGTCCTTATACATTTTACTGGTGCCCGGGTGGATAGAATAGGGCGAACTGTGAGCTTCCTTCATAATCGTCTGTTTCAGAACATCATCATCGGGAACGCAGAGTCGGTTCTGAAATCTCAAAACTCCATCATCATGAATTATGAATCCGGGGGCCTTTCCTTTGATCACTTCATCATGTAACCGAACCATCAGAGGATCATCTGCCTGTCTAGATTTGATTCCTTCGGTTAATGATGAAGTTATCTCCATCACGCACAGTTGTCCTTGGACTCTTTGTAACCACACTTCAATTCCTTCACGAATCATCTCTCGTTGAAGGCTAAGTTGGGAGGTCAGCGTCTCCAGCATTTGAATAGAAACAGGCTTGCGGCTAAGTGCATCAGCCACTACATTTGCTTTGCATGGATGATACAAAATCTCCAAGTCATAGTCCTTGATCAGCTCTAACCATTTTCTTTGCCGCATGTTCAACTCTTTCTGACTGAATATGTACTTGAGACTCTTATGATCTGTAAAGATCGGCGGTGAAGTCCGTCTGAGATAATGCCTCCGGATCTTCAAAGCAAAAACTACTGCGCTAGCTCCAAATCATGTGTTGGGTAATTCACTTCATAAGGTTTCACTGTCGCGCATAAGCGATCACCTTATCATTACGCATCAATACGCACCCGAGTCCTTGGTTCGAAGCATCACTGTAAACTATAAATCCTCCAGTTCCCTGTGGAAGTGATAGAATCGGTGCCGTCGTCAATCTCTTCTTTAACTCATCAAAACTAGTCTGACACGACTCGTTCCACTCAAACTTTTGAGTTTTCTGCAGGAGTCGAGTAAGTGGGCGGGAGATTTTAGAAAACCCTTCCACGAATCGACGATAATATCCAGCAAGTCCTAAGAAGCTTCAGACTTCTTTCACGTTCTTTGGAGGCTTCCAATCCATAATTGCTTCGATCTTCTGAGGATCTACTCGGACTCCTTTATCTGACACCACATGGCCGAGGAACATTACTTCCTTTAGCCAGAATTCACACTTATAAAGTTTGGCGTACAATTGCTCGCTTCTCAAAAGTTCCAACACAATCCGCAAATGCTGCGCATGTTCTTCCGAACTCTCAGAATACACTAAAATGCCATCAATGAACACGAACACAAATTTATCCAAAAATTCAATGAACACTCTGTTCATCAATTGCATAAATACAGCAGGTGCGTTAGTGAGACCAAACGGCATCACTACAAACTCATAATGTCCGTAGCGAGTTCTGAACGCTGATTTTGGAACATCAGATTCCTTAATCCTCAGCTGATGATATCCTGATCTCAGATCGATTTTAGAAAATACTGATGCCCCTTGCAACTGGTCAAATAGATCATCAATCCGTGGCAACGGATACTTGTTCTTAATCGTCATTTTGTTCAGATCTCGGTAGTCAATACACAGTCGAAGCGATCCATCCTTCTTTCGGACAAAAAGAACTAGCGCTCCCCAGGGTGAAACGCTTGGCTGAATATAGCTTTTTTCCAGTAACTCCTCCAGCTGCTTCTTCAGTTCGTACATCTCAGTAGGTGCCATACGATACGGCGCCTTAGAAATTGGTGTAGCTCCGGGTTCCAGTTCAATGGTGAATTCTACATCCCTTCGTGGAGGTAGTCCAGGTAACTCGTCAGGAAATACATCTGGAAATTCGTTCACAACAGGAATGGATGAAAGTTCCACAATTTCGTCTTCTTTCTTCATTGCATAACACCAGTACCCGATACAGCCCTGTTTCAACAATTTGACAGCTTTCATCGCCTTGATCAATTTTCCTGAGCTTCCCGGCTTCCACCCCTCGAACAATATTTCGGAACCATCGTCAGCGATCAGCGAGATATTCCTCCTTCGGTAATTTACAATTGCTCCATATCGATTAAGCCAATCGTCTCCGAGTATCAGGTCATCTCCTTGCATTTCTATCACGATCAGATTTGAGAGCCACTCTCTGCCTCCAAATGATACAGGGAAATTTCTAGTTTCTAAGTTTCCGACAATCCTCTCTCCACTCGGTAAACCAACAACATAAGGTTCGCAAGTATGAAAACCGGAAATATTCAAACGATTTACACAAGACAAAGATATAAAAGAATGCGTAGCTCCTGTATCGAATAAAACGCTAACTGGCTGGGAAAGGATCTGGACGAGCACGATGCGGCAATGACATCACGATCGTCTGTCCTCCTCATCTCGTACAGACGTGGGGGAGCAGATCCGGCATTCGATGTCCCCTTTCGGTCCTATTGTCCTCTGCCTCGTCCGCGGCCAAAATTCTGAGGCATGTGAACACTTTGCTGCGTCTGTTGGATACTGGCTTCCTTCTGGACTGGCTGTGGTGTACGGGCTCTAAAAGACTTTGCAGCCTCTTCACAAAACACTGCCCGATGTCCCTCTCGTCCACAATCAAAACAAGTCACGGCAGGAAGGGGGCAATTCCGTCGATAGTGCCCCGTCTGGGCGCAGTTAAAGCATTTTCTGGTAGCATCACTAATAGTTGATGTCGCTCCGAAATTCTTTCCGCTCCTAACTGGGTGCGGAGGTTTCTTGAAAGAGTGAAAGGATGACTGGGCCTTACGGGCCCCGCTGTTCTTGTGCTCTGTAAAAGTACCAGAGACTTTCTGTTTCTTGGATTCCGAAAATTTCTCCATGGCTGCTTCTTTGATCTCATATGCCAACGCCTTATCCTGGTATTGACGGAGTGTGGTACATTCAAATCCGGACATGTACCTCTGGATTTCTGGATTCATTTTCATATCGAAATGGATCATCATTTCTGCATCTGTTCTGACCAGATGTCGAACAAATGCCAGCTGTTGGTTAAACGTCTTAATTGCCTGGGATACTGGCACATCAGAAGGCTGAGCGGAGAAAAACTCCCGAATTTTGACTTCCCTCACAGGACGAGGGCAATACTGAGCTTCCATCATCAATCTAAACTCTGTCCAATCGGCATCATGGTCTACAGGCCGGATGGCTTCCCACCATTCGGACGCTTCCCCTATCAGAAAATATTGAGCGATAGAGGCTCTCCGGTCGTCTGGGCAGTTAATTCCGGCAAATATTTTCTCCAGTTCCTTCAACCAATGGTCCCAGGTGGGAGTCTCAGAAATACCGTCGAATTCGGTTGGTTGCATCTTCGCCACCTCTTGTAGCAACCGGTCACCTCGATTTCCCATGTCTGGGATCCCTTGCTGTCTCTCTCCCTGCTGTAGTCCCACCGCCACTTGCATTCGGTCCACGACTTGGGCGAACTGAGTCATCTGGTTCACCACTTGACGAATGATCTCTGGTACAGCAGGATCTGGTTCGTTATTAATAGATTGTTGCGGCTACTTTGAGCTATGGCCGGCCGGTTAGAAGGCGACGCTTCCCTTTCAGCATTTCTTCGTCCGCGTCCACGACCGCGACCACGTCCACGTCCGCCTCTCAACATACTGTAAGCATAAATACTCAGTATACAGGAAACAACATCGTTCTAATATTCGAGTATAAAGAGACACAACATGTAAAGAACGAGATAGAGTTTAGGAACTTACAACCACCATTCGCATGAAGACGTAGGCAGTGCAGTGATGTCATTCACGGCTAGTTACCTCAAAAGACATAAATGACCCCTATTTTAACCCAACGGCCAAGATATCCATAATCTTAGCTCCGATACCATATTCTGTAACACCCCCGATATATTCAGGAATATTACAGCGCCGTAAATCCTTTACATAAGGATTTACAAGGCTGAAGAATTGAACAGACATTAAAAGGTACTAACGAATGGAAATAACGGAATTTAGATACAACAGTCCCGACCAATTACTGAAAGTACAATTCTCCAACAGAAACTCAATAATACATCACCAAATTCAAATTCATCATAAATGACTTCGTACTCGAGTACTTATTGAAATAACCAATAAACAACAGACAAATGAACCCGGCCGAAACATCACTCTGCACCCTCGTCGTCATGCAGCTCCAGTGGTTGTTTTCCCGCTCTCCTGGATCCTGAACATAAACAAAATGTTCACCCCCGAAGGGGTTAGCACAACGATGCTAGTACAAGTACCACAACATATATTTCATATCTCACGAAAAATAGTAACGTAAACGACAAAAATACCAACGAGTCTTCTCCTACGAGAAACTCATAAATGACATACACAACTGATAATCACAACATGATCTCATAACATACACATGGTAATTCTGTCGATCCAGCGTTCACTGCCTAGAACCCACGATGATCCCATCAGACCAACCCGTGGTGAAAAAACCCGTCCGATGATCCAGCGCACGCTAGCATAGATCCCCCGATGATCCCGTCGGACCAACACGAGGTGGACATACAATAACGACATACATGCACGACAATATGTATAATAACAATACATAAAACAATTAAGGTACTTGCCTCGATTTGAAGACGAGAACAATACTTTCACGAAAACGAACACTCGAAGGTCGTCCTCCTCAATCAATCACGTAACAAGATCAAAGCTTAACAAAAGAAATGATATAGGATTTATCTCACATCGTACGAATGTTTAACAATTCGATTTACGGCCAAAAGTTCATAAAATGTAATCTGCCTGAACTGCTTAGCGCACGCTAAGTACTCTGTGTAGCGTGCGTTAAGTCTGTTCGATAGCGCACGCAAACAACAAAGCCTAGCGTACGCTAACTATGCATGGTGGTCAGTACTTCACTGATCAGTCGACTGACTCATCTGATGGACTAGCGTACGTTACGTACCAAGCGTAGCGTACGCTAACTCGTGCTCGATAGCGCACGTTAATCTTCATAGCATAGCGTGCGCTATCTGTGCATGGCAGTTTACTGCTGGGCAGTAAACTGTTCTCATCATGATCAAAACAATGAAATCTTCCGTGATAATCCATGTTACCTCCATGAGTATCATGTTCCTACGTTTATGAATGATCTTACGGATAGCAACAACTTCGAATTCAAGGATATGCATACCATTATAAAACCATATTCCATTTCGACTACAATTCTTCATGTGACGATTCGAAAGGCTTAACGGTTGAGATCAACACCTTATATCCATCGAAATTATCATGCTGTAGTTGTTTAACATTCCATCTATACTAGATAAATCCTTCCATGATCAATCCCTTAGATTCATCTAACAATAATGATGTTAAAATCAAGTCCATGATTGTTATGAAGTCATCTACTAGATTCGGATTACCAATGATAAGAGCTTCCTTTACTTGTTCAATGTAATAAGATTCGAATCATGATGATCATAATCAAGGTACTTAAGGCTTATTCATCTCAATATTCCAAACATGATATACTTTGGATAATTCATTTATGAAAACCAATATCTCGTTAACATGATCATCCAATTCTTTAGAATCCAACTCTAAGTCTGGAGATAGGTTGAACATACCTTAATATGATGAAAATCACTGAACCGTAAGGTATAATCCGACTCCGGTTGGTTGTATGCCACTCCAAGGTGCTATTCCACTTCAATGATTACTCCCAAGTGATAACCAAATACAAACACCAACAAGATGTGTTCTAAGTGTGTATAAGGATTATCACAGCTCTCTGGCCTTTCAAGAATGCAGAATGTACGAGTAAAATGTAATCCAAAATGGGTTGTTGTCCCATTTATAATATTCTGCATTTTAACAAGTTAGCGCACGCTACTAAGCTTCCTTAGCGCGCGCTAATAAGAGTTGACTTCAGAACTGTCCAGGTTCATCCGCGGGAATCTTATCCAGATCCATGTCCCGGCTGGCGCATGTGCTAGCCGTCCCGCTCAATAATTGAGTTCTTAGCGTACGCAACTCCTACCTGCATAGCGTGCGCTAGTAGTAGCCCGATAGCGCGCGTTAAGCTACATTCTTAGCGTGCGCTATCACGAGTTTGCATGAGAAATTTTGCATGTTTCTATACTTATGTACAACGATATCAATGCAAGAAACATCATACTCCAATAATCAAAACCACAAATCCGAATAATACAGGGTTTGAATACAGATGAAATACACCGTAATAAATCTGGATATTACAGTGTGCACGGTCTAATGTGGAAATATCAACACATGACCATAGTGTGCTCAGCTAAAACTCCTACAAAATAACCAATCGGCATGCAGATATGACTCCAGATATGTCACGATGCAACATGACAACGAAACTCAAAGAATCACATATCCAATAAGGATCAAAAGACTCACCGAAGTGAACAAAGACACACAGATAATGAAAGATCGACATGACCGACCATATCCGAGACAACCATCCTGGGATCACAATCCCCAAAGGATAATCCATACAATCAACAATCTCAGACAACAGTTCTGGGATCAACATCCCTCGATGAAACAATCAACACAACGATTAATACCAACAATAGTCATGGGATCAACATCCCTCAACTAACAACCAATACGAATCTCATTATACGGAACCTCAACATACAACACATACAACAATTTCAACAGAATAATTATCCTCATAACTGAACAATACTTAAATTACCTCAAGTCGAAGACAATATCCTTTCCACGAACAACATCCCTGAACGAATACACATTTATACGAATAATCTCGAATGAGGTACAATTCATTAATTTCAACAAACCACCATCCCGACATCAATATCGACACGATAACTATCCTCGATATCCGATATTCCATATCCTTGACCAAAGATAACTCACGTCTTCCTTGAACACAACTAAATCATATACATTATGATTTAATCTAAACTAGAGCACAATATACAAACCATCATCCCGATAATTTACATTTATAACAACATTGCTATATGAATTATAAATGAAACAAAAGCTAAATCATTCATTAAGTATTATAAACTGAACAAGTATAAACTTGCCCCGATACCGATACCATGAAGTCGTTACCAATCCCATTGCCTTTGTCCACGAGCTACTCAGTCCATACCAAAAGCAATCTACGAACTCTTCAGCCTCAACCGCAACACAACAGTCATAATCCACGATCAAACACCTCAAACTATTGAAGTAATCAATCAACAACAATCCGATAACAATCAAGAGCCAACGAATCAAACTCAACGGCTCAACAATACCTCAATCATATACAAAACCAAAAAATACAACTCAAACAATTATGAACTCATGACCACAATACAATCCGCAACTCGACAATCAATATAACCGATCAATAAACCCAACGGTTCCACAATATCCCGATTAAATACAAATCCAACAACCCAAATCAATCAATCATGAACTCAAAACCACAACACAATTCATAATCCGATAATCATATCAATAATCAAATTAAACTAATAACAAGGGTCTAAACGTTACCGATTCCAAATCCAATTTTAAATACGAATACAAGTTTTCTCCTTGTAAATTCATAATCAAAACCAATTACCGATTATCATCATCAATCCGGACAATCTGATTAATTCAACATTATAGATAATCATATTCCAAGGGTTTCAAATAACTCAATCATTCAATTTGAACACTTGTTCAATACATATCAACTTCCCAACTAAAAGACGCATAATAATCTCATCAACTCGAATTAATATTCGTATTCCTATACGAATATTGTACCAAAACACATAACTTAGTTCGAGATATGAATATTCCATATTCATATCTAAAACACCAACACCTCCTAAACACATTCATCATATCAATGATCAATTCGTCTCGATATTAAGGATTTAATAATATATCCGTTTCCAACTTCAACTTTAAACATGGGTCAACAAGATTCTTTTTTGTTCATATTTGTAGACAATATTATCGGCATAATAGACAATCCGAACTACCCAAATAGTTTAATACCATTGATAATCTTGCTATGAGATTTACCATAATCTTTCCGGATTCAAACTTGTTATCATGATTCATATTCTGTCAAGAACATACAAATTTTACCACTACAATCAACATAGTATTGGTTTCAATCATCAATCCATGATTATACTTAAAAACCATTATATATCCTATCATATATTCCTCTTTGATGTGATATATATACCAAGAACACCAAGAACACCAAGAACACTATGATTCCATAATCATAAACAACATAATGAAGACATAGATCATCATATCATCATCCTCCTTAGCAAAATTCCCGTAAATACCAAGAATCATCACAACAATTCCATAAACTATCATCATACGAACCAATCATCAATAACAACATCAAAAATCCGAATTTAAAGAGAGGATTATCTAACATACCTCTTAGAAGATGAAACACAAGTAACCACCTCAAGAATCATCAATATCTTCATATTCAAGCCTCAAATCCAAGCCCTCAAGCTCACAATCGACTTAGAAGAACTGAAACTCCATCTCTAAGTGTTGAAGGAGAAAAACGAAATGAAATTCTGAAGAAAAATGAAGTGACGGGCATCCCACTTTTATAAACTTCCAGCTCTTTCCATATGTAACATGCCAAAGTTAACGTACATAACAAACCTTTACATACGTTATCTGTTCTTGATAGCATACGTAACAATGGTCCAGAGGCTCATGTCTTAATTCGTCCAATGCCTTACGTACGTAACACTTTCTCCAAAGCGTACGTAATACGTACGTTGATTTGCTACAGTAAAACACACGTTTAACGTACGTAATGTACCCCTCATAACGTACGTTAACCAAGAGTTGACTCCTCCTGTCCACATCTGTGCCGAAAGATGCCGACCACGGGCCCACCTGTCGAACATAGCTCGGATCCTGCCTGATACAAAATTTTCGCACGTTAACCTGTCCACTTAACGTATATAATAGCTATGCACCTTACGTACGTTAACTATACTTCTTAATGTACGTAATCCTTGTGCACTAGCGTACGCTAAGTATACATCGTAGCGTGCGCTAACATGGTTGTACTTGGCCATTTCCAGCTGTTCTAATCCATCATCTCGACACGCGGAATACGTATATGCAGCATACTGAATACATATACATGTCCCAAAAATATTCTCATACGATACATCTGATACACGATATCCTCTAACGCAATTGTCGACCAAGTACGACAATTATGCAAATACAACTGTCTTAGTCTTCAAATTACTTTATCCATACTGTATAGATACCAAGCTATGCAGTATATCTCAGATAAAATAATGCAAAAAATTTATACTGAAAATCCGGGTATTACACCACTGGTCCTCCACACAGGAGTAAGATATTTATTAAAGCCACTGCATACACAACTACGTGACTTTAACTAGACCTGTCGTTGTATCGTTCACATAGATTGATACAACGAACAATAGCTTGGGCCGTTCACATAGATTGACTTGGATATTTTGACTTGCTTCTTCTCACACAGATCGAAGCTTCATCTTCAATCTTATTCTTCCCACAAAGATCGGAACTAGCAAGGGCTTAGTCCACACAGGGCTAAGTTGATCTCAATGTTTGTGTAGAACAGGTTCAAACAGCAGTTGTATGCTTTGATGAGCATTCGTTGTAAGGTGTGCTGTTTGTGTTGAGGACTGTATATCTCCTCAATTTTAACCTTGAATACTTTATGAATAAACTATGTTTCTTTCACAACGGTTTAATGTTTTTCTTCAGTCCTATTGGATATGTGTTTTACCTTTCCTAAGTAAAACACCTACAACAAGCTTGCTGTATCCAACTTCTTCATCTTTGCTGTATAATATTGAAAGCATTGTAGGAACGGACTTCTGACTATGCTGGAATATCTCTTGCTATATGGACAGGCTATATGAAGTTTCCTAACAGCTTCCATACTTAGAGCGAAATGCAGACTTTGAAGACATTATGCTATATTGGGACAATTATCAAAACAAGACTGTATTTTTTCCAACAGTCCGATTGTATGGAACACCAAGGACCATTATCTGAGATCAGAATGGTCATTTCATGTTGTATTTTTGGAAAGTGGTTCCTGAGGCTTTAGAAATCGAGTTGAGATTTAGCATGGCTAATAACTTCAATAGTTTTATTCAAAGTAATTAATTTTGAAGTTAAATATATATTAATTTTAAATAAAATTCAATTTTTTTTATTAATACTCTTACCATCCTCAAACCGATGGACAATCCGAGAGGACCATCCATACAATAGAAGACATGTTCAGAGTTTGTGCCTTAGATTGGTCGACTGATTGGGAAACTCACCTGCCGTTGATTGAGTTCACCTACAATAATAGTTGACACACTTCAATTACATTAGCAATTTTTGAAGCTTTATACGGGAGAAGATGTAGGTCACCCTTATGTTGGGATGATTCATCAGATTTAATTGGGATAGAACCAGAATTGATATACAGACTCAGGAGAAGATATCCCTAATCCGTGAAATATTGTTGACCGCCCAAAGTCGTCAGAATTCTTATGCGGATGTGCACCATCGCCCATTATAATTTGAAGTTGGGGACCATGTACTTCTAAAAGTTTCTCCTACTCGGGGAATTTTTCGTTTTGAAAGGAAGGGAAAGCTGAGTCCGAGATATATCAGGCCATTCGACATTCTCGAAAGAGTTGGAAAATTAGCACATAGATTGTCATTGCCTCCATCGATGAGTTATATTCATAATGTGTTTCATGTATCATAGATTAGGAAATACATATCAGATCCCAGTCACGTCATCGATTTCGGCAAGATCATAGTGGCTAATGATGGCACGTTTGAAGAGAAACAAACCAAGATACTTGAGAGTTGAATCAATCAATTGAGGAATAAAGCAACCCCCTTGGTTAAAGTACAATGGTCACGACATGGAGTCAAAGAAGTAACATAGGAGACTGAAGACAGCATGAAGGTGATATATCTGGAGTTATTTCTATCTTAAGTTTCGGGATGAAACTTATTTTTAGAGGAGGAGTACGTAATACCTAGATATTTGTGGTGTATTTTTATTTGTATTTGAATCATGTGGTGTATGATTATGTCAGAAACTTCTCATTGTGTAAAGATTGTTAATTCATGCATGTACCTGCATGATACTAGCGTATGCTGACTGATGTACCTAGCGTACGCTAATGGTCATAGCGAACGTACGTTAAAACAGATACCTAACATATGCAGGAGGTAGTCAGGATCAGATAAGGCGTGTTCGCGTGTGGGACCAGATGTCGGATCTTGTCGAATTTTCTCGTATGCACACCTGTACAACTCTTGAAAAATATAAGTCAACGAGTATTAGCGTGCGTTATGTGATGCATATAACACGCGCTAAATCAACATGTTGCATACATAACTCGGCTTGGCAACGTACACAAATGTAAGGACAAAATGAGATAATGATCTATGAAGATCGCTAGCATGCGCAATGTTTTTGCATTAGCGTGCGTTAAGTACCTAGTATACATTAACTCCAACCGAGAACGTACGCAAGGTATAATCTATTTAAAAGACACCAACCCCTTTCATTTCATTCATTAGTATTGTCCGAGCTCTACCCCTTTGACAGTCCTTCTAGCCTTACAAACCCTTATATCAGCCTCTCAACTTGGTTTTGAGGATCGTAGGTATCTTAGATTGGTGTTCAAGCTTTCGGTGTTTAGCTCTATGATCGTTTCATCGTTTCTCTCTATATAAGGTAATTTTATGTTATTCCAGCCTTGAGTTCATGTTTCTAGGAATGTTCTGAACATGATTCTAAGGTTATTAGGCTTGTTGATGACTCAATAGACTGAACATCATGATTTGAGAAGTTTGAAGTGCTTAAAACTTAGGTTTTTCCATCATTAAGATGATTACAAGTTGAGCCATGATTATGTTGAACATTAAGATGAAGTTTTCAGATAATTTCACATATTCTTCATGATGATTTCGAAATGCTTCTAGAGCAAATGACTTGTATATGTTGTTTCCTATAATAGATGAATATAAGTGGATGAATATTGAGGTTTTTCATCAAGAATAAGATCATGTATTGTAAGGATTGATTTTGATTGGATAATCTTCTCGTATATATTGTTAGAATGAAGTGAATATGTTGGCGATGAACATATTGAGACGTAGAACTCTTGTAGTAGGAACTAAATTGAAACTTAATACGCTTACCATCCACAGATAGACTGACAGACATAATGCACTATTTAGACTTTAGAAGACATGTTGAGACCTTGTGCGCTGGATTGGGGAAAGGACTGGGTAAGACATCTCGGTTTGCTCAAGTTTTCGTATGATAAAAATAGGTGATTTGATCTTTCGTTTATCACTCGTTCACGTGCCCTAAAACCATACAATTTCTATGGCTCGCTGAACTATCTAAGGTTAAACCGTTAATTTCTATCAGTCTGGCAATTGAATCTTACCCTTCAACCCATACAGCTTCTAGGGGTTCGATTTGTCACAATTAAAGGAATATAATGCACTCTAGGAATTTATCTACCTTTTACAAAAATACTATGTGACATACTTGGGAGAATAGCATTTCGGTTTAGGTTTCAATTTCCAAGAGTTTGACGAAGGGTAGGGTACTTGCACCCTTTCCAACTTAGTGTTTGTTAGTTGGGAGTATTACGCAATCAATGTTAGAGTTTGCACATTAATTCATTTGTAAACGTAGTTTGTTATCCATACCATATGAATAGAATAAATAACAACCTAGTTGCCTCCAACATGTAGTTCATAGATCTTTCTTAAACATTGGGCCTGTAACAGCCCGAAAACAGCGGTTATTACAGTGCCGTGGACCCCTACCGAGACCCACCAGGCGATATCACGATATGCACCTATAACCCGACAATGTGGCACCGTACCACAATATTAATCAAAACTCCGATGTGGAGTATAAATTATACATGTCTTAATCTGGACAATCGTACACAGGATCCAAGTTCGGTACAGACCATATGACGATGGGCAATACCTTACAAATTATAATACATTCATCCGACACAAAATACAAATGAAAATTTCAATAAGACATAACCGAACATCAAAAGACTCGGGCCCCCCGAATTAGCATCCTTCAAAACCCTCCGTCACCATCGTGCTCTTCCTGTGCCTTGCCCTTTCCTCGCCCTGAAATACAAGTATTTCGCCCAAACCACAGGGTCAGCTATACATGATAATAATTCTCATGACATTATACTATTCATATACATACGGATCTCAAAGAAACAACCGACTACTGAATATACCCCGCATGCGTATAAACAGTCAGTCCCAAGTGTCGAACATATCCAAATATACGAACGACCAAATAATATGGCTCAAGACGGACGTCACATTACGCCCGATCCGGAAATATGTCCGTGCACATGTTCACCCCATATACGGAATCTATAATATACGTGGGACGATGTACCTAATTAGCCTCACGAACTACGTCTCGTGTGCACGATCTAAATGCGGAAACATCCACGCATGATCATCAAGTGCCCGGCTAAAAATCCTACACATAACAAATCGGCATGCAGATATGACTCCAGAGATGTCACGATGCAACATGACAACGAAACTCAACGAATTACACCTTTATCAAGGAATCAAACAACTCATCGACGTGTCAACAAAGCTCAACAGAACCAATGGTAACAAGACGGTAAACTCGGGCATACCATCCCACCACAAATGATAACACGATCAAGGACATCACCATATCATGAATCATAGATTCTGAGACCATTTCATGTACACGAAACGCATAATAAACACAAGAATTCAACCATCATTATAACCAAGCAATTGCCTCAATTTCGTAGATGAATAATCCTTCTTTAAATGATCAAATGAACGGTATCCTCGTCTAACAATACTCACGTGAATATGCAACCTTGAATGAAATGTAATTCATTCAACAACACATTCGTACGATAATGGTATTATTACATAGAAACAATATTCATAAATTTACTTGAATAGTTCAATTATCCTATTGATCATTCTAATGTTCCAGTTACGAATTATCATATAACATGTTTGTTATGTTCATTCACATATTATAGCATTAATGTCAAGCATTTGAAGTCAAAAAATATTACCAATGTAACATTGTGAAAACATCTTTTCAAATCATCGGCACTTCCGATTATGATATAAGTTGTGTTTAATTACATTCTTCATTATATTACTAATGATTACATAAAACCGGTCCATAAATGAAATCGTAAGCTTACGTTTTTAACAAACTAAGAACGTCATCCTATTATACGTCTCCTAATACACACGGATTAATGTAATTGAATTCGGCTACCCGTTCTACCGCATTAGTATCACCATAATCACTATAATCATCCTAATAACATTATCAACATATTAATGTAGTGATTAACACCTCTTTAAGTTATCAACGAAATCGATTAACTCGAACATATGAAGATTATGACTGTATTCTATCGAAATCCATTGTTTTACTTTGAAGAAGTTATCAAAAACCTAGTTATATCATTTGGATGTCCGGAACTCTAAACATAACATCACCCAATCTTGTAATAATTATTTTCAGGGGATTAACATAATCCTTTAAACAATCCATTACATCGATTTATTAATTCATCACAAAGGTATCGGTTTTAGAAGGCCAAAAATATGGTTTCATGTTACCTTTCAAGGATCAAAGACAAGATTAGTATTTCACACCTCTAGTCATCAAGGATTCCATTACTTACATGTTCTTAGTGTCAAGATTAAAATCAACTTCCTATTATCATGTTATTAATCAAGTTTTATCTATCTTTATCAACACAACTATATGATGAAGTTATCATACATCAAGAAGTGATACTAACATTCCTAATATTGTTCTTCACTTAGTTTGAACATGATTCAAATAATTTATCATGTTTATACTAACATTATGTGAAGTGTTTATATACTAGCATCATCACAAGCATAGATTTAATATTAGTTAAAGAAAAACCAACCTCAAAATGAAGAACAACACCAACACTTTCAAGAACACACTTCAATCTCCTAATCTCCAAGTCACAATCCAAGTGCTGAAGCTCCAACACAAGATAGAAAGGATAGAAATCGATTTGGCAAGGTGGGGAATCTGTTGGGATTCGGTGCCTAAATCGAAGGCCCAGCGGAAGCGGTAAAATGAAAATTAATTCGATCTGAATCCCTACGAGGATCGATCGAGCTACGTATATATGAATATAATAAGAAACACAAGAGATACGAGAAAATATACCCTTGTAGTCCGTTGATTAAATGGTATCCTTCTCTTGAGCTATTCCCAAAGCTTTTAGTTGATTTCCCTATGATCCAATCCGCTCCAATCTCTTGGATGATCCAACGCCGAAAGTACCGCGTATCTACTTGCCACACGCCAGATAAACGAACGGAACGACGATTACCTTGCTATCCTCCAAGGATACAGCTAGAGCTAGGATGATGAAGCTTTCGATTGTGATTATAGCACTCTAAGTGTATAACTCACTATCTCTCTTTGATTTCTTGATTTTTCTCCAAGAACCACCAAGAATAAATGAAGAAGAAGATGATGACAATTGAGAAAACTATTTTCTCTCTCACACACACTTTGAACCGTATGAATGCACTAGCTTAGGAAAGTGAGAGCAAGTCTTCATTATATTCTTCCATCATAATCTCCTCAAATCCCCTTTACCATATAATAAGAGATATTCTATCTCTAAAGGTCATGAGTCATTCATTATTAAAATGGAGACAAAGACCAAGAGGAGTAGGTGAAAGGGGGCGACCAATCTAGAAGGAGTCAGACGAGTTTGGTTCGTTTCGGACACCCGAGAGTCCAAACAGATAAAGTCCAATTCCGTTCCGATGTATTTGTATCAATTAATTAATCCAATTGATTAATCATATCAAAACATAGTAACATAATTAATTTCTCCAAGAAATAATTATATTCATGAATTAAATTAATCACCCAGTAATTTATTTAATTCATTAGGCCGTAAATCAATTTATCCAATAAATCAATTTAGACATCCAATGTCCCAATAAATTAGATATCCAATATCTAATATTCATAATGAGAGAATAAACTCGATTAATTCCGTCGTCAATCCTATTGCGTGACTCGGTAGGTCCGTCTCAGTCAGCAATGGGAGGAACCAAAGAGTAGTAGCACCACCTAACCAGCCTGGCGGCCTACACTGTACCCCAACTGAGAACGAATGATTGGGATCATTCAAGAACCATTCTGTCGTGAATACCAGTAAATGTATAAACCCTTCTTTCAAATGTCCCGATCAACATATAGGGTCACGGTCAGTCAAACCCTACCTGTACTTGACTCTATGCATGTGTTAATGCAAATCGATATCATCGAGCTCTCGTGTATCCGATACAACTAGCTCCAATGCTTTGGCCAAAGACTTATGATCTCATCTGCCAATAACCGCATAGGACATATAACCCGCTCACTAATGGGAGAAAGAATTCTATCTTGGTATTCAGTAGGACCTGTTACTTACCCATCAAGATGAACGTCGAGGTTGACCCCCGCCTTCTGGTTTATAGGGTCGAACTACTCTTAATGAAAATCTTGACGTCACAAGCACATCCCTACTAAATCCTCAAGTCGAAGATTCACGAATACCTATCACAACCTTTCGATTCCGTCATTGACTATCCCGGAGTGAAATCCGTGTGACGAATCGAGGGTGAGTTGGTTCGAGTATGCTAATCCAATTAGCATACCTATAACGTGTGCTCCCACTAACCATTAGTGTTCGACAGGCACTCTCCATGTCAAAGAACACGTCATACAAGTCTTCACATAAACTTAACGCCCAATCAAGTTTCATCGACTTGTGAACGATTAAGTATTTGAGCTATAAACCTTTCCAGTGCCGACCCCTTTATCCAATAAGGAGTGGAAAATTTTTCTCTCAAATACACGGACTAGTTTCTATATGTATATTTACGAGTTAGGAATGCCAATAACTACCAGTAAATAAAGAAACATCCATTGCCTTATATTAATGATATACATAATTACAAGTACAATGCCCTCACACAACATCCTCTGAGTGGCATTCGAGGGCATACTCCCAACATAATCGTTTTGTCAGAGGAAGGGTTGAATGGGTCAAGAAGAAAAATGAAAGGCAGGTCATATTTTTATAACCTGAACAGAGCATTATGTACGCTATTATAGAGGTGTTAACGTACGTTAAAGTCTTTATGTACGTAATATCATGAACATTACGTACGTAGTTGATTTACCAGATGTTACTGACTGAAAATACATATGTTGTTACGGACGTAAATATATAGCCATTACGTACGTAATAGCCGTTGACTTGGCTGTCGCGATCGACTCCCGACCACCTACCCATGTCCGGTCCCACCCGCTGAAAGGAGGGCTACTGATGGATACCCCACATTACGTACGTTAACATATGAACGTTACGTACGTAAAGCTACGTACATAGCATACGTAAAGAAGATAGGATAACGTACGCTAAGACCTATAACAAGTGAAAATGGAATTCTCCCAATAACACCCAACAATCAATATAGTATGAATGACCAGAATCCCAACATAACATAATTCATCAATATACTCGCTACAATAAATACAGATATGGTGCGACAATACTTAATTTAAATGAAGAATACAGTAGTAAAGACGTGGGTATTACATACTCCCCCCTTAAATGGAGTTTCGCCCTCAAAACTAAGGGGTAAACAACTCGGGGTATCTTTCTCGCATGCTATCCTCAGTCTCCCACGTATCTTCCTCGACTCCGTGTCTCGACCACTGAATCTTTAATAAGGGAATCGCCTTGTTCCTCAACTGTTTGACTCTCCTCTCAAGTATCCGAATAGGACGCTCATCATACGAATGGTCATCGGCTATCTCAACCTCGTCGAATTGAATAATGTGGCTCGGGTCAGCAATGTACTTCCTCAACTGAGATACATGGAATACGTTGTGAATCTGGCTTAAGGCTGGTGGTAACGCCAAACGATAGGCTAGGTCGCCTACTCATTCCAGGATCTCAAACGGACCAATATACCTTGGGCTCAACTTGCCTCTCTTCCCGAATCGGAAAATACCTCGAGTAGGAGACACTTTCACTAGTACATGATCACCAACCTCAAACTCGAGTGGTCGTCGATGATTATCTGCATATGATTTCTGGCGGCTTTGGGCCATTAATAGACGACTCTTGATCAGGGTAATCTTCTCGTGGGCTGCTAATAACATATCAGGCTTCGTACCAATAAATTCAGACAAGTCGTCCCAACACAAAGGGGACCTACAACGACAACCATACAATGCCTCATAAGGTGCCATCTTGATCGAGGCGTGCCAGCTATTATTATATGTGAATTCTACCAACGGTACTTGGGCTTCCCAGTCGTACTTCCAATCGAGAGCACATGCCCTAAACATATCCTCCAGAGTTTGAATAGTCCTCTCAGACTGACCATCAGTCTGAGGATGAAAAGCCGTACTGAAGTTCAACTGTGTACCCATCGCACGATGAACCACCTTCCATAAGTGTGACACGAACCGTCCGTCACGATATGATACAATACTCTTAGGGGTACCATGCAATCTCACAATCTCTTTGATGAACAACTGGGCCAATCTCTCAGGGCCCCATGTATCCTTAATCTCCAAGAAGTGGGCTGATTTAGTCAGTCGATCCACAATCACCCAAATTGTATTCATGCCTCGACGGCTCGTCGGCAAGCTAGTAATAAAATCCATCGATATGTCTTCCCACTTCCACTCGAGAATCAGGAGTGGTTTCATGTTACCCCACCAATAATATGGCTTCAAATCCTTATACATTTTGTTCGATCCCGGGTGTATGGAATACGAGGTAGCATGAGCGTCCTTCAGAATAGTATTCCTCAACTCTTCGTCTGCTGGTACACATACTCAGTTTTTGAAGCGTATCAGTCCCTCATCGTGAACCACAAATCCAGGGGCCTTCCCCTGATCAATTTCTCCTCGAATTCTAGATAAGAACGGGTTCGTCATCTGTTTCGTCCTGACCATCTCATCCAGGGATGATGAAATCTCAAGCGTGTAAAGTTGTCCCTGGATGCGCTGTAACCAGACCTCAATCTCTGGTCTCATGAACTCTAACTGCAATTCCCTATGGGTGGTCAAACGGGCCAGTATTTGTTCCTGCACTATCTTACGGCTCAAGGCATTGGAAATCACGTTTGCCTTGCCCGGATGATAAAGGACATCGATATCATTGTCTTTGATTAGCTCCAACCACCTCCTCTGTCTCATATTCAACTCTTTCTGAGTAAAAATATACTTGAGGCTCTTGTGATCCGTAAAAATCTGACAGGTAACTCCATACAGATAGTGACGCCAGATTTTTAAAGCAAACACTACAGCTGCTAACTCCAAATCATGAGTCGAGTAGTTGGCCTCGTAAGGTCGCAACTGTCTAGATGCATAGGCGATCACTTTCCCGTTCTGCATTAACACGCAGCCAAGGCCCTGTCTCGACGCATGGCTATATACCACGAATCCTTCCGTTCTCTTAGGTAGAACCAAAACAGGTGCTGAAATTAATCGACTCTTGAGTTCATCAAAACTTTGTTGACATGCTTCCGACCACAAGTATTTCTTATCCTTCCTCTACAGATTAGTCATCGGTTGAGCAATTTTGGAAAAACCTTCCACGAATCGTCGGTAATAGCCTGCTAGACCCAGAAAACTACAAACTTCCTTCACGTTCTTCGGAGGTAGCCAGTCTCGGATGGATTCTGTATTTTGTGGGTCTACTCTCACTCCATCTGCCGATATTACATGCCCCAGAAAAATAACTTCAGGCATCCAGAATTCACATTTAGAAAATTTTCCATAGAGTTGTTCTCGCCTTAACGCATCGAGAACCTGGCGGAGGTGACACTCATGCTCTTCATGGTCACGAGAGTAGATCAGAATGTCGTCAATAAAAACGACTACAAAATGATCCAGATAATTAATAAAAACCCGATTCATCAATTCCATGAATACTGCCGGTGCATTAGTCAGTCTGAATGGCATAACAACGAACTCATAATGCCCATAGCGAGTGCGAAAAGCTGTCTTCGGAATGTCAGACTCTCGAATCCGCAATTGGTGGTACCCGGATCTCAAGTCGATCTGGGAAAATACAGCGGCTCCCTGGAGCTGATCCAACAAATCATCGATACGAGGTAAAGAATATTTGTTCTTGATTGTTACTTTGTTCAGCTCACAGTAATCAATACACAAACGCAGCGATCTGTCTTTCTTCCGTACGAATAACACTGGTGCTCCCCAAGGGGACGCACTGGGTCGAACATAGCCTTTCACAGTTAACTCCCCAAGCTGTCTTTTCAACTCCTGCATCTTAGTCGGGGCCATACGATATGGTGCTTTCGAAAGCGGGGACGTCCCTGGCTCCAACTCGATGGTGAATTCTGCCTCTCGTTGTGGGAGTAGTCCTGGAAGCTCTTCTGGAAATACATCTGGATAGTCTCGAACTACCGGAATATCAACCAATTCGACTGGTCGGTCAGTTGTCTTGGTCATGTAACACCAATAGCCAACACATCCCTGGTTCAGTAATTTCACCGCCTTCATAGCCCTGATGACTCTCCCAGAATGACTGGGATTATCACCCTGAAAAATACATTCAACGCCATCATCAGATGTGACAGTCACTATTCGTTTATGGACGCTAGCACGGCATCATGACGATCCATCCAGTCGATACCAAAGATTACATCATCTTTAAGTAAATCAACCACAATCAAGTCGAACAACCACTCACGGTCGTTCATGTGAATCGGACAGTTCTGTATTTCACGATTCCCAAGAATTCTTCTACCATCGGGTAGACCGATGACATAAGGTTCACAATCGGTAACATGATCTAATTGCAAACGACTCAAACAAGAGGCAGATAAAAAGGAGTGTGAAGCACCAGTATCAAAAAGAACACAAACGGGCTGAGAATAGATCTCGAGAGTACCTGCAATCATGCTGGCTTCGTGATCGTCGGCTTTCTTCATCTCGTAGACTCTGGGTTTTGCAATTCCGGTGCCAGGTGTACCAGCTTGATTTCCACGGCCCATCCCTTTATTTGCCCCGGTAGTCTGATAGGAAGCGGACGGAGGAGCATGATCCTGGACAGAAGACTGTACTGGAGCAAGAGATACTACTAGAGTACGGGTCCACCCCTGCAATAGCGAGCACGATGTCCGTTCTTTCCAAAAGTGTGACAGGCAACGGCCGGCTTCGGACACTTGGAGCTGATATGTCCTTGGTCCCCACAGTTATAACACACGGCGGTGGTGATTGCCGAGAGTGCATTACGGTGGCCGGTGCCATAGGTGGCCGTTCGGAAGGATTTGAGTACGGTGGGCTTTTGAGCGTCCCGATTCTGTCTGCTGAGTGCAGTTCCTGGATCTCTTGTTGGAAAACCGAGGCTGCTTCTTGGAAATCTCCTTCGCAGTAAGTTCATACTCCAAAGCCTTCTCAATAAACTCTGGTAGGGTTGTACAGTGGTGATTGAGCAATTGCATCCTCATTCGGGGTTTAAGCCTCTTGAGGAAGTATTTGATCTTATCATCTTCCAAACGGACAACTGACGTAGCAAAAGGGAGAAGTGCTTGGAATTTCTCGGCAATAGTTAACACATCCTCATCTTCAGATGGATCGGGGTTCAGTAATTCGGATAGTTTGGCCTCACGGAGGGGTGCCGGATAGTAACGATCTAGCATAAGATTCTTGAATTCTTCCCAAGTACTCGCGCCATCAGTAGGCCTCACAGAAAGCCACCAAGTATGGGCACTCTTACTAAGGTAGTAGGCTGCCACAGCAACTCGATTCTCCTCTGGGCACTCCACCATCTCGAACAGTTTCTCGAAATGCTCTATCCAATGTACAATGTCAGCAGGCTCAGGTGAGCCTTCAAAATATGGAGGTCGCTGTCGTGATATGTCGCTAATAATCTGGCTCACGATCCCGCCGTGCATCGGAGGCGGAGGCTGCTGCCCCTGCTGTTGGCCAGTAGTATTCCTCTGCATAGCTTCCATCAGCTGACCCATTTGGGTCATCTGGGCCATCATGCCCTGCATCACATCGTAAGGATCGACACATGCATTCTCTCCAGTGTGATGTGATTGGTCCCTAGAAGGCGAATCACTCCCTTCGGAACTCTGCTCCACATTCGCGTGCCTGTTGGCTCGTGGTATCGGGATTCGACCCCTTCCACGGCCTCATCCCCCTCTGCCACGGCCTCTCAGATTTGTTTCCATACTGAAAGAATCAAATCATAAGTACTGTTCAAGTTATCAATCATAATTCATGTTAAGTTAATAGCAACAAGGAATTACATATCCAACAAAAACAGTTCGTAATGAATCACTGGCACCGCGGGTGCTACACACTCAATATCATATCAACATCAAGTCGAAACAGTTCTAATCACATAATCAATTTAGGTTTTCCTCAGAAAATCAAACAGATGAATCTTACCATATGTTCGCAAGATGCCAAGATCAGTAAAGAGACCAATACGTCATCAATATTATGCCAGTAATTAAATCATGGCTCATGAGAAACATACCGTATTCGACGGGTCAGGCCTTGCACAGGTTACACGTGGCACGAAGGTTTCTTGATGCTAATTCGATTCTACAATGACTCAAAACAAAACACACTCTCTGATACCAACTTCTGTAACATCCTGAAAACGGCGGCTATTATAGTGCCGTGGACCCCTACCGGGACCCACCAGGCGATATCACGATATGCACCTATAACCAGACAACGTGGCACCATACAATATTAATCAAAACCCCGATGTGGAGTATAAATTATACATGTCTTAATCTGGACAATCTTACATAGGATCCAAGTTCGGTACAGACCATATGACGATGGGCAATACCTTACAAATTATAATACATTCATCCGACAAAAAATACAAATGAAAATTTCAATAAGACATAACCGAACATCAAAAGACTCGGGCCCCCCGAATTAGCATCCTTCAAAACCCTTCGTCACCATCGTCCTCTTCCTGTGCCTTGCCCTTTCCTCGCCCTGAAATACAAGTATTTCGCCCAAACCACAGGTTCAGCTATACATGATAATAATTCTCATGACATTATACAATTCATATACATACGGATCTCAAAGAAACAACCGACTACTGAATATACCCCACAGGCATATAAACAGCCAGTCCCAACTGTCGAACATATCCAAATATACGAATGACCAAATAATATGGCTCAAGACCGACGTCACAGTACGCCCGATCTGGAAATGTGTCCGTGCACCTGTCCACCCCGTATACGGAATCCAGAATATACGTGGGACGATGTACCTAATTAGCCTCACGAACTACGTCTCGTGTGCACGATCTAAATGCGGAAACATCCACGCATGATCATCAAGTGCCCAGCTAAAAATCCTACACATAACCAATCACCACGCAGATATGACTCCAGAGATGTCACGATGCAACATGACAACGAAACTCAACGAATTACACCTTTATCAAGGAATCGAACAACTCACCGAAGTATCAACAAAGCTCAACAGAACCAACGGTAACAAGACGGTAAACTCGGGCATACCATCTCACCACAAATGATAACACGATCAAGGACATCACCACATCATGAATCATAGATTCTCAGAACATTTCATATACACGAAACGCATAATAAACACAAGAATTCAACCATCATTATAACCAAGCAAGATAACTTGCCTCAATTCCGTAGATGAATAATCCTTATTTGAATGATCAAACGAACAGTATCCTCATCTAACAATACTCACGTGAATAAGCAACCTTTAATGATACGTAATTCATTCAACAACACATTCGTACGATAATGGTATTATTACATAGAAACAATATTCGTAAATTTACTTGAATAGTTCAATTATCCTATTGATCATTCTAATGTTCCAATTACGAATTATCATATAACATGTTTATTATGTTCATTCACATATTCTAGCATTAATGTCAAGCATTTGAAGTCAAAAAATATTACCAATGTAACATTGTGAAAACATCTTTTCAAATCATCGGCACTTCCGATTATGATATAAGTGGTGTTTAATTACATTCTTCACTATATTATCAATGATTACATTAAACCGGTCCAGAAATGAAATCATAAGTTTAAGTTTTTAACAAACTAAAAACGTCATCCTATTATACGTCTCCTAATACACACGGATTAATGTAATTAAATTCGGCTACCCATTCTACCGCATTAGTATCACCATAATCACTACAATCATCCTAAGAACATTATCAACATATTAATGTATTGATTAACACCTCTTTAAGTTATCAACGAAATCGATTAACTCGAACATATGAAGATTACGACTGTATTCTATGGAAATCCATTGTTTTACTTTGAAGAAGTTAACAAAAACCTAGTTATATCATTTGGATGTTCGGAACTCTAAACATAACATCACCCAATCTTGTAATAATTGTTTTCAGGGGATTAACATATTCATTTAAACAATCCATTACATTGATTTATTGATTCATCATCACAAAGGTATCGGTTTTAGAAGGCCAAAAATATGGTTTCATGTTACCTTTCAAGGATCAATTGAATGTTCAAGACAAGATTAGTATTTCACACCTCTAGTCATCAAGGATTCCATTACTTACATGTTCTTAGTGTCAAGATTAAAATCAACTTTCTATTATCATGTTATTAATCAGGTTTTATCTATCTTTATCAACACAACTATATGATGAAGTTATCATACATCAAGAAGTGATACTAACATTCCTAATATTGTTCTTCACTTAGTTTGAGCATGATTCAAATAATTTATCATGTTTATACTAACATTATGTGAAGTGTTTATATACTAGCATCATCACAAGCATATATTTAATATGAGTTAAAGAAAAACCAACCTCAAAATGAAGAACAACACCAACACTTCCAAGCACACAATTCAATCTCCTAATCTCCAAGTCACAATCCAAGTGCTGAAGCTCCAACACAAGATAGAAAGGATAGAAATCGATTTGGCAAGGTGGGGAATCATTTTCTCAGAGGAAGGGTTGAATGGGTCGAGTAGAAAAATGAAAGGCAGGTCATATTTTTATAACCTGAACACAGCATTACGTACGCTATATAGAGGTGTTAACGTACGTTAAAGTCTTTACGTACGTAATATCATGAACATTACGTACGTAGTCGATTTACCAGATGTTACAGACTCAAAATACACATGTCGTTACGTATGTAAATATATAGCCATTACGTACGTAATAGCCGTTGACTTGGCTGATATCCAATATTATATTTATTATTCCCAGTTGATATTTATTCCTACTTGTCTATAATTGTCGTATGTGCGACCCAAAAGGCTTATATTATGTTGGTAATTATTTAATACCTTATTAAATAATAAATCATAAGCGGCTTCTAGAAAGACATTATGATTACCCAAATAATATAAGTTAATAGTCCATTAAACCTTTTAACGTGTCCAATCCCTTTGTCACGCGACATCATATTTGAACTAAGTCATGAAGTCTGTCATACTTATTTATGTTCAAAAGCTTTATCGATCTTAAGTAGACTGATTGAATCAAATGACTCTTCATTTGAGCATGGCCATGCATTTACTTTAGTCCTACTTATCGAGGGGCCCAGCAGATATCTCTATCACTTAAGAGAGGGACAAATCCCCATCTTCATTATTCATTGCCCTCTACATGACTCACACTAATCCCGATCGCTAACCTTTATGATCACCATGTTTCAGATGACGTTGGATTACGTCAAGGCATAGCAGTTATCATGTTGGACTCTATGATAATCTCAGGTTCAAGGATTTACTGACATACTGTTATATTGAGATACACTTATGACATTTCCATGCAGTGATCTCAATACGGGTCTGTCCAGTATTGGTTCTCCAACCAATACCCATAAGTTTTATCCGTACCATATGCATAATCATCCGATGATTATCAATCAAACTTATACTAGTATATTAATCACTTGAGTCTCTACTCAATGCGATTGTACCAGGGACATTTGAATAATCTTATTATTCGTGAATAACTATTATTCGATTATTATAATATTAAAACATGCACACATTATAATAATCAACGAGAAATAAATGATATCAAATAACTTTATTTAAATGTGAAAATTACAAATCTAAGCACATCGAATGTCCTAGGGCAATATTCCCAACACCGAGCCAATCAGGAAGATGTCGATGCACATGAGAAATGGGTAAAAGAGGACATAAGAGTGTGTGGGTACATGTTAGGCTCAATGACTAATGAGCTTCAACGTGCCCATGAAAAGATGACGTCTTCGATAGCCATCTTAACGCACCTGGCTGAGCTCTATGGAGAGCATAGTCGAACTACTAGATATGAGATATCAAAGCAATTATTCGGCACCAGGATGAAGGAAGGAGAGAGAGTTGGGGACCATGTCCTCAAGATGATCTCGATAATTGAGAGATTGGAATATCTTGATTTTCAGATGCATGCATCTCTCCAAACTGACCTTATCTTGCAGTCACTTCCTGACTCCTTTTCCTAATTTGTCATGAACTTCAACTGCAATGAGATTGCATGTAACTTAGCTGGGCTAATGAACAAATTGACGACTGCCCAGTCTCAGATTAAGACAAAGGGAAATGAAGCTGCACTTGTGATTTCTTCTGGGACATGGAAGTCCAAGAATAAGAAGAAAAATAACAAAAAGCAGTTAAGTCCAGTAGCCAAGATCGATAAGAGAAAGGGCAAAGCCCTAATGGTTTAAAAGAGCGAGGGGGACAAGAAAATAGATGTGTGCCTTAACTGCAGTGAGCTAGGCCACTGGAAGAGGTACTGTCTAAAACTTGACCGTAATGCGCCTTCAGGTATGGAACTAATGGTTTTAGAAACAAATTATTCTGTAACTGTATATTCTACTTCTTGGATACTTGATTCCGGTGCGAGTTCTCACATTTGTACAATGAATGAGGATCTAGAACGAAGTAGGAAGCTAGAATCAGGGGAGGTGATGGTCACCGTCGGAAGTAGACATAATGTCAAGGCTTATGATATTGGATCCCTTATGTTGGATTCAGAATATGGTTTTATTCTTACTTTAGATGATGTACTTGTTTCGCCCAAGGGGCATAAGAATATTGTATTAATTCCGTTCATAGACCGAAAGGGATTTCACTTCTTTATTAGAGATGGGTCCTGTCGTATTTATTTCAGAAATAAATTGGTTGGTACTGCTACATTATTAAATGGTTTATACCATTTGAATCTAAAGAATAAAACAACCGTGAACACTATAACTAGGAAGCGTGGTAGGGATGAAACAAACCAAGCACTTAAGTGACATATTAGACTTGGTCATATTGGTCAGACCAAGGTTCATAAAATGGAGAAAGATGGGCTTGCGGTTCTATTGGGATCAGATCCCTATCCAACTTATGAATCTTGCCTTCAAGGCAAAATGACTAAGTTACCCATCGCAGCTGAAAAACTTTGATTGATCCATACTGACGTCTGTGGCCCTTTTGAAGTGGCACGAGATGGCTTTCAGTATTTCATTACATTCACAGATGACCATACCAGATATAGGTTCATGTATTTAATGAAACATAAGTCTAAAGCTTTGACAAATTCAAGGAATTTAAAGCCCTAGTTGAAAATAAAACAGGTAACCATGTTAAGACTCTTAGGTTAGACCGAGGTGGTAAGTACATGAGTACCGAGTTTGATGAGTTCTTAAAAGAACTAGGAATAATGTCATAATACATTCCTCTAGCTACTCCACAATTAAATGGTGTATCAGAAAGAAGGAACCGAACCTTGTTGGACATGGTTTGCTCCATGCTTAACTACACTGATCTACCAATTTATCTATGGGGTCACGTGCTCCTTACTGCTCGCATATCTTGAACATATGTCCTTCCAAATCTGTTCCTAAGACTCCACATGATATCTGTAGAGGTAGGAAACCAAGTCTTAATCATATTAGGATTTGGGGATGCCCTGCTTATGTCAAGAAGACTAAAGTAGAGAACTTGGAAGCTAGGTCTGTGAAAGGTCGTTTCATAGGATATCCATGGGATTCCATGGGATATCTATTCTACATGGATGAATATCATAGGATCATCGTTGTTATACAAGCACACTTCCTGGAAGATGAGTTTATTCAGGAAGGGGGCGAAGGTAGAAATATTTCTTTATATGAAATAAAAAAACACCAAATGAGACACCTGTGCAAGATATTAGAACCGAACCTTATGAAATACTAACACAACCTCAAAAGTATAGTAGAATTTCTCAATTACCTGAGAGGTATGGCTATCTGAATCAAGAGGAACTAGGTGTCCATGAGATGATATAAAGTAGTCAAGAGAATGATCCTTATACATACGACCAAGTGATGGTAGATGTTGACTCTGCCAAGTGGCAAGAAGCTACGGAAGCTGAGATAGACTCAATGCATGCTAATCAGGTCTGGACTTTAGTATATCGTCCTAAAGGTATGGTGCCTATTGGAAACAAATGGATCTATAAAAGAAATACTGATGGAGATGGCAAGGTTTATACCTATAAGGCCAGGCTTGTGGCAAAGGTTTATTCCCAAAAAGAAGGAATCGATTACTTCGAGACTTTCTCGCCTGTAGCTATGATTAAGTCTATTCGCATGATGTTTGCCATAGCATCCCACTTAGATTATGAAATATGGCAAATGGATGTGAAATCGGCATTCCTAAATGGATTCCTCGAGGAGTAGATTTACATGGAACAGCCTAAGGGATTCATATCTCAAACCAATATTCATAAAGTTTACAAACTTCACCGTGCCATTTATCGACTGAAGCAAGCTTCGCGAAGTCAGAATCTTCATTTTAACGAGACAGTCAAAGGGTTTGATTTTGTCTAAAACAAAGAGGGGCCCTGTATTTACAAGGTTAGTGGGAGCAAAATTGCGTTCTTAATACTATATGTAGATGACATTTTACTAATAAGAAATGACATAGGAATTCTCAGTTCTGTGAAAGCTTTGGTTTATAAAGAGTTCTCAATGAAAGAATTGGGAGAAGCTACCTATATTCTTGGTATTCGCCTCTACCGGGATATAGCAAAAAGAATGTTAGGTCTTACCCAAGCCCTCTATATAGAAAAGATCCTGAAGCGATTTAGGATGGAATATTCTTAAATAGAGTTTCTACCTATGCAACATGGTGTAAAACTTTTCTTAGTGATGCGCCCTCAAAGTGAGGAAGACAGAAAGGAAATGAGCAAGGTACCCTATGCTTCGGCAGTAGGTAGCCTCATGTATGCTACGATTTGCACTAGACCGGACATGCCTATGCTGTGAGCGTAGTAAGTCAGTTTCAGTCAAATCCAGGACAGGAACATTGGACTATTGTGAAGAACATTCTTAAGTACCTAAGGAGGACTAAAGACTAGATTCTTACATACAGCGGTGGAGAACATAGAGTGATGGGTTATACAGACTCAGATTTTTGGGGGACATGTATTAAGAAGTTCACTGATGAACTTCAAGTCGTTCCTAATGCAGAGAAGCCCGTGACGCTATTTTGTGACAACAACGCAGCTGTTGCACAGGCTAAGGAGCCTAGGTCTCACCACAACACCAAACATATTGCGAGAAACTATCATTTGTTAGAAAAATGGTTCGCGATGGGATTGTTATACTGCAGAGAGTAGACACGGCAAATAACGTTGCTGATCCGTTCACCAACCCACTATCTCATACGGACTTAGAGAGACATCTGTAGAGTATGGGAATTAGATACCATAGTTTGTGGCATTGAGTGCAAGTGGGAGATTGTTAAGAATGTGCCCTCGAATGCCACTCAGAGGATGAGAGAGTGAGAGCAATGGTATTGTAATTATGAATATTATATTTAATAAGAAAATTATTATTTCTATATTATTATATATACTTGCATTGTGATTTGGTATATAGAATAATAGTCCTTGCATTTGAGAGCAAACATTCTACTCCTTATGGAGATAAGGAGATATGCACTAGAAGTGTTTAGAGCTCGAATGCTTAACTACTTCGCGAGTCGATAAGACTTAATTGGGCATTAAGTTTAGCGAAGATTTGTATAACGTGTACTTTGACATATAGAGTGCCTGTCTTCACTAAGGGTTAGTGGCAGCGCACGTTATAGGTATTCTAATGGGATTAGGATACTCGAACATGACTCACCTCGATTCGGTCACATGTATATCACTCTGGAATTTTCAGTGACTGGATCGAAAGATTGTGATAGGTATACGTGGACCTTTGACTTGAGGTTTCAGTAGGAGATGTGCTTGTGACATTAAGTTAGTCATTAGAGTAGTTTGATCCAATCACCAGTTGGTGGGATCAACCTCGAAATGCAACTTAGTGGGCAAGTAGCAGTCTCTACTAAATACCAAGATAGAATTCTTTCTCCTGTAAGTGAGCACGCAAATGTCCTATGCATTTAATGGCAAATGAGGTCGTAAGTCTTTGGCCAAAGCAGCTAGTTGTATTTGATACACAAGAGCTCGGTGATCTCGGTTTGCATTAAACAAGTGCATAGAGTCAAGTTACAATAGGGTTTGATGAATATTAGATATTGGATATCTAATTTTTTGGATGTCTAATTAATTTCGGGACATTAGATGTCTAAATTAATTTATTGAATAAATTAATTTACGGCCTAATGAATTAAATAAATTACTGGGTGATTGATTTAATTCATAGATATAATTAATTCTTGGAGAAATTAATTATATTGTTTTGTATTTAATATAATTAATTAATTAGATTAATTAACTGATACATCGGATCGGAATGGAGTTTATTTGTTTGGCTCTACCGGTTCTTCCAGATGGCCACCCCACCTACTCATTCATTTGTCTGGGTCTTTGATTCCACCATATTTGGTGGAAGACCAAAGACATTAGGAAAAGGAGTGGAATATTATTGTAAATAATAATCAAAGTTAGACTTTGAAAGTGGAATGAAGAAACAAAAGAACTCCTGCCCTCATTGTGTGTGTGCCGTGAGTTTACATCAAGAAGAGAGAGAGAGAGAGAGAGAGAGAGAGAGAGAGAGAGAGAGAGAGAGAGAGAGAGAGAGAGAGAGAGAGAGAGAGAGAGAGCTTTGTCTTCTTCATTCTTCATTTTATTTCTAAGAGAAATATCAAGAGAGAACAATTTTATTTTCACTTGGAGTGTTTAAAATAAAATTGATAAAACTCCTACCATCCTATTCTAGCCCTATCCTTGGAGGATAATAGGATGGTTGTTATTCCGATTGACTTCCGGCATGTGGCGAGTAGAGGCACGGTGTTTCCATGCTCGGGATTTCAAAAGCTTGACGAATTGTATTCGTGGGTAAGATCACCAAGAGCTTGGGGAATCACATTTGTGAAGAACGCCATTTAATCAACGGACTATGAGGGTATGATTTGTAATCTTCCTTTTTGTTTCGTTTTATATTCGTTTATACGATGCTTGATCGATCCGTTTTTGGGGTTTCATTTTATCCGGTTGGACTGGTTAATTTTCCGCTGTGTATTCCGATTTTATTCACCGAATCCAAATATCATCAACTTACAACTTAACTAAATGAGATAAAATCTTATAATCAGTGTAAGACAAATGGTTATGCTTAACTGGAAGCTAAGATACAACTTGTCAAGAAATGTGAGGAGGGGCTTCAGACCATCCTCAAGTCATTTGAGAAATCATCCAGGAGGATGGAAGACATCCTGAGTACTGGTCAACATGTACGTGCTAAACATGGCTTAGAGTACAACTCATTATCCAATAGTGGCAAAATCAGTAATTTCTCAAAAGGGTGGAACCTCTCCCAAGCCCCAACAGCAAGGAGATTCCAAAGGCTGCACCTGTATACAAATGAAAGGCTATAATTGTATGTTAGCCACTAAGTATACAATAAATAGATTAGAAAGTGTTAGTACAATAAGCTGTACGATTTTCGAAGTTAGTTGCGTAGCGGAAGTTAATTAAGTGAGTTGCTGTAAATACAGCAACTAGGTGTTCTCCTGTTTGCTTGGTGCGTACAGGGTTTTACGATGTATACTCGTATAAGTCACAGTTATGAAAACAATAAAGACAAGGTAAATAACACAGTTTAGAGTGGTTTGAGGTAAACCCCTCTATGTCCACTAGTTCTCCACACAGGAGTAAATAGTTTATTAAAATCACTACATACACAACTACGTGACTTTAACTAGGCCTGTCTCAGTATCATTCACACAGATTAATACAGGGAATGTAGCTACTTTCTGTTCACACATATTGGCTTGAAGATATTTCCTGACTCGCTTCTTCACACAGAGTTTGAAGCTTCATATACAATGTTATTCTTCCCACACATGTTGGAATATGTAAGGATCTTTAGTCCACACTGGGCTAATGATTTACTCAATGGTGAAGGGTAGAATACTGTGAACAACAGCTTGATCTTTGATACACGTTCGCTGTAGGTTGTGCTGTTCTCATTGATGACTTAATATATTTCTTCGTTGTAGATACTGCTGTATACTTACGAAATATACTTTCTCTTGATATAGCTTAGAATGTCAGAATCTTGTCTGAGTATGCGCGAATATGAATGTATCAAGTGTCTAGAGTCCCCTTGCTTAGGGCTATTTATAACCTTTGGAAATGCGTCTGTAATAAATGTATCTGTTGCTGGTTGGTGAGATATTTACATCTCTGATTGGCGGCTTTGCTGAATATTTAAATTAAAGCAGATTGCATTTAATGCTTCAGACATTCTTTTTGACTTCGCATTAAATACCCTTCAGCGCATTAAGACTTGTCTCACTATGGCTGAATTAAATGCTGTCCTATCATCAATAAATCTAGCTTTAACTGTGAGTACTTGTTGAATAAACAAGGTGTATTACACAACAGTTCAAAGCATTCTTTAATCAGTCCTGTTGGATGTATTTTACTTTTCCTAAGTAAAACACTCAGCGTGTATGTTGTATCCAATGTATTGTGTCTTTGTTGTAGACTGTAAGTACAGTAGGATAGACTGTAGAAGATCTTCTGGGCGGTATGGAGATTCCAGACAACTTCCATACTTAGCGATATTAATGACTCTTTCGACTTCTATGCTGTATGTTGGAAATTATCAAAACAGAATTATTTATCCCAACAATTTCCCCATTTTTGATAATGCCAAAACTTTTTCAAGATAACTTCTTGATTCAGAGAGGCTGTCTCTAGGTCTTCTATCGAATGATCTGATCTTCCGTGCTTAGTATAAAAAATGTGAGCTGCTCGCAGGCAAGTTCTAAGAAATTGGAAACATCTACAGGTATGTGTATTACAATTTGACTTATAATTGGTGGGAAGGTATAATCTTATAATGTTTGTCTAGTTTGAATACAACTTAACCTATGAACTGTTCACATACAAGTTCTTATAACTTTTTTGCAGCAAATGAATTCGTAATCATACAGTAAAACAGTAAGCGTAGATCACGAGCTGTAATCTTTCAAGAAAACAAATTTTATTGATAATCAAGGAAAAATTACAAGTTCTTGAAAGAGTAAAGATACAGAAAAAGGAATGCATACTGCAATGATAAGCCTAAAGAACAAATACAATGAAGGGGCAGACAAGCGAACTCCTGTACTGAGAATGCCTCTAATGTTTCCTATCAGGATCATTTTCGGTCCCTATCCACCAATTAACTATGGAATCCTTGCCTCGATCTCAGTAGATATATCTTCCTTTTGAGGATTGATCGAAAGCAAGTATCCAGTCATCAGGGTGGGTGATCCGATCACCTTTTGGTGCCTTGATTTCATCAGTAATTGCATAGGGAGCTTTCCTTCTGCTAACATCCTCGCGAATCCACCATTCTTGTGTCATTTAAAATGACTTCTTCCAGGTAGGTGGTTTTGAGATTTTTCTCAATTAATTCCACCTGTTTTCTGTACTCAACAGTAGATTCATCAAAAACAACATGAGGTGTTTCTTCCAAAACTAATATTCTTTTGTTAAATACTCTGGATGCCTTGCTTATTTGTGAGTATCCCATAAAGATACCATCATTAGTTTTAGCATCAAAGGCATTCAGTTGGGTTTTACCATTGTTAAGGATGAAACACTTACAACCAATTATATGAAAATATGCAACAGTTGGTGTTCTGCCATTCCAAACCTCATAGGGCATTTTGATGTGTCTCCCTCCAATCATACTCCTATTCTAAGTATTGCATGCTGTGTCTACAGCTCCATCCCAGAACCTCTTTGGCAGGTCAGTTTCAGCAATCATTGACCCGGCTTCTTCCTTCAGGGTTCTTTTTCTTCTTTCAGCTACACCATTCTGTTGAGGTGTTCTTGCAGTAAAGACTTCAAGCTGGATCCCATTCTGATCACTATATTTAGTGATTGCCTTGTTGAGAAATTCTCCTCCTTTCTCTGATCTAAATTTTATGATGGAGAAGGATTTCTCATTTTGAATCTTTCTCATCAGCTTAGGAAGCTTTGTTAGTGTTTCACTCTTTTTATGGAGAAAAACAACCCATGTGTATCTAGAGTAGTCATCCACTACTACTAATGCATGCTTCCTTCCACTCAATGTCCTTGGCTTGATGGGGCCAAAGAGATCCAAATGAAGTAGATCCAATATTCTGTTAGTGAGAGTGGTAGACTGAACTAATTTTAAAGGTGCCTTGGTTTGCTTTCCCTTCTGGAATTCATCACAAAGAGTCTCCTTTTTGAATACTTATGCTAGAAGTCATCTGGCCTACTTTTGAGAACTTATTTTGTTGATGGCTTTGTAGTTCAGGTGACAGAGCCTATTGTGCAGAGCCATCCATTCTCAGCAATTGTCTTTGATAGAAAACAGGTGTTTGGTGTTCCTGATTTCCAATCTCTTAGGTAGACATCTCTGTATCATTGTAGCTTCACTTCTCCTTTGAGGATTCCATCTTGCGAAGACTACCAGGTTGTTCTCATCACAGAATTGGCTTATGCTTAGAAGATTGTATATAAGCCATTTGACATACTGCACTTTTGTAATGATTATGTTTCCTCGGTTCAGCTTCCCATATCCTCTGGTTTGTTCACTTGAGCTATCTCCAAATGTTACATCTGCAACTCTTTCTTTGATATATTCTAACAGAATCTTCTTGTTTCCTGTCATGTGCCTTGAGCATCCAGAATCTATAAACCATTCTTCACCTCCTATTGTTGAGCCTGAGGTGACATGGTAGTAGTCTTCCCACCTTTTCTGCAATAATAAAAGCATAGATTTAGGTACCCAAATTTGAGTGGGTCCTTTGGTGTTAGTGGGATTCCTGGAGAATTGATTTCTCCTGGTGTTTTGGAAATTATATTGATTAATCATGTATGGTGTGTGCTATCTAGGTCTATATTCCTAGTTATTTCTATGAGGTGCATAGCGTTCTGGTCTACATCCTTGATTTGGTTTGTGTATAGGATATTACTGAAAATGTTTTCGTATGGGCCATTCCTAAATCTTGGCTGAAACCATTTATTAAAATTCTGAGGTCTCCACACCTGATAGTTTTGAAAACTTGGATTCCCTTATAGTGTCCATTTACCTCTCCCATTGTGAATTCTATTTTGTGGGAGTCTTTGGTAATAAGCAGAGTAATTTTTTGACTGCTGCTGCTTCTTTGGCCATTACCTAGTCATCTGTCTAGGTGGCTACCTTGTTAACCTTGGCTACTGCCTAAACTTTTAACTGGGCTACTGCCGATTTTTGAATGCGGGTTTTATAGGCTCAGCAGTCTGGATATAAGTTTCTCCATTGACGAAAGTAGTTTTAGAACTAGAGGGAGTATCGGGGTCATATCCCTGGCCTGATTTTAATATAGTGGCCTCTGGTTTATACACAAACCATCTAAGGTTATAGATGCTTTTAAGGATCTATTTCTTTTGCATGTGTATTACTCAGCTGTGTCAGTTTAGAAAACTCAAATTTGACATGAGCAAGTGCAACTTTTTGCTGTTTAAAATAGTTAGCTTCTTAATCTTAACTGTGGTATTTTCAGCTGAGTTTTTCAGATTATTTTCAGCCTATTTTTCAAATTCATATTTTATTTTAGCTAACTCTAGGCTGAGATTTTCCAAATCATTTTTCAGATGTCCATGCTCATCTTACAACTGTGTTTTCACAACCTTCACAGTCAAGTGTGTAGTTTTTGATGTTTCAAAGTCTTTAAATAGCTGATCTACATATTTATGGAAATCAATATCTTCAGACATGTCTGAGTTGGCATGACCTGAAGTTGAAGGTCTAGATGTTACCTCCTCATCAGCTAGGCTGGCCATCAAGTAGTTGTAGTTGTCATCATCGTCTAAGAAGAATCCACTACTTGGTTCTGCTATTTCTTGGATTTGATATTCACCAATAAAGCTTTCCTCTTGTCTTCCTTTATCCACATGTCCTTCTTATCTTCATCCTTCTTGAGCTTAGGGCAATCAAACTGGATATGTCCTGTCTTACGATAGTTGTAGCATTCTATTTTCCAGTTACCAGATTTTTTGTTCCTCCTGGGATTCTCATTGTAGCACTTTTTATACTTCGAGTAATTCTTCCTGAAATTACTGAATCTTTGCATAATGAAAGCCATTTCTTCCTCAAAATTCAGAGGACTGGGAGGATTAACTTCAACTTGGCTTGTTGCAGGTGACTCTGCGGCAAAATCTATTCCTTTCTCGACTGGATCATTAGATCATGAGCAACGAAGTTCAAATTCAAACGCCTTGAGGTCTGAAAATGCTTCTTGAATCTTGATATTATTGATATGATGGATACGACCTTCATGCTCCATTTTGGGGTAAGAGACCTTAGCACTTTCAAAGCCATCTCTCGGTTGCCATAGGTTTTACCAAGAGAGTTTATTTCATCGATAATCTCAGTGAATTTGGTATCCACATTATCAATGGTTTCTCCACTCTTAATTTTGTTGTTGTAAAACTTCTGTGTGGTTATTGACAACTTACTCCCTTGATCAGGTCGGTTCCCTCACACATTATAGCTAATGTGTCACATACTTCTTTGGCAGTCTTGTTGTTCTTGATTTTTACCATGGTGGCCTTATTAAGAGTATGGTACAATACGTCTCTGGCCCTGTTGTCAAGATTGACCAGTTTTCTATCTTCTTAGGTCATCTCTGATCTGGTCTTGAGAATCTGTCTTGGTTTCCCAGCTGCAATTTCCACATCTGTATTGTCTTTAAGGAATGTAAAGGGTCCATCCTCTATGATACACCACATATCGTCATGTATGGATGAAAGATGTGCCTGCATTCTTATTTTCCGTAAGCCATATTCATCATCAAATAATACAGGTAATCTAGAGTTCATGTTTTGCATGTGTTCTATTTTAATGAATGATATAAACGTATATACTTAAGTATATGGATCTGATCCGTTACAGTTGAATCAACCTCTCCGATAAAACTTGTAGCTCACAGATACTCAGAGGACAGTCTAGAGGGAGGGTGAATAGAATGTCAAGAATCCTTCCAGAATAAAATAGTTAAGTAACCTCAACTGTGATTATGTGCAGCTAATAAAACTCGGCTGCAGGTGAATAATACAGAAGCACAGTTGCTAAATATGCAGGTGACTTATGTCAGCTATAAAACTAGTTTTTTGGAAGGACGACTGACTTTCTAATGGAACAGGAAATGTATGTATGCAGCAGTTAAGTATGATAATGCAGTAAAACACACAAGCACTTATATTGGTTTCAGAGGTGGGGTAATCCTCTACTAATCCACTTCTCTCCTAACCAGTTAGAGATAAATTCACTATAACTTTTCAACCTGTGATCTCTTACAATGAATTCCTAAGTTACAACAGCTTCTAACCAGTGGAAACCCTTGGCTGCCTAGCACCTCTTGATTGAAAACTCTTGCATGCCTCAACAACTCACAAGCTGTCTATCACATTCCAATCAAGAACCCATGGATGCATTTACAACCTTCAACTTCTAAGAACCATATTCAAAGAAGTACCCCGTACTCGAACTTTAAGACTAGAGTGTTTGTCTTCTCCAAGTGTTAGACATTAGAATCTAGCTCTTCACGATGCTATAGTTTGCTTTGATTGCTTGATAATATAGTTTGCATCGTACTTTGCTCATTATTCCTTCAGATATTTATAGTACGATTCTTGAGCATCTTCATAGCCGTTGCACTTTGTAACAATTATGTCTATTGGAGAGTGGACTTCATTGTTTATTCGTTCATGTCTTTGCAAGGCTTGTCTCTTTCTTCAAATCCGATCATTTTGAAGAATCATCCCGTTGTGCTGCTTTTCTTGATTACTATATTTGTAAAGTCTTCCGGGCGCTAATATTTAGGAATAAAGAATTCCTTAATTTCTCGGAATCAATCACTTTGTCCCTTAATCTTAAGTCTGCATGTGTCTTGCCGTTATTGTTGACTTTACAACTTTACTGACGTAGACTGGGATACTTGGCCGCAGTATTGGTTTGGTCAACCTCGTCTGATATTTGGTTTGACCGGAAAACTCGGCTACTAAACAGTCGCCTGTGGTCAACCTTCAGCTGATTTTTATGTTTGACCGGAAACTCATCTGCTTTCAGTTGGGATAGATCTCACCTGATATCTTTTGTCTGAAAGCACAGCTGATATAAACTTGCCTGAGGTCAACCCTCGACTGATATTTAACTTTAATTGAAAGCCCGACTAATATTCTGTCTTCTGCAGATCTCGCATGCTATAGTGAACTTGGTCAAACCTCGTCTGGTAATTTCGTTGACCAAAACCTCGGCTGATAATTACCATATGAAAACTCGAGTGATATTATATCTATTATATACTTAGCCGATCTTCTAACTGATCAACATTTGATCAAGACTTAGCACATTCAGGGCCTTATAGAATATACTCATTTGGTTCTTCTTTACAATGCCAAGTACTTAGTGCATACATTTGAATTTAATGACGAATATAGGTATGGAATCATCAAAATCTAAAAAGAATTCCTAACAAACAGACTTTACCGATGCCATACTCCGTCGGTAAAATAAGCACGGGCATCGGTTAAATAAATACCGATGCCTTTACCGACGGTTGGACGTTGGAAACTGCTCGACGGTAAAAAATTACTGATACCTTTTCTGGGCGTTGTTAATTTCCCAATGGCTTCCCGACGTCGTCGCCATTGGGCTACCCCCATGTTGGCTGAAGTTGGGACAATTTTGCCGACGGGCACCGATGGAAATGCCGATGGCTTTGACGATGGATTTTAGCGATGCCTAGCTGCCATCGTTAAGTAAGAAATATCAACACCTCCCCTACCATTGTTAAAACGAAAAATATCGACACCTTTGCCGATGGAAAACGTCGTCAGTAAGTGAAAAATATCGACGACCATGTTGTCATTGTTAAAAAATGAAAATGCTGACACCGTATGCCAACGGGAGACTACCGTTGTCAAACTGCCAACAGCAGCTTTGCCGTCGGTAATTTTGTATTTTTAAATAGATTTTTTCTTAATTTTCAATTATTTTCATTATCTGCTTTCAAAATTTTACTTAAACAATCAATTTGAAATAAACAATAGCGAATAATAAAACAAAATAGTCATATATAGCAAAAAAGTCATAATGTTACAAAATCGTCATAGTTGTATCGTCGTACACAATCAAGAGTTGTCATCATAGTTGTTTTCAACGTACAGTAAAAATAGAAATAAGTAGTCTAAATCAGAGTCAAGTATAAGGGTGACTCGGACGTGGAAATTTTTATTGTGTCAGCATTTCTTGAATGGCTTGCAACTGTTCGTCAAGACGCTTTCTCTTCACATGCTCTTCTTCAACCACCTTTGCCTGCTCTTCTCTCAGTATGCGCTCCTCTGTCAGCTGCTCCTCTAAAGATGTGAACCAAGTGTGGATCTCTTCAGATGCATGAAAGTGTGAGGTCGTTGATCTACCGCCGCTAGAGCCTGTGCTTATGATGCTGGAAGCTAGACTGTCGGTGCCGTACATCCTATTTTTCTTGACATATTCTTTGGCGGCCTCCTTCTCTTGAAGTATAGTCTTATAGATCATATTCAAATCTGCTCCTTCTCCTTGCTGTGCAGCAAGCTCCTTAGCCCTAGCCAGAGAAGAAAAACATGCTCAACACTACCAAAAATCACACTTTAGCCGACGACTTAAAGTGGTCGGCTAAACCCCAAAGTCGTCAGCTAATCACGCCAGCCGTCGGCTAAAAACCGTCGGCCGATATTCGTCGGCCAAGGTTTAGCCGACGACTTTTTTGGTAGTCTTCGGCTAAAGTTCAAAGTTTAGCCGACCACTACAGCAAGGTCGTTGGCTAAACTTGTTGAAAAAAAAAAAACTTTAGCCGACGACATTTAGATATGTCGTCGGCTAAAACCTGTTTTAAACAAAAAAAACAGACTTTAGCCGACGACCGTCTTATATGTCGTCGGCAAAAACCCATTTTTAAAAAAAAATTACTTTAGCCGACGACCGTCTTATTTGTCGTCGACTAAAACCCTTTTTTAAAAAAATAAATAAATTACTTTAGCCGACGACCTTTATAAAGTCGTCGGCTGAAACCTAATATAAAAAAAAAAAATTTAATTCAGATTTTAGGATCCCAAAACCTGTATTTTTTGCACCTGCAATTTTTATACACCAGCTCTCATTATCAACAACAATCAACGTGCAACACATTCAACTAATACCATCAATAATATGCCCAACATTATATGCAACACAACGCACAACACATTCAAGAACATTAATTTCATCAACATACTAGTAGCGTCAATAAAATCACTTACACAATTGTAACACAAATATAAATATACAAGAGTACTACAACAACACAACTACAATCCATTGCCAAAATCATCTAAATGTCGAAATGTAGTAGTAGAAGGATTACCACCATCCCCTAGATCCTCGTCACGAGGCTGTGAAGATGGGGTCTGTCCGAAGAGAGAAGGCGGTGGAGCAGTGCTCAGCCCACCGAGTAATGGTGCGAGTCGGCGTCATCATATAGTCCATCATGGCCTACTGCTGTCTCTGGAAACTCTCTAACCGCGACTCGGTCCTCTGCTCGCTCTCATGTAACCGCGTCGAGTCCTCCTTTCATTCTCGCTCGGAGCTCCCTCTCCGCCTCAATCGCTCCTCGAGATAGGCAGTCCGTGCATCCCGTCTGCGAGGGCGCTGGAAGCCGGGGGTATCTTTCAATACATGGTGACCCTCGGCTCCCATCATCTTAGTGCGGTACCGACTACCTCTAGGAGGGTAGACGGTACCCCACACCCTAGCGCGAACATAAGGATCGGCCTGATCGATCTGTCCAATGGCAGAATCGAGGTCGGTCTCCGCTAAGTCCGGATACTGCTCCCGAGCAATCTCAGCAAGCATCCTCTGAGACTCCTCCCGCACACGCTCCTAAGTTAATATGAAAATAAATATTTCAATATCAATAAAAGTATGATACAAAGGCATTTATTTTATTAACAAAATAAAATAAAAAAAGACTTACATGCTCCTCGGGACGGTTCGAAAATGCTTTCTGAGTCACGTAGGCAAATGCATCCAACGAATCAGAAGAAATGGCCTCGTGCGCAACTCGCTAACGGCAGGAACCTGCATTGTGATGGTCGGTCACACCAAAGACGATTGGTCGTGTTGGTCAAGCTAGTCGTCTTCAAAAAATATTATTTAGAATCGAGTTTATATTTAGAATTCAAAAAAATAAAAGCGAAATATTATTATTTTTTATTAAATACTAGCAGTTTTTTTAATAATTAAAATATAATATTCATATTTTTATTTTTTTATGGAAAATAATATTCTAGTTTTTATTTTTATTAAAACAATTTATTTCCACTTTTGAATAAAAAATTCCAATTTTTTTAATATTAATAATATTTCAGAATTTAAAAAAAATACCTGAAGTTCCAATTTTTTCTAATTTTAAAAAATCGGAACTTCAAGTATTTTTTAAATTCTGAAACATTAATTTAAAAAAATCGAGTTTATATTTAGAATTAAAAAAAAATAAAAACTGAAAGAGAAAGAATGAAATGAGGGTATTTTAGTCATACCATAAACTCCGGGTCGCGAAAATGGGCGCGTAGCCACTTCCACTCGTACTCCCGGAACTTGAATTCTTCCGGGGTAGCCTCTCAGGTATCACCCCAGGCTGTCCAGAATATGTGCATCTCATTTTTCTAAGATTTGTACCTACAACACACGTTGCACAACATATATCATTCGTAAGAAAAAAAAATTACGCAAACAATGTAGATACAAAATAAATTAAAATGACTTACTTGGTAAACTGCACCTCGTCACACCAAGTACGTAGTAGAGAGTCGGGAATGACAAACCACACCTATGAACAGCATAAATACGCAATAATTTAAAAACATCACATATTGCATTTTCAAGAACTACCTGTTGATTGAAAAACACTTATTAAATATTTATTAACTTACCGACATAGCATTGTTCAAAGCATCCTTCACGCACTACGGCATGTCCCCCCAATCGGGCCACAAAACGGGGACTCTGTCCCGAATGACAAACCCAACATTACGGCTATATGACGCCGCAGTGTCAGAAGACATCACCGGCCGACCGTGTCTGTCTAGAGGAATCTCATAACGGCCATGCTTACTTACGTACGAGTCGAGCGCCAGACCCTTTGCTGGGCCACGAGTCTTCTTCTTTTTCTTCTCCTCCTCGACTACATTTTTCCCCTTCTCCTTCTCCCTCTCTATCTCCTCGTACAGTTTCGTCTTCGAAACCCGACAACGCCGCCAAAACATGTTGTCTGGCCAAGACTCGTAGACATATGCCTCGTCAGGGCTAATCGATCGAGCGGGAACTCGGACTCCCATCTCATCGACCTCTGGAATAGACGGAACCATCGGAGGCATGAATAGAGTCGGCGGCGGACCGTGGGGCACCGCAGACGAGGAACTCTGTACATCACCTGATGTGTGAGGGCTAGACGTGGGTCAGTGGATGGGAGGCATACGAGTCTATGGCTGCGAGGGGGTCGGCCATGGTGTTTGAAAGGATAAACGCCGCGCTAGTGCAGCGGGCTCATCTGTCGCCCTAAAAAATCGTCAGCGTTCATGCCGGTAGCTTCAAGTATCTGGCGGGCACGAACGCTGCTCTGAGATATGTATAGTGTACCGAGATCCGCCTTACTAGAGGATGCCGAACTCCCCCCCGAATCGGGAGTGGTCGACTTTGTCGACTTCTTCCCCAACGCTTTCTTTATTCTATCCATAATCTAAACAAATAAATTAAATTCACAACTCAACACAACAGTAATTATCAATGCCATACCACGTTAATCTTTCGATTAACTCCGGATATAAAATTCCTTCCTCCTCAAACAAATTCATCAAATATTTCACCAAAACTCATTACACAATTTACCTAATTCATCAAATAATCTAAACAAATTCATCAAATTCACAATTCAACACAACGGTAATTATCAATGTCATACCACGTTAATCTTTCGATTAACGCCGGCTATACAATCCCTTCCTCCTCAAACAAATTCATCAAATTCACAACTCATTAAACACCAAATATTGAAAATACTAAATTCATCAAATATTGCATCACAACTCATTAAACAATTTATCTAATTCATCACATAATCTAAACAAATTCATCAAACAAATACAATAAATTCAACAAACAAAATAAAAAAAATAAGGAAAAGGGTTACCGCGGCCGGGCTGGCGGGCGACGGGCGGAGGGCGTCGGGCGGGCGGGCGACGGGACCGGGGCTCGTCGGGCGGCGGGGCTGGGGCTCGTACAGGCGGCGGGACGACGGCCGAGCGGGCGACGGGGGTTGGGGGCTGGGTGACGATCGGTGGGACGGGGGCTGGGTGACGATCGGCGGGACGGGGGCTAGGTGACGGGCGGTGTAACACCCCCGATATATTCAGGAATATTACAGCACCATAAATTCTTTACGTAAGAATTTACAAGGCTGAAGAAATGAAATGACAATAACAGAAACCAACTTATGAAATCACTGAAATAAAATACAATAGTCTGGTTCAATACCGAGAATACAAATATCCAATGAAGGGTTATTAATACATCACCAAAATCCAAACATCTTAAACTGACGACACACTCGAGTACTTATTGAAATAATCAACAAACAACAGACAATAAAACCCGGCCGGAACATCACTCTGCACTCTCGTCGTCATGCAGCTCCAGTGGTTGTTTCCCCGCTCTCCTGGATCCTGAACATAAACAAATGTTCACCCCCGCAGGGGTTAGCACAACGATGCTAGTGCAAGTACAATAATCATACAACAGTGATATAATCAACAATTATATCATAACAAGTTTCTCCAACGAGAAATATCAACAACACATATCATATCATATCATAACAGTTTCCAACATACTGATGGTATTCCAACGATCCAGCGCACACAGCTATAGATTCCCATGATGATCCCATCGGACCAACACATGGTGGAACTACCTGTCCAACGATCTAGCGCACATAGCTATAGATTCCCATGATGATTCCCGTCGGATCAACATATGGTGGACATATAATCACAACACATTTACACAATACAATCACATCATAACTGTCATAATATAAACAATTATAATTAGAGTACTTGCCTTGGTTCGAAGACAAGGATAATACTTCCACGAAAACAAAACACTCGAAGGTCGCCCCTTCAATCAATCACGTAACAAGCTCGAACCATAACAAAAGAAATAATCTAGAATTTATGTTATGCCGTACGAATTTCTAATAATCCAAAATTACGGCCGAAAGTTCATAAAATGCAATCTGCCTGAACTTCTTAGCGTACGCTAAGTATTCTGTGTAGCGTGCGTTAAGGCTGCTCAATAGCGCACGCAAACAACAAAGCCTATCGTACGCTAACTATGCATGGTCAGTACCTCACTGATCAGCCGACTGACTCGTCTGATGGCCTAACGTACGTTACATACCAAACGTAGCGTACGTTAACTCATTCTCGATAGGGCACGTTAATCTACATAGCTTAGCGTGCGCTAACTGTGCATGGCAGTTCACTACTGGTATTATACTAATCTCGTCATGATCAAACCAATGAAATCTTCGGTGTTAATTCATGTTACCTCCATGAATATCATGTTCATACGGTTATGAATGATCTTACGGATAATAACAACTTCGGATTGAAGAATATGTATATTATTATAAAACCATATTCCATTTCGATTACAATTCTTCATGCGATAATTCAGAAGGCTTAACGGTCGATATCAACACCTATCTATCAATCAAAACTTATCACTCTGAAGTTTGAATAACGTTCCATCTTTACAAGATAAATCCTTCCATAATCAATCCTTTAGATTCGTCTAACAATAATGATGCTAAAGTCAAGTCCATGATTGATATGAAGACACCTACTAAATTCAGATTTACCAATGATAGAGACTTCCTCTACTTGTTCAATGTAATAAGATTCGAACCATGATGTTCATAATCAAGGTACTTAAGGCATAGTCATCTCAATATTCCAAACATAGTGTGCTTTGGATAATTCACCCAATAAGATCAATATTTGCTAACATGACCATCTTATTCTCCATAACACGAATCTAGAGTTGATGATAGAATCAACATACCTTAATATGATGAAATCACTGAACCACAAGGTAGAATCCGACTCCGGTTGGTTATATGCCACTCCAAGGAGTTACTTCTCTTCAATGATCACTCACAAGTAATATCCAATGTTCAAGGATCAAGTAGATGTGTTCTAAGTGTGTTAGGAGGATAATTATTGCTCTCAGGTCTCTCAAGACTGAAGAATGAACGAAGGAAATTGGCTCATATATATACTTTCTGTACAAAGCAGATTAGCGCACGCTACTAAGCATTCCTTAGCGCGCGCTAATAAGAGTTGACTTCAAAACTGTCCAAGTTCGTCCGCGGGAATTTTATCCGGACCCATGTCCCGGCTGGCACAAGGGTTAGCCGCCCAGCTCAATAATTGAGTGCCTAGCGCACGCAACTCCTACATATGTAGCATGCGCTAGTAGTAGCCGATAGCGCGCGTTAAGCTACATTCTTAGCGTGCGCTATCACGAGTTTGCATGAGAAGTTTTGCATGTTGTTATACTTATGTACAAAGATACCAATACAAGAACTATCATACTCCAATTATCAAGATCACAAATCCGAAAAAAATACAGGGTTCGAATACAGATGAAATACACAGTAATAAATCCGGATATTACAGGCGGCTAGGTGACGGGCGATTGGGGGCTGGGTGACGATCGGCGGGCAACGGCCGACGGCTAGGTGAAGGAGAAAATAATAAAAGTTAGGTACGAGAAAACGTATAAAAGGTGGGGGTTTAGCCGACGACAAGATCTACCTCGTCGGCTAAAGTTTTTTAAAAAAAAATTATACTTTAGCCGACGACATATAAGACGGTCGTCGGCTAAACCCCAGCAATGACCGGACCGTGTTAGACAACACGGTCGGGTCAGGCATACAATGTGTTTTCAATTTCTGGGCAGGTGCGACACAGGACGTGTCGTTGGACACGGTCGGGGGTTTAGCCGACGACTCTAGTCATGTCGTCGGCTAAAGTTTATTTTTTTTTTAAAAAAAACTTTAGTCGACCGTGTCAGGAGACACGGGCCGTGGCGCACCTGCCCAGAAAGGGAAAACACACTGTATTCCTGACCCGACCGTGTTGTCTAACACGGTCGGGTCATTGTTGGGGTTTAGACGACGACCGTCTTATATGTCGTCGGCTAAAGTATAATTTTTTTTGAAAAAAATTTAGCCGACGACGTAGATCTTGTCATCGGCTAAACCCCCCGTTTTTTTTTTTAATAATATTATTGATATTTTATTAATATTATATCTCCATGTTACGATTTTCTTCATCATACCATTCATACAACCTCAAGAATCGCAACAAAACCATTATCATCATATGAAGAAGATGTCAATAATCATATCAACATCCGAAATCTCTTATTACAATTCTAATAAATCTCATATAACATTATCACATGATGATCCCAACATGCTACCTCCCAAGTAGTAATCCTTTAAAAACGAACCACTATCAAAGGGATACGAGGATTACCTTGTATGGACGAACCACGAACAAGAATAATTGAACTCCATTCCAAGAATCATCAAAAACTTCAAGAGCAATACTTAATTCCGAGCTCTCCATCTTAATCTTGTTTAAGAGGATCATCTCTCAATGTTTAGGAACTTCAAGTACTTCCCAAGGCCCTCTCTATTGACTGAAGGAAGGAGAATGGACAAAATGCCTCCCAGCACTCGTCTATCTTCTTTATAAAATATATCACTAGCGCGCGCTAGACCTTATATTTAGCGTGCGCTATAGAACTAGCGTGCTCTATCCTTCCTTGATAGCATGCGCTATCGGGCAGCCCAGAAGCTACTGCATTGCTTCGAAATTCATCTAACGTACGTAATGCCCATGCATTAGCGTACGTAAACAGGCGTTGACTTGATACAGTGAAATACTCAGTAGCGTGCGTTATTCCTCAACCTTAGAGCGCGCTAATCGTCGTTGACCCGACAACCTGTACCTTCCCAGAAGATGCTCGGGTCCTACACGCCGAAAGCAACCAATAAAGCCAAGATTCCCTATTGACGATCTGAAATTAGCGTGCGCTACCAACATGCATTAGCGTGCGCTAATCGCCGATAATAAACAGTCTGGGCCTACCTGTCGGCCACTTTCCGGACCTTATCCAGAATACCTTACGTACATTAGGGGTCCTCCTTATCGTACGTAACTGAAACCTCTTAGCGTGCGCTAAGTATGCACCGTGGCATACGCTAAGTATATATGTCTTAGCGTGCGCTAGGCATACCTTGTAGCGTGCGCTAACGTGGCTGTACTTAGCCATTCCCCGCTATTCTTATCCGTCGTCTTGATATACTAGATGTATATACACGACATATTGAATACATATACAACTTGATAATCTTCTCATATGATATACCCAATATCAAAAGTACGATAATATGATACACGATATCTTCAAATGTAATTGTCGACCAACTACGATAATTATACTAGTACAACTGTCTCAGTCTTCCAATTATTTTATCCATACTGTATAGACACCAATCTATCCAGTATATCTCAGATAAAATAGCGCGAAAAATTTATACTGAAATCCGGGTATTACGTACTAAAAGTCGGGATATCGCCTTAAAATAAGTTTCGTCCTCGAAACTTGCAATCTTGTCACAAACAACAGATCAATCCAAAATTTATAAACTCATCACAAGGGCAATTAATCGTCGCCACGAGCGAATAACCAAAACAGTGTACTTACAGGTACGTGAAGCTGATGATCTCCCGTGATATTAGCATACGACTCCCAAACAAAGTCTCAACATAATACCGATATACACCAATATCGCAATTAGCAATTTAACAAAATCCCAAGGAAAAGTTCACGTTCGTGACCACGGCCACAACTCTTCCTCCTTTCAGCCAACATTCTGAAGGGCACACACGTGCGTAAGTATGATCCAAATTGCACATTCTCGAAGTGACCAATTCCCAAGAATACCAAGCTAAAAACGAAATGATTAAGAAGAATACAAGAAGAGTGAGAGGACTTACAAGTACCGATCGCATTGTGATGATGGCAGAGTAGTGATATTGTGGGCAAATGACGACTCAATCGATCCAAAAGACCAACAGCCTAGGTATCCATAGACCTAAGCTCTGATAACATATTCTGTATCACCCCCAAGTTATTCAGGGTATATTACAGCGCCGTGAGCCCCACCGTGGGACCCACAAGGCTATACATGCGCGGAACTGTAAAACTTGACCGAGAAGGTCTTGATACAATGAAAAGAAGGACAATACAAATGGTATTCAAACCATAACCAATGTAACCATATATATCACCACACAAATCAATACCTCGGAAGATCAAGGAAACTGAAGTACAATACTCGAGTATTTAAAATCCATTCCAGTACAACAACACTGAATGGAAGAACCCAAAAGAAATATAATCGGAGACAAGACACAGTATCACACTTGCCCATCATCTTCATGCCGACCCGATACCCGCCTGTCCGTTCTCCTGGAACCTGAAATACATAAAAAGTATTTCCCCCATAAAGGGGTTAGCCGTTGAATAGCTAGTGCAAGTATATCAAGTATGAAATACAATACTCCTCGACAATAAAGTAAATGTAACCATCAATTCATCAATTCAAGACTAGTATTCCGGAATAACTAAATCTCATAGCATCACATCAATACATATATGAATACCGTGGAACCGCACCAGAGGCTACGGAACCCTCAGGGGACCTGTCGGCCCATCCCAGAGTGGTTCGTTCATATCATCGGTGGAATCGTACCAAGAGGCTACGAAACCCTCAGGGGACCCATCGGCCCACCCCAGAGTGGATATAAATAATCATGCCATTAATATTTCTTACTTTCAAAGTCGAGAACGTACAATCATAATTATATACTTGCCTTGAATAGTTGACGACGCAACGAACGGAAAGGAAAATCACCGACGAATGCTAGGAACCAACAAAACCGAACCTAACGATTCGAAGAATACAATCACAACCAATTCTAAACGAATACGGAATTGGAATACACCCGGAAACCCGCCTACGATTCATGTATATTCGTATAAAAACGACAACGAGGGCGGACCACAACCAAACCCTCTTAATTCTGTAAAAACCACGAAATATACCACGAATCCATAGGGAAACTAAAAATACTAACAAGATTAATCATATTCATCATGAATTAACCAATAAAACGGAACGAATCGGACAAAAACGCGAAAACCCCCAAATCTTCCCAAAAGTAGGGTCCTAAAGATCTAACCTTGATTCGCTGGATCAAGGGATGTTATAGGATGATTGATCAGTGATATAAACTCAGGAACTTCATGGATTTGTTGTTTAACAACATGGCTTCACGTCCTCCGAAGCTCCAGCCGCGGACCGAAGAGAAAGGAAATGAAAAATAAGTGAAAAAGTGGCTGCTCTGTCATTTAATACTGGGCCGGAACTAGCGTGCGCTAGCCTTCCTGGACTAGCGTGCGCTATCGGCCAGTATCGGCCCAGCACTTTCGGCCAGGGCCCGCACGACCCGGCACCACCTACCAATCCTGCCGACCATGACCTGTCCGCCCGACCCCCGCTAGCGTGCGCTACGGCGAAGCTCGCACGCGCTAGCCGACTCGCCCAAGAACCCATGGACTAAAAGCTCGCCTAGGTAACGTACGCTAGTCGGCCGACGTGCGCTACCTCGCCGGTTAGCGTGCGCCACGACCGACAGATGGCGTGCGCTACTCGCCGATCCTACCCGAGTCCGTAACCTCGTAACCCTCTCGCCTGCACTCGATAGCACAGACTGGCCGCTCGGCAATGGCGCTACACCGCCAATCTAGCGCGCAGCTTCCCGGCCGCAGCAAGGCTATGCCGGTTCTCGACGTGCTCGCCGCCGGCTCAAGACTTCCGACAAGTGCCGCACCGTCCGCCACCGCCACCGCCATGACCCGATGACTCGATTTTCCGAAAACGTACGGAACGAACACGACGAAAAGCTCGCGGGCAACAACAACGACCCGAAATGAAAACATAATACAATAATTAATCATACGCGACCAAGAAAAGAGTCGAGACAGCAAGTACAGATACGGATACCCATAACTTTGGGTAAATTACAAAATGGCCAAAAACGCCCGAGAATCACGATACATGATCGAATAACCAAACCGAAGTTCACAACACGTATAACAAGGTTAAATGGACTTACGGGAAACTCGAAACAACAGTTTCGAATGAGATTCGCAAGAATCGAGCTCAAGTGCGGAAAAGTCGCTAAAAAGCACGGAACTCAACAAAACGACACCGAAATGAACTCGGATGTCAAAAAGTGTAGAATTAATCATTCTCAGGATGACGGAACGGTCCCAAGAGAGTCGTCAAAATGGACTTTCGCCAAAAAAAGAAAATTACCAGAAATCGAATTTGCGGATATTACAGCGCACGCAACTCCTACATACGTAGCGTGCGCTAGTAGTAGCCGATAGCGCGCATTAAGCTACATTCTTAGCGTGAGCTATCATGAGTTTACATGAGAAGTTTTGCATGTTGTTATACTTATGTACAAAGATACCAATGCAAGAACTATCATACTCTAATTATCAAGATCACAAATCCGAAAAAAATACAGGGTTCAAATACAGATGAAATACACAGTAATAAATCCGGATATTACATACTCTCCAACTAAAAAGGAGTTTTGTCCCGAAACTCAAGACGAAAATAATTCGGGACATCTGGACTTCATGCCATCCTCCGTTTCCCATGTGGCTTCTTCCACTCCGTGACGTGACCATTGAACTTTGACCAAAACGATGGGTTTGTTCCTCAACTGCTTAACTCGACTCTCGAGTATATTGACCGGTCTTTCTTCAAATGTCCCATCTTGAGCGACTTTGATCTCGCCAAAATCAATGACATGACTAGGATCTGGTATATACCTATGTAACTGGGATACGTGGAACACGTTATGAACATGGCACAATGACGGCGGCAATGCCAATCTGTATGCCAACTCTCCAACTCTCTCAAGGATATCAAATGGTCCGATATATCTCGGACTCAGCTTTCCTTTCCTTCCGAAACAAAATATCTTCTGAGTAGGAGAAACCTTTAAGAGCACGTGGTCTCCTGTACTGAACTCCAAAGGGCGACGGCATACGTCTGCATAAGATTTCTGTCGACTCTGGGTGGTCAACAGTCTATCAAAAATTAAAGCTATATTCTCTCGAGTCTGTACGATCAACTCTGGTTCTATTCCGATCAAGTCTGATGAATCGTCCCAGCATAGGGGCGAGCTGCATCTTCTCCCGTATAATGCCTCAAATGGTGCCATCTTAATGGAAGCATGCCAACTATTGTTGTAGGTATATTCAATCAACGGTAGATGAATTTCCCAATCGTTTGACCAATCTAAGGCACAGGCCCTTAGCATGTCTTCCACCATTTGAATGGTCCTCTCGGATTGTCCGTCAGTCTGCAGGTGATAAGCTGTACTGAAGTTCAAGTCGGTCCCCAAGGCCTTATGAAATGCTTTCCAAAAGTGAGACACAAAATGGCCGTCTCGATCAGAAATAATGGTCTTCGGCGTACCATGCAGTCGAACTATCTCTGAAATAAATACTCGCGCCAACCCCTCTGGTCCCCACGTGTCCTTAATGCCTAGGAAATGAGCTGATTTGGTTAGACGATCACCTATCACCCAAATCATGTTCATTCCTGTCTTGGTTCTCGGCATATTAGTGATAAAGTCCATCGATATGTCCTCCCACTTCGATTCAGTAATCGGGAGCGGCTTCAACATCCTGGCAGGTCGTTGATGCTCGATCTTAACTTGCTGACAAGTCAAGCATTTCGAAACATAGTCCGCTACGTCTTTCTTCATATTTCCCCACCAGAAATTCTGTTTCAAGTCTTTATACATCTTACTGGTGCCTGGGTGGATAGAATAAGGCGAGCTGTGAGATTCCTTCATAATCGTCTATTTTAGAACATCGACATCGGGAACGCAGAGTCGGTTCTGAAATCTCAAAACTCCATCATCATGAATTACGAATCCGGGAGCCTTCCGTTTGATCACTTCATCACGTAACCGAATCATCAGAGGATCATCTGCCTGTCTAGATTTGATTTCTTCGGTTAATGATGAAGTTATTTCCATCACGCACAGTTGTCCTGGGACTCTTTGTAACCACACTTCAATTCCTTCTCGAATCATCTCTCATTGAAGGCTAAGTTGGGAGGTCAGCGTCTCCTGCATCTGAATAGAAACAGGCTTGCGGTTGAGTGCATCGGCCACTACATTTGCTTTGCCTGGATGATACAAAATCACCAAGTCATAGTCCTTAATCAGTTCTAACCATCTTCTTTGCTGCATGTTCAACTCTTTCTGACTAAAGATGTATTTGAGACTCTTGTGATCCGTAAAGATCTGACAGTAAGTCCCGTACAGATAATGCCTCCAGATCTTCAAAGCAAAAATTACTGCTGCTAGCTCTAAATCATGTATTGGGTAATTCACTTCATAGGGTTTCAGCTGTCGTGAAGCATAAGCGATCACCTTATCATTCTGCATCAATACGCATCCGAGTCCTTGGTTAGAAGCATCACTGTAAACTATGAATCCTCCAGCCCCCTGTGGAAGTGATAAAATTGGTGCTGTCGTCAATCTCTTCTTCAATTAATCAAAACTAGTCTGACACAACTCGTTCCACTCAAACTTTTGAGTTTTCTGTAGGAGTCGAGTAAGTGGGCGGGAGATTTTAGAAAACCCTTCCACGAATCGATGATAATATCCAGCAAGTCCTAAGAAGCTTCGGACTTCCTTCACGTTCTTTGGAGGCTTCCAATCCATAATTGCTTCTATCTTCTGAGGATCTTCTCGGACTCCTTTAGCTGATACCACATGACCGAGGAACATTACTTCCTTTAGCCAGAATTCACACTTAGAGAGTTTGGCGTACAGTTGCTCGCTTCTCAAAAGTTCTAATACAATCCGCAAATGCTGCGCATGTTCTTCTGGGCTCTTAGAATACACCAGAATGTCATCAATGAACACGACCACAAATTTATCCAAATATTCGATGAACACTCGGTTCATTAACTGCATGAATACAGCAGGTGCATTAGTGAGACCAAACGGCATCACTACAAACTCATAGTGTCCGTAGCGAATTCTGAATGCTGACTTTGGAACATCAGATTCCTTAATCCTCAGCTGATGGTATCCTGATCTCAGATCGATTTTAGAAAATACTGTTGCTCCTTGCAATTGGTCGAACAGGTCATCAATCCATGGCAACGAATACTTATTCTTAATCATCATCTTGTTCAGCTCTCGATAGTCGATACATAGTCGAAGCAATCCATCCCTCTTTCGGACAAAAAGAATTGGCGCTCCCCAGGCCGAAATGCTTGGCTGGATATAGCCTTTGTCCAGTAACTCCTCCAGCTGCTTTTTCAGTTCATACATCTCAGTAGGTGCCATACGATACGGCGCCTTAGAAATTAGTGTAGCTCCGGGTTCCAGCTCAATGGTGAATTCTACATCCCGTCGTGGAGGTAGTCCAGGTAACTCGTCAGGAAGTTCCACAATTTCGTCTTCTCTCTTCATTGCATAGCACCAGTATCCGGCACAGCCCTGCTTCAACAATTTGACAGCTTTCATTGCTTTGATCAACTTTCCTGAGGTTCCTGGTTTCCATCCTTCAAACAGTACTTCGGAACCATCGTCAGCAATCAGCGAAATATTCCTCCTTCGGTAGTTTATAATAGCCCCATATAGATTAAGCCAATCGTCTCCGATTATTAGGTCGTCTCCTTGCATTTCTATCACAATCAGATTTGAGAGTCACTCCCTGCCCCCAAATGATACAGGGAAATCTCTAGTCTCTAAGTTCCCAACAATCCTCTCTCCACTCGGTAAACTAACAACATAAGGTTCACATGTATGAAAACCAAAAATATTCAAACGATTCACAAAAGACAAGGATATAAAAGAATGCGTAGCTCCTGTATCGAATAAAATGCTAACTGGCTGGGAAAGGATCTGGACAGTACCTGATGCGACAGCAGCATCCTGATCGTCTGTCCTCCTCATTTCATACAGACGTGGGGGAACAGATCTGGCACTCGATGTCCCCTTTCGGTCCCATTGTCCTCTGCCTCGTCCGCAGCCAAAATTCTGAGGCATCTGAACACTTTGCTGCGTCTGTTGGATACTAGCTTCCTTCTGAACTGGCTGCGATGAATGGGTTCCATTGTACTTGGTGGCATCCTTGCGAAACGTCGCACGGTGCGCTTTCTCTCCGCATTCAAAACATGTAACTGGAGTGCGCAAACAATCACGCCAAAGGTGGTCTCGGCGACCACAGTTAAAGCACTTCCTAGCTGTATCCGTCGTGGCTCACATTGTTCCGAAATTCTTTCCGCTCTTAGATGGGTGCAGAGGTTTCTAGAAAGAATGAAAGGATGCCTGGGCTTTGCGAGGCCCGTTGTTCTTGTGCTCTGTAAAAGTACGAGAGACCTTCTGCTTCTTCGACTCCATAAACTTCTCCATTGTTGCTTCTTTTATTTCATACGCCAACGCCTTATCCTGGTATTGGCGGAGAGTGGTACATTCAAAACCGGACATGTACCTCTGGATTTCTGGTTTCATTCTCATTTCAAAGTGAATCCTCATCTCTGCATATGTTCTTACCAGATGTCGAACAAATGCTAACTGCTGGTTAAACGTCTTAATTGTATGGGATACGGGTTCGTCTGATGGCTGAGCGGAGAAAAACTCCCGAATTTGGGCTTCCCTCACAGGACGAGGGCAGTACTGAGCTTCCATCATCATTTTAAATTCTGTCCAATCAGCATCATGATCTGCAGGTCGGATAACTTCCCACCACTCGGATGCTTCCCCTATCAGAAAGTACTGAGCAATAGGAGCTCTCCTATCGTCTGGGTAATTAATTCCAGCAAAAATTTTCTCCAATTACTTCAACCAATGATCCCAAGTGGGAGTCTCGGAAAAGCCGTCAAATTTGGGTGGTTGCATCTTCGCTACCTCTTGCAACCATCGGTCACCTCAATTTCCCATTTCTGGGATCCTTTGGTGTCCATCTCCCTGCTGAAATCCCACCGCCACCTGCATTCGGTCCACGACCTGAGTGAACTGAGTCATCTGGTTCACCACTTGACGAAGGATTTTTGGTACAGCAGGTTTCGGTTTGTTATTTATGGATCGTTGCGGCTCGCTTGAGCTATGACTGGCCTGATTAGAAGGCGACGCTTCCCTTTCAGCATTCCTTCGTCCGCGTCTACGACCGCGACCACGTCCACATCCGCCTCTCAACATACTGTAAGCATAAATACTCAGTATACAGGAAACAACATCATTCTAATGTTCAAGTATAAAGAGGTACAACATGTAAAGAACGAGATAGAGTTTTGGAACTTACAACCACCGTTCTCATGAAGACGTAGGCAGTGCAGTGATGTCATTCATGGCCGGTTACCTCAAAAGACGTAAATGACCCCTATTTTAACCCAATGGCCAAGATATCCATAATCTTAGCTCTGATAACATATTCTGTAACACCCCCGATATATTCAGGAATATTACAGCGCCGTAAATCCTTTACGTAAGAATTTACAAGGCTGAAGAAATGAAATGACAATAACAGAAACCAACTTATGAAATCACTGAAATAAAATACAACAGTCTGGTTCAATACCGAGAATACAAATATCCAATGAAGGGTTATTAATACATCACCAAAATCCAAACATCTTAAACTGACGACGCACTCGAGTACTTATTGAAATAATCAACAAACAACAGACAATAAAACATGGCCGGAACATCACTCTGCACTCTCGTCGTCATGCAGCTCCAGTGGTTGTTTCCCCGCTCTCCTGGATCCTGAACATAAACAAATGTTCACCCTCGCAGGGGTTAGCACAACGATGCTAGTACAAGTACAATAATCATACAACAGTGATATAATCAACAATTATATCATAAAAATTTTTTCCAACGAGAAATATCAACAACACATATCATATCATAACAGTTTCCAACATACTGATGGTATTCCAACAATACAGCGCACACAGCTATAGATTCCCATGATGATCCCATCGGACCAACACATGGTGGAACTACATGTCCAACGATCTAGCGCACACAGCTATAGATTCCCATAATGATTCCCGTTGGATCAATACATGGTGGACATATAATCACAACACATTTACACAATACAATCACATCATAACTGTCATAATATAAACAGTTCTAATTAGAGTACTTGCCTCGGTTCGAAGACAAGGACAATACTTCCACGAAAACGAAACACTCGAAGGTCGCCCCTTCAATCAATCACGTAAGAGGCTCGAACCTTAACAAAAGAAATAATCTAGAATTTATCTCATGCCGTACGAATGTCTAACAATCCAAAATTACGGTCGAAAGTTCATAAAACGCAATTTGCCTGAACTTCTTAGCGTACGCTAAGTATTCTGTGTAGCGTGCGTTAAGGCTGCTCGATAGCGCATGCAAACAACAAAGCCTAGCGTACGCTAACTATGCATGGTCAGTACCTCACTGATTAGCCGACTGACTCGTCTGATGGACTAACGTACATTACGTACCAAACGTAGCATATGTTATCTCATGCTCGATAGCGCACGTTAATCTACATAGCTTAGCGTGCGCTAACTGTGCATGGCAGTTCACTACTGGTATTAGACTGATCTCGTCATGATCAAACCAATGAAATCTTCGGTGTTAATTCATGTTACCTCCATGAATATCATGTTCATACGGTTATGAATGATCTTACGGATAATAACAACTTCGGATTCAAGAATATGTATATTATTATAAAACCATATTTCATTTCGATTACAATTCTTCATGCGATAATTCGGAAGGCTTAACGGTCGATATTAACACTTATCTATCAATCAAAACTTATCATTCTAAAGTTTGAATAACGTTCCATCTTTACAAGATAAATCCTTCCATAATCAATCCTTTAGATTCGTCTAACAATAATGATGTTAAAGTCAAGCCCATGATTGATATGAAGACACCTACTAAATTCGGATTTACCAATGATAAAGACTTCCTCTACTTGTTCAATGTAATAAGATTCGAATCATGATGTTCATAATCAAGGTACTTAAGGCATAATCATCTCAATATTCCAAACATAGTGTGCTTTGGATAATTCACCCAAGAAGATCAATATTTGCTAACATGACCATCTTATTCTCCATAACACGAATCTAGAGTTGAAGATAGAATCAACATACCTTAATATGACGAAATCACTGAACCACAAGGTAGAATCCGACTCCGGTTGGTTATATGCCACTCCAAGGAGTTACTTCTCTTCAATGATCACTCACAAGTAATATCCAATGTTCAAGGATCAAGTAGATGTGTTCTAAGTGTGTTAGGAGGATAATTATTGCTCTCAGGTCTCTCAAGACTGAAGAATGAACGAAGGAAATGGGAATAAAATGGAGGCCGCCCATATATAAACTTTCAGACAGCAGATTAGCGCACGCTACTAAGCATTCCTTAGCGCGCGCTAATAAGAGTTGACTTCAAAACTGTCCAGGTTCGTCTGCGGGAATCTTATCCGGACCCATGTCCCGGCTGGCACATGTGTTAGCCGCCCAGCTCAATAATTGAGTGCCTAGCGCGCGTTAAGCTACATTCTTAGCGTGTGCTATCACGAGTTTGCATGAGAAGTTTTGCATGTTGTTATACTTATGTACAAAGATACCAATGCAAGAACTATCATACTCCAATTATCAAGATCACAAATCCGAAAAAAAATACAGGGTTCGAATACAGATGAAATATACAGTAATAAATCCGGATATTATAGGCGGCTAGGTGATGGGCGATTGGGGGCTGGGTGACGATCGGCCGGCGACGGGCGACGGCTAGGTGAAGGAGAAAATAATAAAAGTTAGGTACGAGAAAACGTAAAAAAGGTGGGGGTTTAGACGACGACAAGATCTACGTCGTCGGCTAATGTTTTTAAAAAAAATTATACTTTAGCCGACGACATATAAGACGGTCGTCGGCTAAACCTCAGCAATGACCCGACCGTGTTAGACAACATGGTTGGGTCAGGCATACAGTGTGTTTTCAATTTCTAGGCAGGTGCGATACGGGCCGTGTCGTTGGACTCGGTCGGGGGTTTAGCCGACGACTCTATTCATGTCGTCGGCTAAAGTTTATTTTTTTTTTTTTAAAAAACTTCAGTCGACCGTGTCAGGAGACACGCCCAGAAAGGGAAAACACACTATATGCCTGACCCGACCGTGTTGTCTAACACGGTCGGGTCATTGCTGGGGTTTAACCGACGACCGTCTTATATGTCGTCGGCTAAACTATAAATTTTTTTTAAAAAAATTTAGCCGACGACGTAGATCTTGTCGTCGGCTAAACCCCCCATTTTTTTTTGAATAATATTATTGATATTATATTAATGTTATGATTATGATTATTATTATTACTATTTTTTTAATTATATTTAACAAATGAAAATATACATCTACTAAATTTATGGCTCATAGTTTGAGTCATCACTACAGTCTGTCTCATTATCTGAGTTGATATCCGGCAACATATGCCTGAAGTCGTCCACATTATGGTCATCAGAATTTTCAAGTAATTCGTTTGTATCAACGTCAACGTACCCGTGAGCATCACCATGGAGTCGGACGACTCGTCCTTCAGGAACATTATTCATTGTAATTGTCGTTGATGGTGGAATATTTGCTGTATTTGGCTCTTGATAAGCATCATCGTCATCAGTACCTGTTGTTTCTCCCAGTGTAGCAGCACTAAAAAAAAGCATAAGTTCACGCGACCAGTTAGGGTGTCCGTCATCTTGTATGTGTGTTATCTGTCGTAAATAAACTTTTTATGTAAAAAATATCTTAAGTCCAAAATGCAATAGCAACTGAATGTATACGTACCCATTCTCCAAAATAGTCGGCAAAAGTGTCATTGTGGAATCTAGTGTCACCTCGCACCATATCGCATGACAAGTGGATGTCTTTCCAGTACTGAACTTCTGGACAATTGAGCAATATCCACCATTATGCAATTCGTGGCTCGTACGGGTCTAATTGTCTTCCTGGCAACCTCCCATAGACGTCAACATCAGTGGATATGATAGAAAGATTGAATTGTATTTTATCTGCTGGAATAGAGCGGGAAGGGGGCTAGAAGGTGCCCAAATACAACTTGATATGCGTAATACACTCCGACGCAAGGTCAGATTCTGCAATACATCCTTCTGGTGCAGACTTATTGGCCACGGAGTCTTTGTAATCACCGAGTTGCCTGTAATATTGTCATTGTGTTAGAAATCATACTTAATTTGACAATATATATATATATATATCATACAAAATTATGTTACCTTTCAACCGGGTACATCCACGTGTAGTGCACTGGACCAATGACCAATAACTGTCGGGGAAGGTGGATCATGAGGTGAGGCATGAGGTCAAAAAAGTTTAGAGGAAATATTCGCTCAAACTTGCACAAGATATAGATGATCTCATCTTGCATTTTACGCAAATCATATCTCTTGGCTTCTCTCATACATAATTTCTGGAAAAATCTTGACAATGCAACACACGGCTCGACCACCTGTTTTGGTAAGTACGGTCGAATAAATACCGGAAATAGGCGTTGGAGTAGGATATGATAATCATGACTCTTCAAACCAGTTAACTTGTTCTCCCTGAAATTAACACATCTTCCTATATTTCCAGCATACCCGGTAGGATACCTAGCAGTCTTTATCCAGCAAAATATCTCAGTTCTCTGGTCGGCAGTGATGGTGTAAGCTGCCTTAGGCATTTTTTGTTTTCCCATGACAGTTTTCAACCACAAATGTTTTCTTATTCTCATTTCTTCCAAACCTTTGCGTGCTTTTAGCCCGTCTTTGGTCTTTCCATCCCAACCTAAGGTTGTCCCAACCACACTTTCGCAAACATTCTTTTCAATGTCCATGACATCCAAGAAGTTCCTTATCAGTAACTTGGACCAGTAAGGCAATTCCCAGAATATACTTTTGTGCGACCAATACTTATACCTGTCGGGCCTTTCAGGGATTGCTGCAATCACATCAAGATGGTTGCTAAGCTGACCAAAATCGTACTCATTAAGAATCGATAGTATTTCATCACCTATCCACTGTCGTGGTGGCTCGCCCATTTCTACAGTGCCATCAAATGCTGCAGCATCCATACGCCACTCATGTTCCCTCTCAAGCCATATCTGATGACGCATTCGGATAACTTTCCTACAGTGGTACCTAGCACAATCTGCATTCAAACACACTGGACAACCTCTATATCCGCTAATAACAGATCCAGACAGCATTCCATATGCAGGAAAATCACTAATAGTGCCGATACACATGGCGTGCAAGTAGAACATCTCGGACGAATAACTGTCGTACGTGGGATAACCTTGCTCCCACAACAATTTCAGCTCCTCTATCAAAGGTCTCATATACACATCGATACACTTTCCCGGATATCCCGGCCCCGGGACTAACAAGGTCACCATATTATACTCCTTCCGCATACATATCCACGGAGGAAGATTGTAAGGAATCACTACAACAGGCCATATGGTATATGAAAGACTCATGTTACCAAAAGGGTTGAAACCATCAGATGCAATCCCGAGCCTCACATTTCGGATATCTGAAGAAAAATTCGGATACTCCCTATCTATATGCTTCCATGCCTCTCCATCCGAAGGGTGTATCATAGTATCCCTGTCATTAGTGCGCGGCTCGGCATGCCATCTCATTGCTTTTGCCGTGTGAGGAGACATAAAAAGCCGTTCCAACCTGTCCTTCAGTGGAAAATACCAAAGTACCTTCACCGGTTTCTCTTTTCCGTAAGAGTGATCCTATATCTCTCTGTATCACATACAGGACATCTCGTGAGGTCTTCATTAGGATGCCCCCATAATAGAACACAATCATACATGCAGACGTGGATCTTAATGTAGGAAAGACCAAGATCTTTCAAAATTCATCTCATTTTTGAATATGTATTAGGAAGATGATGACCCTGTGGAAGCATATTACTCGTAAGCTCCAAATAATCATCTACAGACTTGATGGATGATTTGTTTTCCACCTTTAATCTCATCGTTTCCATGACACAATCAAGAGCAGTCATGTTACACCCTGGGTATAGAGGGGTCTGTTGGAGTTGAATTAGCTTGTTGTACCTGTCAAGCCCATCAGTATTGCAAGGCAACGGTCTACGGGGTCGTGGGATTGGCTCAGTTGGTACAAACGTCTCGGAAAAACCAAACACATCATCAATCAACCTCCTCTTCGGATCGGTGAACCCGTCGTTACCACTAAATTGTCCGTGATCATACGGAATAACAGAATTCGGTGCTTCACCGTGGTATATCCAACATGTATATTTACTCCAAAACCATTCTTCTTTAGGTGTTCCCAGACCTCATCAAATGGAAAATGAAACATATCACTGCGACATCTATATTTATTACACGGACAGTAGTGCAACGTATTACCACTGTCGTGCTCTTTTACAAATCTCATAAACTGCTTCATCCCATCCATTACACTTGGATCCCATTTTCGTAACCCAATCCAACTCTTGTCCATCCTGAAAATGTATACATTTTCCAATATTAATCCAACTAACTAATATTGTTCAAATTATAAATGAAATCACAACAAACAATTAATCATAATGATTATCATCATAAAACTTAATCGTTTTACATAAAATCTATCGAATGTAACATGAATAATACAAAGTTTCGAAATCACAATAAAAAAATACAATAAAATACGTACCTTAATCGAAATGGTGATTATAACAACCGGTAGAAACCTTCACACTCCAACTAGCACAACTCAAAGTAGCAACTCACAAGTTTTTTTCGGGAATAACTGACAGGATCGGGAATAGAAATGTGCTCTTTAGCGGGGAGAGGGGCAAGATTGGGTTGGTGTTCCCTGAACTATATATAATTTTCACTTGGAGGTTTAGCCGATGACTTGATCTAAGTCGTCGGCTAAAGTATATTATTATTTTTTTTTGAAAAAGTGTTTAGCCGGCGACTTGATCTAGGTCGTCGGCTAAATAAACCGCTACAATATTATTTTTTTCGAAAGGGGTTTAGCCGACGACCGAGATCAAGTCGTCGGCTAAAATGTTTATTTTTTACGGTCGGCTAAACGTTATCTCGGTCGTCGGCTAAACCTCTTTAATATAGCCGACGACTATTTTGCACTTTAGCCGACGACACTTTATAGTCGTCGGCCGTTTTTTTTCGGGTCGTCAGCTAAAGTACTTTTTTTGGTAGTGCAATGAGAAAAACATGCCAAATTCAAGAAAAATTACAACTCATTACTGTCCTTCATGCCGTATAATGCTACTAAAGAAATTAATGAAAAAACACAAAATGACAAAAGGAAAAGGTAAGACCATCAACTAAGAGTACATAGGCAAATTTCCATCCAATGAGAGGTGATAAATTTGTAGATGTGCCATCAAGATAAACTCACACTTGAATGAATAAATGGAACACAAAACTCGAAGACAAGCGCCTAGACAAAGCAAATATTAGGGGTTCGGATCTAGTGCAGTACAGCACCATGCTGTGCACCAGATCCGCCGTCGAATTACACACGCACACACACCCGTGCGGGTGTGTGTGATCCAATGGTGGGGTGCAGCACAGCATGGTGTTGTACTGCACCAGATTCCTTAATCCTCATCTGATGGTATCCTGATCTCAGATCGATTTTAGAAAATACTGTTGCTCCTTGCAATTGGTCGAATAGGTCATCAATCCATGGCAATGAATACTTATTCTTAATCGTCATCTTGTTCAGCTCTCGATAGTCGATACATAGTCGAAGCGATCCATCCCTCTTTCGGACAAAAAGAACTGGCGCTCCCCAGGCCGAAATGCTTGGCTGGATATAGCCTTTGTCCAGTAACTCCTCCAGCTGCTTTTTCAGTTCATACATCTCAGTAGGTGCCATACGATACGACGCCTTAGAAATTAGTGTAGCTCTGGGTTCCAGCTCAATGGTGAATTCTACATCCCGTCGTGGAGGTAGTCCAGGTAACTCGTCGGGAAGTTCCACAATTTTGTCTTCTCCCTTCATTGCATAGCACCAGTATCCGGTACAGCCCTGCTTCAACAATTTGACAGCTTTCATTGCTTTGATCAACTTTCCTGAGGTTCCTGGTTTCCATCCTTCAAACAGTACTTCGGAACCATCGTCAGCAATCAGCGAAATATTCCTCCTTCGGTAGTTTACAATAGCCCCATATAGATTAAGCCAATCGTCTCCGAGTATTAGGTCGTCTCCTTGCATTTCTATCACAATCAGATTTGAGAGTCACTCCCTGCCCCCAAATGATACAGGGAAATCTCTAGTCTCTAAGTTCCCAACAATCCTCTCTCCACTCGGTAAACTAACAACATAAGGTTCACATGTATGAAAACCAAAAATATTCAAACGATTCACACAAGACAAGGATATAAAAGAATGCGTAGCTCCTGTATCGAATAAAATGCTAACTGGCTGGGAAAGGATCTGGACAGTACCTGATGCGACAGCAGCATCCTAATCGTCTGTCCTCCTCATTTCATACAGACGTGGGGGAACAGATCTGGCACTCGATGTCCCCTTTCGGTCCCATTGTCCTCTGCCTCGTCCGCAGCCAAAATTCTGAGGCATCTGAACACTTTGCTGCGTCTGTTGGATACTAGCTTCCTTCTGAACTGGCTGCGATGAATGGGTTCCATTGTACTTGGTGGCATCCTTGCGAAACGTCGCACGGTGTGCTTTCTCTCCGCATTCAAAACATGTACTGGAGTGCGCAAACAATCACGCCAAAGGTGGTCTGGGCGACCACAGTTAAAGCACTTCCTAGCTGTATCCGTCGTGGCTGACATTGTTCCGAAATTCTTTCCGCTCTTAGATGGGTGCAGAGGTTTCTATAAAGAATGAAAGGATGCCTGGGTTTTGCGAGGCCCGTTGTTCTTGTGCTCTGTAAAAGTACCAGAGACCTTCTGCTTCTTCGACTCCATAAACTTCTCCATTGTTGTTTCTTTTATTTCATACGCCAACGCCTTATCCTGGTATTGGCGGAGAGTGGTACATTCAAAACCGGACATGTACCTCTGGATTTCTGGTTTCATTCTCATTTCAAAGTGAATCCTCATCTCTGCATCTTTTCTGACCAGATGTCGAACAAATGCTAACTGCTGGTTAAACGTCTTAATTGTATGGGATACGGGTTCGTCTGATGGTTGAGCGGAGAAAAACTCCCGAATTTGGGCTTCCCTCACAGGACGAGGGCAGTACTGAGCTTCCATCATCATTTTAAATTCTGTCCAATCAGCATCATGATCTGAAGGTCGGATAACTTCCCACCACTCGGATGCTTCCCCTATCAGAAAGTACTGAGCAATAGGAGCTCTCCTATCGTCTGGGCAATTAATTCCAGCAAAAATTTTCTCCAATTACTTCAACCAATGATCCCAAGTGGGAGTCTCGGAAAAGCCGTCAAATTTGGGTGGTTGCATCTTCGCTACCTCTTGCAACCATCGGTCACCTCAATTTCCCATTTCTGGGATCCTTTGGTGTCCATCTCCCTGCTGAAATCCCACCGCCACCTGCATTCGGTCCACGACCTGAGTGAACTGAGTCATCTGGTTCACCACTTGACGAAGGATTTTTGGTACAGCAGGTTTCGGTTTGTTATTTATGGATCGTTGCGGCTCGCCTGAGCTATGACTGGCCTGATTAGAAGGCGACGCTTCCCTTTCAGCATTCCTTCGTCCGCGTCCACGACCGCGACCACGTCCACGTTCGCCTCTCAACATACTGTAAGCATAAATACTCAGTATACAGGAAACAACATCATTCTAATGTTCAAGTATAAAGAGGTACAACATGTAAAGAACGAGATAGAGTTTTGGAACTTACAACCACCGTTCTCATGAAGACGTAGGCAGTGCAGTGATGTCATTCACGGCCGGTTACCTCAAAAGACGTAAATGACCCCTATTTTAACCCAATGGCCAAGATATCCATAATCTTAGCTCTGATACCATATTCTGTAACACCCCCAATATATTCAGGAATATTACAGCGCCGTAAATCCTTTACGTAAGAATTTACAAGGCTGAAGAAATGAAATGACAATAACAGAAACCAATTTATGAAATCACTGAAATAAAATACAACAGTCTGGTTCAATACCGAGAATACAAATATCCAATGAAGGGTTATTAATACATCACCAAAATCCAAACATCTTAAACTGACGACGCACTCGAGTACTTATTGAAATAATCAACAAACAACATACAATAAAACATGGCCGGAACATCACTCTGCACTCTCGTCGTCATGCAGCTCCAGTGGTTGTTTCCCCGCTCTCCTGGATCCTGAACATAAACAAATATTCACCCCCGCAGGGGTTAGCACAACGATGCTAGTACAAGTACAATAATCATACAACAGTGATATAATCAACAATTATATCATAAAAATTTTTTCCAACGAGAAATATCAACAACACATATCATATCATAACAGTTTCCAACATACTGATGGTATTCCAACAATCCAGCGCACACAGCTATAGATTCCCATGATGATCCCATCGGACCAACACATGGTGGAACTACATGTCCAACGATCTAGCGCACACAGCTATAGATTCCCATAATGATTCCCGTCGGATCAATACATGGTGGACATATAATCACAACACATTTACACAATACAATCACATCATAACTGTCATAATATAAACAGTTCTAATTAGATTACTTGCCTCGGTTCGAAGACAAGGACAATACTTCCACGAAAACGAAACACTCGAAGGTCGCCCCTTCAATCAATCACGTAAGAAGCTCGAACCTTAACAAAAGAAATAATCTAGAATTTATCTCATGCCGTACGAATGTCTAACAATCCAAAATTACGGCCGAAAGTTCATAAAACGCAATCGGCCTGAACTTCTTAGCGTACGCTAAGTATTCTATGTAGCGTGCGTTAAGGCTGCTCGATAGCGCATGCAAACAACAAAGCCTAGCGTACGCTAACTATGCATGGTCAGTACCTCACTGATCAGCCGACTGACTCGTCTGATGGACTAACGTACATTACATACCAAACGTAGCATACGTTTTCTCATGCTCGATAGCGCACGTTAATCTACATAGCTTAGCGTGCGCTAACTGTGCATGGCAGTTCACTACTGGTATTAGACTGATCTCGTCATGATCAAACCAATGAAATCTTCGGTGTTAATTCATGTTACCTCCATGAATATCATGTTCATACGGTTATGAATGATCTTACGGATAATAACAACTTCGGATTCAAGAATATGTATATTATTATAAAACCATATTCCATTTCGATTACAATTCTTCATGCGATAATTCGGAAGGCTTAACGGTCGATATTAACACCTATCTATCAATCAAAACTTATCATTCTAAAGTTTGAATAACGTTCCATCTTTACAAGATAAATCCTTCCATAATCAATCCTTTAGATTCGTCTAACAATAATGATGTTAAAGTCAAGCCCATGATTGATATGAAGACACCTACTAAATTCGGATTTACCAATGATAAAGACTTCCTCTACTTGTTCAATGTAATAAGATTCGAATCATGATGTTCATAATCAAGGTACATAAGGCATAATCATCTCAATATTCCAAACATAGTGTGCTTTGGATAATTCACCCAAGAAGATCAATATTTGCTAACATGACCATCTTATTCTCCATAACACGAATCTAGAGTTGAAGATAGAATCAACATACCTTAATATGACGAAATCACTGAACCACAAGGTAGAATCCGACTCCGGTTGGTTATATGCCACTCCAAGGAGTTACTTCTCTTCAATGATCACTCACAAGTAATATCCAATATTCAAGGATCAAGTAGATGTGTTCTAAGTGTGTTAGGAGGATAATTATTGCTCTCAGGTCTCTCAAGACTGAAGAATGAACGAAGGAAATGGGAATAAAATGGAGTGCTGGCCCATATATAAACTTTCTGTACAAAGCAGATTAGCGCACGCTACTAAGCATTCCTTAGCGCGCGCTAATAAGAGTTGACTTCAAAACTGTCCAGGTTCGTCTGCGGGAATCTTATCCGGACCCATGTCCCGGCTGGCACATGTGTTAGCCGCCCAGCTCAATAATTGAATGCCTAGCGCGCGTTAAGCTACATTCTTAGCGTGTGCTATCACGAGTTTGCATGAGAAGTTTTGTATGTTGTTATACTTATGTACAAAGATACCAATGCAAGAACTATCATACTCCAATTATCAAGATCACATATCCGAAAAAAAATACAGGGTTCGAATACAGATGAAATATACAGTAATAAATCCGGATATTACAGGCGGGTAGGTGACGGGCGATTGGGGGCTGGGTGGCGATCGGCCGGCGACGGGCGACGGCTAGGTGAAGGAGAAAATAATAAAAGTTAGGTACGAGAAAACGTAAAAAAGGTGGGGGTTTAGACGACGACAAGATCTACGTCGTCGGCTAATGTTTTTAAAAAAAATTATACTTTAGCCGACGACATATAAGACGGTCGTCGGCTAAACCTCAGCAATGACCCGACCGTGTTAGACAACATGGTCGGGTCAGGCATACAGTGTGTTTTCAATTTCTAGGCAGGTGCGATACGGGCCGTGTCGTTGGACACGGTCGGGGGTTTAGCCGACGACTCTATTCATGTCGTCGTCTAAAGTTTAATTTTTTTTTTTAAAAAAACTTTAGTCGACCGTGTCAGGAGACACGCCCAGCACGGTCGGGTCATTGCTGGGGTTTAACCGACGACCGTCTTATATGTCGTCGGCTAAACTATAATTTTTTTTAAAAAAATTTAGCCGACGACGTAGATGTTGTCGTCTGCTAAACCCCCCGTTTTTTTTTTAATAATATTATTGATATTATATTAATGTTATGATTATGATTATTATTATTACTATTTTTTTAATTATATTTAACAAATGAAAATATACATCTACTAAATTTATGGCTCATAGTTTGAGTCATCACTACAGTCTGTCTCATTATCTGAGTTGATATCCGGCAACATATGCCTGAAGTCGTCCACATTATGGTCATCAGAATTTTCAAGTAACTCGTTTGTATCAACGTCAACGTACTCGTGAGCATCACCATGGAGTCGGACGACTCGTCCTTCAGGAACATTATTCATTGTAATTGTCGTTGATGGTGGAATATTTGCTGTATTTGGCTCTTGATAAGCATCATCGTCATCAGTACCTGTTGTTTCTCCCAGTGTAGCAGCACTAAAAAAAAGCATAAGTTCATGCGACCAGTTAGGGTGTCCGTCATCTTGTATGTGTGTCATCTGTCGTAAATAAACTTTTTATGTAAAAAAATATCTTAAGTCCAAAATGCAATAGCAACTGAATGTATACGTACCCATTCTCCAAAATAGTCGGCAAAAGTGTCATTGTGGAATCTAGTGTCACCTCGCACCATATCGCATGACAAGTGGATGTCTTTCCAGTACTGAACTTCTGGACAATTGAGCAATATCCACCATTATGCAATTCGTGGCTCGTACGGGTCTAATTGTCTTCCTGGCAACCTCCCATAGACGTCAACATCAGTGGATATGATAGAAAGATTGAATTGTATTTTATCTGCTGGAATAGAGCGGGAAGGGGCTAGAAGGTGCCCAAATACAACTTGATATGCGTAATACACTCCGACGCAAGGTAAGATTCTGCAATACATCCTTCTGGTGCAGACTTATTGGCCACGGAGTCTTTGTAATCACCGAGTTGCCTGTAATATTGTCATTGTGTTAGAAATCATACTTAATTTGACAATATTTATATATATATATATATATATATATATCATACAAAATTATGTTACCTTTCAACCGGGTACATCCACGTGTAGTGCACTGGACCAGTGACCAATAACTGTCGGGGAAGGTGGATCATGAGGTGAGGCATGAGGTCAAAAAAGTTTAGAGGAAATATTCGCTCAAACTTGCACAAGATATAGATGATCTCATCTTGCATTTTACGCAAATCATATCTCTTGGCTTCTCTCGTACATAATTTCTGGAAAAATCTTGACAATGCAACACACGGCTCGACCACGTGTTTTGGTAAGTACGGTCGAATAAATACCGGAAATAGGCGTTGGAGTAGGATATGATAATCATGACTCTTCAAACCAGTTAACTTGTTCTCCCTGAAATTAACACATCTTCCTATATTTCCAAAGATACCGGTAGGATACCTAGCGCCTTTATCCAAAGAAAATATCTCAGTTCTGCGGCTCGGTGATGGTGTAAGCTGCCTTAGGCATTTTTTGTTTTCCCATGACAGTTTTCAACCACAAATGTTTTCTTATGCTCATTTCTTCCAAACCTTTGCGTGCTTTTAGCCCGTCTTTGGTCTTTCCATCCCAACCTAAGGTTGTCCCAACCACACTTTCGCAAACATTCTTTTCAATGTCTATGACATCCAAGAAGTTCCTTATCAGTAACTTGGACCAGTAAGGCAATTCCCAGAATATACTTTTGTGCGACCAATACTTATACCTGTCGGGCCTTTCAGGGATTGCTGCAATCACATCAGGATGGTTGCTAAGCTGACCAAAATCGTACTCATTAAGAATCGATAGTATTTCATCACCTGTCCACTGTCGTGGTGGCTCGCCCATTTTTACAGTGCCATCAAATGCTGCAGCATCCATACGCCACTCATGTTCCCTCTCAAGCCATATCTGATGACACATTCGGATAACTTTCCTACAGTGGTACCTAGCACAATCTGCATTCAAACACACTGGACAACCTCTATATCCGCTAATAATGATCCGCATAAAGCATTCCATATGCAGGAAAATCACTAATAGTGCCGATACACATGGCGTGCAAGTAGAACATCTCGGACGAATAACTGTCGTACGTGGGATGACCTTGCTACCACAACAATTTCAGCTTCTCTATCAAAGGTCTCATATACACATCGATACACTTTCCCGGATATCCCGGCCCCGGGACTAACAAGGTCAACATATTATACTCCTTCCGCATACATATCCACGGAGGAAGATTGTAAGGAATCACTACAACAGGCCATATGGTATATGAAAGACTCATGTTACCAAAAGGGTTGAAACCATCAGATGCAATCCCGAGCCTCACATTTCGGATATCTGAAGAAAAATTCGGATACTCCCTATCTATATGCTTCCATGCCTCTCCATCCGAAGGGTGTATCATAGTATCCCTGTCATTAGTGCGCGGCTCGGCATGCCATCTCATTGCTTTTGCCGTGTGAGGAGACATAAAAAGCCGTTCCAACCTGTCCTTCAGTGGAAAATACCAAAGTACCTTCACCGGTTTCTCTTTTCCAGAAGGAGTGATCCTATATCTCTCTGTATCACATACAGGACATCTCGTGAGGTCTTCATTAGGATGCCCCCAGAATAGAACACAATCATACATGCAGACGTGGATCTTAATGTAGGAAAGACCAAGATCTTTCAAAATTCATCTCATTTTTGAATATGTATTAGGAAGATGATGACCCTGTGGAAGCATATTACTCGTAAGCTCCAAATAATCATCTACAGACTTGATGGATGATTTGTTTTCCACCTTTAATCTCATCGTTTCCATGACACAATCAAGAGCAGTCATGTTACACCCTGGGTATAGAGGGGTCTGTTGGAGTTGAATTAGCTTGTTGTACCTGTCAAGCCCAGCAGTATTGCAAGGCAACGGTCTACGGGGTCGTAGGATTGGCTCAGTTGGTACAAACGTCTCGGAAAAACCAAACACATCATCAATCAACCTCCTCTTCGGATCGGTGAACCCGTCGTTACCACTAAATTGTCCGTGATCATACGGAATAACAGAATTCGGTGCTTCACTGTGGTATATCCAACATGTATATTTACTCCAAAACCATTCTTCTTTAGGTGTTCCCAGACCTCATCAAATGGAAAATGAAACATATCACTGCGACATCTATATTTATTACACGGACAGTAGTGCAACGTATTACCACTGTCGTGCTCTTTTACAAATCTCATAAACTGCTTCATCCCATCCATTACATTTGGATCCCATTTTCGTAACCCAATCCAACTCTTGTCCATCCTGAAAATGTATACATTTTCCAATATTAATCCAACTAACTAATATTGTTCAAATTATAAATGAAATCACAACAAACAATTAATCATAATGATTATCATCATAAAACTTAATCGTTTTACATAAAATCTATCGAATGTAACATGAATAATACAAAGTTTCGAAATCACAATAAAAAAATACAATAAAATACGTACCTTAATCGAAATGGTGATTATAACAACCGGTAGAAACCTTCGTCACTCCAGCTAGCACAACTCAAAGTAGCAACTCACAAGTTTTTTTCGGGAATAACTGACAGGATCGGGAATAGAAATGTGCTCTTTAGCGGGGAGAGGGGCAAGATTGGGTTGGTGTTCCCTGAACTATATATAATTTTCACTTGGAGGTTTAGCCGATGACTTGATCTAAGTCGTCGGCTAAAGTATATTATTATTTTTTTTTGAAAAAGTGTTTAGCCGGCGACTTGATCTAGGTCGTCGGCTAAATAAACCGTTACAATATTATTTTTTTTTTCGAAAGGGGTTTAGCCGACGACCGAGATCAAGTCGTCGGCTAAAATGTTTATTTTTTACGGTCGGCTAAACGTTATCTCGGTCGTCGGCTAAACCTCTTTAATATAGCCGACGACTATTTTGCACTTTAGCCGACGACACTTTATAGTCGTCGGCCGTTTTTTTTCGGGTCGTCGGCTAAAGTACTTTTTTTGGTAGTGCAATGAGAAAAACATGTCAAATTCAAGAAAAATTACAACTCATTACTGTCCTTCATGCCGTATAATGCTACTAAAGAAATTAATGAAAAAACACAAAATGACAAAAGGAAAAGGTAAGACCATCAACTAAGAGTACATAGGCAAATTTCCATCCAATGAGAGGTGATAAATTTGTAGATGTGCCATCAAGATAAACTCACACTTGAATGAATAAATGGAACACAAAACTCGAAGACAAGCGCCTAGACAAAGCAAATATTAGGGGTTCGGATCTAGTGCAGTACAGCACCATGCTGTGCACCAGATCCGCCGTCGAATTACACACGCACACACACACCCGTGCGGGTGTGTGTGATCCAATGGTGGGGTGCAGCACAGCATGGTGTTGTACTGCACCAGATCCCCTCCCAAATATTAGGGAGTAAATTTATGTGATATAATAAAGAAGAAATGAAGGGACCCTTTACTTTGGGGACATGACAAACATAATTTATACGTAGTTGTATTATTTAAAAATAAAAGGAGGAGTACATTCAACTGCATGACTGCTCATAATCACTAGAGCAGCTGCGAGCGGGATTCCCATCTTGCAGCAGATAAGAATATCCCTAAGATGAGGCATTACCTAAAATCAGGCACCACGTTTTGTGCAGTCCGTCCAGGTAAAAAAAAAAAAAATACTCAAGGCAAGCAACATCATTTTCACTTTCTACACTTCAGAAATATCATTGCATACTTTAGCGAAAAGCACAGGATCTCGTTAACAATCAGGTTTAAAACATCAGGTTTAAAACCCTCCAACCACATATTCTGTATACGTTTAAGCACTACTTCATAATAGCATGAGCTGACAAATCCAGCTAATAAAACATTCCAGCTAACAGCATCATGTACATCCGTTTCACAAAATATCTTGAAGGACTCGTTAAGAAAATCTACTTTCACGTAAAAAATACAACACCGCGTTGGAAACAAAAGTGAATGAGTCAAATCCCGATTTTTTAATCAAACAATGGAGCTGTAGTCCACCTGAGATCTCCTTTTCTCTACCAAAGGCTCCAAGCACAGAAGCAAATGTCTGCTCATTCAGTTTCAAGCCAGAAAAAAGAACTTATTAGATGTTGACAGAAAATTGGTAGAGGCAACATAAGCTGCTGTGGTTTGTATATTACCGCTGGGAATATACAAGTAAGAACACAAATCCTAATTTTGTTTATCGTTAACCTATCATGTAGAAATATAGGACTACAATCTCTATTATGAATATGAAGCTTCTTCAACTGTGTCAAGTACAATGGTTGATTACTGTAGGACAGAGATGGATCTTTTTGTTCAAGGAAAATCATTTATATTGTCTTTGTATGTGTTTACTGATTGAGTCTCTTGAACTGGAAATAGTTGAAACTTATCTTCACTTGGAAATTCTTTATTAACCAATCTGTTAATAACAAAGGTTATATATAACTTTCATCCTCATCTGAGATTTAATTTCATCATACTACAACATTATTAAGCTTCTACTAGAACAGGAACCAAATACTCGAAATGATTTCGAGATGAAAATTTAAATAAATAGAACAGTACTTATTAGCAACTCAATCAAGAGTTCTATCTCCAAAGTGCAATGTTTTCACAGTTGCTAAAAATGTAGAACTGTAAAAGAGACACAACTATAGACATCAAAGTACACAACAGTAGACATCAAAGTCACTGACCAACGAATCATCTTCAGAACTATGGCCAAAACCTAGAAGCATTTGACATGCATGCATCAAAGAGATAATAGGATTAATAATACTCAACTCTGGTCATGTACATATACATAGAATCCTCAACCCAAATCATTCTAAATGCATAATTGCAAGTACCAACGAAAAAACAGAACTATAAATTGCAGCATTTACCACCTCATTATCAACAAAAACTTAACTCAAAACTAGCCCCTGCAAGAAAAATGTACTAATATCAATAATACTTGCATCAATATCCGCATCCTTCTGTGTCGTATAAGTTCCATCTTTTTTCACGTGGATAGCCTGAAAAGAGGCATAAACACACTGCTCTAATGGAAGATTGTTCTTCGTTGCCTATTTATTAAAATAACTTCGAATTTATTACGATGCACAATTACGTATACAAGCAAAAATAATAAGATAATTACTAACCGACTCTCGAGCAAGTACGCTAAAAGACTTAGAGCCTCCACTGTGCTTGCTAATCCCGGTACCAGGGCCATCCACTTTAGTCATTCGGTTGCCTCTCGCCCTCGTAGATACATCTCTCACCTTGGGAGTATCCAGTAAGCACACAAACCTTGCCACCAATTAGTAGGGATGTGTTTCGGCCTCCCTTGATCCTTTTTCTATTTTGCATCACTTAGGAAATTGCTAAACCTAACCCATGCACGAGACTCCCAAAGATCATAGACTTCTTGTTCTCGCTCAACATGCTACGTGAAAAATTTCTATGACATATTGCATATCAAGGTAATAAACTAACTTAACACAATTGAATATAATTAGTTTACATAATGATTACAAATTACCTTGAAGAAGGTATAGTACTGGGCTTTACGCTATCAGGAGTATCTTTCCAACTGAAGCCTGTCGGATTAGGAACTCTTTTAAAACTCCTCGTGCACACCCTGGAAATCTGGAGACGAATCACTATCTCTCTAAAACCAAAACCAAATTAATTATTTAGGTCATCACAATACTTAGGTATAGCATAATCAACATCTTTACGCATTTTGATGACAGTCAACAAACACCAACTAGTTGAAAATAATTCATCAATTGATGTTTTTACTGTTTGAGCATTTTGATGACACTAAATATAATTCCCCAATAAATTTAGTTATAGGAATATATTAAACAATTTGGACACTCGCTGTAACAAAAATAATTGATGACTAAATAGTAAATAACTAACCTGGTTTAATATATTTTTCAAGTGCAATCTTTCTACAGGAAACAACACTTGAGGCTACCTCAGAACTTGTCACCTCTAAGTCCTCATCTTCAAAAACGTGTGCACTAGTCTCCTCGGCTGCCCTGTCTCGGAGTAGAACAATCGGCAGAGTCTCGGGTAGAGCAGATGAAGACCTAATAAGACCTACTTGTGAGGAGTCCGTAGCGGGTGAAGAGTGTCCGGAAGTTGCTCGTGAGGAGTGTAATATCCGGATTTATTACAGTGTATTTCATCTGTATTCAAACCCTGTATTATTTTGGATTGGTGATTTTGATTATTGGAGTATGATATTTCGTGCATTGATATCATTGTACATAAGTATAGAAACATGCAAAATTGCTCAAACAACCCAGTGATAGCGCACGCTAAGAATGTATCTTAACGCGCGCTATCGGGCCATTCTTAGCGCACGCTATGAAGGTATGAGTAACGTGCGCTAAGGACTCTATTATTGAGCGGGACAGCTAGCTCATGCGCCAGCGGGACATGGGTCCGGATAAGATTCCCGCTGACGCACCCGGACAAATTTTGAAGTCAACCATTATTAGCGCACGCTAAGGGATGCTTAGTAGCGTGCGCTAACTTGTCAAAAATGCAGAATATTATAAATGTGACAACAACCGGTTGGGCTTTCATTTCCTTCGTCTATACTTCATCTTTGAGAGTCCAGAGAGCAATAACCTCCCTTCTAAACACTTAGAACATGTATGAGTGATCATTGAATGATTGAGTATCACTTGTGAGTGATCGTTGAAGAGAAGTAACACCTTGGAGGGGCACATAACCAACCGGAGTCGGATTACACCTTGTGGTTCAGTGATTTTGGCATATTAAGGTATGTTCAACCTATCACCAGCCTTAGATTTGGATTTCCAATGGATATGATGATCATGTTAACGAGATATTGAATTTCATTAGTGAAATATTTCAACAACATCATGTTTAGAAGATTGAGATGTCTACAATTACGATATTATTGTTGGAACCTTGAAGTGGAATCCTAGTACTTCAAATGATGAGAGAAATATTCGGAAGTTAACAATCCGTATGACTTATGTTATCTTTGTGATCATGATTTGGAAAAGATGTTATAAGAACTTAAAGGGAGAATCATCTTAGGAAATATTCTTTCGTATAAGTCGGAATTGTTAGTTCACCTCAAGATGAAGTCTGAATATGTATAATGATAGTAGAATCTAATACATCAACCGGAGATCACCAACTTTGCATGAGAATTGTAATCAAGATGGATTATGGTGTCATGATGATTATTCGTATATTTGCATCTTGAAGTTGATATATTACTGGAGATTATTCATAAGAGTAAGAACTTGGTATTCATGGAAGTAACATGAATTATCACGAAGGATTTCATTGTTTCGTTCATGGCAAGAATGGTTCTTCGCCAGTGAAATCGCCATGCGTAGATAGCGCACGCTATGTTATGCGCTTTAACGCGGCGCTATCGAGCACTAGTTAGCGTGCGCTACGTTTGGTACGTAACGCACGCTAGACCATCGACGAAGTCGATTGGCCGGTCGGTGAAATGCGACCATGCGTCGTTAGCGTGCGCTAGGCTTTGTTGTTTGCGTGCGCTATCGGGCGCATTTAACGCACGCTACACGAGTACTTAGCGTGCGCTAAGCTCTTCGGCGCATTGCGCTTTATGAACTTTTGACCGTTAAGCGAATTGTTAAACATTCATACGACGTGAGATAAACTCTATATCATTTCTTTTGTTAAGGTTTGGTCTCGTTACGTGATTGATTGAGGAGGACGATCTTCGAGTGTTCATTTTCGTGGAAGTATTGTTATTGTCTTCAAATCGAGGCAAGTACCTTAATTGTTTTATGTATTGTTGTTATACATATTGTCGTGCATGTATGTCGTTATTGTGTGTCCACCTCGTGTTGGTCCGACGGGATCATCGGGGATCTATGCTAGCGCATACCGGATCATCGGACGGGTTTTTCCACCACGGGTTGGTCCGCGGGATCATCGTGGGTTCTAGGCAGTGAACGCTGGATCGATGGAATTACCATGTGTATGTATTGATATTATGTTGTGATTATCAGTTGTGTATGTTATGTTTGAGTTTCTCGTAGGAGAAGACTCGTTGGTATTTTGTCGTTTATGTTATTATTATTCACCGTGAGATATGAATAATATGTTGTGGTACTTGTACTAGCATCGTTGTGCTAACCCCTTCGGGGGTGAACATTTTGTTTGTGTTCAGGATCCAGGAGAGCAGGGAAACAACCACTGGAACTGTATGATGACGAGGGTGCAGAGTGATGTCCCGACCGGGTTTATTTATCTTTCGTTTATTCGTTATTTCAATAAGTACTCGAGTACGAAGTCGTTTGTGATGATTTGAATTTGGTGATGTAATATTGAGTTCTATTGGACAATTGTACTATTTCTGTATTTTGGTCAGAACCGATGTACTGTAATTCCGTTATTTCCATTCGTTAGTACCCTTTTATACTTGTTCAATTCTTCAAGCCTTGTAAATCCTTATGTAAAGGATTTATGGCGCTGTAATATTCCCGAATATATTGGGGGTGTTACAAGGAGCCCGTGCTACCACCTCTCCTCATCGAAGACATCTGAGGAAAAAAAAAGATGGTTGTAATTAAAATGTGCAACAATTCATAATAGCCAAGCATCGACAAATTATAGAAACTAAACCTTAAATGAAGATGACCACCACAACAAAGTTTCTCCAAGTGTTGTCTGCAATTTAAATGCTTTACAATGTCGAAGACCACCATAACAATGTTAATATCATCATAGAGTAAAAAAATATAAATTGTTGACTAAATGGTTAGTCTAATCAACATTCAGCAGCAGAAACCATAAACCGGAAGATTGCACTGAAAATAAGGGCATAACCTGCTGCAAAAATGCTAATAACTGAACAAAGGCCTTTTTGCACTAGATCATCATACTAAACTTGTGCTTAAATGGCTACATAAAACCTCATATTAAACAAGCCACATCCTCATAAAGATAACAAACAAAGCAAATGAGTACAAGTTAAGCAAAAATCAAACAGGTGATGCAATGATGGTGCACTTCATATAACAATCTAAATCAAACCATAACCTGCTTAAATGATGAAACCAAACTGTCCACAATATAAATCAAATTTTCAAGTGCACTTCATATCACAATCTAAAACAGAATATTCACTAGCTTGAAAATCATAATATTGACATGATCGTAAAGACTATAACATATGATCAGAATCATCATCATTACTATCTTCCCCATCTGATGTTATTATATATCCATCATCTGATGCCTCATCCACATCATCGATATCAATAAGTACACCTCGTGGATGTGTTATTGATATCTCATCATCTACAGTCGCTTGACTACCTCTAGTCCTCATGACCGCAGCATCCTATTAAAATGGTCGATGTAATGATGATGTGGATGATTCACAAGCTACTTCAAATCTAAATCTATGTGTGACTTTGCACAGTCCCCACCAATCCTTCTTAGCTTGATTCATACTAGGATAGGAAGCATAATACACTTGAGTAGCTTGCTTTGCTAACACAAAGGGTTCGTACTTCTTATATTTACGGGTGTGGTTTACTGAAACTAAATTGAAATCGGTATTCACTGAAGTCCCTAGAGGTGATAAATGAAACCACTCACACTTGAATAAAAAAATTGTTTTAGTGGGTTCACCATTATACTCTACCACACACACCTCCATTAATCGCCCGTAAAAATTCTTGCTCATCACTATTATAAACCTCGCCCTTTATGCAGAGACCACTATTCATAGTACTTCTATCTGACCCATGGTCAACCGTGTGGGAACCTGTATCCATTAAATAAACATCCAGAATAAATTTGAACCCCGTGCAATAGCCCTTCTGCAAGGTCCTTGATGCATTTGCTTGCATTACTCGAAGGATCATTAACCTATGACAATTATTAAGTATGTTAGTTATGTAACTTTCTACATATGAAATTAGTGTATAAATAATTTGATAAAAGACCCCACACTTACATATGTTTGGAACAAACTTGCAAACTCCTTTTCAACTCTTGTTTGTAAGTCACTTCCCATTATATTAGGATTAGTAACTCGAATTTGATCTTAAAACAATCTTCAAAAAAAACACGAGTTATTATATTTAATGAATGGATATATTCTTCATTAAATAAAATATCACGAGGGTACTCACGTCAAGTATGTCTCTGAAACCTCGGCACAATTGGATAAAATATATATGTGCTGCATTATACTCTTCGACATCAAAATATCGTGAAGGCATTTTTCCAAAAGGACGGCCATCCAATTTGAAAATTGAGAGCATATTCGGATCATCATTTTCATCGGCTCCCCCCTCATCATTTCGAGGCACATTTCTAATCTTCATAGTCACCCAATATTCGAAGTAGTACGAGCTAAATGTTGATGCCTCTTTCATTAAGTAGGCATTGGTGATGGATCCTTCAACTTTTGCTTTGTTCTTTACAAAATCTTTCAAAGTCTTCATATACCTCTCAAATAGATACATCATTGATATTTTACTGGACCAGCAATGCGGGCTTCGTCAGCCAGATGGATAAAAATATGCTCTATTGAATCAAAGAAGCTAGGCAGAAAGATAGACTCAAGTTTGCACAAAGTAACCGGAATTGTTTCAAGAAGGCTACACATGTCCTCTATTTTTATTGTCCGAGATGTCAAGTCTTTAAAGAAGATACTCAACTATGTAATTGCCTTCCAAACATCTTGAGGAAGAAGTTCACGAAATGCAATAGGTAAAAAGCATTGCATGAACACATGACAGTCATGACTTTTCATACCTCTCATCTTTAGTTCTTTCTTATCCACACATCTGCTAAAATTGGACATGTAGCCATCTGGAAATTTAAGATGAGATATTCATTCACATAGTACTCTCTTTTCTTCTCTGTCAAGTGAGTAACAAGCTTTCAGATACTTTCCTGTCGTCTCATTTTTCTTCAATTTAGGTTTGATGCAGAGCAATTACAACTCGTCTATGGACTTGGTGGTATCATTGGTCTTTACCGGCACATTAAGCACAGTGTTGAACACATTGTCAAACACATTTTTTTCAATGTGCATGACATCCAAATTGTGATGAATCGGAAGTTCTTTCCAACATCGAAGATCCCAAAATATGCTTCTTTTCTTCCACCCACTCTTAGAATTCTTGGATATCTCTTTATTTGTGTCATTGTAGTCCTCTGTCACTTTCACAAGACCCAGTGACTATTTGATTCAATATCTCAGCACCCGACCTTTTCTCAGGTGTAAGTACTTCACATGTCATATTCTTTATAAATACTCGTCGGTTCCTCCTAAACATGTCATCCAGCTCCAAAAATTTCCGACTACAATCAAACCATGTTTGTTTACCACTCTTAGGAAGAGTAGATGCTTCAGTCTCATCCATGCAATGAGGGCATGACAATCTTCCAGCAGTACTCCATCCAGACAACTTTGAATACGCTGGAAAACACTAATAGTCCACAACAACACTGCTCACATTTGAAAGTTTTGCTTCAATGAGATGTCAAATGTTGGAACACCCTCTTCCCACAAGTTCACCAACTCCTTTATGATCGGCTGAAGAAACACATCCAACTGCATCTTAGGATTGCGTGGCCCTAGTACTGTAATATCCTGAATTTCTACTATAGTTGTTTAATGTTATTTATCCAAGTTATACTGCACAGTGTGGAATCTGTACAGTAGGGATAAAACAATTGAAGGACTAAGGCACCTTTATTGGTAAAATTGTCGTACTTGGTCGACAATTGCATTTGAAGATACGGTGTGTCAAGCGTATTATATGAGAATATTATTGGAAGGAATATATGTATTCAGTATGTCGTGTTTATGTATCTAGTATATCGAGACGACGGACGAGAACAGTTGGAATCGGCTAAGTATAGCCTTATTAACGTACGTTAACATAAAGACTTAACGGACGCTAATATGCACGCTTAGCGCACACTAAAGGCGAAGGATAGCGCGTGCTAATTTGCAGAGCTTACGTACGCTAAGAAGTACCGTTAACATAAGTAAGATCATATAGGACAAGATTCAGGCTGTGGCCGATAGGTAGGTCCTGACCCAAATCATCGGCATTTAGAGCACGCTAATGCACAATGTTAACGCACGCTAGTGCAAAACAGATCAGAAGGAATCTACGTGTGGACCCGGCTACTTTTGGCGCATGTGTAACACCCCGAAAACTGTATGGGAATATTACACGCCGTAGACCCTTTCCACAAGGATCTACCAGGCTAAACATCCATAAACAACAAAATGCTTGCCCGGCCAGGGTCAAACAATAAAATAATACAGACCGTTAAGGTCACTTACACGCAAACACATAGACCGATGAGGTCACACAACTCAATCAACAAAATTGACTTATACAACATTACCCACACAGGGGTCGAAACACAATACAGCGGAAGACTGAAATCAACTCGGACAACACTACGAAAATCCAAACAACTCTCAACTCCTAATTAGTATCGTAGCTCGTCATCCTCTTGTGCCAATCCTGTGACTGCTCCCCTGAATCTGCATGTACCTGGACGCAAAACAGACATCTACCCCCCGATTACTCGGGGGTTAGTAAAACTCCACTATTTTACTAGTGCAAGTATCAAATCATACGAAATGTAACAAGCAAATAATAATCGAGAATCAAACACAAAATTCAAGTATCAATTTATTCCCGGGGGTTTTAATAAGGGTAAATAAGCTATGAAGCATTTCGAAAATAAGTTCATCACCTCGGAAATTTTAGAATTTCAAAACCTTTAAAACTCTGAGTCCTGGTTCACCAAACCTTTCTTTTAAGAAGGGTTGAGGGCTTTAACCCAAATCTTGTTTCATAAATCAACAGTTCACAATACGGAAAACATTTACTCAAGCTTAGGACTCGGTCCAGCATTCATTTTCATAAAACTTTTCCTTTCAAAACTTTGATTTGAAAATAAACATGTTCATGACACCGTGATCCACTGTCACGTGTCTCCGTAGGTTCAACAACCTGCACGGACTACACCATGCACAATTAAACAAACATAATCAATTCCGACACCGTGATCCACTGTCACGTGTCTCCGTAGACTCAACAACCCACACGGACTATATCAATCACAACAATCACATATACAGTCCTGACACCGTAGTCCACTGCCACGTGTCACCGTAGGTTCCGCCGAACCCGCACGGTTGGAAGTCACACATCAACCATAACAATCAGTCCTGACCCCATGAACCTGTATCACGTGTCACCGTAGGGTCCGTCGAACCTGCACGGTTGGACATACCGTGTCCTGATTCGATGGACCTATGCCATGAATCATCGTAGGCCTCGTCATACCCGCACGATTGGACCTCAGCACCACACACTAAATTCTGATCCCATGGACCTGTGCCATGAATCCTCGTAGGCCCCGTCGAAACCACACGAGTGAACTTAGCGTTCCAGCACACAACATTCACATTCATATTCACATTACATATGACAATGATCACAGTTAATCAATCACGTTTATCACCACAAAATCGTACATCACACGCATGTTGTTGCACGAAATATTTATCCGAAGATGAATACTGCTGGAATGGACGGACAACAAACAATGTTGCGGGAGCACTTCCGAGGGGGTGGAATAACACAAGAATTGTCGGGGTTGTTAGTCCCGGGCTTGAATGCTCTCGCGAGATATTATTAATACAAATATTCGGGGATACAAGTACTAATGTAAGAATCTGATTACAATGAGTGTAAAAGATCCTATTTATCTAGCTCTCGAGCGGAGCTTTGGTGTTTCTGCTCTCTGCCGATCGTCTTCTGTGTGAGAGAGGCTGAGAGAGAAGAAAGAACCGAAAGATAGCTGTTGCCAAGAGTGAGAAAGCCAAGTTGAGTGCTGAATCAGGGAGAGAGTTCCGAGAGTTTAGAGTGTTGGTCGAGTATCCGATAGATTTCCAAGTGCAGGCAGCCTTCTATTTATAGGAGCTGGGATGTCCTGTTTTCTGGCGGGCGATCGCCTTTCGTCCAATATAATAATGGGGCGATCGTGTTTAAGTCACATGAGTTGTCTGCATAAAGCTTGCGGCTGCTGCTGGCAGCCAGCTGTGCGGTCCAATGAGGAGCCGGCATGCGTCCTGAATTGCTGTCACGGGCGGTCCCACTGACACTTTTCGGCGGGCCTATTGGTTGGTGGAAGGATGTTGACAGGCTATGGTCAACGGACCATGTGCATCAGCGCCTTTTCCAGATCTACATGTGGGCCTTGTTCCGAGCTTCGGCCGTTGCCGACTGGATGATCATCGGCCTCGCGCATTGGCCCTTGCCGACTGGGCGATCGATGGCTTCGCACATCGTCCCTTACCGACTGGACGATCGATGGCTTCGCGTGGCATGAGGAGGTCGCCACTTGGTTGGTCACCAGGAGTCGATCGCCAAGTACCGAGAGACGATCGCCTTAGGTATCGATCGCTCGGCACCGGGACTTGTCTTAATACCCGGTTGTAATTCAGTAATTACCATTCAGTATTTATCATTCAGTAATTGATACTCAGTAATTTCACTCATTATTGATCATTTGTCACTCATATTCAGTCATGGTATTCATCATTCAGAGTAATTGTATCGTGTATCAATCGTCATTCATCACTAATCTGTTTGGAGTTTCGTGCCGTGTTTATCATCATTGTTATTTTCGTTGCGAGCTGTGCGTGAGGAGTAGCGCACGCTACGTACTCCTTTTAGCGTACGCTAATTGGGTATAGGTAGCGCGTTACTATCGGTGATTTGTAGAGGGATTTTCTAGAATCGCTCAACCCTTAACGAACCTTTTGCAGAAGGATAAGAAATACACGTGGTCCGACGCGTGTCAACGGAGTTTTGAGGAACTCAAGAGCCGGTTAATGTCAGCACCTGTACTTTCCTTGCCGCAGGGGACGGAAAGATTTGTGGTCTATAGTGATGCGTCCGGACAGGGTCTCGGATGTGTGCTCATGCAGAACGGGAAGGTAATTGCCTATGCTTCACGGCAATTGAGACCTTACGAGGTTAATTATCCGACACACGACCTGGAGCTAGCAGCCGTGGTGTTCGCTTTGAAGATTTGGCGTAATTATCTTTATGGCGTTACCTGTCAGATATTCACCGATCATAAGAGTTTAAAGTATATATTTACTCAGAAGGAGTTAAATATGCGTCATAGACGGTGGTTGGAATTAATCAAAGATTATGATATCGAGATCCTCTATCACCCGGGCAAGGCGAACGTTGTCGCCGACGCCTTGAGTCGTAAGTCCGTTCAGGAGCATATGCTTGCCCGTTTAACAGCTCAGAAGGGACTTCAGCAGGAATTCCTTAGACCCGAGATCGAGGTCTGGCTTCAGCGAGTTCAGGGACAGCTTTGTATGTTAGAGATTTCATCGTCACTCGAGGAGGCAATCCGAGAGAATCAGGGTTCGGACCCATCATTGTTGCGCATCCGAGAGGATGTGGCTCAGGGGAAAGCCCCTGGATTTGTGGTCCACGAGGATGGACTTTTGAGGTTTAAGAATCGGTTGTGCGTACCGGCGAATGACGAGTTGAAAAACTCGATTTTGAGAGAAGCTCATGCTACCCCTTATTCTGTTCATCCGGGGTCCAGCAAAATGTACAAGGACTTGAAACAAAATTACTGGTGGAATAATATGAAGCGAGAAGTCGCAGAATTTGTTTCGAGATGCTTAACCTGTCAACAAGTTAAGATTGAACATCAGCGACCGGCGGGTATGCTGAAACCTCTTCCTATTCCTGAATGGAAGTGGGAAGACATTTCTATGGATTTCATCACGAGTTTGCCGACGAGTCGTCATGGCATGAATACGATCTGGGTGATCGTGGACCGCTTAACTAAATCAGCTCATTTCCTTGAGATCAAGGATACGTGGGGTCCCGAGAGACTTGCTCAACTGTTCATCAAAGAGATAGTCAGACTGCACGGTACTCCTAAAAGTATCGTTTCTGATCGTGACGGACAGTTTGTGTCGCATTTTTGGAAATCAGTTCATCGCGCTATGGGAACTCAATTTAATCTCAGTACCGCTTTTCATCCTCAGTCCGACGGACAATCGGAGAGAACCATTCAGACATTAGAGGACATGTTGAGGGCATGTGTCCTCGATTGGAAAGACGATTGGGAAGCCCAACTACCATTGATCGAGTTCACGTATAATAATAGTTGGCATGCTTCGATCAAGATGGCACCTTACGAGGCCTTGTATGGTCGTCGTTGTCGATCTCCGTTGTGTTGGGACGACTTATCAGAATCAATCGGCACCGAGCCCGATATGCTTATAGCCGCCCGTGAGAAGGTAGCCTTGATTAGGAGTCACTTGTTGATAGCTCAGAGTCGACAGAAATCATACGCAGATAACCGTCGTCGACCTTTAGAGTTTGAGGCTGGTGACCATGTGTTGGTCAAGGTATCCCCGAGTCGTGGTATCTTCCGTTTTGGGAAGAGGGGAAAGTTGAGTCCGAGATTCATTGGACCGTTTGAGATTTTGGATCGAGTAGGCGAGTTAGCTTATCGATTGGCTTTACCTCTGGCGTTGAGCCGAATTCATAATGTGTTTCATGTCTCTCAGCTGCGGAAGTATGTTGCCGACCCGGGTCACATACTTCAGTTCGACGAAATCGAGATCGCCGACGATCATTCATATGAGGAGCGTCCTATGCGAGTTTTGGAACGACGAATCAAACAGTTGAGGAATAAGACGATTCCTTTGGTTAAAATTCAGTGGTCTAGACACGGAGTCGAAGAGGCTACTTGGGAAACCGAGGATAGTATGCGGGAGAGTTATCCCGAGTTGTTTGACCCTTAGTTCCGGGGACGAAACTCTTTTAAGAGGGGGTGTATGTAATACCCGGTTGTAATTCAGTAATTATCATTTAGTATTTATCATTCAGTAATTGATACTAAGTAATTTCACTCATTATTGATCATTTGTCACTCATATTCAGTCATGGTATTCATCATTCAGAGTAATTGTATTGTGTATCAATCGTCATTCATCACTAATCTGTTTGGAGTTTCGTGCCGTGTTTATCATCATTGTTATTTTCGTTGCGAGCTGTGCGTGAGGAGTAGCGCACGCTACGTACTCCTTTTAGCGTACGCTAATTGGGTATAGGTAGCGCACGCTACCACTCAGCTTTAGCGCACGCTAAGGTTACCAGGCTGCGATCCGAAGGTACCGGGTGCAGTGAGTTATAAGTAGCGCGCACGCTACGAATGGTAAGTAGCGCGCTAGTGGGTTGTAGTAGCGCACGCTAATATGTGGTGTAAGCGCGCTGGGGCGGATCGAGTTAAGTCCGGTGGCTCTTTGACCTTTGGAATTAATTCATAAGCGCCGCGCTATGCGTGATATTTAGCGTACGCAATCGATGTTATAGCGCACGCTAATCGTTGGTTATAGCGCACGCTATCGAGGTCATATCAGACGACAGGCAGTTTCTGGATTCCAGTACTGGGCATCACATAATTCGTTAGCGCACGCTAACAATGGGTTTTAGCGCACGCTAATGATATGGCCGTAGCGCACGCTACAAAAAGGTACGTAGCGCGCGCTACCGTTTTCGGACAGTGGGTACTGGACTACCCAAATTACCCGTTAGCGCACGCTATGCATAAGGGCTAGCGCACGCTAACACAGGTAGCTATAAATTGGACAGTTTAGTCAGACTTCGTCATTTGTCATCTATTTCTCATTCTCTCGTCGGTTCTTGGCGATTTGGGCGATTTAGAGAGTATTCTTCAAGGTGTAATCCTCCATCATCATCTTCAAGTCTTTGAGTTGGATTAATCATCACTTCATCATCTCCAAAACATCGAATCAAAGGTATTAATTTCTTGGATCTAGAATTTCGGATTTTTGGGTTTTCCTTCCGATTTCTTCGTGTAAGCTTGGATTATCATTGGAATATGTTAGTTATGGATTATCTACCTTGGATAAATATATTCCTACGGATTTAATGGTTATTTTCGGAATTATTTCAAGAACCCTTGGGGTTGACTTTGGTTAATTGGGGATTTTCCGATTGATGTTGTTGTAACCATGAATTATGGATTCCTAATGGATTATTGATATCATTGAAGTGTTTTGTTAGTTCGAAATACTCAATTTAGTATTGATTTCGACATATTCGGGATTGGATATTTCCGAAGTTGTGTGGTTGGCTATGTATTCGTTGGGATGCTCTATGAGTTTGATTATCGTTGTTTCGACCTTTGGGTTAGTCGTGTTTTGTTGCTTGATACGTGTATTGAACGATTGTTGGTAATGATTGTTATTCAAGGTTGTTCGAGCGACCGGTATCTTGGTTAGGACGTTGTTCGTGGACGGACATTCTTCATCGTTGTTGTGTAAGTTAAATCTTACTCGGTTAAAAGGATACTCATTCCTTTTGTTGTTGATTGCTCATAATCATAATTCATTCATCATAATATTAATCATTTTGAGACTTGTAATTGTCGAATAATCACTTCATTCACGAGGCAGCGGTTCCAAATCATTTCATTGGGTTATCAATCACGTCACTATTACTTTCATATCGGTGAGTCATCTTGGCCTTGTCTAATTATTAGTCATTGATATTCATCATGGTCATTCTCGTTCATGTGACCTTAGGGTTCATATTGCGTGGCGGGTGTGGTTGTGTGGAATTTTTAGTCGGGCACACGATGGTCATGTATTGGGTTCACCGATACATCGGACCGTGCACGGTAACGCTTACCTCCGTGAGACTAATTAGGTACAAGGACGGGTGTGTCCGGTCATTCGTCTTGTACACTTGCACGAACATTACGGGCGTACTATGATACTCCTCTTGGCGTAATTCATAATTAAGAATATTTCATAACTTGATTAATTCATGATTGTGTAATTTCAACTCTTGAGGATTGTTGTTACGTATGGCCCGGCCCGTTGGGGATTTTGTTTTAGTCACGGCAAGGCAAAGGCACGGGAAGAGCATGTTGGCGGCGAGTCAGTGATACTAGTAGGGGCCCAGATCATTTCGTTTGTTTGATCATTTGATCATTTGATTATCCGTCATTTGTATTTTTCCATGCAAATTCCGTTCGAGATGCTTATTTGTTCGGTGGTGTATTTTATCTCCATATAAAATATACTAGTATTCCGTTTTGTCTGGTGTAATGTACTTAAACTCCTCATCGGAGTACTTGGTAATATAATGTGGTTCGGTACTACAATTATATTATTTAATTCATCATTTTCATTGCACAGTGGGTCCCGATCGGGGATTCACGACCTTTGTAATATCCGCCAAGTTAGGGGTGTTCTGAGTTGGTATCGGAGCGTGGTTTTGAATACTACCCTCCAAGTCATGTCTCATTTGAAATCATCGTCATCGGACTAGTATCATTGGACTTTCGCGTCACGTGTGACTGTGCAAATGCCGAGCCAATCAGACCAAGAAGCGTAAGATTTCTAATGCCATGGTATAATTTACGGCAATAATCATTCATTCATAATTCATCGATTAACAATCCTCAATCATCATTGTCATTTTGACCAGGACGGTCAGGTTAACTCATTAATCACTCAATTCATTTCATTATTCAGTTGTTGATCAGGAAGATCAAATCATTAATCTTGTTAACTCATTCAAGATAATCATTTCAGTAACTTCATCAGATAATCATGTCACGTCAATTAATCATTCATGTAATCGCTGTAATTGAGCGCGTATGCTCATTTTCATCATTTCATAATATAATCATAATGTGATACTCATGCGAGATATAATCATCATATGACTTTCCACTTCAGTATGGAAAGGGTTGGCAGAGGACGTGGAGGACGAGGCCGTGGAGCGGGCCGAATCCCGATAGCTCGTGTGAATACACGAGCAAACGCGAGAAATAATGCTAATTCATCAAGCAGCGATGCTGCCACTCATTCACCTGGACGCGATCATTCACTATCGGGGAGTCGTACCCGGGACACGGCTCAGTCAGAGGGTGTCCGGGTTGACCCACTCGCTTTTATGCAGGGCATGATGGCCCAAATGACGCAGATGGCTCAGTTGATGGAGACGATGCATAACTCCGTCAATCAAAATCAGCAGGCTCCTCCGCCGCCACCTCAGAGGCAAGAGAGGAATGTGAGTAATATCATCGGCGATATCTCTCGTCAGAGGCCACCTACTTTTGAGGGCTCGTCTGAGCCGGCGGATATCATTCATTGGCTCGAGCATTTCGAGAAGTTGTTTGCTATGGTAGAGTGTCCCGAGGGACACAAAGTTTCGGTTGCAGCTTACTACCTGGGTAAGAGCGCACATTCTTGGTGGTTATCGTTGAAGCCCACCGAAGGATCTTGTACTTGGGATCAGTTCAATACTCTCATGATGGAGAGGTATTATTCGGCCCCACTCAGAGAGGCCAAGCTGTCAGAATTGCTCACCCCCGACCCCTCAACACACGAGGATGTTCTCGCAATTGCCGAGAAATTTCAGGAACTTCTTCCTTTCGCCTCATCCATCATTCATTCAGAGGCGGATAAGATCAAGTATTTCAGCAAGAGGCTGAAACCCCGTATGAGACTCCAGCTACTTAATCATAATTGCACCACGTTGGCCGAATTCATTGAGAAAGCTCTCACCTACGAGCTTACTGCTAAGGAAATTGCTAAGCAGCAACCTTCGTCTGCTAGCAAGAAATCGAAGAATCGTAATCAGTCTGAAGGCGGTCAGACAACTTTCAAGAAACCCCGTGCGGGCTCCGCTTTTTCTGAGCGACCTCCTGTGTCGTCTAAACCCGCGGAATCTCAGTCTCGAGCGGCCAATTCGGCCATAACCTGTTTTAACTGTGGGGATCTTGGTCACCTCAGTACCAAGTGTCCGAGACAGACTATCACATGTCATAATTGTGGAATTGCTGGGCATAAGGCCCGTTTTTGCCGTAGGGACTCCAAACCTACTCAGACGGCATCTCAGGCACCTAAGCAGTCAGCCGTTCAGAATCAGGCCACTCAATCAGCGTCGTTTAAAATGAAAGGAGCGACTAAAGGTGGAGCTTTTAGCGGCCAGACGGAGCGTCCGTGCGGGACTAGCAAGCCCGGATTTATGAGATGAAGAAGATCGATGATCGGAGGCCGAATGATCTCGGTACACTCGATATTCTATCTCAACTTTGTGTGTACCCTTTTTGATCTTGGTGCATCGCATTCATTCATTTCCAAGTCAGGTTTAAGTAGACTACATCTGGGTAGTGCTACTAGATGTGAGCCTTATGTCATTGGCCTACGATGGTAGGCGAATTATCGTGTCGTGAGATTCAAAATTGTCCGATTCAGTTTCATGGTCGTGTATGGCCAGCGGACCTAATCGTGGTAGATTTGCCGAGGGACGACATCATCTTGGGTATTGATTGGATGGATCGTCATGATGCCATCATTAGTGTCCGTAAGCGTATGGTCACTATCATTTCAGACGATGGAGTTGAATGTGTGTTTCAGGGAGGTAATCCCGGCTGTTCCGGTAAGGTCATTAATTTGATGATAGCAGTAAGGTTACTCAATCAGGGATGTGTCGGTTATTGGTGCTATATGGCCAAAACCGAGAAATCATCAGTAATGTTGATGGATATTCCGGTAGTGAGGGAATATGCCGATGTTTTTCCAGACGAGTTACCTAGTTTGCCTCCACAGAGGGATGTGGAATTCACGATTGAGTTGGAGCCTGGTACGTCCCCGATATCGAAGGCACCGTACCGGATGGCCCCGACCGAAATGCAGGAATTAAAGAACGAACTTGAGGAGTTGTTCGAGAAAGGTTATATCCGACCGAGTGCGTCCCCGTGGGGAGCACCAGTGTTATTTGTCAAGAAGAAGGATGGTTCATTCCGCTTATGTATTGATTATCGGGAGTTGAACAGGGTGACGATCAAGAATAAGTATCCCTTACCCCGTATTGATGATCTCTTAGATCAACTTCAGGAAGCCTCAGTATTTTCCACGATCGACGTAAGGTCTGGATATCATCAGTTGCGGATCCGAGAGTCGGACATCGCGAGGACGGCGTTTCGAACACGCTACGGTCATTATGAGTTTGTGGTTATGCCGTTCGGATTGACTAATGCACCTACGGTATTCATGGAGTTAATGAATCGGGTTTTCATCGACTTTTTGGATCAGTTTGTTGTTGTCTTCATCGATGACATTTTGATTTATTCTCGTGACCGGGAGGAACACGAGTTTCACCTTCATCAAGTGCTCGACGTGTTGAGACGAGAACAACTTTATGGGAAGTTCTCCAAATGTGAGTTCTGGATATCCGAAGTGACTTTTCTCGGACATGTAATTTCATCAGACGGAGTTCGTGTCGACCCTCAGAAGACGGAGGCTATTCGAGATTGGCTACCTCCGAAGAACGTTAAGGAAATCCGAAGTTTCCTCGGATTAGCGGGTTACTATCGGCGATTTGTAGAGGGATTTTCTAGAATCGCTCAACCCTTAACGAACCTTTTGCAGAAGGATAAGAAATACACGTGGTCCGACGCGTGTCAACGGAGTTTTGAGGAACTCAAGAGCCGGTTAATGTCAGCACCTGTACTTTCCTTGCCGCAGGGGACGGAAGGATTTGTGGTCTATAGTGATGCATCCGGACAGGGTCTCGGATGTGTGCTCATGCAGAACGGGAAGGTAATTGCCTATGCTTCACGACAATTGAGACCTTACGAGGTTAATTATCCGACACACGACCTGGAGCTAGCAGCCGTGGTGTTCGCTTTGAAGATTTGGCGTCATTATCTTTATGGCGTTACCTGTCAGATATTCACCGATCATAAGAGTTTAAAGTATATATTTACTCAGAAGGAGTTAAATATGCATCAGAGACGGTGGTTGGAATTAATCAAAAATTATGATATCCAGATCCTCTATCACCTGGGCAAGGCGAACGTTGTCGCCGACGCCTTGAGTCGTAAGTCCGTTCAGGAGCAGATGCTTGCCCGTTTAACAGCTCAGAAGGGACTTCAGCAGGAATTCCTTAGACCCGAGATCGAGGTCTGGCTTCAGCGAGTTCAGGGACATCTTTGTATGTTAGAGATTTCATCGTCACTTGAGGAGGCAATCCGAGAGAATCAGGGTTCGGACCCATCATTGTTGCGCATCCGAGAGGATGTGGCTCAGGGGAAAGCCCCTGGATTTGTGGTCCACGAGGATGGACTTTTGAGGTTTAAGAATCGGTTGTGCGTACCGGCGAATGACGAGTTGAAAAACTCGATTTTGAGAGAAGCTCATGCTACCCCTTATTATGTTCATCAGGGGTCCAGCAAAATGTACAAGGACTTGAAACAAAATTACTGGTGGAATAATATGAAGCGCGAAGTCGCAGAATTTGTTTCGAGATGCTTAACCTGTCAACAAGTTAAGATTGAACATCAGCGACCGGCGGGTATGCTGAAACCTCTTCCTATTCCTGAATGGAAGTGGGAAGACATTTATATGGATTTCATCACGAGTTTGCCGACGAGTCGTCGTGGCATGAATACGATCTGGGTGATCGTGGACCGCTTAACTAAATCAGCTCATTTCCTTGAGATCAAGGATACGTGGGGTCCCGATAGACTTGATCAACTGTTCATCAAAGAGATAGTCAGACTGCACGGTACTCCTAAAAGTATCGTTTCCGATCGTGACGGATGGTTTGTGTCGCATTTTTGGAAATCAGTTCATCGCGTTATGGGAACTCAACTTAATCTCAGTACCGTTTTTCATCCTCAGTCCGACGGACAATCGGAGAGAACCATTCAGACATTAGAGGACATGTTGAGGGCATGTGTCCTCGATTGGAAAGACGATTGGGAAGCCCAACTACCATTGATCGAGTTCACGTATAATAATAGTTAGCATGCTTCGATCAAGATGGCACCTTACGAGGCCTTGTATGGTCGTCGTTGTCGATCTCCATTGTGTTGAGAATCAATCGGCACCGAGCCCGATATGTTTATAGCCGCCCGTGAGAAGGTAGCTTTGATCAGGAGTCGCTTGTTGACAGCTCAGAGTCGACAGAAATCATACGCAGATAACCGTCGTCGACCTTTAGAGTTTGAGGCTGGTGACCATGTGTTGGTCAAGGTATCCCCGAGTCGTGGTATCTTCCGTTTTGGGAAGAGGGGAAAGTTGAGTCCGAGATTCATTGGACCGTTTGAGATTTTGGATCGAGTAGGCGAGTTAGCTTATCGATTGGCTTTACCTCCGGCGTTGAGCCGAATTCATAATGTGTTTCATGTCTCTCAGCTGCGGAAGTATGTTGCCGACCCGAGTCACATACTTCAGTTCAACAAAATCGAGATCGCCGACGATCATTCATATGAGGAGCGTCCTATGCGAGTTTTGGAACGACGAATCAAACAGTTGAGGAATAAGACGATTCATTTGGTTAAAATTCAGTGGTATAGACACGGAGTCGAAGAGGCTACTTGGGAAACCGAGGATAGTATGCGGGAGAGTTATCCCGAGTTGTTTGACCCTTCGAAACTCTTTTGAGAGGGGGTGTATGTAATACCCGGTTGTAATTCAGTAATTATCATTCAGTATTTATCATTCAGTAATTGACACTCAATAATTTCACTCATTATTGATCATTTGTCACTCATATTCAGTCATGGTATTCATCATTCAGAGTAATTGTATTGTGTATCAATCGTCATTCATCACTAATCTGTTTGGAGTTTCGTGCCGTGTTTATCATCATTGTTATTTTCGTTGCGAGCTGTGCGTGAGGAGTAGCGCACGCTACGTACTCCTTTTAGCGTACGCTAATTGGGTATAGGTAGCGCACGCTACCACTCAGCTTTAGCGCACGCTAAGGTTACCCTGGCTGCAGTCCAGAAGGTACTGGACTGCAGGTGAGTTATAAGTAGCGCACGCTACGAATGGTAAGTAGCGCGCGCTAGTAGGTTGTAGTAGCGCACGCTAATATGTGGTGTAGCGCGCCCTAAGGACGGATCAGGTTAAGTCCAGTGGCTACTGGACTGCACTGGATTAATTCATAGCGCACGCTATGCGTGATATTTAGCGTACGCAATCGATTGTATAGCGCACGCTAATCGTTGGTTGTAGCGCACGCTATCGAGGTCAGATCAGAGGACAGGCAGTTTCTGGATTCCAGTACTGGGCATCACATAATTCGTTAGCGCACGCTAACAATGGGTTTTAGCGCACGCTAATGATATGGCCGTAGCGCACGCTACAAAAAGGTACGTAGCGCGCGCTACCGTTTTCGGACAGTGGGTACTGGACTACCCAAATTACCCGTTAGCGCACGCTATTCATAAGGGCTAGCGCACGCTAACCTGGACTGGCTATAAATTGGACAGTTTAGTCAGACTTCGTCATTTGTCATCTATTTCTCATTCCCTCGTTGGTTCTTGGCGATTTGGGAGATTTAGAGAGTATTCTTCAAGGTGTAATCCTCCATCATCATCTTCAAGTCTTTGAGTTGGATTAATCATCACTTCATCATCTCCAAAACATCGAATCAAAGGTATTAATTTCTTGGATCTAGAATTTCGGATTTTTGGGTTTTCCTTCCGATTTCTTCGTGTAAGCTTGGATTATCATTGGAATATGTTAGTTATGGATTATCTACCTTGGATAAATATATTTCTACGGATTTAATGGTTATTTTCGGAATTATTTCAAGAACCCTTGGGGTTGACTTTGGTTAATTGGGGATTTTCCGATTGATGTTGTTGTAACCATGAATTATGGATTCCTAATGGATTATTGATATCATTGAAGTGTTTTGTTAGTTCGAAATACTCAATTTAGTATTGATTTCGACATATTCGGGATTGGATATTTCCGAAGTTGTGTGGTTGGCTATATATTCGTTGGGATGCTCTATGAGTTTGATTATCGTTGTTTCGACCTTTGGGTTAGTCGTGTTTTGTTGCTTGATACGTGTATTGAACGATTGTTGGTAATGATTGTTATTCAAGGTTGTTCGAGCGACCGGTATCTTGGTTAGGACGTTGTTCGTGGACGGACATTCTTCATCGTTGTTGTGTAAGTTAAATCTTACTCGGTTAAAAGGATACTCATTCCTTTTGTTGTTGATTGATCATAATCATAATTCATTCATCATAATATTAATCATTTTGAGACTTGTAATTGTCGAATAATCACTTCATTCACGAGGAACGACGGTTCCAAATCATTTCATTGGGTTATCAATCACGTCACTATTACTTTCATATCGGTGAGTCATCTTGGCCTTGTCTAATTATTAGTCATTGATATTCATCATGGTCATTCTCGTTCATGTGACCTTCCGGGTTCATATTGTGTGGCCGGGTGTGGCTGTGTGGAATTTTTAGTCGGGCACACGATGGTCATGTATTGGATTCACCGATACATCGGACCGTGCACACGGTAACGCTTACCTCCGTGAGACTAATTAGGTACAAGGACGGGTGTGTCCGGTCATTCGTCTTGTACACTTGCACAGAACATTACGGGCGTACTATGATACTCCTCTTCAGCGTAATTCATAATTAAGAATATTTCCTAACTTCAGTTAATTCATGATTGTGTAATTTCAACTCTTGAGGATTGTTGTTCTGTGTAACTGACCCCGTTGGGGGATTTTGTTTTCAGGTCACGGCAAGGCAAAGGCACGGGAAGAGCATGTTGATGGCGACGAGTCCCAGTGATACTAGTAGGGGGCCCCAGTCATTTCGTTTGTTTCAGTCATTTCAATCATTTCAGTTATTCCGTCATTTGTATTTTTCCGCTGCAAATTCCGTTCGAGATGCTTATTTGTTCAGGGTGGTGTATTTTATCTCCATATAAAATATACTAGTATTCCGTTTTGTCTTGGTGTAATGTACTTAAACTCCTCATCGGAGTACTTGGTAATATAATGTGGTTCGGTACTACAATTATATTATTTAATTCATCATTTTCATTGCCTGGTGGGTCCCAGTCGGGGATTCACGGCACTGTAATATCCGCCTAGTTAGGGGTGTTACACTTGTCCTGGGACCGTCGGCCGGCCGATCTGTCTCGGCTGCTGGGCTCCGGCTCGGTCGCCCGGTCTCTGAGGCGATCGCCTGTTGAGACGTATAAATCTCGACACAACAATTGCCCCGCAGCTTGCTCTGATGTTGAAGACATGGGGCGAGGTGGTTCTTGCTGGCGATCGTGTAGGATGAGGACGGGCGATCCGTTGAGCTGACTTTGGTTTCCGGACTTGGTCGATCTGGTCGATTGGCTAGATATCTTCGGTCTTGTACCTGAAAAAAACAATTTTTGGCCGATACCTCGTAGAAACTTGATTGTTTCGTCGCTAAGGAACCGTGTACAGTCACGGAGTTCGGTGGACCGACTCCATGACCGTGTCTTGTGCGCGAACGACATTGTCTGTCTCGTGACTCATTTTATTGTGAGGGTCCTCTATTAGGCTGCGCCTCGCCTCGTATTTAAACGAAGGGCGTGCGGTCTTGGTCTAGAGGAGTCCTTGCGCGGGGCGTCGTCGGATTAATCAACTCCACTTCCGCGGCTTGTTAGCTCTTCTTCCACCTCGACCCGCCATGAAGATGGCGAACCTCGACGGTGTACGTTGAGACGGGGGCAGTGACGCATCGCATTGTCCGGGTTCACCATGTTAAATGATGAACCTTTGAGGGAGGGCCATCAGACTACGCCGGCCTCGTATTTAAACGAAGGGTGGGCGATCTTGACCCAAAGGGACCTTGCATGGCCGAAGCAGCCGGTTCCATCGACTGCCAGGACCATGGCTGCACTCTTCCACCTCGGATCGTCATGTAGATGCCGACCTTCGACGGTGTACGTTGTGCAGTGGAGGCGATCTCGTGTCGTGGTCCACCATGTTAGATGGTGAACTGTAGATGGAGAACGAGTCCTCCAGTTTTGATGATGTTGCATGATACCGGCGATCGGGCTGGAAGACTGGAGATCGCCGTTCGGGCGCCGATCGCGCTGCTCATAGGCTAAGAAGAAACCTTTGCCTGGCCAGAAAGTCTGCGGCTTTAGCGCGGAAGATCGCGTAGGTCGGGGGATGGTCCTTCGTAAGATGCCTAAACATAGGCGAAAGACCATGAAATCCCCCTAGGACCGCGTAGAGGGCGATCTCATCGCTTATAGGCTCGCCATTGAGGATGATCTCGTCTACCCGATCGATGTAGTCCGAGTCGGACTCTTCTTCCCCTAGCCTGATCTGCATCATGCGATGGGGACCTTCTGGCCGAGCGACCCTGGTGGTGAAGTACGCTGTGTAGTCGTTCGCCAGTTGATTAAAGGAACCGATAGATCGAGACAGCAATGAGGTGTACCACCTGTGGGCAAGGTCGTCCAGCGTCAGAGGGAACATTCGGCATCTGGTCGCGTCTGATGCCCCACACCCGGTCATGTAGATGTGGAACTTGCTCAGGTGAGTTTCGGGGTCTGATCTCCCCTCGTACAAAGGTTTTTGCGGAGGAGCGATCTTATGCTGCACGGGGGCGAGCTCGATGTGGATCGCGAGTGGCTCGCTCGGCCCGACGATCTTGCTCTTGGCGCCTGCCCCAGATTCCAGGAGTGCCTTCATGTCGTCGAGCTGGCGTTGCATCACGGCCATTGCTGTAGCATGGTCGCTTGTGGTTCGGCTTCTGGAGCGGGAGTCGAGGCGATCGTGTACCGATCTCCTGACTCCGCTGTTGCCGACCTCGGCTCTTTGGCGAGGAGGAGCCAGATGGCTGGTCGGCCTTCTAGGAGTCGGATATGCCGAACTCCTGGTGACAGACTCGAGCTCCGTCGTCTCGTGGCTGGGGCCGGACTGCCCCGGTCGCCATGACGGGTCGCTGCCTAGGCGATCGAAAACGGAGGTGCCCCGGCTGGCGATCGACTCTTCTTGCGAATGGGAGCCTCCTGGCGATCGCTCGGTCAGTAATGCCTTGAACTGCCATTTGGTCCTGCGGCGGATGGCTGAGGGGGTTATAGCGGGAGGCGCGTCGAGAGCACTCCGTCGCTCCTGTAGGATGGCCAATGCCTTTTCGATCTGTTCTGCGGTTTGGAACTGATCGAGCGGGAGGCTTGGGCCGTCCCTCAGGGGCGGGATCGAGCGTCTCGGACCGCGGCGGCTACCCTCCGCCATCAGCTGTGGCTCGGACTGAGATGGAACGAGTCGCCTGGCCGATCGGCCAGCGGCTTTCTTCGACGAGGAGGCAGAAGTCATGATTCTGAAAGCTTTCTCTGAAGAACAGTGAGTGTTTCTTCAGGTGTATGCCCCGGAGAACAGTGAGTGTTCTTCGAGATGGTAGGAGTAAAAAATTGAGGGTTAGATGCCCCGCTCCTCTAGCGCCAATTGTTGTTGCCCGAAATATTTATCCGAAGATGAATACTGCTGGAATGGACGGACAACAAACAAAGTTGCGGGAGCACTTCCGAGGGGGTGGAATAACACAAGAATTGCCGAGGTTGTTAGTCCCGGGCTTGAATGCTCTCGCGAGATATTATTAATACAAATATTCGGGGATACAAGTACTAATGTAAGAATCTGATTACAATGAGTGTAAAAGATCCTATTTATCTAGCTCTCGAGCGAAGCTTTGGTGTTTCTGCTCTCTGCCGATCGTCTTCTGTGTGAGAGAGGCTGAGAGAGAAGAAAGAACCGAAAGATAGCTGTTGCCAAGAGTGAGAAAGCCAAGTTGAGTGCTGAATCAGGGAGAGAGTTCCGAGAGTTCATAGTGTTGGCCGAGTATCCGAGAGATTTCCATGTGCAGGCAGCCTTCTATTTATAGGAGCTGGGATGTCCTATTTTCTGGCGGGCGATCGCCTTTCGTCCAATATAATAATGGGGCGATCGTGTTTAAGTCACATGGGTTGTTTGCATAAAGCTTGCGGCTACTGCTGGCAGTCAGCTGTGCGGTCCAATGAGGAGCCGGCATGCGTCCTGAGTTGCTGTCACGTGCGGTCTCACTGACACCTTTCGGCGGGCCTATCGGTTGGGGAAAGGATGCTGACAGGCTGTGGTCAACGGACCATGTGCATCAGCGCCTTTTCCGGATCTGCATGTGGGTCTTGTTCCGAGCTTCGGCCTTTGCCGACTGGATGATCATCGGCCTCGCGCACCAGCCTTTGCCGACTGGGCGATCGATGGCTTCGCATAGCCCTTGCCGACTGGACGATGATGGATTCGCGTGGCATGAGTAGGTCACCAGGAGTCGATCGCCAAGTACCGAGAGACGATCGCCTTAGGTGTCGATCGCTCGGCACCGGGACTTGTCCTGGGACCGTCGGCTGGCCGATCTGTCTCGGCTGCTGGGCTCCGGCTCGGTCGTCCGGTCTCTGAGGTGATCGCCTGTCGAGACGTATAAATCTCGACACAACAACGCACATAACACAATATCAACACTCGCAACAACTATCATCAATCAACAGCACACCACCAACATAACACACGATCGATACACAATAAATTGCACAACCAAGTGTACAACCATCCCATATGTACGTCGCAATCCTGCACAAATGGCACAACACCTAACACGTATACCAACATAACGCTATTATCACAAAGCCTTCAAATTGCGGAATACACAACCAATTCAAATGGTACATATTTACGAAGGCAAGCAAAATCATTATAAATCTCATACGTGATTATTAGTCGCAAGATACAAGTCGTATGATAAGATACTTGCCTCGATATCGGCACGCAAGTATTCCAACGAACGTGGTTCAACCGGGAAGCTTCAAAACGCCCGATGCCATCGAAAAGAAAGATAACGACGAACGGAAGGGTTCAACACGGTGTCTTTGCAAGAAACTCGACCCTAACATCATATAATTAACAAATCAATGATCATACGAGGAAGAATAATCGTAGAATGTCCGAAAACCCCTCTATGACATTCTACCGGACACCTTCAAGGCGTCGATCAAGAACTCAACCAAAACAACGAATCGATACGATCCAACCACGGAATAACAAGGGAAATGATATAATACATCTAAATAATCATCAATCCATCACAATTCTAAGTTAAATCGGATTAAACGGACGAAATCGAACAAAATACCCAAAATCCCTAAAATTAGATTTCTATAAAATCTGACTTGATTCGCTCGATCAAAGGATGTTATAGGACTGACAATTGATGATATGAACTCCAAGACTTCATGGATTTAACACCTGAAAATATCCCTCCATGATCATCAAAGCTCCAGCCGCGGAAGAGGATGAAACAAGAGAGAAAATGGCTGAAGAAAACGTCTGCTGGCCTTAAATAGGCTGACTGCCGGCCACATAACATACGTAATCGGCCATGGCTTACGGCCGTAACCGGCCATGGCCGACCCAACTGCCCCAAAACAGCCGACCCATTATGTACGTTACCGGCCATGGCCTTACGTACGTAACCGGCCCTTACGGCCATAACTGCCGGGCCATACTGGCCGTTACTCGGCCAGGTCCTGCCAGTCGGGACTTGGTCGATCCGACGGTCCGAAAAATCCCGAAACTCAGACCGGAACGTAAACCGAAAACACGGTTACGAATCGTAAATACGAATCCGAACACTAAGAGAACACACGATTCCGACCACCCGAAGGCTCGAAATTCGACAACGGGAAGTAATTACCCCAAACTTTGGGAAATTACGAAAATGGCCCAAAACGTCAAAATACACGATACATGATCGAAACACCAAGCCGAAGCTCGCAACATGAATAATAATACTAAATGAACTTACGAGAAACTCGAAACAACAGTTTCGGACGAGATTCGCAAGAATCGAACTCAAGTGCGGAAAAGCCGCTTAAGAACACGGAACTCAACAAAACGATACCAAAACTAACTCGGATGATAAAAAGTGCAGAATTAATCATTCTCGAAATAACGAAACAGTCATGAGCGAGTCGTCAAAACGGACTTCCGGCAGAAAAAGAAAATTACTGGAAATCGAAATTGCGGGTATTACAGCATGTTCCGATAAGGTCAAGCGATATTTGCTATGAAGGATTAGCTCAAGCTAAGAATGGGCTTAACGCACGCTAATTGTAGATCAGTCAAGGGAATCTCGGCTTTGTCGGTTGCTTTCAGCGTGTGGACCCATTTTCAGAGTCGGTGCAGACAACCAAGTCAACTACGAGTAGTGCACGCTAAGGTCGGAGACTTACGTACGCTAAACAGAGTATTTACGTACGTTATTGCATGGGCATTTCATATGCAAATGATTGTGCGCAGCAAGGCAGTAGCCTATGGACCATGATAGCACACGCTATCTAAATCTATTAGCGCACGCTATGGCAGGTAAGGCACGCTATTTAGTGAGAGTAGCGCATGCTAGTAATGTGCAGTATGTATATGTGCAGTTGTGTATTATTATTCATTTCGGCCATTTCTTCCTTTCATCCGATAGAGAGAGTTCTTGGGCGAGGTTTTGAGGTCCCAAACACTTGAGTGTTTGTAGAGATGATCACCTTTAACAACATTAAGATTGAGAGCATGGATTAGAGCTTTGTTCATAAAGTTGTCAATGATTCTTGGAGGGAGTTTGATTGTTCTTCACCATAGTTCGTCAATACAAGGTAATATTCGTATCCATTCGATAGTAGTTCATATTATAAGGATATTTACAGGTTATGAAGCATGTTGGTTTATCCTATTATGCAAGATGATGTTATACGTGATTAAATGGAATTGTGACAAGAGATTGAACATGTTGGTTAAGATTTTTCATGTTGTAAGAATGGTGATTCGTTCAAACATGCTTGTAAGATGGATTTCTGAATCACGTCGATGTTGTTATTGATATATGGGTAATGATATGATTGTAGTGGTTTTGAATTGTGTTGAAGGGGTATGTTGATGTAATCCCTTTCTTCATTTCGGATTCTTGATGTTGTCGTTGTTTACTTTGTATGATGACGAAGATGTAAGTGTTGTTGTGATTCTTGGTGTTGCTTGAAGCTTGTTGAGGAAGATGGTGATGTGATGATTTAGATGTTCGAACGTATTGGATTAATTGTTTATATGTTTATCGGATTTTAGAATCGTATTATGGTTATGACTTCGTGATTGATTTACTGAGTTATTCGGATTAGTGTTTAATTGAGATATTATGGAACCATTGTGAGACCTCATTCTTTTGTAAGTAGAGCAGATTAATGATTCTCAATAAATAAAATAAAGTTTTACATTATTTCTTTGTCGAATAACTTTAGTTCTTACCATATGTATAGTCTCGTTGGTTAAATAATATCATATAAGTTTAATTAACTTAATCTTTTTAATAAATTTTAATTTATTAGCTAAATGGGCTATTTTATTTAATAAGTACAACTTAATTAGTGGACTTATTATTAAAATTTGAGCTTAGAGGCATTATTATGACCACCTAAATAATAAACTACCTATCACCTAAAATACTACACCAAGCCCAAAACACTCATGACCCAACCCAACTTAAAATTACTACTTAATACTTGAAAAATACAACCAAAATACACCATACAAGTATAAATACACTAAAATTTCGGCCTACTCTAATAAACGGCAAGGGAAAATTGAGTTGTCACAATTTTAAGTTCTTTCCAGGACACTTGTTACCTTTACATGCTATGTTGACCACACCTCACCACTCACCTCCGCATATATATACTTCCACCTTGATAATTCCTCCCTTATTTCACAGTACAAGCAAAAAATCTGCACATCTAGAGTAAGAGAGAGAGGACCCAAGTGAGGAGAGAGAAAGAGAAGGTAAAAAAATTTATATAGAGAGAGGAAGAAGAGGAGGAAAAAGAAAGAAGGAGAAAGGTAAAAACTACACCCTATGCATTAAGTTTCTATCTTATTCTTCTTCTCATTCTAACATAAATCTTAGCATGCAATCATCCTAATAGTGATGATGCTTCGGCCAAAATGTAGAGGAAGAGGAAGAAGGATTCTTTCAAACTACAAGAAACATTCAAAGTGGGTAAAATTATTTTCTTTCTTTTCTCTTATTCAAAATTATTACAATTTAAATATATACAGTGCATGCAAGTATTATAACTTTATTTATCTATACTTGATTAAAAATGACATTCATTACCATGCATATAATAATCTTGGTAATTGTTGAATTTTAGGTTGTCATATTTTGATTATATGTGCAAATTAATTCATTGATGGAAATTTTGGTTGAGTATGGCAAATCTGACCTTTGAGGATTAAAATCCCAAAAATATATGAGTATATACAGGATTATGATAAGAGGAAAATTAGTCACCAGAAGATTTCATAATTCGAACCTAAATTCGAAGAATAACTAAAATAATTTAATTAAGATGAATTTTGGGGTAAGTTTGTTAAAAGCCATAATTCTGGTCTTATATCTTGAAAGTAAGTCTTAATAAATTAAAAATAAGTTATCCATAAAATCAATGTTTTAAAAGGCGCGAGGCGAGTTTGAGGCGTTTTGGCCGGACGAGGCGAGGCGTAAGTCTCGAGGCGCATTGAGGCGTAAGTCTCGTTTGAAATAAAAAACTGTAAGAATCTCATAAAAATATCATATTATTGATATAAATATAGTAATACAACAAAATAAATAAGAATTAGGGTACTAAAGTACCATATTATTGAGGCATAAGCCTCAATTTTCATTTTATTTTTATCTAATAAACTTCAGAAAAAAAAAGTACAAATTAGTATCTTTGTTTAATAAAATTTAATTGCATTCTCTGCCAAATTTTTTAGTTAATTTTTCAAATTTTCAAATATTTAATACCATTTAATAAAATAACAATTTTGTATGTTTTTTAAATAAAAAAGCAGCAACTTATAAATTCAATATTATAACTATAAATATTCAACGTAACTAATATATATTAAAATATTTATTCAATATAACTTTAAATGACTTATTGCAATTAAATATCTTGATAACAATATAAGAAATAACGAACCAAGAAAGAAAAAAGAAATAGTATCAATACATTAATTAGGGTTTGTTACCCACGACTCCAAGAAAGGAAATTGCCACTGAGAATCGACGTGAGTTTCTTCAGCACCTCGAACGCACCTCCTCGAGGCGTGCGTTTCTTCAGAGCCTCGGTCAGTAGAGGCGTTCGCCTCAACTCTGCGCTTATTCCCCAACGGTCCGAGGCGTTTATTCCGCGCCTCGCCTTGAGGTGTGCCTCTAGGCGTATGCCTCTTATGTTTTTTAAAACATTGCATAAAATTTCACCTAAATCGGAATTCATTAAAATAGAAAGACGGGGCAAAAATATAAATTTCAAGAATTCGGGGACAAAACTGTAATTTACAGAAATTTACTGTTTCGAAAATAAATTTTCCACAAAATTTGAGCTCTCTGCACTCTTAATAACATAAAGAGCTTACCCTGAAAATTTGAGGTCAATCCGACAAGAAATGAAAAAGATATGACAAGAATACTAAAATACCAATTAAGGCAAAATGAAGGGGTGAAATTATAATTTCTAAGAGAATAAAAATTAGAACTGAACGTAATCTAAAAGTACAAGTCAAAAGGTTCAAATCGCAACTGGATTCATAATTTTCGGAGTTAAAATGAATCCAAACGAATTAATCAAAGTTATAAGACAAAACTAAATTAAAATAATAATAATAATAGTACTTTAATTTCGGAAGGGCATACTTGTAATTTTTGAAAGGTGAAACTTTCATGCAGCTTCTGAACATTAATCCCTATATCATAACGGACTTTTCGCAATAAAGTTCGTAATTTTCGGATGTATAATCAATCCGTACCGAATTATCCAATTTCATATAATTATAGTAAAAAGAATAATGATAGTACTTAAAAAATGTAAGGGCAGAATATTAATTTTTGAAAGGTAAAAATTTTATGTAACTTCTGACATTCAATCCTCACATCATAATGGACTTTTCGCAATAAGGTACATAATTTTCGGGCGTATAAATATTCCGTACCGAACTATTCAAGTTTATGAGTTTATCATAAGAATATGCTAACTCGCACAATAGCAATCTGATCATCAACCGGTTGAACTAATTCCTCTAGTTTGCCCAAATCCATTTATTATCAAATAATCATATTGATATCTTATAATATGCATAATCATCGTTGATCACGACAATAATTGTTATTCAATAGAAATCGGGAGTAAGTGCTGTGCGGAGCTTAGTGCTACGACCTTCGGGCGGGAGCCACCACTAGAGTCCGTATGAGTACCTCTAGCGTCTCTTTTTCTATTTATATGCATGAGGGGCGGTTAGTCTAAGTCATGAATCGAGCAGCGTAGCTACGGTTCTAGGCAAAGATACCGTCGTATCCTATTCTCTTGAAGCCGAAGGACGGAGTGATCCTAAGGTGACTGTGTTGTGGAATTTAGGTATAGTCGCGATTATGACATGATCCGGGCATAGAACCAAGCTAAGGACATATCTAGCCCAGATAAGAGATAAGGCAGCACGTCACCAAGCGTGAGAGTGGTAAAGCTCAAAGGCCAATGTTATAGTGACGGTCCGACAAACGCCCAAAGGTCGTGGCGATAGTCAAAGGCCAAATAATAATAACGGTCTAAGATGTTATAAGGAGGCTTAGGGATTAGTCATGTAGATGACCTCCCGAAGCTAAATACTCATTGGGCACTCGATGCCGTACATTTTTCATACTCAACAGCAATCTACGGAGATTGATTGTATATTCATGTCATAATTCATAATATTCTTCTTGAAAACCTACACCAATTTATAAAGAATACTATTTTTCAAAAGTGGGAGAAATATATTATGTTTATTAAATAGTAAACTAATTAAATACCAAACCCCAGCTCATTGAGAATCCTTTATTCTCACCCCACTTTGATTTTTGTAAAACCCCACTATATGAAGAAGACGAAGAGGAAGAAGTGGCTAATGCTGGTATGGAGTGAAGACTTACCTTAGACACTACCAAGACATAGGACTCATGATGCTGCGTTTAGTGTTTCTTTATTTCCTGTGTTAAAACTGTATTCTGATTTTCACTGTACTCTTTTGTACTTGATGTAATAATATCGTTGTACTCTTGAATATTTCTTTTCTATGGAATAACCTGTCTTAGTTCACCGGGCTAAGATCTGGCATACGTATGCTTTACTGGATGGTATTATCACAAACGTTATTTATTACGTTAACTATCACGTTCTCGTCCAACCCCGGTGTGGGGGCGTGACAACCATTGAGTTTGTTGATTGGTTATATCGATTTTTGATTGTTACCGAACTTCTTGTTAATATATTAATTACAATAGGTTGTGAGGATTGATCGTTGATTAGAATAATATGTTGCAGTCGAGTTCGAGGATGTTCGTGAATTGCTTTGGTCAGGGCCGAGGAGCTTCTAGACGAAGGCAAGGAAATTGGTAATAGCTTCATTATCATCGTATCGGTATCAAGGCAAGTTATTACTTGCTCAGTTTATAATATTTAATCAATGGTTACAATTTTATTCGTTTATAATTCGTATAGCAATGATTATAATTGTGAACTCTGGAGATATGGGATTGTACGTTGTTTTTTGATTTTGGGAATTTAATCATAATGTATATGATTTACATTTGTTGTTGGTATACTTGGGTATCGAGGATACATTTTGGTAAAGACTCGGATATGACTTATCTATAGTCCGTGGTATTTTGGATCGTCGAACATTGAGAATAATCGTCGGTGATGGTTTTTGACATCGAAATTGCTATCGAAGGACTCGAAGCAAATACTCTAATCATTTGTGTCATTTAATGTCAATCATGTTGTGATACATTCATGTATTGTTGTTGTCAGGCACGATAGTTATGTTGTTATGTGTCGTTCATATATGTTGTGATTGTTTTGTCCACCATGTGTTGGTCCGACAGGATCATCATTGTAATCTATAGCTGTGTGCGCTGGATGGTTAGATGGGTACTTCCACCATGTGTTGGTCCGATGGGATCATCATGGGAATCTATGCTGTGTGCGTTGGATCGTTAGATTACCATGTGTTATTGTGCATATGTATATTGTGGGTTATCCACCACGTGTTGATGTAATAGGATCAATGTGGGAATCTATGATGTGTGCGCTGGATCATTGGATTACCATAAGTATACGTTGTTGTTATTGTTGTGAGCATATTGATGTTGTCATGTGAGTATGCATTTGTAGGTCTTGTGTTAGGACCATGTCCGTATGTTGTATTGATCTGATCTCGGATTAGACTAACATGATTCGTCGTGGCATTGCGTATCTTGAGGTACGTTCCGTATTTTCTTCTTGGTACGTGTTTGTTGATTGGCAATCGATTATCATATTGAGATTTGATTATATTATCCGATGGATTGGGTTGGACAGAGTTAGTATATTTTGTAACAGTGAGTTATGATGATGTTTTGCGAATCTTGGGTATTATCTGGGGTACAGTACAAATGTCTATGTACGATTCAGTGTGTTTTTGAGAATACGAGATGTGGAATATGGTGAGGATTACTTTGATGAGTATTATCACGAATTGGTAACGTTATGACGGTAAGATTACATTAGTCGTATTCTGACTTTGTAATTTCATTGGTATGTGATTATTGATGTGATGTGATCGTTATCATTGTTGAGTATTATGGTTGACCCCACCGTGGGCTTTATTTTTAAGTACTCGGAGTTTTAGCTTGTAGCGTTCGTGAAGAGATGAGCTTCCCGGAGGATACTGGCTATGGCGTGTGTTTGCGAATCGAGTATTTTGACTAGTCGTCATTTTCCACTGCAAGGTATTTTTAATTATTTGTCATGTCCGCTGCGAGTGTTTTTTTTAAATGGCTTGCTAGTATTTTGCGAACTTGAGTTATTTGCGGAAATCGTTTTCTAAATTATTTTGTCAATATGTGTAAGCGATGGCTTAACATATACATTTAAATTGATGAGTTTTGGCATTCTAGCCTTGTACTTTCAAAATAGATTTTACGACGGTATTTGGAAAATAGATTTAGGGACTATTCGAGTATTTGAAAAATATTACCGTCATTGCCGCTTGGGCGTATTTGAAATGTTTATAACAATGTCTTTCAGCCTTGTGGGTTCCATTTCGAGGCCCACAGCGCTGTAATATTCCCGGGTGGTCCTGGGGAGTTACAGAATATGGTATCGTAGCTTAGGTTGAAGAAACCTAGGCTGTCGGGTCGAGTCGAGTCCTGTTTTTATCACATCATTTGAGTTGTCGGTTGGCAAGTGTTAGAGCATTGGCTTTTTGTTGTCCACTCGGGCTTGTGTGTTATGTGATTTACCAGTGTGGTATTGTGGTTGTTTCAAACTTATCCAAATGACATTAACGTGATTCTTTGGAAAGCGATGTGTTGTGTTCTCGGGTTGAACTGATTTTGCAAAATGTATTTTTTTAAAATATTTGTATCGAGTATTTTCTAGAGTTGAGACATGTGATAGTATCACGGGGAATCGTCAGCTTCACGATATGTAAGTATTTGGATTTTTGAATTGCATTGAGGTTATTCTCAGTTATAAGTTGATGTACTTTGAGAAACATTTGGAAGAATATTGTGTTACAACATGAGGTAGCAGAATATAATAGTTGGGACAGAACCGATGATCTTGAGAAGCTATGTTTATGGAAAATCAATATGTCGTTTAAACATGGAAAACGGAGTTGTGTATTTAGGAGAAATGTTGTGGATTGTTGAGAGGAACATGTAGTCATGCTAGTTTATTTTGAGATATATGAAACTATTTTTTTTTAATATTTGAAAATGATACTTTTCAACATGATATATTTTGAATAAACTATTTTTCTCGATGTCATGAAAATGTATTTTCTTAAATTTATTTTGAGAGACAGTATTGTTGTCTTTAAAAACATGTTTCAGCATGGCATAGTTGAAGTGTTGCAGAATGGGATAATGATCGATGTTGCGAGTCATATATGGAAAAGATGATTTTAACAAGTCTATATAATAAGATTTTGGATTCTATCGCGTGGTTTCCGACCAAATGTCAGTAGAATTGGTGACGAGCCGAATTGGTATACAAGAATATGGATGTAGTCAATCATTTGCATAATTTCATTTTATTTAATCGCGTGTATTCGAAAAGAATTATCTTCAAGAACTTGACATAAGTGAGCCGGTTTAACTTTTCGGAAAATGAATTTTTTTATGGTCTTACAAAAATATATGTTTTGAGTTTTGAAATTCCTGAAAGAACTTTCGAAAAGTTGGTTTTGTTGACAAGATTATATGATTCCAACGCTGTTTTGAAAATGTGATTGGTATATGTAAAAATGTAGTGCGTAATGCATATCACGGTGAAGTCTTGAGTAAGACTCATAAGTTGGATAACACATCAAATGGTACGAGGAAAAGAGATTCGAATTTCAGCATGGTAGCTTGGAGTATCCAGGGATAACTGGTTGGTTGATCAGATAAGAGAAATATGTCGCGTGTTGTATATTCAGTACAGAATATGATTTTTAAACTTCGAGTTTTGTGAAATCGGGGCATATGTGCTATGTGGCTCTATCGGTATGGTAGTAACGTGATTTTGCTATAGTGACTTTTGACTTTTGGGCCAACTGTTTTTTCTTCGCATGTGGTATTTTGAGTGATTTCTTAATAAGTGCAGATTTGGGGATGGTGACCCCAGGATGTATGTTTTGGATATTGATTAGTCATTTCCACTCCATGTATGATTGGGTATATTCGTCAGTTTGCGACTGGTTGTTCATATGCCGAGGGGTATGTTCAACAGTTGGGGTGTTTCTTTGAGAACCATTGTATGTGTTTTGTGTAACATCTTGAGAATTTTATTCTTTTGTATATTTGTCCTTATGGTTCTTTGTTGATCGTGTTGGATCTTACCATGTGATGGTATTTTTGATTATGATCCTTCGTTGGTAGTATTTGAGGTTATCATGTTGATGATATTAGGATTATGCCCTCGACTGCCACTCAGAGGTTGTTGAGTGAGGGCATTGTACTTGTAATTATCTAAACCATTTATATAAGGCAAATGAATGTTTCTTTATTTACTAGTAGTTACTGGCATTCCTAACTCGTAAATAAACATATAGAAACTAGTCCGTGTATTTGAGAGCAAAACGTTCCACTCTTTATTGGATAAGGGGGGCGGCACTGGAAAGGTTATAGCTCAAATACTTAATCGTTCGCAAGTCGATGAAACTTGACTGGGCGTTAAGTTTATGTGAAGAGTTGTATGACGTGTTCTTTGACATTGAGAGTGCCTGTCGAACGCTAATGGTTAGTGGGAGCACACGTTATAGGTATGCTAATTGGATTAGTATACTCGAACCGACTCACCCTCGATTCGTCACACGGATTTCACTCCGGGACAGTCAATGACGGAATTGAAAGGTTGTGATAGGTATTCGTGAACCTTCGACTTGAGGATTTAGTAGGGATGTGCTTGTGACGTCAAGATTTTCATTAGAGTAGTTCGACCCTATAAACCGGAAGGCGGGGGTCAACCTCGACGTGCATCTTGACGGGCAAGTAGCAGTCCCACGAATACCAAGATAGAATTCTTTCTCCCGTTAGTGAGTGGGTTATATGTCCTATGCGATTATTGCGAGATGAGATCATAAGTCTTTGGCCAAAGCATTGGAGCTAGTTGTATTAGATACACGATACTCGATGATCTCGATTTGCATTAACGCATGCATAGCATCAAGCAGATAGGGTTTGGTCGACCGTGACCCTATAACTTGATCGGGACATTTGAAAGAAGGGTTTATACGTATACCGGTATTCACGAGAATGGTTCTTGAATGATCCCAATCATTCGTTCTCGATTAAAGTGCAGTGTAGGCCACCAGTGGCTAGGTGGTGCTACTACTCTTTAGTTCCTCCCATTGCCGATCGAGACGGACCTACCGAGTCGCAATAGGATTGACGACGGAATGAATAAAGCTAATTCTCTCATTATGAATATTAGATATTGGATATCTAATTTTGGAACATTAGATGTTTAAATCGATTTATTGGATAAATTGATTTACGGCCTAATGAATTAAATATTTCACTGGGTGATTAATTTAATTCATGAATATAATTATTTCTTGGAGAAATTAATTATGTTATTTTGTATTTGATATGTTTAATTAATTGGATTAATTAAACGACACAAATACATCGGAACGGAATCGGAATTTATCTGTTTGGACTCGCGGGAGTCCGAAACGAACCGAACTTGTCCGATTTCTACATGGGCCAAACCCCACATTTCCACCCACTTTCATATGGACCCTTGTTCCATTCTTTAATGTTTTGATCATTGAGGTGGTGGGGCTTTGATTCTCATAATAATGAGATGTTACATGTGAAGAGTTGAATAAATAAAGAAGACATCTCTCACTTGAGATTCCAAGCCAATTCCAACGTGAATAGAGAGTAGAGAGAGAGAGAAAAGACTTCTCCAAGTCTTCTTCATCTTTGTTCATCAACTTCTTCTTCATTTTTCTTGGAGAAAAATTGAGAGAAATTATTAAGAGATATATTATACACTTAGAGTGTAGTAATAAATAGCTTTATCACTTAGCTCTAGCCGTATCCTCAGAGGATAGCGAGGTGATCGTCGTTCCGGTCGTTTTTCCGGCGCGTGGCAAGTAGAGACGCGGTGCTTTCGGCGTTGGATCGTTCAAGAGCTTGGGGAATAGCTCAAGAGAAGGTTATCCATTTAATCAACGGACTACGAGGGTATGTTTCTCGTATCTCTTGTATTTCGTTTTTGATATTCGTATATACGTAGCTCGATTGATCCTCGTAGGGATTCGGATCGAATTAATTTTCGTTTTACCGCTTCCGCTGGGCCTTCGTTTTAGGCACCGAATCCCAACAGTGGTATCGGAGAGTAGGTCTTGCGATCGTATATACGATATTAGCATTTGGAATGCTCGATTAGATGGTGAATGATTTGGAATCATTTTTGTCATAATCGTGGTATATGTTTTTACGTTCGTTGTAGTTATATTTTTCGTAAGTTTATGTCTAAATATAAATCTTAATTTCTTGGAAATATGATTTATATTGAAGATATGAATGTTGGAGAATATAGATATTGGATATCCAGTCGAAAAACTAGTCCCGAAATGCCGTTAGACGGTCCGGGAGGGGTCCGGAAGTCGGGGGCCGCGGCCAGTGGTGCGGCCGGCACAGGCGACTGCATCTTGTGGCCGCGGCACGATCTCCGAGGCCACGGCACGGGCTGCTGGGCAGCCGGCCGGCAGCTGCCGATCGTGATCGGCCATGCCGCATGTCTGCCGGCATCTTTGCCGGCGATGACTCGGCCATGGCAGGCCAATTTCGCCCCGTCTCGATTTTTTCGTGTATTCTTGAAAATTCATCTCCCACATGTTAAATTGGATTTAATATGATTAAAATGATTTATGGTATTTCATTTTATAAGGGAAATTTGATTAATTGGAATATTTATTGTCGACCGAATTATTTTGAACGTTATCATATTACCGATTGTGTGAAGCGATTGGATCGGTTCGTATTGTTGATTGGATCAATGTATCTCTACGCTTTCCATTTATTAAGTATTTATTGAATGAATGCTTTTGAATGGGGATGTGGTTCGTGGACTTAGTTTTTGAATCGTTCGTTTTATTCGATTGGGTTGTAAAGGCCGTTTTGAGCCTATTTATTTTACTAGAAAAATTTGTATCTAGGATGCAATTTTCAATGTAAAATTTATATGTAATGACGAAGACCGGAGGAAGATCCATTTCGAGAAGACGAAGATTCAAGACGAAGACTTGTAATTAAATTACGGAGTTTTTGTTTTCTAGGAATGGTCCATGAACCACATGTTGGTAGCAACTAGGTTGTGAATGGTTGTTTCATATTGTATGAATGCCACAAACGCGCTTAAATGATTAATGTGCAAAGTGTAACGCTAATCGCGAAAATTCTCCCACGATAAATTATTAAGTTTATAAGGTTTCAAGGTTTTCCTTCCCTCCATCGAGTTTTCGGGAAATTGAAATCCAAACCGGATGTGCTATGCTTCCGAGTTATCGGGGTAGTCTTTCGAGGAGGACGGATAAATTACCGAGAGCGCATTGGATGCCTTCGGTTGGAGCAAATTTTATCCCTAGAAACCTGATAGGTTGCCGGATAAGATTCAATTGTGAAACTGATTTGCGTCGATGGTATAAACTTAACTTCTTCACGAACCAGAGAAACCGTATAGGTTGAGGGGAGTGAACAAGGGGAAAAAGAAGATCGAATCATCCATTAGATGGGTTGGTGTTGGACACCACTTTATGAAAATTAATAGACTAGAAACCTGTTCGGTTGCCCTCTATTAAGATTTATAAATAACTCGATCACCACTATGAAGTAGAGCGACGATACTTCCGGATTTCACATGGGAGTGTGTAATTCTGATAAAAATAGTGGGAGATGGGTAACAAGAATATAAAAGACCTTAATTCTATACTCAGAACATAATATAACAAGTCACTAATTAATCTGTTATGCTTAATGCAGACATAACTCAATATGACAATGAATCCACTCGCAATTCTGCTCGAACAGAACACCCTGATTGGACCTAACTTTGTGGACTGGTTCCGCAACCTGATGATAGTACTCAGTATAGAGGCACTGGGATACGTCTTAGAGACGGACATTCCGGCACCTCCTGTGCGGACCAGAGCCAATCAGGAAGAGATCGAAAACCACGAAAAGTGGGTTAAGGATGACGTAAAAGTCCGTGCATACATGATGACTTCTATGTCTAATGAGCTTCAGAGAGCTCATGAGAAAATGACTTCTGCTAGGCAGATTCTATCTCACTTAACCGAACTTTATGGTGAGCACACCAGAACTGCTAGATATGAGATATCCAAGCAACTGTTCGGTGCATGGATGAAGAAAGGTGAGAAAGTTGGGGAACACGTCCTCAAAATGATATCCATGATCGAGAGATTGGAGGCTCTTGATTTTAAAATGGATACTTCTCTCCAAACCGACCTTATCCTACAGTCTCTCCCTGATTCCTTCTCACAGTTTGTTATGAACTTCAACTGCAATGAGATTGCATGTAATTTAGCTGGGCTAATGAACAAACTTGTGACCGCTCAGTCTCAGATAAAGACTCCGCGGATGAAGGAGTATGCCCTTGTGATTTCTTCTGGACTTCGGAAGTCTAAGAATAAGAAGAAAAAGACCAAGAAGTGGACTGGACCACAAGCAAAGGACCTTAAGGGTAAGGGCAAGGCCCCGATGGTTCCAAAGAACAAGAAGAAGAAGGATGCTTATCTCAAGTGCGGTGAGCTGGGCCACTAGGCTAGAGACTGTCCGATTCTTCATGGCACTTCAGGTACAAAACTTTTAGTTTTGGAAACAAATTGTTCTACCACTGTATTTTCTACTTCCTGGATACCGGATTCTGGTGCTAGTTCTCATATTTGTACCGTGAATCAGGATCTAGAACCAAGTAGGAAGCTTGGAGCTGGAGACGTTATGATCACAGTCGGAAGCCGGCATAGTGTCGAGGCGACCGACATAGGATCACTTCTTTTGGGTTTAGAATCCGGCTTTGTTTTGACTTTAGAAGATGTACTTGTTTTGCCCAAGGGGCACAAAAACATTGTATCCATTGCGGTCATGGACCTAAAAGGCTTTTCATTTTTCATTGGTGATGTTTCCTGCAAAATTTATTTTAAAAATAAACTAGTGGGTACTGCTACATTGTTGAATGGATTATATCATCTAAATCTCAGCAACAAAGTAGTTGTGAATACTATGACTAGAAAACGTGGTAGGGATGAAACCAATCAAATTTTGAAATGGCATCTAAGACTTGGTCATGTTGGTTAGACCAAAGTTTACAAGATGGAAAAAGATGGACTTATGGGTCCATTGGGATCGGATCCATTTCCTATTTGTGAATCTTGCCTTAAAGGCAAAATGACTAAGTCCCCCTTCACAGGGACTTTTGAAAGAGCCGCTGATAAACTGGGATTAATCCATACTGACGTTTGTGGTGCTTTGGAAGCAGCACGTGACGGATATCAATATTTCATTACGTTTACAAATGATCATACTAGGTATGGTTATGTATACTTAATGTAACATAAATCCGAGGCCTTTGAGAAATTCCAGGAATTCAAGGCCCTAGTTGAGAAACAAATTGGTAATCATATCAAAGCACTTCGGTCGGACCGAGGTGGCGAGTATATGAGTATGGAGTTTGACGAGTTCCTTAAGGAACATGGAATAGTTTCACAAGTAACACCTCCATGTACTCCTCAGTTAAATGGTGTGTCATAAAGAAGGAACCGGACCCTGTTGAACATGGTCCGTTCCATGCTGGGCTATACTGACTTGCCGATTTACCTGTGGGGGTATGCACTCCTGACTGCCACGTATATCTTGAACAGATGTCCTTCCAAATCCGTTCCTAAAACTCCACATGAGATGTGGGAGGGAAGGAAACCAAGTCTTAATCATATTAGGATTTGGGGATGTCCCGCCTATGTCAAGAAGACTAAGGTGGAGAAGTTGGAAGCTAGGTCTGCGAAGGGACGTTTCATTGGATTCCCATCTGGGACGATGGGATATCTATTCTACATGCCCGAAGATCGAAGGATCATTGTTGCTTTACAAGCACACTTCCTGGAAGATGAGTTCATTCAGGAAGGCGGAGCAGGTAGAAGTATTTCTTTAGAAGAATATAATGAAACTCCTCAGGAGACACCTGTGCAAGAAACTGGAACCGAACCTTCTGAAACACCAGTACAACCACCTCGTAGGTCTAGTAGGGTGTCTCATTTACCTGAGAGGTATGGGCTTGTGCACTTGGAGGAGCTAGGACTCCATGAGGTTCCAAGTGATAGCCAATAGACCGACCCGACGACCTATGACCAAGCGATGGTGGATGTAGACTCCGCGAAATGGCGTGAAGCTATGGAAGCTGAGATAGACTCGATGCATGTCAATCAGGTATGGACTCTAGTAGACCGCCCCAAGGGCATAGTGCCTATTGGGAACAAGCGGATCTAAAAGAGAAAGACTGATGGTGATGGCAAGGTTGACGCCTATAAGGCCAGGCTTGTGGCAAAGGGTTATACCTAGAAGGAAGGGATCGATTACCACGATACCTTCTCGCCCATAGCCATGATCAAGTCTATTCGCATGATGCTTGCTATAGCTGCCTACCACGATTATGAGATATGGCAAATGGACGTAAAGACGGCTTTCCTTAATGGATTCCTCGAGGAGGAAATCTATATGGAGCAGCCTAAAGGCTTTGTGTCCGAAGTCGATATTCAGAAAGTGTGCAAGCTCCAGCGTTCCATTTATGGACTGAAGCAAGCGTCGCGTAGTTGGAACCTTCGTTTTGACGAGGCAGTCAAAGAGTTTGACTTCATGCAAAATGAGGAGGAACCTTGTGTATACAAGAGGGTTAGTGGGAGCAAGATCGCATTCTTAGTACTATATGTAGATGACATTCTACTAATAAAAAATGATGTGGGAATGCTCAGTTCTGTGAAAGCTTGGCTTTCGAGTAATTTCTCCATGAAAGACTTGGGAGAAGCTACCTATATTCTTGGTATTCGACTCTCTAGGATAGAGCAAAGAGAACAATAGGTCTTTCCCAAGCCCTCTATATAGATAAAATCTTAAAGCGATTTAAGATGGATGATTCTAAAAGAGGGTTCCTACCGATGCAACATGGAATAAAACTCACTATGAAGATGAGTCCTCAAAGTGAGGACCAACGAAAGGAAAAGAGTAAAATACCAAATGCTTCGTCTGTGGGTAGCCTTATGTAAGCTATGTTGTGTAGAAGACTGACATCGCGCATCTGTAAGCGTGGTGAGTAGGTTTCAGGCAAACCTGGTAGGGAACATTGGATCGTCAGAAAGAACGTTCTCAAGTAATTGAGAAGAACGAGAGATATGGTTCTTATGTATGGCGGTGGAGAATTGGATGTGGTGGGATTCACTGATTCGGAATTCCAAGGACTGAAGGACGACTCGATGTCCACTTCTGGCTACATATTTACTCTTAATGGAGGAGCAGTATCTTGGCGTAGTGCCAAGCAAATTGCGACTGCTGATTCCATATGTCAGGCTGAGTATCAAGCAGCCTCGGAGGCTTCCAAGGAAGGGTTCTGGATTAAGAAGTTTCTGGGAGAACTTCAAGTGATACCATGTCTTGAGTTGCTGTTACTGCATCTGCGACAACGACGAGTCAGTAGTGTGCCAAGGAGCCGAGGTTTCACAACAGCACCAAACATATTGAGAGGAAGTATCATCTCGTAAGAGAATTTGTTCGCAAGGGATACATTGTGCTGCATAGAGTAGACTCGGCCGACAACGTCGCCGATCCACTGACCAAGCCACTTTCTCAGACTAGCTTGGAGCGTCATCTGGAGAACATGGGTATAAGATACCATAGTGTGTGGCATTGAGTGCAAGTGGGAGATTGTTAGGATTATGCCCTCGAATGCCACTCAGAGGTTGTTGAGTGAGGGCATTGTACTTGTAATTATGTAAACCATTTATATAAGGCAAATGAATGTTTCTTTATTTACTGGTAGTTACTGGCATTCCTAACTCGTAAATAAACATATAGAAACTAGTCCGTGTATTTGACTGGGCGTTAAGTTTATGTGAAGAGTTGTATGACGTGTTCTTTGACATGGAGAGTGCCTGTCGAACGCTAATGGTTAGTGGGAGAACACTTTATAGGTATGCTAATTGGATTAGTATACTCGAACCTACTCACCCTCGATTCGTCACACGGATTTCACTCCGGGACAGTCAATGACGGAATCGAAAGGTTGTGATAGGTATTCGTGAACCTTCGACTTGAGGATTTAGTAGGGATGTGCTTGTGACGTCAAGATTTTCATTAGAGTAGTTCGACCCTATAAACCGGAAGGCGGGGTCAACCTCGATGTGCATCTTGACGGGCAAGTAGCAGGTCCTACTGAATACCAAGATAGAATTCTTTCTCCCGTTAGTGAGTGGGTTATATGTCCTATGCAGTTATTGGCAGATGAGATCATAAGTCTTTGGCCAAAGCATTGGAGCTAGTTGTATTAGATACACGACAGCTCGATGATCTCGATTTTCATTAACGCATGCATAGCATCAAGTACAGATAGGGTTTGACTGACCGTGACCCTATAACTTGATCGGGACATTTGAAAGAAGGGTTTATACGTATACTGGTATTCACGACAGAATGGTTCTTGAATGATCCCAATCATTCATTCTCAGTTGGGGTACAGTGTAGGCCACCAGGCTGGCTAGGTGGTGCTACTACTCTTTGGTTCCTCCCATTCTTGATCGAGACGGACCTACCGAGTCGCGCAATAGGATTGACGACGGAATGAATAAAGCTAATTCTCTCATTATGAATATTAGATATTGGATATCTAATTTTGGAACATTAGATGTTTAAATCGATTTATTGGATAAATTGATTTACGGCCTAATGAATTAAATATTTCACTGGGTGATTAATTTAATTCATGAATATAATTATTTCTTGGAGAAATTAATTATGTTATTTTGTATTTGATATGTTTAATTAATTGGATTAATTAAATGACACAAATACATCGGAACGAAATCGGAATTTATCTGTTTGGACTCGCGGGAGTCCGAAACGAACCGAACTTGTCTGATTTCTACATGGGCCAAACCCCACATTTCCACCCACTTTCATATGGACCCTTGTTCCATTCTTTAATGTTTTGATCATTGAGGTGGTGGGGCTTTGATTCTCATAATAATGAGATGTTCCATGTGAAGAGTTGAATAAATGAAGAAGACATCTCTCACTTGAGATTCCAAGCCAATTCCAACGTGAATAGAGAGTAGAGAGAGAGAGAGAAAAGACTTCTCCAAGTCTTCTTCATCTTTGTTCATCAACTTCTTCTTCATTTTTCTTGGAGAAAAATTGAGAGAAATTATTGAGAGATATATTATACACTTAGAGTGTAGTAATAAATAGCTTCATCACTTAGCTCTAGCCATATCCTCGTAGGATAGCGAGGTGATCGTCGTTCCGGTCATTTTCCCGCACGTGGCAAGTAGAGACGCGGTGCTTTCGGCATTGGATCGTTCAAGAGCTTGGGAATAGCTCAAGAGAAGGTTATCCATTTAATCAATGGACTACGAGGGTATGTTTCCCGTATCTCTTGTATTTCGTTTTTGATATTCGTATATACATAGCTCGATTGATCCTCGTAGGGATTCGGATCGAATTAATTTTCGTTTTACCGCTTCCGCTGGGCCTTCGTTTTAGGCACTGAATCCCAACAGATGATATCCTCGGTTAATCATTATTATTGATCGTATGAGCATTCGTACTTTGTGTCAATGATTCTGGACTTGTTGTCATTGTCTTTGGGTAGTTGATCTACAGATGTATTGTGTAATATTGGTTTTTATCAGGATTGTGATTTGACTGTGCGATCCGGCAGACAGGATTTGACACGGATAGATTATTTCATACTGAGATGATGCATTTTGTTGAAGTCGTGAAATTGTGATAGTACGCATGTTGAGGCTTTGAAGGGGAATCATTTGCTAGTAATCATGGCAGATAATCGACTTCATATACTTGTAAGTATATCATTTTGGCTATTTGCGTATGTTGATGATTGACTGTTGCCGTGAGGGTTTCGGGATATTTTGGTTGAACTGATTTTTATGACGGATTGCAAGTTTCGAGGACGGAACTTATTTTTAAGTGTTGTAGTATGTAATATCCTGAATTTCTACTATAGTTGTTTAATGTTATTTTTTCCAAGTTATACTTCACAGTGTGGAATCTGTACAGTAGGGATAAAACAATTGAAGGACTGAGACATTTGTATTGGTAAAATTATCGTACTTGGTCGACAATTGCATTTGAAGATATGGTGTGTCAAGCGTATTGTATGAGAATATTATTGGAAGGAATATATGTATTCAGTATGTCGTGTGTATGTATCTAGTATATCGAGACGACGGACGAGAACAGTTGGAATCGGCTAAGTATAGCCTTATTAACGTATGTTAACATAAGGACTTAACGCATGCTAATGTGCAGGCTTAGCGCATGCTAAAGGCGAAGGATAGAGCACGCTAATTTGCTGAGCTTACGTACACTAAGAAGGACCGTTAACGTATGTAAGATCATATAGTACAAGATTCAGATTGTAACCGACAGGTAGGTCCTGACCCGAATCATCATTATTTAGCGCACGCTAATGCACAATGTTAATGCATTCTAGTGCAGAACAGATCAGAGGGAATCTGCGTGTGGACCCGGCTACTTTTGGCGCATGTTCCGATAAGGTCAACGGATGTTTGCTATGAAGGATTAGCGAACGCTAAGTATGGGCTTAACTCACGCTAATTGTAGATTGGCCAAAGGGAATCTTGGCTTTGTCGGTTGCTTTTGGTGTGTGGACCCATCTTCGGATTAGGCGCAGACAAACAAGTCAACTACGAGTAGCGCATGCTAAGGTCGGAGACTTCCGTATGCTAAACAGAGTATTTACGTACGTTATTGCATGGGCATTGCATACGCAAATCATTGTGCGAAGCAAGGCTGTAGCCTATGGACCACGATAGCGCATGCTATAAAAATCTATTAGCGCACGCTATGGCAGGTAATGCACGCTATTTAGTGAGAGTAGCACACGCTAGTAATGTTCAGTATATATACGTGCAGTTGGGTATTATTATTCATTTCGGCCTTTTCTTCCCTTCATCCGATAGAGAGAGTTCTTGGGCGAGGTTTTGAGGTCCCAAACACTTGAGTGTTTGTAGAGATGATCACCTTTAACAACATTAAGCTTGAGAGCATGGATTAGAGCTTTGTTCTTAAAGTTTTCAATGATTCTTGGAGGGAGTTCGATTGTTCTTCACCATAGTTCGTCAATACAAGGTAATATTCGTATCCACTCGATAGTAGTTCGTTTTACAAGGATGTTTACAAGTTAGGAAGCATGTTGGTTTATCCTATTATGTATGATGATGTTATACATGATTAAATGGAATTGTGACAAGAGATTGAAGATTTTGGTTAAAATTCTTCATGTTGTAAGAATGGTGATTTGTTCAAACGTGCTTGTAAGATTGATATTTGAATCATGTCGATGTTGTTATTGATATATGGGTATTGATATGACTGTAGTGGTTTTGGATTGTGTTGAAGGGGTATGTTGATGTAATCCCTTTCTTCATTTCGGATTCTTGATGTTGTCTTTGTTTACTTCGTATGATGACGAAAATGTAAGTGTTGTTGTGATTCTTGCTGTTGCTTGAATCTTGTTGAGGAAGATGGTGATGTGATGATTTAGACGTTCGAACGTATTGGATTAATTGTGGATATGTTTATCGGATTGTGGAATCGTATTATGGTTATGACTTCGTGATTGATTGATTGAGTTATTCAGATTAGTGTTTAATCGAGATACTATGGAACCATTGAGTTCGTTGATTGGTTATATTGGTTTTTGATTGTTACCGAACTTGTTTTTTATCGATTATTACAATAGGTTGTGAGGATTGATCGTTGATTAGATTAATATTTTGCGGTCGAGTTCGAGGATGTTCGTGAATTGCTTTGGTCAGGGCCGAGGAGCTTCTACACAAAGGCAAGGAAATTGGTAACGGCTTCATTATCATCATATCGGTATCAAGGCAAGTTATTACTTGCTCAGTTTATAATATTTAATGAATGGTTTCAGTTTCATTCGTTTATAATTCGTATAGCAATGATTATAATTGTGAAATCTAGAGATTTGAGATTGTACGTTGTTTTCTGATTTTGGGAATTTAATCATAATGTATATGATTTACATTTGTTGTTGGTATACTTGGGTATCGAGGATACATTTTGGTAAAGACGAGGATATGAGTTATTATAGTCCGTGGTATTTTGGATCGTCGAACATTGAGAATAATCGTTGGTGATGGTTTTTGACATCGAGATTGCTATCGAAGGACTCGGGGAAAATACTCTAATCATCTGTGTCATTTATTGTCAATCATGTTGTGATACATTCATGTATTGTTGCTGTCAGGCATGACGGTTATGTTGTTATGTGTCGTTCATATGTGTTGTGATTGTTTTCTCCACCATGTGTTGGTCCGACGGGATCATCATGGGAAGTTATAGCTGTGTGCACTGGATCGTTGGACGGGTACTTCCACCATGTGTTGGTCCGACTGGATCATCATGGGAATCTATGCTGTGTGCGCTGGATCGTTGGATTACCATGTGTTGTTGTGCATATGTATATTGTGGGTTATCCACCACGTATTGATCTAATAGGATCATCGTGGGAATCTATGTTGTGTGCGCTGGATCGTTGGATTACCATAAGTATACATTGTTGTTATTGTTGTGAGCATATTGATGTTGTCACGTGAGTATGCATTTATAGGTCTTGTGTTAGGACCATGTCCGTATGTTGTATTGATCTGATCACGGATTAGACTGACATGATTCGTCGTGGCATTGCATATCTTGAGGTACGTTCCGTATTTTCTTCTTGGTACTTGTCTGTTGATTGGCAATCGATTATCATGTTGAGATTTGATGATATTATCCGATGGATTGGGTTGGACAGAGTTAGTATATTTCGTAACAGTGAGTTATGATGATGTTTTGAGAATCTTGGGTATTGTCTGGGATACAGTACAAATGTCTGTGTATGATTCAATGTGTTTTTGAGAATACGAGATGTGGAATATGGTGAGTATTACATTGACGAGGATTATCACGAATTGGTAAGGTTATGACGGTAAGATTACATTGGTCGTATTCTTACTTTGTAATTTCATTGGTATGTAATTATTGATGTGATGTGATCGTTATCATTGTTGAGTATTATGGCTGACCCCGTCGTGGGCTTTATTTTTAGGTACTCGGAGTTTGGGCTTGTAGCGTTCGTGAAGAAATGAGCTTCCCTGAGGATACTGCTATGGCGTGTGTTTGTGAATCGAGTATTTGGACTAGTCGTCATTTTCCGCTGCAAAGTGTTTTTAATTATTTGTCATGTCCGCTGCGAGTGTTTTTATTTTAAAATATCTTGCTAGTATTTTGCGAACTTGAGTTATTTTCGGAAATCGTTTTCTAAATTATTTTGTCATTACGTGTAAGCGATGGCTTAACGTATATTTTAAAATTGATGAGTTTTGGCATTCTAGCCTTGTACTTTCAAATGAGATTTTACGAAGGTATTTGGGAAATATATTTGGGGACTATTCGAGTATTTGAAAAATATTACCGTCATTGCCGCTTGGGCGTATTTGAAATGTTTATAACAATGTCTTTCAGCCTTGTGGGTTCCGTTTCGGGGCCCACGGCGCTGTAATATTCACGGGTGGTCCTGGGGGTGTTACATGTACTAAGATTGTTAGGAACATGAATTATTCCTTCATACAGAGCCAAGGTGATAAATTATAGGGTTTGACTATAACTGGCCACAATGAATATTGTCGCCCTGATTGTGCAAAAGGTGCAAAACCATCAGTCGAAAGACCTAATCTCACATTTCTAGCCACCGCAGCAAAATATGGATAAATAGTGTCAAGGTGCTTCCATGCTGGAGAGTCTGCAGGATGACGCATAATTCCATCATTTGAACCAGAACATGAAGCATGCCACCTCCTATCTGCCGCGACAGCATTTGACATGTATAGCCTTTGCAACTGGGGAATAAGAGGAAAGTAGTACATCTTCATGGCTGCCACTTTTTTCCTCCTACGGATTCTTGAGGCACGACACATACTTTGTAGTGTGACGTACCGCAGAATATACAACTCTCACTGTCTTTGTAATGGTCCTAATAAAGCATGCAGTTGTTTGGACAACAATCAATCTTCTCTACAGGTAATCCCAACTCACGCAATAATTTCTTTGTACTATAGAAGTTAGCGGGACATAGTTTGCCTTTTGGATGACTGTCTTTTATGAACTCTGCAAACTGATTAAAACACTTTTCTGATAAGTCGTTCTCTGCCTTCAAACTCATGAAACGAGTCATATATTACAGTTGGGAGTAATTAGCACAAACAGGCCACAACTCTTTGTCTCCAGTATTCAACATGTCATATATTCGTTTTCCTTCGGGATTTGGTGGTTCTTCTACATTCTGAACATTAAATTGATTCCCGACATGCTCCATGACCATCGTACGGTACGCATTGGATCCCGACTCGTTGGTATCCATATTCACAGCTTTATCCATACCTTCATGATGCCGTGAAAAATCCAAGTTTTATACTCCCCAATGAACCCAAATTTCCCAGTGTGATACTTAACTTTTTGCTGTATCGTGAAACTGTATATTATCACATTTTTACATGGACATCTTATTTGGTCACCCGACATGCATTGCGGCTGACTACTTGCATACTAGATAAAGTCGGTAAGTCCATAGGGAAATGCAGGATTTTCAAGAACCATCAATTTTCCGGTGATACATCCAGTCACGGTTGTCACTCATTCTAAAAATTATAACAAAATTAAGCTGAATATTAGATAAACTGCAAACGAGGAAGGTCTATGTTCGGGTCTCTTTCGACCGGATAATACTCAGGTTACAAACACAGATGGTTGATAAACGACAATCAAAATCTATATATGGTTAGACCTGTAAATAGCAAGGTAATAAGTTCTTTTATTTCTATTGTGTTATTTATATAATTATGTGTATCAAAACTAAGTCAAAACACAGATTCCGCAAGGTTTCAATTTTAAACTTTGCAGCATAAGAAAATTGACATTTTTCTCTTTTGATTCTAATCTCGGAGTGGCTTTTGTGATTATCAGTGGCAATAAGCCACCTCAAAAGTAGTTATTTACAGTCGGAATCCAAATAATATACTTACACTATATGCGTTACTCAAACCACTTACACGAAAAGCAAATTTTCCATGATTAAGTAAATTACACTCGTTTCTAAAAACGATACTGTAACACCCCCGATATATTCATGAATATTACAGCGCCGTAAATCCTTTACATAAGAATTTACAAGGCTGAAGAAATGAAAAGACAATAAGAGATATCAACGTATGAAAGTAACTGAAATAAAATACAACAGTTCTGATAAATACTGAAAATACCAATGTCCAAAGGAAAATTATTATTACATCACCAAATCCAAATCATCACAAAAGACGACGTACTCGAGTACTTATTAAAACGATACAAACAACAGACAAATAAACTCGGCCGGAACATCACTCTGCACCCTCGTCGTCATGCAACTCCAGTGGTTGTTTCCCCGCTCTCCTGGATCCTGAACATAAACAAATGTACACCCCCGAAGGGGTTAGCAAAACGATGCTAGTACAAGTACCACAATATATTATTCAACATCTCACAAAGAATAATAATAACATAAATGACAAAAGAACCAATGAGTCTTCTCCTGCGAGAAACTCAACAATAACATACACACATGATAATCACAACATGATATCACAACATACACATGGTAATTCCGATGATCCAGCGTTCACTGCCTAGATCCCCCGATGATTCCGTCAAACCAACCCGAGGTGGAAAAACCCGCCCGATGATCCAGCGCACGCTAGCATAGATCCCCCGATGATCCCGTCGGACCAACACGAGATGGACATACAACAACGACATACATGTACAACAATATGTATAACATCAATACATAAAACAATTAGGGTATTTGCCTCGATTCGAAGACAAGAATAATACTCCCACGAATAACAAAGCGTTCGAAGGTTTCTCCCTTCGATCAATCACGTTGCTAAGCTCAAACCTTAACAAAAGAAATAATATTGAATTCATCTCCCATCGCACGAATGTTAACTATCTAATTTATAATCGGAAGTTCAAAAATCGTAATCTGCCTGGCTTGCTTAACGCATGCTACGTATCCTATGTAGCGTACGTTAAGGCTACTTGTTAGCACACGCAATAATACGAAGTCTAGCGTACGCTAACCACGCACTGTCAGTACCTCACTGATCAGTCGATTGACTCGTCTGATGATATAACGCACATTACGTTCCAAGCGTAGCGTACGTTAACTTATGCTCGATAGCGCACATTAACTATAAAGCCTAGCGCACGCTAAACATGTATCACAGTTCTTCCCTGGACAGTCGACTGTTCTAACTGTGATGAAACTTACAAAATCCTCAGTGTTTAATATACGTTATCTCCATGCATATTACGTTCATCTTATTACAAATGATCTCACGGATTCAAACATCTTCGAGATACAAGGATACGTATAATCATCATAACACCATATTCCATTTTGATTACAATTCTCATGCGAAGTTTGATGTTCTTAAGGTCGATGCACTAGATTCCAATATTATCATTACATCCCGATTTAACCATGAAGATGAACTAACAATTCCAACTTATAAGAAAGGATGCAAATATTCTATGATTCTTTCCTAAGTCCATTTAACAAAAGTGATAACAACTTTACGTCTACGACCAATATGGTAACGTCATCAATACGGATAATCAATCTCAGAATATTTCTCTCATCATTCGACGTGGTAAGATGCTAGTCATGATGTTGTTTGGATAATTCATCAATGGAACTCAATATCTTGATACCATAATCCTCATATCCTTAATAACACGAATCCAAGGTAGGATATAGTATTAACATACCTTAAGATGAAAAAAACACTGAAACAATAGGTAGACTTCAACCGGTTGCTTGTGTGTCACTCCAAAGTGAGTTTCTTCTTCAATGATCAAGTGTAAGTACTCTCCAATCTCCAATGATCATGTAAGGAGGGTTTATATATGTTTAAGAAGTATGGAAGGCTCTCTGGACTTCCAAGGAACGAAGAACAAGTGAAGGAAACGTAAACCAAATAAAATGAGGGTGCTGTCTCTTATATAATATTTCTGCACGTTAGCTGATTAGCACACGTTATTTTACTGTCCTTAGCGCACGCTAATTAACGTTGACTCCAAAATTGTCCAGGTTCACCCGCGGGAATCTTATCCGGGCCCATGTCTGGTCGGTGCATGTGCTAGCCGCTTAGTTCAATAATTGACTCCCTAACGCACGCAATTCCTCATTCGTAGCGTGCACTAGTTTTAGCCGATAACGTACGTTAAGCTACATTCTTAGCGTACATTATCACGTGTTTTCATGAGAAAATTTACATGTCGCTATACTCATGTACAAAGATACAAATATGAGAAATATCATACTCCAATTATCGAGATCACAATTCCGAATAATATAGGGTTCAACAACAGATGAAATACATAATAATAAATCCGGATATTACATACTCTCCTACTAAAAAGGAGTTTCATCCCGAAACTCAAGATGAAAATAACCCTGAATATCTGGACTTCATGCTATCTTCCATTTCCCAAGTGGCTTCTTCCACTCCGTGGCGTGACCACTGAACTTTGACCAAAGCGATTGGTTTGTTCCTCAACTGTTTAACTCGACTCTCGAGTATCCTGACCTGTCTCTCTTCAAATGTTCTATCCTGAGCGATTTCGATCTCGCTGAAATCAATGACATGACTAGGATCTGGTATATATCTCCGTAACTGATATACGTGGAACATGTTATGAACATGGCTTAATGACGGCGGTAATGCCAATCTGTATGTCAACTCTCCAACTCTCTCAAGGATCTCGAATGGTCCGATATATCTCGGACTCAGCTTCCCTGAGTAGGAGAAACTTTTAAAAGCACGTGATCTCCAGTACTGAACTCCAATGGGCGATGGCGTATGTCTGCATAAGATTTTTGTCTACTCTGGGCGGTCAACAGCCTTTCGCGAATCAAGGATATCTTTTCTCGAGTTTGCACGATAAAATCTCGTTCCGCCCCAATCAAATCTGATGAATCGTCCCAACATAGGGGCAATCTGCATCTTCTCCCATATAATGCCTCAAACGGTACCATCTTAATAGAAGCATGCCAACTATTGTTGTAGGTAAATACAATCAACGGTAGATGAACTTCCCAGTCAGTTGACCAATCTAAGGCACAAGCCCTTAGCATATCTTCCACTATTTGAATAGTCCTCTCGGATTGTCCATCTGTCTGCGGGTGATAAGCTGTGCTGAAGTTCAATTCGGTCCCCAAGGCTTTATGAACTGCTTTCCAAAAATGAGACACAAAATGACCGTCTCGGTCAGAAATAATGGTCTTCAGCGTACCATGCAATCGGACTATCTCTGAAATAAATACTCGTGCCAACCGCTCTGGTCCCCACGTGTCCCTAATGTGTAGAAAGTGAGATGATTTGGTTAAACGATGAACTATCACCCAAATCATGTTCATTCATGTCTTGGTTCTCGGCATACTAGTGATAAAGTCCATCGATATGTCCTCCCACTTCCATTCAGGAATCGGGAGTGGCTTCAGCATTCCGGCAGGTCGTTGATGCTCGATCTTAACCTGCTGACAAGTTAAGCATTTCGAAACATAATCCGCTACATCTCTCTTCATGTTGCCCCACCAAAAGTTCTGCTTCAAGTCCTTATACATCTTACTGGTAACCGGGTGGATAGAATAGGGCGTGCTGTGAGCTTCCTTCATAATTGTCTGTTTCAGAACATCGATGTCAGGAACGCAAAGTCGGTTCTGAAATCTCAAAACTCCATCATCATGAATTACGAATCCGGGTACCTCACGTAACCGAATCATCATAGGATCATCTACTTGCTTAGATTTGATTTCTTCGGTTAACGATGAAGTTATTTCCATCACGCATAGTTGTCCTTGGACTCTTTGCAACCATACTTAAATTCCTTCTCGAATCATCCCTCGTTGCATGCTGAGTTGGGAGGTCAGAGTCTCCATCATTTGAATAGAAACAGGCTTGCGGCTAAGTGCATCGGCCACTACATTTGCTTTGTCTGGATGATAAAGAATCTCCAAGTCATAGTCCTTAATAAGTTCCAGCCATCTTCTTTGCCGTATGTTCAACTCTTTCTGACTGAAGATTTATTTGAGACTCTTGTGATCCGTAAAGATCTAACAGTGAGTCCCGTACAGGTAATGTCTCTAGATGTTCAAAGCAAAAACTACTGTTGCTAGCTCCAAATCATGCGTTGGGTAATTCACTTCATAAGGTTTCATCTGTCGTGACGGGTAAGCGATCACCTTATCATTCTGCATCAATACGCATCCGAGTCCTTGGTTCGAAGCATCACTGTAAACTATAAATCCTCCAGTTCCCTGTGGGAGTGCTAAAATCGGTGCCGTCGTCAATCTCTTCTTCAATTCATCAAATTTATTCTGGCACAACTCGTTCCACTCAAACTTTTGAGTTTTCTGCAGTTGTCGAGTAAGTGGGTGGTTAATTTTGGAAAACCCTTCCACGAACCGACGATAATATCCAGCAAGTCCTAAGAATCTCCGGACTTCTTTCACGTTCTTTGGAGGCTCCCAATCCATAACTGCTTCGATCTTCTGAGAATCTACTCGGACTCCTTTAGCTGATACAACATGGCCGAGGAACATTACTTCCTTTAGCCAGAATTCACACTTAGAAAGTTTGGCGTACAATTGTTCATTTCTCAACAGGTCTAACACAATATGTAAATGTTGTGCATGCTCTTCCAGGCTCTTAGAATATACCAGAATGTCATCAATGAACACAACCACAAATTTATCCAAATACTCGATGAACACTCGGTTCATCAATTACATGAATACAGCAGGTGCGTTAGTGAGACCAAACAGCATCACTACAAACTCATAGTGGCCGTAGCGAGTTCTGAATGCTGATTTCGGAACATCAGATTCCTTAATCCTTAGCTGATGTTATCCTGATCTCAAATCGATTTTGAAAAATATTGTTGCTCCTTGTAACTGGTCAAACAAATCATCAATCCGTGGCAACGGATACTTGTTCTTAATCGTCACCTTGTTCAGCTCTCGATAGTCAATACACAGTCGAAGCGATTCCCCCTTCTTCCGGACAAAAAGAACTGGTGCTCCCCAGGGCGAAACGCTTGGCTGGATATAGCCTTTGTCCAGTAACTCCTCCAGTTGCTTTTTCAGTTCGTACATCTCAGTAGGTGCCATATGATACAGCGCCTTAGAAATTGGTGTAGCACCGGGTTCCAGCTCGATGGTGAATTCTGCATCCCGTCGTGGAGGTAGTCCAGGTAACTCATCAGGAAATACATCCGGAAATTCGTTCACAACAGGAATGGATGAAATTTCCACAATTTCGTCTTCTTTCTTCATTGCATAGCACCAGTATCCGGTACAGCCCTGTTTCAACAATTTGACAGCTTTCATCGCCTTGATCAACTTTCCTGAGCTTCCTAGTTTCCATCCTTCAAAAAGTATTTCGAAACCATCGTCAGCGATCAGCGAGATATTCCTCCTTCGGTAGTTTACAATAGCTCCATATCGATTAAGCCAATCGTCTCCGAGTATCAGGTCGTCTCCTTGCATTTCTATCACAATCAGATTTGAGAGCCACTGTCTGCCTCCAAATGATACAGGGAAAACTCTAGTTTCTAAGTTTCTAACAATCCTTTCTCTGATCGGTAAACCCGCAACATAAGGTTCACAATTAAGAAAACCAGAAATATTCAAACGATTTACATAAGACAATGATATAAATGAATGCGCAGCACCTGTATTGAATAAAACGCTAACTGGCTGGGAAAGGATCTGAACAGTACCTGATGCGAGAGAAGCATCCTAATCGTCTGTTCTCCTCATCTCGTACAGATGTGGGGGAACAGATCCTACACTCGATGTACCCTTTCGGTCCCACTGTCCTCTGCCTCGCCCGCTTCCAAAATTCTGAGGCATCTGAACACTTTGCTGCGTCTGTTAGATACTAGCTTCCTTCTGATCTGGCTGTGGTGTACGGGCTATAAAAGACTTTGCAGCCTCTTCAAAGAACACCGCACGATGTCCCTCCCGACCACAATCAAAACAAGTCACGGCAGGTAGGGGCAATTCCGTCGATAGTGCCCCATCTGGGCACAGTTAAAGCATTTCCTGGTGACATCCGTCGTGGTTGATGCTGCTCTGAAGTTCCTTCTGCTCTTAGATGGGTGCGGAGGTTTCTTGAAAGAATGGAAGGATGACTGGTGTAACACCCCCGATATATTCAGGAATATTACAGCGCCGTAAATCCTTTACATAAAAATTTACAAGGCTAAATAAAGAAAATGACAATAACAGATACCAGTTTATGAAATTTCTGAAATAAATTTTAACCGACTGGTTCAGAACCGAAATTACAAATATTCTAAGAAGAGTTATTATTACATCAATAAAATCCAAACATTATAAATTGACGACGTACTCGAGTACTTATTAAAATAACCAACAAATAACAGACAGTAAACCCGGTCGGAACATCACTCTGCACCCTCGTCGTCATGCATCTCCAGTGGTTGTTTTCCCGCTCTCCTAGATCCTGAACATACACAAATGTTCACCCCCGAAGGGGTTAGCACAACGATGCTAGTACAAGTACAATAATCATACGACAGTGATATAATCAACAATTATATCATAACAAGTTTGTCCAACGAGAATATCCACAACACATATCATATCATAACAGTTTCAACATACTGATGGTATTCCAACGATCCACACATGACTATAGATTCCCATGATGATCCCGTCGGACCAACACATGGTGGAACTACTTGTCCAACGATCCAGCGTACACAGCTATAGATTCCCATGATGATTCCCATCGGATCAACGCATGGTGGACATATATTCACAACATATTTACACGATACAATCACATCATAATTGTCATAATATAAACAATTCTAATTAGAGTACTTGCCTCGGTTTGAAGACAAGAACAATACTTCCACAAAGACGAACACTCGAAAGTCGTTCTCCTCAATCAATCACGCAACAAGATCAAACCTTAACAAAAGAAATGATATAGGATTTATCTCACGTCGTACGGATGTTTAACAATTCGATTTACGGTCAAAAGTTCATAAAATGCAATCTGACTGAACTGCTTAGCGCACGCTAAGTACTATGTGTAGCGTGCGTTAAGTCTGTTCGATAGCGCACGCAAACAACAAAGCCTAGCGTACGCTAACTATGTATGGTCAGTACTTCACTGATCAGTCGACTAACTCGTCTGATAGCTTAGCGTACGTTACATACCAAATGTAGCGTACGCTAACTCGTGCTCGATAGCGCACGTTAATATTCATAGCATAGCATGCGCTATCTCTGCATGGCAGTTTACTGCTGAGCAGTAAACTGTTCTTGCCATCACCGAAACAATGAAATCTTCCATGATACTTCATGTTACTTCCATGAATATCATGTACATACGATCATGAATGATCTTACGGATAATAACAACTTCGGATTCAAGGATATGCATACCAATATAAAACCATATTCCATCCCGATTACAAATCTTCATACGGCAATTCGAAAAGTTCAACGGTTGATATCAACACCTTATATCAATCAATATTATCATGCTGAAGTTGTTAAACGTTCCATCTATATTAGATAAATCTTTCCATGATCAATCCTTTAGATTTATCTAACAATAATGATGTTAAAGTCAAGTCCAAGATTGCTATGAAGTCATCTACTAGATTCGGATTACCAATGATAGAAGCTTCATTTACATATTCAATGTAATAAGATTCGAATCATGAAGAGTATAGTCCAGGTACTAAAGGCTTATCTATCTCAATATTCCAAACATGATATACTTGGATAATTCATCTATGAAAATCCATATCTTCTTAACATGATCATCCAAATCGTTAGAATCCAACTCTAAGTCTGGAGATAGATTGAACATACCTTAATATGATGAAAATCACTGAACCGTAAGGTAGAATCCAACTCCGGTTGGTTGTATGCCACTCCAAGGTGCTATCCCACTTCAATGAATACTCCCAAGTGATAACCAATATATAAACACCAACAAGATGTGTTCTAAGTGTGAAGGAGGGTTACTTCAGCTCTCTGAACTCTCAATGATGAAGAATAGGCGAAAGAAATGAAAGCCAAAACGGTTGTTGTCCCATTTATAATATTCTGCATTTTAACAAGTTAGCGCACGCTACTAAGCATTCCTTAGCGTGCGCTAATAATGGTTGACTTCAGAATTGTCCGGGTGCGTCCGCGAGAATCTTATCCGGACCCATGTCCCGGCTGGCGCATGTGCTAGCTGTCCTGCTCAATAATTGAGTCCTTAGCGCACGTTACTCCTACCAGCATAGCGTGCGCTAATAATAGCCCCGATAGCGCGCGTTAAGATACATTCTTAGCGTGCGCTATCACGAGTTTGCATGCGAAATTTTGCATGCTTCTATACTTATGTACAATGATATCAATGCAAGAAATATCATACTCCAATAATCAAAACCACAAATCCGAATAATACAGAGTTCGAATACAGATGAAATACACCGTAATAAATCCGGACATTACATACTCCCCTACTAAAAAGGAGTTTCATCCCGAAACTCAAGATGAAAATAATTCGGGATATCTAGACTTCATATCAGCTTCGTTTCCTAGGTGGCTTCTTCCATTCCGTGACGTGACCATTGAACTTTGACCAAAACGATTGGTTTGTTCCTCAGTTGCTTAACTCGACTCTCGAGTATCTTAACTGGTCTTTCTTCAAACGTCCCATCCTGCTCGACTTCAATCTCGCCGAAATCAATGATATGACTGGGATCTGGTATATACCTCCGTAACTGGGATACGTGGAACATGTTATGAACATGGCACAATGACGGCGGCAACGCAAATCTGTATGCCAACTCCCCAACTCTCTCGAGGATCTCAAATGGTCCGATATATCTCGGACTCAGCTTTCCTTTCCTTACGAAACGAAAGATTCCTCGAGTAGGAGAAACCTTCAAAAGTACATGGTCTCCAATATTGAACTCCAATGGGCGACGGCGTACGTCCGCATAGGATTTCTGGCGACTCTGGGCGGTCAACAGCCTTTCACAAATCAAGGCTATCTTCTCTCGAGTCTGCACGATCAACTCTGGTTCTGTTCCGATCAAGTCTGACGAATCGTCCCAGCATAGGGGCGATCTGCATCTCCTTCTGTATAATGCCTCAAACGGTGCCATCTTAATGGAAGCATGCCAACTACTGTTGTAGGTAAATTCAATCAACGGTAGATGAATTTCCCAATCGTTTGACCAATCTAAGGCACAGGCCCTTAGCATGTCTTCCACCGTTTGTATAGTTCTCTCAGATTGTCCGTCAGTCTGCGGGTGATAAGCTGTACTAAAGTTCAATTCGGTCCCCAAGGCCTTATGAACTGCTTTCCAAAAGTGAGACACAAAACGGCCGTCTCGATCAGAAACAATGGTCTTCGGCGTACCATGCAGTCGAACTATCTCCGAGATAAATACTCGTGCCAACTTCTCTGGTCCCCGCGTATCCTTAATGCCTAGAAAATGAGCTGATTTGGTTAAACGATCAACTATCACCCAAATCATGTTCATTCCTGTCCTGGTTCTCGGCATATTAGTGATAAAGTCCATCGATATATCCTCCCACTTCCATTCAGGAATCGGGTGTGGCTTCAACATTCCGGCAGGTCGTTGATGCTCGATCTTAACCTGCTGACAAGTCAAGCATTTCGAAACATAGTCCGCTACATCTTTCTTCATGTTGCCCCACCAGAAATTCTGCTTCAAGTCCTTATACATCTTACTGGTGCCCGGGTGGATAAAATAGGGCGAACTGTGAGCTTCCTTCATAATCGTCTGTTTCAGAACATCAACATCGGGAACACAGAGTCGGTTCTGAAATCTCAAAACTCCATCATCATGAATTATAAATCCGTGGGCCTTTCCTTTGATCACTTCATCACGTAACCGAATCATCAGAGGATCATCTGCCTGTTTAGATTTGATTCCTTCGGTTAATGATGAGGTTATCTCCATCACGCACAGTTGTCCTTGGACTCTTTGTAACCATACTTCAATTCCTTCACGAATCATCTCTCGTTGAAGGCTAAGTTGGGAGGTCAGCGTCTCCAGCATCTGAATAGAAACAGGCTTGCGGCTAAGTGCATCGGCCACTACATTCGCTTTGTCTGGATGATATAAAATCTCCAAGTCATAGTCCTTAATCAGTTCTAACCATCTTCTTTGCCGCATGTTTAATTCTTTCTGACTGAATATATACTTGAGACTCTTGTGATCCGTAAAGATCTGACAGTGAGTCCCGTACAGATAATGCCTCCAGATTTTCAAAGCAAAAACCACTGCTGCTAGCTCCAAATCATGTGTTGGGTAATTTACTTCATAAGGTTTCAACTGTCGTGACGCATAAGCGATCACCTTATCATTCTGCATCAATACGCACCCGAGTCCTTGGTTCGAAGCATCACTGTAAACTATAAATCCTCCAGTTCCCTGTGGAAGTGATAGGATTGGTGCCGTGGTCAATATCTTCTTCAATTCATCAAAGCTAACCTGACATAGCTCATTCCACTCAAACTTTTGAGTTTTCTGCAGGAGTCGAGTAAGTGGGCGGGAGATTTTAGAAAACCCTTCCACGAATCGACGATAATACCCAGCAAGTCCTAAGAAGCTTCGGACTTCTTTCACGTTTTTTGGAGGCTTCCAATCCATAATTGCTTCGATCTTCTGAGGATCTACTCGGACTACTTTAGCTGACACCACATGGCCGAGGAACATTACTTCCTTTAGCCAGAATTCACACTTAGAGAGTTTGGCGTACAATTGCTCGTTTCTCAAAAGTTCCAATACAATCCGCAAATGCTGCGCATGTTCCTCCGGGCTTTTAGAATACACCAGAATGTCATCAATGAACACGACCACAAATTTATCCAAAAATTCAATGAACACACGGTTCATCAATTGCATAAATACAGCAGGTGCGTTAGTGAGACCAAACGGCATCACTACAAACTCATAATGTCCGTAGCGAGTTCTGAACGCTGATTTCGGAACATCAGATTCCTTAATCCTCAGCTGATGGTACCCTGATCTCAGATCGATTTTTGAAAATACCGTTGCCCCTTGCAACTGGTCAAACAGATCATCAATCCGTGGCAACGAATACTTGTTCTTAATCATCATTTTGTTCAGCTCTCGATAGTTAATACACAGTCGAAGCGATCCATCCTTCTTTCGGACAAAAAGAACTGGTGCTCCCCATGGTGAAATGCTCGGCTGAATATAGCCCTTGTCCAGTAACTCCTCCAGTTGTTTCTTCAGTTCGTACATCTCAGTAGGTGCCATACGATACGGCGTCTTGGAAATTGGTGTAGCTCCGGGTTCCAGCTTAATGGTAAATTCTACATCCCTTCGTGGAGGTAGTCCAGGTAACTCGTCAGGAAATACATCTGGAAATTCGTTCACAACAGGAATGGATGAAAGTTCCACAATTTCGTCTTCTTTCTTCATTGCATAACACCAATATCCGGTACAGCCCTGTTTCAACAATCCGACAGCTTTCATCGCCTTGACCAATTTTCCTGAGCTTCCCGGTTTCCATCCTTCGAACAGTACTTCGGAGCCATCATCAGCGATCAGTGAAATATTCCTCCTTCGGTAGTCTACAATTGCTCCATACCGAAGAAGCCAATCGTCTCCGAGTATCAGGTCATCTCCTTGCATTTCTATCACGATCAGATTTGAGAGCCACTCTCTGCCCCCAAATGATACAGGGAAATTTCTAGTTTCTAAATTTCCGACAATTCTCTCTCCACTCGGTAAACCAACAACATAAGGTTCACAAGTATAAAAATCGGAAATATTAAAACGATTTACACAAGACAAAGATATGAAAGAATGTGTAGCTCTTGTATCGAACAAGACGCTAACTGGCTGAGAAAGGATTTGGACAGTACCTGATGCGACAGTAGCATCCTGATTATCTGTCCTCCTCATCTCATACAAACGTGGGGGAACAGATCCGGCATTCGATGTCCCCTTTCGGTCCCATTGTCCTCTGCCTCGTCCGCGGCCAAAATTTTGAGTCATCTGAACACTTTGCTGCGTCTGTTGGATACTAGCTTCCTTCTGAACTGGCTGTGATGAACGGGTTCCATTGTACTTAGTGGCGTCCTTACAAAACATCGCACGGTGCCCTTCCTGTCCGCACTCAAAACATGTAACTGGAGTGCGCAAACAATCACGCCAAAGGTGGCCTGGGCGACCACAGTTAAAGCACTTCCTAGCTGTATCCGTTGTGGCTGACATTGTTCCATAATTCTTTCCGCTCTTAGATGGGTGCGGAGGTTTCTTGAAAGAAAAAGAAGACTGGGCCTTGCGGGGCCCACTGCTCTTGTGCTCTGTAAAAGTACGAGAGACTTTCTGTTTCTTCAAATCCATAAACTTCTCCATTGCTGCTTCTTTTATTTCGTACGCCAACGCCTTATCCTGGTATTGGCGGAGAGTGGTACATTAAAAACCGGACATGTACCTCTGGATTTCTGGTTTCATCCTCATTTCGAAATGAATCATCATCTCCGCATCTGTTCTGACCAGATGTCGAACAAATGCTAACTGCTGGTTAAACGTCTTAATCGTCTGGGATACAGGTTCGTCTGATGGTTGAGCGGAGAAAAATTCCCGAATTTTGGCTTCCCTCACAGGACGAGGGCAATACTGAGCTTCCATCATCATTTTAAATTCCGTCCAATCGGCATCATGATCTGCAGGTCGGATAGCTTCCCATCACTCGGATGCTTCCCCTATCGTAAATCTTGGGCAATAGGAGCTCTCCGTCGTCAAGGCAATTAATTCCAGCAAAAATTTTCTCCAGTTCCTTCAACCAATTGTCACAAGTGGGAGTCTCGGAAAAGCCGTCAAATTTGGGTGGTTGCATCTTTGCCACTTCTTGTAACCATCGGTAACCTCGATTTCCCATTTCGGAATCCTTTGTTGTCCATCTCCTGCTGAATTCTGCCGCCACTTGCATTCGGTCCACGACCTGAGCGAACTGAGTCATCTGGTTCACGACTTGACGAAGGATTTTTGGCACACCAGGTTCCGGTTCGTTATTGATGGATTGCTGCGGCTCGCCTGAGCTATGACTAGCCTGATTAGAAGGCGACGCCTACCTTTCAGCATTCCTTCGTCCGCGTCCACGACCGCGACCACATCCACGTCCGCCTCTCAACATACTGTAAGCACAAGTACTTAATATACAGGAAACAGCATCGTTCTAATATTCAAGTATAAAGAGACACAACATGTAAAGAACGAGATAGAGTTTAGGAACTTACAACCACCATTCGCATGAAGACGTAGGCAGTGCAGTGATGTCATTTATGGCCGGTTACCTCAAAAGACATAAATGACCCCTATTTCAACCCAACGGCCAAGATATCCATAATCTTAGCTCTGATACCATATTCTGTAACACCCCCGATATATTCAGGAATATTACAGCGCCGTAAATCCTTTACATAAGAATTTACAAGGCTAAATAAAGAAAATGACAATAACAGATACCAGTTTATGAAATTTCTGAAATAAAATTTTAACCGACTGGTTCAGAACCGAAATTACAAATATTCCAAGAAGAGTTATTATTACATCACTAAAATCCAAACATTATAAATTGACGACGTACTCGAGTACTTATTAAAATAACCAACAAATAACAGACAAAGAAACCCGGAACATCACTCTGCACCCTCGTCGTCATGCATCTCCAGTGGTTGTTTTCCCGCTCTCCTAGATCCTGAACATACACAAATGTTCACCCCCGAAGGGGTTAGCACAACGATGCTAGTACAAGTACAATAATCATACGACAGTGATATAATCAACAATTATATCATAACAAGTTTGTCCAACGAGAATATCCACAACACATATCATATCATAACAGTTTCAACATACTGATGGTATTCCAACGATCCAACGCACACAGCTATAGATTCCCATGATGATCCCGTCGGACCAACACATGGTGGAACTACCTGTCCAACGATCCAGCGCACACAGCTATAGATTCCCATGATGATTCCCGTCGGATGAACGCATGGTGGATATATATTCACAACATATTTACACGATACAATCACATCATAATTGTCATAATATAAACAATTCTAATTAGAGTACTTGCCTCGGTTTGAAGACAAGAACAATACTTCCACAAAGACGAACACTCGAAAGTCGTTCTCCTCAATCAATCACGCAATAAGATCAAACCTTAACAAAAGAAATGATATAGGATTTATCTCACGTCGTACGGATGTTTAACAATTCGATTTACGGTCAAAAGTTCATAAAATGCAATCTGACTGAACTGCTTAGCGCAAGCTAAGTACTCTGTGTAGCGTGCGTTAAGTCTGCTCGATAGCGCAAGCAAACAACAAAGCCTAGCGTACGCTAACTATGTATGGTCAGTACTTCACTGATCAGTCGACTAACTCATCTGATAGCTTAGCATACGTTACATACCAAATGTAGCGTACGCTAACTCGTGCTCGATAGCGCACGTTAATATTCATAGCATAGCGTGCGCTATCTCTGCATGGCAGTTTACTGCTGAGCAGTAAACTGTTCTTGCCATGACCGAAACAATGAAATCTTCCGTGATACTTCATGTTACTTCCATGAATATCATGTACATACGATCATGAATGATCTTACGGATAATAACAACTTCGGATTCAAGGATATGCATACCAATATAAAACCATATTCTATCCCGATTACAAATCTTCATATGGCAATTCGAAAAGTTCAACGGTTGATATCAACACCTTATATCAATCAATATTATCATGCTGAAGTTGTTAAACGTTCCATCTATATTAGATAAATCTTTCCATGATCAATCCTTTAGATTTATCTAACAATAATGATGTTAAAGTCAAGTCCAAGATTGCTATGAAGTCATCTACTAGATTCGGATTACCAATGATAGAAGCTTCATTTACATATTCAATGTAATAAGATTTGAATCATGAAGAGTATAATCCAGGTACTAAAGGCTTATCTATCTCAATATTCCAAACATGATATACTTGGATAATTCATCTATGAAAATCCATATCTTCTTAACATGATCATCCAAATCGTTAGAATCCAACTCTAAGTGTGGAGATAGATTGAACATACCTTAATATGATGAAAATCACTGAACCGTAAGGTAGAATCCAACTCCGGTTGGTTGTATGCCACTCCAAGGTGCTATCCCACTTCAATGAATACTCCCAAGTGATAACCAATATATAAACACCAACAAGATGTGTTCTAAATGTGAAGGAGGGTTACTTCAGCTCTCTGAACTCTCAAGGATGAAGAATAGGCGAAAGAAATGAAAGCCAAAACGGTTGTTGTCCCATTTATAATATTCTGCATTTTAAAAAGTTAGCGCACACTACTAAGCATTCCTTAGCGTGCGCTAATAATGGTTGACTTCAGAATTGTCTGGGTGCGTCCGCGGGAATCTTATCCGGACCTATGTCCCGGCTGGCGCATGTGCTAGCTGTCCCGCTCAATAATTGAGTCATTAGCGCACGTTACTCCTACCAGCATAGCGTGCGCTAATAATAGCCCGATAGCGCGCGTTAAGATACATTCTTAGCGTGCGCTATCACGAGTTTGCATGCGAAATTTTGCATGCTTCTATACTTATGTACAATGATATCAATGCAAGAAATATCATACTCCAATAATCAAAACCACAAATCCGAATAATACAGAGTTCGAATACAGATGAAATACACCGTAATAAATCCGGACATTACAACTGGGCCTTGCGGGGCCCACTACTTTTGTGTTCCGTGAAACTACCGGAGACTTTCTGCTTCTTATACTCTGCCAACTTCTCAATTGCTACTTGATTTCATACGCCAGTGCTTTATCCTGGTATTGATGGAGAGTGGTACATTCAAAACCGGACATGTACCTCTGAATTTCTGGTTTCATTCTCATATCAAAATGGATCATCATTTCTGCATCTGTTCTGACCAGATGTCGAGCAAATGCCAGCTGTTGGTTAAACTTCTTAATCGCCTGAGATACTGGTACATCTTAAGGCTGAGCGGAGAAGAACTCCCGCACTTTAGCTTCCCTCACAGGACGAGGGCAGTACTGAGCTTCCATCATAAATTTAAATTTTGTCCGGTCCGCATCATGATCTGCAGGCCGGATAGCTTCCCACCACTCGGATGCTTCCCCTATCAGAAAGTACTGAGCAATAGAGGCTCTCCGATCGTCTGGGCAATTAATCCGGCAAAAATTCTCTCCAATTCATTTTACCAATGATCCCAGGTGGGAGTCTCAGAAATACCGTCGAATTTAGGTGATTGCATCTTCGCCACCTCTTGCATCCATCGGTCACCTCGATTTCCCATGTCTGGGATACCCTGTTGTCGATCTCCCTATTGTAACCCTACTGCCACCTGTATTCGGTCCACGACCTGGGCAAACTGAGTCATCTGATTCACCACCTGACGGAGGATTTCGGGTACACCAGGTTCCGGTTCATTATTAATAGATCTCTGTGGCTCGCCTGAGCTGTGGCTGGCCTGATTAGAAGGCGAAGCTTCTCTTTCGGCATTCCTTCTTCCGCGTCCGCGACCGCAACCACGTCCACATCTACCTCTCAACATACTGTAAGCATAAATACTCAAAATAGAGGAAACAATATCGTTCTAATGTTCAAGTATAAAGAGATACAATATGTAAAGAACGAGATAGAGTTTAGGAACTTACAACCACCGCTCACATGAAGACGTAGGCAGTACAGTGATGTTATTCGCGGCCGATTACCTCAAAAGACATATATGACCCCTATTTTAACCCAATGGCCAAAGTATCCATAATCTTTGCTCTGATAGCATATTCTGTAACACCCCCGATATATTCAGGAATATTACAGCGCCGTAAATCATTTACATAAGGATTGGCAAGGCTGAAGAAATGAAAAGACAATAACAGACACCAACGTATAAAAGTAACTGAAATAAAATACAACAATTCTGACCAATACTGAAATACAACTATCCAAAGGAAAAGTATTAATACATCACCAAATCTAAATCATCACAAACGACGACGTACTCGACTACTTATTAAAACGATACAAACAACATATAAATAAACTCGACCGGAACATCACTCTGCACCCTCGTCGTCATGCAACTCCAGTGGTTATTTCCCCGCTCTTCTGGATCCTGAACATAAACAAATGTCCACCCCCGAAGGGGTTAGCACAACGATGCTAGTACAAGTACCACAACAATAACATACACACATGATAATCACAACATGATATCACAACATACACATGGTAATTCCGATGATCCAGCATTCACTGCCTAGACCCCTCGATGATTCCGTCAAACCAACCCGAGGTAGAAAAACCCGTCTGATGATCCAGTGCACGCTAGCATAGATCCCCCTATGATCCCGTCGGACCAACATGTAATACCCGGATTTATTATTGAGTATTTCATCTGTATTTGAACCCTATATTATTCGGAATTATGATATCGATAATCGAAGTATGATCTTTATCATATATGTATCCATGTGCATGATAATATCATTACGTAATTTTTTATGCAAATACGTGTTAACGTACGTTAAGAGGAAACCTAACGTACGTTATGTAGACAAGTATAGCGTATGCTACGAATGAAGCGTAGCGTACGTAAAGAGGCCAATAATTGAGCTGGGCGGCTAGCACATGCGCCAGCCAGACATTGGTTCGGATAAGATTCCCTCGGATGAACCTGGATACTTTTGAAGTCAACGTTTGTTAACGTACGTGAAGGAGCATGTCTAGCATATGCTAAAGGATGTTGCTTACGTACGTAACATGATGGTTTAACGTACGTAATCGTGTACAGAACGAGAACAGTTAACTATCAGTGGACGATAGCGTACGCTATGAATGTTGGCTAGCGTACGCTAAGAGACTAACGTACATTATTCATGATGGATAACGTACGTTAAGGTCAGAAAATTATAAATAAGACATCAGCCCACATCATTTAAGCTAGTTGGTTTCACTTAGCCTTCAACATACTTCGTGCCCAGAGACATTCCAGCCTCCTTAAACTCTTATAGACCATCTCTACTTGATCATTGAAGATTGAAGATCATTATTATTGATCATTGAAGAGGAGAAGCATCTTGGATTGGCAAACAAGCAACCGGAGTTGGATTCTACCTATTGCCTCGGTGTTTTCTTCATCTTAAGGTATGTTATACTATCTCCAACCTTGAGTTCGTGTTCTTAAGGATATGAAGATCATGCTATCAAGATATTAAGTTCCAGAGATGATTTATTCGTCCAACATCATGTTTAGGAAGATGATATGATTATGCTTTGAGTACCTTGGTTAAGAATATCATAATTTGAATCTTGTTACGATGAACAAGTAAAGGAAGTTTCTGACATTGGTAATCCGCATTTAGAAGGTGTCTTCATAGTAATCACGGACTTGGCTTTAACATCATTATTGTTAGACGAATCTTGGAGATTGATCATGGAAGGATCTGTCTTGTAAAGATGGAGTGTTAAACAAACTCCAAGATGATAGTTTGATTGATATAAAGGTATTGATATCGACCGTTAGGCCTTCCAAATTACGGATGAAGAATTGTAATCGAAATTGAATATGGTGTTATGATGATATACATATTCTTGATTTCGAAGTTATTATCCGTAAGATCATTCATAACTGTATGAGCATGATATGTATGGAGATAATGTACGTTGATCATTGAGAATTTAGTAAGCTTCACCACATCGAGACAGTCGTCTGCCCAGTGAGAAACTGTCATGCGTGATTAGCGTACGCTAAGCTATGTATCTTACATACGCTAACGGGCAAGGTTAACGTACGCTATGTTTGGTACGTAACGTACATTATATCATCATACGAGTCAAGTCGACTGATCAGTGAGGGACTGTAGATGCATGGTTAGCGTACGCTAAACTTCGTATCTTACGTGCGCTAGCGAGTAGGCTTAACGTACGCTACCAAGGCTACATAACGTACGTTAAGAAGGTCAAACAGGTTACGTTTTATGAACTTTCGACCGTAACTTGGATTGTTAGATGTTTCGTTCGACATGAGATAAATTCCATATTATTTATTTTGCTAAGGTTCTAGCTTTGCTGCGTGATTGATCGAAGGGGCAAATGTAATACCTGGTTGTAATTCAGTCATTATCATTCAGTAATTATCGTTCAGTAATTGTCACTCAGTAATTTTCACTCATTAATGATCATTTGTCACTCATATTTAATCATTGTATTCACCGTTCAGAGTAATTGTATCGTGTATCAATCGTCATTCATCATCAATCTAGTTGGAGAAACGTGCCGTGTTTATCATCATTGTCATCTTCATAATAGGCTGTGTGTGAGGAGTAGCGCACGCTATGAACTCTCTTTAGTGCGTGCTAATTGAGTTCAGGTAGCGCACGCTACCTCTCAACACTAGCGCACACTAATGTAGTTCAAGTAGGCAGTCCAGAAGGCACTGGAGTGCAGTTGGGTTGTAAGTAGCGCACGCTACGAATGGTAAGTAGCGCACGCTACGAATGGTAAGTAGCGCGCGCTAGTAGGTCGGAGTAGCGCACGCTATGCATTCGGTGTAGCGCGCTAAGGCTAGATCAGGCAGAGTCCAGTGGCTACTGGACTGATTAAGAATGAGTCCTAGCGCACGCTACGAGTAGATTAGCGTACGCTAATCGGTGTCTGTAGCGCACGTTGATTTTTGTGAGTAGAGCGCGCTATCCCGATCAGATCGGATAATAGGAGGTTCTGGACTTCAGTACTAGGCACCAGATAAATTGTTAGCGCACGCTAACATTTTGTGTTAACGCACGCTAAGTATATGGTTGCAGCGCATGCTACAAAAGGTACGTAGCGCACGCTACCGTTGCGAACAGAGGGTACTGGACTACCCAGTACACCCGTTAGCGCATGCTACGCACAGTAGCTAGCGCACACTAACTGGAATTTACTATATATTGGACAGTGCAGTCCATTTCGTCATTTCATCATCGCACTTCATTCCTTCGACGGTTTTGGGCGATTCCGGGCGATTTGGAGAGTTTTCTTCGAGCTGAATCCACAAATCATCATCTTCAATCTTATCATTCGGATTAATCATAATTTCATCATCGCCATCACATCAAATAAAGGTAATAACCTCTTGGATCTAGTATTTCGGATTTTGGGCATTTTCCTTCCGATTTCTTCGTGTAAGCTCAGATTATTGTGGGAATATGTTAGATATGGATTATCTACTTTGGATAAATGTATTCCTACGGATTTAATAGCATATATTTCGGATTTCACGAATTATTGGGGGTTTGAATCAAGAACACTTTGGGGTTGACTTTGATATTTTTGGGGGTTTTCGATTAAATGTTGTCGTTAACTAAAATTATGGATTCCTATGGGATTATTGATATCATTGAAGTTGTTTTGTTGGTTTGAAATACTCATTTTGGAGTTGGTTTTGATATATTCGGGATTGGATATTATCAAATGATGTGTGTTTGCTAAGTGTTCGCTAGAATGCCTCAATGAGTTTGGATATTGTTGTATCCACATTTGAGTCGGTTATAATCGTGTTTGATTCGTATATTGAGCATTGTTGGTAATTTTCATTCAAGGTTGTTCGAGCGACCGACATTCCTTTTTGGACGTTGTTCGAGGAAGGACATTCTTCACCGGTTGAGTAAGTTAATTCTTACTCGGTTAAAAGGATTTTCATTCCTTTCGTTGTTGTTCATTCATAATCATAGTTCATTCATAGTGTATTAACCGTATTGAGACTTGTAATTGTCAATTAATCACTTCATTCACGAGGAACGACGGTTTCAATCATTTCATTGAGCTATCATTCGTTTCACTATCATTTCATCTCGATGAGTCATTCTTGATTTTGTCGGATTGTTATTCATTATTATTCTTTATGGTCATTCCTTGCCCATATGACCTTCTGGGTTCATATTGCGTGGCCGGGTGGGGATGTGTGGAATTTTTAGTCGGGCACGTGATGGTCATGTGTTGGGGTCACCGACACATTGGACTGTGCACACGGTAACGTACCTCCATGAGACTAATTAGGTACAAGGACGGGTGTGTCCGGGCACTCGTGTTGTGCACTTGTACATACCATTACGGGCGTACTATGATGCCTCTCTTCAGCATCATTTCATAATTAAGATATATCATGATTGTGTTTATTCAACTCTTGAGGATTGTTGTTCTGTGTAACTGACCCCGTTGGGGGATGTTGTTTTCAGGTCATGGCAAGACTAAGGCACGGGAAGAGAATGCTGACGGAGAGGAGTCCCAGTGATACTAGTAGGGGGCCCCAGTCATTTCATTCACTCGTGTTTTCTTTATTTTATTTCCGCTGCAGACTTCCATTTGGATATTCATTTCATTCAGTGTTATATATTTTATCTTCATATAAAATATACATGTATTCGGTATTATCTTGGGTGTGTTGCAATGAAACTCCTCATCGGAGTAATTAATGATATATTGTGGTTCGGTACTATAATTATATCACTCAATTCATTAATTTTCATTCATCTGGTGGGTCCAGTCGGGGGTCCACGGTACTGTAATATTCGCCTATTTTGGGGGTGTTACAGAGTTGGTGTTGGAGCGTGGTTTTGAATACTACCTTCCTAGTCATGTCTCACTTGAAATCATCGTTCATCGGACTAGTATCATTGGACTTTCGCATCACATGTGACCTGTACAAGAGCCGAGCCCCTCAGACCAAAAAATAGTAAGATTTCTGACGCCATGGTATAATTTCTGGCAATAAGAATCACTCATTCATCATTTAAGAGTCAACAATCCTCTTTCACCATTTTCAATTTGATCAAGTCGATCATGTTAATTCATTAATCACTCAGTTCATTTTATTGTTCAGTTGTTGGTCTTGAGGATCATATCATTCATCTTGTTAACTTGTTCAAGATAATCATTTCAAGAATTTCATTAGATAATAACGTCACTTCATTTGATCATTCATGTAATCATTGTGTTTGAGCGCGTGTGCTCATTTTCATCATTTCATAATATAATCATAATGTGATATTCATGCGAGATATATAATTATCATATGACTTTCCACTTCAGTATGGAAAGAGCTGGCAGAGGACGTGGGGAAAGAGGCAGTGGTGCGGGCCGAAACCCGAGAGGTCGTGTGAATACACGCGCTAATGCAAGGAATAATGCTAATTCATCGAGCAGTGACGCTGCCACTCATTCACCTGGACGTAATCATTCACTATCAGGGAGTCGTACCCGGGACACAGCTCAGTCAGAAGGTGTTAGGGTTGATCCACTCGCTTTTATGCAGGGCATGATGGCCCAAATGACTTAGATGGCACAACTGATGGAGACGATGCATAACTCAACTACTCAAAATCAACAGGCTCCTCCGCCGCCACCTCAGAGGCAAAAGAGGGGTGTGAGCAGTATCATTGGCGACATCTCTCGCCAGAGACCACCTACCTTTGAGGGCTCATCTGAGCCGGCGGATATCATTCACTGGCTTGAGCATTTCGAGAAACTGTTTGTTATGGTGGACTGTCCTGAGGGACACAAAGTTTGAGTTGCGACTTACTATCTTGGTAAGGGCGCACATTCATGGTGGTTATCGTTGAAGCCCACCGACGGATCTTGTACATGGGATCAATTCAGGACTCTCATGATGGAGAGGTATTATCCGGCCCCACTCAGGGAGGCCAAGTTGTCAGAATTACTCACTCCCGGCCTCTCAACGGACAATGATGTTCTCGCCATCGCCGAGAAATTTCAGGAGCTACTTCATTTCGCCTCGTCCATTATTCACTCTGAGGTGGACAAGATCAAGTATTTCAGCAAGAGGTTGAAGCCTCGTATGCGGATGCAGTTGCTTAATCACAATTGCATCACTCTGTCCGAATTCATTGAGAAAGCTCTTACTTATGAGCTTACTGCTAAGGAGATTTCTAAGCAACAACCTTCATCTGCGGGCAAGAAGTCAAAGAATCGTAATTAGTCTGACGGCAGTCAGGCCACTTTCAAGAAACCTCGTGCGGGCTCTACTTTTTCTGAGCGACCTCCTATGGCGCCTAGACCCGCGGAATCTCAGTCACGAGCAGCCAGTTCAGCCATCACCTATTTCAACTGTGAAGAACAGGGTCATTCAGCACCAAGTGTCAGAGGCAGACTGTCACGTGCCATAACTGTGGGATTGCTGGGCATACGGCCCGTTTATGACGAAGAGACTCTAAACCTACTCTGGCGTCATCCCAGGCCCCTAGACATTTAGCGGTGCAGAATCAGGCCTCTCAGTCCGTGTCGTTCAAGACGACATGAGATAATAAAGGCGGAGCCAAGAGCTATCAGATGGGAGCTTTCGGTTCGGGGGCCGGCAAGCCCCGAATTTATGAGATGAAGAAGACCGACGATCCAGAGGCCCGAATGATCTCAGGTACACTCGATATTCTATCTCAACCTGTGTGTACCCTTTTTTATACTGGTGCATCGCAATCATTCATTTCCGAGTCATGTGTGAGTAGACTACGTCTGGGTAGTGCTACTAGTTGTGAGCCTTATGTCATTGGTCTACCTGGTGGTAGAAGAATTATCGGGAATAATGAGATAAGGATTGTCCAATTCAGCTTCATGGCCGTGATTGGTTAGCCGACCTAATCGTGGTAGATTTACCGAGAGACAACGTCATTCAGGGTATTGATTGGATGGATCGTCACGATGCCGTGATTAGTGTCCGTAAGCGTATGGTCACTATCATTTCAGACGATGGGGTCGAATGTGTATTTCAGGGAGGTAATCGCAGCTGTTCTGGGAGAGTCATCAACTTGATGAAAGCAGTGAGATTACTCAATCAGGGGTGTGTCGGTTATTGGTGCTATATGACCAAGACCGAGAAACCATCAGTAATGTTGACGGATATTCCTGTAGTGAGAGAATATGCCGATGTATTTCCAGACGAGTTACCTAGTTTGCCTCCACAGAGAGATGTGGAATTCGCGATTGAGTTGGAGCCCGGTACGTCCCCAATATCAAAGGCACCGTACCGGATGGCCCCGACTGAAATGCGTCCCCATGGGGAGCACCAGTGTTATTTGTCAAGAAGAAGGATGGTTCATTCCGCTTGTGTATTGATTACCGGGAATTGAACTGGGTGACGATCAAGAATAAGTATCCTCTACCCCGTATCGATGATCTTTTGGATCAACTTCAGGGAGCTTCAGTATTTTCCAAGATCTACTTAAGATATGGATATCATCAGTTGCGAATTCGAGAGTCAGATATCGCAATGACGGCGTTCCGAACACGCTATGGTCATTATGAGTTTGTGGTAATGCCGTTTGGGTTAACTAATGCACATGCGGTATTCATGGAGTTGATGAATTGGGTTTTCATCGACTATTTGGATCAGTTCGTGGTTGTCTTTATTGATGACATTTTAATTTATTCTCGTGACCGGGAGGAGCACGAGTTTCACTTTCATCAGGTGCTCGACGTGTTGAGACGAGAGCAACTTTTTGGAAAGTTTTCCAAATGTGAATTCTGGATGTCCAAAGTGACGTTTCTCGAACATGTAATTTCATCAGACGGAGTTCGTGTCGACCCTCAGAAGACGGAGGCTATCCGAGATTGGCAACCTCCGAAGAATGTTAAGGAAATCCGAAGTTTCCTCGGATTAGCTGGCTATTATCGGCGATTTGTTGAAGGATTTTCTAAAATCGCTCAACCCATGACGAACCTTTTAAGGAAAGATAAGAAATGCACGTGGTCCGACGCATCTCAACAGAGTTTTTAGGAACTCAAAAGCCTGTTAATTTCAGCACCTGTCCTTTCTTTACCGCAAGGGACGGAAGGATTTGTGGTTTATAGTGATGCGTCCGGACAGGGTCTCGGATGTGTACTAATTGAGAATGGGAAAGTTATTGCTTATGCATCACGGCAATTGAGACCTTACGAGGTTAATTATCCGACCCACAACCTGGAGCTAGCAGCCGTGGTATTCGTATTGAAGATTTGGCGTCATTATCTTTATGGCGTTACCTGTCAGATATTCACCGATCATAAGAGTTTAAAGTATATATTTACTCAAAAGGAGTTAAATATGCGACAGAGATGGTGGTTGGAACTAATCAAATATTATGATATTGAGATACTTTACCACCCGGGCAAGGCGAACGTTGTCACCGACGCCTTGAGTCGTAAGTCCGTTCAGGAGAAGATGCTTGCTCGACAATGCTCGAAGGAACTTCGAGAATTTCTGAGACCCGAGATCGAGGTCTGGTTACAGCGAGTACAAGGGCAACTTTGTACGTTAGAGATTTCATCACCACTTGAGGAGGCGATCAGGGAGAATCAGGGTTCAGACCCATTTTTGTTACGCATTCGAGACGATGTGACTCAGGAAAAGCCCCTGGGTTTTTGGTCCACGAGGATGGACTTTTGTGATTTAAGAATCGGTTATGCGTACCGGCGAATGACGAGTTGAAAAACTTGATTTTGAGAGAAGCTCATGCTGCCCCTTATTCCGTTCATCCGGGGTCTAGCAAGATGTATAAAGACTTGAAACAAAATTACTAGTGGAGTAATATGAAGCGAGAAGTCGCGGAATTTGTTTCGAAATGTTTGACGTGTCAGCAACTTAAGATAGAGCATCAACGACTGGCGGGTATGCTGAAACCTCTCACTATTCCAGAGTGGAAGGGGGAGGATATTTCAATGGACTTCATCACGAGTTTGCCGATGAGTTGTCGTGGCATGAATACAATCTGGGTAATTATGGACCGCTTAACTAAATCAGCTCATTTCCTTGAGATTAAGGATACGTGGGGTCCCAAGAGACTTGCCCAGTTGTTTATCAAAGAGATAGTGAGACTGCACGGTACTCCTAAAAGTATCATTTCCGATCGTGACGGACGGTTCGTGTCTCATTTTTGAAAATCAGTTCATCGTGTTATGGGAACTCAGCTTAATCTCAGTACATTTTTTCACCCTCAGTCCGACGGACAATCAGAGAGGACTATTCAGACTTTGGAAGACATGTTGAGGGCATGTGTTCTCGATTAGAAAGATGATTGGGAAGCCCAACTACCGTTGATCGAGTTCACGTACAATAATAGTTGGCATGCTTCGATTAAGATGGCACCTTATGAGGCCTTGTACGGTCGTTGTTGTCGATCTCCTTTGTGTTGGGATGACTTATCAGAATCAATCGGCACCGAGCCCGATATGCTTATAGCCGCCCGTGAGAAGGTAGATTTGATCAGGAGTCATTTGTTGACCGCTCAGAGTCGACAGAAATCTTATGCAGATAACCGTCATCGGCCATTAGAGTTCGAGACAGGTGACCATGTTTTGGTCAAGGTATCCCCGAGTCGAGGTATCTTCCGTTTTGGGAAGAGGGGAATGTCAAGTCCGAGATTCATTGGACCGTTTGAGATTTTGGATCGAGTAGGCGAGTTAGCTTATCGATTGGCCTTACCTCCGGCGTTGAGCCGAATTCATAATGTGTTTCACGTATCTCAGTTACGGAAGTATGTTGCCGACCCGAGTCACATACTTCAGATCGACGAAATCGAGATCGCCGTTGATCATTCATACGAGGAGCGTCCTATACGAGTCTTAGAGCGGCGACTCAAACAGTTGACGAACAAGATGATTCCTTTGGTAAAAATTCAGTGGTCTAGACATGGAGTCGAAGAGGCTACTTGGGAAACCGAGGATAGTATGCGGGAGAGCCATCCCGAGTTGTTTGACCCTTAGTTTCGGGGACGAAACTCTTTTAAGGGGGGTGTATGTAATATCCGGTTGTAATTCAGTCATTATCATTCAGTAATTATCGTTCAGTAATTGTCACTCAGTAATTTTCACTCATCAATGATCATTTGTCACTCATATTCAATCATTGTATTCACCATTCAGAGTAATTGTATCGTGTATCAATCATCATTCATCATCAATCTAGTTGGAGAATCGTACCGTGTTTATCATCATTGTTATCTTCAGAGTGGGCTGTGTGTGAGGAGTAGCGCACTCTATGAACTCTCTTTAGCGCGTGCTAATTGAGTTCAGGTAGCGCACGCTACCTCTTAACACTAGCGCACGCTAATGTAGTTCAAGTAGGCAGTCCAAAAGGCATTGGACTGCAGTTGGGTTGTAAGTAGCGCACGCTACGAATGGTAAATAGCACTCGCTAGTAGGTCGTAGTAGAGCACGCTATGCAGTCGTTGTAGCGCGCACTAAGGCCGGATCAGGCAGAGTCCAGTGGCTACTGGACTGATTAGGAATAATTCCTAGCGCACGCTATGAGTAGATTAGCATACGCTGACACCGGTGTCTGTAGCGCACGCTGATTTTTGTGAGTAGCGCGCAATATCCCGATCAGATCGGAGAACAGGAGGTTCTGGACTTCAGTACTGGGCACCAGATAAATTGTTAGCGCACGCTAACATTTTGTGTTAACGCACTCTAAGTATATGGTTGTGGCGCACGCTATAAAAGGTACGTAGCGCACGCTACCGTTGCGATATTGTTTCTTGTATATTGAGTATTTATGCTTACAGTATGTTGATAGGTGGACGTAGACGTGGTTGCGGTCGCGGACACGGACGAAGGAATGCCGAAAGAGAAGCTTCGCCTTCTAATCAAGCCAGCCACAGCTCAGGCGAGCCACAGAGATCTATTAATAATGAACGAGAACCTGCTGTGCCCGAAATCCTTCGTCAGGTGGTGAACCATATAACTCAGTTCGCCCAGGTCGTGGACCGAATGCAGGTGGCAGTAGGGTTACAACAGGGAGATCGACAACAAGGTATCCCAGACATGGGAAATCGAGGCGACCGATGGATGCAAGACGTGGCGAAGATGCAACCACCTAAATTCGAAGGTATTTCTGAGACTCCCACCTGGGATCATTGGTTAAAGGAATTGGAGAAAATTTTTGCCGGGATTAATTTCCCAGACGACCGGAGAGCCTCTATTGCTCAGTACTTTCTGATAGGGGAAACATCCGAGTGGTGGGAAGCCATCCAGCCTGCAGATCATGATGCGGATTGGGCAGAATTTAAATTGATGATGGAAGCTCAGTATTGCCCTCGTCCTGTGAGGGAAGCCAAAGTGCGGGAGTTTTTCTTCGCTCAGCCTTCAGATGTACTAGTATCTCAGGCGATTAAGATGTTTAACCAGCAGCTGCCATTTGTTCGACATCTGGTCAGAACAGATGCAGAAATGATGATCCATTTTGATAGGAGAATGAAACCAGAAATCCAGAGGTACATGTCCGGTTTTGAATGTACCACTCTCCGTCAATACCAGGATAAAGCATTGGCGTATGAAATCAAGTAAGCAGCAATGGAGAAGTTTGCAGAATCCAAGAAGCAGAAAGTCTCCGGTAGTTTCACGGAACACAAGAGTAGTGGGCCCCGCAAGGCCCAGTCATCCTTTCATTCTTTTAAGAAACCTCTGCACCCATCTAAGAGCGGAAAGAACTTCGGAGGCCAGATGGATGTCACCAGGAAATGCTTTAACTGTGCCCAGATGGGGCACTATCGACGGAATTGCCCCCTACCTGCCGTGACTTGTTTTGATTGTGGTCGAGAGGGACATCGTGTGGTGTTCTATGAAGAGGCTGCAAAGTCTTTTAGAGCCCGTACACCACAGTCAGTTCAGAAGGAAGCCAGTATCCAACAGACGCAGCAAAGTGTTCAGATGCCTCAGAATTTTGGCCGCGGACGAGGCAAAGGACAGTGGGACCGAAAGGGTACATCGAGTGCCGGATCCGTTCCCCCACACCTATACGAGATGAGGAGAATAGACGATCAGAATCCTGCTGTCGCATCAAGTACTGTTCAGATCCTTTCCCAGCCAGTTAGCATTTTATTCGATACAGTATCTACGCATTCATTTATATCCTTGTCTTGTGTAAATCGTTTGAATATTTCTGGCTTTCATAATTGTGAACCTTACGTTATGGGTTTACCAAGTGGAGAGAGGATTGTTGGAAACTTAGAAACTAGAGATTTCTCTGTATCATTTGGAGGCAAAGAGTGGCTCTCAAATCTGATTGTGATAGAAATGTAAGGAGACGACCTGATACTCGGAGATGATTGGCTTAATTGATATGGAGCTATTGTAAACTACCGAAAGAGGAATATCTCGCTGATCACTGACGATGGTTCCGAAATACTGTTTAAAGGATGGAAACCAGGAAGCTCAGGAAAGATGATCAAGGCGATGAAAGCTGTCAAATTGTTGAAACAGGGCTGTACCGGATACTGGTGCTATGCAATGAAGAAAGAAGACGAAATTGTGGACCTTTCATCCATTCCTATTGTGAACGAATTCCTGGATCTATTCCATGACGAGTTACCTGGACTACCTCCACTACGGGATGTAGAATTCACCATCGAGCTGGAACCCGGAGCTACACCAATTTCTAAGGCGCCGTATCGTATGGCATCTACTGTGATGTACGAACTGAAAAAGCAACTGGAGGAGTTACTAGGCAAAGGCTATATCCAGCCAAGCGTTTCGCCCTGGGGAGCACCAGTTCTTTTTGTTCGGAAGAAGGATGGATCGCTTCGACTGTGTATTGATTATCGAGAGCTGAACAAGATGACGATTAAGAACAAGTATCCGTTGCCACGGATTGATGATTTGTTTGACCAGTTACAAGGAGCAACAGTGTTTTCTAAAATCGATCTGAGATCAGAATATCATCAGCTGAGTATTAAGGAATCTAATGTTCCGAAATCAGCGTTCAGAACTCGCTACGGACATTATGAGTTTGTAGTGATGCCGTTTGGTCTCACTAACGCACCTGCTGTATTTATGCAATTGATGAACAGAGTGTTCATTGAATTTTTGGATAAATTTGTGGTCGTGTTCATTGATGTAATTCTAGTGTATTCTAAGAGTTCGGAAGAGCATGCACAGCATTTACGGATTGTGTTAGGCCTGTTGAGAAATGAACAATTGTACGCCAAACTTTCTAAGTGTGAATTCTGGCTAAAGGAAGTAATGTTCCTCGGCCATGTGGTATCAACTAAAGGAGTCCGTGTAGATCCACAGAAGATCGAAGCAGTTATGGATTGGAAACCTCTAAAGAACGTGAAAGAAGTCCAGAGTTTCTTAGGACTTGCTGGATATTATCGTCCGTTCGTGGAAGGGTTTTCCAAAATTACCCACCCACTTACGCGACTACTGCAGAAAACTCAAATGTTTGAGTGGAATGAGATGTGCTAGAATAGCTTTGATGAATTGAAGAAGAGATTGACGATGGCACCGATTTTAGCACTCCCACGGGGAACTGGAGGATTCATAGTTTACAGTGATGCTTCGAACCAAGGACTCGGATGTGTATTGATGCAGAACGAGAAGGTGATCGCTTATGCGTCCCGACAACTGAAACCTTATGAAGTGAATTACCCAACACATGATTTGGAGCTGGAAGCAGTAGTTTTTGCTTTGAAAATCTGGAGACATTACCTGTATGGGACTCATAGTCAGATCTTTACGGATCACAAGAGTCTCAAATACATCTTCAGTCAGAAAGAGTTGAACATGTGGAAAAGAAGGTGGCTGTAACTTATTAAGGACTATGACTTGGAGATTCTTTATCATCCGGGCAAGGAAAATGTAGTGGCCGATGCACTTAGCTGCATGCATGTTTCTATTCAGATGTTGGAGACTCTGACCTCCCCGCTCAGCATTCAACGAGAGATGATTCGAAAAGGAATAGAAGTATGGTTGCAAAGAGTCCAAGGACAACTGTGCGTGATGGAAATAACTTCATCGTTAACTGAAGAAATCAAATCTAAGCAAGTAGATGATCCTCTAATGATTCGGTTACGTGATGAAGTGATCAAGGGGAAGGCCCCCGGATTCGTAATTCATGATGATGGAGTTTTGAGATTTCATAATCGACTTCGCGTTCCCAATGTCGATGTTCTGAAATAGACGATTATGAAGGAAGCTCACAGCATGCCCTATTCTATTCACCCGGGCACCAGTAAGATGTATAAAGACCTGAAGCAAAACTTCTGGTGGGGCAACATGAAGAAAGATGTAGCAGATTATGCCTCAAAATGTTTGACTTGTCAGCAGGTTAAGATCGAGCATCAACGACCTGCCGGAATGCTGAAGCCGCTCCTGATTCCTGAATGGAAGTGGAAGGACATATCGATGGACTTTATCACTAATATGTCGAGAACCAAGATAGGACTGAACATGATTTGGGTGATAGTTGATCGCCTAACGAAATCAGCTAATTTTCTAGGCATTAAGGACACTTGGGGACCCGATAAGTTAGCACGAGTATTTATTTCAGAGATAATCCGATTGCATGGTATGCCGAAGACCATTATTTCTGATCGAGACGGTCGTTTTGTGTCTCATTTTTGGAAAGAAGTTCATAAGGCCTTGGGGACCGAATTGAACTTCAGCACAGCTTATCACCCACAGACAGACAGATAATCCGAGAGGACTATTCAAACGGTAGAAGACATGCTGAGGGTTTGTGCCTTAGATTGGTCAACTAATTGGGAAGTTCATCTACCGTTGATTGAATTCACCTACAACAATAGTGTAACACCCCCAAACCATTCGGGAATATTACAACGCCGCAGACCCTCTCCGTGAGGATCTACCAGGCTAAATACAGAAAACACATTAACACTATACATGCCGATATGGCTAAATAACGAACCATTAGACCGATTTGGTCTTTTACCACAACATACACATCAACCATACATTACTCTTTCGCACTCACGCCACGCTAGGCTAACATAAATTAACATTCCCGTAAAATGGAAATAATAGACACAATGAAAGGACAAAACAACAAGACATCGCCAAAATACTCAACACCGGTCTTCATATGATTAGTATCGTCTTCTTCCATCATCCTTCATAACGATCCTGCGAATTGCTCCCCAGCAACCTGCAAATACCTGGACGCAATACAGACATCCACCCCCCGAATACTCGGGGGTTAGCAAAACTCCATTGTTTTGCTAGTGCAAGTATAAATACAAAGACAAGCCATACAAATCATACTCCAAGAACATAGAAATCATGAATATACTTCCCCAGATAATTCACTTGATCAAAACAATTTAGATTACGAAAGATAAGAATATAACCATTTTACAATTTACAAAACATTTTACGATCTCGGGAGTTTTTGAAAACGTTTGGGGTTTAAGAATTTTCAAGCCTTTCGAAATGCATAGGGACATAGCCCAACAATCGTTTATTTCAAAATACAATTCCGATAGCAGATAACAGGGTCCACGACCCAATCATAACATTCCAATCACAACACAGGGGTCCACGACCCAAATCATCCACATCACATACTCGCAAGAATAACCCGGTGGAAACTACACCGTGTCAAACATTACCATGACAACAATCTCACTCAACATACCACAGAGCTACAATGCACAGAGCAACCACAGGACTCACGTACCCTTACCAAATTATCACAGTCAAGGGACAAATCACACACAACACATTTATCGATGCCATTCCAGACAAGTACGATACCATTTGGACTGCCATTCTAATCAGACGGAATATGCGCCAAAGATCAGAGTTCTCCAACAAAACATTTCAAAGTTAACCTTGGTACGAGACTCACGGCCACCGTACCCCGCAGAGCCCCGTCGGACATCCCTGGGTGGTTAACCATAGTTCGCGATACGAAACTCTCGGCAATGTATCACTAGAGGCCCCGTCGGACCAATCCCTGGGTGAACATACACATATCATCCACAACGCCACGGGAAGCCATAATTCGAATACTAGAATATGCATACAAATGCTAGGTACTTCGCTAGAATGGCCACTTTAACTGACATATACTCACAATTAATGTCACACCACAACAAACAAGTACCAATGCCAAACAACACCAAGTGTCTCAACCTCCTTACGAAGGAGTAACAGCTAATATCACACGTCACATATTCTCCGTATAATTACACATCTCAATACACAATCTTCGGCAAATAATTGTGGCCTACTAAATTCACTATAATATGTTCAATATCTTCCATCACACAACACTGAAATACTTAACCAGAAAAACATTTATTCATAAAGCCTATGAGTTATCTTCGAAGGAAAACCTTTATAAAAATATACCGATCCTTTTTGAAAGTTCATTGAAACATTAAAATTCCACATATAATCAATTACCAATTATTACGTCTACGAAACACGAAATGTATGGGCAAGATACTTGCCTCGGTACCGCGAGCAACGAAACAACGAACGAACACGGTCGGATAGCCCTCGAACTTCTGAAATCGACCAAGAATTCGACAACCTCACGATCGCTACGTAAATAACATCACCACGGATAAATAACGTTAAACGGAATCCAAATCAACCGGAAAAACAACAAGGATCCGAGGGTTCCTTCGAAGAAATCGGAAATCAAGTCCCGGGTGATAAAATCGATATATGAGTTACAAAATCCGAAGATCATGGCCAAGACAACAAGAATACCATAATAAATTCATCCACCACGGATTAAATCGAAGAATCACGAAGAAACCCCTAAAATTACATAACTAGGGTTCTACGGAAGAATTACCTCGATCCGAAGAAGAACAAGGATTGGATGATGATATAATTGACAAGGATCTTCCAAAACGTCTTGGAATTGAGTAGAATCGACCAAGAACCCAATTTCCCATCGCACCCGTCCGATAGCCGCAAGAAAAGTGAAGAAATGAGTAAAAACGGGCTGCCCAGGCCTTATATAGCCGGTCACTGCCGGACACTTACGGCCAGAATCGCGGGCCTTACGGCCGTAACTCGCACTTACGGCCGCATTCGGCAGCCTTACGGCCAGAATCGCATTCGTCCTAAGTCGCCTGGCACCCATACGACCGTAACTTTCGACTCTTACGGCCAGAATCGCATTCGTCCTAAGCCGCTCGCACCTGCACGGCCAGAATCTCCGACTCTTACGGCCATAACCGCATTCGCTACCCATGCTCGCCGATCACTTACGGCCGTAATCGCACCTTACGGCCGTAACTCGGCGCACTCAAGACTCGCCGCGGCCTTGGCCGTGGCCACTCCGACGGTCCGAACGACCCCGAAACCCGAACCTGAGTAAAAATCGGAGATACGGTTACGAAGTACTCGCAAAGACGAATCCAAGCGCTAAGAGAACACACGATTCCGACCACCCGAAGTGTCGGAATTCGACGACGGAAGTAATTACCCCAAACTTTGGGAAATTACAAAAATGGCCCAAAACGTCCGAAAATCACGATATGTTGTTGAATAACCAAACCGAAGTTCACAACACATCTAACAAAGTTAAACGGACTTACGTGAAACTCGAAACAGCAGTTTGGAACGAGATTCGCAAGAATCGAACTCAAGTGCGGAAAAGTCGCCAAAAAGCACGGAACTCAACAAAACGACACCGAAACGAACTCGGATGACAAAAAGTGCAGAATTAATCATTCTCGGAATGACGAAATGGTCATGAGCGAGTCGTCAAAACGGACTTTCGCCGAAAAAAAAAAGAAATTACCGGAAATCGAAATTACGGGTATTACATTCTACCCTCCTTAAAAGAAGTTTCGTCCCGAAACTTAAAACAAGTAGGGAGAAGCAATATCCCCACCAGGAAAACTCGACGAGATACACAAAAACCGAAAACTCACGCCCAACGGCGAAACGCTGCAAGAAACACAAAGACACATACGGCGTGAAAACACGCTCCACGACGACCAACACAACGCCACCGATAGAGACATAATAAAACCAACAAGTGACAAGCGTCATCAAACAGATAATACAACCAAGTCGGTTATCCGAACAATCACAAAACGCAACGAACGAAAATCAATATGATTGACCACCCCAACAGTACATTAATCAAAACGCGAGCCAAACGCTGAACAAATACGGAATTCCACCGCCCAAGGGTTGGAAGATTTTAAACGAGACTAATTTCCCGAACTTAAGGGAATTACGACGGAGTCTGAACATTCAACAATCACGGAACAAGATCAACAGAAACCAAACAATCAAACAATTAAATTGCAACGATCGAGACAATGACAGTCGATCAATCATGTATGAATCATAACGAATAACGAAAATCGAATAGCATCCCCATAGTTCACAGCTCGACTCAAGACAACATATATGATCCGGTGAAAACGACAAGATATGAATTCATATAAAATTCACAAGAGCGGAACCGAATTCGGAAAAAGTCACAACGACAATTTGATTAACCCAGAACAATACCGCAACTTGTTCAAACAACAAAAGTGAAGAGTAGAAAAAGTCCAGAAAATATCGACGAACGCAAACGAGTCGATAGAGTCGAATAAAATGAAAGCGAAAGATATGGGTATTACACCATATCACCTTTAAAAGAGGTTTCGTCCCCAAAACCTAAACAACGAGAACGAAGTGCTAGAATAGCAACCTTCCCAAAAATCTTCTCTTGGTCCCGCATCTAATCTCCATGACTGCCTCTACCGTGATCACGACCGTGCCCTTTGCCCCTCGGCATATTAAGCGGATACTCTCTTAATACAATGGTATAACATCGCAAAATAATGTACCAAATTCCCAACTCGGCTTGATATATCACATAAGACAACTAATAGCAACTCGATAAGAAGATCCACGAGGTATCCTTTTAAATGGTGTCATTTGGAAATCTTTGGATTTGCATGATTATTCAAAATAAAACTTTTAGAGTATTTTTGGTACCTCGGTTTGAAATTAACCTTGTCAAAACTTTATGAATTTTAATTTTCCACAACTCGTTCAAGTTCATAAAATTTTCAGAAAAGCATTTTCGAACACACACACAACAGATATAATTTACCACTATATCAAAATACGATCCATTACCATCAAATCCCATCACACTTCAACATCATATGTCCACGTAATTACAGTATCACACAAGCGACCGTCATAAGATAATTAACATCAAAAACTAAAATCCTACCTCTCAGTAATGAGGACTCTCACAACCAGTGCATTTAGGACGACTTAACGTTCACACCACCAACTTAATCACAATTTTGAGCATTATTGACCAAATAATAATGCCGACATCACTACATACTCCCGAACCGATGATCATGAAATCAAAAAGTCGAAAGCAAGAGCCATGTTTCAAGTAAATTTTTGGTAGTCCTCATTTGAGTTTTTAAAATCAAATTTTGAAAACTTGCAAGGCAAGGTGAAAATAAAATATAAGTAGTTAAGTTCTAAAAAAAATACTCCGGTCTCGAGGTCATCATGCGAAATCAAAAATTTTCCTTTCTTGAAGGATGTTTAAAAATAAAATTTACGTGACTCTTCAAAATAATTAAACTTTGAAATATCACATTGACAAACTTTCCTTGCGGGGTCACACCAAGCCATTACTTCAATAAAACGATTCACACAATATATACACACATTTATACACCGGTATCACTTTTCATTCTAGCACAATACGAGAATCAAACAAGTATGGAGTACGTATTCACCAGGCACATTTAAACTCCACATAATAACATATAATCACACAAGCTCGTATAACACGGGACGCAACAAAGTAGGGAGACTTACATCCACAGATCGCACGAAGATGATGGCTGCACCTCGATACTAATCACTGCCGACACCTCAGACGACGCGTCGCGACACGACTCAGTCAGACAAAATCTGACAAGACAAGACAAGACAAGACCCGACAACACAAAACTCGACCCGGACCTCTAGGTTTCCGCAACCTAAGCTCCGATACCATATTCTCGTAACACCCCAAACCATTCGGGAATATTACAGTTGCAGAACCCTCTCCGTGAGGATCTACCAAAGCAATACGAGAAAACACATTAACACTTTACATGCCGATATGGCTAAATAACGAACCATTAGACCGATTTGGTCTTTTACCACAACATACACATCAATCATACATTACTCTTTCTCGCAGCTCACGCCCACGCAGGGGCTAACATAAATCAACATTCCCGTAAAATGGAAATAATGGACACAATGGAAGGACAAAACAACAAGACATTGCCAAAATACTCAACACCGGTCTTCATGTGATTAGTATCGTCGTCTTCCATCATGCTTCATAACGATCCTGCGAATTGCTCCCCAGCAACCTGCAAATACCTGGACGCAATACAGACATCCACCCCCCGAATACTCGGGGGTTAGCAAAACTCCATTGTTTTGCTAGTGCAAGTATAAATACAAAGACAAGCCATACATATCATACTCCAAGAACATAGAAATCATGAATATACTTCCCGAGATAATTCACTTGATCAAAACAATTTAGATTACGAAAGATAAGAATATAACCATTTTACAATTTACAAAACATTTTACGAACTCGGGTGTTTTTGAAAACGCTTGGGGTTTAAGAATTTTCAAGCCTTTCGAAATGCTTAGGGACATAGCCCAACAATCGTTTATTTCAAAATACAATTCCGATAGCAGATAACAGGGTCCACGACCCAATCATAACATTCCAATCACAACACAGGGGTCCACGACCCAAATCATCCACATCACATACTCGCAAGAATAACCCGGTGGAAACTACACCGTGTCAAACATTACCATGACAACAATCTCACTCAACATACCACAGATCTACAATGCACAGAGCAACCACAGGACTCACGTACCCTTACCAAATTATCACAGTCAAGGGACAAATCACACACAACACATTTATCGATGCCATTCCAGCCAAGTACGATACCATTTGGACTGCCATTCTAATCAGACGGAATATGCGCCAAAGATCACAGTTCTCCATCAAAACATTTCAAAGTTAACCTTGGTACGAGACTCACGGCCACCGTACCCCGCAGAGCCCCGTCGGACATCCCTGGGTGGTTAACCATAGTTCGCGATACGAAACTCACGGCAACGTATCCCTAGAGGCCCCGTCGGACCAATCCCTAGGTGAACATACACATATCATCCACAACGCCACGGGAAGCCATAATTCGAATACTAGAATATGCATACAAATGCTAGGTACTTCGCTAGAATGGCCACTTTAAATGACATATACTCACAATTTATGTCACACCACAACAAACAAGTACCAATGCCAAACAACACCAAGTGTCTCAACCTCCTTACTAAGGAGTAACAGCTAATATCACACGTCACATATTCGCCGTATAATTACACATCTCAATACACAATCCTCGGCAAATAATTGTGGCCGACTAAATTCACTATAATATGTTCAATATCTTCCATCACACAATACTGAAATACTTAACCAGAAAACACATTTATTCATAAAGCCTATGAGTTATCTTCGAAGGAAAACCTTTATAAAAATATACCGATCCTTTTTGAAAGTTCATTGAAACATTAAAATTCCACATATAATCAATTACCAATTATTACGTCTACGAAACACGAAATGTATGGGCAAGATACTTGCCTCGGTACCGCGAGCAACGAAACAACGAACGAACACGGTCGGATAGCCCTCGAACTTCCGAAAACGACCAAGAATTCGACAACCTCACGATCGCTACGAAAATAACATCACCACGGATAAATAACGTTAAACGGAATCCGAATCAATCGGAAAAACAACAAGGATCCGAGGGTTCCTTCGAAGAAATCGGAAATCCAGTCCCGGGTGATAAAATCGATATATGAGTTACAAAATCCGAAGATCATGGCCAAGACAACAAGTATACCATAATAAATTCATCCACCACGGATTAAATCGAAGAATCACGAAGAAACCCCCAAAATTACATAACTAGGGTTCTACGGAAGAATTACCTCGATCCGACGAAGAACAAGGATTGGATGATGATATAATTGACAAGGATCTTCCAAAACGTCTTGGAATTGAGTAGAATCGACCAAGAACCCAATTTCGTCCGCACCCGTCCGATAGCCGCAAGAAAAGTGAAGAAATGAGTAAAACGGCCGCCTGTGCCTTATATAGCCGGTCACTGCCGGACACTTACGGCCGTAACCGGCGGGCCTTATGGCCGTAACTCGGCACTTACGGCCGTACCCGGCAGGCCCTTACGGCCGTAACCGGCATTCGTCCGGAAGCTGCCTGGCACCCGTACGGCCATAACTCTCGACTCTTACGGCCGTAACCGGCATTCGTCCGGAAGCTGCCTGGCACCCGTACGGCCGTAACTCTCGACTCTTACGGCCATAACCGGCATTCGTCAGGCCATGCCTGCCGATTACTTACGGCCGTAACCGGCACCTTACGGCAGTAACTCGGCCAGACCAGTACCTGCTGCGGCCGTCTCAGTCGTGGCCACTCTGACGGTCCGAACGACCCCAAAACCCGAACCTGAGTAAAAACCGGAGATACGGTTACGAAGTACTCGCAAAGCCGAATCCAAGCGCTAAGAGAACACACGATTCCGACCACCCGAAGTGTCGGAATTCGACGACGGAAGTAATTACCCCAAACTTTGGGAAATTACAAAAATGGCCCAAAACGTCCGAAAATCACAATACGCGATTGAATAACCAAACCGAAGTTCACAACACGTCTAACAAAGTTAAACGGACTTACGTGAAACTCGAAACAGCAGTTTCGAACGAGATTCGCAAGAATCGAACTCAAGTGCGGAAAAGTCGCCAAAAAGCACGGAACTCAACAAAACAACACCGAAACGAACTCGGATGACAAAAAGTGCAGAATTAATCATTCTCGGAATGACGAAACGGTCATGAGCGAGTTGTCAAAACGGACTTTCGCTGGAAAAAAAGAAATTACCGGAAATCGAAATTACGGGTATTACAAATAGTTGGCATGCTTCCATTAAGATGGCACCATTTGAGGCATTATACGAGAGGAGATGCAGATCGCCCCTGTGTTGGGATGATTCATCTGAATTAATCGGAAAAAAACCAGAATTGATTGATCAGACACGAGAGAAGATAGCCTTGATTCGCGAAAGGCTGTTGACCGCCCAGAGTCGACATAAATCTTACACATACATATGCCCCCGCCCATTGGAGTTCAGTACTGGAGATCACGTGCTTTTGAAAGTTTCTCCTACTCGGGGAATCTTTCGTTTTGGGAGGAAAGGAAAGTTGAGTCCTATATATATCGGACCATTCGAGATTCTTGAGAGAGTTGGAGAGTTGGCATACAGATTAGCATTACCGCCATCATTGAGCCATGTTCATAACGTGTTCCACGTATCCCAGTTACGGAAGTATATACCATATCCTAGTCATGTCATTGATTTCGGCGAGATCGAAGTCGCTCAGGATGGAACGTTTGAGGAGAGACCAATCAGGATACTCGAGAATCGAGTTAAACAATTGTGGAACAAACCGATCGCTTTGGTTAAGGTTCAGTGGTCGTGCCACGGAGTGGAAGAAGCCACTAGGGAAACGGAAGATAGCCTGAGGTCCAGATATCCAGAGTTATTTTTGTATTGAGTTTTTGGACGAAACTCCTTTTTAGTAGGAGAGTATGTAATATCCAGATTTATTATTGAGTATTTCATCTGTATTTGAACCCTGTATGATTCGAAATTATGATATTGATAATCGAAGTATGATCTTTCTCATATACGTATCCCCGTGCATGATAATATCATTACGTATTTTTTCATGCAAATACGTGTTAACGTACGTTAAGAGGAAAGCCTAACGTACGTTATGTAGACAAGTATAGAGTAAGCTACGAATGAAGCGTAGCATACGTAAAGAGGCCAATAATTGAGCTGGGCGGCTAGCACATGCGCCAGCCGGACATGGGTCTGGATAAGATTCCCTCGGATGAACCTGGACATTTTTGAAGTCAACGTTTGTTAACGTACGCTAAGGAGCATGTCTAGCGTACGCTAAAGGATGTTGCTTACGTACGTAACATGATGGTGTTGGGATTTCGAAAATAAAACGAAATACGCAGCGGAAATAAATACGAATCCCAAACAGGATCGATCAAGTAACGTATATACGAAAAAAAATACAAAGATAAAGATTCATACCCTTGAAGCCTTTGAAATAAATCTTCGTAAAGTGTAGACGATGATCACGATCCCGTCCCGAACACGAAATCCCTTCGTTCCAAGCACCGAAAATTCGAAGCCTCTACTTCACACGCGTCGGAAGTTGCCCGGAAAAATCTACAACACTTCGTTCTATGAAGAACACGGCTAGGAAGTGTTGTAGGAATTTTCTCTCTCTTAGTTTTTCTTACTTCTTTTCACCTCAAAGATGAACAAAATGAAGAAGGAAAATTTCTCTCTCTCCTCACTTAAACTCACGTCCAGGGCTGTTTTGCAGGTTAGTATGTGTGTGTGTGTGTAGTAGTTGTTATATTATGTTGTTTATATATTATCTCAAACATATAATACAAATCATATAATTGAGATAAAATGTCAACACATAATAACAAAAATACAACTAACACATACACATGCATGGAAATGATTCCATGTGATGTGGGGAGAGGGAGGGCGGCCCATGGTGGAAGATTCCTAGAATACGAACCGAGTCACTCGGCTCGTGTACCGGACGTTCGTCAAACGACTCCGTTAAATACACTCCGTTTAATCACCAATGTATTTATATTAATTAATTAATCTAATTAATTAATAATATCAAATACAAATATATTTCTCTAAGAAATATAATTTATGAATTAAATTAATCACCCGGTAACTTAATTTTAATTCATAAGACCGCTATTTTGATTTATCTAATAAATCATAATTAGATATCCAATATCTAATATTTATAGAGAGATAATAAATTCACATTTATCCGTCAACGCTCCTGATGCGCGACTCCGTAGGTCCGTCTCAGCCGGCATTGGGAGGAACCAATGAGTGCGGGCAGCACTTAGCCAGCCTAGCGGGCCGCACTGTAAACCCCGACTGAGAACGAATGAAGGGATCATTCCAGAACCATTATGTCGTGAATACTATATACGTATAGACCCTTTATCAGATGTCCTGGTCAAGTCTTCGGGTCACGGTAAAGTCAAACCCTACTATTGACTAGACTCTATACATGTGTTAATGCAAATCAAGACCGACTGATTAATAGTGTATCTAATACGACTATATCAGAATGCTTTGGCCAAAGACTCATGATCTTATTTGCCATTAACCGTATAGGACATACGCCTGCTCACTAACAGGAGATAAAATCCTTTCTTGGCATACAGTAAAGACTGCTACCTGTCGGTATAGTCCGCACTTCGAGGTCAACTCAGCAATTAAGCAAATGAGTCTAACTACTCTAATGACAAACTAAACGTCACAGGCACATCTTCTACTGAATCCTCAAGTCAAAGGTCCACATACACTATCACAACCTTTTGATTCGTCATCGACTCTTCGAGAGTGAATACCGTGTGACTGAATCGAGTACGAGTCGTGTTCAAGTATACTGGTCCCACCAATATACTTTATAACTATGCTATCAAGACGTGCACACGTCCTAGCATCAGTTATACAAGTCTTATTAAAACTTAATGCCCATTTAAGTTTATTGAGTTGCGAATAATTTTCGTAAATAAACTTTAAACACTTCCAGTGCATTTTCTCTTATCCCATAACGAGAATGGAATGTTCAGTTTATTTACATGGACTTCACTTCAATGTTTACCAAGTCAAGAATGCAATTGAAATACAATAAACAGTGAATGAATCGAATTGCCTTTTTATTATTTATTCCATAATTACAAGTACAATGCCTCTACTCTCTCATCCCCTGAGTGGCATTCGAGGGCATATTCCTAACAATCTCCCACTTGCACAGTAAGTCCTCCCCTGACAGCGATTCAGGACGCGTGCAGACTTCATATTGGCTCGCTCATCTGGCTGCCAGCAGCAGCCCCAGACTTTAAGGAAACAGTCCCACGTGATGAGACGATCGCGGGCGACCGCCGGGGAGGACCTAGCAACCTCTCCTCCTATAAATAGAAGGCCTCAAGCAGTGGCCTGAGGGGGGGGTAGACTAAACGAGAAAACTCATACAAGCGGTGGAATTACTGGACGAATACATTCTCACACAGTAAAACCCAACCACGAACAAAGTACACCAAAAAGCAAGAACTCACAGAGCTTCATATCTGGTTCTTCCGGCAATCTTCACGCTCAAATAGCTAAGATAACTAGAATCTTTACACTCATTGTAATAGTATTCTTAACATTAATATTTGTACTCCCTAGTATTCATATTAATAACATCTCGCGAGAGCATTCAATCCCGAGACTAACAACCCCGGCAAATCTTGTGTTATTTATTTTCCCACAGAAGTGTTCTCACAACTTGTTTGTTACTCGATCATTCCAGGAATATCTATCTCCGGATAATATTTTGGGTAACAACAATTGGCACTAGAAGAAGGGCATCTTAACCTTCATTTTTTATTCCGACCGTCTCGAAGAACACTCACTGTTCTCTGGGAAATACACTTGAAGAAACACTCACTGTTTTTCAACGAAAAACCTTCAGAAACATGACATCTGCCACGACCTCAAAAAGAGCCACTCTGCGATCTGCCGTACATCTCATTACGGCCCAGACCGAATCCCAACCTACGGCGGAAGGCGACCGCGGTGACGCTAGGCTCTCACTCCCGCCCCCGAGGCACAGTCCCAGCCTCTCACTCGATCAGTTCCAAACCGCGGAACAGATCGAGGAGGCTATGGCAATCCTCAGGGAGCGACTGAGGGCATGCGACTCGCCCACCTTTACTCCATCAGCCATCCGCCGAGCAGGCAAGCGGAAGCTTAAGGGGCTATACATCGAGAAATCATCGGAAAGCCCCGAGCCGCAGGAAAAGGCTCTCGTAAGGCGGGATGATTGCGTCTTTAGCCGCCTAGGGAGCGATCCCTCATGGCGACCCGGGCATTCAGGCCCCAGCCGGGAGACATCGGAGTCCGAATCTATCACCAGGAGTTCGGCATATCCGACTCCCAGAAGGCAGACCGGTCAACGGGCTCCAACTCGCCCAAGAATTGAGCTCGGTGGCGGAGAACCCGTCACCTACCATGGGGCCAGGAGATCAGTACATGATCGTCTTGGTTCCCGATCCGAGAGCCAATCAGCAAGCAGTCAGGCTACGGCGATGGCCGCCATGCAGCGCCAGCTCGACGAAATGAAGGCGCTCCTAGAAACTGGGGCAGGTGCCAAGAGATCGATCGCTGGACCGAGTGAGCCACTCGCGGCATAGATCGAGCTCGCCCCCATTCAACCGAAGATCGCTCCTCCTTAGACACCTCTATATGAGGGGAGATCGGATCCAGAGACCCATTTGAGCATGTTCCGGATTTACATGACCGGATGTGGGGCATTGAACGCGACGAAGTGCCGAATGTTCCCATTGACGTTGGGCGATCTTGCCCATAGGTGGTACATATCACTGCCACCACGCTCGATCAAGGTGTGAAGGTGGTGATGGGCTGGGGGTCAAAAGGCCTTATCTCGTGGCGCCTTTTTCGGATCTGCACGTGGGTCTTCGTCCGAGATTCGGTCCTTGAAGACTCTGACGGGTGTCGAATGCATACGTGGCATGGCATGATCGTCTATAGTTGGACATTATAGGCGATCGCCAGATGTCGAAAGACGATCGCCTTAGACGTCGATCGCCAGGCGCTTGCCCAATAACTGTCTTCTTTGGCTGGCGCTTGACCATTATGCTAATCGCCATCAAGGCGTATAAATCGACGCACAACAAAGTCTTCGTCTTGAATCTTCGTCTTCTCGAAACGGAGGTTCACCTCCTCCGTAACCTCAATCTATCTCCAGCCCACATTTTCAACGCTATCAAGGGGCGCGAGTGGCTTAGCAAACCAAAGCTGGTGAGGGACCACGGTCATCTAGACCGCAGTAAATTTTGTGCCTACCACAAGAGTCCCGGCCACAACACCAGCCAGTGCCGCGACCTCCTCAGACAACTCTGGAGACTGTTGAGGAAGGAAAATTGGATAACTTGGTTACCAAGCCAGAACCCCGAGCAAAGAGGACCGGAGGCCGCGAGCGCCGATAGAACAACGGGATCCCTCCGAATCCAGTCGCCAGGATCGAGCAGAACGAGCCGGAGTATTCTGACGAATCAATCCCTCCGATCAACCCTGGCGGCCGGATCAATATGCTTCAGGCGGGAGGTGGAAACCTCGGAGGTCTTTCCCCGGTTTCCACCATGTCGAACAGAAAGCGGAAGGTCGGGCATTCGCTGGGGTCCATGTTGTGGTACCCCCAGAGCCGACTGTTAGGCATATTTTTATGCGCTTATTTATCATTAGTTTATATCCATTTTGAGCCAAAATATGCATAAATGAGCTTTTAATGCACTATCTTTATATGTTTTGTAGAAAATTGGAGTCCGGAAGCTTAAACGATGAAAAACGGGCGAAAACGGTGATTTCTGGTCATGAGCAGCGGCACAAGGAAAGCGAGCCGCGGCACACGCACGGCACACAGAGAGCCCGAGCAAGCTGTACCGGGGGCCGCTGCACAAGGATGCTGAGCCGCGGCCCATGAGGAAAGATAGACGCCCAGGCATGGGGCGCTGAATGTTGGGGCCGCAACACAGATTAAGTGAGCCGCAGCCCACGGGGCGGTTTTGCTGAGTCTTCCGCGTTTCTGGGCCGTTTTTGGAGCCTGCTTTCAACCTAATTCCCGGACGCGTTTTGGAGGCTAAGGAGAGCTATAAATAAACAGTCAAGGTCAGAAAAAGAGGATCATCGAGAGATCGGAGGAGAGATCGAAGAACACAAGAATAAGAGATTGGTGGGCGACGACAAGACCACGGTTCCCTTACGGTTTTTCTTAATTTTTCCACATCTTATTTTCTAGATCTGTTTGAGTATGATTGTGATTGTAGCCGATTACATGACGGTTTGATTTATTTATTTTTATTTCAATTCACTCGTTCTTCGTATTGAATTGGATTCTTCTCACTGTTCTCAATGCTTTCAATTGTCTGGCCAATAGTTGAATTGATTTGAATGTCTTTATGGATTCGGGAGATGAAATTTAGGCATAGTTCTTGTGAGAAAAATCATGATTTTCGTGAGATAGAGATATACTCATGGGAATTGTGAAGCCTATTTGTTGTGGGGATTCATGAACTGTTTTAGCTATTAATTATCTAATTCGAATAGGAATATATCGAGTTAATAATTATTAGTATTTTCTATCGACCTTGGGAGAGGCTTTAGAATAATTTAGGAATTCCTGGCTTACAATCAATTGAATAAAAGTGAATTGAATTAAATAGAAATCAGTCCTGATTGTTTGAGTTGAAAATCATAATCCTACGCCCTTATTATTATTATTTTTATTATAACCATTATTATTATCTATTTATTTTTCTGCAATTAGTTAGAAATAAATTCTATATAATTGTTCTTCAAATAAAATTACAAGTTGACTATATTTTGGTACTTAGTGAAATCAGTCCTCGAGGGAACGATATCTTACTCATCACTTTATTACATGTTGACACCGTGCACTTGCGGCATAGTGTTAGGGATTTCCTCACAACAAGTTTTTGGCGCCGTTGCCGGGGACTGATTTTTTTCGCTAATATCATTACCAAGGGACTCTAATTTTAGTTTGAAGTTTTTTTTTCTTTAGTTTCTTTTTTTTCATTATGTTTTCCTTTGATTATCGTGACCCTTGGCATTTCATAAATTTCGATGATTTTAATAATCTGCCTAATAGGGTCAGTCAGCCCCCTCCCCCAAAACAAAAGGCCATGCTTGAACATTGTGTATACACTCTCAAAAATCCTGATAGTACCCCTCTTGAGCGAGAATGTGAAAGTCGTGGTCTTGAGATTCACTATGGATATTTTCCAACTCTTCGATTTAGTAGTGAAGTTGAGGGGGAGGTTGAGAAGAAAGACATGCTGAGTTTTAGGGTCGATCCCCCAGGACCTAATAATTACATAAAGTGTGATGAGCTTGTAGAAGAAGTTACCATTGATGATGTTTCCAAAGAAATTTCATTAATTTGTCATCAAACTTCGAATAATAAGGTGAACACTTTTGTGCGTAAAATTTTATTAACGGTGCCACGCAAAATTTTTCCTAAATCCATAATGGGAGAGATTGACCCCATTACTTTTGATTTTGTTGAGGCTGATTCTTTGAGTTCTAATGAGGTTGTTCATGATATGTCTTTATTATCTACCCATTCGAACTCTGCTTATTTTTTCATACCTTAAAATTATTATATTCTTCCATTATTTTTTGGTTGTCCGCATAATTATTCTTACTCATCATCTTTGGCAACCAGGCATGAACCAAAGCCTCCCTTATGGAATAAGAGGCTTATAGATTGCAAGAAGGGGGTATTTGGCAATCTCCCTAGAAAGAAGCCACGTTAATTTTTTGTTTGCCACGTCGTGCTCAAGAGGTAAAATAGAGCGCTTGATGGGAGGCAACCCATCATTTTTACTTGCTTTCTAGTTAGTTGTTTTTAATTGATTTTTCGTTAATAATTTTTTTCTTTTGTTTTGTTATTTCGTTTGGGTTCGTGTACTCTTGTTGGCCCTTATTTCTCTAATATTTTTGTTATATAACCCTAGCGAGTTATTATTCTTCATATTCTAGTCTTTCTTGACTTAATGTCTACAGTTATTTCATGACTAGAGACTAAGTTTGGGGGTTCCTGGTGATGTTGGGCATTACTTGAAGTATGGATTGACACACGATTCCACTCAGACATGTGTTGGCGTTCAAGAAGACATTTGGAATAAGTTTCACTTTTCCTTATCTCTTTTATTTTTACAAGAGTTTTATTGTTGATGATTTTATGTGTAGTGGAAAATTGAAGCATGCAATATTTTCTAAATTTTTCTTAGTTATAAATTGCGATTTCATCATTGCTTTATTTTCTTGCATGATGTTGATGGTTTTTGCAAACATGAATTTTTCGTACTTCCGTGTGTAAAACTGATATTACGATACTGATTTCTTTTTGAAGAAATAGTTCACTTTCGGTCGAGTTGCAGACAGCGATATCTGTTTCCTCTGAGTATTCATTTAGGTCCAAAATTTTTCGTTGTTGTAGAAATCTTAGCAGATAAGAAAGGAGACATACGTGTTTTCAAATCGCCGTCTATACATTTGGTTATACTTTTCGCGTAGCTAGTCATCCAGTAACATGAGTCTTGTGGGCACTTAAAGTGAGTTTAGAGTCGGACAGTTTTTCCCAAAAAGTCGAGAATTGATACATGTTCTATGATGGGAAGTCTAGTAACCGGGGGTATTCACGTGACCCGTTGTTTACTCTCGCGTAAAACGACAAACCTGAATAGACTAATTATTAGAAATACCGCATTACCAATGATGGGAAGCCTAGTAACCGGGGGTATTCGCGTGACCCATTGTTTACTCTCGCGTAAAACAGCGACCTTGAATCGGACATGCGGGAATAGCTATTCGAGTTTTTTCTCCGTTGTGGAGGGGAACTTAGTAACTAGAAGCATCAATGTGCCCCATGAGTGTCTTTTACGTCAAACGGTTCCCCAATACATGAGAATGAAAATCCACCCTAGGATTATCCCGATGAAACATCCCGAGACCCGAACCTAGTGGTTAACTCGAATCATATTATTAATCATACATAAGGGAATGTTGTTCGAGGATTATGTTTGACGATGAAACTCTTAAATTTTTGCCACTAGACTGTGGGACTGGGCAAATTGGCTTGTTTAATCTAAACCTTCATATTGGCGGTCGATTAAATTCACGCTTGTTAATCTTTGAGCTTGATTTTCTTCATGAACGATTGGTTAGGACTGAAAATGACTATTTTTTGGAATCAGTGTCCGTGAATGTGACTCGCTAATACGATACTCGTATTATTCTTTGAGATTTTCAGAGTAGTATTGATTAAGTTGAGCACTATGGATTTGCACGATCATTCACGATACTTTTTATTTGAAAATTGATTTTTGCTTGAGGACAAGCAAAGGCTCAAGTTTGGGGGTATTTGTTAGGCGTATTTTTATGCACTTATTTATCATTAGTTTATATCCAATTTGAGCCTAAATCTGCATAAATGAGCTTTTACTACACTATTTTTATATGTTTTGTAGAAAATTGGAGTCCGGAAGCTTAAACGATGAAAAACCGGCGAAAACGGTGATTTCTGGTCATGAGCCGCGGCATAAGGAAAGCGAGCCGCGGCACACGCACGACACACAGAGAGCCCGAGCAAGCTGTACAGGGGGCCGCGGCACAAGGATGCTGAGCCGCGGCCCATGAGGAAAGATAGGCGCCCAGGCATGGGGCGCTGAATGTTGGGGCCGCGGCCCACGGGGCGGTTTTGCTGAGTCTTCCGCGTTTCTGGGCCGTTTTTGGAGCCTGCTTTCAACCTAATTCCCGGACGCGTTTTGGAGGCTAAGGAGAGCTATGAATAAACAGTCAAGGTCATAAAAAGAGGATCATCGAGAGATCGGAGGAGAGATCGAAGAACACAAGAATAGGAGATTGGTGGGCGACGACAAGACCACGGTTCCCTTACAGTTTTTCTTAATTTTTCCACATCTTATTTTCTAGATCTGTTTGAGTAGGATTGTGATTGTAGCCGATTACATGACGGTTTGATTTATTTATTTTTATTTCAATTCACTCGTTATTCGTATTGAATTGGATTCTTCTCACTGTTCTCAATGCTTTCAATTGTCTGGCCAATAGTTGAATTGATTTGAATGTCTTTATCGATTCGGGAGATGAAATTTAGGCATAGTTCTTGTGAGAAAAATCATGATTTTCGTGAGATAGAGATATACTCATGGGAATTGTGAAGCCTATTTGTTGTGGGGATTCATGAACTGTTTTAGCTATTAATTATCTAATTCGAATAGGAATATATCGAGTTAATAATTATTAGTATTTTCTATCGACCTTGGGAGAGGCTTTAGAATAATTTAGGAATTCCTGGCTTACAATCAATTGAATAAAAGTGAATTGAATTAAATAGAAATCAGTCCTGATTGTTTGAGTTGAAAATCATAATCCTACGCCCTTATTATTATTATTTTTATTATAACCATTATTATTATCTATTTATTTTTCTGCAATTAGTTAGAAATAAATTCTATATAATTGTTCTTCAAATAAAATTACGAGTTGACTATATTTTGGTACTTAGTGAAATCGGTCCTCGAGGGAACGATATCTTACTCATCACTTTATTACTTGTTGACACCGTGCACTTGCGGCATAATGTGAGGATTTTGGCATCGTTGCTGGGGACTGATTTTTTTCGCTAATATCATTACCAAGGGACTCTAATTTTAGTTTGAAGTTTTTTTTTCTTTCGTTTCTTTTTTTTTCATTATGTTTTCCTTTGATTATCGTGACCCTTGGCATTTCATAAATTTCGATGATCTTAATAATCTGCCTAATAGGGCCAGTCAGCCCCCTCCCCCAAAACAAAAGGCCATGCTTGAACATTGTGTAGACATTCTCAAAAATCCTGATAGTACCCCTCTTGAGCGAGAATGTGCAAGTCGTGGTCTTGAGATTCACTATGGTTATTTTCCAACTCTTCGATTTAGTAGTGAAGTTGAGGGGGAGGTTGAGAAGAAAGACATGCTGAGTTTTAGGGTCGATCCCCAGGACCTAATAATTACATAAAGTGTGATGAGCTTGTAGAAGAAGTTACCATTGATGATGTTTCCAAAGAAATTTCATTAATTTGTCATCAAACTTCGAATAATAAGGTAAACACTTTTGTGCCTAAAATTTTATTAACGGTGCCACGCATAATTTTTCTAAATTCATAATGGGAGAGATTGACCCCATTACTTTTGATTTTGTTGAGGCTGATTTTTTGAGTTCTAATGAGGTTGTTCATGATATGTCTTTATTATCTACCCATTCGAACTCTGCTTATTTTTTCATACCTTACAATTATTATATTCTTCCATTATTTTTTGGTTGTCCGCATAATTATTTTTACTCATCATCTTTGGCAACCAGACATGAACCAAAGCCCCCCTTGTGGAATAAGAGGCTTATAGATTGCAAGAATGGGGTATTTGGCAATCTCCCTAGAAAGAAGCCACGTTAATTTTTTGTTTGCCATGTCGTGCTCAAGACGTAAAATAGAGCGCTTGATGGGAGGCAACCCATCATTTTTACTTGCTTTCTAGTTATTTGTTTTTATTTGATTTTTCGTTAATAATTTTTTTTCTTTTGTTTTGTTATTTCGTTTGGATTCGTGTACTCTTGTTGGCCCTTATTTCTCTAATATTTTGGTTATATAACCCCAATGAGTTATTATTCTTCATATTCTAGTCTTTCTTGACTTAATGTCTACAGTTATTTCATGACTAGAGACTAAGTTTGGGGGTTCCTGGTGATGTTGGGCATTACTTGAAGTATGGATTGACAGACGATTCCACTCAGACATGTGTTGGCGTTCAAGAAGACATTTGGAATAAGTTTCACTTTTTCTTATCTCTTTTATTTTTACATGAGTTTTATTGTTGATGATTTTATGTGTAGTGGAAAATTAAAGCATGCGATATTTTCTAAATTTTTCTTAGTTATAAATTGCGATTTCATCATTGCTTTATTTTCTTGCATGTTGTTGATAGTTTTTGCAAACGTGAATTTTTCGTGAATTTTTCGTGCTTCCGTGTGTAAAACTGATATTACGATACTGATTTCTTTTTGAAGAAACGGTTGACATTCGGTCGAGTTGCAGACAGCGATATCTGTTTCCTCTGAGTATTGATTTAGGTCCAAAATTTTTCGTTGTTGTAGAAATCTTAGAAGATAAGAAAGGAGACATACGTGTTTTCAAATATCCATCTATACGTTTGGTTATACTTTTCGCGTAGCTAGTCATCTAGTAACATGAGTCTTGTGGGCACTTAAAGTGAGTTTAGAGTCGGACAGTTTTTCCCAAAAAGTCGAGAATTTATACATGTTCTATGATGGGAAGTCTAGTAACCGGGGGTATTCACGTGACCCGTTGTTTACTCTTGCGTAAAACGACAACCCTGAATAGACTATTGATTTAGAAATATCGCATTACCGATGATCGGAAGCCTAGTTACCGGGGGTATTCGCGTGACCCGTTGTTTACTCTCGCGTAAAACAGCGACCTTGAATCGGACATGCGGGAATAGCTATTCGAGTTTTTTCTCCGCTGTGGAGGGGAACTTAGTAACTAGAAGCATCCATGTGCCCCGTGAGTGTCTTTTACGTCAAACGGTTCCCCAATACATGAGAATGGAAATCCACCCTAGGATTATCCCGATGAAACATCCCGAGACCCGAACCTAGTGGTTAACTCGAATCATATTATTAATCATACATAAGGGAATGCTGTCCGAGGATTATGTTTGACGATCAAACTCTTAAATTTTTGCCACTAGACTGTGGGACTGGGCGAATTGGCTTGTTTAATGTAAACCTTCATATTGGCGGTCGATTAAATTCACGCTTGTTAATATTTGAGCTTGATTTTATTCATGAACGATTGGTTAGGACTGAAAATGACTATCTTTTGGAATTAGTGTCCGTGAATGTGACTCGCTAATACGATACTCGTATTATTCTTTGAGATTTTCAGAGTAGTATTGATTAAGTTGAGCACTATGGATTTGCACGATCATACACGATACTTTTTATTTGAAAATTGATTTTTGCTTGAGGACAAGCAAAGGCTCAAGTTTGGGGGTATTTGTTAGGCGTATTTTTATGCCCTTATTTATCATTAGTTTATATCCATTTTGAGCCTAAATCTGCATACATGAGCTTTTAATGCACTATCTTTATATGTTTTGTAGAAAATTGGAGTCCGGAAGCTTAAACGATGAAAAACGGGCGAAAACGGTGATTTCTGGTCATGAGTCGCGGCATAAGGAAAGCGAGCCGCGGCACACGCACGGCACACAGAGAGCCCGAGCAAGCTGTACCAGGGGCCCCGGCACAAGGATGCTGAGCCGCGGCCCATGAGGAAAGATAGGCGCCCAGGCATGGGGCGCTGAATGTTGGGGCCGCGGCCCACGGGGCGGTTTTGCTGAGTCTTCCGCGTTTCTGGGCCGTTTTTGGAGCCTGCTTTCAACCTAATTCCCGGACGCATTTTGGAGGCTAAAGATGTAACACCCCAAAAAGCGGCTATTACAGTGCCGTGAATCCCACACTAGGACCCACCAGGCAATATTCAAAACAGATTAAACAAATATTATTTGTGATACCGAACCACAATGAATAGTCATTACTCCGATTAGGAGTTTATTAAAACATGGCCAACGGCCTTACAATACACAGGATCCAAAAACAAGTATAAACCATATGGAGATGGAAAATACTTCAAATGTCAAATACAACCAAATAGCAATTTAAATGAAACAGGAAATAACATAACATGGTTTAACATAACCGGACAACAAGAGATGTGGGGGCCCCCGAACTAGTATCCCTCGAACCCTTCGCCGTCGACATGCTCTTCCCGTGCCTTGCCTTTGCCTCGACCTAAAATACAATGCAAGTATTTCGCCCAACACAGGGTCAGATATACATGATAATCAATTCTTCTGACATATACAATTCACATATATAGATTTCAAAGAAATCATTCCGACTATCAATCATACCCCTCGGGCATATGAAACGAACAGTCACAAGCATCCAATACTATGGACGATTTACAGTATGGCTCAAAGATGGACATCACAGTACGCCCGATCCAGAAATGTGTCCGTGTACATGTCCGCCCCATATACGGAATCCAGAAATATACGTGGGACAATGTACCTAATTAGCCTCACGAAACTACGTCCCGTGTGCACAGTCCAATGAGGAATAATATCCACGCATGACTATATATGTGCCTCGCTAAAAATCCTACCCAATGACCAATCGGAACGCAGATATGATTCCGGATATGTCACGATACAACATGACAATGAATTCAACAAATCACATATCCGATTAAGGATCAAGAAAAACTCACCGAAGTGAAAATAAGGCCAACGAGATTCAATGATTCAAAGCAGCGTACTTGGAATGCAACCCCATGAAGAAAACGGAATAACGTCAAGGACAATGTCAAATCACGACAAACATTTCATGAACAATTCATACATATGAAAGATATAACCATCAGAAGAATCTAATCATCATTATAACCAAGCAAGATAACTTGCCTCAAATCCGTAAGCGAAAGATAGTCCTTCTCCAAATGATCAAACGGACGGTATCCTCGGTTAAACACTCAATCGAACAAGCAACCTTGAATGAAACGTAATTCATTCAATAACATATTCACATAATATTAATATCAATTCGTAGGAAAGCAGCGTCCGTAACCTACTCGAATAATTCATCCCCCCTGATGAATACCTTAACGATTAATGAAAGGTTTCATTACAACTAATTCATCTTCCAAAATCGGATTACCATACCAAAAGTGTCCTGTAATTCTCTTGTTATTCCATGAACAAAAACATCTTCAATTTGCCAATAAAATTGGTTTAAATCAAATTCTCATGTTCTACAACATCTCCTATTATAAAAGGATAGTCATAATGAATTTGATACTCAATCTACCATGATAGTATCATTCATAAACGGCATCATCTCTTGAAGAACACTATCTATTTAGTATGATGATGAACCACATTCTAAGTTATCAACACAATAGATTAATGAAAAGTTATTGTTGTAAGATCCTTATCATTCTTCAAAGACTTGTGGCGAACAAATATGATTTGTTAAAGCTTCTAAGATTTACGAACTAGATCATCTAATCTTATCTTTAACATTATCAAGTTCTTCTCAAGGTAAATAAATACCTAAAATGGTGTTTAAACACTTTATGATATCAAGTTCTTGACTAAATCCAGTTATGATGAAGCTAACCGATCCAACAATGTCTCTTGAGCTAAATTCGTCCGGAAGATGAGTAATGACAACTACAAACATGGTTACCATTACTACAATATCAAGAACTCCTCTAATCTAAACCCTCATTTATCATCTTCATCAAGAAGTGTTTAAAGAGTTTAATTATAACCATGTTTTACTTGCTTAATCTAACTCTAGGTGAAGTATAATTCGTCATTAATCATCAACATAAGAAAATAATGCAGAAGAAAGCACACCTACCTCCGAAATGAAGAACAACTTCAATGCTCTGAGAGACTATATTCCATGCTTAAAAACAACTCCAAATCTCCAAGGACATGAGCTCCACTCGAGATTCAAGGCTTAGAAACAAGTTGGTGAAGGTTGATATCGTTTTGGTAGTGCGGAGGTATGATATGTGAAGAGAGAAATTTAGTTTGGGGTTGTGAAGAAATGAAAAGCAGTTTGGTCCTATAAATATCTCATGCGGACTTAGCGCACGCTATCGGGACAGTTAGCGTACGCTAATGAACTTACGTCGCTATCCGTCGATATTACGTACGTAAGCGGCTTACGATGCTCTGTCTTGAATTATCGCAAGCCGTTAGCGCACGCTAATGATAAATGGGTTACGCACGCTAATAAAAGTAGATTCTCACCGACACGGCGGCTCGGACTTAGATCACATGCATGCTAACGGCTAAGGAGTTCACGTCTGAAGTCAATTTGCACGCGATTCCCTCTTAGTGTACGCAACCGAGGAAACCTTACGCACGCTAATGCACAGGATTAGCGTACGTTAATCTTACTGTGTAGCGTACGCTACATAAACAGAAAAATTCGAAAATGCAACACTCTAATTAACATCGAATCATCACATATGAAATGAAATAACAACGATATGATATTCAAATCTATAATACCACGACGTAATACTAAATGCAATGATTCATGATAATCAGATTATCCGAATAATACAATGATAGGTAAAAATGAAAAGTTACAGTCGGATATTACATACTCCCCCCCTTAAAAAGAGTTTTGTCCTCGAAACTAAGGGGTAAATAACTCGGGGTATCTCGCTCGCATACTATCCTCGGTCTCCCACGTAGCCTCCTCGACTCCGTGTCGTGACCACTGAACTTTCAATAGGGGAATCGTCTTGTTCCGCAACTGCTTGATCCTCCTCTCGAGTATCCGTACAGGACGCTCCTCGTACGAATGATCCTCTGCTAATTCAATATCTTCGAATTGAAGTACGTGGCTCGGATCAGCAACATATTTCCTCAACTGGGAGACATGAAACACGTTGTGAATTTTACTCAAGGTCGGTGGCAAGGCTAGTCGATATGCCAGATCACCTACACGCTCCAGAACCTCAAACGGCCCAATGTACCTTGGGCTCAGCTTGCCCCTTTTTCCGAAACGAAAAACACCTCGAGTAGGAGACACCTTCATTAACACATGGTCACCAACCTCGAACTCAAGCGGTCGTCGACGGTGGTCAGCATAAGACTTCTGTCGACTTTGAGCCGTTGACAACCGACTCTTAATCAAAGTGATCTTCTCACGGGCGGATAACAACATATCGGGTTCCGTACCCAGAGATTCTGACAGTTCTTCCCAACACAAAGGGGACCTACAGCGACGGCCATACAATGCCTCATACGGTGCCATCTGAATCGAAGCGTGCCAACTATTATTATAAGTGAATTCAACCAAAGGTAGCTGGGCTTCCCAATCGTTCCTCCAATCAAGAGCACATGCTCTCAACATATCCTCTAGAGTCTGGATGGTTCTCTCCGACTGACCATCAGTCTGTGGATGAAAAGCCGTACTGAAATTCAACTGCGTGCCCATCGCACGATGAAGCGCCTTCGGAAGTGTGACACAAATCGCCCGTCACGATTCGATACAATGCTCTTGGGTGTACCGTGTAGTCTCACAATTTCCTTAATAAACAGCTGGGCCAATCTCTCGGGGCCCCACGTGTCCTTAATCTCCAAGAAGTGGGCTGATTTGGTCAGACGGTCCACAATCACCCAAATCGTATTCATTCCTCGACGACTCGTCGGCAAGCTAGTGATAAAATCCATAGATATGTCCTCCCATTTCCACTCAGGAATCGGGAGCGGTTTCAGCATTCCTGCGGGTCGCTGGTGCTCAATCTTAACCTGCTGACAGGTCAAACATCTCGAAACGAATTCGGCAACCTCACGTTTCATATTCCCCCACCAATAATTCTGCTTCAAATCCTTATACATCTTGCTAGAGCCCGGGTGAATTGAGTACGGGGTAGCATGGGTTTCTCTTATGATAGAGTTCCTCAACTCTTCGTCAGCGGGTACACAAACTCAATTTCTAAAACGTATCAATCCATCCTCGTGGATCACGAATCCAGGGGCTTTCCCCTGGTTTACTTCATCCCGAACTCGAGATAAGAATGGGTCCGTAACTTGCTTCGATTTGATCATATCATCAAGAGACGAAGAAATCTCAAGGGTGCAAAGTTGTCCCTGAACACGCTGTAACCAAACTTCAATTTCTGACCTCATAAGGTCCAACTGCAACTCTCTCTGTCTTTGTCAAACGGATCGGCATCTGCTCTTCTGCAGTTTACGGCTTAATGCGTCGGCAACCACATTTGCTTTACCCGGATGATAAAGGATCTCGATATCATAGTCCTTGATTAATTCTAGCCACCTTCTCTGTCTCATGTTTAACTCTTTCTGAGTAAAAATGTATTTTAGGCTCTTGTGGTCTGTAAAGATCTGGCAGGAAATTCCATAAAGATAGTGACGCCAGATTTTTAAAGCAAACACCACGGCTGCTAACTCCAAGTCATGGGTTGGATAGTTAACTTCATAGGGTCGCAATTGTCTCGATGCATAGGCAATCACTTTCCCTTCTTGCATTAGTAAACATCCCAGACCCTGTCTCGACGCGTCACTATACATCACAAATCCTTCCGTTCCTTTTGGTAAGACCAAAACAGGGGCCGAAATCAATCGACTCTTGAGCTCATCAAAACTCTTCTGACATGTTTCTGACCACAAATACTTCTTGTCCGTTCGCAGTAAGTTAGTCATTGGTTGCGCAATTTTAGAAAATCCTTCTACGAACCGTCGGTAGTAACCTGCTAGGCCGAGGAAACTACGAACTTCCTTCACGTTCTTCGGTGGTAGCCAATCTCGAATGGCTTCCGTCTTTTGTGGGTCCACTCTCACCCCTTCGGCTGATATCACATGCCCGATAAAGACAACCTCAGGCATCCAGAATTCACACTTAGAAAATTTCCCATAAAGTTGTTCCCGCCTCAATGTATCGAGAACTTGGTGGAGGTGACGCTCGTGCTCCTCGTGGTCGCGAGAGTAAATCAGAATGTCGTCTATGAAAACGACTACAAAGCGATCCAGGTAGTTAATAAAAACTCGATTCATCAACTCCATGAATACTGCCGGTGCATTAGTCAGTCCAAATGGCATCACCACGAACTCATAATGCCCATAGTGAGTACGGAATGCTGTCTTTGAAATGTCAGACTCTCGAATCCTCAGCTGATGATAACCAGATCTCAAGTCGATCTTAGAAAACACGGCAGCTCCCTGAAGTTGGTCCAATAAATCATCAATACGAGGCAAGGGATACTTGTTCTTGATGGTTACCTTGTTCAGCTCACGGTAATCAATACATAAGCGTAGAGATCCATCTTTCTTCCGTACGAATGACACTGGTGCTCCCCAAGGGGACGCACTACGTCGAATATAGCCTTTGTCAGTCAACTCCTCAAGCTGGTTCTTCAATTATTGCATCTCAGTCGGAGCCATACGGTACGGTGCTTTTGAAAGCGGGGATGTACCTGGTTCTAACTCAATAATAAACTCCACGTCACGATGAGGAGTTAAGCCTGGTAACTCGTCTGGAAATACATCGGGGTAATCTCGGACTACCGGGATGTCGGCCAATTCAACTGGTCGATCTGCTGTTTTGGTCATGTAGCACCAATAACCAATACACCCTTGATTAAGCAGTTTCACTGCTTTCATAGCGCTGATGACTCTCCCAGAACGACTGGGATTATCGCCTCGAAAAATACACTCGAATCCATCATCAGAAGTGACGGTAACCATCCGTTTGCGGACACTGAGTATTGCATCGTGACGATCCATCCAATCGATACCCAAGATTATATCATCCTTAGGTAGATCGACTACAATCAGATTTGACAACCACTCACGGTCGTTCAAACGAATCGGACAGTCCTGGACTTCACGATTTCCAATAATTCTTCTACCATCAGGTAGAACAATCACGTAGGGCTCACAATTGATAACATGGTCTAGAGGCAAACGACTTAAACAAGAAGAAGATATAAAGGAGTGTGAAGCACCGGCATCAAAAAGAACACATACAGGATGGGAGTGGATCTCGAGTATACCTGAAATCATGCTGGCCTCGGGATCGTCAGCTTTCTTCATCTCGTAAATCCTGGGTTTCGCAGTACCGGCACCAGGTGTACCACTTTGATTCCCACGGCCCATTCCCCTATTCGCCCCGGTGGTCTGATAGGAAGTGGACGGAGGCGTCCGATTCGGGACAGAAGATTGAACTGGAGCATGAGACGCCACTGGATCATGTCCGGGCCCACTCCTGCAAAAACGAGCACGGTGACCATTCTTCCCACAAGTATGGCATGTGATGGCAGGCTTTGGGCAATTGAAGTTGATATGCCCCTGGCCCCCAAAGTTGTGGCACACCACGGAAGAGGGAACCGCTCGAGAGTGCGATCCGGCGGGCTTTGACGCCATGGGTGGTCGATCAGAAGGGTTTGGCAATGACTGGGGCTTCCTGAATGTCCTCCGACTACTCTCAGTCTGGTTCTGGTTCTTGGACCTTTTGTTGTTGGACTGGGGTTGTTTCTTGGAAATATCCTTCGCGGTGAGTTCGCACTCCAGAGCCTTCTCGATGAACTCTGGTAAGGTAGTACAGTGGTGATTCAACAGCTGCATTCTCATTCGGGGTTTAAGCTTCTTGAGAAAGTATTTGATCTTGTCGGCCTCTGTTCGGATAATTGTCGTGGCAAAAGGAAGGAGTGCCTGGAATTTCTCAGCAACAGATAATACATCATCGTCTTCAGACGGGTCGGGGTTCAATAGTTCCGACAGTTTGGCCTCATGAGTTGCCACAGGTAGTAACGGTCTAGCATGAGGTTTTAAATTCCTCCCAAGTGTAAACACCATCAGTGGCCTTACCGAAAGCCACCAGTGTGAGCGCCTTTTCCAAGGTAATACGCGGCTCAAACGCGATTCTCTTCCGTGCGATCCACCATCTGGAAAAGTTTCTCAAAATGCTCGATCCAATGCACAATGTCGGCGAGCTCGGAGGAGCCTTCAAAAGTCGGTGGTCGGCGAGAGATGTCGGCGATAATTCGACTCACGGGTCCGCCAATCACGGGAGGAGGATGAGCCCCTGCTGCGGCGATGGCGGCCCTCTGCATAGCTTCCATTAGTTGACCCATCTGGGTCATCTGTGTCATCATGCCCTGCATTACGACGTAAGGATCGACACGCGCATCCCCGCGCCCACTGTGGTGCGATTGTTCCCTAGAAGGTGAACCACTGTCTGCGGAACTCTGATCCGCATTCACGCGTCTGTTGGCTCGAGGTATCGGGATTCGGCCCCTTCCGCGGCCTCGTCCCCCTCTGCCACGACCCCTCAGGTTTCTTTCCATACTGAAAGAATCAATCATAATGATAACCATAAGTACAGTTCAAGATACTAAAATTCATGCTAAGTTAATAGCAACAAGGAATCACATATTCAAGGAAAACGGTTAGCGATACCACAAATGTCGCACCGAATATCATATCGGTGTCAAGTCGAACAATTTCAATTGTATAATAAATTCAACATTTACCTCGGATTATCAATCAGATAAATCCTGTCACAATTCCCCGAAATAACATGATCAACAAGGAGACCCATACTGATATCAATATCATGCCAGTAATTAAATCATGTCTCATAAAGTACATACCGTATTTGGCTCGTAGGGTAAGGCGCTTGCACAGGTCACACATGACACGAAGGTCTCTTGATACTAGTTCATTTCTCAATGACTCATAAAAAAACGACTCTCTGATACCATCTTCTGTAACACCCCAAAAAGTGGCTATTACAGTGTCGTGAATCCCACACTAGGACCCACCAGGCGATATTCAACACAGATTAAACAAATATTATTTGTGATACCGAACCACAATGAATAGTCATTACTCCGATTAGGAGTTTATTAAAATATGGCCAACGGCCTTACAATACACAGGATCCAAAAACAAGTATAAACCATATGGAGATGGAAAATACTTCAAATGTCAAATACAACCAAATAGCAATTTAAATGAAACAGGAAATAACATAACACGGTTTAACATAACCGGACAACAAGAGATGTGGGGCCCCCTGAACTAGTATCCCTCGAACCCTTCGGCGTCGACAGGCTCTTCCCGTACCTTGCCTTTGCCTCGACCTAAAATACAATGCAAGTATTTCGCCCAACACAGGGTCAGATATACATGATAATCAATTCTTCTGACATATACAATTCACATATATAGATTTCAAAGAAATCATTCCGACTATCAATCATACCCCTCGGGCGTATGAAACGAACAGTCACAAGCATCCAATACTATGGACGATTTATAGTATGGCTCAAAGATGGACATCATAGTACGCCCGATCCGGAAATGTGTCCGTGTACATGTCCGCCCCGTATACGGAATCCAGAAATATACGTGGGACAATGTACCTAATTAGCCTCACGAAACTACGTCCCGTGTGCACAGTCCAATGAGGAATAATATCCACGCATGACTATATATGTGCACGGCTAAAAATCTACACAATGACCAATCTAACGCAGATATGATTAGGATATGTCACGATACAACATGACAACGAATTCAACAAATCACATATCCGATTAAGGATCAAGAAAAACTCACGAAGTGAAAATAAGGCCAACGAGATTCAATGATTCAAAGCAGCGTACTTGGGAATGCAACCCCATGAAGAAAACGGAATAACGTCAAGGACAATGTCAAATCACGACAAACATTTCATGAACAATTCATACATATGAAAGATATAACCATCAGAAGAATCTAATCACCATTATAACCAAGCAAGATAACTTGCCTCAAATCCGTAAGCGAAAGATAGTCCTTCTCCAAATGATCAAACAGACGGTATCCTCGGTTAAACACTCAATCGAACAAGCAACCTTGAATGAAACGTAATTCATTCAATAACATATTCACATAATATTAATATCAATTCGTAGGAAACGACGCCCGCAACCTACTCGAATAATTCATCCCCCCTGATGAATACCTTAACGATTAATGAAAGGTTTCATTACAACTAATTCATCTTCCAAAATCGGATTACCATACCAAAAGTGTCCTGTAATTCTCTTGTTATTCCATGAACAAAAACATCTTCAATTTGCCAATAAAATTGGTTTAAATCAAATTCTCATGTTCTACAACATCTCTTATTATAAAAGGATAGTCATAATGAATTTGATACTCAATCTACCATGATAGTATCATTCATAAACAATATCATCTACTGAAGAACACTATCTATTTAGTATGATGATGAACCACATTCTCAGTTATCAACACAATAGATTAATGAAAAGTTATTGTTGTAAGATCCTTATCATTCTTCAAAGACTTGTGAAACTGAACAAATATGATTTGTTAAAGCTTCTAAGATTTCTGAACTAGATCATCTAATCTTATCTTTAACATTATCAAGTTCTTCTCAAGGTAAATAAATACCTAAAATGGTGTTTAAACACTTTATGATATCAAGTTCTTGACTAAATCCAGTTATGATGAAGCTAACTGATCCAACAATGTCCTACTGAGCTAAATTCGTCCAGAAGTTGAGTAATGACAACTACAAACATGGTTACCATTACTACAATATCAAGAACTCCTCTAATCTAAACCCTCATTTATCATCTTCATCAAGAAGTGTTTAAAGAGTTTAATTATAACCATGTTTTACTTGCTTAATCTAACTCTAGGTGAAGTATAATTCGTCATTAATCATCAACATAAGAAAATAATGCAGAGAAGAAAGCACACCTACCTCCAGAAATGAAGAACAACTTCAATGCTATGAGAGAATATATTCCAAGCATAAAAATAACTCCAAATCTCCAAGGAAATGAGCTCCACTCCGAGATTCAAGGCTTAGAAACAAGTTGGTGAAGGTTGATATCGTTTTGGTAGTGCAGAGGTATGATATGTGAAGAGAGAAATTCAGTTTGGGATTGTGAAGAAATGAAAAACAGGCTGGTCCTATAAATAGACTGTGCAGACTTAGCGCACGCTATCGGGACAGATTAGCGTACGCTAATGAACTTACGTACGCTATCTGGTCGATATTACGTACGTAAGCGGCTTACAGTGGCTACTGTCTTGAATTATCGCAAGCCGTTAGCGCACGCTAATGATAAATGGGTTACGCACGCTAATAAAAGTAGATTCTCACCGACACGACAGCTCAGACTTAGATCACATGCATGCTAACGGCTAAGGAGTTCACGTGCTGAAGTCAACTGCTGCCAGATTCCCTCTTAGAGTACGCAACCGAGGAAACCTTACGCACGCTAATGCACAGGATTAGCGTACGTTAATCTTACTGTGTAGCGTACGCTACATAAACAGAAAAATTCGAAAATGCAACACTCTAATTAACATCGAATCATCACATATGAAATGAAATAACAACGATATGATATTCAAATCTATAATACCACGACGTAATACTAAATGCAACGATTCATGATAATCAGATTATCTGAATAATACAATGATAGGTAAAAATGAAAAGTTACAGTCGGATATTACAAAAGAGAGCTATAAATAAACAGTCATGGTCATAAAAAGAGGATCATCGAGAGATCGGAGGAGAGATCGAAGAACACAAGAATAGGAGATTGGTGGGCGACGACAAGACCACGGTTCCCTTACGGTTTTTCTTAATTTTTCCACATCTTATTTTCTAGATCTGTTTGAGTAGGATTGTGATTGTAGCCGATTACATGACGGTTTGATTTATTTATTTTTATTTCAATTCACTCGTTATTCGTATTGAATTGGATTCTTCTCACTGTTCTCAATGCTTTCAATTGTCTGGCCAATAGTTGAATTGATTTGAATGTCTTTATCGATTCGGGAGATGAAATTTAGGCATAGTTCTTGTGAGAAAAATCATGATTTTCGTGAGATAGAGATATACTCATGGGAATTGTGAAGCCTATTTGTTGTGGGGATTCATCAACTTTTTTAGCTATTAATTATCTAATTCGAATAGGAATATATCGAGTTAATAATTATTAGTATTTTCTATCGACCTTGGGAGAGGCTTTAGAATAATTTAGGAATTCCTGGCTTACAATCAATTGAATAAAAGTGAATTGAATTAAATAGAGATCAGTCCTGATTTTTTGAGGTGAAAATCATAATCCTACGCCCTTATTATTATTATTTTTTTTATAACTATTATTATTATCTATTTATTTTTCTGCAATTAGTTAGAAATAAATTCTATATAATTGTTCTTCAAATAAAATTACGAGTTGACTATATTTTGGTATTTAGTGAAATCAGTCCTCGAGGGAATGATATCTTACTCATCACTTTATTACTTGTTGACACCGTGCACTTGCGGCATAGTGTGAGGGATTTCCTCACAACAAGTTTTTGGCGCCGTTGCCGGAGACTGATTTTTTTCGCTAATATCATTACCAAGGGACTCTAATTTTAGTTTGAAGTTTTTTTTTTCTTTAGTTTCTTTTTTTTTTTCATTATGTTTTCCTTTGATTATCATGACCCTTGGCATTTCATAAATTTCGATGATCTTAATAATCTGCCTAATAGGGCTAGTCAGCCCCCTAATAGGGCTAGTCATCCAGTAACATGAGTCTTGTGGGCACTTAAAGTGAGTTTAGAGTCGGACAGTTTTTCCCAAAAAGTCGAGAATTGATACATGTTCTATGATGGGAAGTCTAGTAACCGGGGGTATTCACGTGACCCGTTGTTTACTCTCGCGTAAAACGACAAACCTGAATAGACTAATTATTAGAAATATCGCATTACCAATGATGGGAAGCCTAGTAACCGGGGGTATTCGCGTGACCCATTGTTTACTCTCGCGTAAAACAGCGACCTTGAATCGGACATGCGGGAATAGCTATTCGAGTTTTTTCTCCGTTGTGGAGGGGAACTTAGTAACTAGAAGCATCAATGTGCCCCATGAGTGTCTTTTACGTCAAACGGTTCCCCAATACATGAGAATGAAAATCCACCCTAGGATTATCCCGATGAAACATCCCGAGACCCGAACCTAGTGGTTAACTCGAATCATATTATTAATCATACATAAGGGAATGTTGTTCGAGGATTATGTTTGACGATGAAACTCTTAAGTTTTTGCCACTAGACTGTGGGACTGGGCAAATTGGCTTGTTTAATCTAAACCTTCATATTGGCGGTCGATTAAATTCACGCTTGTTAATCTTTGAGCTTGATTTTCTTCATGAACGATTGGTTAGGACTGAAAATGACTATTTTTTGGAATCAGTGTCCGTGAATGTGACTCGCTAATACGATACTCGTATTATTCTTTGAGATTTTCAGAGTAGTATTGATTAAGTTGAGCACTATGGATTTGCACGATACTTTTTATTTGAAAATTGATTTTTGCTTGAGGACAAGCAAAGGCTCAAGTTTGGGGGTATTTGTTAGGCGTATTTTTATGCACTTATTTATAATTAGTTTATATCCAATTTGAGCCTAAATCTGCATAAATGAGCTTTTACTACACTATCTTTATATGTTTTGTAGAAAATTGGAGTCCGGAAGCTTAAACGATGAAAAACCGGCGAAAACGGTGATTTCTGGTCATGAGCCGCGGCATAAGGAAAGCGAGCCACGGCACACGCACGACACACAGAGAGCCCGAGCAAGCTGTACAGGGGGGCGCGGCACAAGGATGCTGAGCCGCGGCCCATGAGGAAAGATAGGCGCCCAGGCATGGGGCGCTGAATGTTGGGGCCGCGGCCCACGGGGCGGTTTTGCTGAGTCTTCCGCGTTTCTGGGCCGTTTTTGGAGCCTGCTTTCAACCTAATTCCCGGACGCGTTTTGGAGGCTAAGGAGAGCTATGAATAAACAGTCAAGGTCATAAAAAGAGGATCATCGAGAGATCGGAGGAGAGATCGAAGAACACAAGAATAGGAGATTGGTGGGCGACGACAAGACCACGGTTCCCTTACAGTTTTTCTTAATTTTTCCACATCTTATTTTCTAGATCTGTTTGAGTAGGATTGTGATTGTAGCCGATTACATGACGGTTTGATTTATTTATTTTTATTTCAATTCACTCGTTATTCGTATTGAATTGGATTCTTCTCACTGTTCTCAATGCTTTCAATTGTCTGGCCAATAGTTGAATTGATTTGAATGTCTATCGATTCGGGAGATGAAATTTAGGCATAGTTCTTGTGAGAAAAATCATGATTTTCGTGAGATAGAGATATACTCATGGGAATTGTGAAGCCTATTTGTTGTGGGGATTCATGAACTATTTTAGCTATTAATTATCTAATTCGAATAGGAATATATCGAGTTAATAATTATTAGTATTTTCTATTGACCTTGGGAGAGGCTTTAGAATAATTTAGGAATTCCTGGCTTACAATCAATTGAATAAAAGTGAATTGAATTAAATAGAAATCAGTCCTGATTGTTTAAGGTGAAAATCATAATCCTACGCCCTTATTATTATTATTTTTATTATAACTATTATTATTATCTATTTATTTTTCTGCAATTAGTTAGAAATAAATTCTATATAATTGTTCTTCAAATAAAATTACGAGTTGACTATATTTTGGTTCTTAGTGAAATCAGTCTTCGAGGGAACGATATCTTACTCATCACTTTATTACTTGTTGACACCGTGCACTTGCGGCATAGTGTGAGGGATTTCCTCACAACAAGTTTTTGGCGCCGTTGCCGGAGACTGATTTTTTTCGCTAATATCATTACCAAGGGACTCTAATTTTAGTTTGAAGTTTTTTTTTCTTTAGTTTCTTTTTTTTTCATTATGTTTTCCTTTGATTATCATGACCCTTGGCATTTCATAAATTTCGATGATCTTAATAATCTGCCTAATAGGGCTAGTCAGCCCCCTCCCCCAAAACAAAAGGCCATGCTTGAACATTGTGTAGACACTCTCAAAAATCCTGATAGTACCCCTCTTGAGCGAGAATGTGCAAGTTGTGGTCTTGAGATTCACTGTGGTTATTTTCCAACTCTTCGATTTAGTAGTGAAGTTGAGGGGGAGGTTGAGAAGAAAGACATGCTGAGTTTTAGGGTCGATCCCCCAGGACCTAATAATTACATAAAGTGTGATGAGCTTGTAGAAGATGTTACCATTGATGATGTTTCCAAAGAAATTTCATTAATTTGTCATCAAACTTCGCATAATAAGGTGAACACTTTTGTGCCTAAAATTTTATTAACGGTGCCACGCATAATTTTTCCTAAATCCATAATGGGAGAGATTGACCCCATTACTTTTGATTTTGTTGAGGCTTATTTTTTGAGTTCTAATGAGGTTGTTCATGATATGTCTTTATTATCTACCCATTCTAACTCTGCTTATTTTTTCATACCTTACAATTATTATATTCTTCCATTATTTTTTGGTTGTCCGCATAATTATTCTTACTCATCATCTTTGGCAACCAGGCATGAACCAAAGCCTCCGTTGTGGAATAAGAGGCTTATAGATTGCAAGAAGGGGGTATTTGGCAATCTCCCTAGAAAGAAGCCACGTTAATTTTTTGTTTGCCACGTCGTGGTCAAGACGTAAAATAGAGCGCTTGATGGGAGTCAACCCATCATTTTTACTTGCTTTCTAGTTATTTGTTTTTATTTGATTTTTCGTTAATAATTTTTTTCTTTTGTTTTGTTATTTCGTTTGGATTCGTGTACTCTTGTTGGCCCTTATTTCTCTAATATTTTGGTTATATAACCCCAATGAGTTATTATTCTTCATATTCTAGTCTTTCTTGACTTAATGTCTACAGTTATTTCATGACTAGAGACTAAGTTTGGGGGTTCCTGGTGATGTTGGGCATTACTTGAAGTATGGATTGATAGACGATTCCACTCAGACATGTGTTGGCGTTCAAGAACACATTTGGAATAAGTTTTACTTTTTCTTATCTCTTTTATTTTTACATGAGTTTTATTGTTGATGATTTTATGTGTAGCGGAAAATTGAAGCATGCGATATTTTCTAAATTTTTCTTAGTTATAAATTGCGATTTCATCATTGCTTTATTTTCTTGCATGCTGTTGATAGTTTTTGCAAACGTGAATTTTTCGTGAATTTTTCGTGATTCCGTGTGTAAAACTGATATTACGATACTGATTTCTTTTTGAAGAAACGGTTGACATTCGGTCGAGTTGCAGACAGCGATATCTGTTTCCTCTGAGTATTCATTTAGGTTCAAAATTTTTCGTTGTTGTAGAAATCTTAGCAGATAAGAAAGGAGACATACGTGTTTTCAAATCGCCGTCTATACGTTTGGTTATACTTTTCGCGTAGCTAGTCATCTAGTAACATGAGTCTTGTGGGCACTTAAAGTGAGTTTAGAGTCGGACAGTTTTTCCCAAAAAGTCCAGAATTTATACATGTTCTATGATGGGAAGTCTAGTAACCGGGGGTATTCACGTGACCCGTTGTTTACTCTTGCGTAAAACGACAACCCTGAATAGACTAATGATTTAGAAATATCGCATTACCGATGATGGGAAGCCTAGTAACCGAGGGTATTCGCGTGACCCGTTGTTTACTCTCGCGTAAAACAGCGACCTTGAATCGGACATGCGGGAATAGCTATTCGAGTTTTTTCTCCGTTGTGGAGGGGAGCTTAGTAACTAGAAGCATCCATGTGCCCCATGAGTGTCTTTTACGTCAAACGGTTCCCCAATACATGAGAATGGAAATCCACCCTAGGATTATCCCGATGAAACATCCCGAGACCCGAACCTAGTGGTTAACTCGAATCATATTATTAATCATACATAAGGGAATGCTGTCCGGGGATTATGTTTGACGATAAAACTCTTAAATTTTTGCCACTAGACTGTGGGACTGGGCGAATTGGCTTGTTTAATCTAAACCTTCATATTGGCGGTCGATTAAATTCACGCTTGTTAATCTTTGAGCTTGATTTTCTTCATGAACGATTGGTTAGGACTGAAAATGACTATTTTTTGGAATCAGTGTCCGCTAATGTGACTCGCTAATATGATACTCGTATTATTCTTTGAGATTTTCAGAGTAGTATTGATTAAGTTGAGCACTATGGATTTGCACGATCATTCACGATACTTTTTATTTGAAAATTGATTTTTGCTTGAGGACAAGCAAAGGCTCAAGTTTAGGGGTATTTGTTAGGCGTATTTTTATGCGCTTATTTATCATTAGTTTATATCCATTTTGAGCCTAAATCTGCATAAATGAGCTTTTAATGCACTATCTTTATATGATTTGTAGAAAATTGGAGTCCGGAAGCTTAAATGATGAAAAACGGGCGAAAACGGTGATTTCTGGTCATGAGCCGCGGCATAAGGAAAGCAAGCCGCGGCACACGCACGGCACACAGAGAGCCCGAGCAAGCTGTACCAGGGGCCGCGGCACAAGGATGCTGAGCCGCGGCCCATGAGGAAAGATAGGCGCCCAGGCATGGGGCGCTGAATGTTGGGGCCGCGGCACAGATTAAGTGAGCCGCGGCCCACGGGGCGGTTTTGCTGAGTCTTCCGCGTATCTGGGCCATATTTGGAGCCTGCTTTCAACCTAATTCCCGGACGCATTTTGGAGGCTAAGGAGAGCTATAAATAAATAGTCAAGGTCAGGAAAAGAGGATCATCGAGAGATCGGAGGAGAGATCGAAGAACACAAGAATAGGAGATTGGTGGGCGACGACAAGACCACGGATCCCTTACGGTTTTTCTTAATTTTTCCATATCTTATTTTCTAGATCTGTTTGAGTAGGATTGTGATTGTAGCCGATTACATGACGGTTTGATTTATTTATTTTTATTTCAATTCACTCGTTATTCATATTGAATTGGATTCTTCTCACTGTTCTCAATGCTTTCAATTATCTGGCCAATAGTTGAATTGATTTGAATGTCTTTATGGATTCGGGAGATGAAATTTAGGCATAGTTCTTGTGAGAAAAATCATGATTTTCGTGAGATAGGGATATACTCATGGGAATTGTGAAGCCTATTTGTTGTGGGGATTCATGAACTGTTTTAGCTATTAATTATCTAATTCGAATAGGAATATATCGAATTAATAATTATTAGTATTTTCTATCGACCTTGGGAGAGGCTTTAGAATAATTTAGGAATTCCTGGCTTACAATCAATTGAATAAAAGTGAATTGAATTAAATAGAAATCAGTCCTGATTGTTTGAGGTGAAAATCATAATCCTACGCCCTTATTATTATTATTTTTATTATAACTATTATTCTTTTCTATTTATTTTTCTGCAATTAGTTAGAAATAAATTCTATATAATTGTTCTTCAAATAAAATTACGAGTTGACTATATTTTGGTACTTAGTGAAATCAGTCCTCGAGGGAACGATATCTTACTCATCACTTTATTACTTGTTGACACCGTGCACTTGCGGCATAGTGTGAGGGATTTCCTCACAACACCGACCATATCCAAAGACGCGCTCGTCACTTTCTCCAACAAGGATAGGAAGGGAGTGAAGTGCCCCAAACAAGATGCATTGGTAATCTCTGCATGTATCCTTGGGAAAATGGTCGATCGCGTGCTGGTTGACAATGGGAGCTTTTGCAATATCATGATCAAATCCACTCTTGACCAGCTCGGAAACCTGACCAAGTTCATCAAGCCATTTGACACCATGCTCCAAGGGTTCGGCGACAGCACAGTCTAAGCCTATGGAAGGATCAAGCTCTCTGTCGAGCTAATATGTTATTACGATCCCAAGGTTAGGATTACTAGGAACCTAAACTTTGTAATCATATATAGGCCCAGCATCTATAATGGGTTCCTAGATCGTCCATTTCTAGAAACCTTCGAGGCGGTCGCCTCTTCTTTCTTCTACTGTATCAAATTCCCCACTGCCGATGGGACGGTCGGTACTATAAAAGGAGACCAACTAATGGCTAAGAAATGTTTGAATTAATCATGTGTCATAACTTCTTTCAATACTTCCCATGTTATTTGTAACATTGAGACGATCGACAATAAACCGATGGAGCAACCCAACTCGGAGGACAGCATCTCACATCGATTGACGGACGACATCGAGCCAAGGATCGGTTTCAAGCCAAGCCTCGACATCGATCCAAGGATCGAGTCTGGAAATCATTCCAAAAGAGAAGCAACCGTCCCCATTGAAGAGTTAGAAAGTATAACGATAGATCCGGCTCGCCCGGAGCGGGAAGTACAGATCGGCACAAGCATCGACCTCGAATTAAAGGATGATCTGATCAGTTTACTACGTAAGAACATCGGAGATCGGAGTCTTTGCCTGGTCGCATAAAAGATATGGTCGGCATAAGTCCCAAACATGCTTGCCACTATCTAAAGATCGACCCGGCAAGGAAGCCTGTTCACCAGAAACATAGGAAATTCGATCCTGAGAAATATGCAGCGCTCGACATAGAAGTTAAAAAGCTGCTCGATAACAAACTAATCGGAGTATCTACAGACGAGCCACAGTGGGTAGCCAACGCGGTGCTCATCAAAAAGCCGAGCAACTCCTAGAGGTTGTGCATCTACTTCACCGACCTCAACGCGGCATGCCCAAAAGACCACTTTCCGATGCCTCATATTGACCAGTTGGTCGATAGCACGGCAGGCTGCGAAATGATGTCGTTCATGGATGCCTTCGCCGGGTACCATCAGATTCCCATGGCGGAGAAAGACATAAAACATACATCATTCCACATGGAGAAAGACGTGTACTTTTGGGTCCGAATGCCTTTCGGTGTGAAGAATGCAGGGGCGACCTACCAGCGGCTAGTCAACGGGATGTCCGCCAACCAGATCGGCAAGACCATGGAGGTCTACATTGACGACATCATGGTCAAAAGTCTCAAAAAGGAAGATCACCTCAACGACCTTGCCGAGACGTTCGCCATCCTCGAGAAGTTCAATATGAAGCTTAAGCCCAAGAAATGCAACTTCGGGGTAAGCTCCAGAAATTTCCTGGGGCACATCGTGAGCCAAAGAGGGATCGAGGCAAACCCCACCAAGATCCAGGCGATCCTCGACATACAGGAGCCCCAGAATGTCAAGCAGGTGCAACACCTCACAGGTTGTCTAGCTGCTCTCAACCGCTTTATTTCCCGGCTCGGAGATAAAAGCAAGCCATTCTTCGCGACCATAAAGAACAAGAAGTTCGCATGGACAAAGGAGAGTCAAATAGCGTTCGCCAAAATTAAGGAGTATCAATCTAACCCCCATATCTTTTCAAAGCCGATCCCATGCGAAAAGTTATTCCTTTACTTGGAGTCCTCAGAGGTCGCACTGAGTGCTATTTTAGTGCGAGCAGGGGGGGCAAGTCCACCTGCCGATCTACTTCGTTAGCCAAGCGCTCCATGACACGGAAACGCGATACACGCCTCTGGAGAAGATCGCCTACGCTCTAGTCATGAGTGTTCGCAAGCTAAGAGCCTACTTCTTCGAACATCAAGTGGAGGTTCTGACAACTCTCCCCTTGAGGCAAGTTCTGCATCGGCCAGACACCAATGGGTGACTCTTCAAGTGGTCACTGGAGATCGCCCAATACGGTATCATGTACGCTCCTCACACGGCGATCAAAGGCCAAGCGCTGGCGGAATTCGTGGTGGAATTAACATTCCCTCCCAGTCCGACCCAGGTTGGCCGCCCTGCTTGGAAACTCTACGTGGATGGATCGGAAACCAACTCACGAGCAGGGGAAGGGATTGTCCTCATCAGTCCTGATGGCTAAAGTTTCACAAATGTTGTGCGTTTCGGGTTCCGTGCGACCTACAATGAAGCCAAATACGAAGCCTTGGTAGGCGGGCTCGATCTAGCCCTCGCCCTGGATGTTTGCCGTCTCCACATCTTCATGGACTCCCTGTTAGTCGTGAACCAAGTCAAGGGAGAATATGAGGCGCGCGGCGAACAAATGATCAAATACCAAGAGCTGGTCGCCGAAATGTGCACAAAGTTTGAAGAAGTGTTGATCGAACAAGTCCCGAGAGAGCACAACTCCCAGGCCGACGCCTTATCCAAACTAGCATCATCAGATGGGGTAGCCGATTTCTCTAACATCCAAATCACGAAATCAACAAAGCCAGCGATCGACAGAAACCTGGTTACCACAGTTACCATGGCCGAAGAGAACTGGATGACTCCATTCATTAAATACTTGAAGGACGAAACGGTGCCCGCCAACCATATCAAAGCTCGCTAGCTTCAGATCCGTGCGACCAGATACACCCTATTGGATGACCGGCTTTACAAGCGAGCTTTCAGCCTTCCTCTCCTCAAGTGCGTTACGCCGGAGGAAGGCCAACTAGTCTTAGCCGAGATCCATGACGGGATCTGTGGAAACCATGCTGGAGGGCGAGCTATCATCCACAAAACGACCAGGCAAGGTTTTTTCTGGCCTACACTAAAGAAACATGCGATCGCCTATGCCAGATCGTGTCACAGGTGTCAAGTGATAGGCCAAAACATCAAGCTCTCCCCCGAACAGCTCACCTCTATGTACATCCCATGGCCATTCGCCTAGTGGAGCATCGACCTCATCGGTCCATTATCGACGGCGCCAGGGGGCTGTAAGTTTGCCATCGTGAGGGTCGATTATTTCACGAAATGGGCTGAGGCCGAGCCACTCAACAAGATCGGCCAAGAGCAAGTGATCAAGTTCATTTGGAGGAACATCATATGCCGGTTCGGTCTACCCCAAGCTATAATCTCCGACAACGGAAAGCAGTTCGACGGCTTGGAAGTCATGCAATTCTACGAGAAGTGGAGAATCAAAAAGTTGTTCTCGGCCCCCTATCACCCTCAGACGAACGGGCAGGTAAAGGCTATAAACAAAATCCTCAAACACATGATCAAAGCACGACTCGAATCCAGACAAGGACGGTGGGTGAGCGAGCTCCCAGATGTTCTGTGGTCCTACCGAACGACGACCCGAAACTCAACCGGCGAAACCCCGTTCGCCCTCGCCTTTGGAATGGAAGCATTGATCCCTTCGGAGATCGCCGTCCTCATCCACCGAACCGAACAGGAAATGAAAACGGATAATGATGTAGCCCGACAGATAGACCTGGACATGATCGAAGAACGGCGACTGACCTCGGAAATAAAGAACACAATCCACAAAAGGAGATCCGAGAAATTCTTTAATTCAAAGGTCAAGGAAAGACGGTTCCAAGTGGGCGACCTAGTCCTCAAAAAGGTCCAAGCTCACACGGGAGTCTTTGGCCCGAGTTGGGAGGGGCCTTTCAGGATATCTAAGTGGCTAACTAGGGGAGCCTACGAACTAGAACACCCAGACGGCACTCCGAACCAATATCCATGGAATGCCATGCACTTGAAGAAATACTACCAGTAAAAACTTTATATTCAGTTACCAAATGTACAAAGATTTTAATGAGAGTCTTCGATCCCATTCATATGATTCGCCTTGACAAAGACAAACAAATAAAAAGAGGACGGCTCGCTAGCCCCACAAGAGGTCGTCACCAAACCTGACAGACCTGTGCAAGCGATCGCCCCTCCAAGCACAACGTATACCGTCGAGGATCGTCATTCAATATGGCGATCCGAGGTAGAAAAGTGCAGCCATGGTCCTGGAGGTCGATGGAACCGACAGCTTCGTCCATGCAAGGTTTCTTTGGGCTGCGATCACTCGCCCTTCGTTTAAATATGAGGAGGGCGTAGCCAAAGGACCCTACAAATAAATCTGTGTACACGCTCGCAGGCCCTCAAAAGTACATCATCTAACATGATGTACCCGGACAAGGCGACGCTTCCATACCCCGTCACAACGTATACCGTCGAGGGTCGCCATCTGACATGGCGACCCGAGGAAGAAAAGTGTTAACAAGCCGTGGACGTGGAGTCGAATAAACTGACGACGCCCCGTGCAAGGACTCCTCCATATCAAGACCGCTCGCCTTTCGTTTAAATACAAGGCGGGCGCAGCCTAACGGAGGACCCTAACAATAAAGTGAGTCACGAGACAGAACTACAGATGGAATGTCTCTCGCACACAAAGACACGGTTATGGAGGTCGGTCCATAGAACTCTGCGACCGTGCACGGTTCCTCAAATTCAAAAAAGTCGACCTCCCTCGAAGAATCGGCAAAACTAAAGATAGCTCACCAAACATACTATTTTCGTTCCCTTACTTGCACTAAGTAAACAAAAACAAGGGGCAAAGTGGAGCTATTCCTAAATGCGATCGGGAGGAAGGGACCATACACGATCGGCTTCGTTCAAACACACACATGACGATCGGGTTTTGTTTAATAAATTTACAAGTAAGAATTTTCAAGTGTACCAAGACATTCGAAGCTATTCAGAAAATTGTGCAAAGTCGAAGTGATACGGAACATTCATACAGTCGATCGTACAAACGAGGCATCAGGTGCAATTGTGTAAACACTGATATAAATTCATATGCAAAGATTCAGAAGAGACGATCGTACATATAAATAATCAGATGCGAAGAAGAAGTATTTTATTCCATTCAAAACGATCATACATACAAGCCCGAAGGCAATATAAGAGAAAACCGAAAATTACAAAGCAAAGGAAAACAAGACAGACTCTAATGTCACTCAAGCCACCCCCGACTGGCCTTCACCTCCAGCAGACGGATCAGTGCGCGCCTCCTCACCGGCTTCAGGATAAACAAGTTTATCCGGAAATTGATACCAGCTCAGATTGATCCCTAAGTCGGTGAGGTCGAGGATCGGTAGGGAGAAATCCGGCTGCAGGGGATGCTCGAGTACATAGGCCTTGAAGGTTTCCATCATAAGGCCAACCTCGATCCCTACCTTATTTGCTGCACGAATAGCGTCGGCGTAAGCCATATAATACGCGAACTCGCCGACGTACTCCACGTTAAGGTAGGGATTGGTCTCGATCGCCTTTAACTGCTCCTTCAGCCCCGCAGCCATCTTGTCTGCTTCCGCGAGCTCGACCACCTTGGCAGCCAGTTCTCCCTTCGCCTTCTCCAGCTCGCCGTTGAGCCGATCCACTGTCGCCTTCAGCCCAGTCACCTCCTCCTGCGAGGCCGCGTGCAACCGGAGAGCATCTGTCATCTAGTCACGGAACCGTTCTGCCACCCCCGGGACCGGTCAAGCTCCTGCTTCATCCTGTCAAGGTCCTGCTTGGCTCGCTTGGCCGTCTCCAGGTGCTCCTTCTCCATGGCCACTATCCGATTGGCGAAATCAGCATTCTGGTTCCGAGCAGCCTCAAGATCTTGACGGAGACGAGCAGTAGAGGGTCGCCCCTCATAATCTTTAGCAGCTTGGACGGCCATCATCACCGCCTGGAGAGTCAGGGCGAGTGTCGCCTGCATGGCATCACCAGACCGCCGACGCGCAATCGCGTCCAGGTCGGTCGTCCAAGCCTTAGGAAGAGAGGTGATGGCCCGGGAGACGTAAGAAGGGACGTCGACAGCCTCGCGCGGAGACTTGCTTGCCAGGAAATCCAGCACCATCGGCGAGACGTCCGGATCGGCAAGACGGACCCTGCAACACAAATAAAAAGAAACAAAGGAGTTAGTATACATCCTACACAAATAGCCTAACTCAGAAAGATCAAACCGCTCTTACCTGGCAACCAACTCGGGGTCGCGGCCGAAATAGGGCTTGCCCCGCGGAGTTTCGGCTTCGGCGATCGCCGCGGTCTTCAGGAAGGCAGCTGAGGGTCTGGATCCCTCCGCCATCGGAACAGCAGAGATAGGTGGCGCAACAACCGGCGGCTCCAAAATGGATACCTCCGCATCAGCATTCGGCAGGGACTCCTCCGGCCTCCGCCTCTTGCGGTTGCGCTGGAGCTGTTCTTCCTCCCGAGCTTCCGGCTCGACGACCGGCACCGTAGTAGGTCTCACCGCAGGGACAGGATGGGACGTCGTTGCAGGGGCACGACCCGTCTTCTTTCCCTGGTGGAGACGACCCAAAAGACCGGGGTTAGACATTGAGATCTCTTTCGGGGGCTCGGAATAATGGGGAAAATGGATCTCTGTCAAAGAAGAAATTCAACCAAGTTAGACATCTATCTCAATCAGACGATCGTCAAGAAGGAAAGGGAAAATAAAAATTTATACCTGGAACCTTCAGATGGCGAGGGAAGCGAAATAATCGAGCTTCCAACCAATGAGGTTCGTGGTTGACTCTGCGAACGTCGATGTAGGAGTCCGGCAGACCGCGAATTCGCTCCCAAATGATCAAGAAGTCAAAAGGAAGGTCGCCGATCGCTGGAACGAGGAAACCTGCAAAAAGGAAACCAAATTAGATCAGTCCAAGATGCATCCGAACAATGGGAGAGTTAAAACCCTTACTCGGATTCCTCTCCCGAAAACTGGTGGGGATCACCAACTCTTCCTCTGACTTATCACTCGACGCCGACCTCCACGCTCCGCCAACCCAGCACTATTTTGCCAGGTCGCCCCGAACTTTGTTCGGCACCCCAAGGACCACCCTACCTATGCGACCTTGAATATGGTAGCCGCCGACCGACCCCTTCTGCGCAGTCAGCTTGAAGAGATAGTTCATTTACAGCGCAGAGGGTAGACGGAACAACCGATAACCGCCAAAAAGTGTCAAGGAACTAATAATCTGCAGCCAGGTGTTCGGCGTCAACTGGAGTGGCGCCACATTCCAGGCGGACAGCAGGTATGACATGGAGAACGGCAAAGGGAACCGCAGGCCGGCCTCCAGGATCATTTCGTTGACGGCGACCAAACCCTCGGGAGGTTGGTCGGCACGTTCATTCTCCAAGGGCACGTGCAGCGAGACGTCAGAAGGAATATGGAATTTCGCCCTCCAGCGACTCAAGTCTTTCCTGGTCACCAAACTCCGAATCTGACTGAGGGTCTACGGGGAGCGGTCTGCGGCCCGAAACGCCGTCCGCTTCACGGGCTCATAGGGGTGGGAGACCGAGTATGCTTTGAAGTCAAACTCGAGACACGGTCCGGCAATCCCCTCCATAAGACCGGTGAAGTCCAAAAAGGCCCGTCCGAAAACGCTGTCCTGCTCCCAATACAGCCTCACCGCTTCATCCTCATCCAACGGCGGGCCCCTCTGCCCCGCCGCCGCCGCCGATCTCGCCGCGTCGGCCTCGTTGAAGAGCTCTTCAACCTCCGTGGGTGTGATTCCCACATGGATGGCCTCAACGACCATCTCCATGTGAAGAACCGCGGAGCCTTCTTCCCGGGCAGGAGATGTCGCGGCGGCAGAAGAGCTGCCGGACTCATAAACTTTGGATCCTCCTCCAGACATATTTCGAAGAGTAAAAGGGGGGAGAAAAGTTTTGTTCTTACCTATAAGAAAAGTAGGTCGGCATAAGAATCTTCAAAGAAATTCGGCAAAGTCTCGTCTAAAAAGCAAGGGCGCATAAAGAATTGAACTGAAATGGCCCTAGCCCTTTTATAGGCGAGTGCAGGGACCTCTGTGCAAATTGGCGGAATATCGGGGGCTGAAGTCCAACCGTCGGGAGGGGGACACATTAAATGCAGCCCTCAAAACCTGCGTACGTGTCATTTCGAGGGCACGCCAGGCGACAGGTCTGACAAAACCGTCGGACTCCCCCAATGGGAGCGCGACGCGTGTCCCTGCAACGTTCGAGAGCCCGCCTCCATTTCCTGCTATTTCCAGCACCAAAGGAGATCGTCCAGATTCGAAATCAGTTTGTCCAGGCGACGATCCTCCCTGTCATAAAACAGATGAGTCAATTGTCCAAAGCAAGCGATCGCCAATAGTGCCACCTCACCCCATGTTTTCAACATCGGAGCGAGCTGGGGGGCAATTATTGTGCGGCGATTAATACGTCTCGATTGCGATCGGCATAATGGCCAAGAGCCAGCCAAAGAAGATAGGCGTTGGGCAAGAGACTAGCGATCGACGTCCAAGGTGATCGTCTATTGGCATCTGGCGATCGCCTATAATGTCCGACTGTAGAACGATCATCCCGTACCACGTATGAATCCGACATCCGTCAGAGTCGTCGAAGACTGAATCTCGAATGAAGACCCACGTGCAGATCCGCAAAAGGCGCCACAAGATAAGGCCTTTGACCCTAGCCTGTCACTAACCTCACACCTACCGACAGGCTCGCCGAAAGGTACAAAGTGGGTCCTCCCCAGACAGCGATTCAGTACGCGTGCAGGCTCCCCATTGGCTCGCCTGACTAGCCGCCAAAGACCTCGGACTTTACTGAATGGTCCCATGTGATGGGACGATCGCCCACCTTATTCTAATATAGAAAACGGCGGTCGCCCGCGATCGCCGGAGAGGACCCAACAACCTTTTCTCCTATAAATAGGAGGCCTTCAACAGTGGCCAAGGGGCAGTGAAAAACGTACAGAGGAAATAGTAGACTTACTAAACAAAAAAGCAAGAACTCACAGAGCTCCATATCTGGTTCTTCCGGCAATCTTCATGCTCAAATAGCTAAGATAACTAGAATCTTTACACTCATTGTAATAATATTTTAACATTAATATTTGTACTCCCTAGTATTCATATTAATAACATCTCGCGAGAGCATTCAAGCCCGGGACTAACAACCCCGGCAAATCTTGTGTTATTTATTTTCCCACAGAAGTGTTCTCGCATTTGTTTGTTACTCGACCATTCCAGCAATATCATCTCCGGATAATATTTTGGGTAACAACAGATATGATAATTAGCGACGTCTCCTTGTGTTTATTTGATCGTTTGAATTTCACTTTCAAAGATTCGGTTAGCCTTGTTAAAGGCCCTCTTTCAAAACGCATGTGTTTTGTGAATGACTATATGAATTCTATGGATATGTTTGGTGTTGATGTTGGACTTGGTATTGCCTGTGGACGTATATTATTTCATTTTGGTGCGTTGTGGTTTGACGTGGTGTTTTGCTAAGTGTTTGATGCCTCTGGGTGAATTGTTTGAATATATGTGTTGTATTTTGCTGTGTGTGAATGTATGGATGTGGGCGGGGCCTACGGTGGCACATGGCATGTGATCATGTGGCCAGGATGCAACAAGCGATTGATCCAACCGTGAGAGCCTAATAAAAACTACGGTGACACATGGCATGCGATCATGTGGTCAGGATGCAACAAGTGATTGATCCAACCGTGAGCGCCAAAGATAATCTATGGTGGCACATGGCATGCGATCATGTGGCTAGGATGCAACAAGTGATTGATCCAACCGTGAGATGTTGTGATTTATTTAGCTAGCCAGCTCGGGAGGGTCCTTAGAGGCCTCGAGTGGGATTTGTGGCTTTGTCCCGGTCCTAGGCGATGCATGTGCGTGATTATGTTATGTTGATTTTATGTCCGTTGAGGACACTTGATGCGGGCTCTGGCCCTGTGAATTTTTGTTGGATTTATTTGTGAAAATGAAACCTTTGGGCTATGACCCCTGTTGATTTTGGAAAGAGTAGGATTGGATAATCCTAAATTGTTTTCTACTAAAACTCCTGATGGTTTATTAAACCATTTTGTAAATCGTTTCCCTTGACTTGGGATCTTTCGATTTTGGAAATTTTACCTAAACTCTCGCCTCGGGAAGTATTTTCATTATGTTTAAATCTTTAAGGATTCCTGGTTATTATTATCCTTGGAACTTATATTGTATGGCTCGTATTTTTGCACTTGTACCTGCACTAGCAAAACAGTGGAGTTTTGCTAACTGCCGAGTATTCGGGGGGTGGATGTCTGATTTTGCATTCAGGTTTTGGGAGCATAACACAGGGTCGGCACGAAGGATGATGAAAGATGATCGATACTAATCACATGAGGACCCGTATATTGCTGTATTGGTTCAGTTGTATTTTATTTCCGCTGCAGTATATTTTCCCCGTTGTGCGGGAGCATTTTGTATTCGACCCCTGCGTGGGCATGTATTGAGTTGTATGTAATTATTGAAAGACTAAATTGGTCTACTGAGTCATTTTAGCCTTAAAGACGATGTTTAGATGCTTGATTTTAGTTGCCAGCCTGGTAGATCCTCGAGGAGAGGGTCTACGGCGTGTAATATCCTTGAGTGGATTGGGGGTGTTACATAAATGGTATCGGAGCTTGGGTTGTGGAAACCTACGCTGTCGGGTCAAGTGGTGTCTGTTGAGTTTTGTCTCATCGGATTTTGTCTGACTGAGTCGTGTCGCGATGCGTCGTCTGAGTTTGTTGGTCGTGATTAGTATCGTGGGGCGATCATCATCTTTGTGCGACCCGTGGCCGTAAGTCTCCCTTATTTGTATTGTGCCTCGTGTGACACGAGCTATTTGTTTGATTATTTGTTAAGTGATGGAACCTTCATGTAGATTCTTGGTTTCGTGATGTGTTCGTGTGATTCTCATATTTCGTTTATATGAGGAGTGTTGTCATTATTTATGTCCTTTTGAATGTTATATTTGACTGTTTGTTTTCCCGGTAAAAGACATGTATTGTCTTGATTTTGTACGATTTGATGCGTATATTATAATATGTTTAAACGAATATTGTTACATGAGCATTTTTGGGCATTCTAGACCATTGAATTGTTTTTGAAAACCTTGAGTATCTTAGGAAATAAATTTCGAGACGTACTTTTAAAATGAATTGTTTTCTCGTGGTACTTCCAAGGTGCCACAATATGTTTCAAAATTCTTCTACCTCGAGGACCAAAATATTTTGAGATATTTTCAATTATTTTTAGAAATGCAGTTGCTTAGACCCAAGGGTCGAATATTTCTGAAAGTTTCGATTTAAAGTAAAGTGTCCTCGTTTTATCAAACGCAAGATGGTTTTCAAAGTCTCGATAATGGTGTTTATACTACTTTATGAAAGGTGATACTCAAGAGCAACTAGTGTTTCCAAAATCTTTTTTTTCTTTCCAAAGATGGTTTTTGTTTTTAAAACCTGTCACTTCCTACTTGTGGTCGGAAAAGGTATGTATGATGTTAGTATTGTCGTTAGGGTGTTAACCCCCCGAATTGTGATTGAATTGGTGGTGTGAGCGTAGTGTCGTTCGCCACGCATTTGTTGTACCAGCCCTCTATGAGAGGTACGATGTGGTATTGATTGTTTGTTGCCTTGTGGTGAATTGCGTGTTGCCGCACTTGCGCGAGCTGTTAGGGCTTGGGTTTGTACGTTTGTGTACATGTGTGATTGTTCATGATGTTTGGTAATTATGTGTTGGTTATCGTTTGGGTCGTTGAGATCGCCGAACGGTGCCGTCGTTGCTGTGATGTTTGTATGTGTGTTGCGATATTCTATTGTGCTGAGTGGTTGTTTATTCAGTATGCCGAGGGGCGGAGGTCGTGGTCGTGGCGACCAGATGCGTGATCGGGATCATGTTGCCGGTGATGGTATTGGTATTGGTGTTGCTACTATTTTGCAGCAGGTAGCCACTCAGATGACTCAGTTGACTCAGGCAGTTCAGCGTGTTACAGATGTGACCCAAAACACTGGTGCAAATCAGTGGCTTCGAGAAGTGGTTCGTATGAATCCCCTTCGTTTCGTTGGTGCTTCAGATGCATTAGGCTGGGATGGTTGGCTTTTCCAGTTGCGAAAGATATTCGAGGTAGTTGATTGTCCAAAAGAACATAAGGTACCGGTCGATCAGTATCTTCTCGACAAAGATGCCGCTAGCTGGTGGGAGGCTGTTAAGCCTCGAGATCGTGTTGTCACGTGGGCAGAGTTCCAGAGATTCATGAGAGATGAGTTTTGTCCGGAGCTGATCAGAAATTAGAGGATTAATGAATTCTTTTCGGCGAAACCGCAAGATGTACCACTGTCTCAAGTTATTATTGATTTTAGCAAACAGCTCAGCTATGTGCAGGATCAAGTAAGGACGGAGGAGGATAAGATCTGTCATTTTAGTAGACGGATGAAGCCGGAGATTCGTCAATACATGGCACGTCCCACTTGTACTTCCTTGAGAGATTATCAGAATCAGGCGTTAGCCTATGAGCTATCCAGATTATCGACTAAGAATATGTCTAACTCTAAGAAACATAAAACCGTTGGGAACTTTTCAGGAAATCAGGGGAGTGGGCCCCCTGAGGCTGGGACTTCGTTGTAACACCCCCAAGACGATCAGGGCATATTACAGTGCCGTGCACCCCACGTTGTGAAATCCACCAGGCTAATGTACCAAAATGACATCCGACAAAGATATACAACCATCACAAAACGACAATTCAAATAAAAGACTACAATCCGTCAAATAAAATATGACATCAAATCTGTTTCCCAAAATGGGAACAAAACGTTAACAAACTCAAAAAGGAAGTACTCGAGTACTTAAACCAATTTTATAATACAGAAATCCCAAAACAAGACATCAATAATAAAGATAGAACTGAACACCAACAAATGACTATTGAACAGTATCATGCTTGCCCATCATTCTCATACGGATCGAGTGCTCGCTTGTCTCCAAGACCTGTACCTGAAATACAAAAAGTATTTCCCCCATTTAAGGGGTTAGCGACAACTGCTAGTGCAAGTACAATCCATTTGAACTACATTCTAATCAGATGAATATATGCACCAAAATCATTTTAGAAATCATTTATATTCCGGAATATTTACGGTGCACAAGCACAAAACACATTTCTCCAACAAAACAATTCAAAGTTAACCGTTGGTACGAGACTCACGACCACCATACCCCGCAGAGCCCCGTCGGTCATCCCTGGGTGGTTAACCATAGTTCGTGATACGCACACACACGGCAATACGTATCCCTAGAGTCCCCGTCGAACCATCCCTAGGTGAACATACACATATCCATCCACACAACCACGAATAGCCATAATTCAAATACTAGAACAGGTAAACAAATGTAAAGTACTTGCCTTTGAGACGTCTCCGACGAAATGGGGATGAACAACGACTACGAATGATCCGAACGGAAAACGACGGTTCCTAAACGAAGGATCAATATAACTCAGTCCTAACGGACAACAATAATCGAATGGAATACACCCATAACCCCGATTACAATTCATGAAAATAAACGTTCAATCGATACGGGCGAGGGTTTACGCAAAATCTCCCCGTATCAACAATTCACGGATTAAACTCGAGGAAAACGGATTGGGAATCACCCAATAACAAAAATCGGTAAGGAATTCCGTAATATACATGAACAATTCGGAATCAATCACGAAAAACCCGAAAATCCCCCAAATTAGACAAGTTTAGGGTTCCTGAAGAAAATACCTCGGATTCGGACGATGGAGGATGATTACGTTGAGGATGATATGTTAGCACGAACCTACGGTGATGGAATAAGAAGAATTCTCCAATCAAAACTGAAGTGAATCGCCCTCTGGAGTCGCCCGGTGAAGAAAACAAAAGAAAAGATTGAAAACTGCTGTTCTGACCAGCCCGCTGATCTATTTAAAACGCATAGTTAGCGCACGCTAACTATCACAAGGTAGTGCGCGCTAACGGGACTATAAACAGTCCAGTAGCTACTGCCCGTATTCGCTGGCGTGCGCTAGACAGGCTTAGAGTGCGCTAAATACTACACGATAACGCACGTTAATAACAATGAGTTAGCGTATGCTAACAGCACGCCGATAACGCACGCAAGGAGGCAAGGAATAGCGTGCGCTACTCACGCAGCTGTTCAGTATTGCTCAGATCAGTACGCTGTTGCCGAGGGTACGAAACTCGAAACACACGGCAAGGCCAGAATCCAGAAATACGAACACGAAATATACAAGGCGACAGAGCTAAGCGCTGAAAGAAAATATAATTCGACTACTGGGGAATCCGAAATACGACAAAGAAGACGAAGTTCCCTAAACTTATAGGAAATTATAAAAATGGCCCAAGTGCCCGAAAATCACGATACGACATCGGATTTACAAACCGAAAGTCTCAACACGACCAACTCAACCATACGAACTTGCACAAAACAAGAAATGACGAAAACGAACGAGTTTTACGAGAATCGAACGTCCATACGGCAAAACATGTCATAAAATGAAATCACGTGAAAGCATCACCAAAACTCGTCCAAATAGAAAAACTCCAAGAATAAAGTAGATTCAAAATGTCGAAACGGTTACAAGCGAGTCGATAAAAATAGACATACACCCAAAAAACCCGAAAAACATACACCCAAAAAACCCGAAAGTCTCAACACGACCAACTCAACCATACGAATTTGCACAAAACAAGAAACAACGAAAACTAACGAGTTTTACGAGAATCGAACGTCCATACGGCAAAACATGTCATAAAATGAAATTACGTGAAAACATCACCAAAACCCGTCCAAATGGAAAAACTCCAATAATAAAGTAGATTCAAAATGTCGAAACGTTTACAAGCGAGTCGATAAAAATAGACATACACCAAAGATGGAAACTGCTAAAAATGGAAAGGTACGGATATTACATTCTCCCCCTCTAAAATAAAGTTTCGTCCCGAAACTTAAGAATCAAAAAGCTCAGGGTGCCTCGAACGCACATCCTCCTCTAACTCCCATGTCGCTTCTTCTACTTTGTGCCACGACCATTACACCTTAACCAAAGGAATGGTTTTGTGCCTTAACTGCTTGTCTCGGCGCTCCAAAATCCTGACGGGGCTTTCTTCAAACGTAACATCCTTCACGATCTCCACGTCTCCGAAATCAATAATGTGGGACGGTTCCGGAACGTACTTCCTCAACTGGGAGACGTGAAATACGCTATGAACATGACTCAACGACGGAGGCAGAGCCAAATGGTATGCCGACTCACCGACTCTCTCCGATATCTCGAAAGGCCCAATATACCTCGGGCTGAGCTTCCCCTTTTTCCCAAAATGGAAAACTCCCTTCGATGTAGACACTCTCAGCAGAACATGATCTCCCACCTCAAACTCCAAAGGTCGACGCCTAACATCCGCATAAGACTTTTGTCGACTCTGAGCTGCCAACATTCTCTTTCTAATCAACTCAACTTTCTCCCTCGTCTCTAATACAAGGTCTGGCTCGGTGCCAACTAGATCGGATGGATCATCCCAACATATTGGTGATCGACAGTGTCGGACATAAAGCGCCTCATAAGGTGCTATCTTAATCGTCGCGTGCCAACTATCATTATAAGTAAACTCAATCAAGGCCAGATGCTCCTCCCAGTCACTACTCCAGTCTAACGCACATGCGCGCAACATATCCTCAAACGTCTGAATGGTACGTTCGGACTGTCCGTCGGTCTGAGGGTGGAAAGATGTACTCAAATGCAAACGTGTTCCCAATGCCTTATGTACCACCTGCCAGAAATGCGATACAAACCGGCCATCTCTGTCCGAAATAATGGTCTTCGGCGTACCATGAAGTCTCACTATCTGTGCGATAAAAACATGAGCCAACTTTTCCAGACCCCAAGTGTCCTTGATGCCCAGAAAATGTGCCGACTTCGTCAGTCGGTCTACAATCACCCACACCATATTCATTCCGGTCTTCGTCCTCGGCAAGTTCGTGACAAAATCCATGGAGATATCCTCCCACTTCCATTCCGGGACAGGAAGTGGTTTCAACAACCCGGCTGGCCGCTGATGCTCGATTTTGACTTGCTAACAAGTCAAACACTTAGCCACAAACTCGACTACCTCATTCTTCATGTTATTCCACCAGAAATTCTTTCTCAAATCTTTATACATTTTACTCGAGCCCGGATGGACTGAGTAAGGTGACGCGTGAGCCTCTCGCATAATACTCTGCCTCAATTCCATGTCGTTCGGAACACAAAGCCGACCTTGGAATCTCAACACACCATCCTCATATATCACGAATCCCAGGGCTTTCCCCTTCCCTACATTATCTCAAAGCTGAATAAACATCGGGTCCTCTATATGTCCTGACTTAATGTCGTCGACTAAAGATAACGAAATCTCAATTGTACGCAACTGCCCGGAACTCTCTGGTAGCACAATCTCATTGCTCAACCTCATAAACTCTCGCTGAAGTCCTGACAGAGCCGTAAGCAACTCAAGCGCCCGAAGCGATACCGATTTCCGGCTCAAGGCATCTGCCACCACATTTGCCTTGCCCGGATGATAGAGAATCTCGAGGTCGTAATCCTTAATCAACTCCAACCATCTCCGCTGTCTCATGTTAAGCTCTTTCTGCGTAAAAATGTACTTCAGGCTCTTGTGATCGGTGAAAATCTGACACGACGAGCCATACAAGTAATGACGCCAGATCTTCAACGCAAATACAACTGCGGTCAACTCAAGATCGTGCGTAGGGTAATTCAACTCGTACGGTTTCAATTGACGGGAAGCATATGCAATCGTCCTCCCGTGCTGCATAAGTACACATCCGAGTCCTTGGCCCGAAGCATCACTAAAAACTGAGAAACCCTCGTTACCACTCGGTAACACCAAAACAGGAGCGGTCGTCAACCACTTCTTCAACTCCTTAAAACTATCCTGCCTCTCGTCGGTCCACACAAACTTCTCTGACTTCTGTAACAACTGAGTCAGTGGTCGAGCGAGCTTAGATAACCCCTCGACGAATCTACGGTAATATCCGGCCAAACCTAGAAAACTACAGACCTCTTTCACGTTCTTGGGCGGCGCCCAATCCAACACTGTCTCTCCTTTATGTGGGTCCACATGAACACCCTCAGCCGAGATCACATGACCGAGAAACATAACCTCCTGTAACCAAAACTCACACTTTGAGAACTTCGCAAAGAGATGCTGAGTCCTCAAAATATCTAACACGATATGTAAATAACGGGCATGCTCCTCCTCGTTCCTCGAGTAAATCAAGATGTCATCGATAAAAACGACTACACACTTATCGAGGTACTCGATAAAGACTTTGTTCATAAGCTGCATGAACACGGCTGGGGCGTTGGTTAGCCCAAAAGGCATAACCACAAACTCGTAGTGACCATATCTCGTCTGAAAGGCCGTCTTCGGAATGTCAGAATCCTTCACTCGTAGCTGATAATACCCCGATCTCAAATCAATCTTTGAAAATATGGTCTCCCCTTGCAATTGGTCAAACAAATCATCGATCCTCAGGAGCGGATACTTGTTTTTGATGGTCACTTTGTTCAACTCTCGGTAGTCGATACACAAACGAAGTGACCCATCCTTCTTCTTCATAAACATGACTGGTGCGCCCCAAGGCGAAGCGCTCAGTCGAATATACCACATGTCTAGCAATTCCCCCAACTGTTTCTTCAACTCAAGCATCTCGGCAGGTGCCATACGATATGGTGTCTTAGAAATGGGTGCTGCACCCGGCTCTAAATCGACGGTAAACTCAACTTCTCGGTCCGACGGCAAACCCGACAACTCGTCTAGAAAGACGTCAGGATACTCAAACACTACCGGAATAGACGAGAGCTCGACTCCCCCTTCTTCCGATCTCAAAGCGTAACACCAATACCCCGTGCAACCTCCTCGAAGAAGTCTCACCGCTTTCAAAGCGCTAATCAAGAACCTCTAACTACTCCGCTTATGCCCCACAAAAGAATACTCGGTACCATCAGAGGCTAACATCGAAACGGTTCTCGTTCTATAGTTCATGATCGCCCCATGACGGTCCAGCCAATCCTCACCTAGAATCAAATCCTTATCTCTAATATCTACCGTAATCAGATTAGAAGGCCAAACCCTCCCCGCGATACTTACTGGAAAATCTCTAATCTCACGATCCCCCACGATGCTATCCCCACTAGGCAGTTTAACAACAAAAGGTTCACATGCAACTAGGCAATAAACATGCAGACGATGCACACAATCCAGAGATATGAAAGAATGCGTAGGACCAGAATCGAACAACACAGAAATAGGATGATCAAGAATGTGGACGGTACCTGTAGCCACCGTCACGTATGGGTCTCCTGCTCGTCTCATCTCATATACTCGGGGCGGAACAGACCGCGCACTAGAAGATCCCCCTCTAGAAGGTTGTCCACGTCCTCGACCTCTACCGAAACTCTACTGCGGCTGAGGAACTGTCGGTGTCTGATTCACACTCGGCTCTCCCGCAGCTGGGGCTGATATCTGAGTAACTGGCGCCCGAACTGCATCCGCACAAAACTTAGCACGATGTCCCAACCGACCGCACGCAATACACTGAATCGGGGGCCTATCACACTCACTCATCATGTGGCCGGGATGACTACAGTTAAAGCACGTAGGACCCCGAACGGAACCAATAGGAGAAGACTTAGAACCGTTCCCTCGCCCAAATCACGAAGACTGCCCCCCCGAAGGCTCTCTAACCAGACTGAGCCTTCGGATGCCCACCAGACTTGCCTCCCGAAAACTGGCCGGAGGTCTTCTGTTTCTTCCCCTCGGCTGTCGTCTCTGTTGCAGCAAACGACATCTCATAAGCCATCGCTTTATTCTGATACTCCTTCAAAGTCGTGCATCCCAGACCAGACATTTAGTGACGCACCCACGGTTTTATCCGCATATCGAAGTGGCGAATCTTATCAAACTCATCTCGGACTTGGTTTCTCACATAATGAAGTTGTTGGTTGTAGTCCTTGATTGCTTGCGAAATCGGAACATCCTGGGGCTTAGCCTCAAAGAAGGCTCGGATCCTCCCCTCTTTAACTGGCCACGGACAAAACTCGTCTTCCATCAGCTCTCGGAATTCTGCCCATGTGGCTTCCCGCGGTTTCACCGCTTGCCACCACGTTGCCGCCTCTTTGGCGAGGAAGTACTAAGCGATGGGTACCTTCCTCTCCTCAAAGCAGTTAGCAGCCTCAAACACCTTTTCCATCTCAAACAACCAATTCTCCCAACCGGAAGGGTCGGAAGCACCATCAAACTGCGGAGGATGCATACGAATCACGTCCTGAAGTAACTTATCATTACTGGATCCAGTAGGCGGAACCGGGTTAGCATTAGCCTGGCCAACCAAAACGGCCTGCGCCAGTAGCGTCATCTGGTTCGCTACTTGCTGTAAAATATTCGCCACTCCGACATTCTCATGTGCATTGCCGGAGATAGCAGACTAATCTTGCTAACCTCCGGAACTAAGTGGAACACTATTCTACAAGGAAGGCATTGCCGAATTAGTTCCCGAGTTATCGGACATGGCCACCCCACCGGCTGCGCCACGTCCCCTACCGCGTCCGCGTCCTCTACCAGCATGAATTCTGAAGAAGTAGCGGGTGAGTACACTTCAAACGCAAAACGCAACAACATATCAGGAAAGGAAACAGAATAGGACAACGCAACGAGTCAAGTTAGGAAAACTTACGAGCACCGGCATACAGAGATGATGGCATAGCAGTGATACTGTTCAAAAACGACACTCTACTAGACCCAAATAACCGACAGCCTAGGTATCCATAAACCTAAGATCTGATACCATATTCTGTAACACCCCCAAGACGATCAGGACATATTACAGTGTCGTGGACCCCACGCTGTGGAATCCACCAGACTAACGTACCAAAATGACATCCAATAAAGACATACAACCATCACAAAACGACAATTCAAATAAAAGAATACAGTCCGTCAAATAAAATATGACATCAAATACATTTCCCAAAATGGGAACACAATGTTAACAAACTAAAAAAGGAAGTACTCGAGTACTTAAACCAATTTTATAATACAGAAATCCCAAAACAAGACATCAATAATAAATGATAGAACTGAACACCAACAAATGACTAATGAACAGTATCATGCTTGCCCATCATTCTCATATGGCTCGAGTGCTCGCTTGTCTCCAAGACCTGTACCTGAAATACAAAAAGTATTTCCCCCATTTAAGGGGTTAGCGACAACTGCTAGTGCAAGTACAATCCATTTGAACTACATTCTAATTAGATGAATATATGCGCCAAAATCATTTTAGAAATCATTTATATTCCGGAATATTTATGGTGCACAAGCACAAAACATATTTCTCCAACAAAACAATTCAAAGTTAACCGTTGGTACGAGACTCACACCGTACCCCGCAGAGCCCCGTCGGACATCCCTGGGTGGTTAACCATAGTTCTTGATACGCACACACACGGCAATACGTATCCCTAGAGTCCCCGTCGGACCGTCCCTAGGTGAACATACACATATCCATCCACACAACCACGAATAGCCATAATTCAAATACTAGAACAGGTAAACAAATGTAAAGTATTTGCCTTTGAGACATCTCCGACGAAATGGGGATGAACAACGACTACGAATGATCCGGACGGAAAACGACGGTTCCTAAATGAAGGATCAATATAACTCAATCCTAACGGACAACAATAATCGAATGGAATACACCCATAACCCCGATTACAATTAATGAAAATAAACGTTTAATCGATACGGGCGAGGGTTTACGCAAAATCTCCCTGTATCAACAATTCACGGATTAAACTCGAGGAAAACGGATTGGGAATCACCCAATAACAACAATAGGTAAGGAATTCTGTAATATACATGAACCTATGGAGGATGATTATGTTGATGATGATATGTTAGCACGAACCTATGGTGATGGAATAAGAAGAATTCTCCGATCAAAACTGAAGGGAATCGCCCTCTGGAGTCGCTCGGTGAAGAAAACGAAAGAAACGATTGAAAACTGTTGTTCTGACCAGCCCGCTGATCTATTTAAAATGCATAGTTAGCGCACGCTAACTATCACAAGGTAGCGCGCGCTAACGGGACTATAAATAGTCCAGTAGCTACTGCCCGTATTCGCTGGCGTGCGCTAGAAAGGCCTAGCGTGCGCTAAATACTACACGATAGCGCACGCTAATAACAATGAGTTAGCGTATGCTAACAGCACGTCGATAACACACGCAAGGAAGTAAGGAATAGCGTGCGCTACTCACGCAGTACGCTGCTGCCGAGGGTACGAAACTCGAAACACACAACAAGGCCAGAATCCAGAAATACGAACACGAAATATACAAGGCGACAGAGCTAAGCGCTGAAAGAAAATATAATTCCGACTACCAGGGAATCCGAAATACGACAAAGAAGACGAAGTTCCCTAAACTTATAGGAAATTACAAAAATGGCCCAAGTGCCCGAAAATCACGATACGACGTCGGATTTACGAGCCAAAAGTCTCAACACGACCAACTCAACCATACGAACTTGCACAAAACAAGAAACAACGAAAACGAATGAGTTTTATGAGAATCGAATGTCCATACGGCAAAACATGTCATAAAATGAAATTATGTGAAAACATCACCAAAACTTGTCCAAATGGAAAAACTCCAAGAATAAAGTAGATTTAAAATGTCTAAACGGTTACAAGTGAGTCGATAAAAATACACATACACAAAAAATGGACTGCTAAAAATGGAAAGGTACGGATATTACATTAGTATCGTCATCCCAAGAGGGTTCCTCGATCGTGTGGTCAGAAGAGTAGTAGCCATGCAGTGAGTAACGTGAGCAGCTCTAATATGTGTTATAACTGTAGTCGAGCGGGTCATACCACGAAGAATTGTCGTTCACCGTTAGTCGGCTATTTCGAGTGTGGCCAGGTGGGTCACCGAGCCGTGCATTGTGAGACGATAGCTGAGAGATTTGGGGATCGAGGTGGCATCTCTGCTCCAAAAGGACACGGAGATGCCTAGTGTGGTTTTGAGGATTTCGGCGTAGTCCGAATTGTTTGCGATTGTTCCTTGTGAATCGTTTTGTGTTTATTTTCTGTTTTCTCGACTGTGCGTGTTTCCTTGTAATAGGTGCTTTGTGTTTTGTGATTGTTCGGATAATTGACTTGATTGTATTATCTGTTTGATGACGCTTGTCACTTGTTGGTTTTATTATGTTTCTACCGTTGGCGTTGTGTTGGTCGTCGTGGAGCGCGTTTTCACACCGTATAATCATTTGTGTTGCTTGTAACATTTCTCCGTTGGGCGTAAGTTACGCGTTTCTTGTGTACCTCATTGAGTTTTCCTGACGGGATATTTCTTCTCCCTACTTGTTTTAAGTTTCGAGACGAAACTTCTTTTAAGGAGGGTAGAATGTAATATCCGCAATTTCGGATTTCGGTAAATTTTCTTTTTTTGGCAAGAGTCCATTTTGACGACTCGCTTGGGACCGTTTCATCATCCTGAGAATGATTAATTCTGCACTTTTTGTCATCCGAGTTCGTTTCGGTGTTGTATTGTTGAGTTCCGTGTTTCTTAACGACTTTTCCGCACTCGAGTTCAATTCTTGTGAATCTCATTCGAAACTACTGTTTTGAGTTTCCCGTAAGTCCGTTTAACTTTGTTAGACGTGTTTTGAACTTCGATTTGATTATTCGATCACATATCGTGATTTTCGGGCGTTTTGGGCCATTTTGTAATTTACTTAAAGTTGTGGGTATCCGCATTCGTATTTGTTGTTTTGACCCTTTTCATGGTCGCGTGTGATTAATTGTTGCATGATATTTCATTTCGGGTCGATGATGTTGCCCACGAGCATTTTGTTGTGTTCGTTCCGTGCGATTTCGGATAATCGAGTCGTCGAGTCCTGGTGGTCGGGCACTGGCCGGACGGTTGCGGGTCCTGGCTGGACGGTTGCGGGTCCTGGACGGATGGTTGCGAGTCCTAGCCAGACGGTTGCGGGCACTGGCCGGACGGGTGCAGCAGGAACCGGCGTAGCGCACGCTACGTCCGGAAGGTAGCGCGCGCTACTGCCGGAAGGTAGCGCATGCTACGGCCGGTTGGCTGCGCGCACTAGTCGGCCGAGGCAGTAGGGCAGTGGGGTACTGGACTCGGGTGGATCGGCAAGTAGCGCACGCTAATGTCGGGCACTGCACATGCTACGACCAGCAGGTAGCGCGCGCTACGGCCGGAAGGATGCGCACGCTACCTGTCCGAGACAGTAGGGCAGTGAGGTTCTGGATTGCGGCCCGGGTCGATAGCGCACGCTAGCTCGGCAGCCTAGCGCACGCTAGGCTGCACCAGTATAAATGTGACAGAGCAGTCCAGTTTTGGTCATTTTTCCCATTTCTATCTTTCTCTTCCGCGGTGGAGCCTTGGGGATCTTGAATCCATGTTGTTGAACAACAAATCCACGAAGATCTTGAGTTCATATCATTGATTGATCGTCCTATATCACCCTTTGATCCAGCGAATCAAGGTGAGAATTCCTAGAACCCTATTTTGAGAAGTTTTGGGGTTTTTGCATTTTTGGCCGATTCGTTCCGTATCGTTGATTAATCCATGATGGGTATGATTAATCTTAATAGTATTCTTGTGTTTAACATCATTTAATCCATTGTTCTTCATCGAATCGAAGTATATTTCTTAATTTCCTTCGAATCGACTTTTTGGGGGATTTGTTCTTGATCTTGTTTTCCATCCGTTTTTGATGGATCGATTATTGTTAAATGATGTTGTTAAACATATTCTATGGATTGTATATCCATATTTCGATTTGGAATTCCGTTTTCGTGTTCTGACGGGACGAAACGTGTTCTTGGCCATTTTGGGGGAAACACTTGAACTTTCGTCATTCGTTCTTTGAATTCAACGGCTTTAAGTCGTGCTATGGAATTTATTTTCATTGTTGTTATTGTCTGTCGTAGTTTATTATCGCGAGTTGGCATTCGGTGGAGTCGGCGAGTTCGTAGTCGGTCCGTGCCAACCTACTTTGGTCGATTCTCCATGTTGTTGTTATTCGAGGTAAGTACCTTGTCTATACAATTCTTGTTTTGTGGATATGATAATTAGCGATCGTCTCCTTGTGTTTATTTGATCATTTGAATTTCACTTTCAAAGATTCGGTTAGCCTTGTTAAAGGCCCTCTTTCAAAACGCGTGTGTTTTGTGAATGGTGTGGTTTGTGAATGACTATATGAATTCTATGGATATGTTTGGTGTTGATGTTGCACTTGGTATTGCGTGTGGACATATATTATTTCATTTCGGTGCGTTGTGGTTTGACGTGGTGTTTTTCTAAGTGTTTGATGCCTCTTGGTTAATTGTTTGAATATATGTGTTGTATTTATTGGGATTCGGTGATTAAAATCGAATTACGCAGCGGAAAATAAACCGGTCCAAACGGATAAAACCAAACCCCAAAAACGGACCGATCAAGCATCATATAAACGAATATAAATAATGAGGATGAAAAACAAATAATACTTACCCTTGTAGTCCTTTGATAATATAATCTTCGAAGGAAAAACCCGAGCAAGCCTTTTCCGGATTACCGACACGAACACGAATCCAATTCGTTGTAGCTTGTTTGAATGATCCAACACCGAAAATGCCGAATGTGTCTACTTCACACGCATCGGATATTGATTGGAAAAATAGTATGTCAATTCGTTCTCAAAGAACATGGCTAGGAATCGACACAATATTTTTCTTCTCTTCTCTTCTTCCTTTTCTTTCTCTCTAAGATGAACCAAGAAATTGAAGAAATTATTTCTCCTCCTCACCAATATGTCTCACGGCTGATGTTATGTGTGTGTGTGTGTGTGTGTTTATTTCACAAGTCATGTTCAAAACAAAGACCAACACACCATTTTATATAACTAATGAGATAATATTATGAGATATGGAATCTAATCCCAAGTCTTCATCATTTGCCATATAAAATACACCTCACATGTTAGAAAGTAACATGGAAGGTGTGGAGAAGGTGAGGGGGCAGCCCACTTGGTATTAGGTGAGAAAACGAGTCGAGCCACTCGGTTCGTGTACCGGACATTCGCGTGTCTAATCCGTTAAATACACTTCGTTTTATCCCAAATGTATTTATATTTAATTAATTAATCTAATTAATTAATTTTATCAAATACAAAATTATAATAATATATTTCCAAGAAATAATTATTTATGAATTAAATTAATTACTCGGTAATTCATTTCAATTCACTAGACCGCATGATTTATCAAATAAATCAAATTAGATATCTAATATTCAATATTAATGAAGAGATAATAAATACATATTTATCCATCCAATATCCTTGTGCGCGACTCCGTAGGTCCGTCTTATTCGGCAATGGGAGGAACCAAGGAGTACGGGTAACACTTAGCCAGTCTAGTGCTTCGTACCGTAACCCAACTAAGAACGAATGATCGGATCATTCCAAAACCATTATGTCGTGAATACCGTATACATATAAACCCTTCAATCATATGTCCTGGTCAAGTATTAGGGTCACGGTAAAGTCAAACCCTACTATAACTTGACTCTATACTTTCTGTTAATGCAAACTGAGATCATCGAGCTCTCGTGTATCAAATACAACTAGCTCTAAATGCTTTGGCCAAAGACTTATAATCTCATTTGCCATTAACCGCATAGGACATTTACCTGCTCACTTACAGGAGAAAGAATTCTATCTTGGTATTCAGTAGAGACCGCTACTTTTTAGATTGGTACCGCCACTAGAAGGGGGTTGAATAGTGCGGATAAGAGTTTTGAACTCTTTTTGTGCGAAAGCTAGAATATCGAAGTAAGTAAAATGCGGAAAAGAAAGAACACAAGAATTTGTTCGAGAGGTTCGGCTATTAACGAAGCCTACATCCCCTACCTAGTTTTATCGACTAGGACTTTTCTTAGAACATTAGAATGCACTTTCTAGTTTAGTGCCAACTCTTACAATTTCTTGATTTCCTGGCTCAAGAACAACCTCACTACAACTCTCTTGTTTTTCCGGGTACAAGATAACCTTTACAGTAAAATAGATGTGAGTAGGAACTCGACTTTACATGATATATCTCTCTTTGATACAAGAATAAAGATTGGAAATAATAGAGCAAATCTTCTCGTATCACAATATAGAATAAGTATAACTCTCAAATTATTTGCTTGGAATTGCTTGAGTATGCTTGTAAGATCAGAATACTTGTGTTTTTTCCATCTCCTTGAAGTGAGCTATTTATAGCCTTCTTGAGCTGATTTTCCCGTTGGAGCAGTTCCACTACTTACGTACGTTAGGCACTCTGAATTATGTACATTATCATTGCTACGTACATTATATGATTTGAGTAGCGGCCGTAACGAACAGGGAAAAATGGTCCAGAGAAATCTGATAAAATGCGTTACGTACGTTACGCAAGGTATGCTTACGTACGTTATCTTCCAGTCAGAGATCCGTTGAGTGTGACGACTTGTTGTAATGACTAATGACTTTTGCAACGGTCAGAATGTTTCAAACATTACGTACGTTAGATTGAATGGGTTACGTACGTTACCTGTAAAGAAAATCTTACAAAAACTATGAATGTTACGTACGTTATAAAGGTTTTGTTTACGTACATTAGTCGAAAGAAAAATATGTTTAAGTAAATTTTGGTTAATAACACATCATCAAAATATATAAAATGATCTAAAAAATATTGTTCCAACAATCTCCCCCTTTTTGATGATGAGAAAATTTAAGTATGGGAGTTTTTGAAAAAATATGAGTTTTGGAAGATTGAAAAAATTTAATAAACTCTTCCCCTGAATAAGACTCCCCCTGAAACGAGTAAGGGTTATTTCAAAAAACGATACATTTTTTCTCCCCCTTTTTGTCATTAACAAAAAGTCGAGAGATCCTGTAAAAATCAGCGAAAAACAGAATAATCAACAAAATTCAAGACAACGAATAACCATAATAATGCATAGGAACAAAGATAGTCAACATATGCAAAACACATTCATTTAAAAAATAAAAACAAATAGTAGTTCATGCATGAAAATGAAATGAAATATTTGGTCTTAACAAAAAGGAAACATCATCATAAGAAAGATAACACGACTAATCAAGGTCCGCATTCGGAGGTGTCGGCGGTATCCCAAAGTGAGTGCAAATACTTTTGACCATGATTTTTATCTCACTCATCTCTTTCTCCAGTCTATCCATCCGAGCAACCATCTGAGATGAAGAGCTTTCCTGACGCGGGCGAGAGGTACCGAGCTGAGACGAAGGGCAAGGTCTAGTATGATCAATCCCTCTAGACGTGATCCTCTCCTCTGGTCTCGGAAGAGCACCACCATCCACAAGGCGATCGTCATCCTTGAGGTAAGCAAAGTATATCCACCCTCGGTTTTTCATGCGGAGATACCTCATAGTCCGAATAGTCCCCTCGGTGACTAAGCTCCCCCTCGGAATAGGAACCCCATGAAGCCCCGTTAGATCAACTCCGGCATTCTCAAAGATTTCCGTCAAGATCGACCCAAAAGGCATTCCGGATTTCCTTTGGCGATCAACTTTGGCATAACTCTTTTTGTGGAAAATTTGTCCTTTTTCCACAAACCATTTAAGCACGATAAAAGCAAAGTTGACTTGAAGATCTTTCCAGACGTGATAGATGATTTCCATGTCGATGTTTACCAAATGATGTTGAGTGTTCACTTTTGGCATTAGACAACGAGTAATAGCATCATGAAGCAAACGGATATTTATCCCAAAATCATTATTCTCAAAGCGTCCCGAATGGACATCGAGAACGGCTTTACTTGACAAAAAATCTCGCACTTTAGTTTCATGGACATCATAATTTTCATCACTATAGAGAGAATAATCAACAACTTCATCAGGAGCCGCAAACACTCCTTTACAACAAAATCCCTCATTGGGGAGACCAAAAAGTTCCGATAGTTTTGCGGCATCAAAAGAGATAGGCTTACCACGGACAAGCGAATTAACTACGGCTAATCCATTGGAATCATAAGTAACAAAGAAATTGGCATAGAACTCTTTCACACAATCCACAAAGATCGGACGGGCAAGACTAACAAACAGATTAATTCCAAACATATCGAAAAATTCTTCGATAGCAATACCGATAGAATTTAAGGATTCGAAATCAAAATGATGACTTGGAGTTACCTCTTCATTAATAAGAATTTCGTTGAATATTTTGCAAGCTTGAGCGTTCCGAAAAGTAGGTTCTCCGGAAGGCGAGGAATACGGTTGAGAGGTTTCGCCTATTCATTTCTTGCCGGTTCTGGATGCCATCTGAAGGAATTGGCCGGATAAATGGATGGATTTTTTGGAGTTTTGGTCGGATTTGTGAGAGCAAGAAGTGGTCGTCGCAGCCAATATTTAGGGATTGAAAGTGAAATTAAAAGGATCTGACGCGATGGGTTTTTAAGTATCAGGGTTAAAAGTTTATTACGTACGTTATACCTTTTTAATAACGTACTTAACGAGAAATCCCGAAATCCCTGGACTAAAACCTGCATATTGTTACGTACGTAACATGAAAGCCTATAACATACATAAGGTCCTATTACGTACGTAATGAACCATCCTTAACGTCTGTAAGCATGACCAAATGAGCAGCGTTTTCCTTTCGATGATGTCCCAATTTAAATGACCATTTAATGTAACAATGATGAATATGCAACATTTAAAAATGATCAACATGTCCCATTCCTAAATTTATGCGTATAAAATTGAAAGCCTCTTCGGGTAATGGTTTTGTAAAAATATCCACCAATTGTTCATTAGTACTAACAAATTGGAGATGAACATTCCCGTTTTGGACATGGTCACGAATAAAACGGTGACGAATTTCTATATGTTTTGTCGTATTATGCAAAATGGGTTTTTTTGCTTAAATTGATGGCACTTGTATTGTCACAAAAAATAGGAGTATTTTTATGCTCAATGCCATAATCAAGTAATTGACTTTTGATCCAAAGGACTTGTGCACATGCACTTCCCGCAGCCACATATTCTGCTTCAGCTGTGGAAGTAGCGACACTAGTCTGTTTGTTACTCCCCCATGAAATAAAACATGAACTCATAAAATGACAAATTCCGGTGGTGCTTTTTCTATCAATTTTACATCCACCGAAATCGGCATCACTATATGCAAAAAGTTGAAAATCAATGCTAGAAGGATACCACATACCTAAGCCAATAGTAAATTTTAAATACCGAAAAATCCTTTTGCATGCAATGAGATGTGATTCTTTAGTATTTGCTTGAAAACGAGCACATAAGCAAGTACCAAACATTATATCGGGTCTAGATGCAGTTAAATAAAGTAAAGAGCCGATCATACCTCGATACTATTTTTGGTCAACAGACTTACCTTTTTCATCTTTGTCGAGTTTAAGAGTGGAAGACATAGGAGTGGATATTTCTTTGCAATCTTCCATCTTAAATTTCTTTAGGAGCTCATTGACGTACTTGGATTGGTGAATGAATATTCCGTCATTGAGTTGCCTAATTTGGAGTCCAAGAAAGTTTTTCAACTCTCCCATCATGCTCATTTCGAACTCTCCCTTCATAAGATTTGAAAATTCTTGGGACAGAGATACGTTAGTTGCACCAAAAACAATGTCGTCCACATAAATTTGAGAAATAAGCATATCATCACCTAAAATCTTAATGAAAAGGGTATTATCAACATTACCTCTTTTATACCCATTTGAAACAAGAAAAATGCTTAAACGATCATACCATGCTCTCGGAGCTTTTTGTAATCCATAGAGAGCTTTATGGATCTTGTACACATGATCCGGATGATCATAATCTTCAAAACCCGGCGGTTGCGTGACATACATTTCCTCCTGGATGATTCCATTTAGGAACGCACTTTTTACTTCCATTTGATGGAGTTTGATCTTCTTGTATGTGGCAAAGGCACAGAGAAGACGAATAACTTCAAGACGAGCAACAGGAGCAAACGTTTCTTCATAATCCAAGCCTTCTTCTTGATTATAACCTTGGGCGACCAACCTCGATTTATTTTTAATTGGGAGACCATCATCATCGGTTTTAATTTTATGAACCCATTTGGTGCCAATGATTGATTTGTCTACCGGTGCCGGAACTAATTCCCAAACATTATTTCTTTCGAATTGGTTTAGCTCTTCTTGCATAGCAATAGCCCAATTCTCATCATTTATGGCCTCATCGATATTCTTTGGTTCTGTAAGAGAAATAAATGCAATATTGTTAATACAATCATTTATATTTCTCCTAGTTCGTACACCGTCATCGATTTTTTTTAGAATTTGCTCCATCGGATGGTCTTTCACATTTGCCCAATCTTTAGGAAGGTTGTAAGTATTTTCCTCCTGCTTGTCCGAGCTTATGTCGAGCTTCTCCAACTCCTTTGATACTTTGGATACTTCTTTAGCTGGAACCATACCTGCATCATCATCAAAAACAACCTTTCTCGGGGGTAAAACTGTATCATCGAATTTTACATGAATAGACTCTTCTACCGAGCCTCTTCTACAATTAAATACACGATACGCTTTACTGTTAGTAGAATAACCAAGAAATATTCCAATATCTGATTTTGAATCAAATTTACCCAAATTATCCTTCCCATTATTATGAATAAACACTTTACAACCAAATGGATGAAAAGAAGATAAATTGGGCTTTTTACCTTTAAATATCTCATAGGGAGTCATCATTTTGTTCTTCCTGAGATGGACACGATTAATAACATAACAAGCGGTGTTAACGGCTTAGGCCCAGAAATATTTAGGAAGACCATACTCATTGAGCATTGTCCGGCTCATTTCTTCTAGAGAGCGATTCTTCCTCTCGACAACTCCATTTTGTTGAGGTGTCCGAGGTGCCGAAAAGTTGTGCCCAATACCATATTTATCGCACCAATCTTCAAAGAGATTAGAATCAAATTCTCCACCATGATCGGTTCGAATGGTGATAATTGGTAATTCTTTTTCCTTTTGGGTAACCTTACACCACTTAACAAACTCATTAAAAGCATCATCTTTATTTGCTAAGAATTTTACCCAAGTAAATCTCGAAAAATCATCGACAAGAACTAAAGTATAAAGTTTACCTGTTAGACTGGCATGTCGAGATGGACCAATTAAATCCATATGAATTAATGCAAGAATGCGACTAGTGCAAATTTTCATTTTCGGTTTAAACGAGCCTCTTGCATGTTTACCTTTAATACAGGTCTCACAAATGTGGTCTTTTCTAAAATTCAATTTTGGTAGACCACGGACAATATCTTTTTTGGCTAATTTTGAAACAAGTGGTAAAGAGGCATGTCCCAATTTTTGCTGCCAAATAATGGCATTTTCATTGTATGAAAGTGAACATTTTTCGTTGAAAGAAGATTCATCTTGGAGATCAACAATGTAAATATTTCCATAACGTAAACCGATAAAAACGATTTGGTCTTTTCTCATTGCAGTACAATGCGTACTTTCAAAAATTAATTTAAGACCGGTATCACAAAGTTGGGAAACACTTAGAAGATTATGGCAAAGACCATCAACAAATAGAACATTTTCAATGGTAGGTAAAGGTTTCTTACCGATTTTACCTGTCCCTTTTATTTGGCCCTTTTTATTATCGCCAAAGGTAACACAGCCACGATCTTCCTTTTTCAGCTCCGTGAATAGATATTCATTCTCACTCATGTGATTTGAACATCCACTATCAACATACCATTTATTTAATAATGTTGTCTTCCTTGCTTGTACCTACAAAAACAATTTTCTTCCGTTTTATAGGTACCCAGGCTAATTTGGGTCCTGAGGAGTTAGATACAAAAACTTGATTTTTAACAACGGTCCCTTTTGGTACCCAAATTTGTTTGACTTTTATAGTTCGTCTAGAACTTCTACAGTATGTTTCGGTATGTCCTGGTTTTAAACATTTTGGACATGATGGAATTCCCGTTTTTAAGGTGTCCGAATCTTTCGTGATAATATCTAAGGACTTCTTCATTGGAAATGAATTATACCCAAGTCCTTGTTTTGAAAGAGAAAATTTTTGACCAAATAATAGTTGCGCGAATTTTTCATTACCACACGAGAATTTTCTAACGTAAAGTTTCAATTCTTTCTGAGTTTTATGTAAATCATCAATAATTTCGAATTTTCACTTTAAAGAGTTTTTATTTTCTTTTTCAAATCTTTATTACTTTTGAAAACTTTCTCGTATTCATTGTTTAAAGATTCGAAAGCATCAAGAAGTTCTTCATGAGAAGAATCACTATCCTCGACTCCTTCATCGCTATTTTTGGATGCGCGGGCCGTTAGTGCAAGATTGGTTTGAACTTGAGGTTCATCATCCTCATCATCATCGCTCCATTTAGCGACATAGACTTCCTTCTTTTTGAACTTTTCGTGAGGTGGTTTAGATGAACTCATTGGAGCAGCAACACGACAATCTTTAGCAAAGTGGCCTGGAACGCCGCACCTTCGACAAGTATTGTCGAACCTTTTGTTTTGTGGGGAGTGAGTCTTTTTGGATTCATCCCTTGGTTCTTGTTTGATGTCCCTCCGACGCCTTTGTAGAAAATTTTTGAATTTCTTTATGTTTTTGGCATAAAAGGTGGTTTCTTCATCCTCTTCTTCAATAGGTTCATCTTCAAGATCGCTATCTTCTTTTGCTTTGAAGGCGATCGTCCTTTATCTCTCTTTGGGCTTCGGTTTCGAACTTCGAGATTTAATGACAATCTCGTAATTTATGAGAGATCCAATGAGAGCGCTGAATTCGATGGTGTTGAGATCTTTCGACTCCATGATAGCCGTAACGGTAGCGTCCCATTCTCTTGGTAGAGATCGAAGGATTTTCTTGGCCTTATCACTGCTTGATATAGGTTTCCTGAAGGAGGCTAACCCATTTGTGATAGCCGAGAAGCGGCCAAGCATGGTAGTAATGCTTTCATCTTCTTTCATAGTGAAGAGTTCATAATCGTGAAGATGCATATTGATTTTTGTTTCCTTCACTTGACTCGTACCTTCATGGGTAATTTCGAGCATTTTCCAGATCTCTTTAGCCGTCTCGCAAGAAGATATCCTGTTGTGATCTTCTGGATTGAGAGCACAGTAAAGTAATTGAGTAGCTTTACTATTGAAGTGATCGTTCTTCCAGTCAACATCGTCGTATTCTTTAAAGCTTTTGATCGAGCCATCTGGTTTCTTAGGGATGGTAGGTACAAGAGCAATGACCTTCCATATTTCAATGTCGTGAGCTCGGATGAAGATGGACATTTTCTTCTTCCATGTCATAAAGTTTGAACCATCGAAGAAGGGAGGCGGATTGAGAGCGTTGCCTTCAACGGATGAGTGGATAAAGGCCATTTCTGGATCTTTTCTCTAGCGGGTGTTAATCCGGTGATAAAGAGACCACTCCGATACCAATTGTTAGATTTGTACCGCCACTAGAAGGGGGGTTGAATAGTGCGGATAAGAGTTTTGAACTCTTTTTGTGCGGAAGCTAGAATATCGGAGTAAGTAAAATGCGGAAAAGAAAGAACACAAGAATTTGTTCGAGAGGTTTGGCTATTAACGAAGCCTACGTCCCCTACCTAGTTTTATCGACTAGGACTTTTCTTAGAACCTTAGAATGCATTTTCTAGTTTAGTGCCAACTTTTACAATTTCTTGATTTCCGGGATCAGGAACAACCTCACTACAACTCTCTTGTTTTTCCGGGTACAAGATAACCTTTACAGTAAAATAGATGCGAGTAGGAACTCGACTTTACACGATATATCGCTCTTTGATACAAGAATAAAGATTGGAAATAATAGAGCAAATCTTCTCGTATCACAATATAGAATAAGTATAACTCTCAAATTATTTGCTTGGAATTGCTTGAGTATGCTTGTAAGCTCAGAATACTTGTGTATTTTCCATCTCCTTGAAGTGAGCTATTTATAGCCTTCTTGAGCTGATTTTCCCGTTGGAGCAGTTCCATTGCTTACGTACGTTAGGCACTCTGAATTACATATGTTATTATTGCTACGTACGTTATATGATTTGAGTAGCGGCCGTAACGAACACGGAAAAATGGTCCAGAGAAATCTGATAAAATGCGTTACGTACGTTACGCAAGGTATGCTTACGTACGTTATCTTCCAGTTAGAGATCCGTTGAGTGTGACGACTTGTTGTAACGGCTAATGACTTTTGCAACGGTCAGAATGTTTCGAACATTATGTACGTTAGATTGAACGGGTTACGTACGTTACCTGTACAGAAAATCTTACAAAAACTATGAATGTTACGTACGTTATAAAGGTTTGGTTTACGTACGTTAGTTGAAAGAAAAATATGTTTAAGTAAATTTTGGTTAATAACACATCATCAAAATGAATAAAATGATCTAAAAAATATTGTTCCAACACTACTTGCCCACTAAGTTGCAGTTCGAGGTTGACCCCACACACCGGCCATTGGATCGAACTACTCTAATGACTAACTTAATGTCACAAGCACATCTCCTACTGAAACCTCAAGTCAAAGGTCAATGTATACCTATCACAACCTTTCGATCCAGTCATTGACAATCCCTGACTGATATCCATGTGACCGAATTGAGGTGATTCGTGTTCGAGTATACTAATCTCACTAGCATACCTATAACGTGTGCTCCCACTAACCCTTAGTGAATACCGGCACTTTACATGTCAAAGTACACAAGTCTTGTCTAAACTTATTGCCCAGTTAAGTTTTATCGACTTGCGAACGAGTTAAGCATTCGAGCTCAAAACACTTCCAATGCCTATATCCTTATCTCCATAAGGAGTAGAATGTTTGCTCTCAAATGCAAGGACTGTTATTCTATATACCAAATCACAATGCCAGTGATATACAATAATCTAGAAATAATTATTGCCTTGTTAAATATTCATAATTACAATACATATACTCTCACTCTCTCATCCTCTGAGTGGCATTCGAGGGCATATCCCTAACAATATCCCACTTGCACTCAATGCCACAAACTATGATATCTAATACCCATACTCTCCATATGTCTCTCTAAGATCTTCTGAGATAGTGGCTTGGTAAGCGGATCAGCAACGTTATTTGCTGTGTCTACTCTCTGTAGTATAACATTTCCTTCCTAAGCCATTTCTCTCACAAAATGATATTTTCTCGCAATATGTTTGGTATTGTGGTAAGCCCTAGGCTCCTTAGCCTGTGCAACAGCTCCGTCGTTGTCACAAAACAGCGTCACAGGCTTCTCCGCATTAGGAACCACTTGAAGTTCCTCAGTGAACTTCTTAATACAAAAAGCTTCTTTAGCAGCCTCCGTAGATGCCTGATATTCGGCTTGACATGTAGAGATAGCAGTCGAACTTTGCTTGGCACTTCTCCAAGAAACTGCCCCACCATTCAGAGTGAAGATATACCCTGATGTGGACATCTGAGCATCCATGTCCCCCGAAAAATCTGAGTCTGTATAGCCCATCACTCTAATTTCTCCACCGCCGTATGTAAGAACCAAGTCTTTAGTCCTCCTTAGGTATTTAAGAATGTTCTTTACAGCAGTCTAATGTTCCGGACCTGGATTTGACTGAAACCGACTTACTACGCTCACAGCATAGACAATGTCCGGTCTAGTGCAAATCATAGCATACATGAGGCTACCTACTGCCGAAGCATAGGGCACCTTACTCATTTCCTTTCTGTCTTCCTCACTTTGAGGACACATCTCTCAGGAAAGTTTTGCACCATGTTGCATAGGAAGGAACCCTATTTTAGAATCTTCCATCCTAAATCGCTTCAGAATCTTTTCTATATAGAGGGCTTGGGAAAGACCTAACATTCTTTTCGCTCTATCCCGATAGAGACGAATACCCAGAATATAGGTAGATTCTCCCAAGTCTTTCATTGAGAACTCTTTAGAAAGCCAAGCTTTCAAAAAACAGAGCATTCCTACGTCGTTTCCTATAAGTAGAATGTCATCTACATATAGTATTAAGAATGCAATTTTGCTCCCACTAACCTTCTTGTAAATATAGGGCTCCTCTTCGTTTTGGACAAAATCAAACTCTTTGAATGTCTCGTTAAAACGAAGATTCCAACTCCATGAAGCTTGCTTCAGTCCATAAATGGCACGCTGAAATTTACATACTTTATGAATATTGGTTTGAGATATGAATCCCATAGGCTGTTCCATGTAAATCTCCTCCTCAAGGAATCCATTTAGGAATGCCCTTTTCACATCCATTTTCCATATTTCATAATCTAAGTGGGATTCTATGGATCATCTGAATAGACTTAATCATAGCTACAGGCGAGAAGGTCTCGAAGTAATCGATTCCTTATCTTCGGGAATAACCATTTGCCACAAGCTTGGCCTTATAGGTATCAACCTTGCCATCTCCATTAGTCTTTCTTTTATAGATCCATTTGTTTCCAATAGGCACTATGCCTTTAGGGCGATCTACTAAAGTCCAGACCTGATTAGCATACATTGAGTCTATCTCAGCTTCCATAGCTTCTTGCCACTTGGTGGAGTCAGCATCTACCATTGCTTGGTCGTATGTAGAAGGATCATTCTCTTGACTACTTTCTGTCATCTCATGGACATCCAGTTCCTCTTGATGCAGATAGTCATACCTCTCAGGTAATTTAGAAATTCTACTAGACTTGCGAGGTTGTGTTTGTATTTCAGAAGGTTGGGTTCTAATATCTTGCATAGGTATCTCATTTGTTGTTTCTTTTATTTCTTCCAAAGAAATATTTCTACCTGCCCCTCCTTCCTGAATAAACTGATCTTACAGGAAGTGTGCCTGTATAGCAACGATGATCCTATGATCTTCATGCATGTAGAATAGATATCTTATGGAATCCCCTGGATATCCTATGAAACGACCTTTCACGGATCTAGTTTCCAATTTCTCTACTTTAGTCTTCTTGACATAAGCAGGGCATCCCCAAATCCTAATGTGATTAAGACTTGGTTTCCTATCTCTCCACATCTCATGGGGAGTATTAGGAATGGATTTGGAAGGACATATATTCAAGATATGCACAGCAGTAAGGAGCGCGTAACCCCACAGATAAATCGGTAGATCAGTATAGTTAAGCATGGAGCGAACCATGTCCAACAAGGTTCGGTTCCTTCTTTCTGATACACCATTTAATTGTGGAGTAGCTGGAAGAGTGAATTGTGACACTATCCCTAGTTCTTTTAAGAACTCATCAAATTCGGTACTCATGTACTCACCACCCCTGGCCTCGACCAAGAGTCTTAACACGGTTACCTATTTGATTTTCAACTAGGGCTTTAAATTCCTTGAATTTATCAAAAGCTTCAGACTTATGTTTCATTAAGTACACGAATCCATACCTGGTATGGTCATCAGTGAATGTAATGAAATACTGAAAGCCGTCTCGTGCCACTTCAAAAGGGCCATAGACGTCGGTATGGATCAATCCAAGTTTTTCAGCAGCTCTTTCAAAAGTCCCTACGAAGGGTAACTTAGTCATTTTGCCTTGAAGACAAGATTCACAAGTTGGATAGGGATCTGATCCCAATGGACCCGTACGCCCATCTTTCTCCATTTTATAAACCTTAGTCTGACCGATATGACCAAGTCTAAGATGCCACCTAAGCGCTTGGTTCGTTTCATCCCTACCACGCTTCCTAGTTATAGTGTTCAAAGTTGTTTTATTCTTTAGATTTAAATGGTATAAACCATTTAATAATGTAGCAGTATCAACCAATTTATTTCTAAAATAAATACGACAGGACCCATCTGCAATAAAGAAGTGAAATCCGTTTCGGTCTATGACCGGAATTGATACAATATTTTTGTGCCCCTTGGGCAAAACAAGTACATCATATAAAGTAAGAATAAAACCAGATTCTAAATCCAATATAAGGGATCCGATATCAGAAGCCTCGACACTATGCCCACTTTTGACGGTGACCATCACCTCCCCTGAATCCATCTTCCTACTTCGTTCCAGATCCTGATTCATTGTACAAATCTGAGAACTCGCACCGGAATCAAGTATCCAAGAAGTAGAATATACAGTTACAGAACAATTTGTTTCTAAAACCAATAGTTCCGTACCTGAAGGCGCATTACGGTCAAGCTTTGGACAATACCTCTTCTAGTGGCCTAGCTCACCGCAGTTGAGGCATACATCTGTTTTCTTGGCCCCTTGTTTTTTTGAACCATTGGGGACTTGCCCTTTCCCTTGTCGATCTTGACTATTGGACCTAACTGCTTCTTGTTCTTTTTCTTCTTATTCTTGGACTTCCAAGTCCCATAAGAAATCACAAGTGCAGCTTTCTTTCCCTTTGTCTTCATCTGAGACTGGGCAGTCGTCAGTTTGATCATTAGCCCAACTAAGTTACATGCAATCTCATTGCAGTTGAAGTTCATGACAAATTGTGAAAAGGAGTCAGGAAGTGACTGTAGGATAAGGTCAGTTTGGAGAGATGCATGCATCTGAAAATCAAGAGCTTCCAATCTCTCAATCATCGAGATCATCTTGAGGACATGGTCCCCAACCCTCTCTCCTTCCTTCATCCTGGCGCCGAATAATTGCTTTGATATCTCATATCTAGCAGTTCAGCTATGCTCTCCATAGAGCTCAGCCAGGTGCGATAAGATGGCTCTCAAAGACGTCATCTTTTCATGGGCACGTTGAAGCTCATTGGTCATTGAGCCTAACATGTACCCTCGCACTCTTATGTCGTCTTTTACCCATTTCTCATGGGCATCGACATCTTCCTGATTGGCTCGGGTTCTTGCAGGAGCCGCTGGGATATCCGCCTCCAAGACGTATCCTAGCATTTCCATAGTTAGTACAATCCTCAAGTTCCGAAGCCAGTCCACATAGTTCGGACCAGTCAGGACGTTCTTTTCAAGTAGTATAGCGAGTGGGTTCATTGTCATATTGAGAGTTTTGTTAACTGCAGAGAATAATTTAAGATTCGTTAGTGATTATTTAATTATGATCCGAGTAAAGAATTTAAGGACTTTCTTTATTCATAACTCACTCCCACTATTTTATCGGTATTTACACACTCCCATGTTAAATCCGGAAGTCTTGGGTGACTTCATAGGGGTGATCAATTTTTTTACAATGTTTAATAGAGGGCAACCCATACGGTTTCTATTCTATTATTCTTTATAAAGTGGTGTCTAATACCAACCCATCTGATGGATGATTCGATCTTCTTTTACCCCTAGTTCACTTGCCCTCAACCCGTTCGGTTTCTATGGCTCGCTGAACTATCTAAGTTTAAACCGTCAACTCCTATTAGTTTGACAATTGAATCTTACCCGGCAACCCATACGGTTTATAGGGTTTGATTTGTCACAACCAAAGTCATCTAATGCACTCTAGGAATTTATCAACTTTCCCCAAAAATATTACCCCGACATACTCGGAAGAATAATATTCCGGTTTAGATTTCAATTTTCCATTAGTTTGACGGAGGGTAGGAAACCTCGTAACCTTTATAACTTAGTGTTTGTAAGTGGGAGTATTAACGTGATTATATGTTACACTTTGCACATTAACCGTTTATAAGTGCGGTTTGTCGGTTTGTTTGTTTGTCATACAATATGAAAACATACACAACCTAAAACTAACAACATGCAGTTCATGGACCAAGAAGGAGGCCCGGGTGAATACTAAGAAGTCCAAGCTACACAAGATAACATTGGCTTCTATTGTCTATCATATATGGAATGCCCGTAACCGACTGATATTTGAAGGCACAGCCTTGAATCTGGACATGGTTATTCGTCGAATTAAGATGCATGTGTTTACGATTATGTACTCTTTATATCCAAGTTCTTCGGATAGGTTAAAGTTTATTGCATCTGAATATGAGTGAGGAGCCGACTTGTGGCTGCCCTACCATTGTTTGTTTATCTAGCGTTCCACATTGAGGGGCCGTGTTGGCTCCCTTTATTGTTGGTCTTCCCCGAGTATGCCCGGTGTATATGTAACACTTTTGATCATATAATTCACATTTACCGATCAAAAAAAAACATGCAGTTCATGGACCATTCCTAGAACAAAAACTTCGTAATCTAATTACATGTCTTCGGTCTTGAATCTTCGTATTCTCGAGCGGATCTTCCTTCGGTCTTCGTCATTACATATAAATTTTACATTTGAAAAATTGCATCCTATACAAATTTTCTAGTAAAATAAATAGGCTCAAAACGGACTTTACAACCCCATCGAACAAAACAAAGGATTCAAAACTAGGTCCATGAACTACATCCCCATTCAAAATTAATGCAACAATTATATTAAAATAAATGGCAATAATGATTAATCTAAAATTGATCTAATCAACAAAAAATAATCCAACAATTAGAATTAATCTAATTAATTCACTTAACCGTTAATTTTAATTTGCTCCGGACAAAATAAATATTTCATTACATTAATTCCCTTAAAATAAAATTACCATAATTATATTTTAGTCAAATTAAATCCAATTTAATTTGTGGAAAATTAATTTACCGAACGAAATATAAAAACGGAGTCGGAAAACACAAGGCTGCCAAGCTCGACAGGGCCGCCAAAAGAAATTTGACCAATTTCAAATTGACCAAAGCCCGGGCAGCCCAGAAATGCGGTCCTGGTCAATTTTCCGGCTCATTTTTTTCATCCCGAATCCAAAAATAATATTTTTCTAATTTTTATATTACACAATTAAATCAGTTTTTCAAAAGAATAATATATTTATATTGTAACATAAAATCATGAAAAAAAAAAATTTAGATGAACAATTAAACATCAACAATTAAAACAATTATGATACTAAATCATAAAAAATAATCAAGCATTACAAATGCAAATATCGAATATACGATCGCATAGACCTCGCTCTGATACCACTGTTGGGATTCGGTGATTAAAATTGAATAACACAGCGGAAAATAAACCGGTCCAACCGGATAAAACCAAACCCCAAAAACGGACCGATCAAGCATCATATAAACGAATAACGAGGATGAAAAACAAAGAATACTTACCCTCGTAGTCCTTTGATAATATAATCTTCGAAGGAAAAACCCAAGCAAGCCTTTTTCCGATTACCGACACGAACACGAATCCAATTCGTTGTAGCTTGTTTGAATGATCTAACACCGAAAATGCCGAATATCTCTACTTCACACGCATCGGATATTGATCGGAAAAATAGTATGTCAATTCGTTCTCAAAGAACACGGCTAGGAATCGACACAATATATTTCTTCTCTTCTTTTCTTCCTTTTCTTTCTCTCTAAGATGAACCAAGAAATTGAAGAAATTATTTCTCCTCCTCACCAATATGTCTCACGGCTGATGTTATGTGTGTGTGTGTTTATTTCACAAGTCATGTTCAAAACAAAGACCAACACACCATTTTATATAACTAATGAGATATGGAATCTAATCCCAAGTCTTCATCATTTGCCATATAAAATACACCTCACATGTTATAAAGTAACATGGAAGGTGTGGAGAAGGTGAGGGGGGCGGCCCACTTGGTATTAGGTGAGAAAACGAGCCGAGCCACTCGGTTCGTGTACCGGACATTCGCGTGTCTAGTCCGTTAAATACACTTCGTTTTATCCCAAATGTATTTATACTTAATTAATTAATCTAATTAATTAATTTTATCAAATACAAGATTATAATAATATATTTTCAAGAAATAATTATTTATGAATTAAATTAATTACCCGGTAATTCATTTCAATTCACTAGACCGCATGATTTATCAAATAAATCAAATTAGATATCTAATATCCAATATTAATGAAGAGATAATAAATACATATTTATCCATCCAATATCCTTGTGCGCGACTCCGTAGGTCCGTCTTAGTCGGCAATGGGAGGAACCAAGGAGTACGGGTAACACTTAGCCAGTCTATTGCTTTGTACCGTAACCCAACTAAGAACGAATGATCGGATCATTCCAAAACCATTATGTCGTGAATACCATATACGTATAAATCCTTCAATCATATGTCCCGGTCAAGTATTAGGGTCACGGTAAAGTCAAACCCTATTGTAACTTGACTCTATGCTTTCTGTTAATGCAAACTGACATCATCGAGCTCTCGTGTATCAAATACAACTAGCTCTAAATGCTTTGGATAAAGACTTATAATCTCATTTGCCATTAACCACATAGGACATTTACCTGCTCACTTACAGGAGAAAGAATTCTATCTTGGTATTCAGTAGAGACTGCTACTTGCCCACTAAGTTGAATTTCGAGGTTGACCCCACACACCGGCGATTGGTTCGAACTACTCTAATGACTAACTTAATGTCACAAGCACATCTCCTACTGAAACCTCAAGTCAAAGGTCCACGTATACCTATCACAACCTTTCGATCCAGTCATTGACAATCCCTGAGTGATATCCATGTGACCGAATTGAGGTGAGTCGTGTTCGAGTATACTAATATCACTATCATACCTATAACATGTGCTCCCACTAACCCTTAGTGAATACTGGCACTTTACATGTCAAAGTACACGTTATACAAGTCTTGTCTAAACTTATTGTCCAGTTAAGTTTTATCGACTTGCGAACGAGTTAAGCATTCGAGCTCTAAACACTTACAGTACCTATCTCCTTATCTCCATAAGGAGTAGAATGTTTACTCTCAAATGCAAGGACTATTATTCTATATACCAAATCACAATGACAGTGATATACAATAATATAGAAATAATTATTGCCTTGTTAAATATTCATAATTACAATACATATGCTCTCACTCTCTCATCCTCTGAGTGGCATTCGAGGGCATATCCCTAACAGTATTGTGTTGTGTGTGAATATATGGATGTGGGCGGGGCCTACGGTGGCACATGGCATGCGATCATGTGGCCAGGATGCAACAAACGATTGATCCAACCGTGAGATCCTAATAAAAACTACGGTGACACATGGCATGCGATCATGTGGTTAGGATGCAATAAGTGATTGATCCAACCGTGAGCGCCAAAGATAATCTACAGTGGCACATGTCATGCGATCATGCGGCCAGGATGCAACAAGTGATTGATCCAACCGTGAGATGTTGTGATTTGTTTAGCTAGCCAGCTCGGGAGGGTCCTTAGAGGCCTCGAGTGGGATTTGTGGCTTCGTCCCGGTCCTAGGCGATGCATGTGCGTGATTATGTTGTGTTGATTTTATGTCTGTTGAGGACACTTGATGCGGGCTCCGGACCTTTGAATTGTTGTTGGATTTATTTGTGAAAATGAAACCTTTGGGCTGTGACCCCTGTTGATTTTGGAAAGAGTAGGATTGGATAATCCTAAATTGTTTTCTAATAAAACTCCCGATGGTTTATTAAACTGTTTTGTAAATTATTTCCCTTGACTTGGGATCTTTCGATTTTGGAAAGCTTTACCTAAACTCTCGCCTCGGGAAGTATTTTCGTTATGTTTAAATCTTTAAGGATTCATGGTTATTATTGTCCTTGGAACTTATATTGTATGGCTCGTATTTTTGTACTTGTACTTGCACTAGCAAAACAGTGGAGTTTTGCTAACCCCCGAGTATTCGGGGGGTGTATGTCTGTTTTTGCATTTAGGTTTTGGGAGCGTAACACAGGGTCGGCACGAAGGATGATGAAAGATGATCGATACTAATCACATGAGGACCCGTACATTGCTGTATTGGTTCAGTTGTATTTTATTTCCGCTGCAGTATATTTTCCCTATTGTACGGGAGCATTTTGTATTCGACCCCTGCGTGGGCATGTATTGAGTTGTATGTAATTATTTAAAGACTAAATCGGTCTACTGAGCCATTTTAGCTTTAAAGGCGATGTTTAGATGCTTGATTTTAGTTACCAGCCTGGTAGATCCTCGAGGAGAGGGTCTACAACGTGTAATATCCCTGGCTGGATTGGGGGTGTTACAATCACCACTATGAAGTAGAGCGACGAAACTTCCAGATTTCACATGGGAGTGTGTTATTCTGATAAAAATAGTGGGGGCTGGGTAACGAGAATAGAAAAGACCTTAATTCTATACTCAGATCATAATTAAACAAGTCACTAATTAATCTGTCGTACTTATTGCAGACATAACTCTTAATATGACAATGAATCCACTCGCAATTCTACTCGAGAAGAACACCCTGATTGGACCTAACTTTGTGGACTGGCTCCGCAATCTGATGATTGCCTCAGTATAGAGGCACTGGGATACGTCTTGGAGACGGACATTCCGACGCCTCCTGTGCGGACCAGAGCCAATCAGGAAGAGATTGAAAACCACGAAAAGTGGGTTAAGGATGACGTAGAAGTCCGTGCATACATGATGGCTTCTATGGATAATGAGCTTCAGAGAGCTCATGAGAAAATGACTTCTGCTAGGCATATTCTATCTCACTTAACCGAAATTTATGGTGAGCACAGCAGAACTGCTAGATATGAGATATCCAAGCAACTGTTTGGTGCAAGGATGAAGGAAGGTGAGAAGGTTGGGGAACACGTCCTCAAAATGATATCCATGATCGAGAGATTGAAGGATCTTGATTTTAAAATGGATACTTCTCTCCAAACCGACCTTATCCTATAGTCTCTCCCTGATTCTTTCTCACAGTTTGTTATGAACTTCAACTGCAATGAGATTGCATGTAACTTGGGTGGGCTAATGAACAAACTCGTGACCGCTCAGTCTCATATGAAGATTCTGCAGATGAAGGAGTCTGCCCTTGTGATATCTTCTGGATCTCGGAGGTCCGAGAACAAGAAGAAAAAGACCAAGAAGCAGACGGGACCAAAAGTTAAGGACTTAAAGGTAAAGGGCAAGGCCCGGATGGTTCTGAAGAGCAAGAAGAAAGACGCTTGTCTCAAATGTGGTGAGTTGGGCCACTTGTAATACCCGCTTTTTTTTTCCTTTCCCGGTATTTTCTTTTTGCGGTGTATTTTTTTTTCATTTTTGGAAACTCGCTTGTAACCGTATTGACATTTCAAGGATATTTAATATTGGACTTTTTGTCGTTCGAGCTTGTTTCGACTCGTTTTACTCGATTCGGTGTTTTATGTTGTCTCCATCGCTATTTCGGGTATTCTCGTCAATTGTCATTCAGAACCGGCGTTTCGGGGTTTCCGAGGATCCATCTCACGTTATTATGCGTGTTGTGAGATTTTGTTTGATGTTTCGACCATGTATCGTACATTTCGGATGCTTTGGGCTGTTTCGTAATTTCCCAAAGTTTTGGGATAATTACGTTTGTTGTTGTTTTTCCGAACCTTTGGGTAGGCGGGAATATGTTTCCCTTCAGCATTTGAGTTCATTGCCTGGAATCGTTTACGTTCGTACCATCGTGAATTGTTGTATTTCGATTGTTTTATCAGTACCTTCCTTGCCTATTTTGGCCTGTACTTCCCAGAAAAGGATGTTACGTACGTAACACACCTTTTGGTTACGTACGTAATGGCCTAGTGTAAATAGTACAGGCATTTATGCCTTTTGTTTACGTACGTAAGGCCCTTATGGCTTACGTACGTAACACATCTTACGTACGTTAGCAATTGGTGCCTAACGTCGGGTTATAAACCCAGGAGTTGACCGATTTCGGTCACTTTTCATCTCTTCTCTCTTCTCTCCGACTCCAGCGACTTTCTTGGTGTTTTTCCGGCGATTTGAAGCTTAGCAACTCTGAGCCATCATCTTCTTCGAGTTTTTGGAGTATATTATCAACATCTAATCGTGTTCTTCGTCTTTAATCCGAGGTAAACTCCTAAAACCTTGTTTTGGGTAAATTGGGGGTTTTCACGTTTTTATCCGATTCGTTCCATATGATAGATTAATTCATAACGAATATGATTAATCTTGTTGGTATTGTTGGTTTTCCTATGGATTCATGGTATATTTCGTAGTATTTTTGTAATCGAGAGGGTTTGGTTGTGGTCCGCCCTTGTTGTGGTTTTTATACGAATATACATGAATCGTAGGCGGGTTTTCGGGTGTATTCCAATTCTGTATTCGTTTAGGATTGGTTGTGATTGTGTTCTTCAAATCGTTAGGTACGTGATTGAAGGCTCTTAGTGTTCGTCGGTGTTTTTCCTTCCTTTCGTTGCATCGTCAATTATTCAAGGCAATTAATTCTTGGAAACCTTTATGCTTAACGTGAAATGGTAATGTATATTGTGTGTGCTTTACTCACCTCGGTAGGGTCCGATGGGGCCTCGGGGGAATCTATGGCTTCGTCCTAGATTCATGAGTTTGTTTCGGTAGCCAACCCGGGAGGGTCCTTAGAGGCCTCGGGTAGGATTTATGGCTTCGTCCTGGTCCTAGCCGATACCTATGCGTGATTTGTTTTATAAAGTGGCCAGCTCGGGAGGGTCCTTAGAAGCCTCGGGTGGGATTTATGGCTTCGTCCCAGTCCTAGGCAAATTTTGATTGACTGTTTGTTTCTGGAAAAGACATGTCTGGTTTTGGTTTTTGAAATGAATTTGGTGCATTGTACTATGAAATGTGTAAGCGATTGGTTTGCCTTGATTACTTGTACTAGCGTAATTGCTAACCCCTCTGGGGACCCGTTGTGGGGAAATTCTTGTTATGGATTTCAGGTTATGATCATCCAGACGAGCGAACGCTGGGATAGTACGAGGATGTTGGTCAGGGTCGTTGACAAATGCATTTGAGTCCTTTTATTTCCGTTATTTCATTCGATATGGTTGTTGTCCACTTTTGAAACTTATAGATTGTACTCGCGAGTACTTAGGCTTTTCTCTTCGGATTATGATTTGGATTCGTCAAGTTATTTATGTTTGTCACTGTTGATTACTTCCGCCGGTTGTACCGGTCGTGTTAATTGATTTTCAACTGGATGATATGTGTTTTTACTGTGGTAAGTTGTGTCTAGCTTGGTGGGTCCCATGTAGGGGTCCACGGCACTGTAATATACCTTGAATATCTTGGGGGTGTTACAGAAAATGGTATCAGAGCACTAGGTTTATGGATACCTAGGCTTATCGATTATTTGGGTCTAGTTGTGTTTTGTTTTGCATATTGTCACACCGCTGCCAGCATCGCGGTACTTCCAGTGCTTGTATGTTTTCTTATTCGGCCCTTTGTTTCTTGCATTGTATTTCCGCTTCTTGAATCGTAGTTGCTTTTTCCTCCCTTACTCATCATCAATATACTTCTGTTATCTCTCAACACTAGTATGGATGCTGGAGGAAACCGTGGTTGTGGTCGTGGATGCGGCCGAGGACGTGGGGCAGCCGGTGGGGCGGCCACATCGCATTCTTCGGGAGTCGGCAGTAACGGCGACCGTCACAGTCATGCTTCTTCTCAGGAGCGCGCCGACCTTGGTATTGCGGCCGTTATGCAGCAAATGGTAAACCAAATGGCGGCGATAGCTCAGGTGGTCCAGAACCTGGATCCGAACCATGCTAATCGGGGCGGAACGGATCATTGGCTTCAGGATGTCATCAAGATGCATCCTCCTCAGTTTTCGGGAGCTTCGGACCCAATCAGCTGGGATGGGTGGATCAAGGAGATATCTAAAGTCTTCACTGCTACCAACTGTCCCGAGGACCGTAAGGTCCCTATTGCTCGATACTTTCTTACTGGGGATGCTACGGATTGGTGGGAATCCGTTGGGCCCAAAGTCCATGTTGCTTCGTGGGACGAATTTCAGGAATTGATGGAGGCTGAATATTGCCCGTGGCCAGTTAGACAGGCTCGAGTCCATGCTTTCTATGATGCTCAACCGCGGGATATTCCTGTCTCTCAAGCTATTGTCGATTTTAACAAGGAGGTGGGCTATGTGAAGACCCAAGTTGTCGAGGAGAGCGACAAAATTTTCCATTTTTCCAGGCGGATGAAACTGTCAATTCGGGACTACATGTCTGGGCTCGTCTGTACTACTTTGAAGGATTATCAGAGTCGAGCTCTTGCCTTTGATATGTCGGTGACAGCCAGTGCGGCGGTTCGGGAGAGTAAGAAACAGAAATCTGCCGGAATTTTCTCGGGTCACAAGGGTGGAGGTCAGTAGAAGTCTCAGTCTGTGAATATTCATGGAGGTAATTCGGCTCGTTTCTGTGGGGGCTATCATCGGTCCATCGGAACCGGGAGTGTCCTCGTCCGCCTCTGACTTGTTATACTTGTGGTCAGTCGGGCCACAAGGCTTTCTTTTGTGGGCGGGCAAAACAGCTTCTTGGTGCTCAGACTTCTTTTCCAGCACCTAGGGAGCCGAGTGTGAACCAGGGCTCGTTTGCTCCGCAGTCTCCACCGAGTGCCAGCCGAGGGAGAGATCGGGGTCAGCCCGCTAGAGGGGGAGCTTCCAGTGTCAGCTCCGCCCACCCGCATATCTATGAGATGAGGAGGGCCAATGATCCAGCAGCTACTGTGGCGACAGGTACCGTTCACATCCATTCCCATCCTATCAGTGTGCTTTTTGATTCGGGTGCGACGCATTCATTTGTTTCTCTGGAGTGTGTGCGCCATTTGAGTCTTGACTGTTTGTCGCCTTGCGAGCCTTTCATCGTTAAACTTCCTATCGGTGATAGAATCGTCGGTGATCGATAGGTCCGGGACTGTTCTGTGTTTATCTGTGAGAGGGCTTGGCACTCTAATCTTATTGTTGTGGGTATCGAGGGTGAAGATTTGATTCTCACGGATGATTGGCTCGAGCGGCATGGTGCAATCATGAACTACCGCACGAGGATCATTACCATGTTAGCCGAGGACGGCACCGAGCAATATTTCGCGGGGCGAAAGAGAAACCAGAAGTTCGTTATTAACGCCTTGAAGGCGATGAGACTCCTGCGAAAGGGGTGTACTGGTTATTGGTGCTACACCTTGAAAGCGGAGAGTGGTGGAGTCGAGCTTTCATTGATTCCAGTCGTTAGTGAATTTCCTGATGTTTTTCCTGATGAGTTACAGGGGTTGCCATCGGACCGTGAGGTCGAGTTCGCTATAGAGTTAGAGCCGGGTGCGGGTCCAATTTCGAAGGCGCTGTATCACATGGCACCTTCAGAGATGGACGAGCTGAAGAAGCAGTTGAGTGAGCTTCTTGAGTTGGGTTATATTCGACCGAGCGCTTCGCCTTGGGGCACACCGGTTTTGTTTGTTCGGAAAAAGAATAGTTTGCAGTGTTTGTGTATCGACTACCGCGAGCTAAATAAGGTGACCATCAAGAACAATTATCCTATGGCGAGGATTGATGACTTGTTCGATCAGTTGCAGGGGGCTGCGGTATTCTCGAAGATCGACTTGAGATAGGGGTACTATCAGCTTCGGGTGAAGGAGTCCGACGTTCCGAGAACAGCTTTTCGGACGAGATACGGACACTATGAGTTTGTAGTTATGCCTTTCGGGTTAACTAAGGCACCGGCAATGTTCATGCAGTTGATGAACAAGGTCTTTATCGAGTTTTTGGATAAGTGTGTCGTTGTCTTCATTGACGATATCCTTATCTATTCGAGGAACGAGGAGGAACACGCGTATCATTCACGAGTGGTATTAGACATTTTGAGGACCGAACAAATCTATGCAAAGTTCTCGAAATGTGAGTTTTGGATGAAGGAAGTGATGTTTCTAGGTCACGTGATTTCAGCCGAGGGTGTTCGTGTGGACCCGTAGAAGATTGAGGCAGTGTTGGATTGGGCACCGCCTAAAAACGTGAAGGAGGTTCGTAGTTTCTTGGGTTTAGCTGGCTACTACCATAGGTTCGTCAAGGGTTTCTTGAAACTAGCTCGGCCACTTACACAGTTGCTCCAGAAGTCCGAGAAGTTCGTCTGGAATGACGAGAGGCAGTCGAGTTTTGAGGAGCTGAAGAGGCGTTTGACTTCAGCCCCGATTTTGGCGTTGCCATGCGGAAACGGGGGTTTTGTCATTTATAGCGATGCTTTGGGTCAAGGTCTTGGGTGCGTTTTGATGCAGCACGGCAAGACCATTGCTTTTGCGTCGAGGCAATTGAGGTCGTATGAGCTTAACTACCCTACTCACGATTTGGAGTTAGCGGCAGTTGTTTTTCCGCTCAAGATTTGGCGTCACTATATTTTTGGCTCCACATGTCATATTTTTACCGACCATAAAAGTCTGAAGTACATATTTACTCAGCGGGAGTTGAATATGAGGCAGAGGAGGTGGTTAGAGTTGATTAAGGATTATGACCTCGAAATCCTTTATCATCCGGGAAAGGCGAACGTCGTGGCCGATGCCTTGAGTCAGAAATCGGTCTCGTTACAGACACTTGAGATCCTTACGTCTCAAGCCGTGCTCCAGCGGGATTTGATTCAGTTGAGTGTTGAGATTTCGTTGCCTGGAGCCGTAGGGCGACTCTGTGCTTTAGAGATTTCGTCGTCTCTGGTCGATGAAATTAAACTGAAGCAGTTAGAGGATCCGATGATTATGCAAATCCGAGAGAATGTTCTTAAGGGAAAGTCTCCTGGGTTTGTGATTCATGAAGATGGGGTATTGAGATTCCAGAGTCGTCTATATGTGCCGAACGACTCGGAATTGAGGCAGAGTATTTTACGTGAGGCCCATGCTACGCCTTACTCTGTTCATCCTAGTTCGAGTAAGATGTACAAGGACCTGAGGAGAAATTTCTGGTGGAATGATATGAAGAAGGAGGTCGCACAGTTTGTAGCGAGATGTTTGACTTGCCAGCAGGTCAAAATCGAGCATCAGCGACCAGCCGGGTTATTGCAGTCACTTCCCGTTCTGGAATGGAAATGGGAAGACATATCGATGGACTTCATTACGAGTTTGCTGATATCAAGATCGGGCATGAATATGGTTTGGGTGATTGTTGATCGCCTGACCAAGTCGGCACATTTTCTGGGCATCAAGGATACTTGGGGCCCGGAGAAGTTGGCTCGTGTGTTTATAGCGCAGGTTGTGAGGCTTCACGGTACTCTGAAGTCTATTGTTTCGGATCATGATGGCCGTTTTGTATCACATTTCTGGCAAGCGGTGCATAAGGCGTTGGGTACTCATTTCCGTTTGAGTACCTCTTTTCATCCTCAGTCAGATGGACAGTCGGAACGCACTATCCAGACGTTCGAGGATATGTTGCGTGCTTGTGCTCTCTACTGGAGTAGTGACGGGGAGGAGCATTTGCCATTGATCGAATTCACGTACAACAATAGTTGGCACGCGTCGATTCGGATGGCACCATATGAGGCGTTTTATGGGCTGAATTTTCGATCGCCGATTTGTTGGAACGAAGCATCTGATTAAGTCGGGACCAAACCGGATATTGTTTTAGAGACGAGGCGGAAGGTGGATTTGATTCGAGAACAGATGTTGACCGCTCAAAGTCGACAGAAGTCGTATGCCGACGTCCGTCGTCGAACTTTGGAATTCAAGGTGGGAGACCACGTTTTGCTAAAGGTGTCGCCGACGAGAGGAGTTTTTCGTTTCGGGAAGAAGGGGAAATTGAGCCCGAGATTTATTGGACCCTTTGAGATTCTCGAGCGAGTCGGTGAGTTGGCATACCGTTTGGCACTACCTCCGGCCTTGAGTCACGTTCATGGCGTCTTCCATGTTTCCCAGCTAAGGAAATATGTTCCGGATCCTAGTCATATCATCGATTATGGTGAGATCAATATTGCCGAGGACATTACCTTCGAGGAGCGTCCCTTGAAGATTTTGGAGCACCGTGAGAAGCGACTGAGGCATGAGACCATTCCTTTGGTCAAAGTGCAGTGGTCGAGACATGGTGTCGAGGAAGCAACTTGGGAGACCGAGGATAGCATGAATGCTAAGTACCCAGAGTTGTTTATTTCTTAAGTTTCGAGACGAAACTTGTTTTTAGAGGGGTAGAATATAATACCCGCATTTTTTTCCTTTCCAGGTATTTTTTTTTTTGCGGTGAATTTTTTTTCATTTTTGCAAACTCGCTTGTAACCGTATTGACATTTCAAGGATATTTAATATTGGACTTTTTGTCGTTCGAGCTTGTTTCGGACTCGTTTTACTCGATTCGGTGTTTTATGTTGTCTCCGTCGCTATTTCAGGTATTCTCGTCAATCGTCGTTCGGAACTGCCGTTTCGGGGTTGTCGAGGATCCATCTCACGTTATTATGCGTGTTTTGAGCTTTTGTTTGATGTTTCGACCATGTATCGTACATTTCGGATGTTTTGGGCTGTTTCGTAATTTCCCAAAGTTTTGGGATAATTACGTTTGTTGTTGTTTTTCTGAACCTTTGGGTAGTCGGGAATATGTTTCCCTTCAGCATTTGAGTTCATTGCCTGGAATCGTTTACGTTCGTACCATCGTGAATTGTTCACCATTGTATTTCGATTCTTTTATCAGTACCTTCCTTGCCTATTTTGGCCTGTACTTCCCAGAAAAGGATGTTACGTACGTAACACACGTTTTGGTTACGTACGTAACGGCCTAGTGTAAATAGTACGTGCATTTCTGCCTTTTGGTTACGTACGTAAGGCCCTTATGGCTTACGTACGTAACACATCTTACGTACGTTAGCAATTGGTGGCTAACGTATGTAACGCATCCTGGGTTATAAACCCAGGAGTTGGCCGATTTCGGTCACTTTTCATCTCTTCTCTCTTCTCTCCGACTCCAGCGACTTTCTTGGTGTTTTTCTGGCGATTTGAATCTTAGCAACTCCGAGCCATCATCTTCTTCGAGTTTTTGGAGTATATTATCAACATCTAATCGTGTTCTTCGTCTTTAATCTGAGGTAAACTCGTAAAACCTTGTTTTTGGTAAATTGGGGGTTTTCACGTTTTTATCCGATTTGTTCCATATGATAGATTAATTCATAACGAATATGATTAATCTTGTTGGTATTGTTGGTTTTCCTATGGATTCATGGTATATTTCGTAGTATTTTTGTAATCGAGAGAGTTTGGTTGTGGTCCGCCCTTGTTGTGGTTTTTATACGAATATACATGAATCGTAGGCGGGTTTTCAGGTGTATTCCAATTCCGTATTCTTTTAGGATTGGTTGTGATTGTGTTCTTCAAATCGTTAGGTTTGTGATTGACGGCTCCTAGCGTTCGTCGGTGTTTTTCCTTCCTTTCGTTCCGTCGTCAATTATTCAAGGCAAGTAATTCTTGGAAATCTTTATGCTTAACGTGAAATGGTAATGTATATTGTGTGTGCTTTACTCACCTCGGGAGGGTCCGACGGGGCCTCGGGGGAATATATGGCTTCGTCCTAGATTCATGAGTTTGTTTCGGTAGCCAGCCCGGGAGGGTCCTTAGAGGCCTCGGGTGGGATTTATGGCTTCGTCCTGGTCCTAGGCGATACCTGTGCGTGATTTGTTTTATAAAGTGGCCAGCTCGGGAGGGTCCTTAGAGGCCTCGGGTGGGATTGGTGGCTTCGTCCCGGTCCTAGGCAAATTTTGATTGACTGATTGTTTCCGGAAATGACATGTCTGGTTTTGGTTTTTGAAATGAATTTGGTGCATTGTACTATGAAATGTGTAAGCGATTGGTTTTCCTTGATTACTTGTACTAGTGTAATTGCTAACCCCTCTGGGGACCCGTTGTGGGGAAATTCTTGTTATGGATTTCAGGTTATGATCATCTGGACGAGCGAGCGCTGGGACAGTACGAGGATGTTGGTCAGGGTCGTTGACAAATGCATTTGAGTCCTTTTATATCCGTTATTTCATTCGATATGATTGTTGTCCACTTTTGAAACTTATAGATTGTACTCGCGAGTACTTAGGCTTTTCTCTTCGGTTTATGATTTGGATTCGTCAAGTTATTTATGTTTGTCACTATTGATTACTTCCGCCGGTTGTACCGGTCGTGTTAATTGATTTTCAACTGGATGATATGTGTTTTTACTATGGTAAGTTGTGTCTAGCTTGGTGGGTCCCATGTAGGGGTCCACGGAACTGTAATATACCTTGAATATCTTGGGGGTGTTACAGAAAATGGTATCAGAGCACTAGGTTTATGGATACCTAGGCTTGTCAGTTATTTGGGTCTAGTTGTGTTTTGTTTTGCATATTGTCACACCGCTGCCAGCATCGCGGTACTTCCAGTGCTTGTAAGTTTTCTTATTCGGCCCTTTGTTTCTTGCATTGTATTTCCGCTTCTTGAATCGTAGTTGCTTTTTCCTCCCTTACTCATCATCAATATACTTCTGTTATCTCTTAACACCAGTATGGATGCTGGAGGAAACTGTGGTTGTGGTCGTGGATGCGGCCGAGGACGTGGGGCAGCCGGTGGGGCGGCCACATCGCATTCTTCCGGAGTCAGCAGTACCAGCGACCATCACAGTCATGCTTCTTCTCAGGAGCGCGCCGACCTCGGTATTGCGGCCGTTATGAAGCAAATGGTAAACCAAATGGCGGCGATAGCTCAGGTGGTCCAGAACCCGGATCCGGCCCACGCTAATCGGGGCGGAACGGATCATTGGCTTCAGGATGTCATCAAGATGCATCCTCCTCAGTTTTCGGGAGCTTCGGACCCAATCGGATGGGATGGGTTGATCAAGGAGATATCTAAAGTCTTCACTGCTACCAACTGTCCCGAGGACCGTAAGGTCCCTATTGCTCGATACGTTCTTACTGGGGACGCTACAGATTGGTGGGAAGCCGTTGGGCCCAAAGACCATGTTGCTTTGTGGGCCGAATTTCAGGAATTGATGGAGGCCGAATATTTCCCATGGCCGGTTAGACAGGCTCGAGTCCATGCTTTCTATGATGCTCAACCATGGGATATTCCTGTCTCTCAAGCTATTGTCGATTTTAACAAGGAGTTGGGCTATGTGAATACCCAAGTTGTCGAGGAGAGCGACAAAATTTTCCATTTTTCCAGGCGGATGAAACTGTCAATTCGGGACTTCATGTCTGGGCTCGTCTGTACTACTTTGAAGGATTATCAGAGTTGAGCTCTTGCCTTTGATATGTCGGTGACAGCGAGTGTGGCGGTTCGGGAGAGTAAGAAACAGAAATCCACCGGAATTTTCTCGGGTCACAAGGGTGGAGGTCAGCAGAAGTCTCAGTCTGCGAATATTCCTGGAGGTAATTCGGCTCGTTTCTCTGGGGGCTATCGAGGTACTATCAGTGCCTCCGTTCGGGAGGCCAAATGCTTTAACTGTGGCGAGTCGGGCCATCGGAACCGGGAGTGTCCTCGTCCGCCTCTGACTTGTCATACTTGTGGTCAGTCGGGCCACAAGGCTTTCTTTTGTGGGCGGGCAAAACAGCTTCTTGGTGCTCATACTTCTTTTCCAGCACCTAGGGAGCCGAGTGTGAACCAGGGCTCGTTTGCTCCGCAGTCTCCACCGAGTTCCAGCCGAGGGAGAGGTCGGGGTCAGCCCGCTAGAGGGGGTGCTTCTAGTGTTGGCTCCGCCCACCCGCGTATCTATGAGATGAGGAGGGCCAATGATCCAGCGGCTACTGTGGCGACAGGTACCGTTCACATCCATTCCCATTCTCTGGAGTGTGTGCGCCGTTTGAGTCTTGACTGTTTATCGCCTTGTGAGCCTTTCATCGTTAAACTTCCTAGCGGTGACAGAATCGTCGGTGATCGATAGGTCCGGGACTGTTCTGTGTTTATCTTTGAGAGGGCTTGGCACTCTAATATTATTGTTGTGGGTATCGAGGGTGATGATTTGATTCTTGGGGATGATTGGCTCGAGCGGCATGGTGCAATCATGAACTACCGCACGAGGATCATTACCATGTTAGTCGAGGACGGCACCGAGCAATCTTTCGCGGGGCGAAAGAGAAACCAGAAGTTCGTTATTAACGCCTTGAAGGCGATGAGACTCCTGCGAAAGGGATGTACTGGTTATTGGTGCTACGCCTTGAAAGCGGAGAGTGGTGGAGTCGAGCTTTCATCGATTCCAGTCATTAGTGAATTTCTTGATGTTTTTCCTGATGAGTTACCGGGGTTGCCATCGGACCGTGAGGTCTAGTTCGCTATAGAGTTAGAGCCGGGTGCGGCTCCAATTTCGAAGGCGCCATATCACATGGCACCTTCAGAGATGGCCGAGCTGAAGAAGCAGTTGAGTGAGCTTCTTGAGTTGGGTTATATTCGACCGAGCGCTTCGCCTTGGGGCGCACCGGTTTTGTTTGTTCGGTAAAAGGATAGTTTGCTGTGTTTGTGTATCGACTACCGCGAGCTAAATAAGGTGACCATCAAGAACAAGTATCCTATGCCGAGGATTGATGACTTTTTCGATCAGTTGCAGGGGGCTGCGGTATTCTCGAAGATCGACTTGAGATCGGGGTACTATCAGCTTCGGGTGAAGGAGTCCGACGTTCCGAGAACAGCTTTTCGGACGAGATACGGACACTATGAGTTTGTAGTTATGCCTTTCGGGTTAACTAATGCACCGGCAGTGTTCATGCAGTTGATGAACAAGGTCTTTAACGAGTTTTTGGATAAGTGTGTCGTCGTCTTCATTGACGATATCCTTATCTATTCGAGGAACGAGGAGGAACACGCGTATCATTTATGAGTGGTATTAGACATTTTGAGGACCAAACAAATCTATGCAAAGTTCTCGAAATGTGAGTTCTGGATGAATGAAGTGATGTTTCTAGGTCACGTGATTTCAGCCGAGGGTTTTCGTGTGGACCCGCAGAAGATTGAGGGAGTGTTGGATTGGGCACCGCCTAAAAATGTGAAGGAGGTTCGTAGTTTCTTGGGTTTTAGCTGGCTACTACCATAGGTTCGTCGAGGGTTTCTTGAAACTAGCTCGGCCACTTACACAGTTTCTCCAGAAGTCTGAGAAGTTCGTTTGGAATGACGAGAGGCAATCGAGTTTTGAGGAGCTGAAGAGGCGTTTGACACGAGCCCCGATTTTGGCGTTGCCATGCGGCAACGGGGGTTTTGTCGTTTATAGCGATGATTCAGGTCAAGGTCTTGGGTGCGTGTTGATGCAGCACGGCAAGACCATTGCTTTTGCGTCGAGGCAATTGAGGTCGCATGAGCTTAACTACCCTACTCACGATTTGGAGTTAGCGGCAATTGTTTTTGCGCTCAAGATTTGGCGTCACTATCTTTTTGGCTCCACATGTCAGATTTTTACCGACCATAAAAGTCTGAAGTACATATTTACTCTGCGGGAGTTGAATATGAGGCAGAGGAGGTGGTTAGAGTTGATTAAGGATTATGACCTCGAAATCCTTTATCATCCGAGCAAGGCGAACGTCGTGGCCGATGCCTTGTGTCGGAAACCAGTCTCGTTACAGATACTTGAGATCCTTACATCTCAAGCCGTGCTCCAGCGGGATTTGATTGAGTTGAGTGTTGAGATTTCGTTGCCTGGAGCCATAGGGCGACTCTGTGCTTTAGAGATTTCGTCGTCTCTGGTCGATGAAATTAAACTGAACCAGTTAGAGGATCCGATGATTATGCAAATCCGAGAGAATGTTCTTAAGGAAAAGTCTCCTGGGTTTGTGATTCATGAAGATGGGGTATTATTCCAGAGTCGTCTATATGTGTCGAACGACTCGGAATTGAGGCAGAGTATTTTACGTGAGGCCCATGCTACGCATTACTCTGTTCATCCTGGTTCGAGTAAGATGTACAAGGACCTGAGGAGAAATTTCTGGTGGAATGATATGAAGGAGGAGGTCGCACAGTTTGTAGCGAGATGTTTGACTTGCCAGCAGGTCAAAATCGAGCATCAACGACCAGCCGGGTTATTGCAGTCACTTCCCATTCTGGAATGGAAATGGGAAGACATATCGATGGACTTCATTACGAGTTTGCTGATATCAAGATCGGGCATGAATATGGTTTCGGTGATTGTTGATCGCCTGACCAAGTCGGCACATTTTCTGGGCATCAAGGATACATGGGGCCCGGAGAAGTTGGCTCTTCGCAGGTTGTGAGGCTTCACGGTACTCCGAAGTCTATTGTTTCGGATCGTGATGGCCGTTTTGTATCACATTTCTGGCAAGCGGTGCATAAGGCGGTGGGTACTCGTTTGCGTTTGAGTACCTCTTTTCATCCTCAGTCAGATGGACAGTCGGAATGCACTATCCAGACGTTCGAGGATATGTTGCGTGCTTGTGCTCTCGACTGGAGTAGCGACGGGGAGGAGCATTTGCCATTGATCGAATTCACGTACAACAATAGTTGGCATGCGTCGATTCGGATGGCACCATATGAGGCGTTTTATGGGCGGCATTTTCGATCGCCGATTTGTTGGAACGAAGCATCTGATTTGGTCGGGACCGAACCGGATATTGTTTTAGAGATGAGGCGAAAGGTGGATTTGATTCGAGAACGGATGTTGACCGCTCAAAGTCGACAGAAGTCGTATGCCAACATCCGTCGTCGACCTTTGGAATTCAAGGTGGGAGACCACATTTTTCTAAAGGTGTTGCCGACGAGAGGAGTTTTTCGTTTCGGGAAGAAGGGGAATTTGAGCCCGAGATTTATTGGACCCTTTGAGACTCTCGAGCGAGTCGGTCAGTTGGCATACCGTTTGGCACTACCTCCGGCCTTGAGTCACGTTCATAGCATCTTCCATGTTTCCCAGCTAAGGAAATATGTTCCGGATCCTAGTCATATCATCGATTATGGTGAGATCGATATTGCCGAGGACATTACCTTCGAGGAGCGTCCCTTGAAGATTTTGGAGCACCGTGAGAAGCGACTGTGGCATGAGACCATTCCTTTGGTTAAAGTGAAGTGGTCGAGACATGGTGTCGAGGAAGTAACTTGGGAGACCCAGGATAGCATGCGTGCTAAGTACCCAGCGTTATTTATTTCTTAAGTTTCGGGACGAAACTTGTTTTTAGAGGGGTAGAATATAATACCCGCATTTTTTTTCCTTTCCAGGTATTTTTTTTTGGGGTGCATTTTTTTTCATTTTTTCAAACTCGCTTGTAACCGTATTGACATTTCAAGGATATTTAATATTGGACTTTTTGTCTTTCGAGCTTGTTTCGGACTCGTTTTACTCGATTTGGTGTTTTATGTTGTCTCCGTCGCTATTTCGGGTATTCTCGTCAATCGTCGTTCGGAACTGCCGTTTCGGGGTTGTCGAGGATCCATCTCACGTTCTTATGCGGGTTTTGAGCTTTTTTTGATGTTTCGACCATGTATCGTACATTTCGGATGCTTTGGGCTGTTTCGTAATTTCCCAAAGTTTTGGGATAATTATGTTTGTTGTTGTTTTTCCGAACCTTTGGGTAGTCGGGAATATGTTTCCCTTCAGAATTTGAGTTCATTGCCTGGAATCGTTTACGTTCGTACCATCGTGAATTGTTCACCATTGTATTTCGATTCTTTTATCAGTACCTTCCTTGCCTATTTTGGCCTGTACTTCCCAGAAAAGGATGTTACGTACGTAACACACCTTTTGGTTACGTACGTAACGGCCTAGTGTAAATAGTACAGGCATTTCTGCCTTTTGGTTACGTACGTAAGGCCCTTATGGCTTACATACGTAACACATCTTACATACGTTATCAATTGGTGGCTAATATATGTAACACATCCTGGGTTATAAACCCAGGAGTTGGCCGATTTCGGTCACTTTTCATCTCTTCTCTCTTCTCTCCGACTCCAGTGACTTTCTTGGTGTTTTTCCGGCGATTTGAAGCTTAGCAACTCCGAGCCATCATATTCTTTGAGTTTTTGGAGTATATTATCAACATCTAATCGTGTTCTTCGTCTTTAATCCGAGGTAAACTCGTAAAACTTTGTTTTGGGTAAATTGGGGGTTTTCACATTTTTATCCGATTCGTTCCATATGATAGATTAATTCATAACGAATATGATTAATCTTGTTGGTTTTCCTATGGATTCATGGTATATTTCGTAGTATTTTTATAATCGAGAGGGTTTGGTTGTGGTCCGCCCTTGTGGTTTTTATACGAATATACATGAATCGTAGGCGGGTTTTCGGGTGTATTCCAATTCCGTATTCGTTTAGGATTGGTTGTGATTGTGTTCTTCAAATCGTTAGGTTCGTGATTGACGGCTCCTAGCGTTCGTCGGTGTTTTTCCTTCCTTTCGTTGCGTCCTAAATTATTTAAGGCAAGTAATTCTTGGAAACCTTTATGCTTAACGTGAAATGGTAATGTATATTGTGTGTGCTTTACTCACCTCGGGAGGGTCCGACGGGGCCTCGGGGGAATCTATGGCTTCGTCCTAGATTCATGAGGAAGGGCATATTAACCTTCATTTTCATTTCGACCGTCTCAAAGAACACTCACTGTTCTCCGGGGCATATACTTGAAGAAACACTCACTGTTCTTCAAAGAAAAACCTTGAGAATAATGGCGTCTGCCACCACAGCGAACAGAGCCACTTTCCGAACCACCAGACGTCATATTCCAGCTCAATCCGAGCCCCGGCCTACAGCAGAGGGTAGCCGTGGCGATGCGAGACTCTCGATCCCACCCATTAGGGACGGCCCCAGTCTCTCGCTCGACCAGTTCCAAACCGCGAAACAGATCGAGGAGGCTATGGCCATCCTAAGGGAGCAACGGAGAGCATGCGCAGTGCCCGCTATAACCCCCTCGGCCATGCGCCGCGCGGGCAAATGGAAGCTCAAGGGGTTACTGGTCGACCGATCGTCAGAAATCCCCGATTCAAGAGACAAGGCCCTCGCGAGGCGGGACGGTTCCGTCTTCAACCGGCTAGGAAGCGACCCATTGTGGCGACTGGGGCATTCTGGCCCCAACCACGAGACGACGGAATCCGAGTCCGTCACTAGGAGTTCGGCATACCCAACTCCCAACCAAATACAGGTCAGCCGTTTGGCCCCCATCCGCCGAAGAGTCGAGCCACGCGGCAAGGAGATCATCGACAGCGGAGCCAGGGGATCAATACTTGATCGCCTTGGCTCCCGCTCCGAGCGCCTAGCCGAGAGCATCCAAGCCACGACAATGGTCGCTATGCAACGCCAACTCGACGAGATGAAAGCGCTAATGGAAACTGGGGCACGCGCCAATAGAAAGACCATAGGACCGACTGAGCCACTCGTGGTCCACATCGAGCTTGCCCCTCTGCAACCAAGGATCTCTCCTCCCCAAACACCTTTGTATGAAGGGTGATCGGACCTCGGGACCCACTTGAGCAGGTTCTGGATCTACATGACTGGGTGTGGGGCATCAGATGCGACCAAGTGCCGAATATTCCCGTTAACGCTGGGCGAACTGGCCCATAGGTGGTACGTCTCACTGCCACTGCGATCAATCATTTCCTTTGAGAAACTGGCGAGTGACTTCACGTCATACTTCGCCGCCAAGGTAACCAGGCCAGAAGGCCCCCACCGCATGATGAAAATCAGGCAGGGGGAAGACGACTCCGATGCAGATTAAATCGACCAGGTGGATGAAATAGTCCTCACCGGTGAGCCCATAAGCGACGACCTCGCCCTCTACTCAGCCCGGGGGGGATTCTATGGTCATTCTCCCATGTTTAGGCACCTCACGAAGAACATCCCTCCGACCTACGCGATCTTACGCGCTAAGGCTGCCGATTTTCTAGCCAGGCGAAGACTCCTCACTCTTCGCCTAGGTGACGAGACGCCGCTTCCCGTCCAGAAGATGGCGATCGCCAAATCCAACAAGTCGATCGCCAAGCCACCCAGTGATTTCAAGGCCTTCGAGGAGGTGGAAGCCCATCTCCTCCACAAGTTCAACCGAACTCCGGCTCATATTTTTTACACCATCAAGGGGCGCGAACCGCTAAGCAAGCCAAAGGCGATAAGGGATAACAGTCATCTGGACCACAACAAATTTTGTGCTTACCACAAGAGTCCTGGTCACAGCACCAACCAATTCCGCGATCTCCTCAGACAGCTCTGGAGATTGTTCGAGGAGGGTAAGCTGAACAGTTTATTGGCTTAGTCGGAGCCCCGTCAATCTCCCAAACCGGTCGCTAGAGTCGAACGCAATAGGCTGAAAGACTCATACGAGTCGACCTACCGATCAACCTCGGCGGCCGGATCTATATGATTCAATCAAGAGGTGGTAACTTCGGAAGTCTTTCCCCGATTCCCACCACGTCAAACGAAAGGCTACTGCCCAAAGCAACGTCTCTAAAAAATGGAGGACTCACTCGCCATCTAAAGTTCATCATCTAACATGATGGACCTAGGCAAGATATCGCCTCCCTCAGCACAACGTATACCGTAGAGGATCGCCATCTAACATGACGATCTGAGGTAGAAGAGTACAGCCATGGTCCTAGAGGTCGATGGAACCGACAGTCTCGTCCATGCAAGGTTCCTTTGGGCTGCGATCACTCGGCCTTTGTTTAAATATGAGGCAGGCATAGCCGAAGGACCCTCCAAACAAATATGTGGACACGCTCGCCCGCCCTCAAAAGGTTCATCATCTACCATAGTGGACCCGGACAATGCGACGCGTCCCTACCCCCGTCACAACATATACCGTCGAGGATCACCATCTAACATGACGATCCGAGGTAGAAAAGTGCTAAAAAGCCGCGGTCTTGGGGTCGATTAATCCGACGACGCCCCGTGCAAGGACTCCTCCAGACCAAGACCACTCACCCTTCATTTAAATATGAGGCGGGCGCAGCCTAACGGAGGACCCTCACAATAAAGTGAGTTGCGAGACAAACCTACAGGTGGAATGTCACTCGCGCACAAGACATGGTCATGGGGGTCGGTCCATCAAACCCCGCGACCGTGCATGGTTCCTCAAGACCGAGATGATCGGCCTTCCTCGAGGAATATGCAAAATTGAAGACCGCTCACTAAACGATTTATTTTCGTCCCCTTACTTTCACTAAGTAAACAAAAACAAGGGGGAAGGGTGGAGCTATGTATACCACGATCGGCTTTACTCAAATACATGTACGACGATCGGCATTGTTCAGATGTATGTGCAGTGATCGACTTTGTTCTGAAAGTTATCAATATGAGTCTATCAATTCGCTTGGAACTATACACACAACGATCGTTCCTTAAACACTTTTATAAAATCATGCAAGCAAGAAATCAGAGAAGCAAACATTTATTTCATCACTTGGAACAAAAATACAAACACGGTAGCCCGAAGGCAAAAGTACAACGAAAGCTACAAAAATTAAAAGTAAAAAAGCAGAAAAGCTCAAGGATTGGCGCCCGTTCCATCGCCAGCAGCATGCTCCGAACCCCCATCCTCCGGGGCACCCGGATGAACAAGGTTGTCCGGTAGCGGGTACCAGCTCAAATCAATTCCGGTATCCGCGGAAAGGTCGAGGATCGGCACGGTGAAGTCAGGCTGCAGAGGATGCTCCAGCGCATAGGCTTTGAGATTTTCAGCCAAAGGGCCAACCTCGAGCCCTCCCTTCTTAGCGGCGCGGCTGGCGTCAGCATAAGCTATGTAATATGCGAATTTGCTGACGTACTCCACGTTAACGAAGGGATCAGCCTCAATCGCCTTTAGCTTTTTCTTCAACTCCGCGACTGATCGGCTAGCACCCTCATGCTCGGCAGTTTTGGCGGCCACCTCTTCCTTCGAGGATGCAAGCTCGCTAGTCAGTCGGGCAACGGTCACCTTCAGCTGGCCGGCCTCCTTCTGCGCGGCCGCATGCGACCTGCAGGCTTCTGTCATTTGGTCCCGCATCCGATCAGTCGCCACCCGCGCTCGGTCAACATCCTGCTGCGCCTGCTTAGTCTCCTCCGCGGAGTTTTTCTCCATGGCCGCGAGCCGGTCGGCAAACTCAATGTTTTGTCTCCATGTAGCTTCGAGGTCCGCATGGATACGGGCAGTGGACGGCTGCCCCTCATAGTCCGCACGACCTGGACGGCCATCGTCGCCGTCTGGAGGACCAGCGCAAAAGTAGCTTGCATCGCATGAGCAGATCGCCGGCGCGCGATCGCGTCCAGATCGGTCGTCCAGGCCTTAGGGAGGGAAGCGGTAGCCCGAGCAACGTAGGAAAGGATATCGCTGACCTCGCGAGGAGCTTTGCTCGACAAGAAGTCCAACACCATCGGCGAGCAATTCGGGTCGGAATGGCGGACCCTGCACAAATAAACAAAAGAGTTAAGTGGTTTTCCTACACAAGTTTAATAACTTGGCAAAACGACCAGGCTTACCTCTCGACCTTCTCTGGGTCACGGCCGAAGAACGGTCTGCCACACGAGGTCTCAGCCTCAGCAGTCGCCACGGACTGAAGAAACGCTGAAGATGGCGTGGACCCCTCCACCGGAGGAATTACGAAAATCGGAGGCACATAGATCGGCAGCTCGCCGGCAGTACCATGGGCCGGGGGCTCCATAGTCCTCCATTTCTTACGGATAAGCCGAAGTTGCTCCTCCTCCCGAGGCTCCCGCCCTTCGACGACAGGCTCCTGGAGAGGTCTTGCCTCCGGGGTCAGTCGCGGCAGAACAGAAGGAGCTCGGCTCACCTTTTTCCCTTGGCGAAGATGGTTCATGACCCCCGGATTAGACATGGCAATCGCAGCAGGAGGCTCTGGGAAACAAGGGAAACGAATTTTTGCAAAGGAAAACCATCAACAAAGTTAGTAATCCTCCTCGATCAAGGCGATCGACATGACAAAGAAGATCGCAAAAGTTCGTACCTAGAACCTTTAGATGGCGAGGGTAGCGAAATAGCCGAGCGGCCAACCAGCAGGCTTCGTTGTTAATTTGGCGTGCGTCTATATGGTCGTCAGGAAGACTCTGTATCTTCTCCCAAATGATCGCGAATTCAAAACCAAGGACGCCCGCTACCGGAACAATAACACCTGCAAAAAGAAGGCCAAAATCAGATCAGTTCAGAAAATGTCCGAACAAAAGGAGAGTCTAAATCCTTACTAGGACTCCTCTCCCGAAAGCTAGTGGGAATATCTAACTCGTCGGTCGGGTTATCGCTCGCTGCCGACTTCCACACGCCTCCGAGCCAGAACCACTTCGACGGATCGCCCCTCACTTTGTTCGGGACCCCAAGAATCACCCGACCTGAGCAACCTTGGATATGGTAGCCGCTGACGGAACCTTTTTGAACTGTCAGTTTGAAGAGATGGTTCATCTCCAACGGCGAAGGAAGACGATACAACCGATGGCCACCAAACAAAGTGAAGGTGCAAATGATCTGCAGCCAGGCGTTCGGCGTCAATTGAAGCGGCGCCACGTTCCAGGCGGTCAGCAAATAGGAGACAGCGAACGGCAGTGGGAATCGCAGTCTAGACTCCATTATCGCCTCATTGACGGCGACCATGCCCTCGGGAGGTTGATTGGCTCACTCATTCTCGGCGGGAACGTGGAGGCTGACATGAGAAGGAACATGGAACCTCGCCCTCCAACGGTCCAGATCCTTCCTGGTAGCCGAGCTCCCGATCTGGCCAAGGGTCCACGGAGAGCGGCGGGCAGCCTGGAACAACGTCCTCCTTATAGGTTCATAAGGATGGGCGATCGAATATTCATTAAAGTTAAATTTGAGAAGCTCAAGGGGTTACTTGTCGAGCGATCGTCAGAAAGCCCCGATTCACGAGAAAAGGCACTCGCGGGGCGAGATGGTTCCGTCTTCAGCCGCTTGGGAAGCAATCCATCGTGGCGATCAGGGCATTCTGGCCCCAACCACGAGACGACGGAGTCCGAATCCGTCACCAGGAGTTCGGCATACCCAACTCCCAATCAAAACCAGGTCAGTCGTTTGGCTCCCATCCGCCGAAGAATCGAGCCCCGCGGCAAAGACATCATCTACAGCGAAGCCACGGGATCAGTACTTTATCGCCTCGGCTCCCGCTCCGAACTCCTAGCTGTGAGCAACCAGGCCACGGTGATGGCCGCTATGCAACGCCAGCTCGATGAGATGAAAGCGCTCATGGAAACTGGGGTAGGCGCCAGGAGAAAGGTCACCGGACCGAGTGAGCCACTCGCGGTCCAGATCGAGCTGGCCCCCGTGCAACCAAGGATCGCTCCTCCTCAAACACCTTTGTATGAGGGGAGATCGGACCCCGAGACCCACTTGAGCAAGTTCCGGATCTACATGACCGGATGTGGGGCGTCAGATGCGACCAGGTGCCGAATATTCCCGTTAACATTGGGCGATCTGGCCCATAGGTGGTACATCTCACTGCCACCGTGATCAATCAATTCCTTTGAGAAACTGGCGAGCGACTTCACGCATACTTCGCCGCCAAGGTCGCTAGACTAGAAGGTCCCCATCGCATGATGAAAATCAGGCAGGGGGAAGACGAGATGATGCAGATTACATCGACCGGGTGGATGAAATAGTCCTCACCGGCGAGCCCATTAGCGACGAGCTCGCCCTTTACTCAGTCCTGGGGGATTCTATGGTCATTCACCCATGTTCAGGCACCTCACGAAGGACATCCCCCCAACCTACGCGACCTTCCGCGCCAAGGCTGCCGATTTTCTGGCCAGGCAGAGGCTGCTCACCGTTCGCCTAGGCGAGGGGACGCCGCCTCCCGTCCAAAAGACGGCGATCGCCAAGTCCAACAAGGCGGTCTCCAAGCCACCCGGTGATTTCAAGGCCTTCGAGGAGGTGGAAGCTCATCTTCTCCACAAATTCAACCGAACTCCGGCCCATATTTTTTACGCCATCAAGGGATGTGAACCGCTAAACAAGCCAAAGGCGATAAGGGAAAACGGTCATCTGGACCGCAATAAATTTTGTGCTTAGCACAAGAGTCCCGGTCACAGCACCAACCAATGCCGCGACCTCCTCATACAACTCTGGAGATTGTTCGAGGAGGGCAAGCTAGACAGTTTAATGGCTTAGCTGGAGCCCCGCCAATATCCCAAATCGGTCACCAGAGTCCATCGCGACTGGCCGGAGGACTCATACGAGTAGACCCCCCGATCAACCTCAGCGGCCGGATCTATATGCTTCAATCAAGAGGTGGGAACTTTGGAAGTCTTTCCCCGATTCCCACCACATCAAACGAAAGGCTACTGCCTAAGCAACGCCTCGAAAAAGAGGATGACTCGCTTGCCCTCTAAATTTCATCATCTAACATGATGGACCTAGGCAAGCGATCGCCTCCCCCAGCACAACGTATACCATCGAGGATCGCCAACTAACATGACGGTCTGAGGTAGAAGAGTGCCGCCATGGTCACGTAGGTCGAAGAAACTGACGACCCGTCCATGCAAGGTTCCTTTAGGTAGAGATCGCTAGCCCTTCATTTAAATACGAGGCGGGCGTAGCCGAATGACCCTACAAAACAAATTAGAGGATGACTCGCTTGCCCTCTAAAGTTCGTCATCAACATGAATGACCTAGGCAAGCGATCGCCTCCCCTTGCACAACGTATACCGTCGAGGATCGCCATCTAATATGACGGTCTGAAGTAGAAAAGTGCCGACATGGTTGTGGAGGATGATGGAACCGTTCTCTGTGACCATGCAAGGTTCCTTTGGGAAGCGATCGCTCGCCCTTCGTTTAAATACGAGGCGGGTGTAGCCAAAGGACCCTCCAAAACAGATATGTGGACACGCTCGCCCACCCTCAAAGGTCCATCACCTAACATGGTGGATCCGGACAATGCGACGCGTCCCTCCCCCCGTCACAACATATAGCATCGAGGATCGCCATCTAACATGACGATCCGAGGTAGAAAAGTGCTAGCAAGCCGCGGTCGTGGAGTCGATTAATCCGGCGATGCCCCGTGCAAGGACTCCTCCAGGCCGAGACCGATCGCCCTTCTTTTAAATACGAGGCGGGTGTAGCCTACGGAGGACCCTCACAATTAAGTGAGTCGCGGGAAGTTGTCCATCAGACGGAATGTCGCTCACGCACAAGACATGGTCGCGGAGGTTGGTTCCATCGAACTCCACGATTGTGCACGGTCCCTCTAGGCCGGGATGGTCAGCCTTTCTCGAGGAATCTGCAAAATTGAAGACCGCTCGCTAAACGATTTATTTTCGTTCCCTTACTTTCACTAAGTAAACAAAAACAAGGGGGAAGAGCGGAGCTATATATACCACGATCGTCTTTACTCAAATACACGTACGACGATCGACATTATTCAGATATATGTGCAACGATAGACTTGGTTCTAAAGTTACTAGTATGAGTTTATCAATTCACTTGGAGATGTACGCACGATGATCGTTCCTCAAACACTTGTATAAAATCATACAAGCAAAAGATCAGAGAAGCAAATATTTATTTCATTTCACTTGGAATAAAAATACAAACACGGTCGCCCGAAGGCAAAAATACAACGAAAGCTACAAAAAATTACAAGTCAAAAAGCAAAAAAGCTCAAAGATCGGCGCCCATTCCATCGCCAGCAGCAGGCTCTGAACCCCCATCCTCGGAGGCACCCGGATGAACAAGGCTGTCCGGCAACGGGTACCAGCTCAAATCGATCCCATGATCCGCGGAAAGGTCTAGGATCGGCACGGTGAAGTCAGGCTGCAGAGGGTGCTCAAGCGAATAAGCTTTAAAATTTTCAGCCAAAGGGCCGACCTCGAGCCCTCCCTTCTTAGCGGCGCGGATCGCGTCAACATAAGCCATATAGTAGGCAAATTCAGTGACATACTCCACGTTAAGGAAGGGATTGGACTCAGTCGCCTTCAACTTTTCCCTCAACTCCGCAACCGTTTGGCTCACGCCCTCAAGCTCGGCAACTTTGGTGGCTACCTCTTCCTTTGAGGACGCCAACTTGCTGGTCAGTCGGGAGACGGTCACTTTCAGTTGGTCGGCCTCCTTCTGCGCGGACGCGTGCGACCTGCGGCCTTCCATCATCTGGTCCCGCATCCGGTCAGTCACCGCCCGTGCCCGGTCAAGATCCTGCCTTGCCTGCTTAGCCGCCTCCACGGAGCTCTTCTCCATGGCCGCGAGCCTGTCGGAAAACTCAATGTTTTCTTTCCATGCGGCTTCGAGGTCTGCATGGAGACGAGAGGTGGACGGCCGTCCTTCATAGTCCTCACGGCTTGAGCAACCATCGTCGCCGTTTGAAGGGCCAGCGCGAAAGTAGCCTGCATCGCGTCAGCACATCGCCGGTGCGCGATCGCATCCAGATCGGTCGTATAGGCCTTCGGGAGGGAGGGGGTAGCCCGAGCGACGTAAGAAGGGATATCGCTGACCTCTCGAGGAGCTTTTCTCGTCAGGAAGTACAACACCATCGGCGAACAGTTCCGGTCGGAGTGGCGGATCCTGCACAAAGAGCAAAAGAGTTAGTGTGTTTCCTACACAAGTTTCATAACTCAGCAAAACGACCAGGCTTACCTTTCGACCTTCTCTGGGTCACGGCTAAAGAACGGCCTGCCACACGAAATCTCGGCCTCAGCGGTCGCCATGGACTGAAGGAAAGCCGAAGATGGCGTGGACCCCTCCACCAGAGGAACCGCGGAAAGCGAAGGCACGGAGATCGGCGGCTCGTCAGCAGTGGCAGGGTCCGAGGGCTCCACAGTCCTCCGTTCCTTGCAGATGAGCCGAAGTTTCTCCTCCGCCCGAGGTTCCAGCTCTTCGACGATAGGCTCCTGGAGAGGTCTTGCCTCCGGGGTCGGTCGCAGCGGAGCAGCAGGAGCTCGAATCACCTTTTTCCCTTGACGAAGGCAGTTCATGACCCCCGGATTAGACATGGCAATCGCAACAGGGGGCTCTGGGAAACAAGGGAAGCGAATTTCTGCAAAAGAAAACAATCGACAAAGTTAGTAATCCTCCTCAGTCAAGACGATCGACATGTCAAAGAAGATCGTGAAAGTTCGTACCTGGAACCTTTAGATGGCGAGGGTAGCGAAATAGCCGAGCATCCAACCAACATGCTTCGTTGTTAATTCGGCGTGCGTCTATATGGTCATCAGGGAGGCTCCGTATCTTCTCCAAGACGATCGCGAAATCAAAAGTAAGGTCACCTACCGCCGGAACAATGACACCTGCAAAAAGAAGGCCAAAATCAGATCAGTTCAGAATGCATCCGAACAAAGGGAGAGTCTAAATCCTTACTCGAACTCCTCTCCCGAAAGCCGGTGGGAATATCCAACTCGTCGGTTGGGTTGTCGCTCGCTGCCGACTTCCACGCGCCGCCGACCCAGAACCACTTCGACGGATCGTCCCTTACTTTGTTCGGGACCCCAAGAATCACCCGGCCTGAGCGACCTTGGATGTGGTAACCGCCGACAGAGCCTTTTTGAACCGTCAATTTGAAGAGAAGGTTCATCTCCAATGGCGAGGGAAGACGATACAGCCGATAGCCACCAAACTAACTAAGGGTGCTGACAATCTGCAGCCAGGCGTTCGGCGTCAATTGAAGCGGCGCCACGTTCCAGGCGGTCAGCAGGTATGAGACAGCAAACGGCAACGGGAATCGCAGTCCAGCCTCCATTATCGCCTCGTTGACGGCGACCATCGGGAGGTTGATCGGCTCGCTCGTTCTCGGCGGGCACATGGAGGCAAACATCAGAAGGAACATGGAACCTTGCCCTCCAACGGTCCAGATCCTTCCTAGTCGCCAAACTCACGATCTGGCCAAGGGTCCACGGTGAGCGGCGAGTAGCCCAGAACAACGTCCACCTTACGGGTTCATAAGGATGGGCGATCGAGTATTCAGTAAAGTTAAATTTAGGGAGCAGGCCGGCCAATCTCTCCATGAGTTCGGAAAAATCTGTGAAGGCTTTGCCGAACGCGCTGTTCCGCTCCCAGTGCGCTTTCGCATCCATCTCCTCCTGTTTCAGTGAACGAATCCGCTCGGCCTCCCCGGCGTTGGCCGCATCGGCTTCATTAAAAAGTTCTTCAACCTCCACGGGCTCAATCCCGGCGTGGATGGCCTCGACGGCAGTGTCCACATGAAATTCTGCAGAAAGTTCATCCCGGGCGGTCCAAGCCCCAGCAGCGGAAGTGCTACCCACCTCATACGCATCTGGTCTTCCTCCAGACATATTCAAAGAGAAAGGAGGGAGAAGAAGTTTTTTGTTCTTACCTAGAGAGTCTGAGTTGAACGACGATCGTCACACGAAGCTTCGATGGAAATCGGCTATGTCTTCTTCTCAGACAGAAATGCATAAGGTTTTTTACCTTGTAACCCCAGTCATTTTCATAAGCAAAAGCGGGGGCTTCTGAACAAATAAGCAAAGTCCCGAGGATCAAAGTGTAACTTTCAGATAAGACCACATTTAATGCTGCCCTCGAATCCCGTGTGTGCGTCGTTTCGAGGGCACGCCAAAGGACAGAGTCTGACAAACTGTCGGACTCCCCCAACAGAAACGCGACACGTGCCCCATGACATTTCAAGACCGCTGTCGTTCCCCGCTCATTTCAGCGATCGAATAGGTCATCCAAATTCAAAAATAGTTCATTCGAGAGACGATCGTCTGTTCTGTAAAATGCTTAGTCGCTCGTCTAAGTCAAGCGATCGCCAGTAAAACCACCTCACCCCACGTTTTCAACATCGGAGCGAGCTGGGGGGCAATTGTTGTACGGCGATTTATACGCCTCGATGGCAATTGGCATAAGGGCCGAGCGACCAAAGCCAGCATCAGATAATCCAAGGCAGACTTGCCAAGCGAAGAGTCCAAACTGAGATTAGGTACCGAGCAATCGACGTCCAGGGCGATCTCCTTTTGGTACCTAGCGATCGACTCTGGTGCTCGACCAAGGACGACCGTCCTATGCCACATGTAAGGCTATCATCCGTCATATCTACAAAAACCGGATCTCGCAGTGATAACCCATATGCAGCTCCTCGAATGGCGCCGCAGAATAAGAATATTTGACTCCAGCCCATGAACAGCTATCGACGACAAGGACTGTCTCATCTACCAACAGACCTGCTGAAAGGTCCTAGGTGGGACCTCCCAAGACATCGACTTAGGACGCGTGTTGTCTTCGAGGGCGATTTATACGCCTCGACGGCGATCGTCATAAGGGTCGAGCGACCAAAGACAGCATCAAATAATCCAAGGCGGACTTGCCAAGCGAAGAGTCCAGACCGAGATCAGGTACCAAGCGATCGACGTCCAGGGCAATCGCCTTTTGGCACCTAGCGATCAACTCTGGTGCCCGACCAAGGACGACCGTCCTACGCCACGTGTAAGGCCATCATCTGTCAAGTCTAAGAAGACTGGATCACGGAGCAAGGACCCATGTGCAGATCCGCGAATGGCGCCACAGAATAGGGATCGTTGACTCCATCCCATCAAAAGTTGTCCTACCGACAGACCCGCCGAAAGGTACCAGACAGGACCTCCCAAGACGGCGACATAGACGCGTGTTGTCTTCTCATTGGTTCGCACATCCGGCTTCCAGCAGCTGCTGCGAACTTTAAGGAGACCAACCCATGTGCTAAAGACGATCGCCCGCTTATTATAATACAGTAGAGGCTATCGCCCAGCAACTCACAGTCCTATAAATAGAGAGCCTCCAGCAACTGGAAAAAGGTTCAGAAGTTCAGACTTTAAGCTAAAGAACTTAGCACTCCATCGTTGTTATAAGAACTCACAGAGCATCATCTCTGGTTCTTTCGGCAATCATCAGCACTCAAGAGCTAGATAACTAGGGTCTTTACACTTATTGTAATTGTACTCTAACATTAATATTTGTACTCTAAAGTATTCATATTAATAATATCTCGCGAGAGCATTCAAGCCCGGGACTAACAACCCCGGCAAATCTTGTGTTATTTACTTCCCCATGGACGTGCTCTCGCATTTTGTTTGTTACTCGTCCATTCCAGCATATAATCTCCGGATAATATTTTGGTTAACAACAATTGGCGCTAGAGGAAGGGCATATTAACCTTCATTTTCATCCTGACTGTCTCGAAGAACAATCACTGTTCTCCGGGGCATATACTTGAAGAAACACTCACTGTTCTTCAAAGAAAAACCTTGAGAATAATGGTGTCTCCCACCACAGCGAACAGAGCCACTCTCCGAACCGCCGATCGTCATATTCCGGCTCAATCCGAGCCCTAGCCTAAGGCATAGGGTAGCCACGGCGACGCGAGACTCTCGATCCCGCCCATTAGGGACGGCCCCAGTCTCTCGCTCGACCAGTTCTAAACTGCGGAACAGATCGAGGAGGCTATGGCCATTCTAAGGGAGCAACGGAGAGCATGCGCAGCGCCCGCTATAACCCCCTCGGCCATCCGCCGCGCGGGCAAATGAAAGCTCAAGGGGTTACTGGTCGAGCGATCGTCAGAAAGCCCCGATTCACGAGACAAGGCCCTCGCGAGGCGGTACGGTTCCGTCTTCAGCCGTCTAGGAAGCAACCCATCGTGGCGACTGGGGAATTCTGGCCCCAACCACGAGACGATGGAATCCGAGTCCATCACCAGGAGTTCGGCATACCCAACTCCCAACCAAATACAGGTCAGCCGTTTGGCCCCCATCCGCCGAAGAGTCGAGCCACGCGGCAAGGACATCAGCGACAGCGGAGCTAGGGCATCAATACTTGATCGCCTCGGCTCCCGCTCTGAGTGCCTATCCGCGAGCATCCAAGCCACGGCGATGGCCTCTATGCAACGCCAGTTCGATGAGATGAAAGCGCTAATGGAAACTGGGGCACGCGCCAGTAGAAAGACCATTGGACGGACTAAGCTACTCGCGGTCCACATCGAGCTTGCCCCCGTGCAACCAAGGATCTCTCCTCCTGATACACCTTTGTATGAAGGGTGATCGGACCCCGGTATCCACTTGAGCAAGTTCTGGATCTACATGACTGGGTGTGGGCCATGAGATGCGACCAAGTGCCGAATCTTCCTGCTAACGTTGGGCGAACTGGCCCATAGGTGGTACGTCTCACTGCCACTGCGATCAATCATTTCCTTTGAGAAACTGGTGAGTGACTTCACGTCATACTTCACCTCCAAGGTAACCAGGCCAGAAGGCCCCCACCGCATGATGAAAATCAGGCAGGGGGAAGACAACTCCGATGCAGATTACATCGACCGGGTGGATGAAATAGTCCTCACCGGCGAGCCCATAAGCGACGACCTCGCCCTCTACTCAGTCCTGGGGAGATTCTATGGTCATTCTCCCATGTTTATGAATCTCACGAAGAACATCCCTCCGACCTATGCGATCTTCCGCGCTAAGGCTGCCGATTTTCTAGCCAGGCGAAGACTCCTCACCCTTCGCCTAGGTGAGGAGACGCCGCCTCCCGTCCAGAAAATGGCGATCGCCAAATCCAACAAGGTGGTCGTCAAGCCACCCGGTGATTTCAAGGCCTTCGAGGAGGTGGAAGCCCATCTCCTGCACAAGTTCAACCGAACTCCGGCTCATATTTTTTACACCATCAATGGGTGCGAATCGCTAAGCAAGCCAAAGGCGATAAGGGATAATGGTCATCTGGACCACAACAAATTTTGTGCTTACCACAAGAGTCCCGGTCACAGCACCAACCAATGCCGCGATCTCCTCAGACAACTCTGGAGATTGTTCGAGGAGGGCAAGCTGAACAGTTTATTGGCTTAGTCGGAGCCCCGTCAATCTCCCAAACCGGTCGCCAGAGTCGAACGCGACAGGCCGAAAGACTCATACGAGTCGACCCACCGATCAACCTCGGCGGACGGATCTATATGATTCAATCAAGAGGTGGGAACTTCGAAAGTCTTTCCCCGATTCCCACCACGTCAAACGAAAGGCTACTGCCCAAAGCAACGTCTCTAAAAAATAGAGGACTCACTCGCCATCTAAAGTTCATCATCTAACATGATGGACCTAGGCACGAGATCGCCTCCCTCAGCACAACGTATACCATCGAGGATCGCCATCTAATATGACGATCTGAGGTAGAAGAGTGCAGCCATGGTCCTGGAGGTCGATGGAACCGACAGTCTCGTCCATACAAGGTTCCTTTGGGCTGCGATCGCTCGCCCTTCATTTATATATGAGGCAGGTATATCCGAAGGACCTCCAAACAAATCTGTGGACACGCTCGCCCACCCTCAAAAGGTTCATCATCTACCATGGTGGACCCGAACAATGCGACGCGTCCCTACCCCCCTCACAACGTATACCGTCGAGGATCGCCATCTAACATGATGATCCGAGGTAGAAAAGTGCTAAAAAGCCGCGGTCATCTGGTCGATTAATCCGACGACGCCCTGTGCAAGGACTCCTCCAGACCAAGACCGCCTGCCCTTCATTTAAATACGAGGCGGGCGCAGCCTAACAGAGGACCCTCACAATAAAGTTAGTCGCGAGACAAACCTACAGGTGGAATGTCGCTCGCGCACAAGACATGGTCATGGGGGTCGGTCCATTGAACCCCGCGACCGTGCACGGTTCCTCAAGACCGAGATGATCGGCCTTCCTCGAGGAATCTGAAAAATTGAAGACCGCTCATTAAACGATTTATTTTCGTCCCCTTACTTTCACTAAGTAAACAAAAAAAAGGGGGAAGGGCGGATCTATGTATACCACGATCGGCTTTACTCAAATACATGTACGACGATCATCATTGTTCAAATGTATGTGCAGTGATCGACTTTGTTCTAAAAGTTATCAATATGAGTCTATCAATTCGCTTGGAACTATACACACAACGATCGTTCCTTAAACACTTTTATAAAATCATGCAAGCAAGAAATCAGAGAAGCAAACATTTATTTCATCACTTGGAACAAAAATACAAACACGGTCGCCCGAAGGCAAAAGTACAACGAAAGCTGCAAAAATTAAAAGTAAAAAAGCAGAAAAGCTCAAGGATTGGCGCCCGTTCCATCGCCAGCAGCTTGCTCCGAACCCCCATCCTCCGGGGCACCCGGACGAACAAGGTTGTCCGGTAGCGGGTACCAGCTCAAATAAATTCCGAGATCCACGGAAAGGTCAAGGATCGGCACGGTGAAGTCAGGCTGCAGGGGATGCTCCAGCGCATAGACTTTGAAATTTTCAGCCAAAGGGCCGACCTCGAGCCCTCCCTTCTTAGCAACGCGGATGGCGTCAGCATAAGCCATGTAATAGGCGAATTCGCTGACGTACTCCACGTTAACAAAGGGATCAGCCTCAATTACCTTCAGCTTTTTTTTCAACTCCGCAACCGTTCCGCTAGCGCCCTCAAGCTCGGCAGTTTTGGCGGCCACCTCTTCCTTCGAGGATGCAAGCTCGCTGGTCAGTCGGGCAACAGTCACCTTCAGATGGTCGGCCTCCTTCTGCGCGGCCGCATGCGACCTGCGGGCTTCTGTCATTTGGTCCTGCATCCGGTCAGTCGCCGCCCACGCCCGGTCAACATCCTGCTGCGCCTGCTTAGCCGCCTCCACAGAGCTTTTCTCCATGGCCGAGAGCCGGTCGGCAAACTCAATGTTTTGTCTCCGTGTGGCTTCGAGGTCCGCATGGATACGGGCAGTAGACGGCTGCCCCTCATAGTCCCGCACGGCCTGGGCAGCCATCATCGCCGTCTGGATGGCCAGAGCAAAAGTAGCTTGCATCGCATCAGCAGATCGCCGACGCGCGATCGCGTCCAGATCGGTCGTCCAGGACTTCGGGAGGGAAGCGGTAGCCCGAGCAACGTAGGAAAGGATATCGCTGACCTCGTGAGGAGCTTTGCTCGACAAGAAGTCCAACACCATCGGCGAGCAATTCGGGTCAGAATGGCGGACCCCGCACAAATAAACAAAAGAGTTAAGTGTTTTTTCTACACAAGTTTCATAACTTGGCAAAATGACCAGGCTTACCTCTCGACCTTCTCTAGGTCATGGCCGAAGAACGGTCTGCCACGCGAGGTCTCAGCCTCAGCAGTCGCCATGGACTGAAGAAACGCCGAAGATGGCGTGGACCCCTCCACCGGAGGAATCGCAGAAATCGGAGGCACAGAGATCGGCAGCTCGCCGACAGTACCAGGGGCCGGGGGCTCCACAGTCCTCCATTTCTTATGGATAAGCAGAAGTTTCTCTTCCTCCCGAGGCTCCCGCCCTTCTACGACAGGCTCCTGGAGAGGTCTTGCCTTCGGGGTCGGTCGCAGCGGAACAGAAGGAGCTCGGCTCACCTTTTTCCCTTGGCGAAGACGGTTCATGACCCCCGGATTAGACATGGCAATCGTAGAAGGAGGCTCTGGGAAACAAGGGAAACGAATTTCTACAAAGGAAAAAAATCAACAAAGTTAGTAATCCTCCTCGGTCAAGACGATCGACATGACAAAGAAGATCGCAAAAGTTCGTACCTGGAACCTTTAGATGGCGAGGGTAGCGAAATAGCCGAGCGGCCAACCAGCAGGCTTCGTTGTTAATTTGGCGTGCATCTATACGGTCGTCAGGAAGACTCTGTATCTTCTCCCAGATGATTGCAAAGTCAAAAGCAAGGTCGCCCGCTGCCGGAACAATAACACCTGCAAAAATAAGGCCAAAATCAGATCAGTTCAGAAAATGTCTGAACAAAGGGAGAGTCTAAATCCTTACTAGGACTCCTCTCCCAAAAGCCGGTGGGAATATCCAACTCGTCGGTCGGGTTGTCGCTCGCTGCCGACTTCCACGCACCGCCGACCCAGAACCACTTCGACGGATCGCCCCTCACTTTGTTCGGGACCCCAAAAATCACCCGACCTGAGAAACCTTGGATATGGTAGATGCCGACGGAACCTTTTTGAACTGTCAGTTTGAATAGATGGTTTATCTCCAACGACGAAGGAAGTCGATACAACCTATGGCCACCAAACAAAGTGAAGGTGCAAATGATCTGCAGCTAGGCGTTGGGCGTCAATTTAAGCGGCGCCACGTTCCAGGCGGTCAGCAAATAGGAGACAGCGAACGGTAGTGTGAATCGCAGTCCAACCTCCATTATTGCCTCATTGACGGCGACCATGCCCTCGGGAGGTTGATCGGCTCGCTCGTTCTCGACGGGAACGTGGAGGCTGACATCAGAAGGAACATGGAACCTCGCCCTCCAACGGTCCAGATCCTTCCTGGTAGCCGAGCTCCCGATCTGGCCAAGGGTCCACGGAGAGCGGCGGGCAGCCCGGAACAACGTCCTCCTTACAGGTTCATAAGGATGGGTGATCGAATATTCATTAAAGTTAAATTTGAGAAGAGGGCCGTCCAATCTCTCCATGAGTTCGGAAAAATCTGTGAAGGCTTTGCCGAACGCGCTATCCCGCTCCTTGTGCGCCATCGAATCCGCCTCCTCCCGTTTTAGTGAACGGATCCGATCGGCCTCCACCGTTTTGGCCGCGTCAGTCTCATTAAAAAGTTCCTCGATCTCCGCGGGCTAAATCCCGGCACGGATGGCCTCGAAGGCGGTGTCAACATGAAATTCCACAGAAGGTTCATTCCGGGCGGTCAAAGCCCCGGCGGCGGAAGTACTACCTCACTCATACACATCTGGTCTTCCTCCGGACATATTCAAAGAAAGGAGGGAGAAGGAGTTTTTTTCTTACCTAAGGTCTGAGTCGAACGATGATCGTCACACAGAACTTCAAGAGAAATCGGCTATGTCTTCTCCTCAGGCAGAAACGCATAAGGTCTTTAACCTTGTAACCCCAGTCCTTTTTATAAGCAGGAGCGGGGGCTTATGAGCAATAAGCGGAATCTCGAGGATCGAAGTGCAACCGTCAGATAGGCAGCATTTAATGTTGTCCTCTAATCCCACGTTCGCGTCGTTTCGAGGGCATGCCAAAGGACAGACCTACAAAACCGTCGGACTCCCCCCAATAGGAGCCCGACACGTGCCCCGGTGATGTTTCCATAACCGCTGTCATTTTCCGCTCATTTCAGCGATCGACCAGGTCATCCAAATTCAAAACCACTCCGCTCGAAAAACGATCATCTAAACTCATAAAATGTCACTCATCTAAATACAAGCGATCGCCGGTGGAGCCACCTCACCCCACGTCTTCGACATCGGAGCGAGCTAGGGGGCAATTGTTATGCGGTGATTTATACGCCTCGACGGCGATTGGCATAAGGGCCGAGCGACCAAAGACAGCATCAAATAATCCAAGGCAGACTTGCCAAGCGAAGAGTCCAGACCGAGATCAGGTACAGAGCGATCGACGTCCGGGGCGATCGCCTTTTGGCACCTAGCGATCGACTCTGGTGCCCGACCAAGGATGACCGTCCTACTCCACGTGTAAGGCCATCATCCGTCAAGTCTACGAAGATTGGATCACGGAGCGAGGACCCATGTGCAGATCCGCGAATGGCGCCACTGAATAAGGATCGTTGACTCCAGCCCATCAACAGTTGTCCTAACGACAGACCTGCCGAAAGGTCTTAGGTGGGACCTCAAGGCACCGCGGGATAATTATATTCTAGTCCTTCAGCAGCTGTCAGTGACAGGGACGGCCTCACCAACCGGCAGACCCGCCGAAAGGTACCAGACAGGACCTCCCAAGACGGCTACATAGACGCGTGTTGTCTTCTCATTGGTTCGCACATCCGGCTGCCAGCAGCTGCTGCGGACTTTAAGGAGACCAACCCATGTGCTAAAGACGATCGCCCGCTTATTACAATACAGCAGAGGCGATCGCCCAGCGACTCCCATTCCGATAAATAGAGAGCCTCCAGCAACTAGAAAAAGGTTCAGAAGTTCAGTCTTTCAGCTAAAGAACTTAGCACTCCATCGTTGTTACAAGAACTCACAGAGCATCATCTCTGGTTCTTCCGGTAATCATCAGCACTCAAGAGCTAGATAACTAGGGTCTTTCCACTCATTGTAATTATACTCTAACATTAATATTTGTACCCTCGAGTATTCATATTAATAATATATCGCGAGAGCATTTAAGCCCGGGAGGCAAATCTTGCGTTATTTACTTCCCTACGGACGTGCTCTCGCATTTTGTTTGTTACTCGTCCATTCCAGCATATAATCTACGGATAATATTTTGGGTAACAACAGCCATCATCCGTCATATCTACGAAAACCGGATCTCGGAGTGAAAACCCACGTGTAGATCCGCGAATGGAGCCGCAGAATAAGGATCTTTGACTCCAGCCCATCAACAGCTGTCGACGACAAGGACTGCCTCACCTACCGACAGACCCGCCGAAAGGTCCTAGGTGGGACCTCCCAAGACAGCGACTTAGGACGCGTGTTGTCTTCTCATTGGTTCGCACATCCGCCTGCCAACAATTGCTGCGGACTTTAAGGAGACCAACCCATGTGCTAAAGACGATCGCTCGCTTATTATAATACAGTAAAGGCGATCGCCCAACTACCTCCACTCCTATAAATAGGAAACCTCCAGCAACTGGAAAGAGGTTCGAAAAACTGTTGATTTCACACGAGAAACCATCACACTTCCATCACAGGAATATTAGATAATGTAACACCCCCAAGGTATTCAGGGTATATTACAGCGTCGCGGATCCCTACGTGGGACCCACCAGGCTAAACAACCAACGCACTCGTCGACTCGCAGAATCAACATAACATCATCTCGTCATAAAGACGCAAAACAAAATAATTCACCCGGCTCAACCGGTCAAACAAAACCCAAACATCCAACACAAACATAACGGACCAAGTTTCAATCCGAACAAACAAGAACCCTTAAGTACTCGAGTACTTCTATTAGTTTACAATGGATAAACGCATCGAAAGAAAGGAAAAATAAAACCTAAAAACACACTCATGCACAATCATCACGCCCGGCCATCATCCGCGTACTGGTCCAGCGCCCGTTCGTCTCGATAAACCTGACCTGAAATTCATAAAACGAATTTCCCCAAACCGGGTCCCCAAAGGGGTTAGCAATTACGCTAGTACAAGTAACCAAATGAACAACTTACACCTTACACATATAGTCAATGCATGCAATCGTGAAAACATAGTTTCAAAGCACTCATTTGCGGAAATGCCATAATCAAATCACATTTGTAAAATGCACCACAATTAACCGTCGATCCACGTCTCTATGGATCCCTACCGAGACCCCGTCGGATCTAACCCGTAGTGGTTAAAAGCAAGCTCGTCGATCTACGTCTCTGTGGACCCCTACCGAGACCCCGTCGGATCTAACCCGTAGTGAGCATAAACACACACACACCATTTCTCATACAATACTACTATCTCAAGATTGTCAGTTCATAAGGGTACTTGCCTTGATCAATAGACGGCGACACGAACGGAAATGAAGAATCAAACACGACCGCGAGGAACCGGCGGAAACGAACCTAACGATTCGAAGAATATAATCACAACCACTTCTAAACGATTACGGAAATGGAATACACCCGAAAACCCGCCTGCGATTCATGTATATTCGTACGAAAAGAACAACGAGGGTGGACCACAACCAAACCCTCTCGATAACGAAAGATACTACGAAATACACCATGAATCCGTAGGAAAACGAAGACTACCAACAAGATTAATCATATTCATCATGAATTAATCAACAAAATGGAACGGATCGGACGAAAACGTGAAAACCCCCAAATCTTCCCCAAAATAGGGTTCTAGGAAATTTTACCTTGATTCGACGATGAACAATGAATGATTAGTGATAGGTTGATGATACGAAGCTTGAATATACTCCTACAATGGTGTTTGGGCGAAAATCGGACGAACCCTAGCTCTCCAAGTCGTTCCCGTCGCGAAGATAAGTGAGAGAGGTGAGAAATGAGAAAAATATGGCTGCTGCCAGTTTATATACTGGCAGGTGTTACGGCCGTAACATCTATAACTTACGGCCGTAACATAGGAACATTACGGCCGTAAATCTCCTGCCTTACGGCCGTAACTATTCCCAGGAATGAAACTGGGCAATCTGACGAAGCCGACATACGGCCGTATCAAAATGAGGTTACGGCCGTAACTCTAGCGTGTTACGCCTGTAACCCCTCACTGGACCAAAGTGCAGAAAAACAAACTCTTGTTAGGGCTGTATAAATGAAAACTTACGGTCGTAACTCTCGTGTATTACGGCCATAACATATACGGCTTACGGCCATAACATGGCCTGTGATAGCAGGCAAAAATCTGAATCACTTCTCGACGAGGAAATAATCGGGAAATAACAAGGTGTATCCACGACCAATGGATACACTTCCGAGATTCAAGCCAGCGACTAAAGAAACAAACTGAAACGTGACTCCGACTACCCGAGGGTTCGGAAATGACAAGGATAGAAACTATCCCATAACTTAGGGCAATTACAAAATGGCCCAAACGTCCAAAAATCGTGATACGACGTCGGATCAACAAACCGAAACTCGCAACACGAAAAACTCAACCATACGAACTCGTGCAACCAAAGAATTCACCAAATCAGACGGGTTCTACGAGAATTGAACATCCATGCAACAATATGTGACATAAAACGGAATAATATCAAAACATCTCCAAAACTCGTCCAAATGGAGAAACTCCAAGAATAAAATAGATTCAAAATATCGATATGGTTACAAGGGAGTCGCTAAAAACAAAAATACACCAAAATGGGAATATTGGAAAAAGAAGAAAAATGCGGATTTTACATTCTACCCCTCTAAAAATAAGTTTCATCCCGAAACTTAAGAAACAAACAACTCAGGGTACTTAGCAGGCATGCTATCCTCGGTTTCCCAAGTTGCCTCCTCGACACCATGCCTCCACCACTGCACCTTGACCAAGGGAATGGTTTTATGCCTTAGTCGTTTCTCATGGCGCTCCACAATCTTCAAGGGACGCTCCTCGAATGTAATATCCTTGGCAATATCAATCTCACCATAATCGATGATGTGACTAGGATCCGGGACATATTTCCTCAGTTGGGAAACATGGAAAATGCTATGAACACGGCTCAAAGTTGGAGGTAACGCTAACCGGTATGCCAACTCACCGACTCTCTCGAGAATCTCAACGGGCCCAATAAACCTCGGGCTCAACTTCCCCTTCTTCCCGAAATGGAAAACTCCCTGCGTCGGTGACACCTTTAGCAAAACGTGGTCTCCCACCTCGAAATCCAAAGGTCGACGACGGACGTCGGCATATGACTTCTGTCGGCTCTGAGCAGTCAACATCCTCTCGCGAATCAATTCCACTTTCTGTCTCGTCTCTAAAATGATATTTCGTTCGGTCCCGACCAAATCGGATGCCTCGTTCCAACAAATCAGCGATCGGCACCGCCGCCCATAAAGCGTCTCATATGGTGCCATACGAATCGACGCGTGCCAACTATTATTGTACGTGAATTCGATCAATGGCAAGTGTTCCTCCTAGTCACGGCTCCACTCGAGAGCACAAGCGCGCAACATATCCTCAAGTGTCTGGATAGTTCGCTCCGACTGCCCGTCCGACTGAGGATGAAAAGAAGTGCTCAGTCGTAAACAAGTACCTAACACCTTATGTACCGCCTGCCAAAAGTGCGATACAAAACGGCCATCCCGATCCGAAATAATAGACTTCGCAGTACCGTGAAGCCTCACAATCTATGCAATAAACACACGAGTCAACTTCTCTGGGCCCCAAGTATTCTTGATGCCCAGAAACTGTGCCGACTTGGTCAGACGATCAACAATCACCCAAACCATGTTCATGCCCGACCTCGATCTCGGCAAACTCGTGATGAAGTCCATCGATATGTCTTCCTATTTCCATTCCAGAACGGGAAGTGACTGCAATAACTCGGACGGTCGCTGATGCTCGATCTTGACCTGCTGACAAGTCAAACATCTCGCTACAAACCGTGCGACCTCCTCCTTCATATCATTCCACCAGAAATTCCTCCTCGGGTCCTTGTACATCTTACTCAATCCAGGATGAACGGAGTAAGGTGTAGCATGGGCCTCACGCAAAATACCCTGTCTCAATTCCGAGTCGTTCGGTATGCACAGACGACTCTGGAATCTCAATACCCCATCTTGATGAATCACAAACCCAGGAGACTTTACCTTAAGAAGGTTCTCTCGGATTTGAATAATCATTGGATCTTCCAGCTACTTCAGTCTAATTTCATCGATCAGAGGCGACGAAATCTCTAAAGCACAAAGTTGCCCTATGGCTCCAGGCAACAAAATCTCAACACTCAACCCAATCAAATCCCGTTGAAGCTCAGTTTGAGACGTAAGGGTCTCAAGCGCCCTCAACGCAACCGGTTTTTTACTCAAGGCGTTGGCCACGATGTTCGCCTTGCCCGGATGATAAAGGATTTCGAGGTCATAATCCTTAATCAACTATAACCACCTCCTCTGCCTCATATTCAACTCCCGCTGAGTAAATATATACTTCAGACTTTTATGATCGGTAAAAATCTGACATGCAGAGCCAAAAATATAGTGACGCCAAATCTTGAGCGCAAAAACAATTGCCGCTAACTCCAAATCGTGAGTAGGGTAGTTAAGCTCGTAAGGCCTCAATTTTCTCAACGCAAATGCAATAGTTTTGCCCCGCTGCATCAACACGCACCCAAGACCCTGACCCGAAGCATCGCTATAAATGGCAAAACCCTTGTTGCCACATGGCAGCGCCAAAATCGGGTCTGAAGTCAAACGTCTCTTCAGCTCCTCAAAACTCGACTGTCTCTCGTCATTCCAGACAAACTTATCCGACTTATGGAGCAACTGTGTAAGTGGCCGAACTAGTTTCGAGAAACCCTCGATGAACCTATGGTATTATCCAGCCAAGCCCAAGAAACTACGGACCTCCTTCACGTTCTTAGGCGGTGCCCAATCCAACACTGCCTCAACCTTCTGCGGGTCCACACAAACTCCCTCGGCTGAAATCACGTGACCTAGAAACATCACTTATTTCAGCCAGAACTCACATTTCGAGAACTTTGCATAGAGTTGTTGGGTCCTCAAAATGTCTAACACTACTCGCAAATGATACGCGTGTTCCTCCTCGTTCCTCGAATAAACAAGGATATCGTCAATGAAGACAACAACACACTTATCTAAATACTCAATAAAGACCTTGTTTATTAACTGCATGAACACGGTCGGCACATTAGTTAACCCAAAGGGCAAGACCACCAACTCATAATGTCCGTATCTCGTCCGAAAAGCTGTTTTCGGAACGTCGGACTCCTTCACCCGAAGCTAATAGTACCCCGATCTCAATTCGATCTTCGAGAATACCGCAGCTCCCTACAACTGATTGAACAAGTCATCAATCCTCGGCAGAGGATACTTGTTCTTGATGGTCACCTTGTTTAGCTCGCGATAGTCAATACACAAACGCAGTGAACCATCCTTTTTCCAAACAAACAAAACCGGTGCGCCCCACGGCGAAGCGCTCGGTCGAATATATCCAGACTCTAGAAGCTCACTCAACTACTTCTTCAACTCGGCTATCTCGGAAGGTGCCATGCGATACGGCGCCTTCGAAATTGGCGCCGCACCCGGATCTAACTCGATAGAAAACTCTACCTCACTGTCCGGTGGCTACCCCGGTAACTCGTCAGGAAAGACGTCAAGAAACTCACTAACAATTGGAATCGATGAAAGCTCGACTCCACCACTCTCCGCCTTCAAGGCGTAGCACCAATAACCAGTACACCCCTTTCTCAGGAGTCTCATCGCCTTCAAGGTGTTAATTACGAACTTCTGGTTTCTCTTTCGCCCCACGAAAGAGTGCTCGGTGCCGTCTTCGGCTCGCATGGTGATGATCCTCGTGCGGTAGTTCATGATTGCACCATGCCGCTCGAGCCAATCATCCCCGAGAATCAAATCCTCACCCTCAATACCCACAACAATAAGATTAGAGGGCCAAGCCCTCTCACAAATAAGCACAGAATAGTCTCGAACCTCCTGATCACCAACAATCCTATCACCGCTAGGAAGCTTAACGATGAAGGGCTCACAAGGCATCAAACAGTCGAGACTCAAACGGCGCACACACTCCAGAGATATGAACGAATGCATAGCACCAGAATCGAAAAGCACACTGATAGGATAAGAATGAATATGAACGGTACCTGTCATCACAGTAGCCGCTGGGTCATCGGCTCTCCGTATCTCATAGACACGCGGGTGGGTGGAGCCGACACTGGAAGCTCCCCCCTTAGTGAGCTGACCCCGACCTCTCCATCGACTGGCACTCGGCGGAGATTGAGAAGAAAACGATCCTTGATTCACACTTGGTTCCCTAGGCGCTGGAAAGGAGGCCCGGGCACCAAGGACTCTCTCCCTCTTAACACAAAAAGCAGCCTTGTGGCCCGGCTGGCCACACTGATTACACGTCAGCAAAGGGTTCAAACAAGTACGACTGACGTAGCCTGTATGGCCACAATTAAAACACTTCACATCACGGAAAGGAGCACTGGTAGTTCCACGGGAACCCGCAGCGGAACGAGCTGGACCACCACCGGCAGGAAGATTAGCAGATTGGGATCTCTGCTGACCCCCACCCTTGTGGCCCAAAAAATTCCCGGTGGATTTCTGCTTCTTACTTTCGCAGGCCGCCTCACTAGCCATTACTGACATATCATACGCAAGAGCCCTACTCTGATAATCCTTCAAAGTGGTGCAGACGAGTCCAGACATATAGTCCCGAATTGACAGTTTCATCCATCTGGAAAAGTGAAAAAATTTGTCGCTCTCCTCGACAACTTGGGTCTTCACGTAGCCTAACTCCCTGTTGAAATCGGCAATAGCTTGAGAGACAGGAATATCCCGTGGTTGAGCATCATAGAAGGTGTGGACTTGAGCCTGTCTAACCGGCCACGGGCAATACTCAGTCTCCATCAGGTCCTTGAATTCCGCCCACGAAGCAACGTGATCCTTAGGCCCAACGGCCTCCCACCAATCAGTGGCGTCCCCAGTGAGAAAATACTGGGCAATAGGGACCTTACGGTCCTCAGGACAGTTGGTGGCAACAAAGACTTTAGATATCTCCTTGATCCACCCTTCCCAGCCGATCGGGTCTGAGGCTCCCGTAAACTGAGGAGGAAGCATCTTGATGACATCCTGAAGCTAACGGTCAGCTCCGTCCCGAGCAGCATGGGCCGAATTTTGAACCGACTGAGCTATCGCCGCCATTTGGTTCACCATTTGTTGCATAACGGCCGCAACACCAAGGTCGGCACCATCTTGAGAAGAAGCATGGCTATGTCGGTCACCGGTGCTACCGGCTCTCGAAGAATGCGACGTGGCCGCCCCACCGGCTGCCCCACGTCCCCGGCCGCGTCCACGACCACGACCACGGCCTCTTCCAGCATCCATAGTGGAGTTAAATAAGTAGCAAAAGCCATACGATGGTAAGTACGAGAAGAAAAACAATCACAAATCGAGAATCAAAGGTGCGATACAAGGAAACAAGGAACAGAGTAAGGAGAACTTACAGACACTGGAAGTACCGGAATCATGGCAGCGTGACGACGATGTGCAAAACGAAACACAACAAGACCCAATAAACCGACAAGCCTAGGTATCCATAAACCTGGCTCCGATACCATTTTCTGTAACACCCCCAAGGTATGCAGGGTATATTATAGCGCCGCGGATCCCTACGTGGGACCCACCAAGCTAAACGACCAATGCACTCATCGACTCGCGGAATCAACAAAACATCATCTCGTCAAAAAGACGCAAAACAAAATAATTCACCCAGCTCAACCGGTCAAACAAAACCCAAACATCCAACACAAACATAACGGACCAAGTTTCAATCCGAACAAACAAGAACCCCTAAGTACTCGAGTACTTCTATTAGTTTACAATGGATAAACGCATCGAAAGAAAGGAAAAATAAAACATAAAACACACTCATGCACAATCATCACGCCCGGCCATCATCCGCGTACTGGTCCAGTGCCCGTTCGTCTCGATGAACCTGACCTGGAATTCATAAAATGAATTTCCCCAAACTGGGTCCCCAAAGGGGTTAGTAATTACGCTAGTACAAGTAACCAAATGAACAACTTACACCTTACACATATAGTCAATGCATGCAGTCTTGAAAACATAGTTCCAAAGCACTCATTTGCGGAAATGCCATAATCAAATCACATTTGTAAAATGCACCACAATTAACCGTCGATCCACGTCTCTATGGATCCCTACCGAGACCCCGTCGGATCTAACCCGTAGTGGTTAAAAGCAAGCTCGTCGATCTAGGTCTCTGTGGACCCCTACCGAGACCCCGTCAGATCTAACCCGTAGTGAGCATAAGCACACACACACCATTTCTCATACAATACTACTATGTCAAGATTGTAAGTTCATAAGGGTACTTGCCTTGATCAATAGACGGCGACACGAACGGAAATGAAGAATCAAAAACGACCGTGAGGAACTGGCGGAAACGAACCTAACGATTCGAAGAATATAATCACAACCACTTCTAAATGATTACGGAAATGGAATACACCCGAAAATCCGCCTACAATTCATGTATATTCGTACGAAAACAACAACGAGGGCGGACCACAACCAAACCCTCTAGATAACAAAAGATACTACGAAATACACCACGAATCCGTAGGAAAAGGAAGACTACCAACTATATTAATCATATTTATCATGAATTAATCAACAAAACGGAACGGATTGGACGAAAACGTGAAAACCCCCAAATCTTCCCCAAAATAGGGTTCTAGGAAATTTTACCTTGATTCGACGATGAACAATGAATGATTAGTGATAGGTTGATGATACGTAGCTTGAATATACTCCTACAATGGTGTTTGGACTAAAATCGGACGAACCCTAGCTCTCCAAGTCATTCGCGTCGCGAAGAGAAGTGAGAGAGGTGAGAAATGAGAAAAATACGGCTGCTGCCAGTTTATATACTGGCAGTTGTTACGGATATAACATCCATAACTTACGGCCGTAACATATGAACATTACGGCCGTAACTGTTCCCAGGAATGAAACTGGGCAATCTGACGAAGCCGACATACGGCCGTATCAAAATGAGGTTACGGCCGTAACAATTCTTACGGCCGTAACTCTAGCGTGTTACGCCCGTAACCCCTCACTGGACCAAAGTGCAGAAAAACAAACTCTTTTTATGGCCGTATAAAGGAAAACTTATGGCCGTAACTCTCATGTATTACGGCCGTAACATGTACGGCTTACGGCCGTAACATGGCTTGTGATAGCAGGCAAAAATCTGAATCACTTCTCGACGAGGAAATGATCGGGAAATAACAAGGCATATCCACGACCAACGGATACACTTCTGACGGATTCAAGCCAGCGACTAAAGAAAAAAAATGAAACATGATTCCGACTACCCGAGGGTTCGGAAATGACAAGGATAGAAACTACTCCGTAACTTAGGGAAATTACAAAATGGCCCAAATGTCCAAAAAATGTGATACGACGTCGGATCAACAAACCGAAACTCGCAACACGAACAACTCAACCATACGAACTCGTGCAACCAAAGAATTCACCAAATCAGACGGGTTCTACGAGAATTGAAAGTCCATGCAACAATACGTGACATAAAACGGAATAATATCAAAACATCTCTGAAACTCGTCCAAATGGAGAAACTCCAAGAATAAAATAGATTCAAAATATAGATATGGTTACAATCGAGTCTCCAAAAACAAAAATACACCAAAATCGGAATATCAGAAAAAGAAGAAAAATGCGGATATTACAGCTAAATTCACACAGTGAGAGACATTCGATTTCTCATGGTTGACTACAGCACTCCATCGTTGTTACGAGAACTCACAGAGCATCATCTCTGGTTCTTCCGGCAATCATCAGCACTCAAGAGCTAGATAACTAGGGTCTTTACACTCATTATAATTGTACTCTAACATTAATATTTGTACTCCCAAGTATTCGTATTAATAATATCTCGCGAGAGCATTCAAGCCCGGGACTAACAACCCCGGCAAATCTTGTGTTATTTACTTTCCCTCGGACGTGCTCTCGCATTTTGTTTGTTACTCATCCATTCCAGCAAACCCTTCCGAATAATATTTTGGGTAACAACAGCATGCATAGCGTCAAGTACAGATAGGGTTTGACTGACCATGACCCTATAACTTGATCGGGACATTTGAAAGAAGGGTTTATATGTATACTGGTATTCACGACAGAATGGTTCTTTAATGATCTCAATCATTCGTTCTCAGTTGGGGTACAGTGTAGGCCGCTAGGCTGGCTAGGTGGTGCTACTACTCTTTGGTTCATCCCATTGCTGACTGAGACGAACCTACCGAGTCGCGCAATAGTATTGACCATGGAATGAATCGAGCTTATTCTCTCATTATGAATATTAGATATTGGATATCTAATTAATTGGGACATTGGATGTCTAAATTGATTTATTGGATTAATTAATTTACGGCCTAATGAATTAAATAAATTACTGGGTGATTAATTTAATTCAAGAACATAATTATTTCTTGGAGAAATTAATTATGTTATTATGTATTTGATATGATTAATTAATTGATATAAATACATCAGAACATAATCGGAGTTTATCTGTTTGGACTTGCGGGAGTCCGAAACGGAGCGAACTCCACCTACCCTTCTAGATGCCCCCCCTGTCTTCCACCTAATATGGTAGAAGACGTCATGATTTAATATCATGAAGTGTTTTGTCTTAGGGGACATGGAATCTCCCTTTTATATTGTAAAGGTGATTTCATGTGATTGATTGAAGAATAAAAGGAAGACTAACTCTCTCTTACCAACCTGGGCATCATTCGTGAGTTTTGGTGAGAGAGAGTAGGAAGAGATTTCTTGGTCTTCAAAGTATTCTTCATCTTCATTATATTTTCTTTGAAAAATAATGTGAGGAATAATTGAGAGAAATAAATTATACACTTAGAGTGTTATAATCAAAAGCTTCATCATCAAGCTCTAGCCATATCCTTAGAGGATAGCAAGGTGATAGTCATCCCGTTCGTTTCTCCGGCGCGTGACAAGTAGAGACGCGGTATTTTCGGCGTTAGATCATCCAAGGGCTTGGAGCACTTTGGATTGTAACTTGGGGAATAGCTCAAGAGAAGAACACCATATAATCAACGGACTACGAGGGTATGATTTCGAATCTTCCTTTGTTTATTTTTATTCGTATATGCGTAGCTCGATCGATCCTCGTAGGGATTCGAATCGAATTAATTTTCGTTTTACCGCTTCTGTTGGGCCTTCGTTTTAGGCACTGAATCCCAACAAGGACCATGTTCGTATGTTGTATTGATCTGATCTCGGATTAGATTGACGTGATTCGTCGTGGCATTGTGTATCCTGAGGTATGTTCCGTATTTTCCTTCTTGGTTCTTGTACTGGGATGGACAATCGATTGTCGTGTTGAGATTTGATGATGTTTATTTCCGATGGATCGAATTGGTCAGAGTTGGTATATTTCCGTATTGCGAGTTATGATGATGTTTTGAGAACCTTGAGTATTGTCTGAAATACAGTACATATGCTTGGGTATGGGTTTATTGGGCTGTTACGGATACGAATCGTGGATTTTCGTAAAGTTATGGCGGTAAGATTACATCAGTAGTATTCTTACTTAGTATCTCATTGGTATGTAATTATTAACGTGATGTGATGGTTATCATTGTTGGATATTATGGCTGACCCCGTCGTGGGCTTTCTTTTTAGGTTCTTGGAATATCAAGCTTGTAACGGTCGTGGAGAGATGAGCTTCCCGGAGGATACTGGCTAGGGCATGTATTTGAGTATTGAGTTTCCTGATCAGTTCTTGTATTCCGCTGCTAGAGTATTTTAATTGGTTGTCTTTTTCCACTGCGTGAGTATTTTTTAAATGGCCTTTTGGTATCTGGTAACTTAGGTTACTTTGGCAATTGTTTTCTAAACTATTCTGTCGGTACGTGTAAGCGATAACTTAACAAGATTTTATGTTTTCAAATTGTTGAGTTTTGGCATTTCGGGCCTAGTGGTTTCAAATGAGATTTTTACGACGGTTTTGATAAACGGATTTTATTAAGTCTTCGAATGTTTTTAAGATAGTACCGTCGTTCGCCTCTTAGGCGTTTGTAAATATTTGTAAATCTTTCTTTCAGCCTTGTGGGTTCCGTCTCGGGGCCCACGGCGCTGTAATATTCCCGGTCGGATCTCGGGGTGTTACAAGAGGCTACTGCCTGAAATCACATATGCTATTACGTACGTTGTCATATTAACGTGCGTAAGGCCCAGGCACATTACATATGCTAACACATAGCCATTACGTACGTAATGGCCATTGAACAGGTTGTCACGATCAGATCACCGACCACTGTCTACGTGTGGCCCCACCCGCCGAAAGGCGAGATACTATCTGATACACCACATTACGTACATTAACATGAGTGTTACGTACGTAATGTTACATACATAGCGTACGTAACGATAACATGGTAGCGTACGCTAAGGGCAACACATAGTCAAAAAATAAAATTCTCCAAACAACATCTAACAATCAACTGTAGTGTGAACGACAAAGATAAACAATTCGATTTAACATATCTCAACAATATACTCATTATAATATATATGGATATGGTATGACAATACTCAAACTATCCAAAAAATACAACAGTAAAGACGAGAGTTCAGGCGGATATTACATACTACCCCCTTAAAAGGAGTTTCGTCCCCGAAACTAAGGGGTAAACAAGTCGGGATATCTCTCTCGCATGATATCCTCAGTCTCCCATGTAGCCTCCTCGATTCTGTGTCTCGACCACTGAATCTTCAATAAGGGAATCGTCTTGTTTCTCAACTGTTTGACCATCCTCTCAAGTATCCACACATGACGCTCTTCATATGAATGGTCATCGGCTATCTCGACCTCTTCGAATGGAATAATGTGGCTCGGGTCAGCAACATACTTCCTCAACTGGGATACATGAAATACATTGTGAATCCGACTCAAATCTGATGGTAACGCCAAACAAAAGGCTAGGTCGCCTACACATTCCAAAATCTCAAACGGACCAATGTACCTCGGGCTCAGCTTGCCTCTCTTCCAAAAACAGAAAACACCTCGAGTTGGGGACACTTTTACTAGTACATGATCACCAACCTTAAACCTGAATGGTCGTCGATGATTATCTGCATACGATTTCTGGCGGTTCTGAGCTGTTAATAGACAACTCTTAATCAAAGCAATCTTCTCGCGTGCTGCTAACAACATATCAGGCTTCGTACCCACGGATTCAGACAAGTTGTCCCAATACAAAGGGGACCTACAACAACGGCCATATAATGCCTCATAAGGTGCCATCTTAATCGAAGCGTGCCAAATGTTATTATAGGTGAATTCCACCAACGGTAGTTGGGCTTCCCAGTCGTACTTCCAATCGAGAGCACATGCCCTCAACATATCCTCCAGAGTTTGAATGGTCCTCTCTGTTGGGCTTCGGTCAGCATCCTGCCTGCATTAGCTTAAAAATGTGCGAGGCGCGGCTTGCGATTCGACCTGTGAGATCTGCACTAGAAAGTGGTTAAATGAATTGATTTGTACTACTCATACCAACAAGATGCATCTTCTTTTCTGGTAGCCATCTCATAGAAACTCCAAAGTTAAGCGTGCTTGGCCTGAAGTAGTCATGGGATGGGTGACCCCCTGGGAAGTTTCTCAGGTGCGCGTGAGTGAGGACAAAGCACGCTAGGAAAGACTCGTGTTGGTACAGTGAGGACAGTCTTCATCATTCAGGGACCAACAATTGGTATCAGAGCAGGTCACGGGTGCTGATTCCCTCGAAGTATCCTACAGTGGAAGCCGCCAGAGTGTTGGAACTAAGAGTCGGGCATGCAGCAAATGTTGCCAGTTGGCCGGAACTAAGATGTTGGCGTTGTGGAGGTTTTCAGGTGCTGGAGGGCTATGTGATCAAATCTAGTATGCTGGAACTGAGATACTAGCGCAGCAGAAGTAAATGGACCTGGAACAGATGCTGATGTCAAGTGTTGGAGGACTGTGTGAATGAATCCAGCCGCTAGAGGGCTCTATGATCAAATCTAGTTCGCAGAGGTTTCCAGACTATGGTGCTGAGATGCTGGCAGATACTGGGAGGGGGATTGTTGGGCTTCGGTCAGCATCCTGCCTGCATTAGCTTAAAAATGCGCGAGGCGCGGCTTGCGATTCGACCTGTGAGATCTGCACTAGAAATTGGTTAAATGAATTGATTTGGACTACTCATACCAACAAGATTCATCTTCTTTTCTGGTAGCCATCTCATAGAAACTCCAAAGTTAAGCGTGCTTGGCCTGAAGTAGTTATGGGATGGGTGACCCCCTGGGAAGTTTCTCAGGTGTGCGTGAGTGAGGACAAAGCGCGCTAGGAAAGACTCGTGTTGGTACAGTGAGGACAGTCTTCATCATTCTAGGGACCAACACTCTCAGACTGACCGTCGGTCTGAGGATAAAATGTCGTACCGAAGTTCAATTGTGAACCCACCGCACGATGAACTGCTTTCCAGAAATGTGACACAAACCGTCCGTCACGATCTGATATAATAGTCTTGGGGGTACCATGCAACCTCACAATCTCCTTAATGAACAGCTGGGCCAACCACTCGGGACCCCACGTATCCTTAATTTCCAAGAAGTTGGCTGATTTGGTCAGCCGATCCATAATCACCCAAATCGTATTCATACATCGACTGCTCGTCGGCAGTAATAAAATCCATTGATATGTCCTCCCATTTCCACTTGGGAATCGGGAGTGGTTTCAGCATGCCTGCCGGTCGCTGATGCTCAATCTTGACCTGGTGACAGGTCAAACACCTCAAAACGAATTTTGTAATTTCCCGTTTCATATTACCCCACCAATAATGTAGCTTCAAATCCTTATACATTTTGTTCGACCCTCGGTGAATGGAGTATGGGGTAGCATGGGCCTCCTTCAGAATAGTGTTCCTCAACTCTTCACCCGCCGGTATACATACTCGATTCTTGAAGTGTATCAGTCCGTCCTCGTGAATCAAAAATCCAGGGGCTTTCCCCTGGTCTACTTCTCCCCGAATTCTAGATAATAATGGGTCCGCCACCTGTTTGGCCCTGATTATGTCGTCAAGGGATGATGATATCTCAAGCGTGCAAAGTTGACCCTGAACATGCTGTAACTAGATCTCAATCTCCGGCCTCATGAACTCTAACTGCAATTCTCTCTGAACTGTTAAGCGGGCAAGCATCTGCTCCTGAACTGTCTTACGACTTAAGGTGTCGGCAACCATATTTGCTTTTCCCGGATGATAAAGTATCACGATATCATAGTCCTTGATTAGTTCTAGCCACCTCCTATGCCTCATATTCAACTCCTTCTGTGTAAAAATGTACTTCAGGCTTTTGTGGTCAGTAAAAATCTGACAAGTAACTCCATACAGATAGTGACGCCAGATTTTCAAAGCAAACACCATGGCTGCTAGCTCCAATTAATGAGTCGGGTAGTTGACCTCGTAGGGTCACAGCTGTCTTCATGCATAGGCAATCACCTTCCCATTCTGGATTAATACACATCCAAGGCCCTGTCTCGATGCGTCACTATACACCACAAATCCTTCCTTTTCTTTTGGTAGAACCAAAACAGGTGCTGAAATCAATCGACTCTTGAGTTCATCAAAACTTTGCTGACATGCCTCCTACCACAAATATTTCTTATCTTTCCTCAACAGATTGGTCATCGGTTGAGCAATCTTGTAAAAACCTTCCATGAACCGTGGGTAATAGCCTGCTAGACCCAGGAAACTGCGAACTTCCTTCACGTTCTTCGGAGGTAGCCAGTCTCGGATAGATTCTGTCTTCTGTGGGTCTACTCTCACCCAATCAGCCGATATGACATGTCCAAGAAAAATAACCTCCGGCATCCAGAATTCACATTTGGAAAATTTTCCATAGAGCTGTTCCCGCCTCAACACATCGGGAACCTGACGGAGGTGATACTCATGCACTTCATGGTCACGAGAATAAATCAGGATGCCATCAATAAAAACGACTACAAAGCGATCCAGATAATTAATAAAAACTCGATTCATCAACTCCTTGAATACCACCGGTGCATTAGTTAGTCCGAATGGCATCACTACGAACTCATAATGCCCATAACGAGTACGAAAAGTTGTCTTCGGAATATCAGACTCTCGAAACCTCAATTGATGGTATCCAGATCTTAGGTCAATCTTGGAAAATACAGCGGCGCCTTGGAGTTGATCCAGTAAGTCATCAATACGAGGCAACGGATATTTGTTCTTGATTGTTACCCTGTTCAGTTCACGGTAATCAATACACAAACGCAGAGATCCGTCTTTCTTCTGTACAAATAACACTGGCGCTCCACAAGGGGACGCACTAGTTCTAATATATCCCTTTTCAGTCAACTCCTCAAGCGGCTCTTCAACTCCTGCATCTCGGTCGGTGCCATACGATACGGTGCTTTTGAAAGCGGGGACGTCCCTGGCTCTAACTCAATGGTGAAATCTACCTCCCGATGTGGGGGTAAGCCTGGCAAATCATCTGGAAATACATCTGGGTAGTCTCGAACTACCGGAATATCGGCCAACTCAACTGGTCGATCGGTTGTCTTGGTCATGTAGCATCAATAACCAACACACCCCTTATTAAGCAGTCTCACTGCTTTCATTGCGCTGATGACTCTCTCGGAATGACTGGGATTATCACCCTGAAAAATACACTCAACACCATCATCAGATATGACGGTCACTATTCGCTTGCGGACGCTAAGTATGGCATCATGATGATCTATCCAATCGATACCCAAGATCACATCATCTTTAGGTAAATCGACCACAATAAAGTCTGACAACCACTCACGGTCGTTCATATGAATCAGACAGTTCTGCACTTCACGATTCCCAACAATTCTTCTACCATCAGGTAAACCAATGACATAAGGTTCACAGTCGGTAACATGATCTAATTGCAAACGACTCAAACAAGAAACAGATAAAAAAAAGTGTGAAGCTCCAGTATCAAAAAGGGAACAAAGGGGCTGAGAGTAGATCTCGAGAGTACCTGCAATCATGATGGCTTCGGGATCGTCGGGCTTCTTCATCTCGTAGACTCTGGGTTTTGCAATTCCAGTACTAGGTGTACTAGCTTGATTTCCACGGCTCATCCCTTTGTTTGCCCCGGTAGTCTAGTAAGAAGCGGACGGAGGTACACGGTCCTGAACAGGACGGAGGTACACGGTCCTAAACAGAAGACTGTACTGGAGCAAGAGATGCTACTGGAGCACATCCGGGTCCACCCCTGCAATAACGATCACGATGTCCATTCTTCCCACAAGTATGGCACGCAACGGCCAGCTTCGGGCACTTGGAGCTGATGTGTCCCTCGTCCCACAGTTATAACACACGATAGATGAGCTGAATGCTCGAGAGTGCGATCCGGTCGGCATCGATGCCATATGTGGCTGCTAAGAAGGACTCGGTACAGACTGGGGTTTCCTGAACGTCCCCCGGTTAGTATCTGCCTGGGTCTGGTTCCTACATCTCTTGTTGGAGGACTAAGGCTACTTCTTGAAAATCTCTTTCGCAGTAAGTTCATATTCCAGAGCCTTCTCGATAAACTCCGGTAAGGTCATACAGTGGTGGTTAAGCAACTGTATCCTCATTCGAGGTTTAAGCCTCTTGAGGAAATATTTGATCTTATCAGCTTCCGTACGGACAACTGACGTAGCAAAAGGAAGAAGTGCCTGGAATTTCTCGGCAATAGCTAACACTTCCTCATCCTCAGATAGATCGAGGTTCAACAATTCTGATAATTTGGCCTCACGGAGTGGCGCGGGATAGTAGCGATCCAACATGAGATTCTTGAAGTCTTCCCAGGTACTCACGCCATCAGCAGGTCTCACAGAAAGCCACCAAGTATGGGCGCTCTTACTAAGGTAGTAAGCCACCATAGCAACTCGGTTCTCTTCCGATCACTCCACCATCTCGAACAGTTTCTCGAAATGCTCTATCCAATGTATAATATCAGCAGGATCAGAAGAGCCTTGAAAGTTCAGAGGTCGCTGACGCGATATGTCGCTAATGATCCGGCTCACGATTCCGCCGTGCACCGGAGGCGGAGGCTGTTGCCCCTGTTGTTGGCCAGTAGTAGCATTCCTCTGCATAGATTCCATTATCTGACCCATTTGGGTTATCTGGGCCATCATGCCCTGCATAATCACATAAGGGTCAACATGGGCACCCTCATGCCGTTCGGCATGGTGGGACTGGCTCCTAGTAGGTGAATCACTCCCCGTCGAGCTTTGTCCCACACTCGAACGCGTGTAGCGCATGGTCTCGGGATTCGGCCTCTTCCGTGTCCTCGACCCCCTCTACCACGGCCCCTCAAGTTACGTTCCATACTGAAAGAATCAAACAGTAATCGTAAGCATAACTCAATATACATCCTTATGGTCAGATTACGAATTTATGCTAAGTTAATAGCAACAATGGAACTACATATTCAAGAAAACAGTTCATAATGAATTATCGGCACTGCGAGTGCCACACACTCAATATCATATCGACATCGAGTCGAAACAGTTTCGATCACATAATGAATTTAAAATTTTCCTCAGAAAATCAAACAGATGAATCTAACCACACATTCTCAAAATGCCAAGGTCAACAAAGAGATCAATTCATCATTAATATTATGCCAGTAATTAAATCATGGCTCATGAGAAACATACCGTATTCGACGGGTCAGGTGCTTGCACAGGTCACACGTGGCACGAAGGTTTCTTGATGCTAGTTCAATCTACAATGACTCATAAAGAAAAAGACTCTCGGATACCATCTTCTGTAACACCCCGAAAAATGGCAGCTATTACAGTGCCGTGGACCCCACACCGGGACCCACCATGCGACATCAAAACATAATTTAGACATCCCATAGATATGGTACCGGACCACAATATATTAATCATAGCTCTGATTAGGAGTGTAAACCGCATACGTCAACTCATACAACCATACACAGGATCCAAATCCGGTATAAACCATATGGAGATGGAATACATCCAAAACAATAATAATACATTCGTCCAAATTAAAATAGAAAAACGAAATTCCACAGTTAAGACATAACCGACCGACAAAAGACTTGGCCCCCCCGAACTAGCACCCTTCAATACCCTTCGCCGCCATCGTGCTCTTCCTGCGCATTGCCCTTTCCTCACCTGAAATACAAGTATTTCGCCCAACCCACAGGGTCACCTATACATGATAACAATTCTCATGGCATTATACAATTCATATACATATGGATCTCAAAAAAACAACCGACTACTGAATATACCCCTCGGGCGTATAACAGTCAGTCCCAAACTGTCGAACATATCCAATCGTACTCGGAATATGAACGACCAAACAACATGGCTCAAGACGGACGTCATAGTATGCCCGATCCGGAATTGTGTCCGTGCACATGTCCATCCCATATACGGAATCCAGAATATACGTGGGACGATGTACCTAATTAGCCTCACGAACTACGTCTCGTGTGCATGGTCCAATGCGGAAACATCCACGCACGACCATCAAGTGCCCGGCTAAAAATCCTACACATAACCAATCGGCACGCAGATATGTCTCCAGAGATGTCACGATGCAACATGACAACGAAACTCAACAAATTACACATTTACTCAAGAATCGAACAACTCACCGAAGTGACAACAAGGCTCAACCAGACCAACGGTATCAAAGGCGATAAACTTGGGAATACAATCCCACCACAAAGCGGTAATACGATCAAGAACGACATCACATCATGAATCACAGATTCATAGAACATTACGTATACATGATGATCACCCGAGGGGCTATTACGTATACATGAAACATATAATATTCACAGGAATTCAATCATCATTATAACTAAGCAAGATAACTTGCCTCAATTCCGTAGACGAATAGCCCTTCTTCAAACGAACGAATGGTTGGAAGCCTCGACTACTAATACTCACTCGAACGAGCAACCTTGAACGAAACGTAACTCATTCAACAACACATTCATGCAATAATGATATCAATTCCTAGGAAACGACATCCGAAATATCACTCGAATGGTTCATCCTATTCCAACGAATATCCCATAGCTTCATTAACAAATTATGATACACCAAGTTCATCTTTAAAAACCGGTTTTACCAAGTTAATTAGGTTCACCCACATTTACGTCTTCCATTACACACGGATCATTGTAAATAAATTCGGTCACTAATTCTATAGTATCATTATCACCCATAATCGTTATAATCATCCTAACAACACTATCAACGTATTAATATGATGATCAACACCTTCTTAAGTTATCAACACATCCGATTAACTTGAATATATAAAGATTATATTTGTGTTCTTCACAATCCATTACTATCCCTTAAAGAATTGCTCAAAACATAATTATATCATTGAAGATTTTTGAAACCCTAAAAACATCATTCAAATCTTTGATACTCATCAAGTTCTTCCCAAGAAGTTTGTTAAACCCTCTCCAATGTATGGCTATAACATCATAGGATCTTACTAGCATTAAAAACATACTCATAAACCCTAATCATCTGGTTTTAACATGATTTCCTAAGGGTTTTATAATGAACATGTTATTCCACAACCTCATCAATCATTCAAGGGATGATACTAACAATATTATCATGTTCCACACTAAGTTTGTTCATAAATCCAATAACCATCATGTTCTACTTGATTCTTTTAACACTACAAGAATTACTCCTTACTAACATCATCAATCATATGAAACAACATGAGTTAAGATTACCAACCTCAAGAAAGGAATGAAGAATAGCACCAAAACTCCAAGAACACACTCCAAACTTCTAATCACCTAGCCACAATCAAAGTTACGGAGCTCCAACACAAGATGGAAGGGGTAGAAATTGGTTTAACAAGGTAGGGGATCGATTTTCAGAGGGAGGGGTTGAGTTCGGATCATGCAGAAAATGAAAGTCAAGCCATACCTTTATAACTCGTATTAAGCATTACGTACGCTATAGCTAATGCTTAACATACGTTAAGCACATTACGTACGTAATCCTACGGGCATTACGTACGCAACGAATCCCGGAGGCTACTACTTCAAATCACATATGCTATTACGTACATTGTCATATTAACGTACGTAAGGCCCAGGCACATTACTTACGCTAACACATAGCCATTACGTACGTAATGGCCGTTGACCACGCTGTCACGATCGGATCACCGACCACTGTCTACGTCTGGCCCCACCCGCCGAAAGGCGAGATGCTGTCTGATACACCACATTATGTACGTTAACATAGGAGTATTACGTATGTAATGTTACATACATAGCGTACGTAATGATAACATGGTAGCGTACGCTAAGGGCAACACATAGTCAAAAAATGAAATTCTCCAAACAACATCTAACAATCAACTATAGTGTGAACGACAAAGATAAACAATTCGATTTAACATATCTCAAAAATATACTCATTATAATATATACGGATATGGTATGACAATACTCGAATTATCCAGAAAATACAACAGTAAAGACGGGAGTTCAGGCGGATATTACAGTAAATACCAAACCATTTGGTATCAAACTATACAACAACCTTGAGCAAATCATATATACTTGTGATATCATTGTAAATATTCTAGTTCTTGTAATTGTGCTTATATTGATAAGTGTTTTAGTGTTATACACAAAAACATACAATAGAGGAAAAATAAAAGATACGATTAGATTCGGTGTTATTAGGATCAAGGAACCGGCATTGTTAGAATCGCAATCGATATCCACGTGAGGTTTGTCTAGTACCCATAGAAAGCTAGATAGGTTGATTCCTTATTCAATAGAAAAGGAAAACGGTTTAACTTGGACTGACATAAAGACAAGTGAGTGAACGGTTTATTTCGGCCGATGGAAGAGAGATCGTAACGGTAATCCCTCTACCGATAGAAGAGAGGTGCAGAGGTTTATCTTCATCCTATAGAAAAAGATACTTAAGAGAGGACATAGGCACATTTGTCCGAACCTCTATAAATCCTGTGTCGATTTATTTTCCGCACAATAGCGCGTATACCGAATATTTCCACAACAGCTTAGAAGAAATTGTTGATACTATAATTGAAAATCCAATTGAGGATGAAGCTCAAGATGATACAGTACCATTAGAGCCGGTTATGCGAAAAGAAGCAATAGAAGCGTCGAAAATATTTCATAATTTTTTCATGCAATCAGAGTATACCACACCTGAGCTTTTAAATGCTGTGAAAAAAGTGAGAGATGAGATTCATTTTGATTTGAATTTCAATATAAAATAATCAACACTAGAGTCATATTTTACTAAGTTGTCTTTAGTTATCTTTGTAATTTTCTGAGATTATTAATTTATGGTGTTGATGGGACCCTTGATTTATAAAAGGGTCTCAAAAAAAATTATCATCTTATTAATTTATCAAAATAATTAATTTACGCTTGGGGCCCAAGTCGGGACCAGAAAAAATATTAACTTTATACAGGTTATTAATTTATCGAGTATTAATTTAAAGAGGTTACACTGTAATAATATTATATATATATATATATATATATATAGCTTGGGATAATCCACACAATAATATGTATAGCATAGAGTTTGGGTAATCCACACAAGCATAATGATATGTATATACAGGATAAAACCATAAAGAAGTTCCTGCCGTTGAAACTCTTTAGTAAGGATTAGAGCCTTCGTGCTGATAACGTGTTAGAAAACTGCAAGAAATTAAAGAGAATACAAAGAGAATATAGAGTATATAAAGAAGGTATTTCTCTTGGAATCTATTTTCATTAAGAACTGAGCTCTATTTATAGAAAAACTTCAGATGGTACAAACTGTAATACCCCGATTTTTCGTATTTTTCACTTATATATTGGATATCGTGGATGGTTAATTTTGCTCGAGGACGTTGTGAACATTTGATAATATTATTGATTAGAGTATATGTTTTGACCGTGCCGTATGTTCGTATTTGTTATGTCGAGACGTTGGACATGAATTGCTATAAATGGCTAAGTATGGAAGCCATTACGTACGTTATGTATTGAAGCTTACGTACGTTAAATTGGTAGAGTTACGTACGTTATGGCCGAGACATTACGTACGTAACATGGGAATCAGACGATCGAGTCGTGGTCGGCAGGTGGGACCCAGTGTCGGCAACTTTCGGCGGAGGATGTTGACAGGTGAGTCAACGTACGTGTTACGTACGTTATATAGGACGTGTTACGTACGTAACACAACCATTGTACTATATCAAGTCAACTAGTATATTACGTACGTTATATGGTATAGGTTACGTACGTAATGGACTTCACGGAATGAGACGGTGAGTTTGTTACGTACGCTATGAATTTTGGATTACGTACGTTAAAGTTGTTACGTACGTTAAGCAAGGACACTTACGTGCGTAACAAGATGCGCAATTTATATAATAAGAGCTGGTCTTTCATTTGTTCACGAAAGGAAACTCATTTCTCCCATCCCAACTCGTCCCTCTTCACTTCTAAGAGTATTCTAAACACTTCTAGCATGATTGTGAGCTTGGAATCATGGAATTAGAGCTTGGTTATGGAACTATTGTTGATTCTTGAAGTGATTTCTTGTGTTATCCATATTCTATGAGGTATGTTGGATATTTCTCCGTTTCATTTCGGAATTTTGATGTTATAGTTGATGAATGATTCGTATGAAGATGATTATGATGTTGTTATCGCGATTCTTGAGGATATATGAGGTTTATGTTGAAGGAAGATGATGATATGCTTTGAATATGTTGATTATGATTATAGAATCATAGAGTTCTTGATGTTCTTGAGGCCATATGATGAATATGATGATTTGATAATTCGTTTAACCGACTTAAGATGGTATTCTAAATCATAGTGATTATAGTGGTTGATTTAGATGAGATGAATCTTGATATGAGGTTGAATTCCGGATTGAATATGTTATGATCATTGTTACCAAGTTGGTTCGATTATTGATATGATTATTGTTCTAGGTTGATTAACCAATAGGTATAATCGTTTTGCCAAGGTGAAAGGCCGTAGATTCCGTCCAGTCGGGGCTGAAGAGCTCGTAGACGAGGGCGATGAGTTCGGTGTTCGTTTTGTCGTGTTGGTATCCAGGCAAGTGTTTACTTGTTCGGTTGTAATGTTTTGATGAGTAATTCCATTTACATTTCATAAGTATTTTATGTTGTATTGCATATTGACAAATGATCAATGATGTTTTAAAAGGATTAGAATGCCCAGTTGATGATTGTTGAGATACTTGGACAATTGGGAAGATTGTAGTATTCGGATATTGTTGATGTCATTTTGGATATTCTTGGTCTGTGGTATGCATTCCGGAAGCAAGTCCGGATAGAGGTATGTTTTATGGTAATCGTACATAGAGGATTATGTACGAGAAAGTATTCGGTATTGAGGTATTATACGGTATTGTTGTGATACTAGGATTTTTATGGTATTACCGTGATATTGGGATTTTGACGAGAATCGTTGGATTACCGGAAGTGGTAAGGTTATCGTTGAGGTTATTATTCTCATGATGCATGGCATGTAAATATTTATGTTTATGTACTTGCGGTTATTTGTCGGGCATTATTGCTGACCCCGTTGTGGGACTTGTTTTTCAGGTATTGAGGATTTTGATGGTAGCGGTCGTGAGACGAGGATTCCGGACGATACTGGCTATGGCATATTGTTGGGGAATCGTGTATTTTGTTTGTATATATCATTATTGATGTATATGTATCTTGGACTGTGTTTCTATCCGCTGTGTGAGTTCTTTCAAATGGCTTTCGGCTTTTTGCCAACTGAGTTTTATTTCGAAAACCGATTCCCTTAACCGAGTTTTTGGCCTTGATTGTCTTGATGGTAGTTGGTGTTTGTAAATGGCTTTTGTGAGTTTTGGAAAATACTACCGTCATCGGCCTTTTTGGGCGTTTTGTAAATGGTTTTTAGCCTGGTGGGTTCCGGTGCGGGGCCCACGGCGTGTAATATTCCTGGTTGGTTTTGGGGGTGTTACAAATATGGTATCGGAGCCCATGGTTTTCTAATAACCGGGCATGTGTGTTATGTGGCTCTACCAGTGTGGTAGTTGTGTGATTTTTGTGTAGCTGGATTTATGGCTATTTTGAACTGTATTGTTTTGGTTCTGTGTGATTTTTGAGTACTGTCGTGGTGATGTGTGGGTTTGGGGATTGTTGGTGTTTTCGAGGCCGACGAGGCAGGGAGTGAACGCTGGTGTCGTGGTCATGTGCAATGTGCGGCTCCAATCGGGAAGTGAACGCCGGTGCGAGGCACGTGCAATGTGCGGCTTTCGATGTCGAGTGGAACCCCGGTGATACGTGCATGTGACAAGGAGCGGCTCATGCGCTTTAGGTGAGGAGACACAACGTCACAGATCCCACAAAACTCGACAGTGCTCTAAACTTGTTGTGGTCTTGGCGGAGACCAAACGTTTTCAAATTGTGATTATTCCTGTTTGGCATTCTTGTTGTGTCGAGATTTTTGAAATGGTGTCATATGCTGGTATCACGGGAGATCTTCTTCTTCACTGACCTGTAAGTATGTTGTTCGGATTATTCGATAATTCTTGGTTATCTTGGTAATTTTGGATTTTCCGTTGAAATGTTGTTTGTGCGAGTGATTGCAAGTTTCGAGGACGAAACTTATTTTTAAGGGGGGTAGAGTGTAATACCCCGATTTTTCGGATATATTTTTCATTTATATATTGGATATCGTGGATGGTTAATTTTGCTCGAGGACGTTGTGAACGTTTGATAATATTATTGATTAGAGTATAGGTTTTGACCGTGTCGTATGTTCGTATTTGTTATGTCGAGACGTTGGACAGGAATTGCTATAAATGGCTAAGTATGGAAGCCATTACGTACGTTATGTATTGAAGCTTACGTACGTTAAATTGGTAGAGTTACGTAAATTATGGCCGAGACATTACGTACGTAACATGGGAATCAGACGATCGAGTCGTGGTCGGCAGGTGGGACCCAGTGTCGGCAACTTTCGGCGGAGGATGTTGACAGGTGAGTCAACGTACGTGTTACGTACGTTATACAGGACGTGTTACGTACGTAGCACGACCATTGTACTATAGCAAGTCAACTAGTATATTACGTACGTTATATGGTATAGGTTACGTACGTAATGGACTTCACGGAATGAGACAGTGAGTTTGTTACGTACGATATGGATTTTGGATTAGGTATGTTAAAGTTGTTACGTACGTTAAGCAAGGACACTTACGTGCGTAACGAGATGCGCAGTTTATATAATAAGAGCTGGTCTTTCATTTGTTCACGAAAGGAAACTCATTTCTCCCATCCCAACTCGTCCCTCTTCACTTCTAAGAGTATTCTAAACACTTCTAGCATGATTGTGAGCTTGGAATCATGGAATTAGAGCTTGGTTATGGAACTATTGTTGATTCTTGAAGTGATTTCTTGTGTTATCCATATTCTATGAGGTATGTTGGATATTTCTCCGTTTCATTTCGGAATTTTGATGTTATAGTTGATGAATGATTCGTATGAAGATGATTATGATGTTGTTATCGCGATTCTTGAGGATATATGAGGTTTATGTTGAAGGAAGATGATGATATGCTTTGAATATGTTGATTATGATTATAGAATCATAGAGTTCTTGATGTTCTTGAGGCCATATGATGAATATGATGATTTGATAATTCGTTTAACCGATTTAAGATGGTATTCTAAATCATAGTGATGATAGTGGTTGATTTAGATGAGATGGATCTTGATATGAGGTTGAATTCCGGATTGAATATGTTATGATCATTGTTACCAAGTTGGTTCGATTATTGATATGATTATTGTTCTAGGTTGATTAACCAATAGGTATAATCGTTTTGCCACGGTGAAAGGCCGTAGATTCCGTCCAGTCGGGGCTGAAGAGCTCGTAGACGAGGGTGATGAGTTCGGTGTTCGTTTTGTCGTGTTGGTATCCAGGCAAGTGTTTACTTGTTCGGTTGTAATATTTTGATGAGTAATTCCATTTACATTTCATAAGTATTTTATGTTGTATTGCATATTGACGAATGATCAATGATGTTTTAAAAGGATTAGAATGCCCAGTTGATGATTGTTGAGATACTTGGACAATTGGGAAGATTGTAGTATTCGGATATTGTTGATGTCATTTTGGATATTCTTGGTCTGTGGTATGCATTCCGGAAGGAAGTCCGGATAGAGGTATGTTTTATGGTAATCGTACATAGAGGATTATGTACGAGAAAGTATTCGGTATTGAGGTATTATACGGTATTGTTGTGATACTGTGATTTTTATGGTATTACCGTGATATTGGGATTTTGACGAGAATCGTTGGATTACCGGAAGTGGTAAGGTTATCGTTGAGGTTATTATTCTCATGATGCATGGCATGTGAATATTTATGTTTATGTACTTGCAGTTATTTGTCGGGCATTATTGCTCACCCCGTTGTGGGACTTGTTTTTCAAGTATTGAGGATTTTGATGGTAGCGGTCGTGAGACGAGGATTCCGGACGATACTGGCTATGGCATATTGTTGGGGAATGGTGTATTTTGTTTGTATATATCATTATTGATGTGTATGTATCTTGGACTGTGTTTCTATCCGCTGTGTGAGTTCTTTCAAATGGCTTTCGGCTTTTTGCCAACTGAGTTTCATTTCGAAAACTGATTCCCTTAACCGAGTTTTTGGCTTTGATTGTCTTGACGGTAGTTGGTGTTTGTAAATGGCTTTTGTGAGTTATGGAAAATACTACCGTCATCGGCCTTTTTGGGCGTTTTTGTAAATGGTTTTTAGCCTGGTGGGTTCCGGTGCGGGGCCCACGACGTGTAATATTCCCGGTTGGTTTTGGGGGTGTTACACAAATGTAATTACATATTTTATCAGGGGCATACTCACTTCGAGAAGTGCGCATTTCAACATTTCCTAAATTACTTTTTAGAAATTTTCGATGGATTTTTCTAATGTTTAATTACTATTTCCTTCATTCAAAATAAAGGAGAATTAGCCATATGCTAAGCCTATCTCAAATATTAATATATAAACAAATTTGATTCTTAATTTCATCGGTTATATATACAATCTAGTTTTATTAAGAATTCTAAAAATCGAATCAGTCATTAAATGGGTAAAGCCATAGGCCGAATGGCCACATAATGGTAACTGATTTTTATATTTTTAAATATTGTATTAATTTAACTGGTAAATTAATGTGAAATATTAGAAATGAATATCTAGAAAATCTAGAATAAAATAAATTACTAAATTAATTTAATCAATAACTAGTGCATGTGCAAAATATTTTGAATATGTTATAATATACCACGAAAGTGACATTTCAATTACTCCTTTATTTTTATATAGTGTGAATGACTATTATGCCCCTGATGTCATTATGTAATTACGATTATGCCATCTGAAGTTTTCCTATAAATAGGACTTCAGTTATTAACCTAAGAATCATTTTCTTTATTCTCTCTCTAAATTCTCTATATAATATTTCGATTTTATAACACGTTATCAGCACGCCGAGTCTCTAATTTGCGAAGAATCTTTTATAGAGTTATTATATCATAACACTAACAAAACGCAACCTGTTAGATATACTCGCCAATATCAGAACTTTTAAACAGGGCCCGACTACGTTCATCTAAATCCACAAAATGGGTTGGAGGAGTAAGCCTATTGTATGTATGCATCCCATGCATCCCATTTCCAGTGATGTACAGAGTGGAGCAGGGTTATCTCCAGCAACTCCACAACCACACTTAACGCCGCATCAGATGTGTTTTCTTAAGAACCAAGATGGAGAAAAAGATTCTCGATTATGTGCTGGTGCCGGTGGGGCTTTTAGTAATGGTTGTTTATCACATGTGGATGCTCTGCTAGATCATCCGCCGTCCCGCCACCACTGTTCTCGACGTCAACGCCGCCAACCGCCGCATGTGGGTTTGCACCATGATGGAGTTGCATCAACTTTGACGACCGATTTCCAGCGACTACCATTCCAAAATTTATGTACCACATACCAATCTGATTACCTCGTCGATAATCTTTGGGTGGTCGTCGTTGCCGACTCCTACCACCTTATCGGCCGATCCATATATCAAAATGCTCCTCTTTATGGCCTTTTAGATCCATTTATCAATTGATCATGGGTGATGCTCAAATAGATCCGGCGACTCTAGCTTTTATTTTAGCAAATTCCGATAAATCTGGGCCAGCTACACCCGATTTGAGAAATAAGCAACACTCGTTTTGAATTATCTATGGGGATTCAGTCTGAATCAACGTTGACCGGCGGAGGAGAGCTATTTGCACTGGTGAGGTATTTTTTTCCTCTTTCCATGTCAATAATTCTACACATATATGTTGATTTACAGAACATTAAAAAAAAAGTAAAATGAAGAAGACAACATCTTCTCTGGAAAGCAAATTTTAGAAGTATAAAATATTACAATAAAATAAAATATATTATTCTTTCTAATTCATTAAATCCTATATTTAGGTTTTCTCAATTATAATGAGTATACATTATTAAAATTGATTTTTCTTGATACCATCGTGATCCATTTTACGAGAGCTTCAAGTTGACACTAATATTGATATGGGTATTAACTCCTTTCATATATGTTATTATTAATTATTAAAATGGACGAATTAATATCCAACTCTGAAAATCGCAAAGATTTATAAATGCATATCATTACACTTGCTATTAACGGCAGTCGATATTTCGACCTATACCTTGACGATGACTATATTTTGAGGAATTAATGGGACGATCCTGCTCTGGTAGAAGCAGTTAATTATTTTGCAATTTAAATTATGTCTCTTACTTATCTCAAAGTGGTGGCTTCAAACCACACATTTGTTGAGCTTACTTTCTGTAATTACAATACCTCCCATGTGATAGTCTGATTATCATAAGATGGATGGTGATACCTCCCATATGATAATTAATTACCACAAGATGGGTGGTGATACCTCCTATGTGACAAGTTTAATTATCACAAGATGGATGATGATGCCTCCTATATGATAAATGTAATTGTCACAAGACGGATGGTTTTACATATTTACTATACCTCCTATGTGATGAGTTCAATTATCACAAGACGGATGGTTTTACATGTACGCAATTTATATATTATATATCACCATCGTGGTTGGTTACACCATATGAATGGTTCATAAATCCTGCTCTCGAAGAAGAAGCAGTTGTTAAAAATAAATCATACTCTGGAGAAGTAGTTGATCGATTATCTAAATCCTGCTCTGAAGAAGCAGTTGAAAGAAATAAATCCTACTCTGAAGAAGTAGTTGATCAATGATTCAAATCATGCTCTCGAAGAAGAAGCAGTTGATGGAAATAATATCTGATATCCATAATTATTAAATACGAACGGAGAAAATTGAGCAAGTGATACCATAAGTGTAACACCCCAAACTAGAAGAATATTACAGTGTCGTGGACCCCCGACTGGGACCCACTAGGCGAATGAGAATTAATGAATTAAGTAATATAATTGTAGTACCGAACCACATTATATCATTAATTACTCCGATGAGGAGTTTCATTACCACACACCCAAGATCATATAGAACACATGCATATTTTATATGAAGATAAAATATACAACACTGAATAAAATGAGTATTCAAAAAGAAAGTCTGCAGCGGAAATATAATGAAGTAAACAGGAATGACTGGGAAGGACTGAGGGCCCCTACTAGTATCACTGGGACTCCTCACCGTCAACGTTCTCTTCCCGTGCCTTAGCCTTGCCATGACCTGAAAACAACATCCCCCAACGGGGTCAGTTACACAGAACAACAATCCTCAAGAGTTGAATAGTATACAACAATCACATAAATGAATTAATGAATTAAGTTGAATGACGAGCATCAATGTACGCCCGAATGAAATGCGTAAGAGCACAAATAGCCGAGTGTCCGGAGTCCCGCTTATACACCTACTATTGGCCTAATTAGTCTCACGGTCCAATGTGTCCGGAGTCCTGCGTATACACATTACCATGCGCACAGTCCAATGTGTCCGGAGTCCCGCATATACACATGACCATAGTGTGCCCGACTAAAATTCCACACATGCACCAACCGGCCATGCAATATAATTCTGGAAGATCACCAGAACAAAAATGACCAAGGTGAGGAGTAATGAATAGAATCCGATAAGGATCAAGAACGACTCACCGAGATGAAATAATGACACAATGTGTGATAGCTTCAATGAAATGATTTGGAACCGTCGTTACTTGTGAGTTACATGATGAGTTGATAAATACAAGTCTCGACATGAACGATATATTATGAGTGAATTACATGTATGAATGAACAACAACGTAAGGAATGAATATCCTTTTAACCGAGTAAGAATTTACTTACTAAATACCGGTGTTGAAATGTCCTTCCTCGAACAACGTCCTAAAAAGAGATGTCGATCACTCGAACAACCTTGAATAACACAATTACCAATAATCCGCTCAATATACATATCAAGCATGAATTACGACTAACTCAAAGGTCGATACAACAATATCCAACCTCATTGAGGCATTCAAACAACCACTTGGCGAACATCAACCCTTGATTATAACTAAAACTCAAATATATCGAAACCAACTTCAAAAATGAGTAGTTCAATCCAACAAAACACCTTCGATGATATCAATATTCCAATAGAAACCACAACTTGAAGTTACGACAACTATAATCGGAAACCCCCAAAAATAACCAAAGTCAACATCAAGGAATCTTGATTAATTCTCCAAGTGTTCATCAAATTCGGAAAACTTATCAATAAATCCGTAGGAATACATTTATCCAAGGTAGATAATCTATATCTAACATGTTTTAACATAAATCCAAGCTTACACGAAGAGATCGGAAGGAAAATACTCAAAATCCGAAATTCTAGATCCAAGAGATCATTACCTTGATTTGATGTGTTGGTGATAAGTGTCAGTTTTATACACTTATCCATGGTTTGTATCGATATATTTCACCCATAATTGAGCTGTTCTACTCATTTTTGCTTAGAATTAATTAGCTTCTAATAATTTTATTATTTATCAGATGAAGATGTAAATTTAGTCTTAATCGGATTGAATTACTGATTCACTCCAGAAATAACATGTGTATAAAATATTCTCTTTGTTGAATTTTTATGTATTCATTTTGTAGGGCTTTCCGAGACAAGTTCGGTGTAACACCCCAAACTAGGCGGATATTACAGTGTCGTGGACCCCCGACTGGGACCCACCAGGCGAATGAGAATTAATGATTTAAATAATATAATAGCAGTACCGAACCACATTATATTATCAAATACTCTGATGAGGAGCTTAAATACAATACACCAGGACAATACCGAATACTAGTATATTTTATATGAAGATAAAATACACCACTCTGAATGAATAAACATTCCAAACGGAATTCTGTAGCGGAAATACAAATGAAGAAAACAAGGATGATTGAAGAGACTAGGGCCCCCTACTAGTATCACTGGGACTCCTCGCCGTCAACGTGCTCTTCCCGTGCTTTTGCCTTGCCATGACCTGAAAAATAATATCCCCCAACGGGGTCAGTTACACAGAACAACAATCCTCAAGAGTAGAATAAACATAATCCATTTGAAAACATACGCAATCAAACATGCTATATGAATCAACTAACAGTACGGCTCAAAGAATGGCGCCACACTACGCCCGGGATGGAAATGTGTCCGTGCACAAGCCACCAACGAGTATCGATCGAATACACGTGTGGTCTTGTAACTAATCAGTCTCACGAAGCAATCGACTCGTGTGCACAATCCAATGTGAGGCCAACAAACAACACACGACTTAAATGTGCCCGACATAAAAATCCTACACATACCAACCGGCATGCCAGTATGACCCGGAATGCCACGATATAACAAAAGTGACATCGAAAATCAATAAAGACTCACCAAGATGAAATGATAGTGAAATGAATGATAGCTCAATGAAATGATTGGAACCGTCGTTCCTCGTGACTGAAGTCATTAATTGACAATGACAAGTCTCGATACGGTTAATACAATATGAATGAATTATGATTATGAATGAACAACAACGAAAGGAGTGAATATCCTTTTAACTGAGTAAGAATTAACTTACTCAACCGGTGAAGAATGTCCGTCCACGAACAACGTCCTAAATGAAATGTCGGTCGCTCGACCAACCTTGAATAACACAATTACCAATAATACATTCAATACACATATCAAACACGATTATAACCAACTCAAACGTCGATACAACAATATCCAAACTCATAGATGCATTCTAACGAATACGTTGAAAATATCCTTCTCGTTGGTTACAACCAAACCCAAATTATCGAAACCAACTTTCAAATGATTGATTCAAACCAGCAAAACAATATCAATGGCATCAATAATCCAATAGGAATCCACAATTCAATATTACAACAACATCAACCGGAAATCCCCAAATTAACTGAAGTCAACCCCAAGGGTTCTTGAAATAATCCCTAAAATAGCCATTAAATCCATAGGAATACATTTATCCAAGGTAGATAATCCATATCTAACATATTCCAACAACAATCCAAGCTTACACGAAGAAATCGGAAGGAAAAACCCAAAAATCCGAAATTCTAGATCCAAGAGATTAATACCTTTGATTGGCTGTTTGAAGGTGATGAAATGATGATTACTCCGGATTATATGCTTGAAGATGATGATTGATGATTGTACCTCGAAGAACAGTCCCCAAGAAGCTCCAAATCGCCCGGAACCGATGAGACAATGAGAAGAAATGGCAAATGACGAAATCTGGACTAAACTGTCCAATTTATAATAATCCCAGTTTAGCGTGCGCTAGCCTCAGTTCTTAGCGTGCGCTAACGGGTGTTTTGGGTAGTCCAGTACCCACTGTCCGAGAATGGTAGCGCACGCTACGTACCTTTTGTAGCGTGCGCTACGGCTGTACACTTAACGTGCGCTAACCCCGAAATGTTAGCGTGCGCTAACGAATTATCTGATGCCCAGTACTGGAGTCCAGAACCTTCTGTCCTCTGATCTGATCGCGGTAGCGTGCGCTACATTCAATATCTAGCGTGCGCTACAATATCGTTTGCGTACGCTAAAAATCACTCATAGCGTGCGCTATGAATTAATCCCATTCAGTCCAGTAGCCACTGGACTCAACCTGATCCGACCTTAGCGCGTGCTATACTGACTGTATAGCGTACGCTACTTTGGCCTACTAGCGCGCGCTACTTACCATTCGTAGCGTGCGCTACTGACAACCCAACTGCAGTCCAGTGCCTTCTGGACTGCCTGTTTGAAACATACTAGCGTGCGCTAGTGTTGAGAGGTAGCGTGCGCTACCCGTACTTAATTAGCACACGCTAAAGAGAGTACGTAGCGTGCGCTACTCCTCACACACAGCACACTATGAAGATGACAACGATGATAAACACGGCACGATTCTCCTATTAGGTTGATGATGAAAGACGATTGATACACGATACAATTACTCTGAACGGTGAATACAATAATTGAGTATGAGTGACAAATGATCATTAATGAGTGGAAATTACTGAGTGACAAATACTGAATGGTAAATACTGAATGATAGTGACTGAATTACAACTGGGTATTACATACACCCCCCTTAAAAGAGTTTCGTCCCTGAAACTAAGGGTCAAACAATTCGGGATAACTCTCCCGCATACTATCCTCGGTTTCCCAAGTAGCCTCTTCGAATCCGTGTCTAGACCACTGAATTTTTACCAAAGGAATCGTCTTGTTCCTCAATTGTTTGATTCGCCACTCTAAAACTCGTATAGGACGCTCCTCATATGAATGATCATCGGCGATCTCGATTTTGTCGAACTGAAGTATGTGACTCGGGTCGGCAACATACTTCCGTAGCTGAGAGACGTAAAACACGTTATGAATTCGGCTCAACGCCGGAGGTAGGGCCAGTCGATAAGCTAACTCGCCTACTCGATCCAAAATCTCAAACGGTCCAATGAATCTCGGACTCAACTTCCCCCTCTTCCCAAAATGGAAAATACCACGACTCGGGGATACCTTGACCCAGACATAGTCACCTGTCTCGAACTCTAATGGTCGACGATGATTATCTGCATAAGATTTCTGTCGACTCTGAGCGGTCAACAAACGACTCCTGATCAAAGCTACCTTCTCACGGGCGGCTATAAGCATATCGGGCTCGGTGTCGATTGATTCTGATAAGTCATCCTAACACAAAGGAGATCGACAACGACGACCATACAAGGCCTCGTAATGTGCCATGTTAATCGAAGAATGCCAACTGTTGTTGTACGTGAACTCGATCAATGGTAGTTGGGCTTCTCAATCATCTTTCTAATCGAGGACACATGCCCTCAACATGTCCTCCAAAGTCTGAATAGTCCTCTCTGATTGTCCGTCGGACTGAGAAATGAGCTGATTTAGTTAAGCGGTCCACAATTACCCAGATTGTATTCATGCCACGACGACTCGTCGGAAAACTGGTGATGAAGTCTATAGAAATATCTTTCCACTTCCATTCTGGAATTGGGAGCGGTTTCAGCATACCCGCCGGTCGCAGATGTTCAATCTTGACTTGCTGACAGGTCAAGCATCTCGAAACAAATTCCGCGACTTCTCACTTCATATTACTCCACCAGTAATTTTATTTCAAGTCTTTATACATCTTGCTAGACCCCAGATGAACGGAATAAGGGGTAGCATGAGCTTCTCTCAAAATCGAGTTTTTCAACTCGTCATTCGCCGGTACGCACAACCGATTCTTAAAACGCAAAAGTCCATCCTCATGGACCATAAATCCGGGGGCTTTCCCCTGAGTCACATCCCCACGAATGCGCAACAGAAATGGGTCCGAACCCTAATTTTCCCTGATTGCCTCCTCAAGTGGCGATGAAATCTCCAACGTACAAAGTTGTCCTTGTACTTGCTGTAACCAGACCTCGATCTCGGGTCTCATAAATTCCTGCTGAAGTTCCTTCTGAACTGTTAATCGAGCAAGCATCTGCTCCTGAACGGACTTACGACTCAAGGCGTCGGCGACAACGTTCGCCTTGCCCGGGTGATAAAGGATCTCGATATCATAATCTTTGATTAATTCCAACCACCGTCTCTGTCGCATATTTAACTCTTTCTGAGTAAATATATACTTTAAACTCTTATGATCGGTGAATATCTTACAGGTAACGCCATAAAGATAATGACGTCAAATCTTCAATGCAAATACCACGGCTGCTAACTCCAGGTCGTGGGTCGGATAATTCTCCTCGTAAGGTCTCAATTGCCGTGAAGCATAAGCAATAACCTTCCCGTTCTGCATGAGTACACATCCGAGACCCTGTCCGGACGCATCACTATAAACCACAAATCCTTCCGTCCCTTGCGGTAAAGAAAGGACAGGTGCTGAAATTAACCGGCTCTTGAGTTCCTCAAAACTCTATTGACACGTGTCGGACCACGTGTATTTCTTATCCTTCCGTAACAAGTTCATCATGGGTTGAGCGATTTTAGAAAATCCCTCCACAAATCGCCGATAATAAGCCGCTAATCCGAGGAAACTTCGGATTTTCTTAACATTCTTCGGAGGTAGCCAATCTCGGATAGCCTCCGTCTTTTGAGGGTCGACACGAACTCCGTCCGATGAAATTACATGTCCGAGAAACGTCACTTCGGACATCCAGAACTCACATTTGGAAAACTTTCCAAAAAGTTGCTCTCGTCTCAACACGTCGAGCACTTTATGAAGGTGAAACTCGTGTTCCTCCCGGTCACGAGAATAAATCAAAATGTCATCAATAAAGACAACCACAAACTGATCCAAATGGTCGATGAAAACCCGATTCATTAACTCCATGAATACCGCAGGTGCATTAGTCAACCCAAACGGCATAACCACAAACTCATAATGACCATAGCGTGTTTGGAACGCCGTCCTTGCGATATTCGACTCTCGAATTCGCAACTGATGATACCCAGATCTTAAATCGATCTTGGAAAATACTGAAGCTCCCTGAAGTTGATCTAAAAGATCATCGATACGGGGTAGAGGATATTCATTCTTGATCGTCACCCGGTTCAATTCCCGGTAATCAATACACAAGCGGAACGAACCATGCTTCTTCTTGACAAATAATACTGGTGCTCCCCACGGGGATGCACTCGGTCGGATATAACCCTTCTCGGTCAAATCCTCTAATTGATTCTTCAACTCCTGCATTTCGGTCGGGGCCATCCGGTATGGTGTCTTCGATATTGGAGAGGTACCGGGCTCCAACTCAATCGTGAATTCCACATCTCTCTGTGGAGGCAAACCAGGTAACTCGTCTGGAAATACATCGGCATATTCTCTCACCACAGGAATATCCGTCAACGCTACTGATGGTTCCTCGGTCTTGGTCATATAGCACCAATAACCGACACACCCCTGATTGAGTAATCGCACTGCTTTCATCAAGTTAATGACTCTCCTGAGCAGTGGGATTACCTCCCTGAAATACACATTCGACCCCATCGTCTGAAATGATAGTGACCATACGCTTACGGACACTAATGATGGCATCGTGACGATCCATCCAGTCAATACCCAGAATAACATCGTCTCTCGGTAAATCTACCACGATTAGGTCTGCTAGCCATACACGACCATGAAGCTGAATCGGACAATTCTAAATCTCGTGATTTCTGATAATTCTTCTACCGTCAGGTAGACCAATGACATAAGGCTCACAACTAGTAGCACTACCCAGACGTAGTCTACTCAAGCATGATTCGGAAATGAATGAATGCGATGCACCAGTATCAAAAAGGGTACACACAGGTTGAGATAAAATATAGAGTGTACCTGAGATCATCCAGGCCTCTGGATCGTCGCTCTTCTTCATCTCATAAATTCTGGGCTTGCCGGCCCTCGAGCAGGATGCTCCCGTCTGATAGCTCTTGGCTCCGCCTTTATTAGCTCATGTCGTCTTGAACGATGCTGACTCAGTGGCCTGATTCTGCACCGCTGAATGTCCTGGGGCTTGAGATGATGCCGGAGTAGGTTTAGAGTCCCTTCGAAAAAAACGGGCCTTATGCCCAGCAATCCCACAGTTGTGGCACGTGACAGTCTGCTTTGGGCACTTGGTGCTGAAATGACCCTATTCTTCACATTTGAAACAGGTGATGGCCGAACTGGCCGCTTGTGACTGAGATTCCGCGGGTCTAGGCGCCATAGGAGGTCGCTCAGAAAAATTAGAGCCCGCACGTGGTTTCTTGAAAGTGGCCTGACTACCGTGAGACTGATTATGATTCTTAGACTTCTTTACAGCAGATGAAGGTTGTTGCTTAGCAATCTCTTTAGCAGTAAGCTCGTAAGTAAGAGCTTTCTCGATGAATTCGGCCAGAGTGGTGCAATTGTGATTAAGCAACTGTAGCCGCATACGATGTTTTAGCCTCTTGCTGAAATACTTGATCTTGTCCGCCTCAGAGTGAATGATAGATGAGGCGAACGGAAGAAGTTCCTGAAATTTTTCGGCGATGGCGAGAACTTCATCGTCCGTTGAGAGGTCGGGAGGGAGTAATTCCGACAACTTAGCCTCCCTGAGTGGGGATGGATAATACCTCTCCATCATGAGAGTTTTGAATTGATCCCAAGTACATGATCCGTCGGTGGGCTTCAACGATAACCACCATGAATGAGCGCTCTTACCAAGATAGTAGGCCGCAACTGAAACTTTATGCCCTTCAGGGCAATCCACCATAGCAAATAACTTCTCGAAATGCTCAACCCAATGAACAATATCCACCGGCTCAGATGAGCTCTCGAAGGTAGGTGGTTGGTGGCGAGAGATATCGCCAATGATACTGCTTACACCCCTCTCTTACCTCTGAGGTGGCGGCGGATGAGCCTGTTGATTTTGAGTAGTTGAGTTATGCATTGCCTCCATTAGTTGAGCCATCTGAGTCATTTGGGCCATCATGCCCTGCATAAAAGCGAGTGGGTCAACCCGAACACCTTCTGACTGAGCTGTGTCCTGGGTACGACTCCCCGATAGTGAATGATTACGTCCAGGTGAATGAGTGGCAGCATCACTGCTCGATGAGTTAGCATTATTCCTAGCATTCGCACGTGTATTCACACGAGCTCTCGGGTTTCGGCCTGCACCATGGCCTCTTCCCCCGCATCCTCTGCCAGATCTTTCCATACTGAAGTGGAAAGTCATATGATAATTATATATCCCGTATGAATATCACATTATGATTACGTTATGAAATGATAAAAATGAGCATACGTGCTCAAACACAATGATTACATGAATGATCAACTGAAGTGACGTGATTATCTGATGAAATTCTTGAAATGAATATCTTGAACAAGTTAACAAGATTAATGATATGATCCTCAGGATCAACAACTGAACAATGAAATGAACTGAGTGATTAATGAATTTACATGATCAACTTGATTACCAATGAAAATGATAAATGAGGAAATCTTATTGTCCTTTGGTCTGAAGGGCTCGGCTCTTGCACAGGTCACACGTGACGCGAAAGTCCAATGATACTAGTGTGATGAACGATGACTTCAAATGATACATGACTCAGAAGGTAGTATTTAAAACCACGCTCCGATACCAACTCTGTAACACCCCAAACTAGGCGGATATTACAGTGCCGTGGACCCGAGACTAGGACCCACCAGGCGAATGAGAATTAATGATTTAAATAATATAATAGCAGTGCCGAACCACATTATATTATCAAAATACTCCGATGAGGAGCTTAAATACAATACACCAGGACAATACCGAATACTAGTATATTTTATATGAAGATAAAATACACCACTCTGAATGAATAAACATTCCAAACAGAATTCTGCAGCGGAAATACAAATGAAGAAAACAAGGATGACTGAAGAGACTAGGGCCCCCCTACTAGTATCACTGGGACTCCTCGCCGTCAACGTGCTCTTCCCATGATTTTGCCTTGCCATGACCTAAAAAACAATATCCCCCAACGGGGTCAGTTACACAGAACAACAATCCTCAAGAGTTGCATAAACACAATCCTGTTGAAAACATACGCAATCAAACATTCTATATGAATCAATTAATAGTACGGCTCAAAGAATGGCGCCACACTACGCCCGGGATGGAAATGTGTCCGTGAACAAGCCACCAACGAGTATCGATCGAATACACGTGTGTTCTTGTACCTAATCAGTCTCACGAAGCAATCGACTCGTGTGCACAGTCCAATGTGAGGCCAAAAATCAACACGACTTAAATGTGCCCGACATGAAAATCCTACACATACTAACCGGCACGCCAATATGACCCGGAATGCCACGATATAACAAAAGTGACATCGAAAATCAATAAAGACTCACCAAGATGAAATGATAGTGAAATGAATGATAGCTCAATGAAATGATTGGAACAGTCGTTCCCCGTGACTGAAGTGATTAATTGAAAATGACAAGTCTCGATACGGTTAATACAATATGAATGAATTATGATTATGAATGAACAACAACGAAAGGAGTGAATATCCTTTTAACTGAGTAAGAATTAACTTACTCAACCGGTGAAGAATGTCCGTCCACGAACAACATCCTAAATGAAATGTCGGTCGCTCGAACAACCTTGAATAACACAATTACCAATAATCCGTTCAATACACGTATCAAACACGATTATAACCAACTCAAACGTCGATACAACAATATCCAAACTCATAGATGCATTCTAACGAATACGTTGAAAATATACTTCCCGTTGGTTACAACCAAACCTAAATTATCGAAACCAACTTTCAAATGATTGATTCAAACCAGCAAAACAATATCAATGGCATCAATAATCCAATAGGAATCCACAATTCAAGATTACAACAACATCAATTGGAAATCCCCAAATTAACCAAAGTCAACCCCAAGGGTTCTTGAAATAATCCCCAAAATAGCCATTAAATCCGTAGGAATACATTTATCCAAGGTAGATAATCCATATCTAACATATTCCAACAATAATCCAAGCTTACACGAAGAAATCGGAAGGAAAAACCCAAAAATCCGAAATTATAGATCCAAGAGATTAATACCTTTGATTGGCTGTTTGAAGGTGATGAAATGATGATTACTCCGGATTATATGCTTGAAGATGATGATTGATGATTGTACCTCGAAGAACAGTCCCCAAGAAGCTCCAAATCGCCCGGAACCGATGAGAGAATGAGAAGAAATGGCAAATGACGAAATCTGGACTACACTGTCCAATTTATAATAATGCCAGTTTAGCGTGCGCTAGCCTCAGTTCTTAGCGTGCGCTAACGGGTGTTTTGGGTAGTCCAGTACCCACTGTTCGAGAACGGTAGCGCACGCTACGTACCTTTTGTAGCGTGCGCTACGGCTATACACTTAACGTGCGCTAACCCCGAAATGTTAGCGTGCGCTAACGAATTATCTGATGCCCAGTACTGGAGTCCAGAACCTTCTCTCCTCTGATCTGATCGCGGTAGCGTGCGCTACATTCAATATCTAGCGTGCGCTACAATATCGTTTGCGTATGCTAAAAATCACTCATAGCGTGCGCTATGAATTAATCCCATTCAGTCCAGTAGCCACTGGACTCAACCTGATCCGACCTTAGCGCGTGCTATACCGACTGTATAGCGTACGCTACTTTGGCCTACTAGCGCGCGCTACTTACCATTCGTAGCGTGCGCTACTGACAACCCAACTGCAGTCCAGTGCCTTCTGGACTGCCTGTTTGAAACATACTAGCGTGCGCTAGTGTTGAGAGGTAGCGTGCGCTACCCGTACTTAATTAGCGCACGCTAAAGAGAGTACGTAGCGTGCGCTACTCCTCACACACAGCACACTATGAAGATGACAACGATGATAAACACGGCACGATTCTCCAATTAAGTTGATGATGAAAGACGATTGATACACGATACAATTACTCTGAACGGTGAATACAATAATTGAGTATGAGTGACAAATGATCATTAATGAGTGAAAATTACTGAGTGACAAATACTGAATGGTAAATACTGAATGATAATGACTGAATTACAACTGGGTATTACATACACCCCCCCTTAAAATAGTTTCGTCCCTGAAACTAAGGGTCAAACAATTCGGGATAACTCTCCCGCATACTATCTTCAGTTTCCCAAGTAGCCTCTTCGAATCCGTGTCTAGACCACTGAATTTTTACCAAAGGAATCGTCTTGTTCCTCAATTGTTTGATTCGCCACTCTAAAACTCGTATAGGACGCTCCTCATATGAATGATCATCGGCGATCTCGATTTCGTCGAACTGAAGTATGTGACTCGGGTCGGCAACATACTTCCGTAGCTGAGAGATGTAAAACACGTTATGAATTCGGCTCAACGCCAGAGGTAGGGCCAGTCGATAAGCTAACTCGCCTACTCGATCCAAAATCTCAAACGGTCCAATGAATCTCGGACTCAACTTCCCCCTCTTCCCAAAATGGAAAATACCACGACTCGGGGATACCTTGACCCAGACATAGTCACCTGTCTCGAACTCTAATGGTCGACGACGATTATCTGCATAAGATTTCTGTCGACTCTGAGCGGTCAACAAACGACTCCTGATCAAAGCTACCTTCTCACGGGCGGCTATAAGCATATCGGGCTCGGTGCCGATTAATTCTGATAAGTCATCCTAACACAAAGGAGATCGACAACGACGACCGTACAAGGCCTCGTAATGTGCCATGTTAATCGAAGAATGCCAACTGTTGTTGTACGTGAACTCGATCAATGGTAGTTGGGCTTCTCAATCATCTTTCTAATCGAGGACACATGCCCTCAACATGTCCTCCAAAGTCTGAATAGTCCTCTCTGATTGTCCGTCGGACTGAGAAATGAGCTGATTTAGTTAAGCGGTCCACAATTACCCAGATTGTATTCATGCCACGACGACTCGTCGGAAAACTCGTGATGAAGTCCATAGAAATATCTTTCCACTTCCATTCTGGAATTGGGAGCGGTTTCAGCATACCCGCCGGTCGCTGATGTTCAATCTTGACTTGCTGACAGGTCAAGCATCTCGAAACAAATTCCGCGACTTCTCACTTCATATTACTCCACCAGTAATTTTATTTCAAGTCTTTATACATCTTGCTAGACCCCAGATGAACGGAATAAGGGGTAGCGTGAGCTTCTCTCAAAATCGAGTTTTTCAACTCGTCATTCGCCGGTACGCACAACCGATTCTTAAAAAGCAAAAGTCCATCCTCATGGACTGTAACACCCCCAAACCATTCGGGAATATTACAGCGCCGCAGACCCTCTCCGCGAGGATCTACCAGGCTAAATACAAAACAATGCATCACTTCACATGCCGACATGGCTACGTAAAGGACCGTTAGACCGATTAGGTCTTATATCACAACACACACAACATTACATACATGATACTTGCCCAGAACACATACCCACGCAGGGGCTAGAATACAATAACACTCCCATAAATCGGGGTAACAACACATCGGAGGGATAACCAACATGACTCTACCAAATACTCTACAATTGGTCTTCACGTGATTAGTATCTTCGTCTCCCATCATCCTTCGTATCGATCCTGTGATTCGCTCACCAGCTACCTGCAAGTACCTGGACGCTTGTCTGAGATATCCACCCCGAATACTCGGGGGTTAGCAAACTCCTTTGTTTTGCTAGTGCAAGTATAAAGCAGTACAAGCCATACACAACGTGCTTCAAGAATATAATAATCTTGAATATATTTTCCGAGATAATTCACTTAATCAAAACAGCTTGATTTATAAAAAGGGTAGGAAATAATACCATGTATCTCTTACAAAACATTTTATAATCTCGGGAGTTTGAAAACATTTGGAAATAATGAATTCTCAAGTCTTTCGAAAACACTTGGGGGCACGGCCCAAAATCGTCTTTCCAAAATACGATTCCAATAATAAAACGCGGTTTCACAACCCAATTCACAACACACGGGGTCCAAGACCCAAATCATAAGCCACAGGGTCCATGACCCGAATCACACAACACATGTTCCTAAGGATTATTCGCGTCCCGTGCTAACAAGCCACGAACCTCAGATGCTCCCGTAGAACATACCCGAGTGAATAACCCAATAGGAAACCATACCAAATCACATGTCCTCGTGACAACAGTCATGGAACCATTCCATACCACAACCATAAGTTATCCCGGCATCGGGCTAACAAGCCACGAACCTCGGAGTCCCCGCAAGACATACCCGATGATAACCCCACAAGTTATCTCAGCATCGGGCTAGCAAGCCCCGAACCTCGGAGTCCCCGCAAGACATACCCGGATTGGATAACCCTACGGTCACGCCCGACCCATACTAGCAAGTATGGATCCCGGAGATTTAACAATCCTACCCGGAGGCACAGCACTATCAACGATCACATAACAATGAGCAGAATATCAAGCCAAGCAACACTTAAACATCACAACCTCCTTTCAAAGGAGTATCAACTAATATCACATCCAATACGTTCTTACCGAACAAATACACATAACAATACGTAATCCCCGGCAAAGGATTACAGTCTATTAAACTCACTCAAAGTGGTCATAGCATCTTTTCAACATACAAAACCAACACACATATCCCGAGAACACATAAATTCACGAAGTACACGAATTATCGTTAAAAGACAACATTTATCGAGAACATACCAATCCCTTTTTACGTTCATTAAACATTGGGTTTCGTATATAATCATTTATCAATAATTACGCCTACGAAACATGAAACGTATGGACAATATACTTGCTTCGATATCACGAGCAACGAAGCATTTAACGGGCACGATCGGGCAACCTTGAACCTCCAAAGCGATCAAGACTTGACGGACCACGAATACTACGAAAATAGCATCACCACGAATCAATAACACTAATCGAAATCCAAAACGATCCTAAAAGCGACAAGAATCTAAGTATTCGCAAAGAAATCAAGAATCGTTGATCCTGCGATAAAAATCGATGAACGGTTAACAAAATCGAAGATTACGGTGAAGACAACCAAAAATACACAACCGATCGGATGAGATCGGTTAAGAATCACAAATCAAGGAAAAACCCCAAATTCAAGAAACTAGGGTTCTAAGAAGAGATTACCTTGATCTGGACCAAGAAGACGATTAGATGTTGTTAAACATCTAAAAATCCTTCGAGATGAAGCTAGAAGAAGAAGATCGGTCCTAATCGCCTCTGGATCTCACTCCCGTCGGAAGGGATGAAGAAAAGTGGAAATGACGACTTAGCAGCTGCTGTCGGTATTTATCTCCGATTGTATTAGCGCTAAACACCTGCATTAGCGTGCGCTAACGGGTCAACGCTCGAGAAACCGCCTATAATACGATTAGCGTCGCTAGCAAAAGCCGTAGCGTGCGCTAACGGGTCACAAAACCGATCCGGTAGCCGCAGGCGCCACTTTAGGGTAGCGTGCGCTAGAAAGAAGAGAGAGCGTGCGCTAAGCAGTCGATAGCGTGCGCTAGCTATCGGCCTTAGCGTGCGCTAACAAAGCTCGGTCGATCCGGTAGCCTGGGCGCCTCAGGATCGCCCGATTAGCGTGCGCTACACATTCAGTAGCGTGCGCTAACCACCACGCAGTAGCGTGCGCTATGCCTCAAGCATTAGCGTGCGTTACACCACCAAAACTCAAAAACTCACATAGTGATCCGAAATGCCTCCAAACACATGCCCCAATAATGCACGACCAAAATATGGCACAAAATTCCAACGATGAGGACAATGACAATCCGATAAAACCCAGAAAACCCATCGAATCCGGAATAAAGATCTCGGGTATTACATTCTACCCCTCTTAAAAGAAGTTTCGTCCCCGAAACTTGAAACATAAAACGAATAACGCAAAACAATTCCAGATGGCACAAGCTATCCGTTATCGACAAGGTGAAACGAATCACATGCGAAGACGTGTTCGCTACCATGCATGTCGCCACGTCGAAAGATAACGTAACGCGATTTAACAAAACCAATATGGTTGACCCGGTCAACAAGACGCCAATCACAATGCGATCTAATCGCTGAACAAATACGAAATTCCACAAAACGAGGATTGGGAGGTCGAAAATGAAGCAAATTTCCCGAACTTAGGGAAATCACGAAGGAGTCCGAACGCTCAACAATTACGAAACGAGATCAACAAAAACTGAACCATCAAACGATTGAGTTACAACGATCGAGACAACAACAGTCGATCAATCATGTTCGAATCATGACGAACAATAATACTCAAACAACAACCCCAAAGTTCACATCTCGACTCGAGACAATATACGATCCGGTGAAGACAACAAGATGTGTATTCGCATAAGATCCACAGGAAAGGGAATAGCAATTGGAAAGTTATAGCGACAAACGGTTTATTCTGAAACAATACTACAACTCGTTTGATCAACCAAAAGCACAAGACAGGACAAGTTCAGAAAATATCTACGAACATAAACGATTCGACAGAGTCGAAAGTGCAGAGTTCAAAATCCGATTCACTTCAAATAAAAGAAGTTAATCTCCGGAATATCAAAACAACAAAACGAGGGAAATAACATAACAAACAACTGATAGGATAAGCCACTCAGGGGCTTCTCGGAGTCGATCCAGATGTCGGTGCTCAAGTCCGTGCCCCGGAAGGCTCGGTAACCATCTCGCAAAACTGAACTCGGTGTCCCTCGAGTCCACACCTGTAACACGTTACTGACGGAGAAGGACAATGTGCACGAACATGTCCCGCCACATTACAGTTAAAACATCTCATGGATTTACCAGGAGTCAGAACAGAAGACTTGGAACTCTCAGTTCCACGCATCGAGCGATGGAGCTTCACAGCGGAAAGGCTACGACATTGAAAACTAGAAATACCAACTCCTGCACCGTCCACACGGTCATCGGACTTCCTCTGCTTCTTCGACTCGGGCACACGCTCCGACGATAACGAAGCTAGTTCACGGGATAATGCTCGATTTTGATAGTCCCTCAACGAGGTGCAATTGAATCCCGACATATACACGCGAATATCCGGCTTCATCCGTCTGTCAAAGTGAAGGATTCTCTCTTCCTCGGTTCTCACCCGGTCTCGCACATAACTGAGTTGTTTGCTATAATCGATGATAGCTTGCGACACCGATATATCTTGCGGTTCTGCCAAGTAGAATTCGCGAATCCTCTGCTCTCTAATCAGTTTCGGACAGAACTCGGCTTCCATAAATGCTTGGAACTCCGCCCACGTGACATCACGATCACGAGGTTTAACAGCTTCCCACCAATTAGCGGCATCTTTGTCGAGAAGGTACTGAGCGATAGGTACCTTCCGCTCTTCAGGACATCCGACAGCCTCGAAAATCTTTCCCAACTGGAAAATCCAACCATCCCATCCCAACGCATCCGCAAAGACCGCGAATCGAGGGGGATTCATACGAACTACCTCGCGAAGCCATTGATTTACACCAACGTTCTGACTCGCGTCAATGCTACGTTGAACCACCTGGGTCAACTGAGTCATCTGAGTCGCTACTTGTTGCAATATAGTAGCAACACCCAAACTAAAATCATTCTCAACGACATTCCCTCGATTCTGCATCCGATCCCCGTGGCCATCAACACCACGGTTACAACCACGACCTCTGCCCCTCGGCATACTAACAAACAACAACCTATGGTAACGAAAGATCATAACACATAGCAAGATATTCACATCTCTGTCTTTAATCCAACATCATTAAATCATATACATATTACCATTTAATCCCAGCTAGAGCACAATATACAAACTATTATACCAAAAATCTTCATTTATAATGCCGTTGTTATGCGATTTATAAATGCAATGAAATTGAAATCATCTATTATATCAAAATCATTTTCTGTACGTTTTCCGCGCCGGATCCTACCAAGTTGAAAACCATTTTCAAAAAAACGTTCCAAAATGCCAAAAAGGCCGATGACGGTAATACTTTCCAAATACTCCTCAAAAGTCATTTTCCAAATACCAAATACCATCATCAAATACCATTTGGAATTACAAGGCGTAGAGGCGAAAATTCAATAGTTTCAAAATATATGTTAAGTCACCCGACAAAAGAGTTAGGAAAAAGGGTCAACGAAATAATTCAAATTTACAAACCCGAAAGGTCATTTTGAAACACACACTATTTGGTAAAAGTACCCAAAAAGTCATTTTGGACTTTACAGACGCAAATGGACAAGAACACGTTCAAATTACACATAACCATACACCACTATTGTTATTCATGGACAACACACATAGAGTACGGTCTCAAACGGTCAGTCTAACAATCGCAAAAGTTAGACTTACGGCCAGAATGCAATTTCCGGGCTTCTGATCAGACCATTTAGTATATGATTTAACAGAGACTTAGCCTGCGCTAGCCATATTACGTTAGCACGCGTTAGCTATTCCAATCCAGCAAACATCCATAAACATATACCAAGTAATATCAAAAGTCGAAGGTTACAAGTAATCAACAACATACTAATCCAAACGCCAACAATTTACATCCTCACTACATATCTTTTAACCGAAAAGTTGAAGGCAAAAGTCACATCTCAAGTAAACTTTTGGTAGACCTCGTTTAAGCATTTAAAAATCGAACTTTGAAAATTTCCAATGCAAGATGAAAATAAAATATATGTAGTTGAATCCTCAAAATCTTCGTTCTCGAGGTCATCATACGAAAATCAAATCATTTTTCCTCCTCGAAGGATGTTTTTAAATAGAATTTACATGACTTCCCCAAAACATTTGAAGTTTAAAATACCACATTGATAAACTTTTATTGAGTAACTAGTCCAAAACATCATCCCTGTAAAAATGATTTCACACAAAGATGTATACATATATACATGCACACCGGTACTACTCTTTATTCCAACACAATACGAGAATCAAACAAGTATGGAGTAAGTATTCACGAGGCACAATTAAACTCCACATAATAACACAGAATCACATAAACTCGTATAACATGAGATACAATAAAATAGGGAGACTTACATCCACAGATCGCACGAAGATGATGGTTGCACCTCGATACTAATCACGACCGACAACTCAGACGACGCGTCGCGACACCACTCAAATGGACCAAATCGACAAGACAAGACCCGACAACACACAACTCAACCCGACACCGGCCCTAGGTTTCCTCAACCTAAGCTCCGATACCATATTCGTAACACCCCAAACCATTCGGGAATATTACGCCGCATGACCCTCTCCGCGAGGATCTACCAAAGCTAAATACAAAACAATGCATCACTTCACATGCCGACATGGCTACGTAAAGGACCGTTAGACCGATTAGGTCTTATATCACAACACACACAACATTACATACATGATACTTGCCTGTAACACATACCCACGCAGGGGCTAGAATACAATAACACTCCCATAAATCGGGTAACAACACATCGGAGGGATAACCAACATGACTCTACCAAATACTCTACAATTGGTCTTCACGTGATTAGTATCTTCGTCTCCCATCATCCTTCGTATCGATCCCGTGATTCGCTCCCGCCTACCCGCAAGTACCGGACGCAATCTGAGACATCCACCCCGAATACTCGGGGGTTAGCAAAACTCCATTGTTTTGCTAGTGCAAGTATAAAACAGAAGTACAAGCCATACACAACGTGCTTCAAGAATATAATAATCTTGAATATATTTTCCGAGATAATTCACTTAATCAAAACAGTTTGATTTATAAAAAGGGTAGGAAATAATACCATGTATCTCTTACAAAACATTTTATAATCTCGGGAGTTTGAAAACATTTGGAAATAATGAATTCTCAAGTCTTTCGAAAACACTTGGGGGCACGGCCCAAAATCGTCTTTCCAAAATATGATTCCAATAATAAAACGCGGTTTCACAACCCAATTCACAACACACGGGGTCCAAGACCCAAATCATAAGCCACAGGGTCCACGACCCGAATCACACAACACATGTTCCTAAGGATTATTCGCGTCCCGTGCTAACAAGCCACGAACCTCAGATGCTCCCGTAGAACATACCCGAGTGAATAACCCAATAGGAAACCATACCAAATCACATGTCCTCGTGACAACAGTCACGGAACCATTCCATACCACAACCATAAGTTATCCCGGCATCGGGCTAACAAGCCACGAACCTCGGAGTCCCCGCAAGACATACCCGATGATAACCCCACAAGTTATCTCGGCATCGGGCTAGCAAGCCCCGAACCTCAGAGTCCACGCAAGACAAACCCAGATTGGATAACCCTACGGTCACGCCCGACCCATACTAGCAAGTATGGATCCCGGAGATTCAACAATCCTACCCGGAGGCACATCACTATCAACGATCACATAACAATGAGCAGAATATCAAGCCAAGCAACACTTAAACATCACAACCTCCTTTCAAAGGAGTATCAACTAATATCACACCCAATACGTTCTTACCGAACAAATACACATAACAATACGTAATCCCCGGCAAAGGATTACAGTCTATTAAACTCACTCAAAGTGGTCATAGCATCTTTTCAACATACAAAACCAACACACATATCCCGAGAACACATAAATTCACGAAGTACACGAATTATCGTTGAAAGACAACATTTATCGAGAACATACCAATCCCTTTTTACGTTCATTAAACATTGGGTTTCGTATATAATCATTTATCAATAATTACGCCTACGAAACATGAAACGTATGGACAAGATACTTGCCTCGATATCACGAGCAACGAAACGACGAACGGGCACGATCGGGCAACCTTCGAACCTCCAAAAATGATCAAGACTTCGACAGCCCACGAATACTACGAAAATAGCATCACCACGAATCAATAACACTAATCGAAATCCAAAACGATCCTAAAAATGACAAGAATCTAAGTATTCGCAAAGAAATCAAGAATCGTTGATCCGGGCGATAAAAATCGATGAACGGTTAACAAAATCTGAAGATTACGGTGAAGACAACCAAAAATACACAACCGATCGGATGAGATCGGTTAAGAATCACAAATCCAAGGAAAAACCCCAAATTCAAGAAACTAGGGTTCTAAGAAGAGATTACCTTGATCTGGACCAAGAAGACGATTAGATGTTGTTAAACATCTACAAATCCGCTCAGAGATGAAGCTAGAAGAAGAAGATCGGTCCTAATCGCCTCTAGATCTCACTCCCGTCGGAAGGGATGAAGAAAAGTGGAAAATGACGACTTAACGCTGCTGTCCAGTATTTATACTGGACAGTTATTAGCGCGCGCTAAACACCCTGCATTAGCGTGCACTAACGGGGTCAACGCTCCAGAGAAACCGCCTATAACACAGTTAGCGTGCGCTAGCCAAAAGCCGTAGCGTGTGCTAACGGGTCACAAAACTAGTCCAGTAGCCCCTGGACAGAACCGCACCTGCCGGGTAGCGTGCGCTAGAAAGAAGAGAGAGCGTGCGCTAAGCAGTCGATAGCGTGCGCTAACAAAGCTCCAGTCCCAGTCCAGTAGCCCCTGGACTGCCTCTGGACTGCCAGTTAGCGTGCGCTACGCATTCAGTAGCGTGCGCTAACCACCACGCAGTAGCGTGCGCTATGCCTCAAGCATTAGCGTGCGTTACACCACCAAAACTCAAAAACTCACATAGTGATCCGAAATGCCTCCAAACACATGCCCCAATAATGCACGACCAAAATATGGCACAAAATTCCAACGATGAGGACAATGACAATCCGATAAAACCCAGAAAACCCATCCAATCCGGAATAAAGATCTCGGGTATTACATGGATAAAACCCAGAAAACCCATCGAATCCTGAGTCACATCCCCACGAATGCGCAACAGAAATGGGTCCGAACCCTAATTTTCCCTGATCGCCTCCTCAAGTGGCGATGAAATCTCCAACGTACAAAGTTGTCCTTGTACTTGCTGTAACCAGACCTCGATCTCGGGTCTCATAAATTCCTGCTGAAGTTCCTTCTGAACTGTTAATCGAGCAAGCATCTGCTCCTGAACGGACTTACGACTCAAGGCGTCGGCGACAACGTTCGCCTTGCCCGGGTGATAAAGGATCTCGATATCATAATCTTTGATTAATTCCAACCACCGTCTCTGTCGCATATTTAACTCTTTCTGAGTAAATATATACTTTAAACTCTTATGATCGGTGAATATCTGACAGGTAACGCCATAAAGATAATGACGCCAAATCTTCAATGCAAATACCACGGCTACTAACTCCAGGTCGTGGGTCGGATAATTCTCCTCGTAAGGTCTCAATTGCCGTGAAGCATAAGCAATAACCTTCCCGTTCTGCATGAGTACACATCCGAGACCCTGTCCGGACGCATCACTATAAACCACAAATCCTTCCGTCCCTTGCGGTAAAGAAAGGACAGGTGCTGAATTTAACCGGCTCTTGAGTTCCTCAAAACTCTATTGACACGTGTCGGACCACGTGTATTTCTTATCCTTCCGTAACAAGTTCATCATGGGTTGAGCGATTTTAGAAAATCCCTCCACAAATCGCCGATAATAAGCCGCTAATCCGAGGAAACTTCGGATTTTCTTAACATTCTTCGGAGGTAGCCAATCTCGGATAGCCTCCGTCTTTTGAGGGTCGACACGAACTCCGTCCGATGAAATTACATGTCCGAGAAACGTCACTTCGGACATCCAGAACTCACATTTGGAAAACTTTCCAAAAAGTTGCTCTCGTCTCAACACGTCGAGCACTTGATGAAGGTGAAACTCGTGTTCCTCTCGGTCACGAGAATAAATCAAAATGTCATCAATAAAGACAACCACAAACTGATCCAAATAGTCGATGAAAACCCGATTCATTAACTCCATGAATACCGCAGGTGCATTAGTCAACCCAAACGGCATAACCACAAACTCATAATGACCATAGCATGTTCGGAACGCCGTCCTTGCGATATTCGACTCTCGAATTCGCAACTGATGATACCCAGATCTTAAATCGATCTTGGAAAATACTGAAGCTCCCTGAAGTTGATCTAAAAGATCATCGATACGGGGTAGAGGATATTTATTCTTGATCGTCACCCGGTTCAATTCCCGGTAATCAATACACAAGCGGAACGAACCATGCTTCTTCTTGACAAATAATACTGGTGCTCCCCACGGGGATGCACTCGGTCGGATATAACCCTTCTCGGTCAAATCCTCTAATTGATTCTTCAACTCCTGCATTTCGGTTGGGGGCATCCGGTATGGTGTCTTCGATATTGGAGAGGTATCGGGCTCCAACTCAATCGTGAATTCCACATCTCTCTGTGGAGGCAAACCAGGTAACTCGTCTGGAAATACATCGGCATATTATCTCACCACAGGAATATCCGTCAACGCTACTGATGGTTCCTCGGTCTTGGTCATATAGCACCAATAACCAACACACCCCTGATTGAGTAATCGCACTGCTTTCATCAAGTTAATGACTCTCCCAGAACAGCTGGGATTACCTCCCTGAAATACACATTCGAACCCATCGTCTGAAATGATAGTGACCATACGCTTACGGACACTAATGATGGCATCGTGACGATCCATCCAGTCAATACCCAGAATAACATCGTCTCTCGGTAAATCTACCATGATTAGGTCTGCTAGCCATACACGACCATGAAGCTGAATCGGACAATTCTAAATCTCTTGATTTCTGATAATTCTTCTACCGTCAGGTAGACCAATGACATAAGGCTCACAACTAGTAGCACTACCCAGACGTAGTCTACTCAAGCATGATTCGGAAATGAATGAATGCGATGCACCAGTATCAAAAAGGGTACACATAGGTTGAGATAAAATATAGAGTGTACCTGAGATCATCCGGGCCTCTGGATCGTCGCTCTTCTTCATCTCATAAATTCGGGGCTTGCCGGCCCCCAAGAAGGACGCTCCCGTCTGATAGCTCTTGGCTCCGCCTTTATTAGCTCCTGTCGTCTTGAACGATGCTGACTCAGTGGCCTGATTCTGCACCGCTGAATGTCCTGGGGCTTGAGATGATGCCGGAGTAGGTTTAGAGTCCCTTCGGAAAAAACGGGCCCTATGCCCAGCAATCCCACAGTTGTGGCACGTGACAGTCTGCTTTGGGCACTTAGTGCTGAAATGACCCTATTCTTCACAGTTGAAACAGGTGATGGCCGAACTGGCCGCTTGTCACTGAGATTCCGTGGGTCTAGGCGCCATAGGAGGTCGCTCAGAAAAATTAGAGCCCGCACATGGTTTCTTGAAAGTGGCCTGACTGCCGTCAGACTGATTATGATTCTTAGACTTCTTGACAGCAGATGAAGGTTGTTGCTTAGCAATCTCTTTAGCAGTAAGCTCGTAAGTAAGAGCTTTCTCGATGAATTCGGCCAGAGTGGTGCAATTGTGATTAAGCAACTGTAGCCGCATACGAGGTTTTAGCCTCTTGCTGAAATACTTGATCTTGTCCGCCTCAGAGTGAATGATAGATGAGGCGAACGGAAGAAGTTCCTGAAATTTTTCGGCGATGGCGAGAACTTCATCGTCCGTTGAGAGGTCGGGAGGGAGTAATTCCGACAACTTAGCCTCCCTGAGTGGGGATGGATAATACCTCTCCATCATGAGAGTTTTGAATTGATCCCAAGTACATGATCCGTCGGTGGGCTTCAACGATAACCACCATGTATGAGCGCTCTTACCAAGATAGTAGGCCGCAACTGAAACTTTATGCCCTTCAGGGCAATCCACCATAGCAAATAACTTCTCGAAATGCTCAACCCAATGAACAATATCCACCGGCTCAGATGAGCTCTCGAAGGTAGGTGGTTGGTGGCGAGAGATATCGCCAATGATACTGCTTACACCCCTCTCTTACCTCTGAGGTGGCGGCGGATGAGCCTGTTGATTTTGAGTAGTTGAGTTATGCATTGCCTCCATTAGTTGAGCCATCTGAGTCATTTGGGCCATCATGCCCTGCATGAAAGCGAGTGGGTCAACCCGAACACCTTCTGACTGAGCTGTGTCCTGGGTACGACTCCCCGATAGTGAATGATTACGTCCAGGTGAATGAGTGGCAGCATCACTGCTCGATGAGTTAGCATTATTCCTAGCATTCGCACGTGTATTCACACGAGCTCTCGGGTTTCGGCCTGCACCATGGCCTCTTCCCCCGCATCCTCTGCCAGATCTTTCCATACTGAAGTGGAAAGTCATATGATAATTATATATCCCGTATGAATATCACATTATGATTACGTTATGAAATGATAAAAATGAGCATACGTGCTCAAACACAATGATTACATGAATGATCAACTGAAGTGACGTGATTATCTGATGAAATTCTTGAAATGAATATCTTGAACAAGTTAACAAGATTAATGATATGATCCTCAGGATCAACAACTGAACAATGAAATGAACTGAGTGATTAATGAATTTACATGATCAACTTGATTACCAATGAAAATGATAAATGAGGAAATCTTACTGTCCTTTGGTCTGAAGGGCTCGGCTCTTGCACAGGTCACACGTGACGCGAAAGTCCAATGATACTAGTCTGATGAACGATGATTTCAAATGATACATGACTCAGAAGGTAGTATTTAAAACCACGCTCCGATACCAACTCTGTAACACCCCAAACTAGGCGGATATTACAGTGTCGTGGACCCCAGACTGGGACCCACCAGGCGAATGAGAATTAATGATTTAAATAATATAATAGCAGTACCGAACCACATTATATTATCAAAATACTCTGATGAGGAGCTTAAATACAATACACCAGGACAATACCGACTACTAGTATATTTTATATGAAGATAAAATACACCACTCTGAATGAATAAACATTCCAAACGGAATTCTGCAGCGGAAATACAAATGAAGAAAACAAGGATGACTGAAGAGACTAGGGCCCCCTACTAGTATCACTGGGACTCCTCGCCATCAACGTGCTCTTCCCGTGATTTTGCCTTGCCATGACCTAAAAAACAATATCCCCCAACGGGGTCAGTTACACAGAACAACAATCCTCAAGAGTTGAATAAACACAATCCTGTTGAAAACATACGCAATCAAACATTCTATATGAATCAACTAATAGTACGGCTCAAAGAATGGCGCCACACTACGCCCGGGATGGAAATGTGTCCGTGAACAAGCCACCAACGAGTATCGATCGAATACACGTGTGTTCTTGTACCTAATCAGTCTCACGAAGCAATCGACTCGTGTGCACAGTCCAATATGAGGCCAAAAACCAACACATGACTTAAATGTGCCCGACATGAAAATCCTACACATACTAACCGGCACGCCAATATGACCCGGAATGCCACGATATAACAAAAGTGACATCGAAAATCAATAAAGACTCACCAAGATGAAATGATAGTGAAATGAATGATAGCTCAATGAAATAATTGGAACAGTCGTTCCCCGTGACTGAAGTGATTAATTGAAAATGACAAGTCTCGATACGGTTAACACAATATGAATGAATTATGATTATGAATGAACAACAACGAAAGGAGTTAATATCCTTTTAACTGAGTAAGAATTAACTTACTCAACCGGTGAAGAATGTCCGTCCACGAACAACATCCTAAATGAAATGTCGGTCGCTCGAACAACCTTGAATAACACAATTACCAATAATCCGTTCAATACACGTATCAAACACGATTATAACCAACTCAAACGTCGATACAACAATATCTAAACTCATAGATGCATTCTAACGAATACGTTGCAAATATCCTTCCCGTTGGTTACAACCAAACCTAAATTATCGAAACCAACTTTCAAATGATTGATTCAAACCAGCAAAACAATATCAATGGCATCAATAATCCAATAGGAATCCACAATTCAAGATTACAACATCAATTGGAAATCCCGAAATTAACCAAAGTCAACCCCAAGGGTTCTTGAAATAATCCCCAAAATAGCCATTAAATCCGTAGGAATACATTTATCCAAGGTAGATAATCCATATCTAACATATTCCAACAACAATCCAAGCTTACACGAAGAAATCGGAAGGAAAAACCCAAAAATCCGAAATTCTAGATCCAAGAGATTAATAACTTTGATTTGATGTTTGAAGGTGATGAAATAATGATTACTCCGTATTATATGCTTGAAGATGATGATTGATGATTGTACCTCGAAGAACAGTCCCCAAGAAGCTCCAAATCGCCTGAACCGATGAGAGAATGAGAAGAAATGGCAAATGATGAAATCTGGACTACACTGTCCAATTTATAATAATCCCAGTTTAGCGTGCGCTAGCCTCAGTTCTTAGCGTGCGCTAACGGGTGTTTTGGGTAGTCCAGTACCCACTGTCCGAGAACGGTAGTGCACGCTACATACCTTTTGTAGCGTGCGCTACAGTTGTACACTTAACGTGCGCTAACCCCGAAATGTTAGCGTGCGCTAATGAATTATCTGATGCCCAGTACTGGAGTCCAGAACCTTCTGTCCTCTGATCTGATCGCGGTAGCGTGCGCTCCATTCAATATCTAGCGTGCGCTACAATATCGTTTGCGTACGCTAAAAATCACTCATAGCGTGCGCTATGAATTAATCCCATTCAGTCCAGTAGCCACTGGACTCAACCTGATCCGACCTTAGCGCGCGCTATACCGATTTTATAGCGTGCGCTACTTCGGCCTACTAGTGCGCGCTACTTACCATTCGTAGCGTGCGCTACTTACAACCCAACTGCAGTCCAGTACCTTCTGGACTGCCTGTTTGAAACATACTAGCGTGCGCTACCCGTACTCAATTAGCACACGCTAAAGAGAGTATGTAGCGTGCGCTACTCCTCACACACAGCACACTATGAAGATGACAACGATGATAAACACGGCACGATTCTCCAATTAGATTGATGATGAAAGACGATTGATACACGATACAATTACTCTGAACGGTGCATACAATGATTGAGTATGAGTGACAAATGATCATTAATGAGTGAAAATTACTGAGTGACAAATACTGAATGATAAATACTAAATAATAATGACTGAATTACAACTGGGTATTACATTCGGCAGTCTTTCTGGATTCAAAATCAGAGTTAAATATCAAAAGTTATCATCCAAAGAAGATTTGGGGCAAAAATGCAAAGTCTAAGAAATTCTGGGCTGAAAATGAAGTCTGAGACTCCATACGGGCATGTACGGGCATAACTCACAAAAATGCAAATTTACGAAGCCATGTTATGGCCGTAACTCCTCAATGTTATGGCCGTAAGTCATCATAGTTACGTCCATAACTCCTCAATGTTACGGCCGTAACTCTTGACAGATTATGATCATTGTCTATTTTTTTACTTTTGGTCTATTATTGAGGGGATGGCTGACATTGATCCGATCTAATGTAATAATGCTGGAGTTTTGGAGCTATTAGATGACTTTAGGTGTATAAATAGACCCCTTAGATCCATCATTATCATCATTCATCTTATTATTTTCTCACTTTGTAATACTTTTTCTTTTTGTGTGAAGAACACACTTGTGTTCTTGAGTAATTTGTGTAAGTGTGGTTTAGCTTATGTTGTTGATGGAGTTTATTGCTTCTTTCTCCTTTATCTACTAAGGGAGTTAGTATCAATTCTTTCCCTTTTGCAACTAATAATGACCACTCAAGCTTGTAATATGTTGAATAAACCCTTAATGGGCTAAGTTACCTAAGTTGGGATTATAAACAAGGTTAGTCATGTTATTTAAGTTTGTATAAAGATCTATTATGAATTACTTATTATTGTGTGTGATTTTTATTGTTTTACCAATCTTTATTTATTTGGCCAATAAATGACGATATTTATGGTCTTCATATGTTTCGAAAGAAAATATGTTTGATTAGATCAAATGATCTTCACTCTAAGTTGTTCTAGGGGATAGAAATATACCTCTAGGCCTTAGATGATTCTTTGAGTTATTTTCATAAAACCTAATGCTATGTATTAAAGCCAATCAACATAGAAATATAGTTGATTGATTCAATATATAAGGGGCGTTTTGACATTCGAAAGAGGAACCGTCTTTTTAAGGAAAATCGAATCTACACAACATAATAAGTAAATTCTTCTTATGATCTCCTATACATATTCTATAACTAATGATGAACTAAGTTTGTAATCCCAATTATTTCATTTTATCTTTTATTAATCTATTATTAGTGCAATCTTTCATTTCCTTGAATTTTAGAACTATTATTGCATTTTCTTTGCAATTGTCAAACCAAACTCTTAAATTGTGTGTTTCAATTATATAAATCTCTATAACAAATAGTTAAATAGTATATAATTCGGTATATAACCTAACTTCCTCGTGGGATCGATAAATCGGACTCAAAAAGTCCACTTACTACTTGATACGATAGTTACACAAAAGACGTGTCAAGTTTTTGGCACCGTTGCCGGGGAAGTATAAGTGTTATATTTGAAATCTTACATTGTGAACTATTGTTATAGGATACAATTTCTCGACATTGTAACTTAGTACTCAATTGTGTTTGTCCGGTCAAGTGGCGGATAACGATACTCCGTGACTATTAAAGTCAGATTTTTCAGTTTCCCACAACAACTGATATTTTTAGATATTATTTTTTTTTTATTTTTTTTTTATATCATGGAAGAAACTTTGAATAGTATTGGAAAGAGATTTCTCTTTCTTAGCAAAAAAGTAATTTTAAAAATTTACAAGACAAGACTTGAAAGGATGAGGTTGCTTATGAATAAAAGCATACCTTTTGACATTAGATTCATTATTGAAGCCAAAGTGAGAATAGCAGGTGAATTCACAGAAATACCTAAGAGATTTTTACCAGGGCTTGGAAAAAGTTCATATGCCAAGAAACGACGAGCAAAGATAATAGCCGTTTGCTATAAATGTGCTAGATGGAACTGTAATTTAAAATGTCGATCTTTAGGAATTCCATCTACAAACAGAGAAGATAAAATGCAGTTCATTAAGGATGGTCTGAATAAAGAGAATTTAGATAATATCAAAATTTCTCTTGACACGCATCCTAGTAGACTCGTACATTACGGAATTCGGTGTTTGTGGAATAAATTCAGACCAGAATATGAACAACGTCTTGGGAATCTGACGTTAAAAGACCCTGTTTGCCAATTTGTAAGAAAATTGGATGGGAAGCTTCTCCCCGACTCATAGAAGGCGTTTAGGCCGTTTCTGAACGTAAAATCAGAGGAAAATATGACCCACAATCACAACTACTGTATATACACGTGAGTATCTTTTATTTTTGTCGTATGGTGAGATTTTCTGAATAAAAAAAAGGGGTGATACGCAATAAATGCATTCATTATTCTATTGAGTAGTTGAAGCGCAATCAACGCAATCACAAACTTGTTAAACAATTTTACCTTATCTTTCTTCTATAAATAAATATTGTACTTGTTTCTTTTATTCATCCCTCAAACTTGTACTTTTCTCTTTTTCTCTCAAATAAATTTCTTTTCAAAAATGGAATCATCGTCTTCCACAAAAAAATTTAGCACAGTCTGCATTTTTGGTGGAGTTAGTTATGGAAAAGAGGCATGCTTTACTGAAGCAGCCCACAACTTGGGTCGTACCTTAGGAGAAAAATGCATTCATGTAGTTTATGGAGGAGGAAGTCTAGGATTAATGGGATGAGCTGCTGCTTCTGCCTATATGGAAGGAGTAAGAGTGTTGGTAATAATTCCAAAACCTCTGGCTGAAAGTAAAATCACCGGGGCAACTATTGGAGATAAGTTTAGAACTGTAAATATGCAAGATCGCATAACTCACATGATAAATAATTCTGACGCCTTTATCACCCTTTCCGGTGGTTTTGGCACTCTTGAGGCACTTTTTCATGTGGTTACTAGAGCCCAGCTAAATGTTCATCAAAAACCAATAGGTCTGCTTAATGTCAATGGTTTCTTTGATGATTTACTATCTTTCATCAACTACTCTACTGGAAAGGGTTTTATTTCTGAGCATGCTAAACGAATCATAGTCGTTGCTACAACACCAGAAGAACTAATCAAAAAACTCATTGAATTTGTTCCTCAACCAGATCCATCTCTAGCTAATATTGTCTGGATGGAAGATTTTACATTGAGAAAACGAAAAGTGGATTCATTCCTCTCCCTTTGATAACCCATGTCGGACCTCTTGTATTTTTACTTTCTGTCGTGTGTAAAAATCGTCCTAAATGATGGCAGCTTAAGGAGTTTCTTCTTGATCTCTTGACGTGCATCTATTCGCAATTTATGTATTGTTATTTTATTGCTGTAATTTTTATTTTATTTTTTTATATATAAAACATTGATGGCAGCGTAAGGCGACTCTTCCGACTTTCCTGAAGTGCATCTTAAAAATTATGTTATACTTCCGGGTATATTTTATTTTCTTTTGTTGTTTGCCTCGTATATTTTTCTCTTGCAGATCCAAAAAGGCGTTAGCTCAAGCATCAACTTTCATAACAGGGAGTATTCTGCTTTTCTCTATTGCTTTTTTATTTTATTTTTTTTTTAAACTGAGGACAGTTTCTTTTTCAAGTTTGGGGTGGTGTGTTTTGATTATTTTGGTATGTTTAGCTTTGATTATTGTGGTGTGTTTTGATTATTTTTGTTATTTGGCTTTGATTTTTTCTTTAGTGTATATTTATATATATTTATTTTGTTTATTTTGATTTGTAAAATTTCTAGATCTGGCCATAACACCAATAAATTAGCTATATACAAGCTTCTAAAATCGTTTTAACCGGTAAAAAAATTGTATATTCCAAAATTTTTAAGTCTTAATCTCTCTTTCCAAGCCTTGTAGTTATCATATAAAATCGATTCATTTGTTACCTTGAGAAAAGAAGAATTAGTCGGTTGATGAAAAATAGAACTGAAATTTACTTAATTTGAGGAGTTTTTGATTTTCATGCTTAGCTAATAAACGATTTTTCTACAAAAATTCTATTCCCTAAAAAAAGTCATTGGTGAAAGGAGTCTAGTTGAAAAAAAAGGGAGAGGTGTTGAGCAGCAACAGCTGCCTAATTTTGGGGGTCCTAAAATTTTGCGAAAAATAAAGGACTAACCATTATTGGTGCGTAGCTGCCGTCTCACACGAGATGGAAAATGTGTTGGTGAAAAGAGCTACACGTTAGTAAATAACGGTGTGAAAGCTATCACCTAAAAAAATGGAAATTGTGTTGGTGAAAAGAGCTACACGTTAGCAAATAACGGTGTGAAAGCTATCACCTAAAAAATGGAAATTATGTTGGTGAAAAGAGCTACACGTTAGCAAATAACGGTGTGAAAGCTATCACTAAAAGGGATGTAGTTTATGAGCAGATTTGAATTAATTAGCGGCTGAATTTCAATACACTCAATTTTGTGAACAATCACAATATTTGATGACGCCGATGAAATTCTTCTTCATATTGAGTCGAAAAATAAACGAGTGATCGAGAGCAACCATTAAAGGGAGTTGTGTGTGTCACGAGTGGGAAAGAAATAATCAACTTTTTGGGGGAAAACCTTGCATTTGGAATTACAAAATAAAACCGTGTTTTAGCTTCAAAATCATTAGTAGATTTATTTTGAATCTTGATTCATTTATATCTACTGTATAAAGCTGGTTGTTGTGTATTAATGGCATTTTGATCTCCTTTTCTTTTTTTATATTTTTTCTTAATTTATGTGTGTATTATTATTATTTTTGTCTTATTTTTATTTTTATTTTTGGAGTGTGATTAATAAAGAGTCTTGCTCATGACTAGCAAGAATTCAAGTTTGGGGGTGTGATAAGTGTCAGTTTTATACACTTATCCATGGTTTGTATCGATATATTTCACCCATAATTGAGCTATTCTACTCGTTTTTGCTTAGAGTTAATTAGCTTTTAATAATTTTATTATTTATCAGATGAAGATGTAAATTTAGTCTTAATCGGATTGAATTACTGATTTACTCCAGAAATAACATGTGTATAAAATATTCTCTTTGTTGAATTTTTTTTTGTATTCATTTTGTAGGGCTTTCCGAGACGAGTTCGGCAGTCTTTCCGGATTCAAAATCAGAGTTAAATATCAAAAGTTATAATCCGAAGAAGATTTGGGGCAAAAACGCTAAGTCTAAGAAATTCTGGGCTGAAAATGAAGTCTAAAACTCCATACGGGCATGTACGGGCATAACTCACAAAAATGCAAATTTACGAAGCCATGTTACGGCCGTAACTCCTCAATGTTATGGCCGTAAGTCATCATAGTTACGGCCGTAACTCCTCAATGTTACGGTCGTAGCTCTTGACAGATTGTGATCATTGTCTTTTTTTTATACTTTTGGTCTATTATTGAGGGGATGGCTGGCATTGATCCGATCTAATGTAGTAATACTGGAGTTTTGGAGCTATTAGATGACTTTAGGTGTATAAATAGACCCCTTAGATCCATCATTAGCATCATTCATCTTATTATTTTCTCACTTTGTAATACTTTTTCTTTTTGTGTGAAGAACATACTTGTGTTCTTGAGTAATTTGTGTAAGTGTGGTTTAGCTTATGTTGTTAAGGGAGTTTATTGCTTCTTTCTCCTTTATCTACTAAGGGAGTTAGTATCAATTCTTTCCCTTTTTCAACTAATAATGACCACTCAAGCTTGTAATATGTTGAATAAACCCTTAATGGGCTAAGTTACCTAAGTTGGGATTATAATCAAGGTTAGTCATGTTATTTAAGTTTGTATAAAGATCTATTATGAATTACTTATTATTGTGTGTGATTTTCATTGTTTTACCAATCTTTATTTATTTGGCCAATAAATGACGATATTTATGGTCTTCATATGTTTCGAAAGAAAATATGTTTGATTAGATCAAATGATCTTCACTCTAAGTTGTTCTAGGGGATAGAAATATACCTCTAGGCCTTAGATGATTCTTTGAGTTATTTTCATAAAACCTAATGCTATGTATTGAAGCCAATCAACATAGAAATATAGTGGATTGATTCAATATATAAGGGGCGTTTTGACTTTCGAAAGAGGAACCGTCTTTTTAAGGAAAATCGAATCTACACAACATAATAAGTAAATTCATCTTATGATCTCCTATACATCTTCTATAACTAATGATGAACTAAGTTTGTAATCCCAACTATTTCATTTTATCTTTTATTAATCTATTATTAGTGCAATCTTTCATTTCCTTGAATTTTAGAACTATTATTGCATTTCTTTGCAATTGTCAAACCAAACTCTTAAATTGTGTGTTCCAATCATATAAATCTCTATAACAAATAGTTAAATAGTGTATAATTAAATATATAACCTAACTTCCTCGTGGGATCGATAAACCGGACTCGAAAAGTCCATTTACTACTTGATACGATATCGTGCACTTGCAATAGTTACACAAAAGACGTGTCAGTTGGAGAGGACGAAATGATGATAAATCCAAATGATAATCTTGAAGATGATGATGGATGAGTGCAGCTCGAAAATATTTCTCCGAATCGCCCAAAATCACCCGGAATCGAAGTGAAAAGTGAAAATGATGAATCTCAGCCGGACTGTCCTATTTATAGTAATTCCAGTTTAGCGCACGCTAAGCCCTGATATTTAGCGTGCGTTAACGGGCACTATGGGTAGTCCAGTACCCTCTGTCCGAAACGGTAGCGTGCGCTACGTACCATTTGTAGCGTGCGCTACAGCCATATACATAGCGTGCATTAACCTTGTGTTAGCGTGCGCTAACTGGATATCTGATGCTCAGTAACTGAAGTCCAGAACCTCCTGTCCTATAACCTGCTCGCAATAGCGCGCGCTACGTCCAATAATCAGCATGCGCTACTGCACCATTAGCATTCGCTAAAATCCACTCATAGCGTGCGCTAGGAATTATTCCAAAATCAGTCCAGTACCCACTGGACTCTGCCTGACCGGCCTTAGCGCGCGCTACACTGACTGCATAGCGGGTGCTATCCAAACTTACTAGCGTGCGCTACTTACCATTCGTAGCGTGCGCTACTCCAACTCGACTGCAGTCCAGTGCCTTTTGGACTACAGGCCTGAACCACATTAGCGTGCGCTAATATGGAGAGGTAGCGTGCGCTACCCGTACTCAATTAGCGCGTGATAAAGAGAGTATGTAGCGTGCGCTACTCCTCACACACAGCCCACTATGAAGATGACAATGATGCTGACCACGGTTCGATCCTCCAACCAGGTAGGACGACGAATAATGACTGATGTACAATACAATTACTCTGATCGGTGAATACAATGAATGAATATGAACGATGAATGATCATTAATGAGTGAATAATTACTGAGTGACAATTACTGAATGATAATTACTGAATTACAACCGGGTATTACATATACCCCCCCTTAAAAGAGTTTTGTCCCCGAAACTAAGGGTCAAACAACTCAGGATAACTCTCCCGCATACTATCCTCGGTTTTCCAAGTAGCCTCTTCGACTCCGTGTCTAGACCATTGAATTTTAACCAAAGGAATCGTCTTGTTCCTCAAATGTTTTATTCGCCGCTCTAAGACTCGTACGGGACGCTCCTCATATGAATGATCGTCTGTGATCTCGATCTCGTCGAACTGAAGTATGTGACTCGGATCAGCAACATACTTCCGCAACTGAGAGACGTGGAACACATTATGAATTCGGCTCAATGCCGGATGTAAGGCCAATCGATAAGCTAGCTCGCCTACTCGATCCAAAATCTCAAACAGTCTAATGAATCTCGGACTCAACTTTTCCCTCTTCCCAAACTGGAAGATACCTTGACTCGGGGATACCTTGACGAAAACATGGTTACCCGCCTCGAACTCTAATGGCCGACGACGGTTACCTGCGTATAATTTTTGTCGACTCTGAGCGGTCAACAAATGACTCCTGATCAAAGCTACCTTCTCACGGGCGGCTATAAGCATATCGGGCTCGGTGCCGATTGATTCTGATAAGTCATCCCAACACAAAGGAGATCGACAACGACGACCGTACAAGGCCTCGTAAGGTGCCATCTTGATCGAAGCATGCCAACTATTATTGTACGTGAACTCAATCAACGGTAGTTGGGCTTCCTAATCATCCTTCCAATCGAGGACACATGCTCTCAACATGTCCTCCAATGTCTGAATAGTCCTCTCTGATTGTCCGTCGGACTGAGGATGAAAAGTTGTGCTGAGATTAATCTGAGTTCCCATAGCACGATGAACTGATTTCCAAAAATGTGACATGAATCGCCCGTCACGATTAGAAACGATACTCTTAGGAGTACCATGCAATCTCACTATCTCTTTGATGAACAACTGGGCAAGTCTCTCGGGACCCCACGTATCCTTAATCTCAAGGAAATGGGCTGACTTAGTTAGACGATCTACAATTACCCAAATTGTATTCATGCCACGATGACTCGTCGGCAAACTCGTGATGAAGTCCATTGAAATATCTTCCCACTTCCACACTGGAATAGGGAGAGGTTTCAGCATACCCGCCGGTCGCTGATGTTCTATCTTGACTTGCTGACAGGTTAAACATCTCGAAACAAATTCCGTGATTTCTCGCTTCATATTACTCCACCAATAATTTTGTTTCAAGTCTTTGTACATCTTGCTAGACCCCGGATGAATGGAATAAGGGAGCTTCTCTTAAAATTGAGTTTTTCAACTCGTCGTTCGCCGGTACGCATAACCGTTTCTTAAATCGCAAAAGTCCATCCTCGTGGACCACAAATCCAGGGGCTTTCCCCTGAGTCACATCATCTCGAATGCATAACAAAAATGGGTCCGAACCCTGATTCTCCCTGATCGCCTCCTCAAGTGGCGATGAAATATCTAACGTACAAAGTTGCCCTTGTACTCGCTGTAACCAGACCTCGATCTCGGGCCGCAGAAATTCCTACTGAAGTTCCTTCTGAACTGTTAATCGAGCAAGCATCTGCTCCTGAACGGACTTATGACTCAAGGCGTCGGCGACAATGTTTGCCTTGCCCGGGTGGTATAGTATCTCAATATCATAATCTTTGATTAGTTCCAACCACCGCCTATGCCGCATATTTAACTACTTCTGGGTAAATATATACTTCAAACTCTTATGATCGGTGAATATCTGACAGGTAACACCATAAAGATAGTGACTCCAAATCTTCAACGCGAACACCACGGCTGCTAGCTCCAGGTCATGGGTCAGATAATTAACCTCGTAAGGTCTCAGTTGCCGTGAATCATAAGCAATAAATTTCCCGTTCTACATTAGTACACATCCGAGACCCTGTCCGGACGCATCATTATAAACCACAAATCCTTCCATCCCTTGTGATAAAGAAAGGACAGGTGCTGAAATTAATTGGCTCTTGAGTTCCTCTAAACTCTGCTGATATGCGTCGGACCACGTGTATTTCTTATCCTTCCGTAAAAGGTTTGTCATAGGTTTAGCAATTTTGTAAAATCCTTCCACGAATCGCCGATAATAACCAGCTAATCCGAGGAAACTTCGGATTTCCTTAACATTCTTCAGAGGTTGCCAATCTCGGATCGCCTCCATCTTCTGAGAGTCGACATGAACTCCGTCTGATGAAATTACATGTTCGAGAAATGTCACTTCGGACATCCAGAACTCACATTTGGAAAACTTTACATAAAGTTGCTCTCGTCTCAACACGTCGAGCACCTGATGAAGGTGAAACTCGTGCTCCTCCCGGTCACGATAATAAATTAGAATGTCATCAATAAAGACAACCACGAACTGATCCAAATAGTCGATGAAAACCCAATTCATTAACTCCATGAATACCACAGGTGCATTAGTTAACCCAAACGGCATTACGACAAACTCATAATGACCATAGCGTGTACGAAACGCCGTTCTAGCAACATCCGACTCTCGAATTCGCAGCTGATGATACCCAGACCTTAAATCGATCTTTAAAAATACTAAAGCTCCCTGAAGTTGATCCAAAAGATCATTGATACGGGGTAGAGGATATTTATTCTTGATCGTCACCCGGTTCAATTACCGGTAATCAATACACAAGCGAAACGAACCATCCTTCTTCTTGACAAATAACACTGGTGCTCCCCACGGGGATGCACTCGGTCGAATATAACCCTTCTCAGTCAAATCCTCTAATTCATTCTTCAACTCCTGCATTTCGGTTGGGGCCATCCGGTACGGTGCCTTCGATATTGGGGACGTACCAGGCTCCAACTCAATTGTGAATTCCACATCTCTCTATGGAGGTAAACCAGGTAACTCGTCTGGAAATACATCGGCATATTCTCTCACTACAGAAATATCCGTCAACATTACTGATGGTTTCTCGGTCTTGGTCATATAGCACAAATAACCGACACACCCCTGATTGAGTAATTTCACTGCTTTCATCAAGTTGATGACTCTACCGGAACAGCTGGGATTACCTCCCTGAAAAACACATTCGACTCCATCGTCTGAAATGATAGTGACCATATGCTTACGAACACTAATGATGGCATCGTGACGATCCATCCAATCAATACCCAAGATGACGTCGTCTCTCGGTAAATCTACCGCGATTAGGTTTGCTAACCAATCACGGTCATGAAGCTGAATCGGACAATCCTTAATCTCATTACTCTCGATAATTCTTCTACCATTAGGTATACCAATGACATAAGGCTCACAACTAGTAGCACTACCGTAGTCTACTCAAACATGACTCAAAAATGAATGAATGGGATACACCAGTATCAAAAAGAGTACACACAGGTTGAGATAGAATTTCGAGTGTACCTGAGATCATTCGGGCTTCCGGATCATCAGCTCTATTCATCTCATAAATTTGGGGCTTGCCAGCCCCGGAACCGGATGCTCCCATCTGAAAGCTGTGGGCTCCGCCTTTGTTAGCTCCCGTCGTCTTAAACGATGTGGACTGAGTATCCTGATTCGGAACCGCTGACTGTTTCGGGGCCTAAGATGACGCCGGAGTAGGTTTGGAGTCCCTTCGGCAAAAATGGGCCTTATGCCCCGCCATTCTACATTTATTGCACGTGACGGTTTGCCTCAAACACTTCGTGCTATAATGACCCTATTCTCCAGAGTTGAAATAGGTAATGGCCGAACTGGCCGCTCGTGACTGAGATTTCGCGGGCCTGGGCGCCATAGGAGGTCGCTTAGTGAAAGTAGATCCCGCTCGAGGCTTCTTGAAAGTGGCCTGACTGCCTTCAGACTGATTACGATTCTTTGACTTCTTGCTAGCAGATGAAGGTTGTTGCTTAGCAACCTCCTTAGCAGTAAGCTCATAAGTAAGAGCTTTCTCGATGAATTCGGTCAGAGTGGTGCAATTGTGATTAAGTAACTACATCCGCATACGAGGTTTCAACTTCTTGCTGAAATACTTGATCTTGTCTGCCTCGGAGTGAATAATAGATGAGGCGAAAGGAAGAAGCTCCTGAAATTTCTCGGCGATGGCGAGAACATCATCATCTACTGAGAGGTCGGGAGTGAGTAATTCTGATAACTTGGCCCCTATAAGTGGGGCCGGATAATACCTCTCCATCATGAGGGTCTTGAATTGATCCCAAGTACAAGATCTGTCGGTGGGTTTCAATGATAACCACCATGAATGAGCGCTCTTACCCAGATAGTAAGCCGCGACTGAAACTTTGTGCCCTTTGGGACACTCCACCATGGAAAACAACTTCTCAAAATGCTCGAGCCAGTGAACAATATCCACCGGCTCAGATGAGCCCTCAAAAGTAGGTGGTCTTTGGCGAGAGATGTCGCAATAATACTGCTCACACCCCTCTCCTGCCCTTGAGGTGGCGGCGGAGGAGCCTGTTGATTCTGAGTAGCTGAGTTCTGCATCGTCTCCATGAGGCGTGCCATTTGAGTCATCTGGGCCATCATGCCCTGCTTAAAAGCGAGTGGGTCAACCCGAACACCCTCTGAATGAGTTGTGTCCCAGGTACGACTCCCTAACAGTGAATGATCATTTCCAGGAGAATGAGTGGCGGCGTCGCTGCTCGATGAATTAGCATTATTCCTCACATTCGCACGTGTATTCACACGAGTTCTCGGGGTTCGGCCCGCACCGCGGCCTCTTCCCCCGCGTCCTCTGCCAGTTCTTTCCATACTGAAGTGGGAAAGTCATAAGATGATTATATATCTCGCATGAATATCACATTATGATTACGTTATGAAATGATGAAAATGAGCACAAGCGCTCAAACATAATGATTACATGAATGATCAACTGAAGTGACGAGATTATCTGATGAAATTCTTGAAATGATTATCTTGAACAAGTTAACAAGATTAATGATACGATCCTCAAGATCAACAACTGCACAGTGAAATGAACTGAGTGATTAATGAGTTAACATGATCGACATGATCACAAATGAAAATGATGAATGAGGATTGTTGACTGTTGAATGATGAATTAGTGATTCTTATTGCCAGAAATTATACCATGGCGTCAGAAATCTTATTGTTCTTTGGTCCGAGGGGCTCGGCTCTTGCACGGGTCACATGTGACGTGAATGTCCAATTATACTAGTCTGATGAACGATGATTTCAATGAGACATGACTCGGAAGGTAGTATTCAAAACCACGCTTTGATACCAACTCTGTAACACCCCAAACTAGGCGAATATTACAGTGTCGTGGACCCCCGACTGGGACCCACTAGGCGAATGAGAATTAATGAATTAAGTAATGTAATTGTAGTACCGAACCACATTATATCATTAATTACTCCGATGAGGAGTTTCATTACAACACACCCAAGATCATACAGAACACATGCATATTTTATATGAAGATAAAATATACAACACTGAATAAAATGAGTATTCAAACGGAAGTCTGCAGCGGAAATATAATGAAGTAAACACGAACGACTGAGAAGGACTGGGGGCCCCTACTAGTATCATTGAGACTCCTCGCCGTCAACATTCTCTTCCTGTGCCTTAGCCTTGCCATGACCTGAAAACAACATCCCCCAATGGGGTCAGTTACACAGAACAACAATCCTCAAGAGTTGAACAGTATACAACAATCACATAAATGAATTAATGAATTAAGTTGAATGACGAGCATCAATGTACGCCCGAATGAAATGCGTAAGAGCACAAGTAGCCGAGTGTCCGGAGTCCCGCATATACACCCGTTATTGGCCTAATTAGTCTCACAGCCCAATGTGTCTGGAGTCCCGCGTATACACATTACCATGCGCACAGTCCAATGTGTCCGGAGTCCCGCATATACACATGACCATAGTGTGCCCGACTAAAATTCCACACATGCGCCAACCGGCCATGCAATAAAATTTTGGAAGATCACCAGAACAAAAATGACCAAGGTGAGGAGTAATGAATAGAATCCGATAAGGATCAAGAACGACTCACCGAGATGAAGTAATGACACAATGTGTGATAGCTTCAATGAAATGATTTGGAACCGTCGTTACTTGTGAGTTACATGATGAGTTGATAAATGCAAGTCTCGACATGAACGATATATTTTGAGTGAATTACATGTATGAATGAACAACAACGTAAGGAATGAATATCCTTTCAACCGAGTAAGAATTTACTTACTAAATATCGGTGTTGAAATGTCCTTCCTCGAACAACGTCCTAAAAAGAGATGTCGATCGCTCGAATAATCTTGAATAACACAATTACCAATAATCCGCTCAATATACGTATCAAGCATGAATTACAACTAACTCAAAGGTTGATACAACAATATCCAACCTCATAGAGGCGTTCAAACAACCACTTAGCGAACATCAACTCGTGATTATAACCAAAACCCAAATATATCGAAACCAACTCCAAAAATGAGTAGTTCAATCCAACAAAACACCTTCGATTATATCAATATTCCAATTGAAACCACAACTCGAAGTTACGACAACTATAATCGGAAACCCCCCAAAATAACCAAAGTCAACATCAAGGGTTCTTGATTAATTCTCCAAGTGTTCATCAAATCCGAAAAACATATCAATAAATCCGTAGGAATACATTTATCCAAGGTAAATAATCTATATCTAACATGTTCCAACATAAATCCAAGCTTACACGAAGAGATCGGAAGGAAAATACTCAAAATCCGAAATTCTAGATCCAAGAGATCATTACCTTGATTTGATGTGTTTGAGAGGATGAAATGATGATAAATCCAAATGATAAGCTTGAAGATGATGATGGATGAGTGCAGCTCGAAAAGATTTCTCTGAATCGCCCAAAATCGCCCGGAATCGAAGTGAGAAGTGAAAATGATGAATCTGAGCCGGACTGTCCTATTTATAGTAATTCCAGTTTAGCGCACGCTAAGCCCTAATATTTAGCGTGCGTTAACGGGTATTCTGGGTAGTCCAGTACCCTCTGTCCGAAACGGTAGCGTGCGCTATAGCCATATACTTAGCGTGCGTTAACCTTGTGTTAGCGCGCGCTAACTGAATATCTGATGCTCAGTAACTGAAATCCAGAACCTCCTGTCCTCTGACCTGCTCGCGATAACGCGTGCTACATCCAATAATCAGCGTGCGCTACTGCCCAATTAGCGTACGCAAAAATCCACTCATAGCGTGCGCTAGGAATTATTCCAAAATCAGTCCAGTACCCACTGGACTCTGCCTGATCGGCCTTAGTGCGCGCTACACTGACTGCATAGCGGGTGCTATCCAAACTTACTAGCGTGCGCTACTTACCATTCGTAGCGTGCGTTACTCCAACTTGACTGCAGTCCAGTGCCTTCTGGACTGCATGCCTAAACCAAATTAGCGTGCGCTAATACGGAGAGGTAGTGTGTGCTACTCCTCACACACATCCCACTATGAAGATGACAATGATGATGACCACGGTTCGATCCTCCAACCAGGTAGGACGACGAATAATAACTGATGTACGATACAATTACTCTGATCGGTGAATACAATGAATGAATATGAACGATGAATGATCATTAATGAGTGAATAATTACTGAGTGACAATTATTGAATGATAATTACTGAATTACAACTGGGTATTACAATAAGCTATCACCGATTAATTAAAGAAAATTCCATGCAAACCGCACGGTGGGATCATTTGACAAGTGATATGCAAAACTATCACTGAAAAGTAATTGCTCAATAAATCCCATGTTTATTATATCACATGGTGGGATAATTGAAATCATATTGATTGACAATATTTATGGAGAAACATATATCACATAGTTGTGAGAATAATGTATTTGCTTAAAGGCAAAGATGATCTTATTATTGCTCTGGAAGAAGCACAAAGTAGTCGAAGTGAAAATATCGAAACTAACTGAAAGGCAGTAAACACTCGACAATATGAAATGCGAAAAAAAATACATATGAAACCCATAAAAGAGAAGGGGTGCATCTCGAGAGTATAAAACTCCGTAACTCTGCCACCCCCTAGCATCAGGGTTTGTAATGAAAGATCTAAAGGATCTAAACTTCTTTTTCGTTTGGCGCCAATACTCTATGGCTGATGAGCTTTGACTTCCAAATTCTTAACTGAAATATATGCCTGAAACTTTATAAGTAGATCAGCAACAGTGTCAGCACATATTACTATATCTCGTGATGGCTGAGATATAAACTTGTGACCTACTCCTTGATCCAGAAAGGCAAGCAAATCACTGAAGAAATTATTAATATTCAATAAATCTATAGGTTTGGTATGGAAGTCCCGCTCAGCCCATGACGAGATGTTGAATATCTCATTGATTGTGCCATAGACACCTGGAAGAATAATAAAGGCATCACTATTATTCACCACATACATCAAACTATCATGCACAGACTGTGTTTGAAGCATCAAACCAGTTGAACCCCCTATACTACTGGTTCTAACTATGGGATAGTATAAGGCACTTGTTACTCTTATTCTCCCATTTTGTGCAGCCTCTAAAAGATAACCCAAAAATCTATAATTACTCCCACCGTACAATATATCGATTTTGTGTTTTCCTGATTCTTTTACGAATTGATATGCCATATCTATATGCTGGATATGACCTATCAGTTTGGATCCACCTAAAATACATATAGTTTTAATTGCATGAGATCTATATGAGGATTCTGAGAACTCCATCTTTCTACACTAGACTTTCAAAATATTTTTATGAGAGATACATTTTCTGATTTGTGGATCCCAAATTTAAAGAACAAACTTCTTTCTAAACGATAAATGACTTCACTATTTTCATTGAAAAAGGAGCGGCAGATAAGTCATTACTTTTGACAAAATTTCAAAAGAAAACGAAAGATATGATATTATATTTTTCAATGAAAATGACGTTACCGATCGGCAGTTGAGAAATTTAAATATTGGAAAATAATATTCATCAACTTGCATTATTTTTCTATTACCTTACACCAACTTTGACATAACAGACTTACAAACTGGATCTTTGAGACTAATTTTTCATGACTATAACGTTCCCGCTCATCCTTAAATTGTATCCACAAAGCCACTAGTTCATGATGAACGTATCCACTGGGATGTGTATCAAGAATCTGTTGGATATCATGATCCATAGATTTCTTACTCAATCCATCCTTGATAAATGCTATTTTATATTCTCGATTTTTTTATACAAACCCCACAGATTTGCATCGTGTGTCACATATCCACCGAGCACATTTATAGCACCCACCTAATCTTTTTGCTATCCGTTTCTTTGCAAAACTACTCTTACCTATACCTGGCATGTACTTAAATGAATTTGAAAATTAGCCAGATAATCGAACTTGTGCTTCGATCAACCATCGAATATCTTCTGGGATGCCATTTCTCATTAGCACCCTTAATCTTTCGAGTCGAGCTCGATAAATTTTTTTTATGATATTTACTGGAAAAGATGGATAATATTTACGAAGATTCGAAAGCATTGAGTCCATTATGATATTCAGACCCTCAGTATGGGTGAATTTTGTGAATACAATGATAATCTATTTATAAATTGTAATTACGCGTATGAGATTTGACTCCGCGTTCAAATAGTTCATATCCAGAAGCTTATAAACTACAGTTCTATTTAAATAATAACCATAATATGACATGTGGGAGCGGCGACTCCATGTTGAAAATGATGTGCAATAATGCCACCAAAAGATGATGTGATATGCCGGTAAAATATCTATATGGTGATACAGACACATCATGTCTTCAAATATTTGTTCTCCATTAATATCACTACTAGCCAATATTGGGAATAAATCCCTAATAAATTTGGAATATATTAAGGGGGAGTATGGGCCCACTTCCTCGACATGTGAACTACTAGATATTATGGATCCACTAGATAGCCACATGTGTATATGACTCGTAAACAAAAATTTACGAGATGATTTGCTCACGGTTTGAGTATATATTCCAGGTCAGATTAAGCTAGTAATATATCCCAAATAAACTTGAATAGATCCCAGAAAGGATCAAGATATGCGCATACAAGTGGGATATCAATTGGCATACTATTTGAAGTACTCAAGCCAATATCGAGAACATAATATATAAACTCCCATGACTGAAGATGAATACTGAGATACTGGCATATGAATTTGGTGCTCAAGAAATCTCTTAGCATGAGGGGGAGTATTGGTAGTTGGAAATATGTGAAATGCATCACACTATATCCTCACAATTGAAATATAAACTTGAAGTTCAAAGATGCATGATAGATTATTAATCATTGGTATCAACTACAACTGCTTTGATAAATACATAATAATTTCCCAAATAGAATTAAAGCAAATGATAAAAGGAGACATATACTTTTGAGAAGTATATAGACATAACCACAATGTGTAATCCCAATGGATGATTGATAATGAGATATCTCGGCAAGTTATGTCGCTATGGGGAAATAAATGTTGAAATGTGTCGACACAATATAGCTTTATGAATGATATGGGAAATGATTGTAACAAGGATATCCATGAAATGAGGATAACAATTAAAATGAAGATATCCATGAATGAAATAAGGATATCCATGAAACAAATGAGGATATTGAAATCCATCGAAATTGAAATATATGCCCTTATAATAAAGTGAAACATATAGGCTTACTGAAAGTGACTCCTGGGGAGATTTTAAACATATTATCAGTGCGTGCAGTCATTTAAAATAAGGTGTTGTGAAAGAAAATTATACGCTGTACTCTTTTCCTTGACTGAGATTTTATCCCACTTTTCCCAGCAAGGTTTTTAACGAGGCAGCTTAATCACAACTAATATGAAATTTCCAAAAGAGATTTGGAATATATCGCAAAGAATATTAGTTCGATATTACAAACTGCACCGAAGATGATACTCGGAGGATTATTGAACTGCCTGGGGCATATTTATAAAATACATGTTGCACTCTTTTTTCCTTGACTGAGGTTTTGTTCCTTTGGGTTTTCCTAGCAAGGTTTTTAACGAGGCAACTTGAATGGCGTATTAGTATGAATAATGTACTCTTTTTCCTTCATTAGGATTTTTTCCATTGGGTTTTTCCTAATAAGGTTTTAACGAGGCATATTCATGGCATAATGAGAAACACTACAAAGATCAAGATTAATCCTCAAAGTTTGAAAACGGAAGGAGTAGTTGTATGCTTTTTCCTTCGATCAAGTTTTTTCCACTGGGTTTTCTTGACAAGGTTTTAATGAGGCAACACGTGGATACTCCCAACAACGAATGATATACATGACATATTCACTCAGTTTTTGTCTCACGAGGTTTTACTGAGACGGCACAGGAATAATCATACAAGAACTATCGAGATAAAGGGAGCAAATTTACAAGATTACAGATTGCTAAAGTTTTATCCAACAGAGATTTCCTACCAACATTATGATGCAACATGATATGATTGCCACAAGCTCCAATACAAACAGTTTGAAAGTTTTTGTCCCATTGGGTAAAACTTTATGATTGCCACAAGTTTTTCTTCAAACTAGTTTAGCAGATATTTATGTAAATAGTCATTCAAGGAGGAGTGTTATGATATACCACGAAAGTGACGTTTCAATTACCCCTTTGTTTTTATATAGTGTGAATGATTATTATGCCCCTGATGTAATTATGTAATTACGATTGTGCCATCTGAAGTTTTCCTATAAATAGGACTTCAGTTATTAATGAAAAATACACCTGAGAATCATTTTCTCTATTCTCTCTCTAAATTCTCTATATAATATTTCGATTTTATAACTGTAATACCCGAGATTTCTGATATGTATTTGGAACTTGTGATATTGTAATTATTGCATTTTGATCTGAGTATTATTCTCCGTATTTCATAATTCGGTATTGTTGAGCGCATGATTTCATGAATGTGATTTAAATTGTGATTCTGCGCATGTAGCGCACGCTATCGACTAAGTCTAGCGTACGCTAACTTGGATCCATAGCGTACGCTGTGAATGGACCTTAGCGCACGCTATACGTGGTCAATATGATTGAGACGTGTTGGTAGGTGAGATCAGGCCGGGGATCTTGGTCGGATTGTGTCGGGATGAACCTGGACGGCTTTCGGGAAAAATCCAAGTCAACGCGTTAGCGCACGCTACTCATATGAGGATAGCGCACGCTAAAGGCTGAGTACAGTGAAATCAGTAACGTTTCAAATAGCCATTAACGCACGCTATGATTATGGACTAGCGCGCACTAATAACCATTTTCTATATATAGGACAGCATCCTTTTTCATATTTTCAGACTTTTCACTCCCCCATCCGAATTCTTGAACTTAGAAAGTCACTCTCTTTATCCTAAACACTTCTTGCCGGCATCCTAGCTCGTGTTGAAGATTGTAGATCATTGGGGATTGGTGTTCAAGCCTTCGGCGTTGGATTGCTTCGAATTTCCTCCTTGTTCTTCACTACTTTGAGGTAGGTGATTCTTCACCAATAGTAGTAGTATTCTGAAGGACGTTTTTGATCATGTTTTGGGATTTACCTAGTCAGTTAGATTCATAAGTAGTCGAACATCATGTGTTAGAAGGATATTTTTGATGTTTCGGTGCTTATTCATCGTTTAAATCATTGAACCTCTTAGTGTTTGAACTCCTAGCATATTCTGATGCTTCAAACCGATTTGTGACCAGTATATAGAGATTTTCAAGTTCTTATGCCTTTACATAAAGGAATCATACGTGTTGGGACATATAACGGATTGAACTTAGGATATTCCTTGAAGATCAAAGATGAATTTTGGTGTTGTGATGATTATACGTATCCTTGTATCTCATAGTCATTTAGTACGTATAGAACTTTCACAAAACCTTATTAGCATGATATGCTCGGGGATGACATGTATTATCACCATAGAATTCATGAGCTCATCACCATTAGATCAAGTTTTCTGCCAGTAGTAATCTGCCATGCACGGTTAGCGCACGCTAACATACGTAAGTTAACGTGCGCTATCGGGAATAAGTTAACGTATGCTACGTTTGGCACGTAACGTACGTTATGTTATCAGTCGAGTCAGTTGACTGATCAGAGAGAACTGTCAGTGCATGGCTAGCGTACGCTAGACTTAGACGATAGCGTACGTTAACAGGCAGGCTTAGCGCACGTTACGTAGAGTATGTAGCATACGCTAAGTGGTTCAGGCAGACTGCATATTTTGAGCTTTTGGCCGTAGACCGGATTGATAGGCAATCGTTCGACTTGAGATGAATTGTATATCATTTCTTTTGTTAAGGTTCGAGCTTGTTATGTTGATCGAAGGAGGCGGCCTTCGAGTGTGTTGAGATCATTGAAGTGTTTCGTTCTTGCCATCTTCGAGGCAAGTATCGTAATGTGTTAATATTGGTATTTTTGAGCATGCGTGTGGTTATTCATGTTGTTGAACATGAGATTTATTTCGTTGAATTGTCATGATATTCGTTATCTAGTGTTTGTATGTTCATGTTTATGGACATGGCGATTTGGCATATATGTATGCATGAGTTGTGTTTGTGTTTGTTGTGCGATCTATGCTGAGGGCGCTGGATCGGATGTCCACCTCGTGTTGGTCCGACGGGATCATCTTGGGATCTAGGCTGAGGGCGCTGGATCATTGGACGGGTTATTTCCACCTCATGTTGGTCCGACGGAATCATCTTGGGATCTATGCAGAGGGTGCTGGATCATTGGAATACCCTTGCTGTGTTAATGGAATCTTTTGGATTCGCATTGTCGGATTCCGGTAGCGGAAGTCCGTGTGGTGTATCTTGTCATGTATTGTTGATGTATATTCGATTTGTTTAAATGATACTTGTACTAGCATAGTTTTACTAACCCCTTCGGGGGTGGATATTTGTTTTGATGTTCAGGTAGCCGAGGAGCAGGGAAACAGCCACAGTACCGATGTGACGACGAAGGGGTTCAGTGATGTTTGTTGTTGTTGGTGATTTGTTTTTCTTGGTTTGATTTCAGTACTCGAGTACGCGTGTCTTATTAATATCATTTCGATATGGTTGTATTAATCACTCGTTGAACCAGTTGGACCGGTTTTGTAAACTTGAATTCCCGTGGTATTGATGTCTTATATTTACATTTCTTTTATTTAGCCTTGTAAATCCTTACTTAAAGGGTTTACGGCGCTGTAATTATTCTGAATATCTCGGGGTGTTACAGAATATGGTATCAGAGCTAAGATTCATGGATATCTTGGCAGTCGGGTTTTAAGTTGGGTCTGTTTACGTTATTGATTTACGAGTCGTTCGTAACATCACTGTTCAGCCAAAAGTCGTCATGTGGACCGTGGTTGTAAGTCTCCTAACCTCTTGTACTACCGTTTTACTTAATTCTGTTTTGTGAGTATTGACGGGCTTTATTTTTGAAAATTTTGTCCTGGATATTGAAAAATTGTGTTTTCAGTATGTTGAGAGGAGGTCGTGGATGCGGACGTGGTCGTGGACGCGGACGTGGAAATATGAGACACGAGGACTCCGCAACTACCCCAGAATTATCGGCTAGTAGAACCGATTCCCATTCTGGAGGGCAGCAGGGATCGGCGAATGACGACGCAAATCCTAACATGCCGGGAGTGCTTCAACAGGTGGTGGCTCAGATAAACCAGTTCGCTCAGGTAGTTGACCGCATCCATACAGCGATGGGACAGCAGCACCACGAGGATAACCGGGGAGATAGATGGCTTGCTGAGGTAGTCAAATTGCACCCGCCAAAGTTTGACGGATCTGCTGAGGCACTTACTTGGGATCATTGGCTAAAGGAGTTAGAGAAAATATTCGCAGGTATTAACTGTCCCGAGGACCGGAAGGTTCCCATTGCCCAGTATTTTCTGACTGGGGAGGCCTTTGACCGTGGGAAGTCTGTCACCCGAGGATCATAATGCGGATTGGACGGAATTCAAACTAATGATGGAAGCACAATATTGTCCTCGTCCAGTTAGAGAGGCAAAAATCCGTGAGTTTTTCTCACCACAGAGTTCCGAAGCAACTGTAACAGACATAATCAAAACTTTTAATCATCAGCTGACGTGTGTCCGACACTTGGTCAGAACGGAGGCAGAAAAGATTTTTCATTTCGATATGCGAATGAAGCCGGAGATTCAGCAGTACATGTCCGGATTCGAGTGTGCTACGTTGCGACAATATCAAGACAAAGCGTTGGCCTACGACATGAAAGAGGCGGCGGTGGAGAAATCAGTGGAAGCAAAGAAGCAGAAAGTGACCGGCAACTTCTTAGAAAACAAGAGTGGTGGGCCCCGCAAGGGCCAGTCTTCCTTTTATTCGGCTAGGAAACCTCCACATCCTTCTAGAGGTGGAAAGAAGTTCCGGACTACATCAGCAGTTTCGGACGCATCAAAGAAATGCTACAATTGTGGTCGAAAGGTGGCATATTCGACGTGATTGCCCCACATCTTACGTGACTTGTTACGATTGTGGGCAAGAAGGGCACCGTGCGGCTTTCTGTGGAGTTGCTACTAGATCTTTTGGTACTCGCACTCCAAAGGCCCAAAGGAGATAAGTGTGAAGCAGACGCAGCAGAGTGGATTTCAGCAGCAAAATATTGGGAAGAGAGAGACATCCAGTGCTGGGTTCGTTCCTCCGCGCCTGTACGAGATGAGGAAATCAGACGATCAGAACACTGCTGTTGCATCAGGTATGATTCAGATCCTTTTGCAACCAGTTAGTGTCTTATTCGATTCCGGAGCTACACATTCTTTCATATCATCGAACTGTGTTAATCGTTTAAAAATCTCGTGCTTATTTGCTTGTGAACCATATGTTGTGGGTTTTCCGAGCGGAGAGAGAATTGTGGGAACCCTAGAAACTAGAGATTTTCCAGTGTCTATAGGAGGGAGAGATTGGCCATCGAATCTTATTATAGTTGACATCTACGGCGACGATTTAATTCTCGGAGACGATTGGCTCAACCGTTATGGAGCTATTCTGAATTACCGAGAGAGGGTCATTTCTATCATTGCTGATGACGGATCTGAACACTTATTCCGAGGATGGAGACCGGGAAGCTCGGTAAAATTGATCAAAGCAATGAAAGCCGCGAAATTACTGAAGCAGGGAGGTGTTAGGCGTATTTTTATACGCTTATTTATCATTATTTTGTATTATTTTGGAGAGTAAATTTGCTTAAATGAGCTCTTAAGGCCTTAATCTTATATGTTTGTCAGGTGATTGGAGTCTGGAAGCTAAAACGAGACAAAACGGGCGAAAACGGCAAATTTTGGCTGTGAGCCGCGGCACAAGGAAGCAGGGCCGCGGCACAGGAAGGCAACCAGCGGGCACAAAGTAGACTGTACTCTATGCCGCGGCACAGTCCAGGTGAGCCGCGGCACAGATGAATTAAATGGCGCACAGGCTTCCAGCTAAAGACCATATGCCGCGGCACAGATTTAGTGAGTCGCGGCACACTAGGCAGTTTTTGTATGCTCCGCGCGGATTTGGGCCGTTTCGAAGCCAGTTCTCAACCTACTCACACGGACGCGATTTGGAGACTGTGCAAAGCTATAAATAAGGGTTTAAGACCCTAATTAATCATCTTTTTGGATCTTTTGATCTTGGAAAATCTTGGAATCAGAGGGGAGACGGCAGAAGAGGAAGATAAGCAGAAGACTTCAAGAGCAGAGGGCGGAAGCTAGAAGAACGGAGGAATCCGAGCTCTTCATCTGCGTTTGATTTTAATGCTTTTATTCATTAATTCTGTATTTTCATTTATTAGCATGTCAGGCTAAAACCTTAATCTAGGATTTTGATGAAACCTACATTTTGATGGATTTGCTTGAGATTATCTAATTAATTACCTTTTTGTTGAGTTTTCCCAATCGTGTTTAATGCTTTCAATTATCTGGCCAATAGTTGTATTGTTTTAATCATTCAATTCGAATCGGGAGAGGAGAATTGGTGAGAAACTATTGGTGATGACCGTTTTATTCTGTGAGATAGGAATATACTCATAGGAACTACGTGGCATTTTGGAGATTTTGCGCTTTTTGCCTATTGACGAACTAATTCACCTAGGGATAGAGTGCGTTATTCGCCTTTAGAAAAATCTATTGACCTCGGGAGAGGCGGTAGAATATATTAGCAATCTTCGCCTTCAATAAATTGGGAAAATTATTAACTTCAGATAATCGAGAGTAAATTCGGATAAACCGAGGTGGATTCAGAATCCTAGACTTATTCATCATTTGATTCCGTTTCTTCAAGCTATCGTTTTCTACTGTCTAGTCTTTTATTAATTCTCTTAGTAATTAATTGCAAAACCCAAAATTCGATTGTTCGAATAAAACTAGAATACATAAAAATCGGTAGTTAGTGATTCAGTCCTCGTGGGAACGATACTCACTCATCACTTTATTACTTGTATACGATAACGTACACTTGCGTTCAACAATTATCGCAACAAGTTTTTGGCGCCGTTGCTGGGGAACTGAAATTTTGCTAATATCGATTTCAGTATTTCTAGTCTTAGTTTGAACGTTTTTATTTTATTATTTTTCGAGTATTTAATTTTATTTATTTATTTGTTTTTCCTTTCAGGATCTTTCGCGTAGTGCATGAGAAAACTCGGTAACGAAGGCCTACTACCTTTGAATACCGAACTCGAACGCACTCTTAGGAGAAAGAAGAAGGAGAAACGAGAGTTACAGACGACGGTGACCATGGCCGAAAATATCGAAATTCCAGGAGGAAATAATATTGTGCAGCAAGCTCAACCGGAAATGGCACTTCGAGACTATGCCATGCCGCAAATTAACGCTAATTTTTCGGGGATTCGGCGTCCCACTATCCAGGCGAACAACTTCGAGATCAAGCCTACGATCATTCAAATGGTGCAGGCTAGCCAGTTTTGTGGATTACCGAATGACGACCCTAATGCTCATATTGCTTCTTTTCTTGAGATTTGTGACACGTTCAAGAATAATGGTGTCACCGAAGATGCTATCCGATTACGGCTTTTCCCGTTCTCTTTGAGGGATAAAGCGAAATTTTGGCTAAATTCCTTACCGTCGGGGTCGATCACAAAATGGGCAGAGTTAGCGCAAGCCTTCCTTGCTAAATTCTTCCCACCTTCTAAGATGGAGAGATTGAGAAATGAGATCACCACCTTTGGTCAGTATGACATGGAATCGCTCCACGAGGCGTGGGAGCGATACAAAGATTTGTTACGGAGATGCCCACATCATGGCCTTCCAGACTGGCTTCAAATTCAGACGTTCTACAATGGATTGAGTGCCTCTACACGCACTCTCGTGGATGCAGCCGCCGGTGGGGCTTTGATGGGAAAGACTATGGCCGAGGCACACTCGTTGTTGGAAGCTATGGCCGCAAATGCATATCAATGGCCATCTGAAAGATTAACGCCGAAGCGAGTTATGGAAGTTTCTAGTAATGATCCGATATCCACATTGTCATCTCAAGTCGCAGCATTAACGCAACAGCTCCAAACATTTTCGCATGCTCCTTCCCCCGTTACCATTGAGACTTGCAATTGGTGTAACGGATCTCACCCTAGCGCGGAGTGCCAAGTCGGAAACCCGTTCGAGCAACATCCGATGGAGCAAGCTCAATTCGTGGGAAATGGAAATCGACAAAATAACTCTTACCCCAGCACTTATAATCAAGGGTGGCGAAATCAACAAAAATTTTCGTGGAGGAACGGGCAAGCTTTAAAACCTCCACAAGCTCACTTGGCATGACCCCACAAGAGCCCCTCAATCACCAAAGGTATCATTGGAAGATGCTCTTGCTCAATTGGCAGCTAACACGAGCCAATTCATGACCTGCACCGAAACGACCCTCCAAAATCATTCTACCTCCATCCGAAATATGGAAACACAAATGGGGCAGATTGCTAATCTATTGTCTTCTCGGTCTCAAGGTGCATCGCCCAGCGTAGCCGAAATGAAACCCAAGGAAAACGTGCAAGCAATCGAATTACGAAGTGGAAAGGAGTTGAAAGGGCAGCCTATCAATAACAAAGAGCAGCCGATCGAGCAAAATGAGAAGGAAAAGGATGAGGCGCCCAAGCCAAAGGAAGTATCGACTACTCAGCCCACTCCTCAAATCCCATTCCCACAGCGTTTCTAAAAGCAAAAACTGGACAAGCAGTTTTCAAAGTTCCTCGACATCTTCAAGAAATTGCACATAAACATTCCATTTGCCGACGCGTTGGAACAAATGCCGAGTTATGTAAAATTCATGAAAGATGTCTTGTCAAACAAAAGAAATCTCGAAGAATATGAGACGGTCGCATTAACGGAGGAGTGCAGCGCTATTTTACAAAAGAAGCTCCCACCTAAATTGAGAGATCCGGGAAGTTTTACCATCCCTTGCATCATCGGAAATTCGTCTTTTGAAAGAGCTCTATGCGATCTCGGGGCCAGCATAAACCTTATGCCCCTTTCTATTTTTAAAAAGCTGGACATTGGGGAAGCAAAGCCGACGACGGTCTCCTTGCAATTAGCGGATCGATCGATTAAGTATCCGAGGGGAGTGATTGAGGACGTGTTAGTAAAAGTGGATAAATTCATCTTTCCAGCGGATTTTATTGTTCTCGACATGGAGGAAGATCAAGATATCCCGATTATCTTGGGAAGACCATTCTTGGCGACCGGCCGAACTTTGATCGATGTGGAAAAGGGGAAGTTGACTCTACGTGTTCAAGAGGAGAAAGTAACATTTAATATCTTTCGATCCGTAAAATATCCGAGTGACGCTGAAAATTGTTTCCAAGTTGACGTCATTGACTCGTGCGTGAGTAGAACTTTTCGAGAAAATTGTCCACCCGATCCATTGGAATCCATTTTGATTGGGGTTGTTTCCGAACTAAATGCAGAGCATGCAGCCTACGTACGCCACATGGATGCTTCCCCGCCAATTTTCATTCGTAAACCATTCGAGGAGCTCGGAAGTTCACTAACTCGACCAACCCCATCGATCGAAAAACCTCCAAAGTTGGAACTCAAGAAGCTGCGCCTCATTTAAAATATGCATTTTTGGGGCCCGACGACTCCCTTCCAGTTATTCTTTTGGCCACTTTAGCGGGGGATCAAGAGGCGAAATTATTAAGAGTTTTGAGGGAGTACAAATCTGCTCTTGGATGGTCTATTGCGGATATTAAGGGGATCAGCCCGTCAATTTGCATGCACAAGATTTTGATGGAGGAAGACTACAAACCATCCGTGGAGCATCAACGCCGGTTGAATCCTAACATGAAGGAGGTGGTAAAAGTTGAGGTTTTAAAACTCCTCGACGCATGTATGATCTTTCCGATTTCTGATAGCATGTGGGTAAGTCCGGTCCAAGTTGTGTCGAAAAAGGGTGGGATAACGGTTGTTCAAAACGATAATAATGAATTAATTCCCACTAGGATTGTCACGGGGTGGCGTATGTGCATAGATTATAGGAAATTAAATAAGGCCACTAGAAAAGATCATTTCCCCTTGCCTTTTATTGATCAGATGTTAGATAGATTAGCCGGACACGATTTCTATTGCTTTCTCGATGGTTACTCGGGGTATAATCAGATTTACATAGCCCCCGAAGACCAAGAGATAACGACGTTCACATGTCCTTACGGCATTTTCGCTTATAGGCGCATGCCTTTTGGATTGTGTAATGCGCCGGCTACTTTTCAACGGTGTATGATGGCTATTTTTTCTGACATGGTAGAGCAGTGTATTGAGATTTTTATGGATGATTTTTTTGTGTTTGGAGATTCGTTTGACATTTGTTTGAAAAAATTACAGAAAGTCTTGAGAAGATGCGAAGAGACAAATTTGGTCTTGAACTGGGAGAAGTGTCATTTTATGGTGCAGGAGGGCATTGTGCTTGGCCATCGAATATCCTCACATGGAATTGAAGTCGACCGAGCGAAAATTGAAACAATTGAGAAGATGCCTCCGCCCACTTTGGTCAAGGGGATTAGAAGTTTTTTGGGACATGCCGGTTTCTATCGCCGATTTATTAAGGATTTTTCGAAGATCACAAAGCCGCTGTGCAATCTACTCATGAAGGATGTTCCATTTACTTTTGACGAGTCGTGTAAAGAAAGTTTCGATTTATTGAAGAAAGCTCTAAGCAAGGCACCGGTGATAGTCGCTCCGGATTGGGACCTTCCGTTCGAGTTAATGTGTGATGCAAGCAACTTTGCCATTGGGGCTGTTTTGGGGCAGAGACGAGGGAAGGTGTTCCATGTCATATACTATACGAGCCGAACACTCGATGACGCCCAAAGAAATTATGCCACAACAGAGAAGGAATTGTTGGCGGTGATCTTTGCATTTGATAAATTCCGGGCGTATCTACTGGGAACGAAAGTGATAGTGTGGACCGACCATTCAGCAATAAAATACCTTTTGGAGAAGAAGGATGCCAAACCAAGGTTTATTCGGTGGGTGCTACTCCTTCAAGAATTCAACTTGGAGATTCGGGACAAGAAAGGGACTGAAAATGTTATAGCCGATCACCTTTCACGATTAGAGAGTCCCCTAGAGAAGGGAGAAAGTCAGCCACAAATCATAGAAACCTTCCCCGACGAGCAGCTCTACAAGTTGGATTCAAAACACGCGCCTTGGTATGCTGATCTAGTGAACTACTTGGCAAGTAAAACAATTATGAACGACCTCTCACGCCATCAAAAGAAGAAGCTAATCTCGGACGCTAAGTATTATTTGTGGGACGATCCTTTTCTTTTCAAGAGATACCCCGATCAAATCATTCGTAGATGTATTCCGGATGAGGAAATCCACAGTGTGCTAAACCATTGCCATGCATCACCCTAGGGTGGACATTTTAGTGGATATAGAACAGCGGCGAAGGTCTTACAATCGGGGTTCTATTGGCTGTCCTTATTCAAGGATGCTCACTCCTTTGTGTCCGCGTGTGATCGGTGTCAACGGATGGGAAACATCTCAAGACGACACGAAATGCTGCTGAACACCATACTTGAAGTTGAATTGTTCGATGTATGGGGGATCGACTTCATGGGTCCATTTCCTCCATCAAATAAGAATCTCTATATTTTGGTGGCCGTAGATTATGTCTCAAAATGGGTTGAAGCGGTGGCACTACCTATGAATGGGTCCAATGTCGTAATCAAGTTTATAAAACAATATATCTTCACACGTTTTGGGACTCCACGTGCTATTATCAGTGATGGTGGGTCACACTTCGACAACAAATTTCTTGATGCGGTTTTGAGAAAATACGGAGTCACTCATCGTGTTGCTACTGAGATACCATCCTCAGACGAGCGGTCAAGTCGAGATATCAAATCGAGAGCTGAAGTGGATCCTAGAAAAGACGGTCAGCTCGTCTCGAAAAGATTGGTCATTTAAACTCGATGATGCACTTTGGGCGTACCGGACTGCGTATAAAACACCTATCGGAATGTCGCCCTACAGATTGGTTTATGGGAAAGGTTGCCATTTACCCGTAGAGATGGAACATCGTTCTTACTGGGCGATAAAGAAATTAAACTTTGATCTGAAATCTGCTGGTGAAAAGCGTTGTTTGCAGCTGAACGAGTTGGAAGAAATTCGCCATGACTCATACGAAAATGCGAAACTTTATAAGGAGCGGACAAAGATTTGGCATGATAAGCACATCACGCAGAGAGAATTTGTCCCAGGACAAGAGGTGTTGCTTTTTAACTCTCGCTTAAAGTTATTTCCCGGGAAATTGCATTCACGATGGTTGGGACCGTTCATCGTAGTTCAAGTGTTTCCACATGGTGAGGTAGAAGTACAAAAAGATGCCCGAAAATTCAAAGTTAATGGACAACGGTTGAAGGCATACTTGGGAAATCCAATAGACACGCAGAAAACGAGTGTCGTCTTATCCACCGCCGGATGAATGCGAGAATAGTCCGGCTGAAGACTATAAACTTAGCGCTTCTCGGGAGGCAACCTGAGTATTAGTTGTAGAATCTTTCTTGTTTTCTTGCATTCTTAGAGTCTTATTTGTCGTCATTTTTCTTTGATCCGTCCATCCCTCTCGTCTTGATGTTTTTGTTTAAAAATTCTATGCAGGAATCACCCAAGGGGAGGAATTCAATGATGGGCCGCGGCACAATTAAAGTGAGTCGCGGCACGCACCAGTTGATGAAACATGGCCAAACAAACTGTACTTTGTGCCGCGGCACGACCTTACTGAGCCGCGGCACACCAGGTCACTGAGCCGCGGCACACCAAATGTTCAAGAAACGCCCAGGAGACTGTACTTTGTGCCGCGGCATGGGGCAAATGAGCGGCGGCACACTAACACGTTGAGCCGCGGCACGCCTACACTGATCCGCGGCACCCGGTGGTATTGCAAAGAGTCCTGTGCCGATCAGACTTGGGCCGCGGCTCACTTATATTGTGCCGCGGCCCCCGTCGCAAAATAAGAACACCCAGGTAGGCCTTATACAGTCGATCGGCCTGCACAAGGTCCCTTCCTCCCTCCCTTCCTTCCTTCCTTCCTTCGCACAATGAGGTCAGTAGATACCATTCTCTTAGTCTCCTTCTCAAATTCTTCAGGTAATTCTTGATTTCTTAATCATAAGTGATACTTGATTTGAAAAGAATGGAAGTTATATATTGCTAGTTGTTCTTCAATGTTTTCTCTAAAATGGAGTTGGAATATGGGGAATTTGGTTATTGATTGTGAAGGAATTGATATTTATGAACGAATTGGTGATGATAGTTGTCGTTATTCATGGTTATTCGTGTGACCCGTTGTTTACTCTCGCGTAAAACAGCGCCCTTGATTCGGACATGCGAGAATTAGCTATTCGAGTTGTTTCTCCGCTGTGGAGGGAAACTTAGTAACTAGAAGCATCCATGTGCCTCATGAATGTCTTTTACGTCAAACGGTTTCCCAATACATGAGAATGGAAGTTCCACCCTAGGATTATTCCGATGAAACATCCCGAGATCCGAACCTAGTGGTCAACTCGAATCAATTTCTTGAGCATATATATATATATGGGAATACTGTCCGAGAATTATTTTTATGAAACTCGTGAAAATTTTGCCATTAGACTGTGGAACGGGGCGAACTAGCTTGTTTATTTTAGCCTTTCATATAGACAGTCGATTTGATTCACGTTTGTTAATCTTTGAGCTGGATTTTCTTCATGAACGAGTAATTAGGACTGAACTTGGTTACTTTGTAGAATCAGTGTTCTGAGTGTAGCTCGCTATTACGATACTCGTATTATTCAGAGAAAATTTCAGGATAGTATTGATTAGGTAGAGCACTACGAGTTGCACGATTATTCACGACATTTTTTTTGTTGAAATTAATTCTTTTTGCTTGAGGACAAGCAAAGGCTTAAGTTTGGGGGTATTTGTTAGGCGTATTTTTATACGCTTATTTATCATTATTTTGTATTATTTTGGAGAGTAAATTTGCTTAAATGAGCTCTTAAGGCCTTAATCTTATATGTTTGTCAGGTGATTGGAGTCCGGAAGCTAAAACGAGGCGAAACGGGCGAAAACGGCAAATTTTGGCTGTGAGCCGCGGCACAAGGAAGCAGGGCCGCGGCACAGGAAGGCAACCAATGGCACAAAGTAGATCGTACTGTGCCGCGGCATACCAGTGAGCCGCAGACGGATGAATTAAATGGCGCCCAGGCTTCCAGCTAAAGACCATGTGCCGCGGCACAGATTTAGTGAGCCGCGGCACACTAGGCGGTTTTTGTATGCTCCGCACGGATTTGGGCTGTTTCGAAGCCAGTTCTCGACCTACTCACACGGACGCGATTTGGAGACTGTGAAAAGCTATAAATAAGGGTTTAAGACCCTAATTAATCATCTTTTTGGATCTTTTGATCTTGGAAAATCTTGGAATCAGAGGGGAGACGGCAGAAGAGGAAGATAAGCAGAAGACTTCAAGAGCAGAGGGCGGAAGCTAGAAGAACGGAGGAATCCGAGCTCTTCATCTGCGTTTGATTTTAATGCGTTTATTCATTAATTCTGTATTTTCATTTATTAGCATGTCAGGCTAAAACCCTAATCTAGGATTTTGATGAAACCTACGTTTTGATGGATTTGCTTGAGATTATCTAATTAATTACCTTTTTGTTGAGTTTTCCCAATCGTGTTTAATGCTTTCAATTATCTGGCCAATAGTTGTATTGTTTTAATCATTCAATTCGAATCGGGAGAGGAGAATTGGTGAGGAACTATTGGTGAGGACCGTTTTATTCTGTGAGATAGGAATATACTCATAGGAACTACGTGGCATTTTGGAGATTTTGCGCTTTTTGCCTATTGACGAACTAATTCACCTAGGGATAGAGTGCGTTATTCGCCTTTAGAAAAATCTATTGACCTCGGGAGAGGCGGTAGAATATATTAGCAATCTTCACCTTCAACAAATTGGGAAAATTATTAACTTCAGATAATCGAGAGTAAATTCGGATAAACCGAGGTGGATTCAGAATCCTAGACTTATTCATCATTTGATTCCCTTTCTTCAAGCTATCGTTTTCTACTGTCTAGTCTTTTATTAATTCTCTTAGTAATTAATTGCAAAACCCAAAATTCGATTGTTCGAATAAAACTAGAATACATAAAAATCGGTAGTTAGTGATTCAGTCCTCGTGGGAACGATACTCACTCATCACTTTATTACTTGTATACGATAACGTACACTTGCGTTCAACAATTATCGCAACAGGAGGTCATGGACTTTGGTGCTATGCCATGAGGAAAGAGGAAGGAGTAGAGCTCTCGTCTATTTCAGTTGTGAATGAGTTCTCAGATGTATTTCCTGACGAACTACCTGGGTTACCTCCGCAGAGAGAAGTGGAGTTCACTATCGAATTAGAGCCTGGAGCAGCTCCTATTTCCAGAGCACCATACCGCATGGCGCCAACCGAGATGTATGAACTCAAGAAGCAACTGGAGGAATTGTTACAGAAGGGTTATATTCAACCTAGCGTTTCTCCTTGGGGAGCGCCCGTTCTCTTTGTCCGGAAGAAAGACGGATCCCTCCGACTGTGTATTGATTACAGGGAGCTCAACAAGACGACGATCAAGAATAAGTATCATATGCCTCGGATCGACGACTTGTTTGATCAACTGCAAGGGGCAAGGGTATTCTCGAAGATTGACTTGCGATCAGGATACCATTAGTTGAGAATTAAGGAATCGGATATACCAAAGTCTGCTTTCAGGTCCCGGTACGGGCATTATGAATTTGTAGTGATGCCATTTGGACTTACCAATGCTCCTGCGGTATTCATGCAATTGATGAATCGGGTATTCTTAGAATACTTGGATAAATTTGTGGTCGTCTTCATTGATGACATCTTGATATATTCGAAGGACGCATAGGAGCATGCCGAACATTTGCGTGTGGTTTTGAGCACCTTGAGGAAGGAACAGCTGTATGCAAAGCTTTCCAAATGTGAGTTCTGGCTTAGGGAAGTAACTTTCCTTGGGCATGTGATATCAGCTGACGGAGTTCAGGTGGACCCGAAGAAAGTCGAAGCAATCTTGGAATGGGAAGCTCCTAATAACGTGAAAGAAGTCCGGAGTTTCTTAGGACTTACTGGATATTATCGCTGCTTTGTAGAGGGATTTTCCAAAATTTCTCGTCCGCTCACTCAGCTGTTACAGAAAACTCAAAAGTTCACGTGGGATGAGAAATGCCAGGCTAGTTTTGATGAACTTAAGAAGAGACTGACGACAGCACCTATATTAGCGTTACCAGATGGAACTGATGGATTCATGGTATACAGCGACGCTTCAAATCAGGGTCTGGGATGTGTGTTGATGCAAAAAGATAAGGTGATTGCCTATGCTTCTCGGAAGTTGAGACCGTACGAGGTTAATTACCCGACTCATGATCTGGAGCTAGCAGCTGTAGTCTTTGCATTGAAAATTTGGAGACATTATTTGTACGGCACTCATTGTCAGATCTTTACAGATCATAAGAGCCTCAAGTACATTTTGTAACACCCCAAACTAGGCGGATATTACAGTGTCGTGGACCCCCGACTGGGACCCACCAGGCGAATGAAAAATGAATGAATTACACAGGTAAATGTAGTACCGAACCACATTACAACATCAATTACTCCGATAAGGAGTTTTATACAACACACCCAGGATGATACTGAATACAAGTATATTTTATGTGGAGATAAAATATACAACAATGAGTGAAATGAACATTCAAATGGAATGTCTGCAGCGGAATAAATAAAGGAGACATAAATGACTGAAAAGACTGGGGGCCCCTACTAGTATCACTGGGACTCCTCGCCGTCACCGTGCTCTCCCCGTGCCTTAGCCTTGCCATGACACAGCAAAGCATCCCCAACGGGCCGCCATACGTAACAACAATCCTCAAGGGTTGAAAATACACAATCATGATATATCTGAATTTATGAATTATCCTGTCGAAACATACGCAATCAAACATGCTATATGAATCGACTATCAGTACGGCTCAAAGGAATGGCGCCACACTACGTCCGGGATGGAAATGTGTACGTGCACAAGCCACCAACGATCAATACACGCGTGGTCTTGTACCTAATCAGTCTCACGAGCAATCGACTCGTGTGCACAGTCCAATGTGAGGCCAACAACCAACACACGACATAAATGTGCCTGACATGAAAATTCTACACATACCAACCGGCACGCCAGTATGACCCGGAATGCCACAATATAACAAAAGTGACAACGAAAATGAATAATGACTCACCAAGGTTAAATGATGGTGAAATGAATGATAGCTCAATGAAATGATCGGAACCGTCGTTCCTTATGACTGAGGTGATTAATTGACAATGACAAGTTTTGATACGGTTAATACAATGATGAATGAGTTATGATTATGAATGAACAACGACAAAAGGAATGAATATCCTTTTAACCGAGTAAGAATTAACTTACACAACACCGATGGAGAATGTCCTTCCACGAACAACGTCCTAAATGAAAAGTCGGTCGCTCGAACAACCTTGAACATCAATAGTTACCAACAACCGATCAATACACGACTCAAATACGATCATAATCGACTCAAACGTCGATATAACAATATTCGAACTCGAATATATCGAAACCAACTCCAAGATGAGTATTTCAAACCATCAAAACACTTTCAATGATATCAATAATCCATTAGGAATCCATAATTCATGATTACAACAACATCAATCGGAAAATCCCCAATTAACCGAAGTCAACCCCAAAGGTTCTTGAAATAATTCCGAAAATAATCATTAAATCCGTAAGAATATACTTATCCAAGGTAGATAATCCATATCTAACATATTCCAATGATAATCCTAGCTTACGAAGAAATCGGAAGGAAAACCCAAAAATCCGAAATTCTAGATCCAAGAGATTAATACCTTTGATCCGATGTGATGAAGATGATGAAATGATGATTAATCCAAAAGATGAGCTTGAAGATGATGATTGATGATTACACCTCGAGGAATCCTCTCTGAATCGCTCGAAATCGCCCAAAATTACCGAAGGAATGAAATGAGATGAATAATGACGAACTCTGACTAAACTGTCCAATTTATAGTCAGTCCAGGTTAGCGTGCGCTACCCCTTGTGCGTAGCGTGCGCTAACGAGTAATTTGGGTAGTCCAGTACCCACTGTCCGAACACGGTAGCGCGCGCTACGTACCTTCTTGTAGCATGCGCTACGGCCATACTACTAGCGTGCGCTAATATCCATTGTTAGCGTGCGCTAGCGAAATATTTGACGCCCAGTACTGGAGTCCAGAAAACCGTCTGCCCTCTGATCTAACATCGATAGCGTGCGCTACAATCATTGTTTAGCGTGCGCTAATATATCGGTTGCGTACGCTAACAACAATGCAGAGCGTGCGCTATGAATTAACCCGGTGCAGTCCAGTAGCCACTGGACTCAACCTGATCCGTCCCTAACGCGCGCTACTCCACACATATAGCGTGCGCTACTACAACCCGTTAGCGCGCGCTACTTACCACTCGTAGCGTGCGCTACAAATAATCTCACCTGCAGTCCAGTACCTTACGGGTGCGGCCAGTGGCAACCTTAGCGTGCGCTAAGGCTGAGTGGTAGCGTGCGCTACCTATACCCAATTAGCGTACGCTAAAAGGAGTATGTAGCGTGCGCTACTCCTCACGCACAGCTCGCAACGAAAATGACAATGATGATAAACACGGCATGAAACTCCAATCAGATTAGTGATGAATGACAATTGATACACGATACAATTACTCTGAATGATGAATACCATGACTGAATATGAGTGACAAATGATCAATAATGAATGAAATTACTGAGTATCAATTACTGAACGATAAATCTTGAATGATAATTCTTGAGTTACAACCGGGTATTACATACACCCCTTAAAAGAGTTTCGTCCCGAAACTAAGGGTCAAACAACTCGGGATAACTCTCCCGCATACTATCCTCGGTTTCCCAAGTAGCCTCGACTCCGTGTCTAGACCATGAATTTTAACCAAAGGAATCGTCTTATTCCTCAAGCTGTTTGATTCGCCGCTCTAAAACTCGTATAGACGTTCCTCATATGAATGATCATCGGCGATCTCGATTCGTCGGCGAAGTATGTGACTCGGTCGGCAACATACTTCCGCAATCGAGAGACGTGAAACACATTATGAATTCGGCTGGCCACGAGGTAAAGCCAATCGATAAGCTAACTCGCCCACTCGATCCAAAATCTCGAGCGGTCCAATGAATCTCGGACTCAACTTCCCTCTTCCCAAAGCGGAAGATACCACGACTGGGATACCTTGACCAACACGTGGTCACGCCTCGAACTCTAATGGTCGACAGCGGTTATCCACATATGATTTCTGCCGACTGAAATGTCAACAAACGACTCGATCAAAGCTACCTTCTCACGGCGGCTATAAGCATATCGGGCTCGGTGCCCAATGATTACGATAAGTCGTCCCAACACAACGGAGATCGACAACGGCGACCATACAAGGCCTCGTAAGGTGCCATCTTGATCGAAGCATGCCAACTTATTATACGTGAACTCGATTAATTGTAGTTTGGCCACCCAATCGTCATTCCAATCGACGACGCAAGCCCTCAACAAGTAATCTAATGTCTGAATTGTCCTCTCGATTGTCCGTCGACCGAGGATGGCAATCGAGATTAAGTTGAGTTCCCATAGCACGATGAATCGATTTCCAAAATGCGACACAAACCGTCGGTCTCGATCTGAAACGATACTTTTTGGAGTTCCGTGTAGTCTGACTTTCTCATTATTGAACAACTGGGCAAGTCTCTCGGGACCCCACGTATCCTTGATCTCAAGGAAATGAGGTGATTTGGTTAAGCGGTCCACGATCACCCAGATCGTGTTCATGCCACGACGACTCGCGTCGGCAAACTCGTGATGAAATCCATAGAAATGTCTTCCCACTTCCACTCGGGAATAGGAAGAGGTTTCACAGATACCCGCCTGATCGCCGATGTTCAATCTTAACTTGTTGACAGTTAAGCATCTCGAAACAAATTCTGCGACTTCGCTTCATATTACTCCACCGGTAATTTTGTTTCAAGTCCTTGTACATCTTACTAGACCGGATGAACGAGATAAGGGGTAGCATGAGCTTCACAAAATCGAGTTTTTCAACTCATCATTCGCAGACGCACAACCGATTCTTAAACCTCAAAAGTCCATCCTCGTGGACCACAAATCCAGGGCTTTCCTGAGCCACATCCTCTCGGATGCGCAACAATGAGGGGTCCGAACCGATTCTCTCGGATTTCCTCCTCGAGTGACGATGAAATCTCTAACATACAAAGCCGCCCTTGAACTCGGCTGAAGCGGACCTCGATCTCGGTCTAAGAAATTCTGTTGAAGCTCCTTCGAATCATTAAACGGGCAAGCATCTGCTCCTGAACGGACTTACGACTCAAGGCGTCGGCGACAACGTTCGCCTTGCCCGGGTGGTAGAGGATCTCAATATCATAATCTTTGATTAATTCCAACCACCGTCTCTGACGCATATTTAACTCCTTCTGAGTAAATATATACTTTAAGCTCTTATGATCGGTGAATATCGGATGTAACGCCATAAAGATAATGACGCCAAATTTTCAAAGCGAACACCACGACTGCTAGCTCCAGGTCGTGGGTCGGATAATTAACCTCGTAAGGTCTCAATTGCCGTGAAGCATAGGCAATAACCTTCCCGTTCTGCATGAGTACACATCCGAGACCCTGTCCGGACGCATCACTATAGACCACAAATCCTTCCGTCCCCTGCGGCAAGGAAAGTACAGGTGCTGACATTAACCGGTTCTTGAGTTCCTCAAAACTCCGTTGACACGCGTCGGACCACGTGTATTTCTTATCCTTCCGCAAAAGGTTCGTTAAGGGTTGAGCGATTCGAGAAAATCCCTCTACAAATCGCCGATAATAACCCGCTAATCCGAGGAAACTTCGGATTTCCTTAACGTTCTTCGGAGGTAGCCAATCTCGAATAGCCTCCGTCTTCTGAGGATCGACACGAACTCCGTCTGATGAAATTACATGTCCGAGAAAAGTCACCGGACATCCGTAACTCACATTTAGAAAACTTCCCATAAAGTTGTTCTCGTCTCAACACGTCGAGCACTAGATGAAGGTGAAACTCGTGTTCCTCCGGTCACGAGAATAAATCAAAATGTCATCGATGAAGACAACAACAAACCGATCCAAAAGTCGATGAAGACCCGATTCATTAACTCCATGAATACCGCAGTGCATTAGTCAATCCGAACGGCATAACCACAAACTCATAATGACCATAGCGTGTTCAAACGCCGTCCTCGCGATATCCGACTCTCGAATCCGCAATCGATGATATCCAGATCTTAAGTCGATCTTGGAAAATATCAAGCTCCTGAAGTTGATCTAAGAGATCATCAATACGGGGTAAGGGATACTTATTCTTGATCGTCACCTGTTCAACTCCCGATAATCAACACATAAGCGGAATGAACCATCCTACTTCTTGACCAACAACACTGGTGCTCCCCACGGGGACGCAAACGTTCGGATAAAACCTTTCTCGAAAAACTCCTAAAGTAGGGTCTTTAATTACTGCATATCGGTCGGGCTATCCGACAGTGCCTTCGATATCGGGACGACTGTGCTCCAACTCAATCGTGAATTCCACATCCCTCTGTGGAGGCAAACTGTAACTCGTCTGAAAACATCGGCATATTCCCTCATGAACGGGTTATCCGTCAATATTATCGATGATTTCGGGTTTTGGCCATATAGCACCAATAACCGACACATCCTGGTTGAGTAATCTTACTGCTTTCATCAAATTAATGACTTTACGAGCAGTAGGGATTACCTCCCTGAAACACACATTCGACTCCATCGTCTGAAATGATAGTGACCAAACGCTTTCGGACACTAATGATGGCATCATGACGATCCATCCAATCAATACCCAAGATAATGTCGTCCCTCGGTAAATCTACTACGATTAGGTCCGCTGGCCATACACGACCATGAAGCTGAATCGGACAATTCTGAATCTCACGACTTCCGATAATTCGTCTACCATCAGGTAGGCCAATGACATATGGCTCACAACTAGTAGCACTACCCAGACGTAGTCTACTCAAACATGACTCGGAAATGAATGAATGAGATGCACCAGTATCAAAAAGGGTACTCACAGGTTGAGATAGAATATCGAGTGTACCTGAGATCATTCGGCCTCGGATCATCGGTCTTCTTCATCTCATAAATTCGGGCTTGCTGCCCCGAACCGACGCTCCGTCGATAGCTCTTGGTTCCGCCTTAGCTCCCGCTGTTTTGAACGACGCAGACCGAGTGGCCTGATTACGCACGCCGAATGACACAGGAGCTTGAGATGACGCCGGAGTGGGTTTAAAGTCTCTACGGCAAAACGGGCCCTATGCCCGGCAATCCTGATTGTGGCACGTGATGCATCGCCGACATTTGGTGCTGAAATGACCCTGTTCCTCACAGTTGAAATAGGTGATGGCCGAACTGGCCGCTCGCGACTGAGATTCCGCGGGTTTAGACGCCGTGGGAGGTCGCTCAGAAAAAGTAGAGCCCGCATGTGGTTTCTTGAAAGTGGCCTGACTCCCGTCAGACTGATTACGATTCTTGGACTTCTTGCTAGCAGACGAAGGTTGCTGCTTAGCAATTTCCTTAGCCGTAAGCTCGTAAGTGAGAGCTTTCTCAATGAACTCGGCCAGAGTGGTACAGTTATGATTAAGCAACTGAAGTCTCATACGGGGTTTCAGCCTCTTGCTGAAATACTTGATCTTGTCCGCTTCTGAGTGAATGATAGATGAGGCGAATGGAAGAAGTTCCTGAAATTTTTCGGTGATGGCGAGAACATCATCATCCGCCGAAAGGTCGGGAGTGAGTAATTCCGACAACTTGGCCTCCCTGAGTGGGGCCGGATAGTACCTCTCCATCATGAGAGTCTTGAACTGATCCCAAGTACATGTTCCGTCTGTGGGCTTCAACGATAACCACCATGAATGAGCGCTCTTACCGAGATAGTAAGCCGCAACTGAAACTTTATGCCCTTCAGGGCAATCCACCATAGCAAATAACTTCTCAAAATGCTCAAGCCAATGAACAATATCCGCGGCTCAGATGAGCCCTCAAAGGTAGGTGGCCTGCGCGAGAGATATCGCTAATGATATTGCTTACACCCCTCTCTTGCCTCTGAGGTGGCGGCGGAGGAGCCTGCTGATTTTGATTGACGGAGTTATGCATCGTCTCCATCAACTGAGCCATCTGGGTCATTTGGGCCATCATGCCCTGCATAAATGCGAGTGGGTCGACCCGAACACCCTCTGACTGAGCCGTGTCGGTACGACTCCCGACGATGAATGATCGCGTCGGTGTGAGTGAGTGGCGTCGCTCGATGAGTTAGCATTATTCCTGGCATTTGCACGTGTATTCGCACGAGTTCTCGGGATTCGGCCCGCTCCACGGCCTCGTCCTCCACGTCCTCTGCCAGCCCTTTCCATACTGAAGTGGAAAGTCATATGATGATTATATATCTCGCATGAGTATCACATTATGATTATATTATGAAATGATGAAAATGAGCATACGCGCTCAAATACAGTGATTACATGAATGATTAGTTGACGTCACATGATTATCTGATGAAGTTACTGAAATGATTATCTTGAATGAGTTAACAAGATTAATGATTCGATCTTCCAGATCAACAACTGAACAATGAAATGAATTGACTGATTAATGATTTAACGTGACCGTCCTGGTCAAAATGACAATGATGATTGAGGATTGTTAACTGATGAATTATGAATGAATGATTAATGCCAGAAATTATACCATGGCATTAGAAATCTTACAGTTCTTGGTCTGATTGGCTCGGCATTTGCACAGGTCACACGTGACGCGAAAGTCCAATGATACTAGTCCGATGACGATGATTTCAAATGAGACATGACTTAGAGGGTAGTATTCAAAACCACGCTCCGATACCAACTCTGTAACACCCCAAACTAGGCGGATATTACATTGTCGTGGACCCCCGACTGGGACCCACCAGGCGAATGAAAAATGAATGAATTACACAGGTAAATGTAGTACCTGTTGGTCCCAGAAATGATGAAGACTATCCTCACTGTACCAACACGAGTCTTTTCTAGCGCCCTTTGTCCTCACTCACGCGCACCTGGGAAACTTCCCAGGGGGTCACCCATCCCATAAATACTCCATGCCAAGCACGCTTAACTTTGGAGTTTCTATGAGATGGCTACCAGAAAAGAAGATGCATCTTGTTGGTATGAGTAGTCCAAATCAATTCATTTAACCACTCTCTAGTGGCAGTGCAGAGCCCCGTACTAAGCGACAGGCGGACATGAGGGGCTGCACCACTAGGATGCCGCGGGTCGGGATGTTAAGCCCGTCCAGTTACGTTCTCCCGAGTCGAAGGTGAGGACGCTGGATACCAAAGTATTCCCAACAGTACCGAACCACATTACAACATCAATTACTCCGATAAGGAGTTTTATACAACACACCCAGGATGATACTGAATACAAGTATATTTTATGTGGAGATAAAATATACAACAATGAGTGAAATGAACATTCAAATGGAATGTCTGCAGCGGAATAAATAAAGGAGACATAAATGACTGAAAAGACTGGGGCCCCCTACTAGTATCACTAGGACTCCTCGCCGTCACCGTGCTCTCCCCGTGCCTTAGCCTTGCCATGACAAAAGCAAGATCCCCAACGGGCCGCCATACGTAACAACAATCCTCAAGGGTTGAAAATACACAATCATGATATATCTGAATTTATGAATTATCCTGTCGAAACATACGCAATCAAACATGCTATATGAATCGACTATCAGTACGGCTCAAAGGAATGGCGCCACACTACGTCCGGGATGGAAATGTGTCCGTGCACAAGCCACCAACGATCAATACACGTGTGGTCTTGTACCTAATCAGTCTCACGAGCAATCGACTCGTGTGCACAGTCCAATGTGAGGCCAACAACCAACACACGACATAAATGTGCCCGACATGAAAATTCTACACATACCAACCGGCACGCCAGTATGACCCGGAATGCCACAATATAACAAAAGTGACAACGAAAATGAATAATGACTCACCAAGGTTAAATGATGGTGAAATGAATGATAGCTCAATGAAATGATCGGAACCGTCGTTCCTTATGACTGGGGTGATTAATTGACAATAACAAGTTTTGATACGGTTAATAAAATGATGAATGAGTTATGATTATGAATGAACAACGACAAAAGGAATGAATATCCTTTTAACCGAGTAAGAATTAACTTACACAACACCGATGGAGAATGTCCTTCCACGAACAACGTCCTAAATGAAAAGTCGGTCGCTCGAACAACCTTGAACATCAATAGTTACCAACAACCGATCAATACACGACTCAAATACGATCATAATCGACTCAAACGTCGATATAACAATATTCGAACTCGAATATATCGAAACCAACTCCAAGATGAGTATTTCAAACCATCAAAACACTTTCAATGATATCAATAATCCATTAGGAATCCATAATTCATGATTACAACAACATCAATCGGAAAATCCCCAATTAACCGAAGTCAACCCCAAAGGTTCTTGAAATAATTCCGAAAATAATCATTAAATCCGTAAGAATATACTTATCCAAGGTAGATAATCCATATCTAACATATTCCAATGATAATCCAAGCTTACACGAAGAAATCGGAAGGAAAACCCAAAAATCCGAAATTCTAGATCCAAGAGATTAATACCTTTGATCCGATGTGATGAAGATGATGAAATGATGATTAATCCAAAAGATGAGCTTGAAGATGATGATTGATGATTACACCTCGAGGAATCCTCTCTGAATCGCTCGAAATCGCCCAAAATTACCGAAGGAATGAAATGAGATGAATAATGACGAACTCTGACTAAACTGTCCAATTTATAGTCAGTCCAGGTTAGCGTGCGCTACCCCTTGTGCGTAGCGTGCGCTAACGAGTAATTTGGGTAGTTCAGTACCCACTGTCCGAACACGGTAGCGCGCGCTACGTACCTTCTTGTAGCGTGCGCTACGGCCATACTACTAGCGTGCGCTAATATCCATTGTTAGCGTGCGCTAGCGAAATATTTGACGCCCAGTACTGGAGTCCAGAAAACCGTCTGCCCTATGATCTAACCTCGATAGCGTGTGCTACAATCATTGTTTAGCGTGCGCTAATATATCGGTTGCGTACGCTAACAACAATGCATAGTGTGCGCTATGAATTAACCCGGTGCAGTCCAGTAGCCACTGGACTCAACCTGATCCGTCCCTAGCGCGCGCTACTCCACACATATAGCGTGCGCTACTACAACCCGTTAGCGCGCGCTACTTACCACTCGTAGCGTGCGCTACAAATAATCTCACTGCGTCCGGTACCTTACGGATCGGCAGCTGTGGCAACCTTAGCGTGCGCTAAGGCTGAGTGGTAGCGTGCGCTACCTATACCCAATTAGCGTACGCTAAAAGGAGTATGTAGCGTGCGCTACTCCTCACGCACAGCTCGCAACGAAAATGACAATGATGATAAACACGGCACGAAACTCCAATCAGATTAGTGATGAATGACGATTGATACACGATACAATTACTCTGAATGATGAATACCATGACTGAATATGAGTGACAAATGATCAATAATGAATGAAATTACTGAGTATCAATTACTGAACGATAAATACTGAATGATAATTACTGAGTTACAACTGGGTATTACACATTTTCAGTCAGAAAGAATTAAACATGAGGCAGAGAAGGTGGCTGGAATTGATCAAGGATTACGACTTGGAGATTCTCTATCATCCGGGTAAAGCAAACGTAGTAGCCGATGCATTGAGCCGTAAATCTGTTTCTCTTCGAGTGTTGGAAGCACTTACATCCCAAACCAGTATTCAACGGGAACTGATCCGTGGAGAGATTGAAGTATGGGCACCAGGAATCCAAGGGAAACTATATGTGATGGAACTGACTTCATCACTAGTCGAGGAGATCAAATCTAAGCAGTTGAACGATTCTCTGATCCTTCGGTTAGGTGACGAAGTAAAGAAAGGAAAAGCCCCAGGATTCGTGATACAAGATGATGGAGTTCTGAGATTTCAGAGTCGACTTTGCGTTCCCGATAATGAGGAATTGAGATGGACAATTCTGAAGGAAGCTCACAGCGCGCCCTATTCTATTCACCCGGCAAAGATAAAATGTATAAGGATCTTAAACAAAACTTCTGGTGGGGGAATATGAAGAAGGACGTAGCAGAGTACGTTTCGAAGTGTTTGACTTGTCAACAGGTTAAGATTGAACATCAGCGACCTGCCGGAATGTTAAAGCCGCTTCCTATCCCTGAGTGGAAGTGGGAGGGCATCTCGTGTTAGGAGTATGCCCTCGAATGCCACTCAGAGGTTGTTGAGTGAGGGCATTGTACTTGTAATTATGTAAACCATTTATATAAGGCAAATGATTGTTTCTTTATTTACTGGTAGTTACTGGCATTCCTAACTCGTAAATAAACATATAGAAACTAGTCCGTGTATTTGAGAGCAAAACGTTCCACTCCTTATTGGATAAGGGGGTCGGCACTGGAAAGGTTTATAGCTCAAATACTTAATCGTTCGCAAGTCGATGAAACTTGGTAGGCGTTAAGTTTATGTAAAGACTTGTATGACGTGTTCTTTGACATGGAGAGTGCTGTCGAACACTAATAGTTAGTGGGAGCACACGTTATAGGTATGCTAATTAGATTAGTATACTCGAACGACTCACCCTCGATTCGTCACACGGATTTCACTCGGGGGACGATCAATGACGGAATCGAAAGGTTGTGATAGGTATTCGTGAACCTTCGACTTGAGGATTTAGTAGGGATGTGCTTGTGACGTCAAGATTTTCATTAGAGTAGTTCGACCCTATAAACCGGAAGGCGGGGTCAACCTCGACGTGCATCTTCATGGGCAAGTAGCAGGTCCTACGAATACCAAGATAGAATTCTTCCTCCCGTTAGTGAGCGGGTTATATGTCCTATGCGGTTATTGGCGAGATGAGATCATAAGTCTTTGGCCAAAGCATTGGAGCTAGTTGTATTAGATACACGAGAGCTCGATGATCTCGATTTGCATTAACGCATGCATAGCGTCAAGTCTGAGATAGGGTTTGGTGATCGTGACCTTATAACTTGATCGGGACAATTGAAAGAAGGGTTTATACGTATCTTGGTATTCACGGCAGAATGGTTCTTGAATGATCCCAATCATTCGTTCTCGATTAAGTGCAGTGTAGGCCGCCAGTGGCTAGGTGGTGCTACTACTCTTTGGTTCCTCCCATTCTTGTTGAGACGGACCTACCGAGTCGCGCATTAGGATTGACGGAATGAATCGAGCTTAATCTCTCATTATAAATATTAGATATTGGATATCTAATTGGGACATTGGATGTCTAAATCGATTTATTAGATAAATTGATTTACGGCTAATGAATTAAATAAATTACCGGGTGATTAATTTAATTCATAAATATAATTATTTCTTGGAGAAATTAATTATGTTATTTTGTATTTGATATGTTTAATTAATTGGATTAATTAATCGACACAATTATATCGGAGCGGAATAGGAGTTTATCTGTTTGGACTCACGGAAGTGCGAAGCGAACCGAACTCGTCCCGGCTCCTTCTAGATGGCCATCCCAATTTCCCTCCTCTTTCCTTTGGTCATAGTCTCCACCTTAGTTGGTGGATGACTTGAATAATCAAGGGAACAAGATCTTTTAATTAATTCATTTTAATTATTTGGTCTTGATTTGGGAGGATTTTATGGGGAATAAAATGAAGACTCTCCTCACTTGTATTTGAGTGGCATCCAACGTGAGTAGTGAGAGAGAGAGAGAGAAAAATCATTTTTTTCTCAAGTCTTCATCATCTTCTTCATTTTTGTTCTTGAGTTTTCTTGGAGAAAATTCAAGATATATTGAGAGAGAGATATTATACACTTAGAGTGTAGTAATACAAGCTTCATCACTTGATTCTAGCCGTAACCTTAGAGGTTAATCAAGTGTTGTTATTCCGGTCGTTTTTCCGGCGCGTGGCAAGTAGAGACGCGGTGCTTTCGGCGTTGGATCGTTCAAGGGCTTGGAGCGGATTGAACTCGTAGAGATCAAACTAAAGCTTGGGGAATAGCTCAAGAGAAGGTTACCATTTAATCAACGGACTTCGAGGGTTAGTTTCTTATGACTCTTGCTTTTCGTTTATATGTTCGTATATACGTAGCTCGATCGATCCTCGTAGGGATTCGGATCGAATTAATTTTCGTTTTACCGTTTCCGCTGGGCCTTCGTTTTAGGCACCGAATCCCAACAGTGGTATCGGAGCGTAGGTCTTGCGATCGTATATACGATATTGGCATTTGGAATGCTTGATTAGATGGTGAATGATTTGGAATCATTTTAGTCATAATCGTGGTATATATTTTTACGTTCGTTGTAGTTATATTTTTCGTAAGTTTATGTCTAAATATAAATCTTAATTTCTTGGAAATATGATTTATATTGAAGATATGAATGTTGAAAAATATTGATATTGATATCCGTCGAAAATCGAGCTCGAATCGTCCGGACGACTTTTCGGACAAAGGGCGAGAAGTTGCCAGTGGTGACTCGGCGTGTCCGTGACACGGGCCGTGTCAGCGACTTTGCCAGTGCACCCGACCGTGTCGGCGACACGGCCGTGCCTGGCCGCCAGCGTGACTCGGCCATGCCAGCGATCGGCGGAAGAACTGCCGTGATGACTTCGGCCATGGCGAGCCATTTTCGCCCGGCTCGATTTTTCCGTGTATTCTTGAAAATTAATCTCGCATGTTAAATTGGATTTAATATGATTAAAATGATTTATGGTATTTCATTTTATAAGGGAAATTTGATTAATTGGAATATTTATGGTCGACCGAATTATTTTGAACGTTATTATATTACCGATTGTGTGAATCGATTGGATCGGTTCGTATTGTTGATTGGATCAATGTATCTCTACGCTTTCCATTTATTTAGTATTTATTGAATGAATGCTTTTGAATGGGGATGTGGTTCGTGGACTTAGTTTTTGAATCGTTCGTTTTATTCGATTGGGTTGTAAAGGCCGTTTGAGCCTATTTATTTTACTAGAAAAATTTGTATCTAGGATGCAATTTTCAATGTAAAATTTATATGTAATGACGAAGACCGGAGGAAGATCCATTTCGAGAAGACGAAGATTCAAGACGAAGACTTGTAATTAGATTACGGAGTTTTTGTTTTCTAGGAACGGTCCATGAACCACATGTTGGTAGCAACTAGGTTGTGATTGGTTGTTTCATATTGTATGAATGCCACAAACGCGCTTAAGCGATTAATGTGCAAAGTGTAACGTTAATCGCGATAATTCTCCCACAACAAATAATTAAGTTTATAAGGTTTCAAGGTTTTCCTTCCCTCCATCGAGTTTTCGAAATTGAAATCCAAACCGGATGTGCTATGCTTCCGAGTTATCGGGGTAGTCGTTCGGGAGGACGGATAAATTACCGAGCGCATTGGATGCCTTCGGTTGGAGCAAATTTTATCCCTAGAAACACGATAGGTTGCGGATAAGATTCAATTGTGAAACGGATTTGCGTCGATGGTATAAACTTAACTTGTTCACGAACCATAGAAACCGTATAGGTTGAGGGGAGTGAACAAGGGGAAAAAAGAAGATCGAATCATCCATTAGATGGGTTGGTGTTGGACACCACTTTATGAAAATTAATAGACTAGAAACCTGTTCGGTTGCCCTCTATTAAGATTTATAAAGAACTCGATCACCACTATGAAGTAGTGCGACGATACTTAGGATTTCACATGGGAGTGTGTTATTCGATAAAAATAGTGGGAGCCGGGTAACAAGATTAGAAAAGACCTTAAATTCTATACTCGAACATAATTGAATGAGTCACTAATTAATCTATACTTAATGCGACAAATCTCAATATGACAATGAATCCACTCGCAATTCTACTCGAAAAGAACACCTTAATGGGACCTAACTTTGTGGATTGGCTCCGCATCGATGATTGTCCTCGGTATAGAGGCACTGGGATACGTCTTGGAGACGGACATTCGGCGCCTCCTATGCGGACTCGAGCCAATCGGGAAGAGATTGAAAACCACGAAAAGTGGGTTAAGGATGACGTGAAAGTCCGTGCTTATATGATGGCTTCCATGTCTAATGAGCTTGAGAGCTCATGAGAAAATGACTTCGCTAGGCGATTCTATCTCACTTAACCGAGCTTTATGGTGAGCACAGTGAATCGCTAGATATGAGATATCCAAGCAAGCTGTTCGGTGCAAGGATGAAGGAAGGTGAGAAGGTTGGGAACACGTCCTCAAAATGATATCCATGATCGAGAGATTGGAGGCTCTTGATTTTAAAATGGATACTTCTCTCCAAACCGACCTTATCCTACGCTCTCCCGATTCCTTCTCACAGTTTGTTATGAACTTCAACCGCAATGAGATTGCATGTAATTTAGTGGGCTAATGAACAAACTTGTGACCGCTCGGTCTCGGATGAAGACTCGCGGATGAAGGAGTCTGCTCTTGTGATTTCTTACGGACCTCGGAGGTCTAAGAATAAGAAGAAAAAGACCAAGAAGCGGTGGACCACAAGCTAAGGACCTTAAGGGTAAGGGCAAGGCCCCAATGGTTAGAAGAACAAGAAGAAAAAGGATACTTGTCTCAAGTGCGGTGAGTGGGCCTTTGGGCTAGAGACTGTCCGATTCTTCATGGCACTTGAGTCTGAGAACTTTTAGTTTTGGAAACAAATTGTTCTGCTACTGTATTTTCTACTTCTGGATCTGGATTCGGTGCTAGTTCTCATATTTGTACCGTGAATCGGGATCTGGAACAAAGTAGGAAGCTTGGAGGTGGAGAAGTTATGATCACAATCGGAAGCGGGCATAGTGTCGAGGCGACCGACATAGGATCACTTCTTTTGGGTTTAGAATCCGGCTTTGTTTTGACTTTAGAAGATGTACTTGTTTTGCCCAAGGGGCACAAAAACATTGTATCCATTCCGGTCATGGACCGAAAAGGGTTTTCATTTTTCATTGGTGATGGTTCTGCAAAATTTATTTTAGAAATAAACTAGTGGAACCGCTACATTGTTGAATGGATTGTACCATCTAAATCTCAGCAACAAAGTAGTTGTGAATACTATGACTAGAAAACGTGGTAGGGATGAAACCAATCAAGTTTTGAAATGGCATCTTAGACTTGGTCATGTTGGTCAGACCAAGGTTTACAAGATGGAAAAGATGGACTTATGGGTCCATTGGGATCGGATCCCTTTCCTACTTGTGAATCTTGCCTTAAAGGCAAAATGACTAAGTCCCCTTCACAGGACTTTTGAAAGAGCCGATAAATCGGGATTAATCCATACCGACGTATGTGGTGCTTTAGAAGCGACACGTGATGGATATCAATATTTCATTACGTTTACGAGATGATCATACTAGGTATGGTTATGTATACTTAATGAAACATAAATCCGAGGCCTTTGAGAAATTCCAGAATTCAAGGCCCTAGTCGAAACAAACCGGTAATCATATCAAAGCACTTGGTCGACCAGGTGGCGAGTATATGAGTACAGAGTTTGACGAGTTCCTTAAGGAACATGGAATAGTTTCACAACTAACACCTCCAGGTACTCCTCGGTTAAATGGTGTGTCGAAAGAAGGAACCGGACCTGTTGAACATGGTCCGTTCCATCTTGGGCTATCTTGACTTGCCGATTTACTGTGGGGGTATGCACTCTGACGCCGCGTATATCTTGAATAGATGTCCTTCCAAATCCGTTCCTAAAACTCCACATGAGATGTGGGAGGAAGGAAACCAAGTCTTAATCATATTAGGATTTGGGGATGTCCCTATGTCAAGAAGACTAAGGTGGAAAAGTTGGAAGCTAGGTCTGCGAAGGGACGTTTCATTGGATTCCGTCTGGGACGATGGGATATCTATTCTACATGCCCGAGGATCGAAGGATCATTGTTGCTTTACAAGCACACTTCTGGAAGATGAGTTCATTCAGAAGGCGGAGCGGTAGAAGTATTTCTTTAGAAGAATACAATGAAACTCCTCGAGAGACACTGTGCAAGAAACTGAACCAAACTTTCGAAACACAAGTACAACCACCTCGTAGGTCTAGTAGGGTGTCTCATTTACGAGAGGTATGGGCTTGTGCACTTGGAGGAGCCGGGTCTCCATGAGGTTCCAAGTGATAGCCAAGAGACCGACCCGACGACCTATGACCAAGCGATGGTGGATGTAGACTCCGCGAAATGGCGTGAAGCTATGGAAGCCGAGATAGACTCGATGCATGTCAATCAGTGCGGACTCTAGTAGACCGCCCCAAGGGCATAGTGCCTATTGGGAACAAGTGGATCTACAAGAGAAAGACCGATGGTGATGGCAAGGTTGACGCCTATAAGGCCGGGCTAGTGGCAAAGGGTTATACCTGAAGGAAGGGATCGATTACCACGATACCTTCTCGCCCGTAGCCATGATCAAGTCTATTCGCATGATGCTTGCTATAGCTGCCTACCACGATTATGAGATATGGCAAATGGACGTAAAGACGGCTTTCCTTAATGGATTCCTCGAGGAGAAATCTATATGGAGCGACTAAAGGCTTTGTATCCGAAGTCGATATTCAGAAAGTGTGCAAGCTTCAGCGTTCCATTTATGGACTGAAGCAAGCGTCGCGTAGTTGGAATCTTCGTTTTGACGAGGCAGTCAAAGAGTTTGACTTCGTGCAAAATGAAGAGGAACCTTGTGTATACAAGAGGGTTAGTGGGAGCAAGATCGCATTCTTAGTACTATATGTAGATGACATTCTACTAATAGGAAATGATGTGGGAATGCTCGATTACGTGAAAGCTTGGCTTTGAGTAATTTCTCCATGAAAGACTTGGGAGAAGCTACCTATATTCTTGGTATTCGACTCTACCGGGATAGAGCGAAGAGAACAATAGGTCTTTCCCAAGCCCTCTATATAGATAAAATCTTAAAGCGATTTAAGATGGATGATTCTAAAAGAGGGTTCCTACCGATGCGACATGGAATAAAACTCACCTTGAAGATGTGTCCTCAAAATGAGGAACAACGAAAGGAAATGAGTAATATACCATATGCTTCGGCCGTGGGTAACCTTATGTATGCTATGTTGTGTACGGACGACATTGCGCATCTTGTAAGCGTGGTGAGTAGGTTTCGAGCAAACCCGGGTAGGGAACATTGGGTGCCGTAAAGAACGTTCTCAAGTACTTGAGAAGGACTAGAGATATGGTTACGATGTATGGTGGTGGAGAATTGGATGTGGTGGGATTCACCGATTCGGACTTCCAAGGACGAAGGACGACTCGATGTCCACTTCGGCTACATATTTACTCTTAATGGAGGAGCGATATCTTGGCGTAGTGCCAAGCAAAGCGCGATCACGATTCCACCGGTCAGCCGAGTATCAAGCGGCCTCGGAGGCTTCCAAGGAAGGGTTACGGATTAAGAAGTTTCGGGAGAACTTCAAGTGATACCATGTCTTTGTCACTGTTCACCATGCTGCGACAACGACGGAGCCGTAGCGCAGCCAAGGAGCCGAGGTTTCACAACAAAGACCAAACATATTGAGAGGAAGTATCATCTCGTAAGAGAATTTGTTCGCTAGGGATACATTGTGCTGAGTAGAGGAGACTCGGCCGACAACGTCGCCGATCCACTGACCACGCCACTATCTCAGACTAGCTTGGAGCGTCATCTGGAGAACATGGGTATTAGATACCATAGTGTGTGGCATTGAGTGCAAGTGGGAGATTGTTAGGAGTATGCCCTCGAATGCCACTCTGAGGTTGTTGAGTGAGGGCATTGTACTTGAAATTATGTAAACCATTTATATAAGGCAATGATTGTTTCTTTATTTACCTTGGTAGTTCTTGGCATTCCTAACTCGTAAATAAACATATAGAAACTAGTCCGTGTATTTGAGAGCAAAACGCGTTCCACTCCTTATTGGATAAGGGGTCGGCCTTTGGAAAGGTTTATAGCTCAAATACTTAATCGTTCGCAAGTCGATGAAACTTGATAGGCGTTAAGTTTATGTAAAGACTTGTATGACGTGTTCTTTGACATGGAGAGTGCCTGTCGAACACTAATAGTTAGTGGGAGCACACGTTATAGGTATGCTAATTAGATTAGTATACTCGAACCGACTCACCCTCGATTCGTCACACGGATTTCACTCCGGGACAGTCAATGACGGAATCGAAAGGTTGTGATAGGTATTCGTGAACCTTCGACTTGAGGATTTAGTAGGGATGTGCTTGTGACGTCAAGATTTTCATTAGAGTAGTTCGACCCTATAAACCGGAAGGCGGGGGTCAACCTCGACGTGCATCTTCATGGGCAAGTAGCAGGTCCTACTGAATACCAAGATAGAATTCTTTCTCCCGTTAGTGAGCGGGTTATATGTCCTATGCGGTTATTGGCAGATGAGATCATAAGTCTTTGGCCAAAGCATTGGAGCTAGTTGTATTAGATACACGAGAGCTCGATGATCTCGATTTGCATTAACGCATGCATAGCGTCAAGTACAGATAGGGTTTGGTGATCGTGACCTTATAACTTGATCGGGACAATTGAAACAAGGGTTTATACGTATACCGGTATTCACGATGAGAATGGTTCTTGAATGATCCCAATCATTCGTTCTCGATTAAGTGCAGTGTAGGCCGCCAGGCTGGCTAGGTGGTGCTACTACTCTTTGGTTCCTCCCATTGCTGACTGAGACGGACCTACCGAGTCGCGCATTAGGATTGACGACGGAATGAATCGAGCTTAATCTCTCATTATAAATATTAGATATTGGATATCTAATTGGGACATTGGATGTCTAAATCGATTTATTAGATAAATTGATTTACGGCCTAATGAATTAAATAAATTACCGGGTGATTAATTTAATTCATAAATATAATTATTTCTTGGAGAAATTAATTATGTTATTTTGTATTTGATATGTTTAATTAATTGGATTAATTAAACGACACAAATATATCGGAACGGAATAGGAGTTTATCTGTTTGGACTCACGGAAGTCCGAAACGAACCGAACTCGTCCCGGCTCCTTCTAGATGGCCATCCCAATTTCCCTCCTCTTTCCTTTGGTCATAGTCTCCACCTTAGTTGGTGGATGACTTGAATAATCAAGGGAACAAGATCTTTTAATTAATTCATTTTAATTATTTGGTCTTGATTTGGGAGGATTTTATGGGGAATAAAATGAAGACTCTCCTCACTTGTATTTGAGTGGCATCCAACGTGAGTAGTGAGAGAGAGAGAGAGAAAAATCATTTTTTTCTCAAGTCTTCATCATCTTCTTCATTTTTGTTCTTGAGTTTTCTTGGAGAAAATTCAAGATATATTGAGAGAGATATTATACACTTAGAGTGTAGTAATACAAGCTTCATCACTTGATTCTAGCCGTAACCTTAGAGGTTAATCAAGTGTTGTTATTCCGGTCGTTTTTCCGGCGCGTGGCAAGTAGAGACGCGGTGCTTTCGGCGTTGGATCGTTCAAGGGCTTGGAGCGGATTGAACTCGTAGAGATCAAACTAAAGCTTGGGGAATAGCTCAAGAGAAGGTTACCATTTAATCAACGGACTTCGAGGGTTAGTTTCTTATGACTCTTGCTTTTCGTTTATATGTTCGTATATACGTAGCTCGATCGATCCTCGTAGGGATTCGGATCGAATTAATTTTCGTTTTACCGTTTCCGCTGGGCCTTCGTTTTAGGCACCGAATCCCAACATCTCGATGGATTTCATCACCAGTATGCCAAGAACCAAGATGGGAATGAACATGATTTGGGTTATAGTTGATCGACTAACCAAGTCGGCTCATTTCCTAGGAATTAAAGATACTTGGGGACCCGAGAGATTGGCGCGAGTATTCATTGCAGAGGTAGTCAGATTACATGGGACGCCGAAGACCATTATTTCAGATCGAGATGGTCGCTTCGTGTCGCACTTCTGGAAAGCAGTTCACAGGGCTTTGGGGACTGAGCTCAACTTTAGCACAGCTTATCATCCCCAAAAGGATGGTCAGTCCGAAAGGACTATTTAAACAGTAGAAGACATGCTTAGAGCTTGTGCGTTGGATTGGTCAACTGATTGGGAACTTCACTTGCCATTGATTGAATTCACCTATAAGAATAGTTGGCATGCTTATATTAAGATGGCACCATTTGAAGCTTTGTACGGGAGAAGATGCCGATCACCCTTGTGTTGGGATGATTCCTCGGACTTGATCGGGACGGAACCGGAATTGATAATTCAGACTCAAGAGAAGATAGCTTTGATTCGGGAAAGACTGTTAACTGCCCAGAGTCGACAGAAGTCTTATGCAGATGTACGTCGTCGCCCTCTAGAGTTCGATGTTGGGGAACATGTACTATTGAAGGTGTCTCCTACACGAGGAATTTTCCGTTTTGGGAGGAAAGGCAAGCTAAGTCCAAGATATATCGGACCATTCGAGATCCTCGAGAGAGTTGGAGATTTAGCATACAGGTTGGCCTTACCGCCATCGCTGAGTCGCGTTCACAATGTGTTTCACGTATCCCAATTGCGGAAGTATGTACCAGATCCCAGTCATATCATTGAGTTCGATGAGATCGAGATAGCTAATGATGGCACCTTCGAGGAGAGACCAATTAAGATACTTGAGAGTCGGATCAAACAATTGAGGAATAAACTAATACCCTTGGTTAAAGTACAATGGTCACGGCACGGAGTTGAAGAGGCCACTTGGGAAACGGAGGACAGTATGAAGACTAGATATCCAGAGTTGTTTTCATCTTAAGTTTCGGGACGAAACTTCTTTTTAGGGAGGAAGGATGTAATACCCGAGATTTCTGATATGTATTTGGAACTTGTGATATTGTAATTATTGCATTTTGATCTGAGTATTATTCTCCGTATTTCATAATCCGGTATTATTGAGCGCATGATTTCATGAATGTGATTTAAATTGTGATTCTGCGCATGTAGCGCACGCTATCGACTAAGTCTAGCGTATGCTAACTTGGATCCATAGCGTACGCTGTGAATGGACCTTAGCGCACGCTATACGTGGTCAATATGATTGAGACGTGTTGGTAGGTGAGATCAGGCCGGAGATCTTGGTTGGATTGTGTCGGGATGAACCTGGATGGCTTTCGGGAAAAAGCCAAGTCAACGTGTTAGCGCACGCTACTCATATGAGGATAGTGCACGCTAAAGGCTGAGTACAGTGAAATCAGTAACGTTTCAAATAGCCATTAACGCACGCTATGATTATGGACTAGCGCGCGCTAATAACCATTTTCTATATATAGGACAACATCCTTTTTCATATTTTCAGACTTTTCACTCCCCCATCCGAATTCTTGAACTAGAAAGTCACTCTCTTTATCCTAAACACTTCTTGCCGGCATCCTAGCTCGTGTTGAAGATTGTAGATCATTGGGGATTGGTGTTCAAGCCTTCGGCGTTGGATTGCTTCGAATTTCCTCCTTGTTCTTCACTACTTTGAGGTAGGTAATTCTTCACCAATAGTAGTAGTATTCTGAAGGACGTTTTTGATCATGTTTTGGGATTTACCTAGTCAGTTAGATTCATAAGTAGTCGAACATCATGTGTTAGAAGGATATTTTCGATGTTTCGGTGCTTATTCATCGTTTAAATCATTGAACCTCTTAGTGTTTGAACTCCTAGCATATTCTGAAGCTTCAAACCGATTTGTGACCAGTATATGGAGATTTTCAAGTTCTTATGCCTTTACATAAAGGAATCATACGTTTTGGGACATATAACGGATTGAACTTAGGATATTCCTTGAAGATCAAAGATGAATTTTGGTGTTGTGATGATTATACGTATCCTTGTATCTCATAGTCATTTAAATGCATGTTAACTTTCACAAAACCTTATTAGCATGATATGCTCGGGGATGACATGTATTATCACCATAGAATTCATGAGTTCATCACCATTAGATCAAGTTTTCTGCCAGTAGTGATCTGCCATGCACGGTTAGCGCACGCTAACATACGTAAGTTAACGTGCGCTATCGGGAATAAGTTAACGTACGCTACGTTTGGCACGTAACGTACGTTATGTTATCAGTCGAGTCAGTCGGCTGATGAGAGAGAACTGTCAGTGCATGGCTAGCGTACGCTAGACTTAGACGATAGCGTACGTTAACAGGTAGGCTTAGCGCACGTTACGTAGAGTACGTAGCGTACGCTAAGTGGTTCAGGCAGATTGCATATTTTGAGCTTTTGGCCGTAGACCGGATTGATAGGCAATCGTTCGACTTGAGATGAATTGTATATCATTTCTTTTGTTAAGGTTCGAGCTTGTTACGTTGATCGAAGGAGGCGGCCTTCGAGTGTGTTGAGATCATTGAAGTGTTTCGTTCTTTCCATCTTCGAGGCAAGTATCGTAATGTGTTAATATTGGTATTTTTGAGCATGCGTGTGGTTATTCATGTTGTTGAACATGAGATTTATTTCGTTGAATTGTCATGATATTCGTTATCTAGTGTTTGTATGTTCATGTTGATGGACATGGCGATTTGGCATATATGTATGCATGAGTTGTGTTTGTGTTTGTTGTGCGATCTATGCTGAGGGCGCTGGATCGGATGTCCACCTCGTGTTGGTCCGACGGGATCATCTTGGGATCTAGGCTGAGGGCGCTGGATCATTGGACGGGTTATTTCCACCTCGTGTTGGTCCGACGGGATCATCTTGGGATCTATGCTGAGGGCGCTGGATCATTGGAATACCCTTGCTGTGTTAATGGAATCTTTTGGATTCGCATTGTCGGAATCAGTAGCGGAAGTCCGTGTTTTGTAACTTGACATGTATTGATGATGTATATTCGATTTGTTTAAATGATACTTGTACTAGCATAGTTTTGCTAACTTCCGGGAGTGGACATTTGTTTTGATGTTCGGAGTCGAAGAAGCGAGGAAAGCTTAGCGATGCGATGTGACGCGGCGAAGGGGTTCAGTGATGTTTGTTGTTGTTGGTGATTTGTTTTTCTTGGTTTGATTTCAGTACTCGAGTACGCGTGTCTTATTAATATCATTTCGATATGGTTGTATTAATCACTCGTTGAACCAATTGGACCGGTTTTGTAAACTTGAATTCCCGTGGTATTGATGTCTTATATTTACATTGCTTTTATTTAGCCTTGTAAATCCTTACTTAAAAGGTTTACGGCGCTGTAATTATTCCGAATATCTCAGGGTGTTACAATAACTGTATTTTATTTATGTAGAAGCATATCAAATTACTCTAAAGGAAAAAATAATAAAAAATAACCAGTTCAACTGTTCTTGCAACAATTTCGACCAATTCCATCATGTTTTTACCTTGGCAAATGGTTTTATGGGGAGAAACAAACCCGTGAGGTGATCGGTTCCCGATCCATCCTGTTGAAACCACTGGTCCCGTCTAGTTCCCAGTTCTATGAATTTTATTGTAATTTAGCAAAAATCATGCGGCTTTCCAATCAAATTCTGTATTATATTCTATAATAATTTAATATTTTAGTATATTTTTTATAGAGAATACTAATTATATTAAAACAAAAAAGACATTTGCTTCAATAAAAATAGTAATAAAAAAAGAAATATCTGTTTTAATTACAAAGATTGTACAAACTTTAAAATTGCATTAAACGATTGTGGCCGTTATTATTTAAACTAATTCTAATAATTATATGACTAGATGGAAATTTACAAGAGAAATAATGATTGGATGACCTTCAGATATGTAAAAACTGTGAGCGGGAAAATATTTTAAGAAAGGTAAAAGAAATTATTAAATGAATTAAAAGATATTTGTTAAATAAGACAGAAACTGTTATATTATTATTATTGTTATTATAACTACAACTTTGTAAATCTGATAGGAAATTCTGTTTTAATTACAAAGATTGTACAAATTTTAAAATTGCATTAAACGATTGTGGCCATTATTATTTAAACTAATTTTAATAATTATATGACTAGATGGAAAATTACAAGAGAAATAATGATTGGTTGACCTTCAGAGATGTAAAAAATGTGAGCGGAAAAATATTTTAAAAACGTAAAAGAAATTATTAAATAAATTAAAAAATATTTGTTAAATAAGGCAGAAACTGTTATATTATTATTATTATTATTATTATAACTACAACCTTGTAAATCTGATAGAAAATTCTGTTTTAATTACAAAGATTGTACAATTTTATAATTACATTAAACGATTGTGGCCGTTATTATTTAAACAAATTCTAATAATTATATGACTAGATTGAAAATTACAAGAGAAATAATGATTGGATGACCTTCAGAGATGTAAAAAATGTGAGCGGAAAAATATTTTAAAAAGGTAAAATAAATTATTAAATGAATTAAAAAATATTTGTTAAATAAGGCAGAAATTGTTATATTATTATTATTATTATTATAACTACAACCTTGTAAATCTGATAGAAAATTCTGTTTTACTTACAAAGATTGTACAATTTTATAATTGCATTAAACGATTGTGGCCGTTATTATTTAAACAAATTCTAATAATTACATGACTAGATTGAAAATTACAAGAGAAATAATGATTGAATGACCTTCAGAGTTGTAAAAAATGTGAGCGGGAAAATATTTTAAAAAAGGTAAAAAAAATTATTAAATGAATTAAAAAATATTTGTTAAATAAGATAGAAACTGTTATATTATTATTATTGTTATTATGACTACAACCTTGTAAATTTGATAGGAAATTCTGTTTTAATTACAAAGATTGTACAAATTTTAAAATTGCATTAAACCATTATTATTTAAACTAATTCTATAATAATTATATGACTAGATGGAAAATTACAAGAGAAATAATGATTGGGGAAATAATGATTGGATGACCTTCAGAGATGTAAAAAATGTGAGCGGGAAAATATTTTAAAAAAGGTAAAAAAAATTATTAAATGAATTAAAAAATATTTGTTAAATAAGACAGAAGCTGTTATATTATTATTATTGTTATTATGACTACAACCTTGTAAATCTGATAGGAAATTCTGTTTTAATTACAAAGATTGTACAAATTTTAAAATTGAATTAAACGATTGTGGCCATTATTATTTAAACTAATTCTAATAATTATATGACTAGATGGAAAATTACAAGAGAAATAATGATTGGATGACCGTCAGAGATGTAAAAAATATGAGCGGGAAAATATTTTAAAAAAGGTAAAAGAAATTATTATATGAATTAAAAAATATTTGTTAAATAAGGCTGAAACTGTTATATTATTATTATTATTGTTATTATGACTACAACCTTGTAAATCTGATAGGAAATTGTGTTTTAATTACAAATATTGTACAAATTTTAAAATTGCATTAAACGATTGTGGCCGTTATTATTAAACTAATTCTAATAATTCTATGACTAGATGGAAAATTACAAGAGAAATAATGATTGGATGACCTTCGGAGATGTAAAAAATGTGAGCGGGAAAATATTTTAAAAAGGGTAAAAGAAATGATTAAATGAATTAAAAAATATTTGTTAAATAAAGCAGAAACTGTTATATTATTTTATTGTTGTTGTTATAACTACAACGTTGTAAATCTGATCGGAAATCCTGTATTTCCAATATCTCGTAGAAAGAAAACCAAATGAAGCTCAAAGTTTGCTCTTAAAACTCAGTGAGAAACATTAACGCCAACTTTCAATTGTACCAAAGCAGAGGGGATATTCAGAAATGGATTGAAATACCATATAGAGTAAAACCTCGATAAATGAATATAATCGAGACTGGAGAAAAATATTCATTTAATGAAATTATTCATTTATCGAGAGAAAATTTAAACATGTTATAAAAAGTTGTGATCAAGAAAAATTATTCATTTGACGAGATTATTCATTTATCAAATATTTATTTATCGAGATTTTACTGTAACAGTTGAACTACTCCCATCTACCCCGCACAAATTACACAAATGCACAATAATAATAGTTGTAGAGAAATCATAGTCAAATATTCACGAAATTTGTTCACTTGGGTTAAAAAAACCAAGACAAAGATGCACAATAAGAACATTCGGAAAAAGTCGTAGTTTGAATATTCAGAAAAAAAATAGAATATTCAATAAGGTAAAAAATACAGGAAAAATCAATGCCAACATTCGGGAGATTTATCCACTTAAAAAAAAAATGAAAAAAAACTTTAGATTTAGCACCAGATGACATCTTGTATAACAAAGAACGAATGTACAGAATAAAGAAAGGAAATGATACAGAGGGAGAAAGGCTTGATATATGTCCGTCCACCCCCCTTTAACAACACAACACAACACAAGACAATCTACAAATTTTCGAAAGGGGGTTGAGTTCTAAAGCAAGGTTGGATACTTGGCATCAAGAAAATCTCTCAAGGTTTTTGCAGCTTTCTGACCCCCCATCAATTCTGCCAGCTTCTCTGTCGGAAGCAGGGCAACTTCTGCCAAGTTTTTACACCCATCCATTATAGACCTGTAGTTGGAATCTGTAACCCCTGGTAGCCGTCTAAGGAACTCAACAGCTGACGTATTGAAATTTTCAGCTCTGGGAACGAAAAGCAACTTTGGTGATCATCAAAATTATATCCCAACAAACAATATAAATATAAAATTCAGATGATTTCCATTAGATCCCGTTTGAATTCCCATGCAACATGATGCTAGACCTTTTCTTGGTTTTCCAGCCTTCATTTATTTGGACATAACCGAGACCAATAAATTAGGTGTTGGAATTAACATACAATGCTATAGTAATGTCCCATTGCAGTATTTACAATATCAATTATGTAACTGACATGACTACATTATTTGCAATCATCTCAACTCGGCGCTGTCTCATGATATTGTTCATGGAACTGAAAAAAACCTACATTGATGATTTCAGAATTTCATCTCATTTCTCCATCATATATGAAGGTTGTAACCACAGAAAAGGGCATCCTATATAAAAGTTTGCTACTTTACTTTTTGCAGGAATATAGTGTTAACTAATTTCAAATCATTAATCGACAATATCATCTCCATGCCACCGACCCCAATATAGTTGGGATTAAGGCGAAGCCATCAACTGTGTATTGAGATTCCGTGATGAGAATGAGAACACAGCACAGTGATATTATTACCTAACATCATTTTCAATAACGCCATCCTCTGATGGGACACCAATTCTAATCGCCTTGGCCTCATGGGGTTCATCTTGGTTCGTTTTGAGCATAGTGAAAATTTCAGCAGTGGCATGCAAACTACGGGACCATACAATGCGCAGACGAGGAAAATGGAGAACAAGTAGTGACAACTTCGATATAATGCTATTTGGTGTAACATCATCACCAATCTCACTTGCAGACTGCACCGACAGACCACTGATTTTGTTACGACAAAGTAAAAACAACTTCCCGGTCCAAAGAAAAAAAAATCAATCACAAGTAATAAGAACCTGAAATGAAAAGCTTTTGTCCGGTGAAAACTCGATAAGAAGAACAGGTATTCGATAATAACGTGACATCATCTCCACCTGGTGGTATAAACGACCAGACGAAAAACTGCCAAAGAGATCATGTATACTCTTACGTTCGACGCATATCAATGGGGATAGTATGTAATCTCCCACTTCCAAAGTCACAGGTATAATACGCATGCCTTTCTGGTGGAGCACATTTGGAAGGCTGCTCATAAATTCCCTCATGTCCACTATGATCTAGAAGAAACTAGAGAACATTATAATTCGTACTTTAAAAACGAAGTGAGGAAGGATTCATTTTTCACATTACCTGCATTTCCTTTTCTGCTTCCTTCTTTCCACCAGCTTTTCTAGTAATCAAATTTTGGGCAGTGACGGACTGCGGCTCTAGGGAAGAACTTGTGCGTGGAAGCTGGTCATCCTGATTGTTATCCAGACAACCACAAAACAATTGTAAAAGCAAATGAATATATCTTAAGGGGAAACATAATTCTAGAAGCAACATCATCAAGTACAAGAAACTGAATATATAAAGCATAGTAAAAAGCTAAAACATCAAATCAACTGGGAGTTTATATCAGCCTACTGCACTTAAGGTCCTTGAATAAGTTGATAACCAATGAATCTGCTTTCATGCTATTCGTTGCCTAATTCATAACACGAATTCGATAACTCGGCATGGCAAAGGGACGAATATTTACTTCTTTTATAACACCCACTGGTAATTTGATACTCCCAACCCATCCTATAATTATAAAGCATGTCCATATTTCTACATTTCTATTTTGGTTAGTCTAAAACCCTTGAATTTATATTTTACAAGAAGGCATTTAGTTATAGAAATGGTAGTGTATAGTTCAAAATTTAATACGTCTGAATTAAATATGTTCGCACAATACAGTAGAAACTCTATAAATTAATACTGTTGGGACAACCAGAATTTATTAATTAAAAGAGTTATTAATTAATCGACAAATTAATAATTATTAATTTATATATTAATTAATATTTTATTAATTTATAATGAAATACTTAATTTACAAACAACTTTCAAACTTTCACTTAATTATTGTACAATGCATGTACATATCAAATGAAGGGTCCAATTTAAAATAACCCTTCAATCTCTCATCTTATTATGCGTCCTCTGTTAGTGTATATTTTTTCTATAAATACAAAATCAAAATATGCGAACATTAAAGCGGCCATCATATTGAATAATTTATTGCTGAGCCTATATGAGAATACAACACTAGAAGTTCTTACGGTGATAAGGAAAATTAGAGATGTGATTTAAGATGAAATTGATTCCAACAAAAAAGAAATACAATTGTGTAATTTTTTAAGAAACCTTCATAAATTCGATGGGACCTATAGAAATTATCAAAAATGTATTATCTTATAATTTTAGCGAATTATTAATTTAGCACCCTATCCCTGAGTCGGGACCGGCCAAAACTATTATCTTAGAGAGTTTATTAAATAATCGAGTATTAAATTATCGAGTTTCTACTGTATACCCAACAAGTGTAGAGATTTCTAGATTCGATGAGTAACCTAGAGCTTCTCTCTAATCCAAAAGTAAGTTTGGATGACATTTCATAGTTTTAGGTGTAAATCATGGGCGTCAAGAATTATTTCTTCAATGAAAATTCCTAGAATAAACTGACTTCATATAAACTTCTCTTTTTATCCTTTGACAATTTTTCATTTTGAGTATTAAAAGAGACGGAAATTGACTTCTTCGCTTTTTTGTAGAAGTTTCTACAATGACATCCCTTGCAGGACAAAAGGAGTGCCATATGGTAAAAACTTTAGCAGTGGTTCGAGGTAATTCAAAACGTTTAGTTTAAACAAATTCTTCAAATTTACCTTAGTAAGCTATCATCTCTCTGACAGTCTTACTGGTTTTCTTAGGTATAATTTACACTTGATTTTATTATTTCGAATCATAATATTAAGCAACTGTTTCTAATGTCGGAGAAAAACTGTTCTCGATAAGAAAGAGGCTTACGCAAGATATCCTGGCCACCACTGGCAACTATGTCCTCGATGTAAAATTGAGGATAAAAGAAATGAAAGGAATGAACATTTGAACCACATGGGATATACAAACATTGCAACAAAGATAAACAAGTAAAAAAGACGTTTACTAATGGAAGCAAATAAAAAAGTGTACAATAGCAAACCTGGCTAACTGGTATCATCATAACAGATTTCTGCCTGATCAGAGACTCGAATGCTTCATTTTCCCGATGTATACTTGCCTCAAATTTCTGAACTTCAGTAGAATCTTCATAAAAGAGAAAGTATACTTTCAATCGCTTGGAGGGTTTTTCAGATTTGTAAGTCTCTATTTCTCTGACAAAAGCAATGTCAGGGTGGTAAACAATTATGACAGAAGGCTGTAAAATGTCAAGTATACTCTGATCACTCTCAAGGGCATGGAACTGCACTGATGGAAGCTGGCTGGTATTTGTCGGTCCTTTATCATGCTTTCGAAAAACTCCTCTATCGAAATACTCACTCTCAGGTTCGTTTCCAGGAATATGACCAGCCAATGATTGATTGTTGTCAGCTGTTTTCTCTTCTTGTTTTATGGGAGGGGTCTGAGATCCAATACTAGTTTCAAATTCAGGATCAGTTTTACCAATCATTGGTTTTTTCTTACTTTGACCAATTTTCCTTTCTTTACCATGTTCCCCTTTGTCCCCACCGTCTTTAACATCTCTATCCTTTTTTGCTTGTTTACTTATTTCATATGCTGCAGCCAGTAATGCATCATTTTCAAGCTTGCTTATGCTACTGAATTCAGCTTTTTGTCCAGAAACGGAGGGAATAACCCCATCAAGAACCCCAAAACCTTTAGCTGCCTTTGGTTTCCTCTGGTTATATTTTGGTAAAGCTTTCAACTCTACTTTACTTAGCAAATATTTTTCCCATTCCTCTCGCATTACCTTCAGATAAGTATTATAACATCAATATATCTGTGAAATAGGTACAATAACATAGAATTTAAATGTACACCTGACATATGTAAAAAACAACAGAAGGTGATGCAGCAAGCGGAAGCATATTCGTATTAATCCGTTGATTCGTAGAATATCCGGAAGAATACACAAACGTGATTAACGTTTAATCCCGTTGATTCAATATGAATACCGGAAGAACAACGATAAAAACACGAACAAAGGGATAAAACCCAATATATTTCTATTTCATCAAAAGCTCCCTTACAATGTTCTTCAGGCGACTATTTATAATAGATAAAACATGATAATTGTCCACTAACCCCATTATCATGATAACTACCCACTAACCTCATTATCACGATAACCGCCCACTAACCTCATTATCCCCACACCCACTAACAATTATTTAAAACATAAATAAAACCCTAACAACTATTAAATATAAATATAAATATTAAATGCAATCTAATCTCCATCATTCTCTCTCTCTTTGAAAAGATTCGTCCTCGAATCTGAATGAATCGAATCTCCAACATTATAATAGGGTCCACAACACGTTCATCTCCAGAAAAAGCAAAAAAATTAATTAACACTTCACGATATTTGACTTCAAACACATCAGCGGTACGTATTTGACCCAAAATCTTGAGACGATAAGCACGTGGAATTCTCAAAGAAGTACCAAAATAACTATCATTTTTTATGAAAAAACAATAGTTATTAATCTTAGGCCCCTTTTCCTCAAAATATGCATGAAGCCCAATTTCACTTGAGTACTTAACTTCATCATGTCCGTCAAATACTTTAAACCAACTCAGCCCATTATCTCCATCACGGTAAATTGGCCCATTGGATAATAGGGCATCAGGCACCACGAACAGAGTCAACAGGCCACGATGTGTGAATAAGGTAGCACTAGCAGCGTAAAAATCGCCGCTTTCGTCATCAATGGCCGGTGATGCAAAATAAAGCAGGTGTTCGCGATCGGAATTTCCGCTAGCAGGTGATCGTCGGATCGTGGTTGGTACGAAGGTTGGATGGTATGTGGCAGTTGTGCGCGCGATATGAAGGCGTCGACCGACGTTCGTACTAGATGCGGCGGACGACTGTTGTTGGTGGGGGACATCGATGGCGAGAGAGTGGGTGTTGGTCGCGATCTGGGCGGCGGTGGTTTGCGCTAGTGTGGCTTCAAGTGGCTGATTGGAAGGGCAGGGCGACATGGTGGATGTGAGTGAGGCTGGCGAGGCAGTAGGATGGCGAGATCGACAAGGTGGCGATGGTGGAATGATGATGGAAGCAGACGACTGGGGTGGCAGATCGTGGGGAGGATCTGGTAGCGGCACTGTTGCAGCAGCGATGCGATCAAAATGGAGATGGGGGCGGCAACAACACCGGTAAATGCAGTCTTGGTTCGTCACATCGGCAGTAACAATCGAAAATTTCATCGATTGCAACATCCAATTGCGACCAGAGGAAATCCACTTCCTCCTCCATCATCATTGATACTCCCAAAGAATCGTTATGACTCCGGATACCAACTGATGCAGCAAGCGGAAGCATATTCGTATTAATTCGTTGATTCGTAGAATATCCGGAAGAATACACAAACGTGATTAACGTTTAATCCCGTTGATTCGATATGAATACCGGAAGAACAACGATAAAAACACGAACAAAGGGATAAAACCCAATATATTTCTATTTCATCAAAAGCTCCCTTACAATGTTCTTCAGGCGACTATTTATAATAGATAAAACATGATAATTGTCCACTAACCCCATTATCATGATAACTACCCACTAACCTCATTATCACGATAACCGCCCACTAACCTCATTATCCCCACACCCACTAACAATTATTTAAAACATAAATAAAACCCTAACAACTATTAAATATAAATATAAATATTAAATGCAATCTAATCTCCATCAGAAGGTTTCTGATAAAAAATCAGCACCACCAAGTAAATGCACTACCATGCAGCTGTTTTGGATTCGTAACCCAGACCAAATGTAATTAATACGGTCACGTAAGCATATGCCAGTGCCTGCATTCCCACTGCGTAGTTATGACCCAAACAAAGAAACATTCATTCAGTTGTTCTATGTACCAAAACATATTTGAACTTGAAAAGAATATATATAAAAGTTAATAACATCTTAACAACCTTCATCTTCCTCAAGATGTAACGTACAACAACCTAAGGGGTTTTATATAGTAAAGCTTAGTGCAGATTGCAATCTGGATGGAGGATACAAAATGTCCTTAAAGTTCATTTATATCTTAGAGGCTAAACCAAAGAAAAATATATCAAGTAAAGAGTTCTAAAAGTAACTAGAAAAAAAATCGTGTTAGCCGGACTTATCAAAAGACAAATTTTTAAAAATATATATTTATAATATTTGTAAAGGTCTAAGATCTAGGAAACAAAGGTAATTCTGTGATGATGACTTATCGATAAAAGTTTTTGTTTTTTATGGTTGAAACATTGACTTTGTTTTTTAACATATATACTTGCTTATACTTTTATATGTATATGTGTGTACCATATCCATATCCTTGAGATTTCAAAAGACGTCGTTTTTCCAATTCGTGTACCCCGTACTAGTGTCAACGTTTCACAATCTAAAAAACTAATTAGTAATACTAAGAAATTCAAAATTTCAACCAAAAATTACACTTACAATTAGTGGGCCACTATTTATTAATTACTATTTTTTTATCTTTTATTTAGATACTTATTTTTGGCAGGCTATATTACATACTAAGATTATCTTGTGAAATAGAATTTGGAATTTACTTAGATTATTTAACAAGATTATTTTAATTCAATTATTTTTGTCTTTGAGTCATTATATCTGTTGGCTAATACATCTTAGACTTTCTATTAATTGTTCGTTAGAAATTAATTACTATTACATCATTATTATATACATACCTATTTAAGTGATTTTTTATTGTATACCAAAATGCAATATTCTTTATTTGTAAAGCTTATGAATAGAGACAATTCCTACATTAGTTTTATTGGTTGTATAAGGTTTTATTTAAGTGATCCCATAGTTGTTAAAAGTTAACAAAAATAAAGTGTCAACAAATAAAACAACCTTTAAAAGTGTTTGAAAAAACAAATACAAAAACAAACCTAATAACATAGAGGCGCGCCTAGGCGCACTGATGCAGGTAACATTGCCTGCCTTTGGTCTTGAGAGACGGTGATGGTACTTTTCTACGCGTGTGTTGCCGCCTAAGGCGTGCCTTTAACAACTACGGGTGATCTAACAAAAAGCAAATGTCACGAAAAATTTATAAAATAGATACCAATATAAAGATTCATGCTTAATTGTTTGATGCGATTGCTGTTAGAGAATAAATTTGGTTGAGTAAGTATTTATTAATAATTGTTTTTGTATGATTTGGTGGATTAGTTAATTATCATCATCCTCTGCACATTAATCCCAACTAGGTCGTGGTCAGCGACATGAAGAGTATAGTGTCAATTAATGGTCAAAATTAGTTAACACTATAAATCAAGCAATAAGCAATATAGCAAAGTTTTATGCCGGATGCCGTTCATATCGCAACCAACCTTCATATGAAGGACAAATGAGATAAAATACCAAAACTTCCATCATCATAAGTTTCTCCACTTATATGGAAAATATCATCACACGGGATGAGTTCCAATAACATTATACTAGGACTAATTATGGTATAATTAAATATGAGTAATGACTATTATTTTTTCTATTGAAAAATATCTTAATCTTAGGGGACAAAATGTAGAAATGTGGCACTGAAGGAGGTGCTGACACGCGGCACCCGAAAAAGGTGCTGACATGAGGAGGTGGAAGGAGGAAATGCTGACACATGTCGAACAAGGAGGTGCTGGCAGGTGTCAGTGGAAGAAGGTGCTAACATTTCAGCCTGTATTCTCTTTTAGTATAAAGGGTTAATCAGTTAGATGAAGAATTCATCATTTTCCAGTCTGCAGCAGCCACCACTACCCAAGAACAATATCTCGAAAATTCCTTTTGAACATTGGCAATGTTAAAAGGGGTATAATTAAGATAACATCCGTCTTCTATGGCACTAAGCTCTGTTAGAAGTCTTTGTAACTGTTTATCACAATGAAAAACAGAAGTTTACGGAGAAAGTAATACAATGAAAAAACAAGGTCTTAGTGCTTTGAACTCCCTCGACATCCTAGAATAACAACAATGCCTTAAAAGCTTGGTAGAAGTCTCTCCCCTTTACATGTGTAACCAAAGGCATTACACGTAGATACTACTCCTTCCGTCCCAAGTCCCCTTTGTCCCAAAATGATAGTCTTTTCTGTTTGTTACACGTGTGTTTATTGTTTTTCCTTTTATGTGTAATAATAAAAAGATCATAATAATTTATCCCAAAACTATTTTCAAGTGTAAATAAGAGTACAATAGGAACAGTAAGTATTGTTTTAAATTTTTAAGGTATATTAAATATTTCTGATATATGAAAATGAGAAATCGGAACATCTTTTTGGGATAAAGATAGTAGATCTATAGATGACTAGATGTTCCGCGTATGATCAAAATTTTAAGTCATTACATCAATCCACTAAACTAGAGGAAAAAAGCTAATTCATATCTTAGGGATCCTCAATAATCAATCTATGTTTAAGATATTATCCAGTGACCTGCCGGATAAGTGAATAAGATATTCAAAGCCAAATTGACATTGTAATATGTCCTAAAGTTCTAACCGTTGTTTTTGCAGGATGAAATATTTTCGGATCATATGTCTCGAAGGTATGGCACCGAGTGTTGGGCTGTAAAATAGCGTCACGTTCAAAAGATGAATGTGGCGGAGATGCGTATGCTACGATGGATGTGTGGTCATACAAAAAAGGATCCGCTCATAAATGAGGTGATTAGAGAAGGCAAGAGTTGCGTCTATAGAAGACAAGATGATGGAGAATCGATTACGATGGTTTGGTCATGTGAGAAGAAGACCTGTTCATGCCCCAGTGACGAGGCTAGAATGTTGGGGAACAAGTAATATTGTGAAAGGTAGAGGAAGACCCAAGAAAACCTGGATAAAGATGATTGAAAATGATATGCGGTTTCTTGGAATTGGAAAAAGTATGGCGATGGAGAGGCAAATGTGGCGGGAAAGAATAAGGATGGTAGATGGAATCTGAGTCCTTTTCTTTTCTTTTTTTTATTCCTATTTTCTTTTATTTCATGTTATCTTTTAATTTATTTTTCAGGATTTTTTTTTTTTTTTGCTTTTTTCTCTACTTTTTTCCCTCTTGTTTTCCTTTTATGTTATTTATGTAACGATCATTGACGGTTTCAAAGTTTGATTCATGTTAGCCGACCCCAAATCATTTTGGGACTAAGGCTTAGATGTTGTTGTTGTATGTCTCGAAGGTATACTTACTACGGTTGGAGTTTCTCAAGTCTTCAATACCTGCACCAAACTGTGATATGAGAATAATTTGACACATTTCCTAATTCGATCGGATGAGCTACCAAGTTCAGGTATTCACATTCCAAAATATATTTTGAGAACGTTTTCAAAAGTCTTCATGAGGACATGGGGGTTTGTGCACACATTAGACCCGACATGCATTGATCATATAAAATTATGGCCCAGAAGAAAAGACGCAGGGAGGGAAAAGGAGATGAGAAAACGAGTAGAAACAGGGTTCAGAAACCTGGTGCTGGCCTTTTGTAATGCAATCTTGAAGCTGCATGCAAGAATGTTCATCCTTGCAAGCAACAAGAATAATTCCATTTAGATCTCCTTCACCAACTACTACTTCTTCCTCTACTATTGCTTGTTTCTGTCTCTCCTCTTGTATCTCCACAAGAATATCCTGAAGCAGATAAAAGAATCATAGAAAGCTCGTTGATAAACTTCAATATCTTAACACTTGATACCCTTTCATGAAAAGTATTCAGATTTTGGTTAGCATTTCAAAACTAAAACCACCAGAGAAATGCTTGAGATAATTTTTATAAATGACTTTCAATCAAACATAGAAATGTGAAGATGTGAAGATAAATAGAACTCACTCACTCACACGCAAGAGCGTCCATTTTGGTGGTTCCTCCAAAATTTCCTCCAAAACTACTCCACCATTTGCACTTGCTGAAGAATCTACACATCCAAGTGATAAGCGTAAGTAGATGATTCTTGTAGATAGAAGGGCTGAAATGCTAACAGGAAATTCATACACTACTAAATACTGTCTAGCACTTCATAAACTTCTAATAAGTTTCTCATTTTGGGGGAAAGGTAAAGAAAGAATAATTACAAAAGATATCCTCAAGGTTTAGTCCAACTACAAAAAATCCTCAGTTATCTTTCAAAATTACAAATATTCCCTTAATGTTTGTTATTATTCTACAATAGACCCACATCATGTGGATATCAATTAAGAAAATGCAAAGCTCAAAAAGGTGTATATACCCCAAGGGGCAATAGTAATTCTGAAAGATAATTGGGATTTTATGTGGACTTCAATGAATGTTTGATAAAGTAATAATCTCTCTCGATGAATTTCTTTTTCCGGTCCCAACTTGGGCAAAAGGGTCTAAAGTAATAACCTTGCTAAATGCATAAAAAGTTAAAAAATTTGAGTTTGTAAAGGGCCTATAGAAAAGGTAATAATTACTAAAGCCCACACCAAACATATTATATTATATATATAAAAATACCCAAAATATATCATCTAATCAACAATGCTCATACAAGAAGTCATCTACTCTGAAAAATGCATCTTTCCACCTAAACCACAATGCATAACATCTTTCAATTTTGTAGTGCATACACAACTTCAGGAATATTTTGTTCATGTTGATGTTGAAGCAAGTAGTTTTTTATGGTGACTTGCTTCAAAGGCCTCTTTACATGACGGAAAGAAAAGTATAGATAGACGATAAAGTAAAAACTACTAGGCATAAGGCATAAATACTCTAGGTACTTTTGCAAAAACTCTCTAACGTAATAAATATTCATTTATTGACAAATAAATAATCTCAAGGTTTTTACAAAGAAAGGTAAAAAGAGAATAATTACAAAAGGTATCCTCAAGGTTTAGTCTAACTACAAAAAATCATCAGTTATCTTTCAAAATTAAAAATACTCCCTTAATGTTTATTATTCTACAATAGACCCTCATCATGGGGATATCAATTAAGAAAATGCAAAGCTCAAAAAGGTGTATATACCCCACAGTAATTCTGAAAGATAATTGGGATTTATGTGGAGTTCAATGGATGTTTGATAAAGTAATAATCTCTCTCGATAAATATCTTTTTCCGGTCCCAACTTGGGCAAAGGGTCTAAAGTAATAACCTTGTTAAATGCATAAAAAATTAAAAAATTTGAGTTCGTAAAGGCCCTATAAAAAAAGGTAATAATTTCTAAATTGCATACCAAACATATTACATTATATATATAACTACCCAAAATATATGACCTAATCAACAATGCTCATACAAGAAGTCATGTCATCTAGTCTGAAAAATTAATCTAAAGTCAAATGTTTACTCCTTCCACCTAAACCAAAATGCATAACATCTATCAATTTTGTAGTGCATACCACTGTTTTAAATAGCGTTTTGTAGCATAGGCTATAGCGAGCTATAGCGCAAAAATTGACTGTAGCGCTACGTAGCGCATCCAAAATAGCGTTTTGGACAAATAACGTAGGCTTTTTGATGACGTGGCACGTTTTTTATCCAAATAGCGCAAATAGCGTAGGCTATTTGAGCTATAGCGTAAATAGCGTAGGCTATTTGAGAAATTTTAATTTTTATCATATTTTTTTTATTTTAATTATATATTTTTATTTTAATTATAAATATTTTTTAATTATTATTTTATTACTTTTATATCTATATAAACTATAAAGTTCTATTAAATTTGTTACAAAATATAGTTTTTTAATAATTCTTAGATATATGTAGTGTCAAAGATAATGACAAATAACCAATGATAAATAAGCGAATTGAAAACTTGTTGATGAGTTCATTAAAAAAACGGTGGATTGTAGCTAAACGAATATGATATTTATACATTTATTTTCATATATTCTTATTTTAAGTGTTACTAGTTATAATTTTAACTTGATTTATATTAACTTATGACAAAGAATTATATATTATATAGATATATTTTATTTTTTTTATATAAAATAGTAGGAACGCTAAACCTGCGCTATACGCTACGCTATTTGTGCTACGCGCTATCAGGACAAAAATGCTACACATCAACGCTGTGCTATTTAAAACACTGGTGCATACACAACTTCCCGAATATTTTGTTCATGATGATGTTCAAGCAAGTAGTTTTTATGGTGACTTGCTTCAAAGGCCTCTTTACATGACACAAAGAAAAGTATAGATAGACGATAAAGTAAAAACTACTACGCATAAGGCACAAATACTCAAAGTATTTTTGCAAAAATTCTCTAAAGTAATAAATATGCACTTATTGACAAGTCAATAATCTCACTAAATGCATGTTCTTTTTGTTCCAGAGGGTATGTATTTATCAAGGTTTAATTGTAATTAGGTCAATTCTCAAGGGTAGTTTTTGTAGTTATCTAATATTTTTATTCCAAAAATTAAGTAATTTTTATTTTTTACATGACATTCAATGGCAAAAAGATAGTACTGAAAAAAAAAAATCACCATCTCTATTCTTGGTCCTTCCATCTATTTTTCTCTTCTTGGCACACATGGTATAACAGTGTCCGATTGATTTTCCACTATTTGGCCTACCAAAATGATAAACTCGCTTCTTTGCATACTCAAAAATCTTGTAACTAGATTCCGCAAAAATCCAAACAGATCGAAAACTCTCTGAGGCTCTAAGCGAGTCGAGATACTTGAGGTAAGTCACAGCATCGTACCTGTTAAAAGTACAAAGAGACTTAAAACCCAACAACACGTGTATAGGCAATGAGGAAAAACTGAATAAACCCAGGGTTTACATATCACTTCAAGCATATTCATTAACACTAAATCCCTTGCAGTGACAAATAGCATGGGACAATAACATCCAGGCACATGCTATTATCTCAAGGTTGGCACATATGTTGACAGTGAAGCTATGCAATACTAAAATGGAATGCCGCATCAGAACTAGCATTCATCAGTAAGAGACAAGTAACAAGCTTGCTTTCGGATGTAGAATTAAGAGTCCAGACTCTTAATCAATGCTTCACTAGGGAGTATTGCACGTCTCTGATATTTCCAACAATCGTTAGGTGCATGTCAACTTGTCCATTTATGCAGCACCTCAGGTAGTTATATTTCTTCCAAGAAAGGAATTTATAAGTGGTAAATATATCCCCATTTTGACAGATCACTTGTTCAAAAGGACACTTCACTTTGGAAGGACAACTATATTAATAATTAACAGATAAATATAACTCTTCGTATGTTCAAACAAACAAACCGAGCCTTATATCCCCAATAAATTAGGGTAGCTACATGAACCAAAAACAGAATCACGTAGGATCTTGTGCATGTATTGATCTTCTTCATGAAGGTTTCCATGAAGTCCCTTACCCTCCATATCTTTACGTATGACTTCTAGCCAAGTCTTATTTGGTCGTCCTCGTGCTCTTTTAGAAGGACCCAAGTCCATCAACTCCAATCGACGGACAGGTGCATTTATAGGCCTACATTATACATGGTCGAACCATCATAAAGGATGCTCTCTACATGTGCCACAAAACTTGCACAAATTTGATTACTGAGAAGTTGAACTAGTTCCTAATCCTACAAGGAAGCAGTCATCTCTTAATAACTGTTTTCCACCCAGGAGAGCTGTAGATCAGGTTCAAACGGAAAAAAAAAACGCTTCATTCACAATCAGTTGTACTTAACAACTACACAAGTTGGTAGGAAATAGCTTGAAAACATAATATCGAGACTTCTAAATGATTCTATCCCATATTAATCAAAGATATTCTCCTAAGCTTACTACAATTACTTAAAAAACATAAAACAGAGGATAAGTCAGAGTACCTGGCCAGATAATCCAACAACTTCCGCAATGTCTTCAAATCTGAAACCAGCTGCTTTGTCCTCTTCCCTAATGTATGCCATATAGGATCCAACTGTCTCCTTACAATCTCATCAAACGACTTAAACAAACCATTCTCCACTGTCAAATCCTCCACATCAACCTTGTTAGTCTTCTTCATCTCCTTTAAACATGCATCCATCACTTCAATTACTGCTTTCTGAATCCCAATCATGTATGGTGACATTGGGACCCGAATATCTATCACCTCTGGAGGGTTTATTTCCAGATGCTGAGAAACATAAACCTAAATCCGTCCAAAGAATTATTTTTGATGCAAAAAAAAAAAAATATATAGAAGAAAATCCAAATATCAACGATACTACAGGTAATATTAATATAGAAAACCCACATGAAAGTATTTCAAGAGCATTGTGGCCCAAATTACATCCTCTGATAGAGAAAGTAAGATAAAAACAAATCAATAATCTTTACTAAGCATTGACGATTTCTATATAATAAAACCTTCAATTTCAGTACCTGTTGTAGTCATGTTGTGTATTATCCGCAACGTTTAAAGTAAATTCGAAAGTGTCAGCAAGTACCTGAAATCTAGGCCAAAGATGAAGACTACGGAGGAAAAGGCACTTGAGGATTCGCTCAGCTTTAGCAAAGCCGGATACCATGCCGTGGGGGCGATCCGAGAAGGCTCGAACATAGACGGAGCGATTGGAAGACCGTAGAATTCGAACTATGAAAGCATCAGTTGAAGTATCTGAAAGCGAATGGCAATTGAGGAGGATAATCCCCGCGATAGAGGTTGCAGGGAGGCGTTGAGTGAGCAAGTCAACGATGAGAATCCGGGCGGTGATGAAAAAGATTCCCCCAGAGGTGTAGAGTGAGAATCGGTGATGCGTGGGGAGGTCCGACGTGATGGAAGGAAATTGAGAATTGATGTTGATTGAATTCTTCTGGGAAGGAGAGGCGTTGAGGATGAGGACCGAGCCCTGGGAAGGATCGTGGAGGCTAAGGAGGGACGATATGAGCTTCGGGAGGCCCAGGCCGGCGGAGAGGACTACAAGGGCGCCGCTAGGGTCCTCCAGGAGGTCGCTAATAATATGCTCGTGGAATTTGACCATTATTAAATTCAGTGACGGCGGAGATGGCGGCGGCGACGGCGGCGGCGGAGCGATGTGGGTATCTCCTTGCACACCAAAACTGGCAAAAATAGCGCACACAAATTTAGCATAAACAAAATTCTTTTCAAAAAACAAATAATATTACAGGAAGGGAGAGAGAGAACTCATTTTTTTTTCCTACGGAAAAGTGAAAAAGAAAGAAACAAATTAATCTACACTAAAACCTATATAAATTAATAATTTTGGGACCGTGATATTTTATTAATTTAACGAGGTATTATTATATTGATAAATTAATAAATTATTAATTTAAAGAGTTGGTTTATATTCGTGAGTAACTCTCAAATTATCGCGGATACCGTTCAAAATTCGGTTGATAATGAAGTTGATGATGATTCAGTACCTTTGGAACCGGTCAATTGGAAAGAAGCATTGCAAGCGGCAACAACTCTTAACAACTTTTTGTTGCAATACGAGAATACAGTGCCTCAACTCTTAAGTGCAATTGGGAGATTTAAAGATGAACTCAATATAGATTTGAAGTTCACAAAAAAACAAGTGACTATAGATTCATTTTTTACTAGACAATTCTAGAATTTTGGAATATTTTAGTAATTATTAATTTATAGTTTCGCTGGGACCAATATATTTACATTGGGATTTCAAAAAAATTATTATTTTATTATTTTATCGATTGGGCTCCAATTTTGTACTGGTCCCAAGTTGGAACCGGACAAATTATTAATTTTATCGAGGTTATTAATTTATCGAGTATTAAATTATAGAGGTTCTACTGTATTACATCATGATACTTCTGCATTCTTGTCGGTCCAATTCCAAAAGCTGCAAAACTTCAACAGGTGCTTCACGATGTTTTCCATGTCTCAAGGTTGAAGAAATACCATCCAGACCCAACTCACGTTCTTACAACAGATATTACGCCTATCAAGGAAAACCTAACGTATGAAGAAAGGCCAATCAAAATCCTCGATCGGCAGGTGCGCGAATTGAGAAAGAAGCAAATTCCCTTAGTCAAGGTCGTTTGGCCAAATCACGACCGAGAGGAGGATGCTACATGGGAAGCAGAAGACGAGATGAAGAAAACCTACCCAGAGCTATTCTATATGGAATTTGGGGACCAAATTCTTTTAAGGATAGGAGGATGTAAAATCCCATAATTTCGGTAGCATATTACATGTACGACTTACTACATCATGATGAATTTTAATCAAATAACATTTGCCTTGTAGCTCAATATAATATAGATTTACTTATTTTTATTTTACTCAAGTATTTCGAAATTGTATTATAAATTAAATAATAAGCTAATTAAAATTTAAAGTGAGATATTAATTTACCTATTGGGCTATGTACCAACACTTAATTATAAGTGGACTCACTAATGGATCATAGTAATTGGATTAAAAGTTCAATTAGGGCCCAAGACCAAAGGTTGGTCTAAACCACCTTTAACTCTAACCCAACCCATGATGTAACCTACACACACTTTTAACCAACTTACAAATATATCAACCATATATAAAAGAAAAAAAATAATAATATAATATATAGTAATAAAAGGGGGACAAAATCAGACACCAAGGAGTGAAATAAGGGGTAGACACATTGTGACTTGTGTATCACACATACATAGGCCTCCATTCTCCATGCTTTTGACCACCTTGTTTTAAACACTTTAAAACACCATTTCTCCTCATTTTCTCATGCAAAAAACTGCGCTACTTGAAAGAGAAAGAGAGAGACGGAATTGGTAAGGAAGAGAGAATGAAAAAAAGAAAGAAAGAACAAGAAAGGTTCAAGAATAACAAGGTAAAGTTCACTTCCTATGTTAACTTCTATAACATATACCTAACTTATCTTACATATGTACTAACTTAAATCTTATCATAAAATAAACATTCATGGTATGATGATGTGTTGGCCGAAAATAGGAGAGGCTAGGAGGAGATCGATTCGACTAACCGAAAGACTTAGATCCCTTCACAACATCAAGAATCAAGGTGGGTGTAAAATTGTTTTCAAATTTATATGTGAAATGATTTCAAATGAATATGCATGTTCTTTTATGTGGTTTATATGTTCTGCATTTCATATCATAAGCATGCATGATTCTTTACAACTTGTTTGTGTTGAGAAATCAACAAATATTAATAATTAAAATGATGTGACTAGATTTCTTGTGAAAATGATCAAAAAATGATTATGCATGATATGTTAAATATTCTAGAAATTTTTTACCTTGAAGTGATTTATGTATAATATATGATTATGCATGTGAGGTTGGATGTCTAAATTATGGCCTAACAAAAGTTGAATTGACAAAACGAGCATAAAACATAATTATGTAAATTTAAAGAAAATTATGGATATTTTTTATATAAGTATATAATTTAACTTGGGGTCAGTATATATAACTCAATTATGTGATAAATGATCTACCTGTAAAATTTTACTAAAATCGGAACTCGTTTCTGAAGTCAACGAGTCAAAAATCGTCATAAGGTGAAATTGTGTCATTTCTTAAAAATTATGAAACTATTAGGAAAATTTTGTATATTCTCAGTTTAGAATAGAAAATGGGACTCGATAATATGAATTGCCTATGTCCATAAAGTTTTGTAAAAATCGAAACTCGTTTGCGACGTCTACGGGTTAAAAATCATAATTTAGATAAAAATTTGGGGTCAAAACATAAATTCTTTAACATTTCGGGACCAAGACAAATTTTTATCTTTCTGGACCTAACATATGATTCATCTAAAATTAAATGATATGCCTTTAAAATTTTATAATGTTCGGAAGTCATTTTAATTTTGGGGTTAAATTGACGTATCGAATAAAGTTGGGACCAAATAGTAAATTCCTAAAAAATTAAAGTCATTTGTGTTTTGATAGAGGTGTTTGATTTGACAAAATTCTTTATGTTCATGCTTGAAATGAATCGGCTATGTCGATAGAATCAAACCTGGATCACCGTAGTATCATTGCCTTCCAAAGTACACTTGGTATACTTGTATCTTGAATCGCACTTTTGATATGAATCGTAAGAGCCGAACCATATATGAATTGAGAGTCGAAATCAATATTGAAGTTTAGATTGTGATGACTTGTATATCCATGAATCCGTAGACATCGAAATTTCACCTCCGATATGGTTATTCTACTCATATGAAGTATATCATTTTCCGGCTTAGCTTTCATCGAGTAGACTAACCGTGAATCGGCCTTACGTTAATGTTAACTCGATTATTAGTTTCGAGTAGTATGTTGAATTCCTTGTTATTTATTTTGAACAAGTTTCGAGCCTTGCAAGGTGATCGATCGAGGGGTGGCGACCTTCAGACATGTTGACAATCGTTGGAGTATTTAATTCTTGCCATCTTTAAGGCAAGTATCGTAATTAAACTATTGGTTTAATGTTGATGAATTTGATCATGCATATTGTTATTCATGTTGTTGAACATGAGATCATTCAACTTGAATTGTCATGATGTTTATTATGTTTTTCATGTTGATGGACATATCGATTTGCATATATGTATGCATGGTTGTACTGTATATGTGGTATTGATCCAAATGTATTGTGTGATCTATGCTGAGGGTGCTGGATCAGTTGTCCACCCCGTGTTGGTCCGACGGGATCTTCTTGGGATCTATGCTGAGGGCGCTGGTGTTAGGAATATGCCCTCGAATGCCACTCAGGGGATGAGAGAGTATGGGCATTGTACTTGTAATTATGGAATAATAAATAATAAAAAGGCAATTCGATTCATTCACTGTTTATTGTATTTCAATTGCATTCTTGACTTGGTAAACATTGAAATGAAGTCCGTGTAAATAAATTGAAAATTCCATTCTCGTTATGGGATAAGAGAAAATGCACTGGAAGTGTTTTAAGTTTATTTACGTAAATCGTTCGCAAGTCAATAAACTTAAATGGGCATTAAGTTTTAATAAGACTTGTATAACTAATGTTAGGACATGTGCATGTCTTGATAGCATAGTTATAAGTATATTGGTGGGACCAGTATACTCGAACATGACTCATACTCGATTCAGTCACACGGTATTCACTCTCAGAGAGTCGATGACGAATCGAAAGGTTGTGATAGTATAAGTGGACCTTTGACTTGAGGGCTCAGTAGAAGATGTGCCTGTGACGTTTAGTTTGTCATTAGAGTAATTAGACTCATTTGCTTAATTGCTGAGTCGACCTCGAAGTGCGGACTATACGGGCAGGTAGCAGTCTTTACTGTATGCCAAGAAAGGATTCTATCTCCTGTTAGTGAGCAGGCGAATGTCCTATACGGTTAATGGCAAATAAGATCATAAGTCTTTGGCCAAAGCATTCTGATATAGTAGTATTAGATACACTATCGATCAGTTGGTCTTGATTTGCATTAACACATGTATAGAGTTTAGTTAACAGTAGGGTTTAACTTTACCGTGACCCAAAGACTTGACCGGGACATCTGATGAAGGGTCTATACGTATATAGTATTCACGACATAATGGTTCTGGAATGATCCCTTCATTCGTTCTCAGTCGGGGTTTACAGTGCGGCCCGCTAGGCTGGCTAAGTGCTGCCCGCACTCATTGGTTCCTCCCAATGCCGGCTGAGACGGACCTATGGAGTCGCGTATTAGGAGCGTTGACGGATAAATGTGAATTTATTATCTCTCTATTAATATTAGATATTGGATATCTAATTATGATTTATTGGATAAATCAAATAGCGGTCTTATGAATTAAAATTAAGTTACCGGGTAATTAATTTAATTCATATATTATATTTCTTAGAGAAATATATTTGTATTTGATATAATTAATTAATTGGATTAATTAATTTATATAAATACATTGATGATTAAACGGAGTGTATTTAACGGATTCGTTTGACGAACGTCGCATACGTTTGAGTGATTCGGCTGCTTCTAGGAAAATTACTCCATGGGCCGCCCCCCCTCACATGGCTCATCACTTTTGCATGTTGTAGTGATTGTTTTGTCTTTGTAATAATGTATGGAGATTCTTTTCTCTCATAATTATTATTACATTATGAGTTGTTATTATAGAGATATAATATAACCAACTCACATGTTTAAAAAGAAGACTTCACATCATATTCTTGTGATTGAGAGCAACTGCCGAGAGGTTCTTATGTGAGAGAAAGAGAAAAAAAAATTCTTCAATTTTCATCTTAGAGGTGATATAAAAGTTAAGAAAAATTAGAGATATAAATTCCTACGATAACTTCCTAGCCATGTTCTTGAAGAACGGAGTTACGTCGAATTTTTCCGGGAAACTTCCGACGCGTGTGAAGTAGAGGCATCGTATTTTCGGTGCTTGGAACGAAGGGATTTTGTGTTCGGGATGGGATCGTAATCATCGTCTACATTTTACGAAGATTTATTTCAAAGGCTTCAAGGGTATGAACCTTTATCTTTGTATTTATTTTTTTTCGTATATACGTTACTTGATCGATCCTGTTTGGGATTCGTATTTATTTCCGCTGCGTATTTCGTTTTATTTTCGGAATCCCAACAGTGGTATCGGAGCCAGGTCAATGTTTCCGTATATACGATTATTTGTGCATTTTGAATGCTTTTGGATGATGATTATGATTTAGAATCATGTTTGGAATAATCGTAGATTTTAAATTGTTCGTTGTAGCATCACGTTTTTGGAAACGGGCCGAAAAACGAAGAAACGGATCACGGCAGCGGTGGCAAGATCGCTGGCCGCCGCCTGTGTTGCCGAGCATGCTCGGCCATCTCTCGACCGCAGTTGCCGAGAGGCAGCCGATGCCTTCCGATCAGGACTCGGCCAGACAGCCCTCGGGTTTTTGGCCCGATTTTGAATCGGGCCGCGGGCTGGGCCTAAAATCGGATTGTCCGGGACTCCGTTTTAAGTTTATATTTCATTGTAATTATTTCCCAAAATTTAAATTGGATTTTAATTTGACTAAATTAGTATTTGGAATATTTTTTGTGTTAATGAAAATAAATTAAACGAGAATATTATTTTGGCCGGATTACTTCGAACGAATTAAAATGACGATTATTAGTATTAATTGGATTAATACCATTAAAATTGAATAGATTAATTTTATATTGATTGAATTAATATATTAATTGATTATTTAATTTTAATGCCACTTTATATTAATTGTATTAATATAGTAGAAATTGAATAGATTAATTTATAGATTAATTAGATTAATTTATATTAATATTAATTGTTTAATTTCGTTGCCATTACATGTTGTATGGAATCCTTATGTGATGGTGATATAGCTCGTGGACTTAGTTTTTGATTTGTTCGATTCGATTGGGTTGTAAAGGCCGTTTTGAGCCTATTTATATTTACTAGAAAAACTTGTATAGGATGCAATTTTTCAATGATATAATTATTATTTTGGGTATGAAGAAGACCGAAGACAACCGACCGAGAAGACGAAGAATCGAAGACCTTTTTTTTTATTTATTGGGTCATTCGCTTGGCCCAGTACTTAAGAATTAGGTCCATGAGCTATATGTTGGTAGTAACTAGGTTACTGTTTTCTGTTTTTCATTTTGAATGATTGACAAACCAACAAACGCGCGTATAATTGAATTAATGTGCAAAATGTAACATTCATCGCGAAATTCTCCCGACTACAAACAGACTAAGTTTGAAAAAGGTTACGAGGTTTCCTACCCTCCATCAAACTCGTAGAAAATTGATACCCGAGCTGGTGTGTTATGCTTCCGAGTTATCGGGGTAGTACATTTGGTAGAGGTTGAAAAATTCTTGAGTGCATTAGATGCCTTCGGTTGGTGATAAATTTCGCCCCTAGAAACCTGATAGGTTGCCGGGTGAGATTCAATAGTCAAGCTGATAGACGTTGATGGTTAACAACTTAGATAGTCTGGATTGCCAAGAAACCTGATAGGTTGAGGGCATGAAGACTAGGGGTAAAAGAAGATCAAATCATCCATTAGACGGGTTGGTGTTAGACACCACTTTACAGAAATTAATTGGCAAGAAACCTGATAGGTTGCGTCTGTTAAAATTTATAAAGAACTTGATCACCACTAAGAAGTCGATCTAACCATGATTTAGGATTATAACATGGGAGTTTATAATTCAGATAAAATTAGTGGGAGCCGAGACAAGAATTATACAAGCCCTTAAATTCTATACTCGGTCATAATTAAACAAGTCACTAATTTAATCTTGTCTAAATCTTTGCAGAAAACGAAATTGAATCTCTCTAAAATGGCTAAAAACCCACTTGCAATACTACTTGAAAAGAATCTCCTAACTGGCCCCAACTTTGTTGGCAAGTTGCGAATCGATGATTGTACTCAGTATGGAGTCTCTGGGATACGTCTTGGAGGCGGACATTCCACCGACTCCAATCCGGACTAGGGGTAATCAGGAAGACATTGACGTCCATGAAAAATGGGTCAAGGATGACGTGCTAGTCCGTGGCTTTATGATGGGCTCAATGACTAATGAGCTGCAGAGAGCGCACGAGAAAATGACTTCTGCTAGGCAGATTCTCGCACACTTGACCGAACTTTATGGAGAGCACAGTAGGACTGCTAGATATGAGATATCGAAGCAGTTGTTCAGTCCTAGGATGAAAGAAGGGGAGAAAGTGGGAGACCACGTCCTCAAGATGATCTCTATGATTGAGAGGCTCGAGGTGCTCAACTTTAATATGGATTTATCCCTTCAAATTGATCTCATCCTTCAATCTCTCCCTGACTCTTTCACGCAGTTTGTAATGAATTTCAACTGTAATGAAATTACATGCACATTAGCTGGGCTAATGAATAAACTGGTGACGGCGCAGTCTAACATGAAGACTAAACCGAGAGAGGCTGCTCTTGTGATTTCTTCTGGGCCTAGGAGGTCCAAGAACAAGAAGAAAAAGACCTACGAGCAGTACAAACCCAAGAAAGGGGTGCAAAAAGGAAAGGGCAAGGCCCGAAAGGTTCAAAAGGTAGGCGGTCCAAAACCTACGGACAAATGCCTTGAATGCGGTGAGCTGGGCCACTGACGAAGGACTTGTCCCAAGATTAATGGCGCATCAGGTACGGAACTTTTTGTTTTTGAAACTAATTGTTCCGCTACTGTATATCCTGCTTCATGGATTCTGGATTCAGGTGCCACTTCTCACATTTGTACTATGAATCAGGATCTGGAACAAAGTAGAAAACTTGAAGCTGGGGAAATAATGATCACTGTTGGAAGCGGACAAATTGTCAAGGCAACCGATATTGGATCAATCCTTCTGGGTTTAGAATCCGGTTTTATTTTGACATTAGATGAAGTACTTGTTTTGCCCAAGGGGCATAAAAACATTGTATCCATTCCAGTCTTGGACCGGAAAGAATTTTATTTCTTCATTGGCAATGGCAGTTGTAAAATTTATTTTCGAAATAAATTGGTTGGAACAGCTACATTGTTGAATGGTTTATATCATCTGAACATGCAAAATAAAATAGCAGTGAACACTATAACTAGGAAACGTGGTAGGCAAGATACTAATCAAGCTCTTAAATGGCACCTTAGACTTGGTCATGTTGGTCAGACCAAGGTTCAGAAAATGGAGAAAGATGGACTTTTAAGTCCATTGGGTGTAGAACCCTATCCAACTTGTGAATCTTGCCTTAGAGGCAAAATGACTAAGTTCCCCTTCACAGGGACTTTTGAAAGGGCTGCCGATAAACTTGGATTGGTGCATACCGATGTTTGTGGTGCTTTAGAAATAGCCCGAGATGGATATCAATATTTCATAACATTCACAAATGATCATACTAGGTATGGGATTGTGTACTTAATGAAACATAAATCCGAAGCCTTTGCTAAATTCAACGAATTTAAGGCCCTAGTTGAAAAAAAAACTGGATGTCATATCAAAGCACTTCGGTCAGACCGAGGTGGCGAATATATGAGCACTGAGTTTTATGAGTTCCTTAAGGAACATGGAATAGTTTCACAATTCACGCCTCCAGGAACCCCACAGTTAAATGGTGTTTCAGAAAGGAGAAATCGGACTTTGTTGGACATGGTTCGCTCCATGTTAAATTACACTGATTTACCTATTTACCTGTGGGGTATGCCTTACTAACCGCTGCCTATATCCTTAATAGATGTCCTTCCAAATCTGTTCCTATCACTCCGCATGAGATGTGGAAGGGTAAGAAACCAAGCCTTAATCACATAAGGATTTGGGGATGTCCAGCCTATGTCAAAAAGGCTAAGGTGGACAAACTGGAAGCGAGGTCCATAACAGGACGTTTCATAGGATACCCAGAGGACTCGATGGGTTATCTATTCTACATGCCGGAAGACCATAGGGTCATTGTGGCATTACAAGCGCACTTCCTTGAGGATGAATTCATTCAGGAAGGTGGCTCGGGTAGAAATATCTCTTTGGAAGAGCATAATGAAAGTCCTAAGGAGACATCTGATCAGGGATCAAGAACCGAACCTATTGTAACACAGCCTCCACTTCGAAGGTCTGATAGGGTATCTTACTTACCTGAGAGGTATGGCTATACACATGTCGAGGAACTGGGTCTCCACGACACACCTGATAGCAGTGAAAACGACCCTGTCACCTATGACCAAGCGATAGTGGATGTAGACTCCGATAAATGGCAAGAAGCAATGGAAGCTGAGATAGACTCGATGCATACTAATCAGGTCTGGACTCTAGTAGATCTTCCAACTGGCATGAGGACTATTGGAAATAAATGGATCTATAAGAGAAAGATTGATGGGGATGGCAAGGTTGATGCCTATAAGGCCAGGCTTGTGGCAAAGGATTATACCCAAAGGGAAGGAATCGATTATCATGATACCTTCTCGCCCGTAGCTATGATAAAGTCGATTCGCATGATGCTTGCCATTGCTGCCTATTATGATTATGAAATATGGCAAATGGACATCAAAACGGCTTTTCTAAATGGATACCTCGAGGAGGAAATCTATATGGAACATCCTAAGGGTTTTGTGTCCAAAGCTAATATTCATAAAGTGTGTAAGCTGCAACGAGCCATTTATGGTCTGAAGCAAGCTTCTCGGAGTTGGAACCTTAGATTTGACGAAGCAGTTAAGGACTTTGACTGCATTTAAATGAGGAGGAACCGTGTGTTTACAAAAAGGTCAGTGGGAGCAACATTGCGTTCTTAGTACTATATGTAGATGATATTCTACTTATAGGAAATAACATAGCAATGCTCAGCACTGTGAAAGCTTGGCTTTCTAAAACGTTCTCCATGAAAGACTTGGGAGAAGCTTCTTATATTCTAGGGATCCGTCTTTACAGAGATAGACCGCAAAGAATGATAAGACTTTCCCAAGCCCTCTATATAGATAAAATCCTGAGAAGATTCAAGATGGATGAATCTAAAAGAGGTTTCCTTCCCATGCGACATGGAATTCATCTCACCACGAAAATGTGTCCTCAAAGTGAGGAAGACAAGAGAGAGATGAGTAAGGTACCCTATGCCTCGGCAGTCGGTAGCCTCATGTATGCTATGTTGTGTACGAGACCAGACTTAGCCTACGCTGTGAGTATGGTAAGTCGATTTCAAGCAAACTCGGGAAGGGAACATTGGACTGCCGTAAAGAACATTCTTAAGTACTTAAGAAGAACTAGAGATTTAGTTCTTACTTATGGTGGTGGAGAACTGAAGGTGATTGGATTCACCGATTCTGATTTTCAAGGAGACAATGACGACTCTAAGTCGACATCTGGGTATTTGCTTACTCTCAATGGAGGAGCAGTATCTTGGAGAAGCTCCAAGCAAACCGCTCGCAGATTCCACACCGCCAAGCAGTATCAAGCCGCCTCGCAGGCTAGCAAAGAAGCATTTTGGATGCAGAAGTTTATACAAGAACTTCAAGTGGTCCCTAATGCGGAGTTGCCTATATCACTATTCTGTGATAATGATGGAGCTGTCGCTCAAGCTAAAGAGCCGAGGGCTCACCACAACACCAAGCATATAGAGAGAAAGTACCACATCGTTCGAGAGATGGTGGAAAAAGGATATGTTTCATTATAAAGAGTAGACTCAGAAGACAATGTCTCTGACCCGCTGACTAAGCCATTATCTCAGGCTGTCTTGGAAAGACATCTAAAGAACATGGGTATTGGATACCATGATATGTGGCATTGAGGGCAAGTGGGAGATTGTTAGGAATATGCCCTCGAATGCCACTCAGGGGATGAGAGAGTATGGGCATTGTACTTGTAATTATGGAATAATAAATAATAAAAAGGCAATTCGATTCATTCACTGTTTATTGTATTTCAATTGCATTCTTGACTTGGTAAACATTGAAATGAAGTCCATGTAAATAAATCGAACATTCCATTCTCGTTATGGGATAAGAGAAAATGCACTGGAAGTGTTTTAAGTTTATTTACGTAAATCGTTCGCAAGTCAATAAACTTAAATGGGCATTAAGTTTTAATAAGACTTGTATAACTAATGTTAGGACATGTGCATGTCTTGATAGCATAGTTATAAGTATATTGGTGGGACCAGTATACTCGAACACGACTCATACTCGATTCAGTCACATGGTATTCACTCTCGGAGAGTCGATGACGAATCGAAAGGTTGTGATAGTATAAGTGGACCTTTGACTTGAGGGTTCAGTAGAATATGTGCCTGTGACGTTTAGTTTGTCATTAGAGTAGTTAGACTCATTTGCTTAATTGCTGAGTCGACCTCGAAGTGCGGACTATACGGGCAGGTAGCGATCTTTCTTGTATGCCAAGAAAGGATTCTATCTCCTGTTAGTGAGCAGGCGAATGTCCTATACGGTTAATGGCAAATAAGATCATAAGTCTTTGGCCAAAGCATTCTGATATAGTAGTATTAGATACACTATCGATCAGTTGGTCTTGATTTGTATTAACACATGTATAGAGTTTAGTCAACAGTAGGGTTTGACTTTACCGTGACCCGAAGACTTGACCGGGACATCTGATGAAGGGTCTATACGTATATAGTATTCACGACATAATGGTTCTAGAATGATCCCTTCATTCGTTCTCAGTCGGGGTTTATAGTGCGGCCCGCTAGGCTGGCTAAGTGCTGCCCGCACTCATTGGTTCCTCCCAATGCCGGCTGAGATGGACCTATGGAGTCGCGTATTAGGAGCGTTGACGGATAAATGTGAATCTATTATCTCTCTATTAATATTAGATATTGGATATCTAATTATGATTTATTGGATAAATCAAATAGCGGTCTTATGAATTAAAATTAAGTTACCGGGTAATTAATTTAATTCATATATTATATTTCTTAGAGAAATATATTTGTATTTGATATAATTAATTAATTAGATTAATTAATTTATATAAATACATTGATGATTAAACGGAGTGTATTTAACGAATTCGTTTGACGAACGTCCGGTACACGAGCCGAGTGATTCGGCTCGTTTCTAGGAAAATTACTCCATGGGCCGCCCCCCTCACATGGCTCATCACTTTTGCATGTTGTAGTGATTGTCTTGTCTTTGTAATAATGTATGGAGATTCTTTTCTCTCATAATTATTATTACATTATGAGTTGTTATTATAGAGATATAATATAACCAACTCACATGTTTAAAAAGAAGACTTCACATCATATTCTTGTGATTGAGAGCAGCTGCCGAGAGGTTCTTATGTGAGAGAAAGAGAAAAAAAAAATTTTCTTCAATTTTCATCTTAGAGGTGATATAAAAGTTAAGAAAAATTAGAGATATAAATTCCTACGATAACTTCCTAGCCGTGTTCTTGAAGAACGGAGTTACGTCGAATTTTTCCGGGCAACTTCCGATGCGTGTGAAGTAGAGGCATCGTATTTTCGGTGCTTGGAACGAAGTGATTTCATGTTCGGGACGGGATCGTAATCATCGTCTACATTTTACGAAGATTTATTTCAAAGGCTTCAAGGGTATGAACCTTTATCTTTGTATTTTTTTTTTTCGTATATACGTTACTTGATCGATCCTATTTGGGATTCGTATTTATTTCCGCTGCGTATTTCATTTTATTTTCAGAATCCCAACAGCTGAATCATTGGACGAGTTTTCCACCTCGTGTTGGTCCAACAGGATTATCTTGGGATCTATGCTGAGGGCGCTGGATCATTGTATTATCATGTGTTGTGTTGATGGAATCATGTGGATTCACATAGTTGGATTTCAGTAGAGGAAGTCCGCGTTTGTATTTTGCTATGCATCGTCGTTGCATATATGATTTTGTATATTATGATACTTGTACTAGCACCTTTTTGCTAACCCCTGTGGGGGTGAACATTTGTTCTGATGTTCAGGTAGCCGAGGAGTGCGGAAGCAACCATAGTACCAACATGATGACGAGTGGGCTGAGTGATGTTATCCATTGTATTGTTCTGTTGTACTGCTTTGGTTTTTAGTACTCAGGTACGTGTTTCTATTTTGATGATTTGTGAAGTCTGTAATAAATGGATTGTTTTGGGAAGATTAGATCGGTCGTTAAATTACTTAACTATTAATAATGTTTTCGTGTTGTTCAGCATTTCTTTTAATTTAGCCTTGTAAATTGTTATATTAAAGGTTTACGGTGCTGTAATTATTCTGAATATCTCGGGGTGTTACAGAATATGGTATCAGAGCTAAGATTCATGGATATCTTGGCAGTTGGGTTTAGTTGGGTCTATTTATGTTGTTTAATTTATCAGTCGCGTATAACATCACTGTACAGCCAGCGTTGTTTTGTGGACCGTGGTTGTAAGTGTCCGTGGTTGTAAGTTTCCTAATCTCATATACAACCATTTTAATTATTTCGTGTTTTGTGGATATTGATGAATTTTAGTAGGTTTTGCTCTCGGTATTGAGTATTTATGTTTACAGTATGTTGAGAGGAGGTCGTGGACACGGACGCGGTCGTGGACGCGGACGTGGTAATGCGAGACAGGAAGATTCATTGTCTACCCCAAATTTGTCGGCTAATCGAGCTGATTCTCGTGCTGACGGACAATAGGAATCGGTAAATAATGACCAAGCACGAACTATGGAGGAAGACGCAAATCCTAACATGCCGGGAGTGCTTCAACAATTGGTCACTCAGATGACCCAATTTGCCCAGGTGGTTTACCGCATGCAAGCGACAATGGGTCAACAGCGTAACGAAGACAATCGGGGAGACATGTGGCTTTCCAGAAGTGGTCAAACTACACCCACCGAAATTTGATGGTTCTCCAGAGATGCCTTCATGGGACCACTGGCTGAAGGCACTGGAGAAAATATTTGCGGGGATTAACTGTCCCAATGACCAGAAGGTTCCGATCGCTCAGTATTTTCTGATTTGGGAAGCTTTCAACTGTTGGGAAGTTATTCGACCTGAGGATCATAATGATGACTGGACTGAATTCAAATTAATGATGGAAGAACAATATTGTCCTCGTCCAGTTAGAGAGGCTAGAGTCCGAGAGTTTTTCTTGCCGCAGAATCTGGAGGCATCTGTGACAGATATGATTAAGACTTTTAATCACCAACTGACCTTTGTGCGACATCTGGTCCGAACCGAGGTAGAGAAGATTTTTAAATTCGACATGCGAATGAAGCCATAGATCCAACAATATATGTCGGGATTGGAATGTACTACTCTCCGACAGTATCAGGACAAGGCCCTGGCTTACGAAATGACAGAGACAGCAGTGGAGAAATTTGCAGAAGCAAAGAAGCAGAAAATGTCTGGCAACTGCACTGAGAACAAGAGTAGTGGGCCCCGCAAGGGCCTGTCCTGTCACGTATTGTAGGGACCAAACACTAGCAACAAAAATAAAATATTTCCGGGGTATTATTCAAATGATAAAATTTTAAAATTCTCAAGTTTGAAAAATTTGGTGAAATGAAATTTTTGAAAACACTATTAATACCTCGGTCGTTTAATCAAAACCATGTATCTCATTATCAAAACTGTTTTGATTCGAGATCACTTGCAAAATAACACTTTGAAACACCAACCTACTCGATAGACAATATCATCAAAGTGCTCTTATATATATATATATATATCATAACCATTACTAGTGATATACAGGGTAACAACATGTTACCACGCCAACCATCACGAATATATCAACAGAGATTAAATAATCAGTAAAAGGGCACAAATGCAACCCTAACAACAAATTACTATCGGGTCAGTCAAAAGTTTACGGCCGTAACAACATGCAGTTTACGGCCGTAACAACTCTGAGCTTACAGCCATAATGGAAAACATCTTACGGCCGTAACAACTAGCTGCAGGGCTGCAGAGTTGTCACAGCAGCCCTCAACAGGGCTCCGAGAGTTAGGAATGATACCTAACAACGTATCCCAACATTTAAAAAATACTGAAGCATTCTCTGGCGAGCAAAACAACACCACAAACTTAACTCAACCACTTAGCCCCAACACGTGAACATATGAAGTTTAAAATTCCGAAAAACCAAAAAAAATCGATTTGCAAAATAAAAATTTTCCAAAATCCTTTCGTTCATAACCAAAAACGACAGTAGTATTTTACAATGTCCGAAGTACTTCAAAACATATTTTCCAGATACCGTCCGATGGTGTCATTTGAAAATACACGACTAGTTTGTCAAAATTTAACCGATTTTAAATCCATATAAACCGTTGTTTTAACCGCACCATCAAAATTATTTAGACAATAGCAAGCGATTTCCACAAAAATGTTCAAACCCGTAAAGTCCTCCAGGAAAAACATTCTAAAACCTACCCGTAGCGCCATAAACATAACAATTTTAAAAAATAATCAAACTAAAAATCACATGCCCAAACGGCAAGCAGGATCGCCAATCCAATTGAATACATCTCACAGTATCAAGTTTCAACAAAGCCATTCCTCGGAGTATCTCACGAACTCAATCGTTGATACCTTATTCGAAACCCATCAAGGTTCTCAACTTTTCACACCATACCACCCCATACGGCGGTTCAAAGGTAAAACAACAATACGCCCACTTTTTATACATATACTATGTGTCACACGTATTATATACAACTATATTACACAACACCGTGTAAATAAAATTATGCACCGCAATTAACTCAGTAAGATAAAATGATGATACATGGGTACCTCGCTTAAAAGAGGAGCCTTACGTCCACAGGCCGCACGGAGATGACGGTCGCCCACGATACTAATCTCATCCGACAACATATCCGACACGTTATGACTACGCACAACTCAACTTGTCACCCGACATCTCGAATGACAAAACCACACAATACTCGACAAATCACGACTCGACTTGACCCGACCGCCTAGGTTTCCGCAACCTAAGCTTCGATACCATAAATGTAACACCCCCAAAACCGTATGGGAATATTACACGCCGTAGACCCTTTCCACAAGGATCTAGCAGGCTAAACATCCCTAAACAACCAAATGCTTGCCCGGCCAGGGTCAAACAATATAATAATACAGAACGTTAAGGTCACATACACATGAATACACAGACCGATGAGGTCACACAACTCCATCAACAGAACTGACTAAAACAACATTACCCACACAGGGGTCGAAACACAATACAGCGGAAGACTGAAATCAACTCTGACAACACTACAAGAATCAAAATAACTCTCAACTCTTGATTAGTATCGCAGCTCGTCATCCACTTGTGCCAATCCTGTGATTTCTCCCCTGAACTTGCATGTACCTGGATGCAAAACAGACATACACCCCCCGATTACTCGGGGGTTAGTAAAACTCCACTGTTTTACTAGTGCAAGTATAATACGATATGAAATGCAACAAGTAATAGAAACTACGAATTTAATACGGAAATCAATTATCAAATGTTCCCGAGAAGTTTTAAAATTTCGAACTCAAGCAAGAGATATTCGAAAAGGAACTCATCATCTCGGGTATTTTTGAAGTAGAAATTCTTTTGGACCTCGAGTCCCAATTTACAAAACCTTTTTGTAGTCGTTAGGGCCCCAGCCCGATTCTCATTTTAAAACACACTAGATAAGATATCATTATGAGTCCGAGACCCATATTTAAAATGTTATCCAAACAATCACTGTTATACGATCGTTGTTCGTACACATCATGTACCGAACTCCGGAGGCCTCGACGGACCTTACCCGGACCACACACACTGTTCGTACACATCATGTACCGAACTCCGGAGGCCTCGACGGAGCTTACCCGGCCACAAACATCGTTCGTACACATCATGTACCGAACTCCAGAGGCCTCGTCAGACCCTACCTGGATCACACACCTTGTTCGTACACATCATGTACCGAACTCCAGAGGCCTCGTCAGACCCTACCTGGATCACACACCTTGTTCGTACACATCATGTACCGAACTCCAAAGGCCTCGTCAGACCCTACCTAGAACACACACACACATCGACACGACACAATTCATAATCATCAAATGTCAAGCCATTCCACATTACACCGAAATGCATAATCATGTATGTAAACCAAAACAAAACAAATATCATAATCATCACAACAACTCAATAATGACCAATCACGCCCGGCACAAACTTAGATGATTTGCACATCCAACACAATTCCACGATGTTAACTAAGTGAAGGTATTATCGTTACCATCAATCATTCATAATAATCAATTCATACAAAGCACATTCGCTAATATAAATCAATTCATCATAACCATAACACGACGTACCTATTCACAAGACACAATTCGTATAGTAAAATACTTGCCTTAATAACCGCTACCGAATACTCCGAAGAACACGGTTCGATCGGGAAGCTCGGACCCCAAAGAAGGCAACGAACGGAAAGGTTCCGACTCGAGTTCTTAACAAGAATTTCGTCCCTAAGTCATACCAATGATAAATCAACAATCGTACAATGGATAATAATCACACAACGCCCAATCCCCCCTCTAAGACCTTTTGTCGGACACCTTCAAGGCGTCGACTAAGAACTCGACCAAAACAACGAATCGATACGATGCAACCATGTAATAACAAGGGAAATGATATAATACATCTAAATAATCATCAATCCATCACAATCCTAAGTTAAATCGGATTAAACGGATGAAAACAACCAAAATACCCGAATTCCCCAAAACTAGGTTTCTAGAAAATCTGACCTGATTCGCTCAATCAAAGGATGTTATAGGATGAATGATTGATGATATGAACTCCAAGACTTTATGGATTAATTTTCCAACTGTTGGAAAGTAAAACGCAGCGGAAGCGAAGTTTGTGAAATATGATGATCGCGTTTTTACGCATCTACGAGCATTAGATCTATTTAGGCATGCTAATTAATTAATTACTAAGACTAATAAGCAATTTAAATATTATTTATTATTTATTAATTAAATATGTTGATTAATTAAAATATCCTAATCTAGATCCAAGATCATAGGATATTACCTTTTGAAGCGCGTTGGTTACTTCCGTCTTGATCGCCTTGTATTTCTACCTTTAGATCTTCTAGAGTATGATCCGCCTTGAACCGGACGTTGTGTGGGCAACGAGCTACCGGATCTTGTTTGGATACCTATGGGATCGGCCGATTTCACCTTGATATGTGATCACTATATTTTTCTTTGCTCTCTAGTATTTTATGAACACTCTTAGCAAATTAATTGTGTTATCTAAATTGTAGAATCAAAGACACAAGTCTAGATCGACAATTAAACACAAGAGGAAAAAATTGATCACACAAACTCACCAAGCATGTACTAAAATCGGCCATCCCAACCTTATGTCCTATTTATAGGCTCTTGGACTACTACTAGGGATCTAAAGGAGGATTATGGAAGGACTCCTGATAAATTCATCTTACCTTATTAGGACTCTTCCTAATATATGATGAATCTATTAATATCAACTTAGTCCACTAAAAAGTTGATATTGCACTTCCTACCAAAATCCCAAATTACGAAATTGGGCTCCTTATTAAATATATTATTTCCCGTGTTTAAGATATCGAATGTCCATTAATTAATTATAAGCTACCGATACTTTAATTAATTAATATCTTATCCAAGAGTAGTACCACTCGAACCTTATTATTATATCGGAATTAAATCCACATGCAGGGTTTAATATAATAATCATTATCGAGCTCCTCAAGGGGACATCATCAACCCGCACGAGTCGGGACACGATTTCTAGTAATAATAATAACTGTCGTATAAATAATATTATTGCCCAAGATACGAGGCTTATTGAGTCGATCATTTTGACTCTCACCTATGGTAAATCAAAGCAATAAGTATTATAAATACACAATTAAATATTATATACTTAGAATTAAGAAATAATAATTATCCGAGATTTACGTTCTTCTTACAGTCAGTACAGAAGACACAATCTCACCTCGATCTAATTCAACGTATGCAAATACGCTAATGTATGCTAATAGTCAAGACCAACTATTCTCAAGCATACACTACAACCCTTTATATAATTTGTCTAATAATTATATAGGTTGTGAACTATTATATTATTTTATAAGGCACCGATAATGTGATCTTCCGTGTGACACCAACACACCACATTATCTACAATATAAAATAATTAGACATTTCATTTGCATAACCATAACGTGAATAAATATGCAAAACATGTGATTAAATGTAATTAATATCCTCATATGTAGTAATAGGGAATTTAGGTAATACAAGCATAAAGTATGCTTTGCAGTATACAATCCTAACAATCTCCCACTTATACTTAAAGCATGCTTTTAAGTATACTACTCTATTACATAGTCTCTCATTTCTCCCACTTATACTCAAAGCAATGCTGCCATACACCGTAATCCCATTCCTTCCACATGCCTTTCAAAAACTTTTGAAGGTAGGCCTTTCGTGAAAGGGTCAGCAAGATTATCTTCCGATGACCACGCTACAACTACGTCTCCTTCCTTTACGAAGTGTCGTATGATGTGGTACTTTCGGTTGATATGTTTACTTGCTGATGGGCTCGTGGTTCCCTTGAATTTGCGATTGCACCGGTATTATCACAATAAAGTGTAATACCCTCTGGCAAATCGGGAATCACATCTAAGTCCTGCAGGAAGTACTTGAGCCACACTACCTCCTTGGCTGCCTCAGAGGCTGCCACGTACTCGGCTTCCATGGTAGAGTCCGAGATGCATTTCTGCTTCACACTCCTCCAACTAATGGCTCCACCTCCCAGGCTAAACACATAACCCGAAGTAGACTTGGACTTTTCTTTATCCGATGAAAAATCTGAGTCAGTGTAACCCACCGGAAGCAGGTCGTCTGATTGATATACAAGCATGTACTCCCTAGTCCTTCTCAGGTACTTGAGTATGTGCTTGACAGCAATCTAGTATCCTGGTCCTGGGTTTGACTGATATCTAGCAGCCATGCCCACGGCATGACAGATATCTGGTCTAGTGCAAAGCATAACATACATGAGACTTCCCACAACAGATGCATAAGGGACAATCTTCATGTCATCTATCTCCTTTGTATCTTAGGACACATGTTCTTAGATAGTTTAATTCCATGTCTGTAAGGTAGAAAACCTTTCTTGGAATTCTCCATGCTAAACCGCTTCAGCACTGTATCGATATAGGATGCCTGAGATAAGCACAACATCCTCTTCTTCCGATCGCAAAAGATCCTGATTCCAAGGATGTGTCCTGCTTCTCCTAGATCCTTCATGTCGAACTGCTCAGATAGCCATACCCGTACGTCCGAAAATTCATTCACGTTGTTTCCAATCAGAAGGATATCATCTACATACAGTACAAGAAACACCAACACATTTCCATCGCATTTCTTATACACACAACTCTCACTTGGACATTGGACGAATCCATATGACTGGAAAACTTCGTCAAAACGAGTGTTCCAAGATCTAGATGCTTGCTTAAGTCCATAAATGGATTTCTTAAGTTTGCACACCAAGTGCTCTTCTCCTTCAGCAATGAATCCCTCTGCTTGGCGCATATAGATTTCCTTGTCTAGACTCCCATTCAAGAATGCAGTCTTGACATCCATCTGCCAAATATCCAGATCCAAATGCGCAGCTATAGCTAAAAGAATCCGGATTGACTTAAGCATGGCTACCGACGAAAAGGTTTCATCATAATCGATACCCTCTTTCTGAGTGTAATCTTTTGCAACAAGCCTCGCTTTGAAGGTTTCAACCTTCCCATCACGTCCTTTCCTTCGCTTGTAGACCCATTTACTCCCAATGGCTTGTACACCATCAGGTAGCTCTATATCTCCCACACTTGATTGGAATCCATAGATCCCATTTCTGATTCCATTGCTACTTGCCAGGAGTCAACATCTTTATCTTGGATTGCCTCCTTATAGGTCCAGGGATCTGATTCATCTTCGCCTGGGATTGAGTCCGAAGACTTTCCCACGCCTATGAATCGTTCGGGCTGACGAACAATCCTCCCACTACGACAAGGAAATCCTGAGTTGGTGTAAAAGTATCAGAATCGATATGTGGTGCAGTGTCAGTTGGCGCTTGTACGATTGGTATAGACGGAGTCTCGCCCCTCAGATCTTCCAGAATTATCTCGCTCATGGGCTTGTGACTAATCATATAATCCTCTTCCAGAAATCGGGCATTGGTGCTAACAATGACCTTCTGATCCTGGGGACTATAGAACAAGCCACCCTTCGTTCCCTTAGGATATCCCACAAACACTCATTTACGCACGAGATGCCAACTTATCGCCTTCCTTATTCATCACATGTGCCGGAGTACCCCAAATCCGAACATGTCCTAGACTGGGCTTATGCCCACTCCACGGTCTGTGGGTGTTTTGGAACGATTTGAAGGCACCAGGTTTAGAATGTACGCCGCTGTTTCTAAGGCGTATCCCCAAAACGAAATAGGTAAATCTGAATAACTCATCATTGATCTAACCATTTCTAAAAGAGTCCTATTCCTTCTTTCAGCCACACCATTTTGCTGTGGAGTTCCTGGCGCGGTGAGCTGGGACAAAATCCCCTCATTCGCCAAGAAATCCAAAAACTCTCCACTAAGGTATTCGCCACCATGATCAGATCGTAGCGACTTGATACTCTTCCCATGACGCTTCTCCGTTTTAGCCTTGAAGTCTCTGAATTTGTCAAAGGCTTCAGACTTACGTCGCATCAAATAGATGTATCCATATCTCGAATAATCATCTATAAACATGATGAAGTATTCGAAACCACCCCTAGCCTGGATATTCATTGGACCACATAAACCGTATGAACCAATTCTAACACATTCTGAGCACGGTTTCCCTTGGTTTTAAAAACCCTTTTGGTCATCTTACCTTCCAGACAGGATTCACAAATTGGAAATGACTCAACTTGGAGGTCATCCAATGGGCCATCATCTACCAATCTTTGAATCCTTCCAAGGTTTACATGTCCCAACCGTAAATGCCACAGATATGTTTGGTTTATGCTTGAAGGTTCTTTTCTATTTTTAGGTTTAGATAAAGAGTTAAGTGATTTATGCATAGGAGTTTGTGCAGTATTAATGACATATAGTCCATCATTAAAAGTACCTTTGCAAATATATTCACCGTTTCTTTTCTTAATAATGGCATCATCGTCAAAAGAAACTGAATAACCATCGCTTTTTAATTTAGAAACCAAAATTAAATTCATTCTAAAATCCGGTACTAATAATACATTATTGAGAACTAATAATTTATCATTAATCTTCAACTGCACGACTCCCACTGCAACAGCCATAAGCCTGGAATAATCGCCCCATTTGATGGTAATCTCGCCCGCACTAAGCTGCTTGGTTACCTGAAAACCATGCGAGTCAAAGCAAACATGATCAATGGAGCCTGAATCAACTATCCACGAAGTGGAAGAACAAGCTGCCAAACATGTTTTGACTACTAGTGCACGAGACATACCTTTCTTAAGAGCAGGGCAGTCCGCTTTAAAATGTCCTTTCTGACCGCACTTGTAGCACTTTCCCTTTGGCTTTTTGTTCGCCTCGGGGTGAGGAGCCTTGCTTTTCACCTTGAGGGTCGCCACTTACTTCTGTCCAACCTGCATCTTCTTCTTTCCCCATTTTGGTTTGGAAGAAGTAGCACCGGTTGCCGCAAGAATCTGATGATAACCTTGTTTGAAGAGACTTTCAGCAGACTGAAGCTCTGTCAGAAGTTCCGCCAAACTATATGTCCTACATTTCATATTGTAGTTAAGGCGGAACTGCTCAAAGCTTCTAGGTAAGCTGCCTAAGATAATATCGACCTGCGTTTCCGCATCGATAGTAGCCCCCAGTATGCTCAGTTCGTGTAATACCTGAGATTTCTGCTATGTATTTTGGAACTTGTGATATTGTAATTGTTGCATTTTGATCTGAGTATTATTCTCCGTATTCCATAATCCGGTGTTTTTGAGTGTATGATTTCATGAATATGATTTAAAAGTGTGATTCTGCGCATGTAGCGCACGCTATCGACTGAGCGTAGCGTACGCTAACTTGGATCCATAGCGTACGCTGTGAAGGGACCTTAGCGCACGCTATACGTGGTCAATATGATTGAGACGTGTTGGTAGGTGAGATCAGGCCGGGGATCTTAGTCGGATTGTGTCGGGATGAACCTGGACGGCTTTCGGGAAAAAGCCAAGTCAACACGTTAGCGCACGCTACTCATATGAGGATAGCGCACGCTAAAGGATGAGTACAGTGAAATCAGTAACGTTTCAAATAGCCGTTAGCGCACGCTATGAACATGGACTAGCGCGCGCTAATAACCGTTTTCTATATATAGGACGGCATCCTTTTTCATATTTTCAGACTTTTCACTCCCCCATCCGAATTCTTGAACTTAGAAAGTCACTCTCTTCATCCTAAACACTTCTTGCCGGCATCCTAGCTCGTGTTGAAGATTGTAGATCATTGGGGATTCGTGTTCAAGCCTTCGGCGTTGGATTGCTTCGAATTTCCTCCTTGTTCTTCACTACTTTGAGGTAGGTGATTCTTCACCAATAGTAGTAGTATTCTGAAGGACGTTTTTGATCATGTTTTGGGATTTACCTAGTCAGTTAGATTCATAAGTAGTCGAACATCATGTGTTAGAAGGATATTTTCGATGTTTCGGTGCTTATTCATCATTTAAACCCTTGAACCTCTTAGTGTTTGAACTCCTAGCATATTCTGAAGCTTCAAACCGATTTATGACCAGTATATGGAGATTTTCAAGTTCTTATGCCTTTACTTAAAGGAATCATACGTTTTGGGACATATAACGGATTGAACTTAGGATATTCCTTGAAGATCAAAGATGAATTTTAGTGTTGTGATGATTATACGTATCCTTGTATCTCATAGTCATTTAGTACGTATAGAACTTTCACAAGATCTTATGAGCATGATATGCACGGGGATGACATGTATTATCACCATAGAATTCATGAGTTCATCACCATTAGATCAAGTTTTCTGCCAGTAGTAATCTGCCATGCACGGTTAGCGCACGCTAACATACGTAAGTTAACGTGCGCTATCGGGGATAAGTTAACGTACGCTACGTTTGGCACGTAACGTACGTTATGTTATCAGTCGAGTCAGTCGGCTGATCAGAGAGAACTGTCAGTGCATGGCTAGCGTGTGCTAGACTTAGACGATAGCGTACGTTAACAGGCAGGCTTAGCGCACGTTCCGTAGAGTACGTAGCGTACGCTAAGTGGTTCAGGCAGATTGCATATCTTGAGTTTTTGGCCGTAGACCGGATTGATAGGCAATCTTTCGACTTGAGATGAATTATATATCATTTCTTTTGTTAAGGTTCGAGCTTGCTACGTTGATCGAAGGAGGCGGCCTTCGAGTGTGTTGAGATCATTGAAGTGTTTCGTTCTTGCCATCTTCGAGGCAAGTATCGAATGTGTTAATATTGGTATTTTGAGCATGCGTGTGGTTATTCATGTTGTTGAACATGAGATTTATTTCGTTGAATTGTCATGATATTCGTTATTTAGTGTTTGTATGTTCATGTTGATGGACATGGCGATTTGGCATATATGTATGCATGAGTTGTGTTTGTGTTTGTTGTGCGATCTATGCTGAGGGCGCTGGATCGGATGTCCACCTCGTGTTGGTCCGACGGGATCATCTTGGGATCTAGGCTGAGGGCGCTGGATCATTGGACGGGTTATTTCCACCTCGTGTTGGTCCGACAGGATCATCTTGGGATCTATGCTGAGGGCGCTGGATCATTGGAATACCCTTGCTGTGTTAATGGAATCTTTTGGATTTGCATTGTTGGATTCCGGTAGCGGAAGTCCGTGTGGTGTATCTTGTCATGTATTGTTGATGTATATTCGATTTGTTTAAATGATACTTGTACTAGCATAGTTTTGCTAACCCCTTCGGGGGTGGACATTTGTTTTGATGTTCAGGTAGCCGAGGAGCAGGGAAACAGCCACAGTACCGATGTGACGACGAAGGGGTTCAGTGATGTTTGGTGTTGTTAGTGATTTGTTTTTCTTGGTTTGATTTCAGTACTCGAGTACGCGTGTCTTATTAATATCATTTCGATAGGGTTGTATTAATTACTCGTTGAACCAGTTGGATCGGTTTTGTAAACCTGAATTCCCGTGGTATTGATGTCTTATATTTACATTTCTTTTATTTAGCCTTGTAAATCCTTACTTAAAGGGTTTACGGCGCTGTAATTATTCCGAATATCTCGGGGTGTTACAGAATATGGTATCGGAGCTAAGATTCATGGATATCTTGGCAATGGGTTTTAAGTTGGGTCTGTTTACATTATTGATTTACGAGTCGTTCGTAACATCACTGTTCAGCCAAAAGTCGTCATGTGGACCGTGGTTGTAAGTCTCCTAATCTCTTGTACTACCGTTTTACTTAATTCTGTTTTGTGAGTATTGACGGGCTTTATTTTTGAAAATTTTGTCCTGGATATTGAAAAATTGTGTTTTCAGTATGTTGAGAGGAGGTCGTGGACGCGGACGCGGACGTGGAAATATGAGACATGAGGACTCCGCAACTACCCCAGAATTATCGGCTAGTAGAACCGATTCCCATTCTGGAGGGCAGCAGGGATCGGCGAATGACGACGCAAATCCTAACATGCCGGGAGTGCTTCAACAGGTGGTGGCTCAAATAAACCAGTTCGCTCAGGTAGTTGACCGCATCCATACAGCGATGGGACAGCAGCACCACGAGGATAACCGGGGAGATAGATGGCTTGCTGAGGTAGTCAAATTGCACCCGCCAAAGTTTGACGGATCTGCTGAGGCACTTACTTGGGATCATTGGCTAAAGGAGTTAGAGAAAATATTCGCGGGTATTAACTGTCCCGAGGACCAGAAGGTTCCCATTGCCCAGTATTTTCTGACTGGGGAGGCCTTTGACTGGTGGGAAGCTGTTCGACCCGAGGATCATAATGCGGATTGGACGGAATTCAAACTAATGATGGAAGCATGATTGTCCTCGCCCGCTTAGAGAGGCAAAAATCCGAGAGTTTTTCTCACCACAGAGTTCAAGCAATCAGAATGTACATAATCAAAACTTTTAATCATCAGCTGACGTGTGTCCGACACTTGGTCAGAACGGAGGCAGAAAAGATTTTTCATTTCGATATGCGAATGAAGCCGGAGATTCAGCAGTACATGTCCGGATTCGAGTGTACTACGTTGCGACAATATCAAGACAAAGCGTTGGCCTACGACATGAAAGAGGCGGCGGTGGAGAAATCAGTGGAAGCAAAGAAGCAGAAAGTGACCGGCAACTTCTCAGAAAACAAGAGTGGTGGGCCCCGCAAGGGCCAGTCTTCCTTTTATTCGGCTAGGAAACCTCCACATCCTTCTAGAGGTGGAAAGAAGTTCCGGACTACATCAGCAGTTTCGGACGCATCAAAGAAATGCTACAATTGTGGTCGAGCAGGGCATATTCGACGTGATTGCCCCGCATCTTCTGTGACTTGTTACGATTGTGGGCAAGAAGGGCACCGTGCGGCTTTCTGTGGAGTTGCTACTAGATCTTTTGGTACTCGCACTCCAGCGCCAGTTCCAAAGGAGATAAGTGTGAACCAGACGCAGCAGAGTGGATTTCAGCAGCAAAATATTGGGAAGAGAGAGACATCCAGTGCTGGGTCCGTTCCTCCGCGCCTGTACGAGATAAGGAAATCAGACGATCAGAACACTGCTGTTGCATCAGGTACGATTCAGATCCTTTTGCAACCAGTTAGTGTCTTATTCGATTCCGGAGCTACACATTCTTTTATATCATCGAACTGTGTTAATCGTTTAAAAATCTCGTGCCTATTTGATTGTGAACCATATGTTGTGGGTTTGCCGAGCAGAGAGAGAATTGTGGGAACCCTAGAAACTAGAGATTTTCCAGTGTCTATAGGAGGGAGAGATTGGCCATCGAATCTTATTGTAGTTGACATCTACGGCGACGATTTAATTCTCGGAGACAATTGGCTCAACCGTTATGGAGCTATTCTGAATTACCGAGAGAGAGTCATTTCTATCATTGCTGATGACGGATCTGAACACTTATTCCGAGGATGGAGACCGGAAAGCTCAGTAAAATTGATCAAAGCAATGAAAGCCGTGAAATTACTGAAGCAGGGAGGTCAGGGACTTTGGTGCTATGCCATGAGGAAAGAGGAAGGAGTAGAGCTCTCGTCTATTTCAGTTGTGAATGAGTTCTCAGATGTATTTCCTGACGAACTACCTGGGTTACCTCCGCAAAGAGAAGTGGAGTTCACTATCGAATTAGAGCCTGGAGTAGCTCCTATTTCCAGAGCACCATACCGCATGGCGCCAACCGAGATGTATGAACTCAAGAAGCAACTGGAGGAATTGTTACAGAGGGGTTATATTCAACCTAGCATTTCTCCTTGGGGAGCGCCCGTTCTCTTTGTCCAGAAGAAAGACGGATCCCTCCGACTGTGTATTGATTACATGGAGCTCAACAAGATGACGATCAAGATTAAGTATCCTATACCTTGGATCGACGACTTGTTTGATCAACTGCAAGGGGCAAGGGTATTCTCGAAGATTGAATTGCGATCAGGATACCATCAGTTGAGAATTAAGGAATCGGATATACCAAAGTCTGCTTTCAGGTCCCGGTACGTGCATTATGAATTTGTAGTGATGCCATTTGGACTTACCAATGCTCCTGCGGTATTCATGCAATTGATGAATCGGGTATTATTAGAATACTTGGATAAATTTGTGGTCGTCTTCATTGATGACATCTTGATATATTCGAAGGACGCAGAGGAGCATGCCGAACATTTGCGTGTGGTTTTGAGCACCTTGAGGAAGGAACAATTGTATGCAAAGCTTTCCAAATGCGAGTTCTGGCTTAGGGAAGTAACTTTCCTTGGGCATGTGATATCAGCTGATGGAGTTCAGGTGGACCCGAAGAAAGTCGAAGCAATCTTGGAATGGGAAGCTCCTAATAACGTGAAAGAAGTCCGGAGTTTCTTAGGACTTGCTGGATATTATCGCCGCTTTGTAGAGGGATTTTCCAAAATTGCTCGTCCGCTCACTCAGCTGTTACAGAAAACTCAAAAGTTCACGTGGGATGAGAAATGCCAGGCTGATTTTGATGAACTTAAGAAGAGACTGACGACAGCACCTATATTAGCGTTACCAGATGGAACTGATGGATTCATGGTATACAGCGACGCTTCAAATCGAGTGCAGGATGTGTGTTGATGCAAAAAGATAAGGTGATTGCCTATGCTTCTCGGCAGTTGAAACCGTACGAGGTTAATTACCCGACTCATGATCTGGAGCTAGCAGCTGTAGTCTTTGCATTGAAAATTTGGAGACATTATTTGTACGACACTCATTGTCAGATCTTTACAGATCATAAGAGCCTCAAGTACATTTTCAATGTAAAGAATTAAACATGAGGCAGAGAAGGTGGCTGGAATTGATCAAGGATTACGACTTGGAGATTCTCTATCATCCGGGTAAAGCAAACGTAGTAGCCGATGCATTGAGCCGTAAACCTGTTTCTCTTCGAGTGTTGGAAGCACTTACATCCCAAACCAGTATTCAACGAGAACTGATCCGCGTAGAGATTGAAGTATGGGCACCAGGAATCCAAGGGCAACTATATGTGATGGAACTGACTTCATCACTAGTCGAGGAGATCAAATCTAAGCAGTTGAACGATTCTCTGATCCTTTGGTTAGGTGACGAAGTAAAGAAAGGAAAAGCCCCAGGATTCGTGATACAAGATGATGGAGTTCTGAGATTTTAGAGTCGACTTTGCGTTCCCGATAATGAGGAATTGAGACGGACAATTCTGAAGGAAGCTCACAGCGCGCCCTATTCTATTCACTCGGGCAGCAGTAAAATGTATAAGGATCTTAAACAAAACTTCTGGTGGGGGAATATGAAGAAGGACGTAGCAGAGTACGTTTCGAAGTGTTTGACTTGTCAGCAGGTTAAGATTGAACATCAGCGACCTGCCGGAATGTTAAAGCCGCTTCCGATCCCTGAATGGAAGTGGGAGGATATCTCGATGGATTTCATCACCAATATGCCAAGAACCAAAATGGGAATGAACATGATTTGGGTTATAGTTGATTGACTAACCAAGTAGGCTCATTTCCTAGGAATTAAAGACACATGGGGACCCGAGAGATTGGCGCGAGTATTTATTGCGGAGATAGTCAGATTGCATGGGACGCTGAAGACCATTATTTCAGATCGAGATGGTCGCTTCGTGTCGCACTTCTGGAAGGCAGTTCACAGGGCTTTGGGGAATGAGCTCAACTTTAGCACGGCTTATCATCCCCAAACGGACGGTCAGTCCGAAAGGACTATTCAAGCAGTAGAAGACATGCTTAGAGCTTGTGCGTTGGATTGGTCAACTGATTGGGAAGTTCACTTGCCATTGATTGAATTCACCTATAACAATAGTTGGCATTCTTCTATTAAGATGGCACCATTTGAAGCTTTGTACGGGAGAAGATGCCGATCACCCTTGTGTTGGGATGATTCCTCGGACTTGATCGGGACGGAACCAGAATTGATAATTCAGACTCAAGAGAAGATAGCTTCGATTCGGGAAAGACTGTTGACTGCCCAGGGTCGACAGAAGTCTTATGCAGATGTACGTCGTCGCCCTCTAGAGTTCGACGTTGGGGAACATGTACTATTGAAGGTGTCTCCTACACGAGGAATTTTCCGTTTTGGGAGGAAAGGCAAGCTAAGTCCAAGATATATCGGACCATTCGAGATCCTCGAGAGAGTTGGAGATTTAGCATACAGGTTGGCCTTACCGCCATCGCTGAGTCACGTTCACAATGTGTTTCACGTATCCCAATTGCGGAAGTATGTACCAGATCCCAGTCATATCATTGAGTTCGATGAGATCGAGATAGCTAATGATGGCACCTTCGAGGAGAGACCAATTAAGATACTTGAGAGTCGGATCAAACAATTGAGGAATAAACCAATACCCTTGGTTAAAGTTCAATGGTCACGACATGGAGTTGAAGAGGCCACTTGTAACACCCCAAACTAGGCGGATATTACAGTGCCGTGAATCCCCGACTGGGACCCACCAGGCGAATGAAAATGATGAATTAAATAATATAATTGTAGTACCGAACCACGTTATATTACCAAATACTCTGATGAGGAGTTTAAGTACAACACACCAGGAGAATACCGAATACTAGTGTATTTTATATGAAGATAAAATACACCACCCTGAATAAATAAACATTTCAAACGGAATTTGCAGCGGAAAAATACAAATGACGGAATAACTGAAATGACTGAAAATGACTGAACAAACGAAATGACTGGGCCCCCCTACTAGTATCACTGGGACTCGTCGCCGTCAACATGCTCTTCCCGTGCCTTTGCCTTGCCGTGACCTGAAAACAAAATCCCCCAACGGGTCGCCATACGTAACAACAATCCTCAAGAGTTGAAATTACACAATCATGAATTAACTGAAGTTATGAAATATTCTTAATTATGAATTACGCTGAAGAGGAGTATCATAGTACGCCCGTAATGTTCTGTGCAAGTGTACAAGACGAATGACCGGACACACCCGTCCTTGTACCTAATTAGTCTCACGGAGGTAAGCGTTACTGTGTGCACGGTCCAATGTATCGGTGAACCCAATACATGACCATCGTGTGCCCGACTAAAAATTCCACACAGCCACACCCGGCCACGCAATATGAACCCGGAAGGTCACATGAACGAGAATGACCATGATGAATATCAATGAATAATAATTGGACAAGGCCAAGATAACTCACCGATATGAAAGTAATAGTGACGTGATTGATAACCCAATGAAATGATTTGGAACCGTCGTTCCTCGTGAATGAAGTGATTATTCGACAATTACAAGTCTCAAAATGATTATTATTATGATGGATGAATTATGATTATGAACAATCAACAACAAAAGGAATGAGTATCCTTTTAACCGAGTAAGATTTAACTTACACAATACCGATGAAGAATGTCCGTCCACGAACAACGTCCTAACCAAGATACCGGTCGCTCGAACAACCTTGAATAACAATAATTACCAACAATCGTTCAATACACGTATCAAACAACAAAACACGACTAACCCAAAGGTCGAAACAACGATAATCAAACTCATAGGGCATTCCAACGAACACACAACCAACCACACAACTTCGGAAATATCCAATCCCGAATATGTCGAAACCAACACCAAATTGAGTATTTCGAACCAACAAAACACTTCAATGATATCAATAATCCATTAGGAATCCATAATTCATGATTACAACAACATCAATCGGAAAATCCCCAATTAACCGAAGTCAACCCCAAGGGTTCTTGAAATAATTCCGAAAATAACCATTAAATCCATAGGAATATATTTATCCAAGGTAGATAATCCATAACTAACATATTCCAATGATAATCCAAGTTTACACGAAGAAATCGGAAGGAAAAACCCAAAAATCCGAAATTCTAGATCCAAGAAAATTAATACCTTTGATTCGATGTTTGGAGATGATGAAGTGATGATTAATCCAACTCAAAGACTTGAAGATGATGATTGATGATTACACCTTGAAGGATACTCTCAAAATCGCCCAAATCGCCAAGAACCGACGAGAGAAAGAGATTAGAATGATAAATGACGAACTCTGACTAAACTGTCCAATTTATAGTCAGTCCAGGTTAGCGTGCGCTAGCCCTAAAGCGTAGTGTGCGCTAACGGGAAATTTGGGTAGTCCAGTACCCACTGTACGAACACGGTAGCGCGCGCTACGTACCTTTTGTAGCGTGCGCTACGGCCATAACATTAGCGTGCGTTAATACTCATAGTTAGCGTGCGCTAACGAATAATTTGCTGCCCAGTACTGGAGTCCAGAAATTGCCTGTTCTCTGATCTGACCTCGATAGCGTGCGCTACAACCATTATTTAGCGTGCGCTATACAATCGGTTGCGTACGCTAAAAACAACACATAGCGCGCACTATGAATTAATCCAATGCAGTCCAGTAGCCACTGGACTCAACCTGATCTGCCCTTAGCGCGCGCTACACCACATATTAGCGTGCGCTACTACAACTCACTAGCGCGCGCTACTTACCATTCGTAGCGTGCGCTACTTATAACTCACCTGCAGTCCAGTACCTTCCGGTGCGGCTGGTAACCTTAGCGTGCGCTAAGGCTGAGTGGTAGCGTGCGCTACCTATACCCAATTAGCGTACGCTAAAAGGAGTACGTAGCGTGCACTACTCCTCATGCACAGCTCGCAACGAAAATGACAATGATGATAAACACGGCACGAAACTCCAATCAGATTAGTGATGAATGACGATTGATACACGATACAATTACTCTGAATGATGAATACCATGAATGAATCTGAGTGACAAATGATTAATAATGAGTGAAATTACTGAGTATCAATTACTGAATGATAAATACTGAATGATAATTACTGAATTACAACCGGGTATTACATACACCCCCCCTTAAAAGAGTTTCTTCCCCGAAACTAAGGGTCAAATAACTCGGGATAACTCTCCCGCATACTATCCTCGGTTTCCCAAGTAGCCTCTTCGACTCCGTGTCTAGACCACTGAATTTTAACCAAAGGAATCGTCTTATTCCTCAACTGTTTGATTAAATCGTTCTAAAACTCGCATAGGACGCTCCTCATATGAATGATCGTCGGCGATCTCGATTTCATCGAACTGAAGTATGTGACTTGGGTCGGCAACATACTTCCGCAACTGAGAGACATGAAACACATTATGAATTCGGCTCAACGCCGGAGGTAAAGCCAATCGATAAGCTAACTCGCCCACTCGATCCAAAATCTCAAACGGTCCAATGAATCTCGGACTCAACTTTCCCCTCTTCCCAAAACGGAAGATACCACGACTCGGGGATACCTTGACCAACACATGGTCACCAGCCTCGAACTCTAATGGTCGACGACGGTTATCTGCATATGATTTCTGTCGACTCGAAAGTCATCGACAAACGACTCGATCAAAGCTACCTTCTCACGGCGGCTATAAGCATATCGGGCTCGGTGCGATTGATTCGATAAGTCGTCCCAACACAACAGACCGACAACGACGACCATACAAGGCCTCGTAAGGTGCCATCTTGATCGAAGCATGCCAATCTGTTATTATACGTGAACTCGATCAATGGTAGTTGGGCTTCCCAATCGTCTTTCCAATCGAGGACGCATGCCCTCAACATGTCCTCTCTATGCAGAATGGTCCTCTATGATTGTCCGTCGGTGAGGATGAAAAGCTTGCGAGATTAAGCCGAGTTCCCATAGCGCGATGAACTGATTTCCAAAATGGGACACAAACCGTCCGTCACGATCGGAAGCGATACTTTTAGGAGTACCGTGCGATCGACTATCTCTTTGATGAACAGTTGAGCAAGTCTCTCGGGACCCCACGTTTCCTTGATCTCAAGGAAATGAGCTGATTTAGTTAAGCGGTCCACGATCACCCGGATCGTATTCATGCCACGACGACTCGTCGGCAAACTCGTGATGAAATCCATAGAAATGTCTTCCCACTTCCATTCGGGAATAGGAAGAGGTTTCACATACCCACGGCCGATGTTCAATCTTAACTTGTTGTGAGTTAAGCATCTCGAAACAAATGCGACTTCTCGCTTCATATTACTCCACGGTAATTTTGTTTCAAGTCCTTGTACATCTTGCTAGACCCGGATGAACAGAATAAGGTGTAGCATGAGCTTCTTTCAAAATCGAGTTTTTCAACTCGTCATTCGCTGGTACGCACAACCGATTCTTAAACCTCAAAAGTCCATCCTCGTGGACCACAAATCCAGGGGCTTTCCCCTGAGCCACATCCTCTCGGATGCGCAACAATGATGAGTCCGAACCCTGATTCTCTCGGATTACCTCCTCGAGTGACGATGAAATCTCTAACATACAAAGCTGCCCCTGAACTCGCTGAAGCCAGACCTCGATCTCGGGTCTAAGGAATTATCAAGCTCCTTCGAAGCTAAACGGGCAAGCATCTGCTCCTGAACGGACTTACGACTCAAGGCGTCGGCGACAACGTTCGCCTTGCCCGGGTGGTAGAGGATCTCGATATTATAATCTTTGATTAATTCCAACCACCGCCTCTGACGCATATTTTACTCCTTCTGAGTAAATATATACTTTAAACTCTTATGATCGGTGAATATCTGACAGGTAACGCCATAAAGATAATGACGCCAAATTTTCAAAGCGAACACCACGGCTGCTAGCTCCAGGTCGTGGGTCGGATAATTAACCTCGTAAGGTCTCAATTGCCGTGAAGCATAGGCAATAACCTTCCCGTTCTGCATGAGTACACATCCGAGACCCTATCCGGACGCATCACCATAGACCACAAATCCTTCCATCCCCTGCGGCAAGGAAAGTACAGGTGCCGACATTAACCGACTCTTGAGTTCCTCAAAACTCCGTTGACACGCGTCGGACCACGTGTATTTCTTATCCTTCCGCAAAAGGTTCGTTAAGGGTTGAGCGATTCTAGAAAATCCCTCTACAAATCGCCGATAATAACCCGCTAATCCGAGGAAACTTCGGATTTCCGTAACGTTCTTCGGAGGTAGCCAATCTCGAATAGCCTCCGTCTTCTGAGGATCGACACGAACTCCGTCTGATGAAATTACATGTCCGAGAAAGGTCACTTCGGACATCCAGAACTCACATTTGGAAAACTTCCCATAAAGTTGTTCTCGTCTCAACACGTCGAGCACTTGATGAAGGTGAAACTCGTGTTCCTCCCGGTCACGAGAATAAATCAAAATATCATCGATGAAGACAACAACAAACTGATCCAAAAAGTCGATGAAAACCCGATTCATTAACTCCATGAATACCGCAGGTGCATTAGTCAATCCGAACGGCATAACCACAAACTAATAATGACCATAGCGTGTTCGAAACGCCGTCCTCGCGATGTCCGACTCTCGGATCCGCAACTGATGATATCCAGACCTTAAGTCGATCTTGGAAAATCTTGAAGCTCCACGAAGTTGATCTAAGAGATCATCAATACGGGGTAAGGGATACTTATTCTTGATCGTCACCTGTTCAACTCCCGATAATCAATACATAAGCGGAATGAACCATCCTTCTTCTTGACAAATAACACTGGTGCTCCCCACGGGGACGCACTCGGTCGGATATAACCTTTCTCGAACAACTCCTCAAGTTGGTTCTTTAATTCCTGCATTTCGGTCGGGGCCATCCGGTACGGTGCCTTCGATATCGGGGACGTACCAGGCTCCAACTCAATCGTGAATTCCACATCCCTCTGTGGAGATAAACCAGGTAACTCGTCTGGAAAAATATCGGCATATTCCCTCACCACCAGAATATCCGTTAACATTACTGATGACTTTTCGGTTTTGGCCATATAGCACCAATAACCGACGCATCCCTGATTGAGTAACCTCGCTGCTTTCATCAAATTAATGACCTTACCAGAATAGCCGGGATTACCTCCCTGAAACACACATTCAACCCCATCGTCTGAAATGATAGTGACCATACGCTTACGGACACTAATGATGGCATCATGACGATCCATCCAATCAATACCCAAGATGATGTCGTCCCTCGGCAAATCTACCACGATTAGGTCCGCTGGCCATACACGACCATGGCCCGAATCGGACAATTCAATCTCATGATTACCGATAATTCGTCTACCATCGGGTAGGCCAATGACATAAGGCTCACAACTAGTAGCACTACCCAGACGTAGTCTACTCAAACATGACTCGGAAATGAATGAATGCGATGCACGGTATCAAAAAGGGTACACACGAGGTTGAGATAGAATATCGAGTGTACGAGATCATTCGGGCCTCTAGATCATCGGCCTTCTTCATCTCATAGATCCAGGGCTTGCTAGTCCCGCACGACGCCTCGTCTCTGTGGCTAAAAGCTCCACCTTTAGTCGCTCTGTCGTTTTAAGCAGCCCGATTGAGTGGCTTTGATTCTCAACGAGCGATCGCTTAGGTGCACGAGATGGCGTCGAGTAGGTTTGGAGTCCCTACGGCAAAACGGGCCTTATGCCCGGCAATTCCACAATTATGACATGTGATAGTACGCCTCGGACACTTGGTACCGAGGTGACCAAGTTCCCAGCGATTATAACAGTGATGGCGAACCGGCCGTTCGAGACGAGATTCCGCGGGTTTAGGCGACACAGAGGTCGCTCGAAGCGAGCCCACACGGGGTTTCTTGAAAGTTGTCGACCGCCTTGACCGATTACGATTCTTCGATTTCTTGCTAGCGACGAAGGTTCTTTTAGCAATTTCCTTAGCGAAAGCTCGTAGGTGAGAGCTTTCTCAATGAATTCACCAACGTGGTGCAATTATGATTAAGTAGCGAAGTCTCATACGGGGTTTTGACCTCTTCTTTGAAATACTTGATCTTATCCGCCTCCGAGTGAATGATGGATGAGGCGAAAGGGAGAAGTTCTGAAATTTCTCGGCAATGGCGAGAACATCCTCGTCGATGAGGGGTCGGGGTGAGCAATTCGGCGACTTGGCCTCTCTGAGTGGGGCCGGATAATACCTCTCCATCATGAGAGTCTTGAACTGATCCCAAGTACAAGATCCTTCGGTGGGCTTCAACGACAACCACCAAGAATGTGCGCTCTTACCCAGGTAGTAAGCCGCAACAGAAACTTTGTGTCCCTCGGGACACTCTACCTGTAATACCCGTAATTTTGTTTCCCGAAAATTTTCTATTTTTGGCGGAAGTCCGTTTTTGACAACTTGCTTGGGACCGTTTCGTCATCCCGAGAATGATTAATTCTACACTTTTGTCATCCGAGTTCGTTTGATCGCTCATTGAATTCCGTGTTCTTTAGCGACTTTTCCACGTATAAGTTCGACTTTGTTAAATTACCGTAAATTCTTGGAAACTCCAAAAATTCTGAATCTTGGCAATATTATAAAGCATCGTGTTAGCTTTCCAATGGTTCAAACGGTGAGTCAATCGGAGTCCAGACGTGAGTGTTATGGTCGAAATAGTGGTCACTCTCATTTCCTATATTTGGCGAAGCGGTGTACCGTGCCGCGGCACCCATGAGTGAGCCGCGGCACCGCCGAGTCATTGCCGCGGCACACCTACATTGAGCCGCGGCACACCGGTGTGGCATTCTCACCCAAAACCGCTTTGTGCCGGTGCCGCGGCACACTGAGGCCGAGCCGCTGCACACCGCCGAAACACAGGAACAATTTTTAGGCCTGTGCCGCGGCACACCTATGCTGAGCCGCGGCACACAATGCGGTCAACTGCATAATTCGGCTTTTTAAGCGAGATTTCAGCCTTTTCCTTCATTTCTTCCTTCCGCTAGCGAGAGAGAGAGTTGAGGGAGGAGCTCTTTTCATAGCTATCACTTGGGTGTTGAAGATTTACCACTTTCAATCGTTTGGGAAGCCCGGATAGTCGATATATCGCGTATTTCTTGGATCATAGAGCTTGGATATTCAAGAGGTAATTTATTCGACATCTTGGATTTCGATTTTGTATTGGGTAATGATGTTTTGGATGTTAAAATCATGGGGTATGAAGTGATATACGCATGATTATGGTCTTGTTGGAGTATTCATCGGATTATTGAAAGATTATTCAAGAACACTTTGAATTTTGTATTGGAAATTGGGGATTTTGTTTGACTTCATCCTTTTAATCCGTAGTAATTTAGATTAGTGATGGATTGATGAGGATTTAGGTGTATTCTATCATTTCCATCGTTATTCCACGGTTGGATTGTTTTGGTTCGTCGTTTTGGTTGAGTTATTAACGGAAATATGTTATGTTATCTATGATGATTTCAGGCCCAAGACAACCAGGAAATGACATAGATGTTTATCTAAGTCCTTTGATTGAAGACTTGACAATGTTATGGAAGGAAGGGATAAACGTGTTTGATGGGTATCGTCAGCAAAGTTTCAAGTTGCGTGCATTGTTATTTTGCACCATTAACGACTTTCCAGCATATGGAAATGTGAGTGGGTATGGTGTTAAGGGGCATCACGCATGTCCTATATGTGAAGAAAACACAAGTTACATACAACTAAAGCATGGGCAAAAGACTGCTTACACTCGACATCGAAGGTTTCTTGAACGTTATCACCCTTATCGTAGATTAAAAAAAGCTTTTAACGGATCTCAGGAGGATGGAACTGCACCTACACCCTTGACGGGTAAACAGGTTTATGATCGGGTTAAAAACATCAATACTATATTTGGGAAGACCAAGAAGAAGGCTATTGAGAAAAATATCTGGAAGAAGAGGTCGATATTCTTTGATCTACCATACTGGTCCCATCTAGATGTTAGGCATTGTATTGATGTTATGCATGTGGAGAAGAATGTGTGTGAGATTGTGATATTTCACGGTACGCCAAAGTCTATTGTTTCCGATCGTGATGGCCGTTTCGTGTCGCATTTTTTGAAGGCGGTCCATCAAGCCTTGGGCACCGAATTGAGGTTGAGTACTTCCTTCCACCCACAGTCTGACGGTCAGACTGAGCGGACGATCCAGACATTGGAAGATATGCTGAGGGCGTGTGCCCTGGATTGGAGTACCGAATGGGAAATACACCTACCTTTGATCGAGTTCACTTACAATAATAGCTGGCACGCATCAATCAAGATGGCACCTTTTGAGGCATTGTATGGTAGGCGGTGTAGATCTCCAATTTGTTGGGATGAAGCTTCGGATTTAGTCGGGACAGAACCCGATATGTTGATGGAAACCAAAGAGAAGATTTCCATCATCCGAGACTGACTGTTAACCGCTCAGAGTCGACAAAAATCCTATGCCGACAATCGTCGTCGGCCCTTGGAATTTGATGTGGGTGATCATGTCCTACTCAAAGTATCACCGATCAGAGGAGTCTTCAGGTTCTGGAAAAGGGGCAAACTTAGTCCGAGATATATTGGACCATTTGAGATTCTCGGCGATTGGGGAAGCGCCTATCGATTGGCTTTACCTCCAGCCCTTAGCCATGTTCACGGTGTGTTCCATGTTTCCCAACCGAGGAGGTATGTCACGACCCGAGTCATATCATTGATTACGGGGACATCGAGATCGCAGAGGATGTCACATTTGAAGAGAAGCCAGTGAAAGTACTAGAGCATCGAGTAAAACAACTCCGGCACAAAACCATACCGTTGGATAAAGTTCAGTGGTCACGACACGGAGTTGAGGAAGCGACGTGGGAAACCGAGGAAAGCATGCGCACTAGATACCCAGAGTTATTCATTTCTTAAGTTTCGGGACGAAACTTCATTTTAGAGGGGGAGGATGTGATACCCGTACTTTTTGTAAATCTTCTACTCTTGTGCTTTGTAATTTTTACACTCATGTAAGTGTTTAGTAAGCTTATATTAATCTTGGAACTCTTGTTAGTTGGATTTACACCCCTTTTCTTGTTCGGATCGTCGCTGTTTTCGGATCCTTGATGCGATTATACTACCTTCGTGTAATGGGTAGCGCACGCTATGCACACCTTGTAGCGCACGCTAATTTAGTGAGGGTAGCGCACGCTATCCGTTATAACTAGCGCACGCTACTAATGTATTGAGGCGCAGTCCGGTAGCTACCGGATGGAAAAGGGAATTACTAGCGTACGCTAGGTGTGACTGGTATCGTACGCTAGATTTTGGTGGTAGCGCACGCTACGTTACTAGAGTAACGTGCGCTAAAGAGAGCAAAGCTGGGGACAGTAGGTTACGGATGGACACCGACTACTGTAGCGCACGCTATTAGAAATAATTAGCGCACGCTAATTGAAGTCACTAGCGCACGCTATGAGCAGGTGTTAGCGTACGCTAACGGAGCTGGCAGAGGCTACTGGATTGCCTGGTGAGTCCGATAGCGCGCGCTATTTTTCATGGCTAGCGCATGCTAGTCCCTATTTAGTATAAATAGGACATCTTCATTCCCAAATCGTCATTTCTTCCTTCCTTCACCTCCTTGGACGATTTTAGGCGATTCCGGGCGATTTGTGAGGAGTTCTTCGAGCTGCAATTATCTAGCAACATCTTTGAGTTTCTAGTTCGGGTTTATCAACGTTTAATCCTCTCCACCGCTCCAAATCAAGGTAAACTTCTCACAACCCTAGATTTTCGGGATTTGGGGATTTTCCAACCGATTTCTTCGATCCAGCTTGTTGTTATGTTAGAATATATCGATTGCGAGTTATCTACCTTGGATACATGTTTTCATACGGATTTATTGGCATATTTCCGGAGTTCTTGAGTGTTTGGGATATTTGACTTGCGATTCACTATCCAAGAGAATTATTCCCGGAACACATGTATCGGGGTAGTAAATTCGGGTGATTCCAACTTATTTTCATACCGATGGGGTTTTGATAATTGAATTATGAACTTGTCTAGGTTCGGAGTTGTCGAATCCTTCAATCTTGGTACCTTGTCGTTCGTACCTTTTTCCTCTCGATTCCAGGCAAGTGATTCTTGTGAAAGTTATGTTCTTGAATGTGAAAAGTAATGCATGTGATTGTGAGAGTTGCTTTCGTTCACTCCGAGAGGACCCGACGGGGTCGAGGAGGGTTCCGCTTATGTCGGTTCCGTGAACATTTGGGTTAGCCACTCCGAGATGATCCGACGGGGTCGAGGAGGGATTCACGCATGTCGAGTTCACGGTTAATCAAGAGATATCATCATTTTTAAATATGTTTGGATAATTGCATTTTCCGGAAAATCATTATCATAGCTTTGAACTGGTGTATATACTTTCATGTATAAGACTTGACATTTCACTTGTAATACTTGCCCTAACCCCTCTCGTTTGGGGAAAATTACTTTTGTGTTTTTCAGGTCCTAAGGAACCATACGAGCGAGCACCGGGACGATACGATGAGGACGGCGAGGCGTGATACTGTGGCTAGTGGTGTTCCATTTTGTTTGGTCGTTGTTCTCTTTGGTCCATTTTATCCTTGTAATAATAAATGGTACTCGAGTACTTTAGGAAAGTCCTTTTTCCATTGTCGTACAACTTCTTGTATTTCTTCATGGTATTGTTTGTCCGTGGTTGAACTTCCTTGTTTGTATCGAATTTATTGATTCCCAAGTGGATTTTGTCAAATTTTGATACGTTGTGAGTGAGATGAGCCTAGTGGGTCCCAGGTCGGGATTTACGGCACTGTGATATTCTCCGAATATCTCGGGGGGTGTTACAGAATTTGGTATCATAGCTTAGGTTTATGGATACCTAGGCTGTCGGATTGTTGGGTCTAAATGTACTATTCCAAGAACACAGTATCATCGCGCTGCCGTCATCTCGTACGACCGGTACTCGTAAGTTACCTATCTTATTTCCGACTCAAGGCGTTGGCCACGACGTTCGCCTTGCCCGGATGATAAAGGATTTTGAGGTCATAATCCTTAATCAACTCCAACCACCCCCTCTGCCTCATATTCAACTCCCGCTGAGTGAATATGTACTTCAGACTTTTATGATCGGTAAAAATCTGACATGCAGAGCCAAAAAGATAGTGACGCCAAATCTTGAGCGCAAAAACAACTGCCGCTAACTCCAAATCGTGAGTAGGGTAGTTGAGCTCTTACGGCCTCAACTGTCTCGATGCATACGCAATGGTCTTGTCGTGCTGCATCAGTACGCACCCAAGACCCTGACCCGAAGCATCACTATAAATGGCAAAACCCTCGTTGCCACACGGCAACGCTAAAACCGGGGCTGAAGTCAAACGCCTCTTCAGCTCCTCAAAACTCGTTTGTCTCTCGTCATTCCAGACGAATGTCTCGGACTTCTGAAGCAACTGCGTAAGTGGCCGAGCTAGTTTCGATAAACCCTCGACGCACCTATGGTAGTAGCCAGCCAAACCCAAGAAACTACGGACCTCCTTCACATTCTTAGGTGGTGCCCAATCCAACACTGCGTAAATCTTCTGCAGGTCCACACAGACCCCCTCGGACAGAACTCACATTTCGAGAACTTCGCATAGAGTTGCTCGGTCCACAAAATGTTTAACGCCACTCGCAGATGATGCGCATGCTCCTGCTCATTCCTCAAATAGATAAGGATATTGTCAATGAAGACGACGACACACTTATCCAAATACTCGATAAAGACCTTGTTAATCAACTGCATGAACACCGCCGGCGCATTAGTCAATCTGAAGGGCATGACCACAAACTCATAATGTCCGTATCTCGTCGAAAAGTTGTTTTTGGGATATCAGACTCCTTCACCCGAAGCTGATAGTACCCCGATCTCAAGTCATTATTCGAGAATACCGCAGCTCCCTGCAACTGATCGAACAAGTCATCAATCCTCGGCAAGGGATATTTATTCTTGATGGTCGCCTTGTTTAGCTCGCGGTAGTCGATACATAAATGCGGTGAACCATCCTTCTTCCATACAGACAAGACCGGTGCGCCCCAAGGCGAAGCGCTCAGTCGAATATATCCTGACTCAAGAAGCTCACTCAACTGCTTCTTCAACTCGGTCATCTCGGAAGGTGCCATGCGATACGGCGCCTTGGAAATCAGAGCTGCACCCGGCTCTAACTCAATAGCAAAATCAACCTCACGGTCTGGTGGCAACCCCGGCAACTCATCATGTAAGACATTCGGGAACTCACTAACGACGGGACTCGATGAAAACTCAACCCTACCACTCTCCGCCTCCAAGGCGTAACACCAATAACCAGTACACCCCTTCCACAGGAGTCTCATCGCCTTCAAGGCGTTGATAACGAACTTCTGGTTTCTCCTCTTTCGCCCTGCGAAAGAGTGCTCGGTGCCGTCCTCGGCTAACATAGTGATGATTCTCGTGCGGTAGTTCATGATCCCACCATGCCGCTCGAGCCAATCATCCCAGAGAATCAAATCCTCACCCTCAATACCCACAACAATAAGATTAGAGAGCCAAGCCCTCTCGCAAATAATCACAGGACAGTCTAGGATTTCCCGATCACCAACGATCTTATCACCGCTAGGAAGTTTAACGATGAAAGGCTCACAAGGCGTCAAACAGTGGAGACTGAAACAGCACACACACTCTAAAGAGATGAATGAATGCATAACACCCGAATCAAAAAGTACACTGACAGGATGAGACTGGATATTAACGGTACATGTGGACACGGTGACTGCTGGATCATCGGACCTCCTCATCTCGTAAACTTGTGGACGATCGGAGCCAACACTAGAAGCTACCCCTCTGGCGGGCTGACCTCGACCTCTCCCTCGACTGGCACTCGGCAGAGGATGAGAAGAAAATGACCCTTGATTCACACTTGGTTCCCTAGGCACTGGGAAGGAAGCCTGGGCACCAAGATTTTTCTCTCTCTATCAGCACAAAAAGCAGCTTTGTGGCCCGACTGGTCAGACCGATTACACGTCAGCAAAGGACTCAGACAATTATGACTGATGTGGCCCAGTCGGCCACAGTTAAAACACTTTACATCACGAGAAGGAGCACTGGTATCCCCGCGGAAACCTCCAGTAGAATGAGCTGGTCCACCTCCAGTAGGCAAGTTAGCAGACTGAGATTTCTGCTGACCTCCACCTTTGTGGCCCGAAAAATTTTCGGTGGATTTCTGTTTCTTGCTCTCACGAGCCGCCTCACTGGACGTCACAGACATGTCATATTCAGGAGCTCTGCTCTGATAATCTTTCAAGGTGGTGCAGACAAGACCAGACATGTAGTCACGAATCTTCAGTTTCATCCGCCTGGAGAAGTGGAAAATCTTGTCGCTCTCCTCTCTAACCTAGGCCTTCACGGAGCCCAACTCTCGGTTGTAATCAGCAATGGCCTGCGAAACGGGGATATCCCGAGGCTGAGCATCAAAGAAGGCATGGAATCGAGCCTGCTTTACCGGCCATGGGCAATACTCGGTCTCCATCAGGTCCTTGAATTCATCCCATGTAGCAACACGGTCCCTAGGTTCAACGGCCTCCCACCAGTCAGTAGCATCCCCAGTGAGAAAATACTAGGCAATAGGGACCCTGTGATCCTCGGGACAATTGGTGGCGATGAAGACCTTGGATATCTCTTTGATCCACCCCTCCCAACCAATCGGCTCTGACGCTCCCGAAAACTGAAGAGGATGCATCTTGATGACATCCTGAAGCCAACGATCCGCTCCGCCCCGAGTAGCATGGGCCGGAGTCGGGTTCTGAACCGCCTGAGCTATCCCCGCCATTTGGTTTACCATTTGTTCCATAACAGTTGCAACATCAAGGTCGGCGCCATCTTGAGTAGAAGCATGGCTATGATGGTCACCGGTACTGCCGGCTCCATAAGAATGCGACGTGGCCACCTCACCGGCTGCCCCACATCCCCGGCTGCGTCCACGACCACGACCACGGCCTCTTCCAGCATCCATACTGGTGTTAAATAAGTAGAAAAAGTAATTCGATGATAAGTATGAGAGGAAAATTCAATCACAATCAATAATCGAAGGTGTGATACAAGGAAACAAGGAACAAAGTAAGGAAAACTTACGGGCACTGGAAGTATCGGAATCATGGCAGCGTGATGAGGATGTGCAAAACGAAACATAACCAGACCCAATAAACCGACCAGCCTAGGTATCCATAAACCTAGTGCTCCGATACCATTTTCTGTAACACCCCCAAGATATTCAGGGTATATTACAGCGCCGTGGATCCCTACGTGGGACCCACCAGGATAGGTGACCAAACACACTCATCGACTCGCAGATTCAACACAATAACATCTCGTCATAAAGACCAAAAACAATATTAATCCACCCAGTTCAACCGGTCAAACAATATTACAACCACTCAATGAAAACATAATGGACGAAACAGTTCAATCCGAACAATTAGAAGCTCCTAAGTACTCAAGTACTTCTATTAGTTTACAAGATGACAATCAATCAAAAGATAGAAAACAATAAAACACCGCTCATGCACAATAATCGCGCACGGCCATCATCTGTAACACCCCCAAGTTATTCAGGGTATATTACAGCGCTGTGAGCCCCTCTGTGGGACCCACAAGGCTAAACATATGCAGAACTATAAAACTTGACCGAGAAGGTCCAAATACAACGAAATGAAGGACAATACAAAGGGTATTGAAACCATATCCAATGTATCCAAATACATCACAACACAAAATCAATACATCGGCGACACAGGCTGGAACATCGAGGAAACTGAAAAACAATACTCGAGTATTCAATAACCATTCCAGTACAACAACACTGAATGGAGGAACACAAAACATAACCGGAGATAAGACACAGTATCACGCTTGCCCATCATCTTCATGCCGACCCGATACCTGCCTGTCTGCTCTCTTGGAACCTGAAATACATAAAAAGTATTTCCCCCATAAAGGGGTTAGCCGTCGAATAGCTAGTGCAAGTATATCGAATATGAAATACAATACTCCTCGATAATAAAGTAAAGGTAACCATCAATTCATAAATTCAAGACTAGTATTCCAGAATAACTAAATCTCATAGCATCACATCAATACATACATGATCAATCGTGGAACCGCACCAGAGGCTACGGAACCCTCAGAGGACTCGTCGGTCCATCCCAGAGTGGTTAACTCATATTATCCGTGGAATCGCACCAGAGGCTACGAAACCCTCAGAGGACCCGTCGGCCCATCCCATAGTGGATATAAATAAACATGCCATTCATATATCTTACTTTCAAAGTCGAGAACGTACAACCATAAATATATACTTGCCTTTGAGACATCGAGAAATCGAACGAAAAAAGTATGAGTTTGGTAGGTCCAAGAACGTACTTACGGTACCTAAACGATTCGTAAGGGATATGATAATCAAAAATCCATACTCATAATTCACGAAGAAACTCCCGAAACCCGTCTACGATTCACGAAAATACAAGGGTAAACAACTAGAGGTTGGAAAATCACCCAAACCCTCACAAGTCTGAACACGGCACGAACCAATCCGTAAAATCGTAGGAAAAGCATGTATACGGGGTAGATATATCATAATCTCAAGACTCTCAAGCTTCAAACTGGATAAATCGGACGAATCTAACAAAAACCCCAAAATTCCCCAAAAATAGGGTTCTAAGGATTTTTACCTTTATTTGGACGATATAATGGATTAGATGTTGTGAAATCCTTGTTCTCCAACCAAAGATGTTGACATCTGAAGAAATATCAGCTTAGAACTATCCAAATCGCCGAAACCCACTACTCTCGATCGGAATAGTGAGAAAGATGAGAAAAATGATGAAATGGAAGTCAACTGTCCAATATATACTCGCCCAGTTTAGCGCACGCTTCGCCTCTAAGATTACCATGAGCTATCAAGGTCACCGGGTAGTCCATTGTCTTCTGTCGGCCCTGTTAGCGTACGCTAATCGCCTTCCTTTAGTGTGCGCTAGCCGAAAATGGTGTCCAGAAATCAGAGTCCAGAACCTACTGTCCTCTGCCCTGCTCAAGTCTTAGCGTGCGCTACGCAGCCCTTATAGCGTGCGCTAGCCGAAGCCTAGCGTACGTTACCTGATAGTCCAGACAGCCTGACAACTTCACTGCTTCTACCGACCCAGCCCGTTAGCGTGCGCTACGGAAGTATTAGCGCGCGCTACTGACGAAGAATAGCGTGCACTAATTACTAGTCCAGAGAGAAGAATGAGTTACTGGTTCTGACTAGACTAGTCCTTAGCGCATGCTACGGCTCAAACCTAGCGTGCGCTACTCAAGGAGAATTAGCGTGTGTTAGCCTAGGCCTAGCGTGCGCTATTTCTTTGACCCAGAACACTTCCGCAAGGTCTAAACAACACAATTGTGATCTAAACAAGGTGCAAAACTCTATAACAATATCGACAACATCACCAAGAGTTTACAGAGTGACAAAATAGGAAGGACGGCAAGGTCAAACAGTCAATAAAAAGTACGGGTATTACATTCCCCCCTCTAAAAAGAAGTTTCGTCCCGAAACTTAAGAAATAAAAAGTTCGAGGTACTCTGACCGCATCTTCTCTTGTGTTTCCCATGTCGCCTCCTCGACTCCATGTCTCGACCATTACACTTTAACCAGTGGTATGGTCTTATGCCGAAGTTGTTTCTCACGATGCTCAAGGATCTTCACGAGTCTCTTCGGAAAGGTAATATCCTCGACTACATCAATCTCACTATAGCCGATAACATGGCTCGGATCCAGCACATACTTTCTCAACTGAGACACATGAAAAACACTATGGACGTGACTCAAAACTGGAGGCAATGGCAAGCGATAAGCTAAATCTCTAACCCTGTCCAAAATTTCGAAATGTCCGATATACCTCGGACTAAGTTTTCTCTTTTTCCCAAAGCGGAAAACCCCTCTGGTCAACGACACCTTGAGTAAGACATGATCCCCCACTTCGAACTCCAATGGTCGACGACGAGTATCAGCATAAGATTTCTGACGGCTCTGGGCAGTTAGCAACCGGTCCCGGATGATAGAAATCTTTTCCTTAGTCTCCAACAACATGTCCGGATCCGTTCCGATTAGCTCCGAAGCCTCGTCCCAACATAATGGCGACCTACATCGCCTACCGTAAAGTGCCTCGAATGGTGCCATTTTGATAGATGCATGCCAACTATTATTATAGGCAAACTCGATCAACGGCAAATGAAGCTCCCAATCATTACTCCAATCTAGGGCACAAGCCCGCAACATGTCCTCCAATGTCTGAATCGTCCTCTCCGTCTGACCGTCTGACTGAGGGTGAAAGGACATGCTCAATCTCAACTCAGTACCCAAAGCCTGATGAACGGCCTGTCAAAAATGCGATATGCAACGACCCTCTCGATCAGAATAATGGTCTTGGGGGCACCGTGCAATCTTACGATCTCAGCTATAAAGGTTCGAGCCAATCTCTTCGGTCCCCAAGTATCCTTAATACCCAAGAAGTATGCAGACTTGGTCAACTGGTCGACGATTACCCAAATCATATTCATTCCAGTCCTAGTTCTCGGCATGCCAGTAATAAAGTACATAGAAATGTCTTCCCACTTCCACTCGGGAATGGGAAGCGGCTTTAACAACCCCGCTGGTCGTTGATGTTTGATCTTGACTTTCTGACACGTCAAGCACCATAGTACAAACTCTATGACATCCTTCTTCATGTTATTCGACCACAAATTTCGTTTCAAGTCCTTGTACATCTTACTCGTTCTGGGGTGGATTGAGTAAGGTGTAGCATGAGCTTATGGGAGAATTCTCTGCCTCAACTCTAGATCATTTGGAACACAAAGTTTGCCTTGAAATCTCAAGATACTATCCTCGTGAACCATAAAGCCATGAGCTTTTCCTTTAATTACATCTTCCTTCAGTTGATAGATCATCGGGTCACTCCACTATTTCCCTTTGATGTCGTCAACCAAGGACGAAGTGATTTCGAGAGTACACAACTGTCCTTGTACTCATTGAATCCAAACTTCTATTCCTTGCTCTATTAAATCCTGTCGAATCTTTGTCTGAGAAGTAATAACCTCGAGCATCTGGAGAGATGCCGATTTGCGGCTCAAAGCATCCGCGACAACATTGGCTTTACCCGAGTGGTAAAGAATTTTTAAATCGTAATCCTTTATCAACTCTAACCAACGTCTCTGTCTCATGTTCAGCTCTTTCTGACTGAAAATATACTTCAGGCTCTTGTGATCAGTATAAATCCGACACGGAGAACCATATAAATAATGCTGCCAAATCTTGAGTGCGAAGACAATTGCGGCCAAATCCAAATTGTGAGTAGGATAATTCATCTCGTACGGCTTCAATTGTCGTGACGCAAAAGCTATCGTCTTATCATGCTGCATAAGCACACAGCCAAGACCTTGACCTGAAGCGTCACTATAAACCGCAAAGCCCTCACTACCATGTGGTAAAGTTAAAATCGGTGCTGAAGTCAAACGTCGCTTCAGCTCATCGAAGCTCTGTTGTCTCTCATCCGTCCAAACAAACTTTTCTGTCTTCTGGAGTAATTTTGTAAGCGGTCGAGCAAGTTTCGAGAACCCCTCGGCAAACCAACGGTAATACCCAGCAAGGCCCAGAAAGCTACGAACCTCCTTAACATTTTTAGGCGGTGCCCAATCTAGCACTGCCTCAATCTTCTGCGGGTATACACGAACCCCTTCGGCCGAGATCACGTGGCCGAGAAACATAACTTCTTCCAACCAGAACTCACATTTTGAGAATTTTGCATAGAGATGCTCGGTTCTCAAAATATCTAGCACCAAACGCAAGTGTCGGGCATGTTCCTTTTTATCTTGAGAATAGATCAAAATGTCGTCAATAAAGACGACTACACACCTGTCGAGCTACTCGATGAATATCTTGTTCATTAACTACATGAATACAGCCGGTGCATTAGTCAGACCAAAAGGCATACCTACAAATTCATAATGCCCATATCTCGTACGAAATGCAGTCTTCGGAACGTCGGACTCTTTCACCCTGAGTTGATGGTACACTGATCTCAAATCAATTTTCGAGAAAACTGCAGCCCCCTGCAACTGATCAAATAAATCGTCTATACGAGGCAAAGGATACTTGTTTTTGATGGTCACTTTGTTCAGCTGACGGTAGTCGATGCACAATCGTAGTGAACCATCCTTCTTTATCACAAAAAGAACTGGCGCACCCCAAGGCGAAGCGCTCGGTCTGAGGTATCCTTTTTCCAATAATTCTCCCAGTTGATTCTTTAATTCTTGCACCTCGGAAGGTGCCATACGATAAGGTGCCTTAGAAATCGGGGCCGCATCAGGCTCTAAATCCACACAAAATTATATTTCTCGATCTGGTGGTAATCCCGGGAGGTCGTCCGGAAAAATATCGGGATACTCATTAACAACTGGAATCGAAGAGAATTCGACTTCGTTCCCTTCTGTCTTCAAGGCATAACACCAATAGCCCGTACAACCTTTATTCAAAAGTTTTACGGCCTTCATGGCACTGATAAGTAACTTGGATTGGCCCAACTTACGTCCCAAAAATGAGTACTCAGATCCGTCTTTAGTCATCATAGTGATAACTTTAGTAAGGTAATTCATAATCGCTTGGTGACTATCAAGCCAATCCTCGCCGAGGATCATGTCCTCGCCTTCCATATCTACAATCAGATTCGATAACCAATCCATACCGGATATAATCACCGGAAAATCTCTAATCTCCCAGCTCCCCACAATTCTATCCCCGCTAGGTAGTTTCACAATGAAGGGATCACAAACAGTCATACAAGTTATATTCAAACGGCGTACACCCTCCAAGGAAATGAAATAATGGACAACACCCGTATAAAAAAGTACACGAACTGGATGAGATAAAATATGAATGGTACCTGAGGCCACCGCTGCATCGGGTTCGTCTGTTCGACACATCTCATACACTCGTGGTTGTACCGAACCGACGCTAGAGTTTCCCCCTCCAGCGTTCTGACCCCATCCCCAGCCCCTGCCGTAATTCTGTTGAGACTGACCAAAAGATTGCCGCTGATTCACGCCTTGATCAAGTGGCGTTGGGGCAGAAGCCCGAGTGTCCAAAGTCTGATTAGGTTTGGAATAATAAGCCACCCTATGTCCCATATGTCCGCAAGTGTGACACTTCAATGGTGGGAAATTACATTCCAAATTAACATGGCTTAGACTACCACAATTATAGCAAGTCACCGTGCGAGTTGTGGTGCCCGCTGCAGAACGAAAACCCCTCTTTACTTTAGCAGAACGTGACGACTGTCTGGTGGAACGGTTAGTCGTCTGTGACCTATGGAAGTTGCCACTCTTAGAGCTAGAAAAATTTCCCGCGAACTTATGCTTCTTCGGTTCTTCATTGGTGTCATTGTCGGGGCTTAACAAGTCATGGGCCACAGCTCTGTCCTGATATTCCTTCAACGTGGTACAAGCAAATCTGGCCATGTACCGCCATAAGTCCATATTCATCCACATATCAAAGTAACGGATCTTATCACACTCGTTTCGCACTTGATCCTTCACAAGGATCAATTGTTGGTTGTACTCCACGATCGCCTGCGAAACGGGAATATTCTGCGGTTTAGCCTCGAAAAAGGCTCGAATTCGGCATTCTCGCACCGGCCAAGGACAAAACTCGGCCTCCAAAAGTTCTTTAAAGTCATCCCACGGAGCAACACGATTCTGTGGCTTGATGACTTTCCACCACGTAGCAGCCTCCTTGGTGAGGAAATACTGAGCAATCGGTATTTTCCTCGTTTCGGGACAATCAACCGCTTCAAACCAATCTTCCCATCCTAAAGGGTCCATGGCACCGCCAAACCGAGGAGGGTGCATACGGATTACATTCTGAAGCAAGGCATCCGTGTTCGGGTTGGGATTATTCAGCTAAACGGTTTGGGCTAAAATGGTCATCTAGTTAGCCAATTGTTGAAGTACATTCACAACTCCAACGTCCGCGCTGTTCCCCTGGACAGTCGACTGGTCGTGCTGATTTCGGTGTCAGAATGCACCGAGTTAGATAGGCTAGGGTTGGTCGATCCCGCAACGGAACTGAGGGAAGCGGCCGCGCCACGTCCTCGTCCATGTCCACGGCCACGACCACGGCCTCGTCCCCTACCAGCTGACATGCTGAAGAACACACAAGGAACGTAAGTACAATTAAATCGCACATAAACGAAGTGACCGATTCTCAAAATACCAAAGCAGAAGCAAAACGATAAAGGAAACGTCAGAAGGGTAAGAGGTCTTACAAGTACCGGTCGCACTGTGATGATGGCAAAGTAGTGATACTGTAGACAAACGATGATTCAATCGACCCAAAAGACCGACAGCTTAGGTATCCATAGACCTAGGCTCTGATAGCATATTCTGTAACACCCCCAAGTTATTCAGGGTATATTACAGCGCCGTGAGCCCCTCCGTGGGAGCCATAAGGCTAAACATACGCGAAACTATAAAACTTGACCGAGAAGGTCGAAATAAAATGAAATGAAGGACAATACAAAGGGTATTCAAACCATATCCAATGTATCCAAATACATCACAACACAAAATCAATACCTCGGCAACACAGGCCGGAACATCGAGGAAACTGAAAAACAATACTCGAGTATTCAATAACCATTCCAGTACAACAACACTGAATGGAGGAACACAAAACATAACCGGAGATAAGACACAGTATCACGCTTACCCATCATCTTCATGCCGACTCGATACCTGCCTGTCCACTCTCCTAGAACCTGAAATACATAAAAAGTATTTCCCCCATAAAGGGGTTAGCCGTCGAATAGCTAGTGTAAGTATATCGAATATGAAATACAATACTCCTCAACAATAAAGTAAAGGTAACCGTCAATTCATCAATTCAAGACTAGTATTCCGGAATAACTTAATCTCATAGCATCACATCAATACATACATGATCAACCGTGGAACCGCACCAGAGGCTACGGAACCCTCAGAGGACTCGTCGGTCCATCCCAGAGTGGTTAACTTATATTATCCGTGGAATCGCACCAGAGGCTACGAAACCCTCACAGAACCCGTCGGCCCATCCCAGAGTGGATATAAATAAAAATGCCATTCATATATCTTACTTTCAAAGTCGAGAACGTACAATCATAAATATATACTTGCCTTTGAGACATCGAGAAATCGAACGGAAAAGAGTATGAGTTCGGTATGTCCAAGAACGTACTTCCGGTACCTAAACGATTCGCAAGGGATATGATAATCAATAATCCATACTCATAATTCACGAAGAAACTCTCGAAACCCGTCTACGATTCACGAAAATACAAGGGGAAATAACTAGAGGCTGGAAAATCACCGAAACCCTCGCAAGTCCGAAACGACACAAACCAATCCGTAAAATCATAGGAAAAGTATGTATAAGGGGTAGATATATCATAATCTCAAGATTCTCAAGCTTCAAACTGGATAAATCGGACGGCTCTAAGAAAAACCCCAAAATTCCCAAAAAATAGGGTTCTGAGGATTTTTACCTTGATTTAGACGATATAATGGATTAGATGTTGTGAAATCCTTGTTCTCCAACCAAAGATGTTGACATCTGAAGAAAGATCGCCTTCGAACTCTCCAAATCGCCGAAACCCACTGCTCTCGATCGGAAAAGTGAGAAAGATGAGAAAAATGACGAAATGGAAGTCAACTGTCTAATATATACTCGCCCAGTCTAGCGCACGCTACGCCTCTAATATTAGCGTGCGCTAGCGAGGTCCCCGGGTAGTACAGTGGCTTCTGTCGGCCCCGTTAGCGTGCGCTAATCGCCTTCCTTTAGCGTGCGCTTACCGAAAATGGTGTCCAGAAATCGGAGTCCAGAACCTACTGTCCTCTGCCCTACTCAAGTCTTAGCGTGCGCTACCGCGATATCTTAGCGTGCGCTACGCATCCCTTATAGCGTGCGCTAGCTGAAGCCTAGTGTACGTTACCTAATAGTCCAGACAGCCTGACAACTTCACTGCTTCTGCCGACCCAGCCCGTTAGCGTGCGCTACGGAAGTATTAGCGCGCGCTACTGACCAAGAATAGTGTGCGCTAACTAACTCCTAGCATGCGCTAATTACTGGACCAGAGAACAGAATGAGTTACTTTTTCTGACCTGACTGGTCCTTAGCGCGCGCTACCACTCAAAGCTAGCATGCTGTCACGGGGTTAGGTTTTGAGCACTCGAAAGCTCTTCGGACCCATGCGACACTAGACTAGATCGCCTCCATCTCTAGCTAGTAAGCCTAAATCACTCGGTTGCTAAGTGTGTAAGATGGGGTTTAAACACTTGGGAGTTGAGAGAAACACTTCACTATTTCACAAACACTTTACAAGTACAAGAATGTTGAGTCTTAGAGGGTTGATTGCAAATGAGAAACTCCTCACCTATTTATACAACTACTAGAACCTAGAACCTTCTACTCCACTTCCTCATTTGGAGGGTTCTAGACCTATCCACAACATTATAATTCTAGAACCTAATTCTAGAATCATCCACATAAGTCTACACATATCCACATACTTCTATCCTATTCTAGATAATTCCAAGTACAAGGCTAAGTACAATCATATAGAATACTCTATAACTTTCAAGTACCACATCCTTCTAGGAGGCTCCTAGAAGGTTCTTCCATCATCCGGGCGCCCTGGCCCATCTCGGACCATCCTGGCCCGCACCGGCCCGACCATCTAGGTCTGTCTCTACAATGTTCCAGACTCATCCCGAACCTCCTGGACCATGCTGGTCCGCTTCTAGCTACTTCCGATCGAGTCTTCCCTGCCGAGGGACTCCTCAGCTTTTCAATATCCACTGCCCCCACAAGGCAATTTTCCTCTAAGCCTATTATAGGGGGGAAGGTCTCTTTCGGACGCATCGGCCGCGCCCGGCATCCCACGCCCGCATCCGGTCGCCCAGCTCGAGTCTTGTTCCCCGACTCGGCCTTATTCCATCGTGCCTTGTCCCATATGACCCTTGCTCGTCCGGCCTTGCCCGCGCCCCCTGTGCTGCCGGACAGTCCCCGAACATGTCCCGTCCGCAATGCCCCTTGGGCGATCCGCTTCCAATAGCGGCATCCGTGCTCCTCCCACGGTTTCCTCGCATGATTCTCCGTCCGATAAGGTCGTCCCGATGGCTGAATCTTCAGATGCAGCCCGATGCCATCCTTGGCGTCGTGCTCGTGCCGGTCCCTCGGCACCCTGTGCAACCGTCTGCGCACACATGTCTCATCATTGACTTTCGGCTGTGACAGTGCGCTACTCAAGGAGAATTAGCGTGCGTTAGCTTAGACCTAACGTGCGCTATTTCTCTGACCCAAAACACTTCCGCAAGGTCTAAACAACACAATCGTCATCCAAACAAGGTGCGAAACTCTATAACAATATCGACAACATCACCAAGAGTTTACAGAGCGACAAAATAGGAAGGATGGTAAGGTCAAACAGTCAATAAAAAGTATGGGTATTACATCATCCGCGTAATGGTCTAGTGCCCGCTCGTCCCGATGAACCTGACCTGAAATTCATAAAATGAATTTCCCCAAAACGGGTCCCCAAAGGGGTTAGCAATTATGCTAGTACAAGTAGGCCAAATGAACAACTTACATCTTACACATATAGTCAATGCATGCAATTCAGAAAACATCAGTTGAAACACATATTTCCGGAAACGCCATAATCTAAAACACATTTGTAAAAATGCACCACAATTAAACGTCGATCCACCCCTCTGTGGACCCCTATCGAGACCCGTCAGATCTAACCTGTAGTGGTTAAAAGCAAAACTCGTAGATCCACCCCTCCGTGAACCCCTATCGAGACCCCGTCGGATCTAACCCATAGTGAGCATACACACACACAATTTATCATGAAAAACTACCATGTTAAGAGTGTAAGTTCATTAAGGAATACTTGCCTTGATCAATAGACGGTGACACAAATGGAAAGGGAGAATCAAACATGACCTCTAGAAACTGGCGAAACCGAACCTAACGATTCGAAGAATACAATCACAACCATTTCTAAATGAATATGAAAATAGAATACACCCGAAAACCCGCCTACGATTCATGTACATTCGTACAAGAACAACAACGAGGGTGGACCGCAACCAAATTCTCTTGATTACGCAAATACCATGAAATATACCTACAGTTCTGGACTGTTAGCATGCACTACTAGGAATAGCATGCATTAACCGCCCCTCGATAACAAGTGCTATCGGGCCATTAGCGTACGCTACCTGAACATCAGCCGAGTCCAGAAACATTCTCCCCAGTACTGGATCGCCGGATTAGCGCGCGCTACCAGCCAACTCTGCGTGTGCTAAGTTTGAACATTGGCATGCGCTAGAGCAACATCTTAGCGTGCGCTAGAACACTCTTCCAGAGAGCATAGGGCAGAAGCAGGCTACTGCCACTGCTGTGCCCAAGACACTAGCGCGCGCTATCAAACAAGCATAGCGTGCGCTACCAAAGGATACTAGCGCGTGCTAACTAACACCCATAGTGTGCGCTAGGCAGCCGGGTGCAAAATGACTCAAACACCCGAAACACGATTGAAACAACAAACAGAAGCTCACAACACGCATAATAACATACGATAGATTTACGGCAACCCCAAAATGGCGGTTCCGAACAAAGATTACGAGAATCGGACCGAAAAGCGACGGAAAAGCCAACAATTGCGGGATTGAGTAAAATAAATCCGAAAAAAAAATGTATTCCCAAGTACACATACTGTTACACACGAGCCACCAAAACAGGAAGAACACAAAATCGTGAAAGTACGAGGGAAAGAAAAATACGGATATTACACACACAACGACAAGTCCTGAGCGTCTAACGGATAGCTAGCTCCGATTCAATAAAAATTTCACCTAAATTAATTTGAATATAGGTATATTCTTGATTATGGTAAGAACAAGAACACCAAGAATTTTATTCAAATATTCTTGAACTTTGATCTAAAATAACAACTATGAATCATATTCAATATGTTAGTAAAGATCAAACTCACAAGATTAGATGAAGATTATATGAGTATTCTAAATACTTTCTTGGTCAAAGAATCAATCTTCAAAGATATGTAGATATGTTCTTAATCCTTTTGATTAGTCAACTCTTGAATATTATCTTCAAGACTTTTTGAGGGAGAAATATCAAAATCAGATTTTTTATTCTCTCTACACAAAGTATGTCTTCTCTTATATTTGGTCAAGTGTGAGGGCTATCACAAGACACTATTACATAGCCCTCTACATAGCTAAGGGTTCACCAACCTCTTCACCAATCATAATCAACCGGAACAAAATAGCTTCTCTGCTCGTTTAAATGTGTGACCCTGTAGGTTTCTCACACAGATTGAAACTCATCCTTGAACTCCATTCTTCCCACACAGGTCAGAATAGCTTGGCTTAGTCCACACAGGGATAAGGGTGTCAACAATAAGGTTTTTGAAGTATCACGGGTACGAAGAGCAACTATAAGCTTTGTAGTCTTTGTTGTAGTTGTGTTGTTCTTTTTTGAGGACTTAGATATTTCTTCACCAAAGATATTTATTGTATGCTTGAAGAAATATATTGTATTTTTATAATAAATTCGTCAGTAAGTGGGCCAGGCCAGTAAGTGAGCAATGTCCTCTTGCTTGAGCTATTTATAACCTCAGAAATAGATCTGTTATAAATATAGTCATTGGTCGGTTGGTGAGATCTAGACAGCTCTGATTGGCAGTTTCAGAATGTTCGAATTGAACATGTTTCGCATTTAATGCTTCAGACATTCTTATTTGATCCTCATTGAATGCTCTTCTGTCTGTAGTCTCTTTGGTTGTATTAATGTTGCCCTGTCAGCATTAAATGCTACTTTAAAACCTTGAATACTTTGTGAATATAATGGTTTAATGTTCAGTCTATATCCTGTTGGATTTGTGTTTTATTTTTCCTAAGTAAAACACCTACAGCATCTTTGCTGTAGCCAACATTTCTTCATGTTGTACGCTGGAGCTTAACTGTAGGATTTGACTTCTTTGGGCGTTGTATGAAGTGGTGCTGTAGGGACAGACTGTAGGGTGCATTTATCAACACTTGGGATATTTATTTTTCCCAACAAAGTCTTTGTAGGTGGTTGAGTATGTAAATAATCTTAATAATATGTTCTCTATTTTGCGCGAGTACCAAATGACGATAAATTTGAAGAAATGTTCGTTCGAGATCAGTAGGGGAAAGTTCATAGGATGAATGGTTCGCCAAATAGGAATCAAGGATGACCCTGAAAAAAAATAAGGCTCTGAACGAGCTCATTTGGCCCAACTTAGGCAGAATAATTCAGTGCCTCATGAACTGATAGATGCACTTAACTGATTCATCTCCCGCCACAGGAAATGCATACCCTTTTTTTTAGCTATCAAAAAGAAAACTAATTCTGAATGGACCGGCCACTGTCATAAATATTTTGAGGCAATCAAATAATTCCTGATTTATGTGCCGGTCCTCCAACTGACTCGCGACGGATCTATACATCTCAACCTCGCTGTCTGGGACTCCGCCATAGTGGGCCCCACATCGGAACAGAAGATTCCCTACATCATTAAGCATATTACGCAAGCCAAGACTTGCGTGAGGCCTACTTGATGTATACACCTATGGAGAAACTATCTTACTCGCTTGTCATGTCCTCTGGAAAGTTAAGGCCATATTTATTGGAGCATTAAAACATTGTCTTAATGAACTACATTTTAAAGCAAAAGCAAGCGATGTACCGCCTAGAAACCTTGTTGGATTTTTACTGAACTAATAAGATTTATGATCTCATCATATATCGAAATAGTGCAGCAGAAGTATAAATATAATATGTAAAACCCTCCGAGGATCCAAGTATATTAACAAAGTACGAAGAACAAGATTGTTACCTCTTGTAGCGTGTTTTCGATCGAGCCTTCTAGAGACATTGCAACAAGCAAGCATCCTCTATGGTATCCACACAACGAACAAGTCCCGATCATCTGACGTATCTCTAGCTCCGATTCAATAAAGATTTCACTTAAATCAATTTGAATATAGGTATGTTCTTGATTATGGTAAGAACAAGAACACCAAGAATTTTATTCAAATGTTCTTGAACTTTGATTTAAAATAACAACTATGAATCTTATTCAATATGTTATTAAAGATCAAACTCATAATATTAGATGAGTATTCTAAATACTTTTCTTGGTCAAAGAATCAATCTTCAAAGATATGAAGATATATTTTTGATCCTTTTGATTATTCAACTCTTGAATATTATCATCAAGACTTTTTGAGGGATAAATATCAAAATCAGATTTTTGATTCTCTCTACACAAATTATGTTTTCTCTTGTGTTTGGTCAAGTGTGAGGGCTATCACAAGACACTATCTTATAGCCCTGTATATGGATAAGGGTTCACCAACCATAATCAAGCGGAACAAAACAGTTGCTCTGCTCGTTTAAGTGTGTGACCCTGTAGGTTCTAATTAATACGTCAATGAGTATAAAAATAATTTTTACGACTCAGAAATCATAAGCGGCCTCTAGCTAGACATTATGACTACCCGCATTAAAAGAATTAATTCGACGGCATGAACGAAATTCCATTACTGTATAATATTTAATCCCCTCATCGCGTGATATCCTAATTAAACGTAAGGCATGGATAAGTTGGCCTTATATAGCTTAATTAATGTTCTTTATCTCAAGTTACAATTGTTCAATTCAAATATTTATCAATAACTCTTTATTGGTCAATTTGAGCATGGCCGTGCATTTAAACAATTTAACTTATCAAGGGCCCGTGGACATCTTCTCCGTTTTATTGGAGGGACAAGTCCCCTCTGGATAAACTACATCCCTCTCTGCATAAATCGTACCGCATCCAATCACAAACTGTATGGTCCCTTGTTACAGAAGACGTTGGTATTGTGTTAAAATATGATACTCATTATGTAGGACACTGTAGTGTTTTTAGGTAATGAGGACTTAAATAATATATAACAATCAGAGGCATTATAATGACTTAATCCATATATAATTCTCTTTGTTAGGTCATATCCAATACGATGTCTCTACATGTATCTATGACATGATATAACATCTCATGTTCATGACCAGTAAAACATAGCCATCGTATCATTATCATATTAGTAATCATATTACTAGGAATATCTAGAATAAATATTCTTTAATGCTTTAACGAGCTTTACTATCAAGTCACATACTTTATGATCGTAAGTTGTATATTAATCAATAATATAATCAATATTATATATATATATATATTAAGTAATAATAAATGTCTCCATATTATTATTAAATAGTAGACTTAGAGCATAATACTAACAAAATTCTGGACAGATGATTACATGGACAATTAATCTCGGACAGTTTGATATAATAATCAATCTCAGACACCATCAAATGATAGGTTGTTGCTCGTTTTATCTCCTAATTCACACTAGGCATCAAAAGAGCGATCAGTCAAAAACATGGCCTCTATATATCGATGGCTCTTCATATGCAGATTGGGTAGGATCCAAAATGGTGTTGGTTAGTCCAGACTAGATGCTCGACAATACGTGTGGGATTCCCCGCCACCAATAATGAAGCTGGGATTTGAGCACCGACTTATAGGGTTTCTTATTTAAGCAAGTAGGATAATGACGGACTTGAGAGCCAACCTTGATCTTTCATAGAAATACAGGCCCAAATAATACATTTGAAAAGTGCCATCTACAAGCAAAGATGTGGGCGTTATTATAACTCAAAGATTAAGCCGAGAAGATTATAGGTTGGGGATATCATTTCAAAATGTGTACTTGGGCCAGATCTAGGGTCACTCAAACAAAGATGGGAAAGACAGTACAAAATCATCAAGGTCCTCCATAATGGAGTATGTTAACTGGGGTATTTGGAGGGGCAAAAGTTCGCGCACCCCTAGAAATCCGATATTGTCAAACAAAATGTTGATTCTTCATTGGCTTTAAGTCAATATTTAAGACTGCGCTCCTCTTCGATAACATATATTATCGAGCTCTCAATAATACATAATTCTGAGCTTGTCCACAACACATAAGACCTAGCTCCTCTGACACATAAGACCAAGCTCCTCTCAGCAACATATAAAGCCGAGCACATGTTGTAATATCCGTAATTTTCCATTTTTAGCAGTTTCCATTTTTGGTGTATGTCTATTTTTATCGACTCGATTGTAACCGTTTCGACATTTTGAATCTACTTTGTTCTTGGAGTTTTTCCATTTGGACGAGTTTTGATGATGTTTTCACGTAATTTCGTTTTATGACATGTTTTGCCGTGTGAACGTTCGATTCTTGTAAAACTCATTCGTTTTCGTTGTTTCTTGGCTTGTACAAGTTAGTATGGTTGAGTTGGTCATGTGGAGACTTTCGGTTTGTAAATCCGACGTCGTTTCGTGATTTTCGGGCACTTGGACCATTTTTGTAATTTCCTAATAGTTTAGGGAATTTTATTTTCGTTGTCGCATTACGGACCCTCCGGTGGTCGGAATTGTATTTTCTTTCAGAGCTTAGCTCCGTCGTCTTGTATGCTTCGCGTCTATGTTCCTGGATTCTGGTCTCGTCGTGTGTTTCGTGTTTTATACCTCGGCGGACTTCTGGCGATGTGACATCAGCGATCTTTGAATCGCTTTGTGTAGGTAGCGCACGCTACTCCTGTTACCTTGCATGCGCTACCGATGTGCAGTTATCGTACGCTAACTCCCTATTGTTAGCGTACGCTAGCGAATGGTGGCAGTAGCCACTGGACCTGTCACGGCCCCGTTAGCGCGCGCTATATATGACAGTTAGCGTGCACTAACTCCACAGAATATATAGGTCGTGGACGTTTGAGCAGCAGTTTTATTCTTTTCTCTTCATTTCTTCGACGTGCGATCTCAGAGGCGATTTCCACCGGTTCTATTCGGAGTTCTCTTCAAATTCCATCACGGTAGAATCGAGCCATCATATCATAATCAGCATAATCACCCTTCATCAGCCGAATTAAAGGTAATTCCTCAGGAACCCTAATTTTGACGAATTTGGGGGGTTTTCGGGATTTTAGTGATTAGTTCCGAATTGTTCAATTATGTTACGATATTCTTCACCGATTGTGATTATTGAGTGATTCCAAATCCAATTTCCTTGATTTTAATCCGCGAATTATCAATACGGGGAGATTTTGCGTAAACCCTCGCCCGTATCAATTGATCGTTAATTGTCGTAGCATGTAATCAGGGTTATGGGTGTATTCCAATAGAGTATTGTTGTCCGTTGGGAGCGTATTGATCCTTCGTTTAGAACCGCCGTTTTCCACCCGGACCGTTCGTAGTCGTGTTTCAACTCCGTTTCTTCAAGAATGTCTCAAAGGCAAGTACTTTACATTTGTTTACATGTTCTAGTATTTGAATTATGGCTGTATCGTGGTTGTTGTGGATGGTTATGTGTATGTTCACCTAGGGACGGTCCGACGGGGCCTCTAGGGAAATGTATTGCCGTGAGTGTGCGTATCGCAAACTGTGGTTAGCCACTCAGGGATGTCCGACGGGGCTCTGCGGGGTACGGTGGCCGTGAGTCTCGTACTAATGGTTAACTTTGAATTGTGATTTGTTGGAGATAATGTGTTTTGCGAATGTCAAATGTAAATATTCCGGAATATAAAATGTTTTCTAAAATGACTTTTTGGCGCATATATTCATCTGATTAGAATGTAGTTCAAATGGATTGTACTTGCACTAGCAGTTGTCGCTAACCCCTTAAATGGGGGAAATACTTTTTGTATTTTAGGTATCGATCGTGGGGACAAACGAGCACTTGAGCCATATGAGGATGATGGGCAAGCGTGATACTGATCAGTGGTCATTTGTTGGTGTTCAGTTCAGTCTATTACTTTTGATGTCTTATTTTGGGACTTTTGTATTATAAAATTGGTTTAAGTACTCGAGTACTTCTTGTTTCAAAATTGTTTATGTTGTGTTCCTGTTTTGGGAAATGGATTGATGTTGGATTTTATTGTCGGATTGTAATCTTATTTGAATTATCGTATTATTGATGATTGTTTGTGGTTGTCAAATGTCTTGTTGGTACGTTAGCCTGGTGGATTCCATGGTGTGGAGTCCACGGCGCTGTAATATGTCCTGAACGTCTTGGGGGTGTTACAGAATATGGTATCAGAGATTAGGTTTATGGATACCTAGGCTGTCGGTTATTTGGGTCTAGTTAAGTGTCGTTTTTGGGACAGTATCACTGCTATGCCATCATCTCAGTACGTCGGTGCTCGTAAGTTTTCCCAACTTGACTCATTTCACCATTATGTTCTATTCCTGTCTTAGTATCTTGTTGCGTTTTGCGTTTGAATTGCACTTACCCGTTGCTTCTTCAGAATTCCTGCTGGTAGAGGACGCGGACGCGGTCGCGGACGCGGTAGGGGACGTGGCGCAGCCGGTGGGGCGGCCATGTCCGATCACTCGGGGCGGTCGGCGATGCCTTCCTTGTCGAACAGTGTTCCCCCTAGTTCCGGAGGTCAACAGGACCAGTCTGCTAGCTCCGGTAATGCACATGAGAATGTTGGAGTGGCCAACATTTTGCAGCAAGTAGCGAACCAGATGACGCTACTGACTCAAGCCGTTCTAGTCGGCCAAGCTAATGCCAACCCGGTTCCGCTTACTGGATCCGGCAATGATAAGTTACTTCAGGACGTGATTCGTATGCGTCCTCCACAGTTTGATGGTGCTTCCGACCCTTCCGGTTGGGAGAATTGGCTATTCGAGATGGAGAAAGTATTTGAGGCTGCTAATTGTTCCGAGGAGAGGAAAGTACCCATTGCCCAGTACTTCCTCGCCAAGGAGGCAGCAACGTGGTGGCAAGCGGTGAAACCGCGTGACCGGGCAGCTACGTGGGCAGAGTTTCGGGATCTGATGGAAGACGAATTCAGTCCATGCCCAGTGAAAGAGGGGAGGATCCGAGCCGTCTTTGAGGCTAAGCCCCAAGATGTTCCTATATCTCAAGCTATCAAAGACTACAATCAACAGCTGCATTATGTGAGAAACCAAGTCCGAGATGAGCTTGATAAGATCCGCCACTTTGATATGCGGATGAAACCGAGGGTGCGCCACTACATGTCTAGTCTGGGGTGCACGACTTTGAAAGATTATCAGAATAAAGCGATGGCTTATGAGATGTCGTTTTCTGTGACAGATGGCAACCGAAGGAAAGAAGCAGAAGACCTCCGGTCAGTTTTTGGGAGGCAAGTCTGGAGGGTATCCGAAGGCTCAGTCTGGTTCGCGAGTCTTCGGGAGTCAGTCGCTGTCAGTTGGGCGAGGGAACGGTTCTAGGTCTGCTCCTACTGGTTCTGTTCGTGGTCCTACGTGCTTCAATTGTAGTCGCCCGGGCCACATGATGAGTGAGTGTGATAGGCCTCCGATTCAGTGTCTTGCTTGTGGTCGGATGGGTCATCGTGCTAAGTTTTGTACGGATGCAGCTCGGGCTCCAGTTACTCAGATATCAGCCCCAGCCGCGGGAGAGCCGAGTGTGAATCAGGCACCGACAGTTCCTCAGCCGTAGCAGATTTTTGGTAGAGGTCGAGGGCGTGGTCAGCCCTCTAGAGGGGGAGCTTCTAGTGCGGGGTCTGTTCCACCCCGAGTGTACGAGATGAGACAAACAGGAGATCCTGACGCGACGGTGGCTACAGGTACCGTCCACATCCTTGATCATCCTATTTCCGTATTGTTCGATTCTGGTGCTACGCATTCTTTTATATCTATGGATTGTGTACGTCGTCTGCATGTTGATTGCCTAGTTGCCTGTGAGCCTGTTGTTGTTAAACTTCCCAGTGGGGATAGCATCGTGGGGGACCGTGAGATTAGAGATTTTTCTGTGAGTATCGAGGGGAGGGATTGGCCTTCTAATTTGATTGCGGTAGATACTAAGGATGAGGATTTGATTCTGGGTGAGGATTGGCTGGACCGTCATGAGGCGATCATGAATTATAGAACGAGAACCGTTTCGATGTTAGCCTCTGACGGTACCGAGCATTCTTTTTATGGGGCGTAAGCGGAGTATCCAGAGATTACTGATCAGCGCCTTGATGGCGGTGAGACTTCCTCGGGGAGGTTGCATGGGTTATTAGTGTTACGCCTTGAGATCGGAAGAAAAGGGAGTCAAGCTCTCGTCTATTCCGGTGGTGTGTGAGTATCCTGATGTCTTTCCAGACGAGTTGCTGGGTTTGCCGCCGGACTGAGAAGTTGAGTTTACCGTCGAATTAGAGCCGGGTGTAGCACCGATCTCTAAGACGCATACCGTATGGCGCCCGCCGAGATGCTGGAGCTGAAGAAACAGTTGGGAGAGTTGCTAGACATGGGGTATATTCGACCGAGTGCTTCACCTTGGGGCGCACCGGTCCTGTTTGTGAAGAAGAAGGATGGGTCACTTCGTTTGTGTATTGACTATCGAGAGTTGAACAAAGTGACCATCAAAAACAAGTATCCGCTCCCGAGGATTGGTGATTTGTTTGATCAGTTGCAAGGGGAAACTGTGTTTTCGAAGATTGATTTGAGATCGGGGTATTATCAGCTCCGAGTGAAGGATACCGATATTCCAAAGACAGCCTTTCGGACGAGATACGGTCACTACGAGTTTGTGGTTATGCCTTTTGGGCTAACTAATGCACCAGCCGTGTTCATGCAGCTTATGAACAAGGTCTTTATCGAGTACCTCGATAAGTGTGTAGTCGTTTTTATCGATGACATCCTGATTTACTCGAGGAGCGAGGAGGAGCACGCCCGTCATTTGCATATCGTTCTAGATATTTTGAGAACTCAGCATCTTTTTGCGAAGTTCTCAAAGTGCGAGTTTTGGTTACGGGAGGTTATGTTTCTCGGCCATGTGATCTCGGCCGAGGGTGTTCGTGTGGACCCACATAAGGTAGAGGCAGTGTTGGATTGGGCGCCGCCCAAGAATGTGAAGGAGGTCCGCAGTTTTATGGGATTAGCCGGGTATTACCGTAGATTCGTCGAGAGGTTCTCTAAGCTCGCTCGACCGCTGACTCAGTTGTTACAGAAGTCAGAGAAGTTTGTGTGGACCGATGAGAGGCATAATAGTTTTGAGGAGTTGAAGAAGCGGTTGACGACCGCTCCCATTTTGGCTTTACCGAGTGGTAATGATGGTTTCTCAGTTTTCAGTGATGCTTTGGGCCAAGGGCTCGGATGCGTACTTATGCAGCACGGGAGGACGATTGCCTATGATTCCCCTCAGCTGAAACCGTACGAGTTGAATTACCCTACGCACAATTTTGAGTTGGCCGTAGTTGTATTAGCGTTGAAAATTTGGCATCATTACTTGCATGGCTCGTCGTGTCAGATTTTCACCGATCATAAGAGCCTGAAGTACATTTTCACGCAGAAGGAGCTTAATATGAGACAGATGAGATGGTTGGAATTGATTAAGGATTACGATCTCGAGATCCTTTATCATCCGGGCAAGGCTAATGTGGTAGCAGATGCCTTGAGCCAGAAATCGGTATCGTTTTGGGCGCTTGAGTTACTTATGGCCCAGTCGGGACTTCAGCGAGAGTTTATGAGGTTGAGCATTGAGATTGTGCTGCCAGAGAGTTACGGGCAGTTGCGTACTCTTGAGATTTCTTCATCTCTGGTCGATGACATTAAATTGGGACAATTGGAGGACCCAATGTTTATTCAGCTTCGAGAGAGTGTAGGGAAGGGGAAAGCGCCGAGATTCGTTATTCATGAGGACGGAGTGTTGAGATTCCGAGGACGGTTGTGTGTTCCGAACGACTCGGAATTGAGACAGAGTATTATGCGAGAGGCTCATGCGTCACCTTACTCAGTCCATCCAGGCTCGAGTAAAATGTATAAGGATTTAAGAAAGAATTTCTGGTGGAACGACATGAAGAAGGAGGTAGTTCAGTTTGTGGCTAAGTGTTTGACTTGTCAGCAAGTCAAGATTGAGCATCAGCGGCCAGCCGGGTTGTTGAAACCACTTCCCGTCCCGGAGTGGAAGTGGGAGGATATCTCTATGGATTTTGTCACGGGTTTGCCGAGGACGAAGACTGGTATGAATATGGTGTGGGTGATTGTAGACCGACTGACTAAGTCGGCGCATTTTCTGGGCATCAAGGATACTTGGGGTCCAGAAAAGTTGGCTCGTGTTTTTATCGCACAGATAGTGAGACTTCATGGTACGCCGAGGACCATTATTTCAGATAGAGATGGCCGGTTTGTATCGCACTTTTGGCAGGCGGTACATAAGGCATTGGGGACACGGTTGCGTTTGAGTACATCTTTCCACCCTCAGACTGACGGACAGTCCGAACGTACCATTCAGACGTTCGAGGATTTGTTGCGCGCGTGTGCGTTAGATTGGAGTAGTGACTGGGAGGATCATCTGGCCTTGATTGAGTTTACTTATAATAATAGGCGCACGCGTCGATTAAGATGACACCGTATGAGGCACTTTATAGGCAGCGTTGCCGATCGCCGATATGTTGGGATGAGCCGTCCGATCTAGTTGGTGCAAGGCCGGACCTTGTGTTAGAGACGAGGGAGAAAGTTGAATTGATTAGAAAGAGGATGTTGGTGCTCAGTCGACAAAGTCTTGTGCGGATGTTAGGCGTAGACCTTTGGAGTTTGAAGTGGGAGATCATGTTACGTTGAGAGTGTCTCCGACGAAAGGAGTTTTCCGTTTTGGGAAGAAGGAAACTCGGCCGAGATATATTGGACCTTTCGAGGTATTGGAGAGAGTCGGTGAGTTAGCGTACCGTTTGGCTTTACCTCCGTCGCCGAGTCATGTTCATAGCGTATTTCACGTTTCCCGATTGAGGAAATGCGTTAGGACCCGTCCCACATTATTGACTTTGGGGACGTGGAGATCGAGAAGGATGTTACGTTTGAAGAGAGGCCCGTCAGAATTTTGGAGCGTCGTGACAAACAGTTAAGGCACAAAACCATTCCTTTGGTTAAGGTGCAATGGTCGAGGCACGTAGTAGAAGAAGCGACGTGGGAGTTAGAGGAGGATATGCGTTCGAGGCATCCCGAACTTTTTGATTCTTAAGTTTCGGGACGAAACTTTATTTTAGAGGGGGAGAATGTAATATCCATAATTTTCCATTTTTAGCAGTTTCCATTTTTGGTGTATGTCTATTTTTATCGACTCACTTGTAACCGTTTCGACATTTTGAATCTACTTTGTTCTTGGAGTTTTTCCATTTGGACGAGTTTTGATGATGTTTTCACGTAATTTCATTTTATGACATGTTTTGCCGTATGAACGTTCGATTCTTGTAAAACTCATTCGTTTTCGTTGTTTCTTAGTTTGTACAAGTTCATATGGTTGAGTTGGTCATGTGGAGACTTTCGGTTTGTAAATCCGACGTCGTTTCGTGATTTTCGGGCACTTGGGCCATTTTTGTAATTTCCTAATAGTTTAGAGAATCTTATTTTCGTTGTCGCATTACGGACCCTCCGGTGGTCGGAATTGTATTTTCTTTCAGCGCTTAGCTCCGTCGTCTTGTATGCTTCGCGTCTATGTTCCTGGATTCTGGTCTCGTCGTGCATTTCGTGTTTTATACCCTCGGCTGACTTCTGCTGATGTGACATCAGCCGATCTTTGGCTAGCATGTGTAGCGACGCGCTACCCCTGTTACCTTGCGTGCGCTACCGATGTGCAGTTAGCGTACGCTAACTCCCTATTGTTAGCGTACGCTAGCGAATGGTGGCAGTAGCCACTGGACCTGTCACGGCTCCGTTAGCGCGCGCTATATATGACAGTTAGCGTGCGCTAACTCCACAGAATATATAGGTCAGCGGACAGTTTCAGAACAGCAGTTTTATTCTTTTCTCTTCGTTTCTTCGATGTGTGACCTCAGAGGCGATTTCCTCCGGTTCTATTCGGAGTTCTCTTCAAATTCCATCACGGTAGAATCGAGCCATCATATCATAATCAGCATAATCACCCATCATCAGCCGAATTAAAGGTAATTCCTCAGGAACCCTAATTTTGACGAATTTGGGGGTTTTTCAGGATTTTAGTGATTAGTTCTGAATTGTTAAATTATGTTACGATATTCTTCACCGATTGTGATTATTGAGTGATTCCAAATCCAATTTCCTTAATTTTAATCCGTGAATTATCAATACGGGGATATTTTGCGTAAACCCTCGCCCGTATCAATTGATCGTTCATTGTCGTAGCATGTAATCGGGGTTATGGGTATATTCCAATAGAGTATTTTTGTCCGTTGGGACTGAACTGTGTTGATCCTTCGTTTAGGAACCGTCGTTTTCCACCCGGACCGTTCGTAGTCGTGTTTCAACTCCGTTTCTTCAAGAATGTCTCAAAGGCAAGTACTTTACATTTGTTTACATGTTCTAGTATTTGAATTATGGCTGTATCGTGGTTGTTGTGGATGGTTATGTGTATGTTCACCTAGGGACGGTCCGACGGGGCCTCTAGGGATACGTATTGCCGTGAGTGTGCGTATCGCGAACTGTGGTTAGCCACCCAGGGATGTCCGACGGGGCTGTGCGGGGTACGGTGGCCGTGAGTCTCGTACCAACGGTTAACTTTGAATTGTGATTTGTTGGAGATAATGTTTTTTGCGAATGTGAAATGTAAATATTCTGGAATATAAAATGTTTTCTAAAATGACTTTTTGGCGCATATATTCATCTGATTAGAATGTAGTTCAAATGGATTGTACTTGCACTAGCAGTTGTCGCTAACCCCTTAAATGGGGGAAATACTTTTTGTATTTCAGGTATCGATCGTGGGGACAAACGAGCACTTGAGCCGTATGGGGATGATGGGCAAGCGTGATACTGATCAGTGGTCATTTGTTGGTGTTCAGTTCAGTCTATTACTTTTGATGTCTTATTTTGGGACTTTTGTATTATAAAATTGGTTTAAGTACTCGAGTACTTCTTGTTTTAAAATTGTTAATGTTGTGTTCCTGTTTTGGGAAATGGATTGATGTTGGATTTTATTGTCGGATTGTAATCTTATTTGAATTGTCGTATTATTGATGATTGTTTGTCGTTGTCAAATGTCTTGTTGGTACGTTAGCCTGGTGGATTCCATGGTGTGGAGTTCACGACGCTGTAATATGCCCTGAACGTCTTGGGGGTGTTACACATGTTGTCAAACCCATAAGACCTAGATCCTCTCGGCTAATATATAAGAATAAGCTCCTCTCAGCAACACATGAGATTGGGCTCAACTCGGCAATAATAAGACTAAACTCCTATCAGCACACACATAAGACTGAGCTCATATTAACGAAATCCTCTTGACACACAAAAAAGACCAAACTTGCCTTGTAAATTTTAAGTTTATTTTAGCATATTTCAGGTGAGATTACCTAGGAACATAACCATCTCTTCCAATCCGGATTGACTTATACAAGGTTGAAAAGAGATGGGGGTACAAAAATGGCTTACTATATTACGTTCATTATTTTGGTTTCTAAGATAACCCCACCCCCATAACTATGATCATATTAAAATTCAGGCATACATACGCATTAATTAAAGCCAATATTCATTAAATAAGATTTACAAAGTAGGCTAGGAGGCTGAACTAAAAAACTTGCATATCGTACAGAAAACAAAAAAGAAATGGCTAGCAGGCCGATAAGAAAACTATCATAAACGGCATCTCCTGTGATGGACGTCTTGGTCACCTGAATGGGATAGCCATCAGCACCTCCCACTGGGCCCTTATGACTGTTGTGATCCCTAGACTCTTCCTCCTCGTCCTCCAGGTTGTCGATCTTGATCGGCGACATCCTCAGCTCAGCCTCCCTCTCCTTGAGGTAGACCTTATCTACCGGATCCTCTGCATCGTCCGCGCACCTCATATGATAAACCCTCGGCTGAACCGATCACACACTCGAAGCAGCCTGACTATCTGACCGACCTCGACCTCTGCCTCGTCCAAAAGTCTGCTGCGGTTGACCAGCTGTAACCCCCAGATTCACACTAGGAGTTGGCGCCGAATTCTGTTTATTGTTGAGCCTGGTGGCAGCCTCACAATAGGAAGCTCGGTGACCGGTATGTCCACATAAATAGCAAGTCGTAGGAGATACGGGACAATCTCTGAACTGGTGACCCGCTTAGTTACAATTAAAACATAGTCCTCTGCCAGATGAAAAAGGATGGTCCGGTCGTGTGCTTGGAGAACTATAAGCTTGATGAACCAGTTTCCCAATAGCAGAGTGAGAAGCCTGAGGTTTACGAAATCCACTGCCCTTGTTTCCTGAAAAACCACCTGTCGTCTTCGGCTTCTTGTTCTCAATGCCGGGTCCTGATGCAGAAATAACCATCTCAATGGCCAAGGCACGATCCTGGTATTCTTTCAAAGTAGTACATCGAAAGCCTGCCATACCCTCTCGAATCCTGGGTTTCATCCGCAAATCAAAATAACGGATCTTATCCGCCTCAGTCCTCACTTGCTCACGAACGTAGCCCAACTGCTGATTATATGAAACGATAGCTTCAGTGATAGATACATCCAGAGGAGTCGCAGTAAAGAAATCTGCAATGCGTTTCTCCTTAACTGGCCAAGGACAATACTCTTCTTCCATGGCGGCTTTAAACTCGGCCCTGGTGGCCATGTGATCCGTAGGCCCCACAGCTTCCCACCAGTCTGCGGCTTCCTTATCAAGAAAGTATTTAGCAATAGGAACCCGTCTCTCTTCTGGGAAAGCAATAGCATCGAAGATTTTACCATACTGGAACAACCAACCCTCCCAGCCCAACGTGTCAGACACCCCAGCGAAACGGGGAGGTTGCATCTTCATCACTCCCTGAAGCCACTTGGTAGCCCCAGCAATCTCATATGTCAGTTGGTCACGATGCCCGGCCTCATTCAACTGAACTAATTGTGCTGCTACTTGTTGAAGTATAGTAGCTATGCCGGCATTCACATTAGTCTCAACCGACGGTTCTTGATTAACAGAAGGATCCGGCTGACCGCCAGGATTCAAAGGGTCCGTGTTTGGCACCAAATAGGTTGCCGAGCCAAATGTGGCACTAGGTGTATCAGGCTCAAGAACAATGCCACGTCCACGGCCTCTGCCGCGACCACGTCTACCACGCCCTCTCATCATGCTAAAAGATAAAAGAGTTTGAAAATTATTAGCACAGTTCACAATTCTAAGAACTCAGGTTTAAAACACTACGAAAGAAATAAAATATACGAAGAGTTTCAAGAAGTCTTACTACCACGTGTTACACGGTTCGACAGCAGCGCCAGATGTTAAGCTCGGTCAGTTTACATAACTCTAAGGAATTGACAGACCCAAATAACCAAAGCCCTAGGTATCTCCGAACCTAGGCTCTGATACCATAAATGTAACACCCTAATTCTCTTACGGGTAATTACACGTCGTAGGGCCCACCAGGGCCTACCAGGCTGACATTACAAACACACACAATAACTCAATAATACGAGACGTAACCAAAATTAAAGTGGGGCCGTGGCCTCGGCCAAATTGTGCAAGTTCAGTACAATTCATAATATAATCCACATACATCACTCGACCGACAACCTCGATATCCAGTACATATTAAAATGAAACAAAAACAGACATATTCCAAAACACTGACTCAAGCTCTTTAACATCTCGGCTGCCCGTCAACTCTATGTGGACCACTTGTATGCTCCTGATTCTCTGTACCACCTGAAATGCATAAACATTCCACCCCAACGAGGGGTTAGCAACAACAACTAGTGCAAGTACAATATTAAAGTATTTTAATACACAGGCATTTCCAAAAACCATTTATAAAACATTACATAATCATGATATTCCGGAATATCTAACATCATTTATCAATCAAAGATATCTCTCAAGGTAATTCTCGCGCAAGACCACTCGGCCAAGTTCATGTGGGTCCCGTCGAGCTAATCCCCAAGTGAGAATACCTCCCCTCGAAAGTAACCCTCGCGCAAGGCCACACGGCCAAGTCCCTGTGTGCCCCGTCGAGCAACCCCAGGTGAGAGTACCCCGAGAACATCCATGCAACACTTAAACATCACAATATCGTTACTGAAATGCATGTCATAACATAAAGCAATAAGGTACTTGTAACACCCTCAAGTTACTCAGGGATATTACAGCGCCGTAAGCCCCGCCGTGGGACCCACAAGGCTAAACATACGCGGAACCATAAAATTTGACCGATAAGGTATACACACAATGGAATGAAAAACAATACAAAGGTATTCGAAACATAACCAATGTATTCACAAACATCACAACTTGAATCAATACTTCGGCAAACACAGGCCGGAACATCAAGGAAAAGGGAAAACAATACTCGAGTATTCAATAGCCAATCCAGTACAACAACACTGAACGGGAAACTCCAAACATAACTGGAAGAAAGACACAGTATCACACTTGCCCACCATCTTTATGCCGACCCGATACCTGCCCGTCCGCTCTCCTGGAACCTGAAATACATAAAAAGTATTTCCCCCATAAAGGGGTTAGCCATCGAATAGCTAGTGCAAGTATATCAAGTATGAAACACAATACTCCTCGACAATAAAGTAAATGTAACCGTCAATTCATCAATTCAAGACTAGTATTCCGGAATGACTAAAATCTCAAGACGTATGTGAATGCCGTAGAAACGGTTCGTTCATATCATACGCCGTTACATGTAGGAATGCCGTCAAAACGGTTCGTTCATTACATGCCAACAATATTTCATATGAATGCCGTAAAAACGGTTCGTTCATATCAACCGTGGAATCGCACCAGAGGCTACGAAACCCTCAGGGGACCCGTCGTCCCGCCCCAGAGTGGCTAGAAATAATCATACCATCAATATTTCATACTTTCAAAGTGGAGAACACACATTCATAAATATATACTTGCCTTTGAGACATCGAGAAGTCGAACGGAGGAAAGGTATGAGTTCGGTAGGTCCAAGAACGCGCTTCCGGCACCTAAACGATTCGCAAGGAATATGACAATTAATTATCCATACTCAAATTATACGAAGAGACTCCCGAAACTCGTCTACGATCCAAGAAAAATACACGGGTGAACGAATCAAGGTTGGGAAATCACCCAAACTCCCACAAGTCCGAAAACGACACAATTCAACCCGTAAAATCGTAAGAAAACACGCATACGATATAGATATATCAAAACCTCAAAGTTCTCAAGCTTCAATCGGATAAAACGGACGAATCTACGAAAACCCCCAAAATCCAACACAAAATTCAAAGTGTTCTTGAATAATCTTTCAATAATCCGATGAATACTCAAACATGTCCATAATCACGCATATATCACTTCATACACCATGATTTTATCATCCAAAACGTCAATACCCACACGAAATCGAGAAGTCAAGATGTCGAAGAAATTACCTCTTGAATATCCAAGCTCTATGATCCAAGGAATACGCGTTAGATCGACTATCCGAGCTTCCCAACCGAATGAAAGCGGTAAAATTCAACACACAAGTGATAGATGATGATAAGATTCTCCCCTCAAGTTCTCTCTCTCGCAGGTAGAAGAAGGGAATGGGGGAAATGGGCTGAAATCTTGCTTAAAAAGCCGAAATATGCAGTTGACCGCATTGTGTGCCGCGGCTCATCCCAGGTGTGCCGCGGCACAGGCCTAAAAATTGTTCCCAGGTTTCGGCAGTGTGCCGCGGCTCAGCCCAGGTGTACCGCGGCACCGGGTACAGACGGTTTTTGGCTGAGGATGCAACACCAGTGTGCCGCGGCTCAGCATAGGTGTGCCGCGGCATTGACTCGGCAGTGTGCCGCGGCACTGCCGGCGTGTGTCGCGGCACCCGGTACAGTCCGCTCGGCCAAGTTTAGGAAATGTGTGTGCCGCGGTGCACACTCCTTGTGCCGCGGCTCACACCCCCTTCGGGTCCTAAAATGATGAAAAATGACCCGGAAAGAGAATAAAAGCAATAGGATTCAATGTCTGGGCAACAATAACACGAAATAGAAGTACGGGAACCCCAAAACGGTGGTTCCAAACAATGATTACAAGGGTTCGCCAAACAAATCACGATTCGAAGAACAAGAAGAGGTTTGAAATGACATGACTTTCGACCGGGTATTACATTCTCCCCCTCTAAAAAGAAGTTTCGTCCCGAAACTTAAGAAATATATAGTTCGGGGTATTCCACCCGCATCTTCTCTTCCGTCTCCCAAGTCGCCTCTTCGACTCCATGCCTCCACCATTGAACTTTAACCAGTGGAATGGTCTTATGCCGAAGTTGTTTCTCACGGCGCTCAAGAATCTTCACGGGTTTCTCCGGAAAGGTAATATCCTCGGCAATATCAATCTCACTGTAGTCGATAATGTGGCTCGGATCCGGTACGTACTTCCTCAACTGGGACACATGAAAAACACTATGGACGTGACTCAAAGCTGGAGGTAACGCCAAGCGATAAGCTAAATCTCCAACTCTATCCAAAATCTCGAAAGGTCCGATATACCTCGGACTGAGTTTTCCCTTTTTCCTGAAGCGGAAAACTCCTCTGGTCGGCGATACTTTGAGCAAGACGTGATACCCCACTTCAAACTCCAAGGGTCGACGACGAGTATCGGCGTAAGATTTCTGACGACTCTGGGTAGTCAGTAATCGATTTCGGATAATAGAAATCTTTTGCTTGGTCTCCAATAACATATCCGGCTCCGTCCCAACTAGCTCAGAAGCCTCGTCCCAACATAATGGCGACCTACATCGCCTACCATAGAGTGCCTCGAAGGGTGCCATTTTGATCGACGCATGCCAACTATTATTGTAAGCAAACTCGATCAACGACAAGTGAAGATCCCAATCATTACTCCAGTCTAAGGCACGAGCCCGCAACATATCTTCCAAAGTCTGAATCGTCCTCTCTGTCTGACCGTCCGACTGAGGATGAAAGGAAGTGCTCAATCTCAACTCAGTACCCAGAGCCCGATGAACGGCCTGCCAAAAATGCGATCTGGCGGCCGTCTCGATCGAAACAATGGTCTTGGGGAACCGTGTAACCTCACGATCTCGGCGATAAAGGTTCGAGCGGTCTATCCGGTCCCCAAGTATCCTTAATACCTAAGAAGTGTGCGAGACTTGGTCACCTATCGACAATTACCCAAATCATATTCATTAGGCCCGAGTTCTCGGCATGCGATGATGAAATCCATAGAAATGTCTTCCCATTTCAACTCGGGAATGGGAAGCGGTTTCAACAACCCATTGGTCGTTGATGTTCGATCTTGACTTGTTGACACGTCAAGCACCGTAGTACAAACTCCGTAACATCCTTCTTCATGTTATTCCACCAAAAATTACGCTTCAAATCTTTGTACATCTTACTCGTCCCGGGTGGATTGAGTAAGGCGTAGCATGCGCTTCTCGGAGAATTTTCTGCCTCAACTCTAAATCGTTCGGAACACAAAGCCTTCCCTGAAATCTCAGAATACTATCCTCGTGAACCATAAAGCCAGGAGCTTTTCCTTTAATTACATCTTCCTTCAGTTGAGAAATCATCGGGTCACTCCACTGCTTCCCTTTGATGTCATCAACTAAAGACGAAGTAATTTTGAGAGTACAGTGTCCTGTACTCGTTGAAGCCAAACTTCTATCCCTTGCTCAATTAAGTCTGGCGAATTTTAAATGCGAGGTGTAAGAACCTCGAGCATTTGAAAAGACGCCGATTTGCGGCTCAAAGCATCCGCAACGACATTGGCTTTCCCGGGGTGGTAAAGAATTTCCAAATCATAATCCTTTAACAACTCTAACCAAAGTCTCTGTCTCATATTCAGCTCCTTCTGACTGAAAATATATTTCAGGCTCTTATGATCGGTATAAATCCGGCACGGTGAACCATACAAATAATGCCGCCAAATCTTGAGTGCGAAGACAATTGCGGCCAACTCTAAATCGTGAGTAGGATAATTCATCTCATAAGGCTTTAATTGTCGAGACGCAAAAGCTATCGTCTTATCATGCTGCATAAGCACACAGCCCAGGCCTTGACCCGAAGCGTCACTATAAACTGCAAAGCTCTCGCTACCATGTGGTAAAGTTAGAATCGGCGCTGAAGTCAATCATCTCTTCAGTTCATCGAAGCTCTGTTGTCTCTCATCCGTCCAGATAAACTTTTCGGTCTTCTGGAGCAATTTTGTAAGTGGCCGAGCGAGTTTCAAGAACCCCTCCACAAACCAACGGTAATACCCAGCAAGGCCCAAAAAGCTACGAACCTCCTTAACATTCTTAGGCGGTGCCCAATCTAGCACTGCCTCAATCTTCTGCGGGTCTACACGAACCCCTTCGGCCGAAATCACATGGCCGAGAAACATAACTTCTTCCAACCAAAATTCACATTTCGAGAATTTTGCATAGAGGTGCTCGGTTCTCAAAATGTCTAATATCAAACGCAGGTGTCGGGCATGTTCCTCCTTATCTTGAGAGTAGATCAAGATGTCGTCAATAAAGACGACTACACATCTGTCGAGGTACTCGATGAATATCTTATTCATTAACTGCATGAAAACTGCCGGTGCATTAGTCAACCCAAAAGGCATAACTACAAATTCATAATGCCCATATCTCGTCCGAAATGCCGTCTTGGGCGTCTGACTCCCTCACCCTGAGTTGATAATACCCGGATCTTAAATCAATTTTCGAGAAAACTGCAGCCCCTTGCAATTGATCAAATAAATCGTCTATACGAGGCAAAGGATACTTGTTCTTGATGGTTACTTTGTTCAGCTCACGGTAGTACAAACGTAGTGAACCATCCTTCTTCCTCACAAAAAGAACAGGCGCGCCCCAAGGCGAAGCGCTCGGTCTGATGTACCCTTTTTCCAAAAGTTCTCCCAACTGAGTCTTCAATTCCTGCATCTCGGAAGGTGCCATCCGATAAGGTGCTTTAGAAATCGGAGCCGCATCTGGCTCCAAGTCCACGGTAAATTCTATCTCTCGATCTGGCGGTAATCCCGGGAGGCCATCCGGAAAGACATCGGGGTACTCACTAACAACTGGAATCGAAGAGAAATCGATTTCATTTCCTTCCGTTTTCAAGGCATAACACCAATAGCCCGCACAACCTTTATTCAAAAGTTTTACGGCCTTCATGGCACTGATAAGTAACTTGGATAGTCCCGACTTACGTCCCAAAAACGAGTACTCAGATCCGTCTTTAGTCATCATGGTGATAACCTTAGTACGGTAGTTCATAATCGCTTGATAACTATCAAGCCAATCTTCGCCGAGGATCACGTCCTCGCCTTCCATATCAACTACAATTAAATTCGATAACCAATCCATACCGGATATAATCACCGGAAAATCTCTAATCTCCCGGTTCCCCACAATTCTATCCCCGCTCGGCAGTTTCACGATGAAGGGATCGCAAGCAGTCAGACAAGTTATATTCAAACGGCGTACACACTCCAAAGAAATAAAAGAATGTGTAGCACCCGAATCAAAAAGTACACGGATTGGATGATATAGGATATGAATGGTACCTGAAGCCACCGCCACGTCGGGTTCGTCTGCTCGACGCATCTCATAAACTCGTGGTTGCACCGAACCGACGCTAGAGTTTCCCCCTCCAGCATTCTGACCCCGTCCCCGGCCCCTGCCGAAATTCTGCTGAGGTTGACCAGCTGGGGCAGAAGCCCGAGTGTCCAAAGTCTGGTTCGGCTCGGAACAATAAGCCGCTCTATGTCCCATCTATCCGCACGTGTGACACTTCAACGGTGGAGAGTGGCATTCTAAATTAATGTGGCCTGTACGGCCACAATTATAGCAAGTCACCGCGCGATTTGTGGTATCCGAAGTAGGACGGTAACCCCTCTTTCCTTTATTAGAACGCGACGACTGTCCGGCAGAATTGTTAGTCGTCTATGACTTCTGAAAGTTGCCACTCTTAGAGTTAGAAAAATTCCCCGCTACTTTCTGCTTCTTCGATTCTTCCCCGGTATCGTTGTCGGGGCTTAACATATCATGGGCTAAAGCTCTGTCCTGGTATTCCTTCAGTGTGGTGCAAGAAAATCCGGTCATGTACCGCCGTAAGTCCAAATTCATCCGCATATCAAAATAATGGATCTTATCACGCTCGTTACGCACTTGATCCTTCACATGGATCAATTGTTGGTTGTACTCCACGATCGCCTGCGAAACGGGAATATCTTGTAGTTTAGCCTCAATGAAGGCTCGGATTAGGCTCTCTCGTACCGGCCAAGGACAAAACTCGGCCTCCAAGACCTCCTTAAATTCATCCCATGAGGCAATACGATCCTGTGGTTTGATGACCTTCCACCAAGTAGCGGCCTCCTTAGTGAGGAAATACTGAGCAATCGGTACTTTTCTCACCTCGGGGCAATCAACTGCCTCGAAAATCTTCTCCACTTCTGCTAGCCAATCTTCCCACTTAAGCAGTGCAGCCGCCAAACTGTGGAGGGTGCATACGGATTACATTCTGAAGCAAGGCATCCGTGTTTGGGTTCGGGTTATTCAGCTGAACAGTTTGGGCCAAAATAGTCATTTGAGTAGCCAATTGTTGAAGTGCATTCGCCACTCCAACGTCCGCGTTATTCCCCTGACCGTCTGACTGGTCGTGCTGACTCTCGGTGTCGGGATGCACCGAGTTCGACAAACTGGGGTTGGTCGACCCAATCGAAGGCGATGGAAACGGCCGCGCCACAACCTCTTCCTCGTCCACGGCCACGGCCCCTACCAGCTGACATACTGAAGAACACACAAGTCACGTAAGCACAATTCAATCACGCGTCATCAAAGTGTCCGATTCTCAAGAATACCGATAAAAGGACGCAAAACGAATAAGGAAACACCAGAAGAGTGAGAGGTCTTACAAGTACCGGTCGCACTGTGATGATGGCAGAGTAGTGATACTGCGGACAATTAACGACTCGATCGACCCAAAAGACCGACAGCCTAGGTATCCATAGACCTAAGCTCTGATACCATATTCTGTAACACCCTCAAGTCATTCAGGGATATTACAGCGCCGTAAGCCCCGCCGTGGGACCCACAAGGCTAAACATACGCGGAACCATAAAATTTGACCGATATGGTCTACACACAATGGAATGAAAAACAATACAAAGGTACTCGAAACATAACCAATGTATTCACAAACATCACAACTTGAATCAATACTTCGGCAAACACAGGCTGGAACATCAAGGACAAGGGAAAACAATACTCGAGTATTCAATAGCCAATCCAGTACAACAATACTGAACGGGAAACTCCAAACATAACTGGAAGAAAGACACAGTATCACACTTGCCCACCATCTTTATGCCGACCCGATACCTGCCCGTCCGCTCTCCTGGAACCTGAAATACATAAAAAGTATTTCCCCCATAAAGGGGTTAGCCGTCGAATAGCTAGTGCAAGTATATCAAGTATGAAACACAATACTCCTCGACAATAAAGTAAATGTAACCGTCAATTCATCAATTCAAGACTAGTATTCCGGAATGACTAAAATCTCAAGACGTATGTGAATGCCGTAGAAACGGTTCGTTCATATCATACGCCGTTACATGTAGGAATGCCGTCAAAACGGTTCGTTCATTACATGCCAACAATATTTCATATGAATGCCGTAAAAACGGTTCGTTCATATCAACCGTGGAATCGCACCAGAGGCTACGAAACCCTCAGGGGACCCGTCGGCCCGCCCCAGAGTGGCTAGAAATAATCATACCATCAATATTTCATACTTTCAAAGTCGAGAACGCACATTCATAAATATATACTTGCCTTTGAGACATCGAGAAGTCGAACGGAGGAAAGGTATGAGTTCGGTAGGTCCAAGAACGCGCTTCCGGAACCTAAACGATTCGCAAGGAATATGACAATTAATTATCCATACTCAAATTACACGAAGAGACTCCCGAAACTCGCCTACGATCCAAGAAAAAGGCTCGATTGTAAGCAAATTCAACGTGTGGTAAAGTATCTTCCCACGTTTTGATATTCTTAGAAATAACGGCTCTCAACAATGTAGATAAAGTGCGATTAACAACCTCAGTTTGCCCATCCGTTTGTGGATGACAAGTAGTAGAAAATAATAGCTTTGTCCCTAACTTTCCCTCCTAACACAAGACCTACACATGCATACTCATATGACAACGTCAATATGATCACAACAATAACAATGATGTATACTCAATGGAAATCCGACGATCCAGCACCCTCAGCATAGATCCCAAGATGATCCTACTAGATCAGCACAAGGTGGATAACCAACAATATACATATACACAAAACAACACATGATAAAATCAATGATGCGAATCCACATGATTCCATCAACACAATACCGGGTAATCCAACGATCCAGCGCCCTCAGCATAGATCCCCATGATGATCCCGTCGGACCAACGCATAGTGGACATCCGATCCAGCACCCTCAGCATAGATCCTCATGACCCCATCGGATCATTTACAACATAAATAATGTAATTATGCATACACATATGCAACTCAATATGTTCATCAACATGAACGACATATGAATCAAAACATGAACGACACTATGATGACACAACCAGGACGACATCATGTTCAGCAACATGAATGACAACTTGCATGATCAACATCATCAACACTAAACCGAATCAAACTAAGATACTGTCCCGAATCCTTCAGGAGAAATCTCAATGTCAAATCATCACCAGCGATTATCCTCGATGCTCGGTGATCCAAACGTACCATGGAGTATAGATACTCATATCCTCATTTTTATCGCAACGTAACCTCGATACCCGAACATACCAATAACCGAGATAAAGGATATACATTATGATTTACCTCCCCGAATCAGAAGAACGATATAAAATCCCAATACCCCGAGTTCACAATAATAATCATCGCTATATGCATTATAAACAAAATGAAACCGAAACTATTCATTAAATATTATAACTGAGCAAGTAATAACTTGCCTCGATACCGATACGACGATGATGAAGCCGCTACCAATTTTATTGCCTTCGTCTACGAACTCCTCATCCCTGACCACGCAATTCACGAACATGCTTGAACACGACCGCAATGTACGGTTATAATCACCGATCGATTATCGCAACCTATCGCAATAATAAAATAACAACAATCCGATAACGATCAACAACCGACACGACCAACCAATCAACTCAACGGTTCAATAAAAATCTCGATTAAACGCAGTCTGAACAAACTAAATCAAACCATCACGAATTCATAATCACAACACAAAAAGACTGCACTGTCTGTGTAATACCCGAGATTTCTGTTATGTAATTGGAACTTGTGATATTGTAATGATTGTACTTTTGTATGAGTACGATTCTCTGTATTTCATTATCCGATGTTGTCGAGCATATAATTTCGTATATGTGATATAAAGATTGAAATTCTGTGCATGTAGCGCACGCTACAGGCTTAGGGTAGCGTACGCTAACGTGGTCTCATAGCGCACGCTACCGAGTGTAATTAGCGCACGCTATGCGTGGTCAGATTGATTGAGACGTGCGGTAGGTGAGATCTGGCCGGGGGACCCCTGTCGGATCGTGTCGGATGTACCTGGACGGCTTTCGAGAAAAGCCGAGTCAACGCCTTAGCGCACGCTACAGGTCGATGCGTAGCGCACGCTAAGTGCCGAGTACAGTTTAGACTGTGAGCCGTTAGCGCACGCTACGAACAGGGTCTAGCGAGCGCTAATAGCCATTTATTATAAATAGGACAACATCCTATTCGTGATTTCAGTTCCTTCTACTCCCACAACCCGAACTTTGACACATAGAACATAACTACTTTCGTCCTAAACACTCCGTATCAACCTCCTAGTTCGAGATTGAAGATCATACATCATTGGAGATTGGTGTTCAAGCCTTCGGTGTTGGATTGCTTCATTTCATCCGTGTTCTTCACTACTTTGAGGTAGGTGATTCTTCACCAATGATTAGTAATGTTCATAAGGAAGATTTGAATCATGTTTGGATAGCAAGTATTTCGTTTATAATCGGTCATCACATGTTAGAAGGATACTTTTGACGTATCGGTACTAGATGTCGAATGAACCTTTGAACCATCTTCTTATAAGGACTCCTAAGCATGTTTAAATCGATTTATGATCAAGTAATCGGATATTACCCAGTTGATACATTGTATACGTTGGAATCATGTGTTTTGGAACGTAAGACGATGGAACTTAGATTTATTTCTTGAAGATCGTAGAGGAATTGTGATATCGAGATAACTATCCGTATATTGGTATTTCATAATCATAAATCTTCCAGAAACCTTATTAGCATGATATGCCCGAGGATAACTTGTAATATCACCATAGGATTCATGAGTTCTTCATCATTCAACCGATTTTCGGTTTGCGGCATTACGCCATGCAAGATTAGCGCACGCTAACATGTGTGAGTTAACGTGCGCTATCGAGGTCGGTTTCGCACAAAGCGTCGTAGCGTACGTTATGAGGCGGCCAGTCGATCGCGATTCGTGGCTAGCGACGCTAGTCTTATACGATAAGCGACGCTAACAGGCCTTAGCGCACGTTACGTGAGTACGTAGCGCGCTAAGCAATCCAGCACTTGTTTAGTTTGAGCTTTTCGGCCGTAGGCAGCTGTTAGGCCATTGTTCGACTTGAGATGATTTGTATATCGTTCCTTTTGTTAAGGTTCGAGCTTGTTACGTTGATCGGAGTAGGCGGCCTTCGAGTGCGTCGAGAGCATTGAAGTATATAGTTATTGCCATCTTAGAGGCAAGTATCGTGATATGTTAAAATCGGTATTTTTGGAGTATGCGTATGATTATGCATGTTGTTGAACATGATATTTACTTCGTTGATTTGTCATGATATTCGTTATATAGTGTTTATATGTTCATGTTGATGAACATAATGATTTGGCATATGTGTATGCATGAGTTGTGTTTGTATACGTTGTACGATCTATGCTGAGGGCGCTGGATCGGATGTCCACCTCGTGTTGGTCCGACGGGATCATCTTGGGATCTAGGCTGAGGGCGCTGGATCATTGGACGGGTTATTTCCACCTCGTGTTGGTCCGACGGGATCATCTTGGGATCTATGTTGAGGGCGCTGGATCATTGGAATACCCAGGCTGTGTAATGGAATCTTGTAGATTCGCATTGTCGGATTCCGGTAGCGGAAGTCCGTGTGATGTATCTTGTTGTGTATTGTTGATGCATATTCGAATTGTTTAAATATGATACTTGTACTAGCATCGTTTTGCTAACCCCTTCGGGGGTGGACATTTGTTTTGATGTTCAGGTAGCCAAGGAGCAGGGAAACGACCACGACTGACGTGACGATGAAGGGGTTCATGATGTTTATTGTTATTGGAGATTTGTGGTCTTGGTTTGGTTTTACGTACTCGAGTACGCGTGTCCTTTTGATATTAATTCGATATGGTTGTATTAATTACCCGTTGAACCGGTTATGCGTTTTCATAAACTTGAATTTTCGCATATTGATGTCTTGTATTTACTTTTCTTTTTAATTAGCCTTGTAAATCCTTATTTAAAGGGTTTACGGCTGTAATTATTCGAATATCTCGGGAGTTACGAGAATATGGTATCGGAGCTAAGATTTATGGATATCTTGGCAATCGGGTTTTATTTGGGTGCATTTACGTTATTTGATTTACGGGTCGTTTGTAACATCACTGTTCAGCCGAAGTCGTCATGTGGACCGTGGTTGTAAGTCTCTTAATCTCTTATACTACCGTTTTACTTAATTACTGTTTTGTGAGTATTGACGGACTTTATTTCAAAAATTTTGTTCTGTATATTGAGAAATTTCGTTTACAGTATGTTGAGAGGAGGTCGTGGACGCGGACGCGGTCGTGGACGCGGACGTGGTAACATGAGACATGAGGATTCCGCAACTACCCCAAAAATATCGGCTAGTCGAACCGATTCCCATTCTGGAGGGCAGCAAGGATCAGCGAATGATGACGCAAACCCTAACATGCCAGGAGTGCTTCAACAGGTGGTGGCGCAAATAAATCAGTTCGCCCAGGTCGTTGATCGCATGCAGACAGCGATGGGACAGCAGCACCACGAGGATAACCGGGGAGACAGATGGCTTGCGGAAGTGGTTAAATTGCACCCGCCAAAATTTGACGGATCTGCTGAGACACTTACTTGGGATCACTGTCTCAAGGAGTTGGAAAAGATATTCGCGGGTCTTACTGTCCCGAGGACCGGAAGGTTCCTATTGCCCAGTATTTTCTGACTGGGGAGGCCTTTGATTGGTGGGAGGCTATTCGACCCGAGAATCATAATGCGGATTGGACGGAATTCAAACAAATGATGGAAGCACAGTATTATCCTCGTCCAGTTAGAGAGGCGAAGATCCGAGAGTTTTTCTCACCACAGAGTTCGGAGGCATCTGTGACAGATGTAATTAAAACTTTCAATCATCAGCTGACTTGTGTGCGACACTTGGTCAGAACGGAGGCAGAAAAGATTTTTCATTTTGATATGCGGATGAAGCGGAGATTCGGCGGTACATGTCCGATTCGAGTGTACTACGTTGCGACAGATCAAGACAAAGCGCCGCCTACGACATGAATGAGGCGGCGGTGGAGAAATCGAGAGGCAAAGAGGCGAAGGTGACCGGCACTTTGCGTAAAACAAGAGTGGTGGGGCCCGCAAGGGCCGTCTTCCTTTATTCGGCTAGAAACCTCCACATCCTTCTAGAGGCGGAAAGAAGTTCCGGCAACATCGCAGCTTTGACGCATCAAAGAAATGCTACAATTGTGGTCGAGCAGGGCATATTCGACGTGATTGCCCCGCATCTTCTGTGACTTGTTACGATTGTGGGCAAGAAGGGCACCGTGCGGCCTTTTGTGGAGCCGCTACTAGATCTTTTGGTGCTCGCACTCCAGCGCCAGTTCCAAAGGAAACAAGTGTGAACCAGACGCAGCAGAGTGGATTTCAGCAGCAGAACGTTGGGAAGAGAGAGACATCCAGTGCTGGGTCCGTTCCTCCGCGCCTGTACGAAATGAGGAGATCTGACGACCAGAACACTGCAATTGCATCAGGTACGATTCAGATCCTTTTGCAACCAGTTAGTGTCTTGTACGATTCGGGAGCTACGCATTCTTTTATATCTTTGAACTGTGTTAAACGTTTGAACATCTCGTGCTTGTATAATTGTGAACCTTATGTTGTGGGATTACCGAGCGGAGAGAAAATTGTGGGAACACTAGAAGCTAGGGATTTCCCAGTATCTATAGAAGGAAGAGATTGGCCATCGAATCTTATTGTAGTTGACATCTGCGGTGACGATTTAATTCTCGGAGATGATTGGCTCAACCGTTATGGAGCTGTGCTGAATTACCGAGAGAGAGTCATTTGCATCATTGCTGATGACGGATCTGAACACTTATTCCGAGGATGGAGACCGGGAAGCTCGGGGAAATTGATCAAGGCAATGAAAGCCGTGAAATTACTGAAGCAGGGATGTCACGGACTTTGGTGCTATGCCATGAGGAAAGAGGAAGGAGGAGAGCTCGCCTATTTCGATTGTGAATGAGTTCTCGATGTATTTCTGACGAAGTACAGGGTTACCTCCGCAGAGGGGAGTGGAATTCACTATCGAACTAGAGCACTGGAGCAGCCTTATTTCCAGGGCACCATACCGCATGGCGCCAACCGAGATGTATGAACTCAAGAAGCAAGCGGAGGAATTGTTACGGAAGGGCTATATTCAACCGAGCGTTTCCCCTTGGGGAGCGCCTGTTCTATTTGTCCTAAGAAAGACGGATCCTCCGATCGTGTATTGATTACAGGGAGCTTAACAAGATGACGATCAAGAATAAGTATCCTATACCTCGGATCGGCGACTTGTTTGATCAATCGCAAAGGCGAGGTATTCTCGAAGATTGACTTGCGATCGGGATACCACCAATTGAGAATTAAGGAATCGGACATACCGAAATCGCTTTGAGATCGATGCGGGCATTATGAATTTGTAGTGATGCCATTCGGACTTACCAATGCTCCTGCGATATTCATGCAATTGATGAATCGGGTATTCTTGGAATACTTGGATAAATTTGTGGTCGTTTTCATTGACGACATTTTGATATATTCAAGGGACGCAGAGGAGCATGTTGATCATTTACGTGTGGTTTTGAGCATCTTGAGAAAGGAACAGCTATATGCAAAATTTTCTAAATGCGAATTCTGGCTTAAGGAAGTAACCTTCCTTGGGCATGTGATATCATCCGACGAAGTTCAGGTGGACCCGAAGAAAGTCGAAGCAATCTTGGAATGGGAAGTCCCTAAAAACGTGAAGGAAGTCCGAAGCTTCTTAGGACTTGCTGGATATTATCGCCGCTTTGTAGAGGGATTTTCCAAAATTGCTCGTCCGCTCACTCAGCTGTTACAGAAAACTCAAAAGTTCACGTGGAATGAGAAATGCCAGGCTGGTTTTGATGAACTTAAGAAGAGGCGGCAAGACACCTATTTTAGCATTGCGGATGGAACCGATGGATTCATGGTATACGGCCACGCTTCAAATCGGGGTTTGGGTTGTGTGTTGATGCGAAGGATAAAGTGATTGCTTATGCTTCTCGGCAATTGAAATCGCACGGGTTAATTATCCGACTCATGATCCGGAGCTAGCATTGTGGTCTTTGCCTTGAAATTTTGGCGACATTATCTCATGCGACACTCGGTGTCGATCTTTACAGATCATAAGAGCCTCAAATACATTTTCAATGTAAAGAATTAAACATGAGGCGTAGAAGGTGGTGGAATTGATCAAGGATTACGACTTGGAGATTCTCTATCATCCGGGAAAAGCAAATGTAGTAGCCGATGCTTTGAGCCAGAAACTGCTTTCTCTTCGAGTGTTGGAAGCTCTACGCCTGCACCAACATTCAACGAGAACCGATCCGCGAAGGGATTGAAGTATGGGCACCAGGAATCCAAGGGCGACTTTATGTGATGGGCCGACTTCATCACTAGTCGAGAAGATCAAGTCCAAGCGGTTGGACGATTCTCCGATCCTTCGATTATGTGATGAAGTAAAGAAAGGAAAAGCCCAGGATTCGTGATACAAGATGATGGAGTTCGAGATTTGAGTCGACTTTGCGTTCCCGACGATGATGATTTGAGACGGACTATTCTGAAAGAAGCTCATAGCGCGCCCTATTCTATTCACCCGGGCAGCAGTAAGATGTATAAGGATCTTAAACAAAACTTCTGGTGGGGGAATATGAAGAAGGACGTAGCAGAGTACGTTTCGAAGTGTTTGACTTGTCAGCAGGTCAAGATTGAGCATCAGCGACCTGCCGGGATGTTAAAGCCGCTTCCAATCCCTGAATGGAAGTGGGAGGGCATTTCGATGGATTTCATCACCAGTATGCCAAGGACTAGAGCAGGAATGAACATGATTTGGGTCGTTGTTGATCGACTAACCAAGTCGGCTCATTTCCTAGGAATCAGAGATACATGGGGACCCGAAAGATTGGCACGAGTATTTGTTGCGGAGATAGTCAGATTGCATGGGACGCCGAAGACCATTATTTCAGATCGAGATGGTCGTTTCGTGTCACACTTCTGGAAAGAAGTTCACAAGGCTTTGGGGACTGAGCTCAACTTTAGCACAGCTTATCATCCCCAAACAGACGGTCAGTCCGAAAGGACTATTCAAACTGTAGAAGACATGGTTAGAGCTTGTGCGTTGGATTGGTCAACTGATTGGGAAGTTCACTTGCCCTTGATCGAATTCACATACAATAACAGTTGGCATGCTTCTATTAAGATGGCACCATTTGAAGCGTTGTACGGGAGGAGATGCCGATCACCTCTGTGTTGGGATGATTCTTCGGATCTGATCGGGACGGAACCGGAATTGATTATTCAGACTCAAGAGAAGATAGCTTTGATTCGAGAGAGACTATTGACTGCCCAGAGTCGACAGAAGTCTTATGCCGATGTACGTCGTCGTCCTCTAGAGTTCGACGTTGGGGATCATGTGCTATTGAAGGTGTCTCCTACACGAGGGATTTTCCGTTTTGGGAGGAGAGGCAAGCTTAGTCCGAGATATATCGGACCATTCGAGATCCTCGAGAGAGTTGGAGAGTTAGCATACAGATTGGCCTTACCGCCATCGCTGAGTCATGTTCACAATGTGTTTCACGTATCCCAACTGCGAAAGTATGTACCGGACCCCAGTCACGTCATTGATTTCGACGAGATCGAGATAGCTAATGATGGCACCTTCGAAGAGAGACCAATCAAGATACTTGAGAGCCGGATCAAACAATTGAGGAATAAACCAATACATTTGGTTAAAGTACAATGGTCACGACATGGAGTCGAAGAGGCCACTTGGGAAACGGAGGACGGTATGAAGGCTAAATATCCGGAGTTGTTTTCATCCTAAGTTTCGGGACGAAACTTCTTTTTAGGGAGGAAGGATGTAATACCCGAGATTTCTGTTATGTAATTGGAACTTGTGATATTGTAATGATTGTACTTTTGTATGAGTACGATTCTCTGTATTTCATTATCCGATGTTGTCGAGCATATAATTTCGTATATGTGATATAAAGATTGAAATTCTGTGCATGTAGCGCACGCTACAGGCTTAGGGTAGCGTACGCTAACGTGGTCTCATAGCGCACGCTACCGAGTGTAATTAGCACACGCTATGCGTGGTCAGATTGATTGAGACGTGCGGTAGGTGAGATCTGGCCGGGGGACCCCTGTCGGATCGTGTCGGATGTACCTGGACGGCTTTCGGGAAAAGCCGAGTCAACGCCTTAGCGCACGCTACAGGTCGATGCGTAGCGCACGCTAAGTGCCGAGTCTGATTTAGATCGTGAGCCGTTAGCGCATGCTACGAGTGGTCTAGCGCGCGCTAATAGCCATTTATTATAAATAGACAAAGATCCTATTCGTGATTTCAGTTCCTTCTACTCCCACAACCCGAACTTTGACACATAGAACATAACTACTTTCGTCCTAAACACTCCGTATCAACCTCCTAGTTCGAGATTGAAGATCATACATCATTGGAGATTGGTGTTCAAGCCTTCGGTGTTGGATTGCTTCATTTCATCCGTGTTCTTCACTACTTTGAGGTAGGTGATTCTTCACCAATGATTAGTAATGTTCATAAGGAAGATTTGAATCATGTTTGGATAGCAAGTATTTCGTTTATAATCGGTCATCACATGTTAGAAGGATACTTTTGACGTATCGGTACTAGATGTCGAATGAACCTTTGAACCATCTTCTTATAAGGACTCCTAATCATGTTTAAATCGATTTATGATCAAGTAATCAGATATTACCCAGTTGATACGTTGTATACGTTGGAATCATGTGTTTTGGAACGTAAGACGATGGAACTTAGATTTATTTCTTGAAGATCGTAGAGGAATTGTGATATCGAGATAACTATCCGTATATTGGTATTTCATAATCATAAATCTTCCAGAAACCTTATTAGCATGATATGCCCGAGGATAACTTGTAATATCACCATAGGATTCATGAGTTCTTCATCATTCAACAGTTTGGTTTGCGATTCGCCATGCAAGATTAGCGCACGCTAACATGTGTGAGTTAACGTGCGTTATCGAGGTTCGGTTTTCGCACAAAACGTACGTAGCGTACGTTATGAGGCAGCCGAGTCAGACTGCCAGTTCGTGGCTAGCGCACGCTAGTCTTATACGATAGCGTACGCTAACAGTCCAGCTTAGCGCACGTTACGTAGAGTACGTAGCGCGCGCTAAGCAATCCAGGCAGCTTGTTTAGTTTGAGCTTTTCGGCCGTAGGCCGAATTGTTAGGCCATTGTTCGACTTGAGATGATTTGTATATCGTTCCTTTTGTTAAGGTTCGAGCTTGTTACGTTGATCGGAGGAGGCGGCCTTCGAGTGCGTCGAGAGCATTGAAGTATATCGTTCTTGCCATCTTCGAGGCAAGTATCGTGATATGTTAAAATCGGTATTTTTGGAGTATGCGTATGATTATGCATGTTGTTGAACATGATATTTACTTCGTTGATTTGTCATGATATTCGTTATATAGTGTTTATATGTTCATGTTGATGAACATAATGATTTGGCATATGTGTATGCATGAGTTGTGTTTGTATACGTTGTACGATCTATGCTGAGGGCGCTGGATCGGATGTCCACCTCGTGTTGGTCCGACGGGATCATCTTGGGATCTAGGCTGAGGGCGCTGGATCATTGGACGGGTTATTTCCACCTCGTGTTGGTCCGACGGGATCATCTTGGGATCTATCTTGAGGGCCTCGGATCATTGGAATACCCGTGCTATGTAATGGAATCTTGTAGATTCGCATTGTCGGATTCCTAGAGCTAAGTCCGTGTGATGTATATTGTTGTGTATTGTTGATGCATATTCGAATTGTTTAAATATGATACTTGTACTAGAATATTTTTGATAACACCTTCTTTGGTGGAAATTTGTTTTGATGTTCGGGTAGCTAAGGAGCAGGAAAGCAATGCAAGATCGACGTGATTTGAAGGGGTTCAGTGATGTTTATTGTTATTGGAGATTTGTGGTCTTGGTTTGGTTTCTGTACTCGAGTACGCGTGTCCTTTTGATATTAATTCGATATGGTTGTATTAATTACCCGTTGAACCAGTTGTACGTTTTCATAAACTTGAATTTTCGCAGTATTGATGTCTTGTATTTACTTTTCTTTTTAATTAGCCTTGTAAATCCTTATTTAAAGGGTTTACGGTGCTGTAATTATTCCGAATATCTCGGGGTGTTACAGTCTGCCTACTTAGCGTACGTTAAACGTATAACGTAGCGTGCGCTAAGTTGCTCCCGTTAGCGTGCGCTAGCTAGTAAGCTTAGCATGCGCTAATGCTGTACAGTGGCATGCATTCCAAGCATCGACTAACACTTTCATCATATCAATGATCAACTCATCTCGATATTAAGTATTTCATAACATATTCGATTCCAACTTTAATCTTTAAACACGAATCAGCAAGATTCCTTCTTGTTCATATTGGTAAATTCGTAGAACAATTTACCGGTTATTATCATGAATAATCATATCCCAAAATCATCTGTAACCTTTCCAAATTCCATTTCTTATAAAATCATGACATATATAATTCAATAGTTCTTCAAGAACATGAATTGTCCGAATTCACGTTCATAACCCGTAAAACAACGTAATCCGATGTTTTCTAACATCTAAACAATCCCTAATCATAATTCAAGGTGTATATCATCATGTTCTTCAACATACGATCTTCCTAACGTCAAAAATCGCAACAACAATACCAAGAACATCAAGAACTCTATGATTTCATAATCATAATCAGCATATTCAAGACATAAACCAACATATCATCATCTTCCTTCAAAAAACACCTCATATATCCTCAAGAATCGTAACACCAAGACCTTAATCATCTTCATATGAATCAATCATCAATAACAACATCAAAAATCCAAAATGAAATGGAGGATTATCCAACTTACCTTTTAGAAGATGAAAACACTAGCAATTACTTCAAGAATCAACCATAGCTCCATATCCAAGGCTCAAATCCAAGTCCTCAAGCTCAAAATCGACTTAGGAGAGCTAACTCTCTCTCTCTCTCTCTCTCTCTCTCTCTCTCTCTCTCTCTCTCTCTCTCAGTGTTTAGAGTCAAAAAACGAAGTGAGGTGCTGAAGTGAAATGAAAGAACGAACTTCATTTTATAAACTGCATAACTCATTACGTACGTTATCCTTCATAATTAACGTACGTAATGCTCTTTAGCGTACGCTACTCGTCCCATATAGCGTACGTAACCTCATCCCATAACTAACTGACCTGTTTTGTTAACATGCTTACGTACGTAACAATTTCATCATAACGTACGTAATATGTACGTTGACTTGCTACAGTAAAAGCTCGTATTACGTACGTAATACACCCTGTATAGCGTACGTAATACGTACGTTGACTCAGCTGGCCACATCCGTTGCCGACGCCGGGCCCACCTACCGACCACGACTCGGACCTGCCTGAATCTCTCGTTACGATCGTAATGCCTTATGCATAACGTACGTAACACGTACAAACTTAGCATACGTTAAATCAATATCTTAACGTACGTTAAGGCTCTATACTTAGCCAAAAATCCAATTGTTCCTGTCCATCTCAACATACCGGATACGCATACACGCATACTAAATAGATATACTGGATCTAATAACATTCTTATGCGATATACTCCATATCGAAAGTACGATAACCTGATACACGATATCCTCAAGTGTAATTGTCTACCAAATACGTCAATTGTACCAATACTGACATCTCAGTCCCTTATTTATTTTATCCATACTGTACAGGTTCCACGCTGTACAATATAACTCGGATAAAATAATCTCAAACAATAGTAGTAGAAATTCCGGATATTACATTCTACACCACTTAAAATAAGTTTCGGCCTTGAAACTTGCAATCCGTCATAAAAACGAACAAACATACCATTCAACCAAAATATTTCGAAACTATTACAACACGATCAATCATCTTCATTACTGAATAACCAAAAGAGCACACTTACAAATACGCAGGTCGACGATCTCCTGAGATACTAGCAAGTGATCTCACTGTACAGTCCCAATACGCTTACAATCACAATTCCTTGAGTCTCAACAAAATATATCATCTTCGGATGAAACAATCTGCCCGAATCAAATCTTGTCTGCCTGATTACATAATCAAGTCAATATATCTGCGACACAACTGCCCAAAACAACGACACGAATCCCGAAACACCGACACAAAATTCGAACATTCAGATGATCACCAACAATGATCAGCCAATAAGTCAACCGAATTTATCATCAACATGATAAATTCCAATATGACCGAACAGAGGTCAAAACACAATCGAGAATATCATCAACATGATAAACTCCAATATGACCAACCAGAGATCAAAACACAGTCGAGAATATCATCAACATGATAAACTACAATATGACCAACGAACGGTCAACGATAATCAAGAATATCTTCAAACGGTAAGCTCCAACACGATCAATGTAATATCCGGATTTATTATGATGTATTTCATCTGTATTCGAATCCTGTATTATTTGGATTTGTGATCTTGATTATTGGAGTATGATATTTCTTTCGTTGGTAACTTTGTACATAAGTATATCAACATGCAAAATCTCTCATGCAAACTCGTGATAGCACACGCTGAGAATGTAGCTTAACGCTCGCTATCGGCTACTACTAGCGCACGCTACGTATGTAGGAGTTGCGTGCGCTAGGCACTCAATTATTTAGTTGGGCGGCTAGCACATGTGCCAGCTGGACGTAGGACCGGATAAGATTCTCGCAGACGAACCGGGACAATTTTGGAGTCAACTCTTATTAGCGCGCGCTAAGGATGTGTAGGTAGCGTGCGCTAATCTGCTTTTGTACATAAAGTTTATATATGGGCCAACACTCCATTTTATTCTCATTTCCTTCATTCACCTTTCGTTTTTGAGAAACCAGAGAGCATATCATCTTCCTTAGACACACTTATAACACATCCACTTGATCATTAGACATTGAATACTTCTTGCGATTGATCATTGAAGAGAAGTAGCACCTTGGAGTGGCATATAACCAACCGGAGTCAGATTCTACCTTTGGAGTTCAGTGATTTCGTCATATTAAGGTATGTTGATTCTATCACCAACTCTAGATTCGTGTTATGGAGGATGAGATGATCATGCTAGCAAAATATTGAGTTCTTGGGTGAATTATCCAAACCACTTCATGTTTGGAATATTGAGATGATTATGCCTTAAGTACCTTGATTATGAACATCATGATTCGAATCTTATTACAATGAATAAGTAGAGGAAGCTTCTATCATTGATAATCCGAATCTAGTAGGTGTATTCATAGCAATCTTGGACTTGACTTTAACGTCATTATTGTTAGACGAATCTAAAGGATTGATCATGGAAGGATTTATCTTGTAAAGATGGAATGTTAATCAAACTACAGAATTATAGTTTTTGATTGAGATAAAGGTGTTGATATCAACCGATAAGCTTTTCGAATTATAGCATGAAGAATGGTAATCGAAATGGAATATGGTTTTATAATAGTATACATATCCTTGAATCCGAAGTTGTTGTTATCTGTAGGATCATTCATAACCGTATAAACATGATATTCATGGAGGTAACATGAATTAACACTGAAGATTTCATTGGTTTGATCATGTTGAGATCAATCTACTGCCCTGTAGTAAACTGCCATGCACAGTTAGCGCACGCTAAGCTAGGTAGATTAACATGCGCTATCGAGCATGAGTTAACATACGCTACGTTTGGTACGTAACGTACGTTAGGACATCAGACGAGTCAGTCGGCTGATCAGTGAAGTACTGACCATGCATAGTTAGCGTACGCTAGGCTTTGTTGTTTGCATGCGCTATCGAGCAGACTTAACGCACGCTACACAGAGTACTTAGCGTGCGCTAAGCAGATCAGGCAGATTACATTTTATGAGCTTTTGGCCGTAAATCGAATTGTTAGACATTCGTACGACGTGAGATAAATTCTATATTATTTCTTTTGTTAAGGTTCGAGCTTGTTACGTGATTGATTGAGGGGGGCGACCTTCAAGTGTTCGTTTTCGTGGAAGTATTGTTCTTGTCTTCGAATCGAGGCAAGTACCTTATTTGTTTTATGTATTGATGTTATACATATTGTCGTGCATGTATGTCGTTATTGTATGTCCACCTCGTGTTGGTCCGACGGGATCATCGGGGGATCTATGCTAGCGTGCACTGGATCATCGGATAGGTTCTTCCACCATGGGTTGGTCTGACGGGATCATCGTGGGTTTTAGGCAGTGAACGCTGGATCGTCGGAATTACCATGTGTATATTGTGATATCATGTTGTGATTATCAGTTATGTATGTCATTTATGAGTTTCTCGTAGGAGAAGACTTGTTGGTATTTTTGTCATTTACGTTATTATTCTTCGTGAGATATGAATAATATGTTGTGGTACTTGTACTAGCATCGTTGTGCTAACCCCTTCGGGGGTAAACATTTTGTTTATGTTCAGGATCCAGGAGAGCGGGAAAACAACCACTAGAGCTGCATGACGACGAGGGTGCAGAGTGATGTTCCGGCCGGGTTTAGTTGACTGTTGTTTGTTGGTTATTTCAATAAGTACTCGAGTATGTAGTCGTTTATAATGAATTTGAATTTGGTGATGTATTAATAAGTTTCTATTAAACATTTGTATTTTCAGTATTTGGTCAGAACTGTTGTATCTTAATTCCGTTACTTCCATTCATTTGTACCTGTTAATGTCTGTTCAATTCTTCAGCCTTGTAAATCCTTCTGTAAAGGATTTACGGCGCTGTAATATTCCTGAATATATCGGGGGTGTTACAATCAACACAGAACCACAGAACCCGATATACAAACGAATAAAGTTCTCAAAACGACACGCCAATCACATACAGTGGATCTCAATAAACACAACCGACTGATGAACGAACCTCTCAGGCGTACAAACAACCAGTCGCAATTCAGCGAACATCCCAAATCATACATGGAGTGGGAATGACTAATCAGTACTGCTCAAAATTCAAAAGGTGCTACCATCACATCAGTAGAGCCACCTAGCACATATGCTCCAGTTTCACAAAATCCAAAGTTTCAAGATTACATTCTATGCATGAATCTACGATACGCAGCATATTCTTCTTATCCGATAAATCAACCGATCATCCCTGGATAACCAAACTACCATACTGAAGTTCGAATCTCTATTCATCGTTCCATATTGATGTCTCATCCAGTTTTTGAGTCACACTCATAACTTCATCATGATATGCACTAATGCGTATGTATATCAGTCACATTTTCAAAACCGGTTTGAAATCACATAGTCTTGTCAAGAAGACAAAATTTCGAAAGTTCTTTCAAAAATTTCAAAGCTCAAAACATAAATTTTGGTAAGACCACAAAATCAGTTTTCAAAAAAATTAAATCGGCTCGCTGGTGCCAAATATTCGATAACAGTTTCCTTCGAATCCACACGATTTCGAAGTTTTTAAAATGAAAACTATTCAAATGATTGACCACATCCCTACTCCTGTATACCAATTCGGTTCGTCATCAATATCTACTGATATTCCATTGGAAAACCACACGATAGAGTTCCAAAATCTGAGTATATAAATCCCAACCAAAAACTCCTATTTCACATATGGCTCGCAACATCGATCATTTTCCATCCTGGATCACCTTATATATGCTATGACAAAACATTGAAACAAATCAACACAACGAAAGACTTCCCGAGAAGTTTTATTTGAACAATTAAATCAGAATCGCGAAAGGCGGAAACGAAATAGGTAAACGATTGATAAAGTGTTTTACAGATCTCGGGAGTTATAGAAAACATGAAAAAGCCTTTTTGAAACGTTAGGTCTCAGCCTAAATCCCGTTCCACATTGCAAGAAGTTTAAAAGGTAGAAAACTCTTTTCGGACTTCAAGTCCTGAGTTATAAAACTATTTCAAAATCAATTGGGTCTCGGCCTAAAATTATTTTCCGTAAAACATTCGTGAAACGTTCATTTTGAAAAGTATCATTTGTAGGTCACAAGTCGTCCAGGAACAAGTCTAGAGGGGGGGGGGGGGTGAATAGACTTGTTGAAACTCTTGAACTCTTTTTCACGAAGAGCGAGTTTCTTCAGCTGATGGTCAAACAAATGACTTGGAGTCGTTTGTTCTTGAAAATGTGCGGAAGTCAGCTGATGACGAATATAAATTAACTTAATGAAACACTTAACAATGTATGCAGCAGTTAGAGTATGATGCAGTAAAATAGTGAATAACACAGGCAATTATAGTGGTCTCAGAGGTGGGGTAATCCTCTACTAATCCACTTTTCTCCAAACCAGTTGGAGATGAATTCACTATAACTTTCAACCAGTGATAAATATTACAGTGATTCAACCACAATACAACAACTTCCAACCAGTGGAAATCCATGCCGTTGTACACACACTTGACTGCCTTGCACCTCTTGATCCTCGATCCTCGGATGCCCTTACAGTCTCTTACTTCAACCAGTGAAGTACCCCGTACTCAAGATTATAGACAAGAGTGTTTGTCTTCTCCAACTTAAGAGCTTCCTTAAATATGAACTTTTTGGATCTGATCTTTTCACGATGCTATTTGATTGCTTGAGATTGCTTTGTTTGCTTTGATCGCTAGAATGTATGTTCGCACCGGTAGTTGCTCAGTTTCAAATCTCCGGGTATATATAGATCACGATCTCTGAGCTTCTTCTTTGTAGCCGTTGCAAATCTGAACAAATCCGTCCGTTGGAGGGAGACTTCATTGTTTAATCTTTCTGAACGTTGCAAGGCTGGATTCCCATTATTTAATTTTATCTTCCGACCGTTGTGAGGACTTCTGCATGTGAGCGCCGAATCTTTTGAATATAAACGGATTAAAGTCTTTCACGGTGGGTCAGGATGATTTAAATAAATCATATCTCTTGCGGGAATCACTCCAATTTGTCTCTTCACGTTGCATGTGAGCTTTCCGTAATTTTTGACTTTTCAAAGCATGCTGATGTGGACTTGGAGTACTAGGCTGTAGTTTGAGTAGGCTGATGTGCAGCTTACATCTCTGCAGGTAGGTCCTCTCGGCTGTTCACTGTTTGTGACTTGTCTGATCAGGTGACTTCCCTGAGGTACCTCGGCTGCAGTCTGGTCAAAACTTCTCTGATAAATTTAGTTGACCAGAGCTACTCTGACTGGAGTCGGCTGTACTTCTCTGATGGACTAGGCTGTACTTAGTACTTAGCCGATTTTCAGCCTAACTAACTTTGGCCTACAGAAGACACTCATTTGGTTCTTCTTTACATTTTTGCCAAGTTTTATACTTAACATATTTTGGCCTATGGAAGATACTCATTTGGTTCTTCCTTACATTTTGCCAAGTAATGAACATTTGATTTTAAATTAATGACATCATCAAAATCTAACAAGTATTCCTAACAAATTCCCCCTATTTTGATGATGGCAAAACTAAGTAAGAAATCAAATGACCAAGTCTGCACTTAAGTGCGAGACACAATCAAATCGATCTAATATTGAGACAATCGGAAATTGTCATTCAACAATTGTTTCATAAAATTTTCTGACGTATCATTGAAATTTTACAAGAATGTTTTAAGTACAGAAAATAAAATTACAAGTAAGAGAAATAACTAAAATCATCTGCCTCTTCCTCTGCCTCTTCGAGTAGCCGCTGGCGAGCTTGAATGGTTTGGCTCCGATAGGTCTTACCTTGACCGAGCAAGGCCATATTTTCTTTTCACCACGAGTCCGCGAAATCTCGCTCCGCCGAGATCCGAATGTTCTCAAGGCACACTAGCTTGATTTCCTTCTGAAGTTGCAACTCATCAAGTTCACCATCCATGCGGATTGGTGCTTCTTCAGCTCTGAATAAGGGAATCATAGGAAAGGCATTTTGCTCTTTAGCGTGCTTCTTCAGAACAGCCCAAAGATTCGGATGGACTTCTTCCATGAAGTTTATGAAGATCTCTTGTGGGGAGAGTTTGTCATCATGGAGAAGTTCCCAGACATAATAGTCTCTGATGAATCTCTTCTTAGCAGCTCCCCACATTTCAAGAGCTTCAAATGGGATGAAATCCTCAACATACCATAGCTCCATCCCTTCCCATTCGAGAGTAGGTTCAAAGCCGCCTCTGGTCCTTCTTCTTTTTCCTACAGGCTGGTCAGCCTGGTCATCTCGATCTACAGCTTCCTTTCTCTTTAAACTGGAGGGTCCTTCAATCTGAGGGACATCCTGCTTCTTTTTGCTTCTGATTTCTCTTTCTTCCCCCTGAATTCTCTCTTCCCCCTTTTTGCCAGCATCAATAAGGGTTGTCAACTGCTGTTCCATGCGGCTCATCCAATCAGACATGCCAAAAGGCATTCTCTTGTTTGTAAGAGGAGGAGGCTGAGGGATCTCTCTCTGAAGAAGAGTGTCAATCTTGGCATTTATGGTATGAAGGTCAGAAGTGACCTGAGTTGATAGCAGCTCCCCAATAGTGTCTCTGACAATTTGCTTGATCAGCTCAGTCATGGTAGGTGATAACTGAGCTGATGGAGAGTGCTCTCCTATACCTTCTGCAAGAGAACCACTAGACTGCAGGCTCCTGGCTGCAGCAGGTAGGTCAGATTGTGTTTTCTCCGGGGTCCACGACTGAGTCTTCGCGACTCTGCGTCAGCCAGTGTACCGGGCAGGTACAACAATCCTATCAGCAGCTTCATGAGTAGCCTCTGGCTCTGGCTCTGGCTCTTTGGCTCCATTTCTCTCTCCTTCTTTCCCTTCTTCTTCTCCAGATTTTTCTTTTTCTTCTTCCTCATCTTTTTCTTTTTCTTTTTCTGCTCCTCCTTCACCTCCATCATCATTGTCATCATCATCATCATCATCATCATTTTTATCATCATCTTTCTCCTTCTTTTCTTCTTCATCATCTTCATCCTCCTTATCTTCTGCATCTTCTTCCTGATCTACTTCTTCCCCTTCTTCTTCATCTCCTTCATCAGCAACTTCTTCTGTCTTCTCAATCTCCTCTGACTGTTTTTCAACTGGTATATTTTCTTCAGATTCTTTCTCTTCTTCATCTTCTTCAGCCAAATCAATAATTTCATTGTCTCCATTAATTTCTTCAATCCTAATCTCCTTTTCTACTTCCTCTTCCTCCTCTCTAAAAACACCATTAAAAATACTTAGCATTATAGAATGGATAAAGTGGTCCATGTTTGTCTCAAAATGTGACATGAACCAGTTATCCTGGAGGACTAAAGCTAAATCTGACTCTTTGAAAAATTCAGTCAGAACATCCTCAGTGGCTTGGGGATATTCCCAACCACTAGTTTCAACAAAGGTTTGAAGATTTGTAAAAGACAAGGTTTTGAGAGATTTCCACTCTTTAAAAATATTTACAAAAGAGTGTTTTTCTGCTTGTGGTTTGACAAGCTGAAGTTGTTCAATAGAGAGATTAAAAGTATTATTTTCTAAAAGGTTGAAAGTGTAATCTGCTTCAGGAATAGAGATAATAAGACCTGCTTCCTCTTCTTCGGATATGTATCGGAGGTGTGATAACAGTACAATCCGAGTTTCGGTGCAGTGCGAGGCAAGTCTTGAGATGAATCGGTGATGGCCCGATGGGGTGGCGTGATGCTCGATCTCTCCTCGCCGAATGCTGACTTTCTAGGCCTCTTTGGAGAGGGTTCAGGTGATGACTGCAGGTTAGAGGGTCCTTCTGGGGCTGGTCCCCGTCGCTTGAATCTGATAGCTATTGGTGTATCGTCAGACTCATTCCCGGACTCGACTGCAGTTCCGATCTCAGCTGCAGGTCGGTCTGATTCCTCTGATAAATCGTATCTTGGGCAATACGGAGAGTCCGACAAATCCTTCAACAACTGGGCTGCCCTCCCAGTGACTCCAACTTTCTTCTTGTCATGGTCCATGTGACCTAGCCTCTTGTTTGGGTGGAAAGGGTCAATGTTTCCCTTAGCCACTCCGATTTTCTCCAGAAGCCAACTAAGATGCGTTCCGAACGCCAACTTAGTTTTGAATTTCTTCTCACCTTCAAGCCATTCGACTTTGTTCACCTCGCGAACAAGTTGCCTGAAAATATAGTCCGCCCAATCGATTTCCTCTTCTTGGATCAACGCACCCAACACCATGAATTTTGATGATGACAGTTGGTCATAGCTGCCTGCCATCCTCATGACTATCTTGTTTGTGATGTCCAAAGCAACTCGATAAATCCTTTTCAACTCATTCCTCTTCGCTGTAAACTTCAATTTCTCTGGGATGTTTTCGACTTTGATCGTTTTCCAGGTTTCGGCGGGTGATTGTTTAAGAGCTTCGACCGCCAAACCGCGATGTTTCATCCCGAATACAGAACGGATCTTCTCTCGATCTATGGTGATTGGAACTCCGCCGACTGAGCTGTTAATCCCGTGCTGAATCAGAGAGGAATTACGATAAAATTCAACAACATCTTCCTTGAACAAATGTTGCGGGTTGATGTCGAGAAACGGGTAGATTCCGTTCAGCTTCATCGCCCGGATCAAATTGAGCATATCGAAGTCCTCTAGATTTGCTTCTAATAAACCTTCGAAGTCGACGACCATGGAGAAGATGACCTGGTCCTTCATCGCCTTCAAGTTTGCTCCTTCAAAAGATGCCATTTCTGCAAAAAGGATTTTAGGATTTTTAGTGTATATTTTTGCTCTGTAAATTCTAGGGTTTCTGTAAGCTTAAAGAGTAAAGTGAAAGGTTTTCTTCCTTATAAAGAAGATGAAAAGACGTTTGTATTAGTTTATTATATATTTGAACGGTGGTACACCTTTTGATATTCTTTTGAATTTCAAATTTGAATCGGTGGCCCTATTTAAAATTTGACGATTGATTCTGATTGGCCACCGTAGAGGTTAATTAAATAGGCGTGTGATGCGTGTATTTAAAATTGCCACTTGGCTTATAAAATGTATATTTTAAATGCCATTTCGTTAGCCAAAATAATATTATAAATATGGCAGATAATAATTAAAAAATTAGAGATCAGTTTAGAGAACTTAGCTGGTCTGATTTTGTTGACTGTTGACCACTCTGCAACAGGTTAGTTGACCTCTCGCCTGGTATTCTGAACAGCTTAGTTGCTTCGTCTGGCCTTCGTCTTCTCGCCTGCATTAGCTTAGGCTGATTCTGAGGGTCCGTCCTTCCTTCAACTTGCTTCAGTACTAGATTCCCAATCTAGTAATCCAAGGTCTCTGCTAAGCTCTAGGAATCTTTCTTCTGGCAATGGTTTAGTGAAGATGTCAGCTATTTGGTAGTCTGTGCTGACTCTTTCAACTCTAACCCTTTTGTTAAGCACGTGGTCTCTAATGAAATGGTGCTTAACGTCAATGTGCTTCGTCCTTGAGTGCAAAACCGGATTGTTGGTTATTGCAATAGCACTATTGTTGTCACACCAAATAGGAACTTCGTTGGCAATAATATTATAGTCCCTTAACTGTTGTCTGATCCATAGAATGCTGCACAATGACTACTGCTGACTAGGTATTCTGACTCTGTAGTGGAGATAGAGTTAGAAACCTGCTTCTTGCTAAACCAGGATATCAGTCTGGTTCCTAGGAATTGACACGTTCCACTAGTGCTCTTCCTATCGATTTTGCATCCTGCGAAATCCGCATCTGAGTATCCTGATAGCTCGAAGTTGTCATCCTTGGGATACCATAGTCCAACATTAATTGTAGACTTTAGGTACTTAATTATTCTCTTAGCTGCATCTAGGTGTGATTGCTTCGGCTTGGACTGGAATCTTGCACAAACTCCAACTGCATATGATATGTCTGGCACCTTGCAGTGAGGTACAGAAGAGATCCGATGAGTCCTCTGTAGTGGGTTGAGTCCACTGATATGCCTGCCTCGTCTGCATCCAGGTGAGTACTTGTGCTCATTGGAATTCTTGCGGGCTTGGCTGATTCCATTCCATATCTCTTGATAAGATCCCTGGTATACTTTGCTTGGTTGATGAAAATTCCTTTTTCCATCTGCTTAACTTGTAATCCGAGAAAGAAGTTAAGCTTTCCCATCATACTCATCTCAAATTCTCCTTGCATGAGGTTGGAGAATTTCTCGCATAGTTCTGGATTGGTTGACCCGAATATGATGTCATCCACATAAATCTGAACTATTAATATGTGGCCTTCGTGTTCCACTCTGAATAGGGTCTTGTCCACTTTTCCCTTGCAAAATCCATTTTTCTCAAGAAACACAGACAGTGTTTCATACCATGCTCTCGGTGCTTGCTTGAGTCCATACAGAGCCTTCAACAGCTTATAGACTTTGTCTCCTTTGACAAAACCTGGGGGTTGCTCTACATAGACTTCTTCTTCTAGGATTCCGTTCAGAAACGCACTTTTACATCCATCCGGTAGACTTCAAAGTCCTTGAATGCGGCATATGCGAGGAATAGTCGATGGCTTCTAATCTTGCAACAGTGCATAAGTTTCATCAAAATCTATTCCCTCACACTGCATAACCTTTTGCTACAGTCGGCTTTATTCCTAACATGACTCCGTCTTCATCACTCTTGTTTTTATACACCCATTTGGTGCCAATAACTTTCTTGTGATCAGTCTGCATTAGTTCCCAAACTTTGTTTCTTTCCATCTGCTCCAATTCCTCTTGCATGGCATTAATCCATGAATAATCTTCCAAGGCTTGTTCTGTAGTCTTGGGTTCAATTTGCGACATGAAACATGAGAACATCGCCATTCCTGCTGGTAGAGTTGACTGTCTTGTCTTGACTCCATCAGTCAACTTTCCGATAATTTGCTGAATTGGATGATCCTTGAGCCATTTGGGGATCTCGTCCTTTTCTGGGTTTGTTCCCCCTGTTGGATTGCTCTGGTGGTTATCTGCATCAGCTGGGTTCTGGTTTGCAACTGGATCAGCTATCGCCTTGTCATCTGCAGCTTGGTTCTGTACTGCAGATGAGTCTTTGTCAGCTCCGGCTGGGTCTTCTTCCGCAACAACTGGATCAGATAGGTTTGGTGATCCTGTCTGATCTGCAGTTGGGTCTTCATCAGCTGCAGTTGGGTCATCAGGCTGATCTGCAGGTGAGTCCACCATTCCAGTGTCATGTTTAATGACTTCTTCAAGGGTTGCTGACTTGAGCTTGTTCTCAATTTGCCCAAGTTGTTTCCTGTACTCAACGGTAGATTCATCAAAAACAACATGGGGTGTTTCCTCCACAACTAAGGTTCTTTTGTTAAAAACTCTATATGCCTTGCTTCTTTGGGAATATCCCATAAATAGACCATCATCAGTTTTAGCATTAAAGGCATTTAGCTGTGTTTTACCGTTGTTGTGGATGAAACACTTGCAACCAAAAACATGAAAGTAAGCAACAGTAGGAGTTCTATTATTCCAAACCTCATAGGGAGTTTTGCCATGTCTCCCTACTATCATACTCTGCTCAGGTGTGGCGGTGTGTTGGCGGCTTCAGCCCGTAACCTCTTGGGTAGGTCCGCTCGCAATCATGGACCTTCTTTGCTTCCTTCGTGGTTGTTCCTTCTTTCGAACACCAATCTGGGGCGTCACAGGCCGCAGAGCTCATCTTGGATCCCATTCGATCGGCGAAATCGATTATCGCCTTGTTGAGAAACTCTCCTCCTCTATCCGATCCGATCTTGATTATGGAGAGGGATTTCTCATTCGGATCCTTCTCGGCACTCGAGTAACTTGGTCAGGGTTTCACTTTTCTTGAATAGAAAAATGATCCAAGTGTACCTTGAATAATCATCTACAATTACAAGTGCATGCTTTCTGCCGCTCAAAGTCCTTGGTTTGATAGGACCAAATAGATCCATGTGGAGTAGATCTAAGATCCTTGTTGTGAGCGTTGTAGGCTGAACTGGCTTGAACGATGCCTTGGTCTGCTTTCCCTTCTGACATGCATCACAGAGTGCTTCCTTCTTGAATACTTCATTTGGAAGTCCTCTGACCAGCTTCTGAGAGCTAATCGTGTTGATGGCTTTGAAGTTCAGGTGACATAGTCTTTTGTGCCACAGCCATCCATTCTCAGCTACAGTCTTGGATAGAAAACAGGAGTTAGGTGTCCCTGTGTTCCAATCAATCATGTATACATCTCTTCTTCTGAAACCTTGTAGCTTTATTTCTCCAGATAAGATGTCTATCACCATACACTTCAAGATGGTGAAGACTACTAGATTATTCTCACACGTAATCGGCTGATGCTCAGGAGGTTGTATTTGAGCCCTTTGACATAATGAACTTTGGATATTACAATGTTTCCTCGGTGCAACTCTCTAAAGCCTTTTGTCTGTCCTCTAGAGCTATCTCCAAAGGTTATATCGGGACCTCTTTCTTTGATATATTTGGACAGCATCTTCTTGTTCCCGGTCATATGCCTCGAGCATCCAGAGTCTACAAACCATTCTTCTCCTCCAAAATTTGAGCTTGAGGAGATGTGGTTGTAGTCCTTCCATCTTTTCTGCAATTAAACAAGCAGAGATTTAGGTACCCAAATTTGTGTGGGTCCTTTGGGGTTAGTTGGTTTCCTGGAGAATTGATTTCTCCTTGGATTATAGGAATTATTATTATAACCCTTATAAGGTGTCTGTGGTTGAGGTCTAAATCTCCTGGTTGGATTGTATACTGGATATTCCTCAAAATTTTGATAGTGTGGGCCATTTCTAAATCTAGGCTGAGACCATTTATTAAACCTTTATGGTCTCCACACTTGTTCATTTTGGTAATTTGGATAACCTTGAGGTTTCCATTTGCCCCTCCCATTATGAAATCTATTTTTGGGGAGTTGTTGGTAATAGTGGGCGTGTTGTCTGCTTTTTGCACAGGCCTTCGCTAGTCGCTGTCTAGGTGGTCATGCAGTGTAACCTAACTACGGCTAGACGTTTGACTTGGCGGTTGCTGTTTTGAAAATCGGTTTATACAGGCTCAAGAATGAGACCATTGTTTCTCCTTGATAAACTTGGTTTCGTAACTAGAGGGAGTGTGAGAATCATATCCAAGGCCTGATTTGGTATATAATGACCTTTTATAAGTACACAATTCGCGAGTTGAAGATGCCTTCAGGGGAGGTTATTTCGCGCCCGAGTTTTATTTATACGTGCCACTTAGTAAACTCGGCTTTGGCATGAGCAAGTGCCTGATTTTTCTTTAAGTAAAATATTTAGCCGGTCTATCTCAAATTTGTATTGACACTTGCACGGTTTTTAAAGTCACTGTAGTTGTCTCAACCTTATTTAAATCTAGCCGAGTTTTGAAATCATTTTTCATTGCCTATTCTCATCTTGCAGTGAGTCTTTTCACGATCTGACTTGGTGTGCGATTTAAGTGTTTCAAAATCTTTGAATAACTGATTTACCGATTCTTGTAAATCCATATCTTGTGACATGGCTGAGCTATTATTTGAACCGGTAGGTTTAGAGGTTACCTCTTCATCGCCTAAGTTTGCCATCGTGCAATCATACTCCTCATCTTCATCGAAAAGAAACCGCCGCTTGATTCGACATGCTCCCGGTCTTCTCCGATGAGAGCTTTTCTTCTGTCTTCCTTTCGCCCACCTCCTTTTTGGTTTCGTCCTTCTTGAGCTCGGGACAATCCATTTGAATGTGTCCTATTTTGTGACAGTTGTAGCATTCAACTTTCCAGTTTCAACCTTCCGGTTCCTTCTTGGATTCTCCTTGTAGTTTTTCTTATACTTGGAGTAGTTCTTTCAAATTGCTGAACCTTTGCATTATGAAAGCCATTTCTTCCTCAAAATCTAGTGGATTTGGAGGTTTCACATCAGATAAGCTCTTAGCAGGGGACTCGGCTGCAAATGCGATTCCCTTCTCTGCAGGCTCAGTTGAGGATGAGCTTGGAAGCTCGAACTCATAAGCCTTTAGATCAGAGAACAGCTCCTGAATCTTTATCTTATTCAGGTCTTTGGACTCTCTCATAGCTACAGCCTTCATGCTCCATTCGGGATTTAGAGATCTGAGGACCTTTAGTGCCATTTCCCTGTTGCCATAGGTTTTGCCCAGGGAGTTGATCTCATTGATGATTTCAGTGAACCTTGTGTCCACTTGGTCTATTGATTCACCATTCTTCATTTTAAAGTTGTCAAACTTTTGGATAGCTATTGACAACTTGTTTTCCTTGATCAGCTCCGTTCCTTCACACATTAGAGCTAATGTGTCCCAAATTTCTTTGGCATTCTTACAGTTTTTGATCTTGACCATTGTGGATTTGTCAAGAGTTTGGTATAGCACATCTCTGGCCCTGTTGTCAAGATTGGCCTTTCTCTCTTCGGGGTCGCCTCCGTTCTCTTCTTAGGAATCTTTTCGGGCCTCCCACCGCGATCTCCTACCGTGTTGTCCTTCTCAAAAATGAATGGACCATCTTCAATGATGCACCACATGTCGTCATGAATTGAAGATAAATGTGCCTGCATTCTTATCTTCCAGAGATCATACTCGTCAACTGAAAAGACAGGGAGTCTAGAGTGCATGTGTTCCATTATAAAGTGAGAGATAAGATATATATCTAGTATAGATCTGGTTCGTGAGAAAAATGAACCAACCGCTCTGATACCACTTGTAGGTCACAAGTCGTCCAGGAACAAGTCTAGAGGGGGGGTGAATAGACTTGTTGAAACTCTTGAACTCTTTTTCACGAAGAGCGAGTTTCTTCAGCTGATGGTCAAACAAATGACTTGGAGTCGTTTGTTCTTGGAAATGTGCGGAAGTCAGCTGATGACGAATATAAATTAACTTAATGAAACACTTAACAATGTATGCAGCAGTTAGAGTATGATGCAGTAAAATAGTGAATAACACAGGCAATTATAGTGGTCTCAGAGGTGGGGTAATCCTCTACTAATCCACTTTTCTCCAAACCAGTTGGAGATGAATTCACTATAATTTTCAACTAGTGATAAATATTACAGTGATTCAACCACAATACAACAGCTTCCAACCAGTGGAAATCCGTGCCGTTGTACACACACTTGACTGCCTTGCACCTCTTGATCCTCGATCCTCGGATGCCCTTACAGTCTCTTACTTCAACCAGTGAAGTACCCCGTACTCAAGATTATAGACAAGAGTGTTTGTCTTCTCCAACTTAAGAGCTTCCTTAAATATGAACTTTTTGGATCTGCTCTTTTCACGATGCTATTTGATTGCTTGAGATTGCTTTGTTTGCTTTGATCGCTAGAATGTATGTTCGCACTTAGTTGCTCGATTTCAAATCTCCGGTATATATAGATCACGATCTCTCGAGCTTCTTCTTTGTAGCCGTTGCAAATCAACAAATCCGTCCGTTGGAGGGAGACTTCATTGTTTAATCTTTCTGAACGTTGCAAGGCTGGATTCCCATTATTTAATTTTATCTTCCGACCGTTGTGAGGACTTCTGCATGTGAGCGCCGAATCTTTTGAATATAAAAGGATTAAAGTCTTTCACGGTGGGTCAGGATGATTTAAATAAATCATATCTCTTGCGGGAATCACTCCAATTTGTCTCTTCACGTTGCATGTGAGCTTTCCGTAATATTTGACTTTTCAATGCATGCTGACGTGGACTTGGAGTACTAGGTTGTAGTTTGAGTAGGCTGATGTGCAGCTTACATCTCTGCAGGTAGGTCCTCTCGGCTGTTCACTGTTTGTGACTTGTCTGATCAGGTGACTTCCCTGAGGTACCTCGGCTGCAGTCTGGTCAAAACTTCTCTGATAAATTTAGTTGACCAGAGCTACTCCGATCGAGTTTGTACTTCTCTGATGGACTAGGCTGTACTTAGTACTTAGCCGATTTTCAGCCTAACTAACTTTGGCCTACAGAAGACACTCATTTGGTTCTTCTTTACATTTTTGCCAAGTTTTATACTTAACATATTTTGGCCTATGGAAGATACTCATTTGGTTCTTCCTTACATTTTGCCAAGTAATGAACATTTGATTTTAAATTAATGACATCATCAAAATCTAACAAGTATTCCTAACATCATTTTCAAATGCTCAAAAGTAGTTCATATATCTCAAAAATGAATTAACATGACTACATGTTTTTCTCAACCGTCCACAACATTTCTCCCAAATGTACAATTCCGTTCCAAAACTTAACCGACATATTGATTACCAAAATCATAGCGTCTCAAGATCATCAATCCTGTCCCAACTCTGTCATCTCATAACACAACGCATAATATTCTTCCGAATCTCAAAGCATATCAACTTAGAAGGGCAGTAAATCTCAATGAAATTCAAAAATCCAAAAACTTACAGATCGTGAAGCCGACGATTCCTCGTGATACTGGAACATGTATCGACTCAAGAAAATACTCGACACAGATATTTTCAAAACACGCATTTTGCAAAATCAGTTCAACTCGAGAACACGACACATTTCGATCCGAAGAAATACGTTAGTACTATTTGTAAAAGTTTATAACAAGCCCAGTACTATACTGGCAAATCCCATAACGCACAATCCTGAGTGAACAACAAAAACTCACGGCTCTAATATTTGTCAATCGACAACTCGAATGACGCGACAAAAACGCGACCCAACTCGACCCGATTGCCTAGGTTTTCATAACCTAAGCTCCGATACCATATTCTGTAACACTCCCAGATTTAACTGGAATATTACAGCGCCGTGGGCCCCGAGATGGAACCCACAACGCTAAAAGAAATTTTCGCAAATATTTACAAATGCCGAAGAGGCTAACGACGGTACTATCTTTAAAAATATTCAAAGACGTTATAAAACTCGTTTATCAAAAGCATCTTAAAACCTCATTTTGAAAAGGGCAAGGCCAACCAACTAAAATTACTCTAGCAGCGGAATAATTCTAGCAGCGGAAAGGACAACCAACTAAAATTACTCTAGCAGCGGAATACAATAACTGATCAGGAATTCAGTTCATAAAAACATGCCCTAGCCAGTATCCTCCGGGAAGCTCATCTCTTCACGACCGCTACAAGCTCAATATCCAAAGAACCTAAAAATAAAGCCCACGATGGGGTCAGCCATAATATCCAACAATGATAAACGTCACATCACATTAATAATTACATACCAATGAGAATAATAAAAAAAATAAGAATACGACCAATGTAATCTTATCGTCATAACTCTACCAACATTCACATCTCGTACTGTGTCTCACACAATACCCCAAAATCCTAAAAACGTCATCATAACTCACTGTTACGAAAATCCACTAACTCTATCCAACCCAAATCCATCGAGTGACATCATCAAGTCTCAACACAAAAACCGATTGTCCATCAAAGACAAATACCAAGGGAAATACGAAATAAACCTCGAGATGCACAATACCACGACAATCATATCAGTCTAATCCCAGATCAGATCAATGCAACATACGGGCACGGTCCGAACACAAGACCTACACATGTATACTCATATGACAACGTTAATATGATCACAACAATAACAATGATCTATACTCAATGGAAATCTGACGATCCATCACCCTCAGCATAGATCCCAAGATGATCCTACTAGATCAACACAAGGTGGATAACCAACAATATACATATACACAAAACAACACATGATAAAATCAATGATGCGAATCCACATGATTCCATCAACACAATACCGGGTAATCCAACGATCCAGCGCCTTCAGCATAGATCCCCATGATGATCCCATCGGACCAATGCATGGTGGAAAACCTGTCCAACGATCCAGCGCCCTCAGCATAGATCCCCATAATGATCCCGTCGGACCAACGCATAGTGGACATCCGATCCAGCGCCCTCAGCATAGATCCTCATGACCCCATCAGATCATTTACAACATAAATAATGCAATTATGCATACACATATGCGACTCAATATGTTCATCAACATGAACGACATATGGATCAAAACATGAACGACACTATGATGACACAACCAGGACGACTTCATGTTCAGCAACATGAATGACAACCTGCATGATCAACATCATTAACACTAAATCGAATCAAACTAAGATACTGTCCCGAATCCTTCAGGAGAAATCTCAATGTCAAATCATCATCGGCGATTATCCTCGATGCTCGGCGATTCAAATGTACCATGGACTATAGATACTCTTATCCTCGTTTTTATCGCAACATAACCTCGATACCCGAACATACCAATAACCGAGATAAAGCATATTCACTGTGAGTTACCTCCCAGAATCGGAAGAACGATATACAATCCCAATACACCGAGTTCATAATAATAATCATCGTTATATGCATTATAAACGAAATGAAACTAAAACCATTCATTAAATATTATAACTGGGCAAGTAATAACATGCCTCGATACCGATACGACGATGATGAAGCCGCTACCAATTTCATTGCCTTCGTCTACAAGCTCCTTAGCCCTGAGCACGCAATTCTTGAACATGCTCGAACACGACCGCAATATACGGTTATAATCACCGATCGATTATCGCAACCTACCGCAATAATAAAATAACAACAATCCGATAACGATCAACAACCGACACGACAAACCAATCAACTCAACGGTTCAATAACAACCTCGATTAAATGCAGTTTGAACAAACCAAATCAAACCGTCACGAATTCATAATCACGACACAAAAAGACTGCACTGTCTGCCTACTTAGCGTATGTTAAATGTATAAAGTAGCGTGTGCTAAGTTGCTCCCGTTAGCGTGCGCTAGGCAGTAAGCTTAGCGTGCGCTAATGCTGTACAGTGGCATGTATTCCAAGCATCGACTAACACTTTCATCATATCAATGATCAACTCATCTCGATATTAAGGATTTCATAACATATTCGATTCCAACTTTAATCTTTAAACACGAATCAACAGGATTCCTTCTTGTTCATATTGGTAAATTCGTAGAACAATTTACCGGTTATTATCATGAATAATCATATCCCAAAATCATCTGTAACATTTCCAAATTCCATTTCTTATAAAATCATGACATATATAATTCAGTAGTTCTTCAAGAACATGAATTTTCCGAATTCACGTTCATAACCCGTAAAACAACGTAATCCGATGTTTTCTAACATCTAAACAATCCCTAATCATAATTCAAGGTGTATATCATCATGTTCTTCAACATACGATCTTCCTAATGTCAAAAATCGCAACAACAGTACCAAGAACATCAATAACTCTATGATTTCATAATCATAATCAACATATTCAAGACATAAACCAACATATCATCATCTTCCTTCAACAAACACCTCATATATCCTCAAGAATCGTAACACCAAGCCCTTAATCATATTCATATGAATCAATCATCAATAACAACATCAAAAATCCAAAATGAAATGGAGGATTATCCAACTTACCTTTTAGAAGATGAAAACACTAGCAATTACTTCAAGAATCAACCATAGCTCCATATCCAACCCTCAAATCCAAGTCCTCAAGCTCAAAATCGACTTAGGAGAGCTAACTCTCTCTCTCTCTCAGTGTTTAGAGTCGAAAGATGAAGTGAGGTGCTGAAGTGAAATGAAAGAACGAACTTCATTTTATAAACTGCATAACTCATTACGTACGTTATCCTTCATAATTAACGTACGTAATGCTATTTAGCGTACGCTACTCGTCCCACGTAGCATACATAACCTCATCCCAGAACTAACTGACCTATTTTGTCAACATGCCTACGTACGTAACAATTTCATCATAACGTACGTAATACGTACGTTGACTTGCTACAGTAAAAGCTCGTATTACGTACGTAATACACCCTGTATAGCGTACATAATATGTACGTTGACTCAGCTGTCCACATCCGTTGCCAACACTGGGCCCACCTGCCGACCACGACTCGGACTTGCCAGATTCTCTCGTTACGTACATAATGCCTTATGCATAACGTACGTAACACATACAAACTTAGCGTACGTTAAATCAAAATCTTAACGTACGTTAAGGCTCTATACTTAGCTAAAAATCCAATTATTCCTGTCCATCTCGACATACCAGATATGCATACACGCATACTGAATACATATACTGGATCCAATAACATTCTTATACGATATACTCCATATCGAAAGTACGATAACCTGATACACGATATCCTCAAGTGTAATTGTCTACCAAATACGTCAATTGTACCAATACTGACATATCAGTCCCTTATTTATTTTATCCATACTGTTCAGATTCCACGGTGTACAATATAACTCGGATAAAATAATCTCAAACAATAGTAGTCGAAATTCTGGATATTACACTTTTCTAATCGCTTAATATGTTAGAGCTTTCTTGTCAGAGCTTTCGCGATATATAACTTGTGTTCTTCATGTATATGAGTCTTCAGGCTTCGGGGTATTTATATCCTTCGGAATTCTATCCGTTATAAATGAAGCCATTGCTGGTTGGTGAGATGTTGACATCTGAGACTAGATTGGCGGCTTGCTGAATATTTAATTAAAGCAGATCGCATTTAATACTTGACATACTTTCTATCTTCGCATTAAATGTTCTTCATCATGTTCAAACTTCTCTCTCTCCAACTGCATTAAATGATGTCTTATCACTAATAAATGCTTTCATTAAACCGTGAATACTTTTTGAATAGACAAATCGTATTTCACAATGGTTATAAGGCTTTATATAATTTGCTCTATCGGATGTGTTTTACTTTTCCAAAGTAAAACATCTTAGAACCTTACTGCTATATCCGACGGTCTCTTGCGGTAGATGTAGGCTCTTTAGGATAGACTTGCTAAAGCTCTTCGATGATTTATGGAACAGGGCTATATGGAGATTCCGAACACCTTCCATACTTGGCAGAATTCAGGATTCGAGACTGCATGTTGTATGTTGGCAATTTATCAAAACAGGATTGTTTATCCCAATAATTTCTCTCCTTCTGATAACCAAAACCTCTTTAGGATAACTTCTTGATTCATAGAGTCTAACCACATGGTCTTCTGTCGAATGATCTTATCTTTAGCACTTAGTCTTGAAAGTGAACTGCTTATAGGCAAGTTCTAAGAAATTTAAACTATCTACAGGAATGTGTATTACAACTTGAACTTATGATTGGAGCACAGGCACAATCTTATAGTGTGATCTCGGTTGAATACAGCTTAACCTATGAACTGTTCGCAGACAAGTTCTTACAGCTTATGATTTAACAAGTTTTTATACTTGGTAGAATATAGTAACAGCTTCGTAAATAAACAGTAAACGGTAAGCTTAGATTACGAGCTGTAATATTTCAAGAAAAATTGAATTTTTATTGATGATAATAAAAAAAATTACAATGCTTCCATAGAAAGAAAGATACATAGAATGCATTCGGTGAGAGTAGAACAAATAAAGTAGATAAAGGAGCAACCAAACTACCTTTTGTGTTGCGCATGCCTCCAAGGCCTTCTGTCAGGATCGTTGTCGGTACCTCTCCACCAATTCTCCAATGAATCCTTGCCTCGATCTAGATAGATCGCTCTTCCTTCAGTCGATTCTTCGAAGGCAAGTATCCATTCATCTTGTTGTGTGAGCCGATCACCTTTCCTGTGTCTTGATTTCATTTGAAGTTGCAAGGGAAGCAGTCCATTTTCAAGCATGCTCGTAAATTCTTCTGCAGCTTCCGACAGAGTCTTGAACTTATTGAACATGTCGGACTACCTGATGAGTTTGACAAAGTATCTCATCAGTTCATTCTTCCTCCAGTTCCTTACTTCATCAGCTATAGACTGTCGGTTAGCAGGCAAATAAATTTCTGGTGGTCTTTGAACGTTGTTCTTCCAGGGATAGTTGGGATCATGGAACTCTGGACGAGAACCATGTACCATGTATCCCTTTGCAGGCGCGGTCAGATGGCCTATTTCGACAGCAACGCTTTCTTCCATTGCAGCGTCAATCTCTCTCTCTATTTCTCTTTTCTCTATTGCCGGGCAGCCTCTCTGGCTTCTTCCCCCTTTTTGGCATCATCAATGTATGTGACCTTAGCATCGATTCTCTCCAGGATCTTCATCGCTTTGTCCTGTTTGGTCTCCACATCCTTGATTTTGTCAATAAGAGTACTGAGCACCAGGGACATGTCATCGATTTTCTTATCATGTCCTGACAGTCTGGAACCAATCTCCTGTAGGGCGGCGACAGTTTTGGCTTCAGATACCCGGAGCTTCTCTTATTCTTGCTTCAGAATTTTCTCTTGGCGCTGTTGAAGTTGGGCAAGCGCTTGCCACAATGCACTAGGCATCATGCAAAATGCATCCTCAACTTTAAAAATTTCAAATTTCAAGCTAAATAATTCATCCACAGCGGTCTCTTTCATCCAATCCAGTTCTTTTCCAACATCGTACAATGCTTTCACTGCATATTGCAAGAATACTGTCTGGCGACCGATTGCATGGAGTTGCTCTATCCGGTCCTCAGTGCGCGGGGAGCTGGGGTGCGCTAATTTTTCTTCCTCAGGCTCATTGAGTTGACGTAGAACCACATGATGATGAGGGCGTCGTGTTCTACTATTAGGAAATAATCCATCATCGGACTCGGAATTAGAGCTCACAGAGATAGATGCAGGTGCATCTTGTACATGCTCGACAGATGGTTGTTGAGCAGCATCTTTTTTAGTCTCAGGGACAGGAGGGACTGATTCCTCCTGATGTTCTGTAGTCGAGCATACAGGAGGGACAGAATCCTCCTGCTGAATCTCAGCTTTCGCCTGCTCCAGCAAAGGGACTGATTCCTCTTGCTGGATGGTGCTGGCTTCTTCTTCTTGTTGGGCAGCAACAGGCTCGGCTGCCTGATCAAGAACGGATTCCTATACGGGAGGGACTGATTCCCCCTGTAGGTTGTCCTTAGCAGCTTCTTGTTGATGGTGAGGGGACTATTGTCTGTCTGAGGTCCCCTGACCCTATTGGTCCATCATTCTGGATACTTTTCTTTCATGAGCCTCTTCACGACTCATTCTCAGACCAGCCCGTAGGGCGTCATCATCGTCGTCTGAGTCGTGATCATATTTGTGGCTGTTAGGAGCTGTGTCACCGGATCTAGACTTACCCTTCAATCGAGCCTTTTCTTTTGCCAGATAATAATTTGATATGAGCTCTTGGCAAAACTGATTATCCCATTGAATAAGGACTTCGATGTTTTGGGTGTCCGTGACCTACAGAATGAACGATTCCTCCTCCTTCCAATCCTCCTAGTTGTACAGGACGTCATAATGTGACGCCCCAATTTCGCATATACATTTATTGTGAATTATAGAAAACATGTTCAATTTTATTAAATTAATGCCCAAATAATTTATCATTAATTCATTTTATTTCATGATCATGCAATTTTATTTGTGCCATTATTATTCATGACAAGTCAAGTGATTCATTTCGTTTCATTTCTCATTTTAATTCATCATTTCATCTCGTCATTTCTAGGCCCGAGTCAAATTTTAAGGAATATTAATCGTGACGCATAAGATTTCACAAGTCCATTTTAATTAATTTTAATTTATTCACTTTGGGCCTGCCTAAGCCAAACCCATTATAATACTCAGCCCGAATCCTACAATTAATTAGAGCCCAATTATCATTATAATATCCAGCCCAATTCCTATTTTATTGTCTAACCCAATACCCCGGCCCAAATGCCAAGCCCAACATTTTCACTCACTCACACACGATGAGAACATGGGAGAGTTTTCCTGCATTAACCACCTTAGTGGAGGTGATGGGATATTAATCAGCAGTTAATAAAATCAGTATAAGAAGGAAAAACACCTACAAATTCACGATGAACAGCAGAAAACCACACACACACTACATCTCATTATACAGTAAAATTATACACCAGAAAATCTCATACACCAAAATACGCAGTTGCAACAAAACATCAGTTTACAAAATTACACAGCAAATTCTACACCACCAGAGCAATCCGCAGGTAATCTTCTTTCTGTTCAATTCCCTCGATTTCACAGCAAACACACAAAATGTTATTCCCATCTTTTTCGGTCCTTCACAATCTTCACGTAACAAGCATCATCCACCTTCAATAATTTCCCAACAACACACACACATCATGAGATTCGGAAAACCCAAATCTGAAATCAAATTGAAATCAAAACCTAAACCATTTTTATAATCAAATTCAGAGTTGAAGGAGAACAAACCTTTTATTTCGGCCAAAACCAGAAATCCCAACCACACCGACCATCTCTCAATCCACCACACCAGTTCAGAACCAGAACCCAAATGATCCCCACAAAACTGATCAGAACCTCACGAGGCCCGAACCAAAAATCAACGGGCCCAACTCCGAACGTTGAAACCCCCTTCTTCGACTCAAAGCCAGTAGCCAACCCACCGCCGAGTCGAACCTTTTCCAGATCGAATCTCAAATAACCAGCAAAATCTGAAACCCAGCTCCTAATTCAGACTAGCCATCGTCGACCCCTTCATCAGTCCTCTGCCGTTGCCGGTTACTGGAGGACAAAAGCCCTAACCTGGCCGCGACCGCCGTTCCCTTTCTTTTCTTTTGTCCGTCGTGGTTCGAGTGTGTGTGTGTGTGTTTAGCAAGAGATTAGATACTGTGAGAGTATCTCGACCGAGAGAGAGAATTGAGTGTCACGGCTGACCTATTTGTGTTAATGGGGTTTTTATACCCACTTTCTTTTAGGGTTCTTCGATTTAGTCCCTAAGTTTCAGACCTTTCGATTTAACCCCAAATTCTTTTTCAGCCTTTTTAATTTCAGTCCTTGCATTTTCTCAATTCTTTTAATTTGAACCCCAGCTAGTTTTTAACATTTAAAATGAGTCCATTTCGGCCAAACATTTAACATGTCGACCTTTTCAATTGATATTACTATTCACTTACAATTTAATTCTCAGTCATATGATAATAATAATTTTTCTATTATTATTAATGGTAGATAATAACGAGAATTTACGGGCCTAGAATTTTCGAGTCAAGTATCTCATCACATTCAAGTTCAAGAACTGCATTTTATCTAGATGTGGGGATTTATTACGCTTTTGTTTATTTTAATTGCTTTATATATTGTCTCGTATGTGCACGTGAAATCAGTCAGAAGCACTTAAATGTGCAATCAGTCAGAAGCACTTAAATGTGCAAACCAGTCAGAAGCACTTAAATGTGCAAATCAGTCAGAAGCACTTAATTGTGCATAAAGCCTTCGGGCTAGCCGACGGGCTTAAGAATTTATCAGTCATGTTGTTTATATTTGCTAATATATTTATTAATTAACGTAGACATATTGCGTACTCTCCACACTGAGCGAGTTGGAAGCTCACCCCACTATTTAACCCCTTTCAGGTTGAGGAGCTCGATGTGGCATGCGATTGAGAGTGGGATGATCAAGCCTATGATTAGATGTTTATTTATTTAATGTTATTTCTCTCAAACTATGTTTATGAACAAGTGATCAATTTGTTTTATTTTTATGTCAAGGTATGTTTTGTTTTAACAATGACTCGAGAAGATTACTTGCAATTATTAAGTTTGTCTTTTTGAAATGTATTTCCGCTGCAAAAAAAAAATTATTTACTTTTCTTAAATTAGAAGAATTATATTTTAGAAAAGCGGTCGCTACATAAGTGGTATCAGAGCGGGTTTACGGTCGTTAAAATGGCTTCTTTTTCTAAACTAAAATTTCATTTTCGCAAGTAATCAAATATTTTTAGCAATTATGATCATCCACCTCTGCCGCTCCACGTCGACTCCAAGGTACATTAAGTTATGATTATTCATTATGTGATGAATGCAGTTTTCTAGATCAACCATGATTCATGTATTACAGATGCATTGTCAGTCTATTTTGTATATAAGAATTTTATGATAAAATATTTGGGCATGAAATTGTTTTCTAATAAATTCATAAGTATATGTGTGACATGCGAAAGTCATCATTGCTAGAAATATCTGGTGCTCAACCTATAGATGCAGTGTAACGCCTCCATTTTATTTCTCCCTCTCGTTGGGTAAGTACTGAAGGATTGTTGCGTGTGGTATGCCTTAGGATAATGGCAACTCGTGGACGTGGACGCCTTGACTAACCGAGGTGCGAGATAATCTCGGTGGTCGAATGCTAACCTTGGTGGTGGTGACGGAGGTCGATAACCACAACAATAACGTGCGCCTCCTACTGTGCACAAGTTGTGCAACATTTCCGACGTTTCACTCCACCCACATTCAACGGTCGAGAAGGACCAGCTTTCGTTGATGAATGGTTCATGTCGCTTGAGCGCACCTTTGAGCTCATTGGGTGCACTGATGCGCAAAGAATTATTTGTGGCCAATATCAAATGGTGGATGATGCTGGACGCTGGTGGATAAGCTATTGGCGTTTGAGGTCGGCGGCCGAGCGTGCTGCATTAACATGGGATCGGTTCAAGGAAATAGTGATGGAACAGTACTACCCACAGCACTACCGAGAGAAGATGGAGAGAGAGTTTTGGAACCTTGAACAAGGAGGAATGACGGTTGAAGAATATGAGAGAAAATTCAACCAAATCAGCTTCTTTGTGGAGCACATGGTGGACACAGATCGAAAGAGGGCCCTTAAGTTCCGGAGTGGTTTACGCCCGAGTATTCGTCACATCGTGGCTGGTCATGGGGTGCTACCCTATACCGAGACGGTTTTTCAAGCCCAAGAGGTTGAGGCTAGCCATAATCTGGATCAACAATAGTCTACGAAGCCTAATATCGGTAAGAGGCATTGGAATGGAAACCAAAATAAGGCCATGGTCTCTAATAAGCAAGCAAAGGTTGATCAAAGGTCGGGACCTAAGCCTCAAACCAAGAAGCAGAGTGCTCAAGTGTGGTAAGAATCATGGCGGGGAGTATTTGTATGGAAAAGTGTCTCACATGATGCAAGGAGCCGTGGCATGCGGCTTCAATTGTCATCTCCAAAGGGCCAAAGGTCAAGGTGCTGGAGGAAAGGCTCGTATTTATTCTTTGACCCAAAAGGACGCAGATGAGAATCCGGCACGGTGTCGTATGCTTATGATATCTAATGTGCCTGCTTTTGCTTTATTTGACACTGGTGCCACACATACTTTTATGTCTGCAAAGTTTTATCATGCTATTGGTCATAGAAGCATTAGAATCGTTGAGTCTCTTGAGGTTAGCTTACCGTCAGGAAATACGATCCTCACTAATACAATGATTGACGAGAATATTGAGATAGGAGGTAGAGAATTTGACGCTAGCCTGTATTTAATTAACTCGATGGCTTTTGATGTGATCCTTGGTATGGACTGGCTCGATAGACATGATGCCAATATAAGCTGCCGTGAGAAGAAGGTAACATTGAGGTGTTCCGAAGGCGAGTCGATCACCTTTTATGGTACTAAGAGTAGGACAGTACCAAGAGTAATCACAGCCATGAAAGCATTGAGAGGTCTGAGGAAGGAGAAATGTCAGGGTTACTTGGTGAGTTTGGTCGACACTCGTACTAATGAGGTGTCCCCTACGGACGTACCTATAGTACGAGAGTTTCTGGATGTGTTTCCAGAAGATTTGCCGGGAGTCCCACCCGACCGACAAGTGGAGTTTAGCATTGATTTAGTCCCTGGGGCGGCGCCTACATCCAAAGCGCCATATAGAATGGCTCCGAAGGAACTTCAAGAATTGAAGGTCCAAATTCAAGAGCTACTGGAGCTCGGATTTGTTCGTCCTAGCGTGTCACCCTGGGGTGCACCAGTACTGTTTGTAAGAAAGAAGGATGGGTCACTTCGGATGTGTATAGATTACAGAGAGCTGAACCGACTCACGGTGAAGAACAAGTACCCACTACCGAGAATCGAGGATCTATTCGATCAGTTGAGGGGAGCCGAAACCTTTTCGAAGATTGATTTACGGTCAGGGTATCACCAACTGAAGATTAGGGAGTGTGACATTCCCAAAACGGCTTTCAGAACCCGTTATGGACATTTTGATTTTGTAGTGATGCCTTTTGGTTTGAGTAATGCACCGGCAGTCTTTATGGATTTGATGAACAGGGTGTTCCAACCCTACTTGGATAAGTTCCTGATCGTCTTTATAGATGACATCTTGGTGTATTCTAAGGACAAGGAACAACACCAAGAACATTTGAGGATTACATTGGAGACACTTCGCAAGGAGAAGTTGTATGCTAAATTCAAGAAATGTGAGTTTTGGTTAAACAGAGTTGGATTCCTTGGACATGTGGTGACTTCAAAAGGGATTGAGGTTGATCCCGATAAAGTTGTAGCAGTGAGTAGTTGGGGAATACCCAAGAATGCGAGCGAAGTCCATGACTTTCTGGCCTAGTGGCTATTATAGGAGATTTATCGAAGGATTTTCGAAAATCGCCACTCCTATGACCCAGTTAACAAGGAAAGGCGTGAGGTTTGAATGGAACGACAAGTGCGAGGAAAGTTTTCAAGAGTTGAAAAGGAGACTAACCTCGGCACCAGTATTAACGATTCCTGATCCAACGGAAGACTTTGTTATTTATAGTGATGCCTCAAAGCAGGGGTTGGGTTGTGTTCTGATGCAACATGGTAAAGTAGTAGCCTATGCATCGAGACAGCTTAAACCACATGAGTTGAACTATCCAACGCATGATCTGGAGTTGGCTGCTGTAGTACATGCGTTGACGATATGGCGTCACTATCTCTGCGGAGGGAAGTGTGAGATATACACTGACCATAAAAGTTTGAAGTATCTTTTCACACAGAAGGACCTTAACATGAGACAAAGGCGATGGTTAAAATTGGTGAAGGACTATGATTGTACTATTCATTACCATCCGGGTAAGGCTAATGTGGTAGCTGATGCCTTGAGTCGGAAGACTAGAGGCGAGTTAGCTTGCTTGACCGATCAGGAGAGTTTGATAAAGGAGTTCTCCCAGTTGAGGATTGAGGTAGTTGAGTCTTCAAAACATTCGAAAGCAATCCTATCATCTTTGGTCTTGCAACCAAACTTGAGGGATAAGATTAAGGAGGTTCAACCACGTGATAAGTTCTTGTGCAAGATGAAGGATCGAGCACAAGCTGGGAGTATTGAGAAGTTTGTCATTTCCGCAGACGACGTTTTGACTTATGATGGGAGGTTATATGTTCCTAAGGATCCATCCCTTAGGAAGCAAATCCTTGAAGAAGCTCAAAATGCACCATACTCCGCTCACCCGGGAGGTACAAAGATGTACCACGACCTGAAGAAGTTCTTTTGGTGGAGAGGAATGAAACGGGATATTGGTGTATTTGTGGAAAGGTGTATGATATGTCAGCAGGTGAAGGCAGAACACCAACGACCAGAAGGTTTACTTCAACCGTTAGAAATCCCAGACTGGAAATGGGAGCATATCACAATGGAATTCGTGGTTGGTCTGCCACGAACAGTGAGGAAGAACGATGCTATCTGGGTGATAGTAGATCGTTTGACGAAGTCATCTCATTTTCTACCTGTGAGGATGACTTACAGTATGGAACAATATGCACAGATTTATATCCGGGAGATTTTGAGGCTACATGGTGTTCCAAAGGTCGATCGTGACGATAGAGATCCGTGATTTACGTCGAAATTTTGGAAGAGTCTTCAGAGTGCTTTGGGCACTAAGTTGAATTTCAGCACTGCATATCATCCGCAAACCGATGGTCAATCTGAGCGGACTATCAAGACACTTGAAGACTTGTTGAGGGCGTGTGTTCTTGATACTGGTGAGAATTGGGAGAATATTTTGCCGTTAGTGGAGTTTGCTTATAACAACAGTTACCAAGCAACTATACAAATGGCCCCGTATGAGGCTCTGTACGGAAGGAAATGTCGATCGCCTCTTTATTGGAGTGAGGTTGGAGAAGGAAAAATTTTGGGTCCAGAATTGATCGAGCAGACTGTAGAGAAGATAGCCGAAATCAGAAGTAGAATTAAGACTGCCCAGAATCGGCAGAAGTCTTATGCGGATAAACGGAGGAAAGATATCAAATTTGAGATTGGAGAGAAGGTGTTCCTGAGAGTAGCGCCGATGAAAGGAGTAATACGATTCGGTAAAAAGGGAAAGCTACAACCTCGTTATATCGGACCTTTTGAGATTTTGGGTCGTGTTGGTGATCTTGCTTATAGTTTGGCATTGCCGATGGAATTATCAGGAGTGCACAATGTCTTTCACGTCTCCATGCTGAGAAAATACGTACACGATCCTGATCATGTATGCAATTTCAAAGAGTTGCATGTAGCCAAGAATCTGACTTATGAGGAGGTACCTATAGCTATTCTGGAGCGTAAGGTACACCAGTTACGAAATAAAGAGGTTAAATTGGTGAAAGTTCAATGGAGTCGTCATGGACCAAATGAGGCAACTTGGGAACGTGAAGAGGAGATCCGTTCTAAGTATCCAACATTTATTTTTCAAGGTACGCAACTTAATTTTCGAGGACGAAAATTTGTTAAAGGGGGGTAGGTTGTGACGCCCCGATTTCGCATATACATTTATTGTGAATTATAGAAAACATGTTCAGTTTTATTAAATTAATGCCCGAATAATTTATCATTAATTCATTTTATTTCATGATCATGCAATTTTATTTGTGCCATTATTATTCATGACAAGTCAAGTGATTCATTTCGTTTCATTTCTCATTTTAATTCATCATTTCATCTCGTCATTTCTAGGCCCGAGTCAAATTTTAAGGAATATTAATCGTGACGCATAAGATTTCACAAGTCCATTTTAATTAATTTTAATTTATTCACTTTGGGCCGGCCTAAGCCAAACCCATTATAATACTCAGCCCGAATCCTACAATTAATTAGAGCCCAATTATCATTATAATATCCAGCCCAATTCCTATTTTATTGTCTAACCCAATACCCCGGCCCAAATGCCAAGCCCAACATTTTCACTCACTCACACACGATGAGAACATGGGAGAGTTTTCCTGCATTAACCACCTTAGTGGAGGTGATGGGATATTAATTAGCGATTAATAAAATCGGTATAAGAAGGAAAAACACCTACAAATTCACGATGAACAATGAGAAAACCACACACACACTACATCTCATTATACAAAGAAAATTATATACCGTAAAATCTCATACACCAAAATACGCAGCATAAAGAAACTTCATTTGCAAAATTACACAAAGAAATTCTACACCACTGCAGCAATCCGCAGTAATCTTCTTCTCGTTCAATTCCCTCGATTTCACAAAGAAACACACAAAATGTTATTCCCATCTTTTCGGTCCTTCACAATCTTCACGTAACAAGCATCATCCACCTTCAATAATTTCCCAACAACACACACACATCATGAGATTCGAAAACCCAAATCAAATCAAATTGAAATCAAAACCCAAACCATTTTTATAATCAAATTGAGTTGAAGGAGAACAAACCTTTTATTTCGGCCAAAACCAGAAATCCCAACCACACCGACCATCTCCTCAATCCGCCACACCAGCCTGTAACTAACCCAAATGATCCCCGCAAAACCGATCGTAACCTCACTGTGCCCGAACCAAAATCAACGGGCCCAACTCCGAACGTTGAAACCCCTTCTTCGACTCAAAGCCGCAGCCAACCCACCGCCGAGTCGAACCCTTTCCAGATCGAATCTCAAATAACCAAAGAAAATCAAACCCGGCTCCTAATTCAGACTAGCCATCGCCGACCCTTCACTACCCTCCGCTGCCATTCTTTGGAGGACAAAAGCCCTAACTGGTCGCGACCGCCGTTCCCTTTCTTTTCTTTTGTCCATCGTGGTTCGAGTGTGTGTGTGTGTGTGTTTAGCAAGAGATTAGATCTGTGAGAGTATCTCACCGAGAGAGAGAATTGAGTGTCACGACCGACCTATTTGTGTTAATGGGGTTTTTATACCCACTTTCTTTTAGGGTTCTTCGATTTAGTCCCTAAGTTTCAGACCTTTCGATTTAACCCCAAATTCTTTTTCAGCCTTTTTAATTTCAGTCCTTGCATTTTCTCAATTCTTTTAATTTGAACCCCAGCTAGTTTTTAACATTTAAAATCAGTCCATTTCGGCCAAACATTTAACATGTCGACCTTTTCAATTGATATTACTATTCACTTACAATTTAATTCTCAGTCATATGATAATAATAATTTTTCTATTATTATTAATGGTAGATAATAACGAGAATTTATGGGCCTAGAATTGTCGAGTCAAGCATCTCATCACATTCAAGTTCAAGAACTGCATTTTATCCAGGTGTGGGGATTTATTACGCTTTTGTTTATTTTAATTGCTTTATATATTGTCTCGTATGTGCACGTGAAATCAGTCAGAAGCACTTAAATGTGCAATCAGTCAGAAGCACTTAAATGTGCAAACCAGTCAGAAGCACTTAAATGTGCAAATCAGTCAGAAGCACTTAATTGTGCATAAAGCCATCGGGCTAGCCGACGGGCTTCAGAATTTATCAGTCATGTTGTTTATACTTGCTAATAAATTTAGTAATTAACGTAGACATATTGCGTACTCTCCACACTGAGCGAGTTGGAAGCTCACCCCACTATTTAACCCCTTTCAGGTTGAGGAGCTCGATGTGGCATGCGATTGAGAGTGGGATGATCAAGCCTATGATTAGATGTTTATTTATTTAATGTTATTTCTCTCAAACTATGTTTATGAACAAGTGATCAATTTGTTTTATTTTTATGTCAAGGTATGTTTTGTTTTAACAATGACTCGAGAAGATTACTTGCAATTATTAAGTTTGTCTTTTTGAAATGTATTTCCGCTGCAAAAAAAAAAATTTATTTACTCTTCTTAAATTAGAAGAATTATATTTTAGAAAAGCGGTCGCTACACATAAGGTGCGACCCTGTATGATTTCTATTATACAAACCGCATGAATGCCTGTTCGATTTGCACTTGTATCAACGTGTTGTTAATGAGAGTAGAGGGGGAGGGGTTGCTTACAGTATTTAGGTCTACTATAGGAATGGGATCCGCAACAGGTGTGGGAGCCTGTTTTGGAGAGGGATCCCAAACAGGGGTTGGTACCGCGATGGGATAAGGATCCTGTGCGGGTGTGGAATCCCTTACATGAGAAGTGGCTGTTGGTTCCTTAGGGGCAAACGACTTGCCAGAGCCTTCTAACTTGGCAAATATCTGATTATCCATCATAACCGCCAAAGGCTCAGGATCTGCTGTGTGTGCAGCAGCTATTTCTTCCGCAGTGCCTGTGGAGTTACATCGGGTTGTTTTGGAGTGTCTATAGTGACCGCTGTAGTCACTGCAGCTTTTTATTTGGAAGCCTTTTGCAGCTTCTTCTCTTCCACAGCGAGCGGTGACCTGCTGTCAGACACGCTCCTTTTTCTTTTCTTCTTCGTCTACTCTTCACTTACAAACTTGAGAGTGATATGCCTTGGATCATTAGAAGTTGGCAAATCCCTGAGAAAAGGTCTCGTAGCGATCTATCCGTCTCTGTTGAAAGCGGAGGGCTTGCTTCCACCTATATACTTGCTAGGTCCAATCTTCTTGGCACCTCGAGATTGCGGAACATCGCATGAAGTGAGAATATTGTTTAGGATGAGGCCAAAGGACTTCTTTTGCGATGCAGGTTTGGAGGCCTCTTCCTCTTCCTGTAACCTCTTCAGACAATTTGACACCAGTTGACTTTTTCACCAGACATGATGTCGGCCATCATTCTGAAACGCAGATTAGTGCACATCTCAAATGCGCCATTTCGGTTTTCCATAACATGGAAGCAAAAATCGTGCAAAAAGATGTAGGGCAGGCAGAATCTTTTGTTGTGGCAAGACGGATGAATGTTCTTGTCAGATCTGTCGCCAATGAATAATCCCCAATAGACAGTGAGCATCTCTTGTGACCCAAAGGTCTCAAGCTCTTCCATCTTCAGGCCATCATACGGCAGCCTGTAGATGTTTTCCAGAAGCTCTTGGTCCACATGTATCTCAATTCCGCGGACAGTAGCAGAAATGTCAGAAATGTCTCCTCTTCTTTTCAGAGAGAAGAAATTCACAGAGGCGTCGAGATGGAATTCATCGACAATCCGCTCATCATAGAGCTTGGAATGCATACTTCCAAGGTGATATAAGCCTTGCTGCTTGATTTTGGAGACAATCAGCTCCATGGCTTTAACATCATCGAATTCAGGTTGAACCCTTTCTATAACTACCTTTCTAGCGAATATTCGCCTATCGATAATGGAGTCTTTCTTCTTCAGAGACAGAGAATATGTCTGGGAAGATGCCATTGATTCTTGTAAAGAAAAGAAATGAAGTAACAAAGAAAGTATGCAGTAAGCTTTTGTGAGCTATTTGCTCTTAGACTCGTTCAATGTGCAGAAAGCGTAAGGAGTCGAAGGGATCAATGTATAGTCCTTTTATAGTATGCACGGAAGATTACGGTTACACAGTGAATGGTCAAATTTAAGGAATGGGAACCGTCTTTTAAATGAACGAACAGGATAGAGTGAGAGTAACTTGTATGTCTTATACATCTGTTTTTGAAATGATAACCGATCCCACTTCTGACAGTTTGGCTTCCCTTATTGCACGAAATGGCGGTTTTGAAATCATTACAATCATGGCGTTTGAAATATTTAAGTCCAGATGTTGTGTGAAGCATTAAAGAATGAAATGTTTGAATTTAAAAATAGGGCACATGGACTAAAAGTGTTTTCAGTACGAATAAATAATATAATATTAATTAATGTCCCACAGTGTATGTGCTGTATCCGTGAACGACACAGCGTTCCCCCTTAAAAGGTACATATAAGATTCAATTCTACAGCAATGTTTTGGATTAATACTGTATTCCTGGGTTAACACGTCTTTTGTGTAACTATCGCAAGTGCATGATATCGTATCAAGTAGTAAGTGGACTTTTTGAATCCGGTTTATCGATCCCACGAGGAAATTAGGTTATATATTGAATTATACACTATTTAAATATTTGTTATAGAGATTTATATGAGTGAAACACACAATTTAACATTTGGTTTGACAATTGCAATGAAAATGCAATAATAGTTTTAAAATTTAAGGAAATAAAAGATTGCACTAATAATTGATTAATAAAAGGTAAAATGAGATAGTTGGGATTACAAACTTAGTTTATAATTAGTTATAGAAGATGTATAGGAGATCATAAGATGTATTTACTTATTATGTTGTGTAGATTCGATTTTCCTTAAAAAGACGATTTCTCTTTCGAATGTCAAAATGCCCCTTATATATTGAATCAACCCACTATATTTCTATGTTGATTGGCTTAAATACATAGCATTAGGTTTTATGAAAATAACTCAAAGAATCATCTAAGGTCTAGAGGTATATTTCTATCCCCTAGAACAACTTAGAGTGAAGATCATTTGATCTAATCAAACATATTTTCTTTCGAAACATATGAAGACCATAAATATCATCATTTATTAGCTAAATAAATAAAGATTGGTAAAACAATGAAAATCACACACAATAATAAGTAATCTATAATATATCTTTATACAAACTTAAATAACATGACAAACCTTGTTTATAATCCCAACTAAGGATAAATTAGCCCATGAAGGCTTTATTCAACATATTATAAGCTTGAGTGGTCATTAATAGTTGAAAAAGGGAAAGAATTGATCCTAACTCCCTTAGTAGATAAAGGAGAAAGAAGCAATAAACTCCCTCCACAACATAAGCTAAACCACACTTACACAAATCACTCAAGACACAAAGTGTGTTCTTCACACAAAAAGAATAAGTATTACAAAGTGAGAAAATATAAGATGAAGGATGCTTAATGATGGATCTAAGGGGTCTATTTATACACCTAAAGTCATCTAATAGCTCTAAAACTCCAGTATTATTACATTAGATCGTATCAATGCCAGCCATCCCCTGAATAATAGACCAAAAGTATAAAAAATTAGACAATGATCAATAATCTACCACGAGTTACGGCCGTAACTTTTAGATGTTACGGCCGTAACATTGAGGTCTTACGGTCGTAACTTGCAGATGTTACGGCCGTAACATTGCTTCGACTTTTTGTACATTATTTGCTTTGTGAGTTACGCCCGTAATGTAGTACCCTCGCCTTTAATATTGTATTTTATGATTTAAGCTAAGTATTTTCGCACCATATCTATGATGTTGTAGCGAGTCTCGACGAATTATGTTAAGTTGGAATCATGGTCATTCATACTATATTAGTTGTTGGGTGATATTGGGAGAATTACATTTATGCTTGTTATAGTACTTAACGTACGTTAACCTGTCTTCATAACATACGCTATGTATGTTGCCTTACGTACGTAACATCAATACGTTAACGTACATAATGCGGGAGATCCTCCAGCAGTCCGCCTTTCGGCGGGTGGGGCCGAGCGGGGGTAGGTGTTCGGGAGTCGATCGCGACAGCCAAGTCAACGGCTATTACGTACGTAATAGCTATATAGTTACGTACGTAACGAATTGCGTGTTTTGAGGCAGAAAGATCTGATGAAATTGGTTACGTACGTAATGATCATAAGATTATGTACGTAAGGGCTATAACGTACGTTAACCACTTTTGTTAACGTACGTAATGCCGATTTCAGATTATAAAAGTATGACTTGCCATTCATTTCCTACTCGACCCTTTCAACCTCCCAACTGAGAAACGATCCCTTTCCCTTCCAACTTCGTTTCTAAGCCTTTCTAACTTGTGTTGGAGCTTCAGCACTTGATTGATGACTTGGAGAGTTAGAGATTGAAGTTTATCCCTTGAAGTGTTGGTGTTGTTCTTCATTTTAAGGTTGGTCTTTCTTTAACTCATATCAATTCCATGCTTATGATTATGTTAGTAGATAAATACTTCACATAATGTTAGTTTAAACTAGTGCAAACATGATAAGTTAATTGAATCATGCTCCAACTAAGTGAAGATTAACATTGAAGGTATTAGTGTTACTTCTTGATGTAAATAACTTCATAATGTGATTGTGTTGATAATGATATACATAAAACCTGATGTATAACAAGATAATTGGAAGTTGATTATAGTCTCAACACTAGGAACATGTTAGGGATGATATCCTTAATGATTAAAAGTGAGAAATGTTAAATTTGTCTTGAACATTCAATTGATTCTTGAAGGTACTATGGAACCATGATTTTTGGCCTCTAAAACCTTTGTAATAAAATTGTTGGAAAGATTATGTTAACCCTTTGAAGATGATCTTCGCTAGATGGGATGAAGTTACTTCAAAAATTTCAGGTATCCAATGATATAACTAGGCTTTTAATGAATTCTTCAAAGTAAAACAATGGATGTTGATAGAAGGAAGTTGTAATCTTCATATGTTCAAATTAATCGATTACGTTAAAGGGTGTTAATCACTACATTAATAGGTTGATAATGTTCTTAAGAGGATTGTGTTGAATATGATGATACAAATGCGGTAGATGAGTAGCCGAATTCCATTTCATTAATCCGTGCGTGTTAAGAGACGTAAATTAAGATGATGTTCTTAGTTCACTAAAAACTTAAACTTATGTTTCATATAGTAATCAAGTTTTGAATATAATCGTTGGTAAAATAATGAAGAACGTAATTAAACACAAACTTATATCGTAATTGGAAGTGTCGATGATTTGTAATAAGAACATTAAAATGATCAATAGGATAATTGATTTATTCAAGTAAATTTACGAATATTATTTATGTAATAATACCATTATCGTACGAATGTGTTGTTGAATGAATTACATTTCATTCAAGGTTTCTTGTTCACGTGAGTATTGTTAGACGAGGATACCGTTCGTTTGACCATTCAAAGAAGGATTATTCATCTACGGAATTGAGGCAAGTTATCTTGCTTGGTTATAATGATGGTTGAATTCTTGTGATTATTATGCGTTTCGTGTGTATGAAATGTTCTGATAATCTATGATTCGTGATATGGTGATACCCTTGATCGTATTGTCATGGTGTTGGGGATGATATACCCGAAATTACCGTCCTTGTTACCGTTAGTCCTTTTGAGCTTTGTTGACACTTCGGTGAGTTGTTCGATTCCTTGGTAAAAGTGTAATTCGTTGAGTTTCGTTGTCATGTTGTATCGTGACATCTCTGGAGTCATATCTGCGCGCCGATTGGTTATGTGTAGGATTTTTAGCCGGGCACTTGATGATCATGCATGGATGTTTTCCGCATTTAGATCGTGCACACGAGACGTAGTTCGTAAGGCTAATTAGGTACATCGTCCCACATATATTCTGGATTCTGTATACGGGGTGGACATGTGCACGGACACATTTCCGGATCGGGCGTACTATGACGTCCGTCTTGAGCCATATTATATGGTCGTTCGTATATTTGGTTATGTTCGACAGTTGGGACTGATTGTTTATACGCCTTCGGGAGTAGTCGGTGGTTTTCTTTGAGATCAGTATATATATGAATTGTATAATGTCATGAGAATCATTATCATGTATAGCTGACCCTGTGGTTTGGGGCGAAATACTTGTATTTCAAGGCGAGGAAAGGGCAAGGCACAGGAGGAGCACAATGGCGACGGAGGATTCTGAAGTATGCTATTTCGGGAAGTAGTCTTTTTGTTGTTCGGTTATGTTTTATTGTGACTTTCATTTTATTTTGTGTCGGATGAATGTACTAAAATTTGTTAGGTACTGCCCATCGTCATATGGTCTGTACCGAATTTGGATCCTGTGTATGTTTGCTCGTATTTAAAGACATGAATAACTCATACTCCACATCTGGGTTTTGATAAATATTGTGGTACGGTGCCACGTTGTCAGATTATAAATATATATTGTGATATCGCCTGGTGGGTCCCGGTAGGGGTCCACGGCACTGTAATAGCCACTGTTTTTGGGCTGTTACAGTTATTTACATCAAGAAGTAACACTAATACCTTCAATGTTAATCTTCACTTAGTTGGAGCATGATTCAATTAACTTATCATGTTTGCACTAGTTTAAACTAACATTATGTGAAGTATTTATCTACTAACATTATCATAAGCATGGAATTGATATGAGTTAAAGAAAGACCAACCTTAAAATGAAGAACAACACCAACACTTCAAAGGATAAACTTCAATCTCTAACTCTCCAAGTCATCAATCAAGTGCTGAAGCTCCAACACAAGTTAGAAAGGCTTAGAAACGAAGTTGGAAGGGAAAGGGATCGTTTCTCAGTTGGGAGGTTGAAAGGGTCGAGTAGGAAATGAATGGAAAGTCATACTTTTATAATCTGAACTCGGCATTACGTACGTTAACAAAAGTGGTTAACGTACGTTATAGCCCTTACGTACGTAATCTTATGATCATTACGTACGTAACCAATTTCATCAGATCTTTCTGCCTCAAAACACGCAATTCGTTACGTACGTAACTATATAGCTATTACGTACGTAATAGCCGTTGACTTGGCTGTCGCGATCGACTCCCGACCACCTACCCCCGCTCGGCCCCACCCGCCGAAAGGCGGACTGCTGGAGGATCTCCCAAATTACGTACGTTAACGTATTGATGTTACGTACGTAAGGCGACATACATAACGTACGTTATGAAGACAGGTTAACGTACGTTAAGTACTATAACAAGCATAAATGGAATTCTCCCAATATCACCCAACAACTAATATAGTATGAATGATCATGATTCCAACTTAACATAATTCGTCGATACTCGCTACAACATCACAGATATGGTGCGAAAATACTTAGCTTAAATCATAAAATACAATATTAAAGGCGAGGGTACTACACGTAACTTATGATGTTACGCCCGTATGGAGTTTCAGACTTCATTTTCAGCCCAGAATTTCTTAGACTTTGCGTTTTCGCCCCAAATCTTCTTCAGATGATAACTTTTGATAGATAACTCTGATTTTGAATCCAGAAAGACAGCCGAACTCGTCTCAAAAAGCCCTACAACATGAATACATAAAAATTCAACAAAGAAAATATTTTATAAACATGTTATTTCTTGAGTAAATCAGTAATTCAATCCGATTAAGACTTAAATTTACACCTTCATCCGATAAAAATAAAATTATTAAAAACTAATTAATTCAAAGCAAAAATGAGTAGACTAGCTCATAATTATGGTTGAAATATATCAATACTAATCACATATAAGTGTATAAAATTGACACTTAAGATGTATTTACTTATTATGTTGTGTAGATTCGATTTTCCTTAAAAAGACGATTCCTCTTTCGAATGTCAAAACGCCCCTTATATATTGCATTAACCCACTATATTTCTATGTTGATTGGCTCCAACACATAGCATTAGGTTTTATGAAAATAACTCAAAGAATCATCTAAGGTCTAGAGGTATATTTCTATCCCCTAGAACTGTAGTACCCTCGCCTTTAATATTGTATTTTATGATTTAAGCTAAGTATTTTCGCACCATATCTGTGATGTTGTAGCGAGTATCGATGAATTATGTTAAGTTGGAATCATGGTCATTCATACTATATTAGTTGTTGGGTGATATTGGGAGAATTCCATTTATGCTTGTTATAGTACTTAACGTACGTTAACCTGTCTTCATAACGTACGCTATGTATGTCGCCTTACGTACGTAACATCAATACGTTAACGTACGTAATGCGGGAGATCCTCCAGCAGTCCGCCTTTCGGCGGGTGGGGCCGAGCGGGGGTAGGTGGTCGGGAGTCGATCGCGACAGCCAAGTCAACGGCTATTACGTACGTAATAGCTATATAGTTACGTACGTAACGAATTGCGTGTTTTGAGGCAGAAAGATCTGATGAAATTGGTTACGTACGTAATGATCATAAGATTACGTACGTAAGGGCTATAACGTACGTTAACCACTTTTGTTAACGTACGTAATGCCGAGTTCAGATTATAAAAGTATGACTTGCCATTCATTTCCTACTCGACCCTTTCAACCTCCCAACTGAGAAACGATCCCTTTCCCTTCCAACTTCGTTTCTAAGCCTTTCTAACTTGTGTTGGAGCTTCAGCACTTGATTGATGACTTGGAGAGTTAGAGATTTAAGTTTATCCCTTGAAGTGTTGGTGTTGTTCTTCATTTTAAGGTTGGTCTTTCTTTAACTCATATCAATTCCATGCTTATTGTAATATCCGCATTTTTCTTTCCCTTGTATTTTTTTCTTTTTCGGCATATTTCCCGATAGTAGTGACCCTCGTGTATCTTCAGTGTATCTTTTCTATTATCTATGGATTTTATCCCCGTTATTGTTGTGCGGAACCACCGTTTCGGGGTTGCCGTGGATCCATTCTATGTTATGATGCCCGTTGAGAGGTTCCGTTGGATGTTTTCGTTCACCTTCCGGTGTTTTGAACCGTTCATATTCCATACCTAGCGCATGCTATTTTGTCTGCATAGTGCACGCTAGGGGTCCCTTAGTAGCGCACGCTACGTTTGTTTCGTAGCGCGCGCTAGCGAGTAGCCCTGGTAGTGGCAGTGCTGTTTTTCCAGCCTTCTGGACTAGCGTATTAGCGTACGCTACATATGCTAGCGCACGCTAATGTCGAGAGGCTAGCGCACGCTGATGATGCCCGGTAGCGTGCGCTAGCGTGGGTGTCCAGATCGGGCGCTTTATTTCGAATCGGTCAAAGTGCGATCAAGACGCTACGCTCGTATAGTAGCGCACGCTAACGGGTCAGGTGAGTTTTGGGCAGTTAGCTTCTGGACTCGGCTGATGTCCAGGTAGCGCACGCTATTGGTCGATAGCGCGCGCTACCGATAGGTTATTAGCGCACGCTACATTTGGAGTAGCGCACGCTAACGGCCAGAAGTCTGGCTACTGGACTGGACGCTAACTATTTTGGCCTGTAATTTTTACCCCGTTAGCGCACGCTAACCTTTAGGATTAGCGCACGCTAACACTCCCTGGCTATATAAACCAGGGAGTTGACCCAGATGAGCACATTAGTTCCATTTCACTTCTTCTCCACGACGCAGAGGTCTTCCGGGCGATTTCCGAGCGATTCTTCCCTTCGATTATTTCAGGCATCCCCTACCTTGAGTTTTTGAAGTAGATTAACAACACCTACTTGTGTTCTTCATCATCGATCCAAGGTAAATCTCTTAGAACCCTACTTTTCGATAAATTGGGGGTTTTGGGATTTTCTTCCGATCCGTTCCGTTTTGTTGATGGATTCATGATGAATATGATTAATCTTGTTGGTATTCTTAGTTTCCCTACGGATTCATGGTATATTTCGTGATTTTTACGGAATCGAGAGGGTTTGGTTGTGGTCCGCCCTCGTTGATGTTTATATACGAATATACATGAATCGTAGGCGGGTTTTCGGGTGTATTCCAATTCCGTATTCATTTAGAAATGGTTGTGATTGTATTCTTCGAATCGTTAGTGGTCGGGCCATTGGTTCCTAGCGTTCGTCGGTGACTTTCCTTTCCGTTCTTCGCGTCTTAAATAATTCAAGGCAAGTAATTCTTGGAAACCTTTATGCTTAACGTGAAATGGTAATGTATATTGTGTGTGCTTTACTCACCTCGGGAGGGTCCGACGGGGCCTCGAGGGAATCTATGGCTTCATCCTGGATTCATGAGTTTGATTCGCTAGCCAGCTCGGGAGGGTCCTTAGAGGCCTCGAGTGGGATTCGTGGCTTCGTCCCGGTCCTAGGTGACGTGTGGTGCTTGATTTTTTTTGTGAATGTGGCCAGCTCGGGAGGGTCCTTAGAGACCTCGAGTGGGATTCGTGGCTTCGTCCCGGTCCTAGGCAAATTAATTGTGACTGTTTGTTTCCGGAAAAGACATGTCTAGTTTTGGTTTTTGAAATGATATTGGTGCATGTACTATGAAATGTGTAAGCGATTGGTTTGCCTTGGTTACTTGTACTAGCGTAATTGCTAACCCTTTTGGGGACCCGTTTTGGGGAAATTCTTGTTATGGATTTCAGGTTATGATTATCCGGACGAGCGAGCACTGGGACAGTACGAGGATGTTGGCCAGGGTCGTTGACATGTGCATTTGGGTCTTCTTATTTATTTTGTTCATTTCGATTTGGTTGTTTCCACAGTTATAAACTTATAGATTGTACTCGCGAGTACTTAGGCTTTTCCTTTCGGATTGTGTTTGGACCTCGTTGGGTCACTGTATTTGTCGGTTGACGTTTATTGTGCCAGTTGTACCGGACGTGTTGTTTTATGTTCTTGTTGTTAACAATTGTCTCCTTGCTAACCGAGACGGTTAGTCGAGAGGCGTTTTATTGTGTCAGCCTGGTGGATCTCATGTAGGGGCCCACGGCTCTGTAATACACCTCGAATAAATTGGGGGTGTTACAGAAAATGGTATCGGAGCACTAGGTTTATGGATACCTAGGCATGTCGGTTATTTGGGTCTAGTCGTGTTTGTTTTGCACATTGTCACACCGCTGCCAGCATCCCAGTACTTCTAGTGCTCGTAAGTTTTCTTATTCGGCTCTTTTGTTTCTTGCATTGTATTTCCACTTTTGAATCGTAGTTGCTTTTCCTCCCTTACTCATCATCGATGTACTTCTGTTATCTCTCAATATCAGTATGGATGCCGGAGGAAACCGTGGTCGTGGTCGTGGTCGTGGCCGTGGACGCGGTCGAGGACGTGGGGCAGCCGGTAGGGCGGCCACGTCGCACTCTTCAGGAGCCGGCAGTACCGGCGACCGTCATAGTCATGCTTCTTCTCAGGAGCGCGCCGATCTTGGTATTGCGGCTGTTATGCAGCAAATGGTTAACCAAATGGCGGCTATAGCTCAGGTGGTCTAGGACCCTGATCGGGCCCATGCTAATCGGGGCGGAGCAGATCGCTGGCTTCAGGATGTCATCAAGATGCATCCTCCTCAGTTTTCGGGAGCTTCGGACCCGATTGGCTGGGAGGGGTGGATCAAGGAGATATCCAAGGTCTTCACTGCTACCAACTGCCCCGAGGACCGTAAGGTCCCTATTGCTCAATACTTTCTCACGGGAGATGCTACAGATTGGTGGGAGGCCGTTGGTCCCAAGGATCATGTTGCTTCGTGGACCGAATTCCAAGAATTTATGGAGACCGAATATTGTCCGTGGCCGGTCAGACAGGCTCGAGTGCATGCATTCTATGATGCTCAACCACGGGATATTCCCGTATCCCAAGCTATTGCCGATTTTAATAAGGAGTTGGGTTATGTGAAAACCCAAGTTGTTGCTGAGAGCGACAAAATTTTCCATTTTTCCAGGAGGATGAAACTGTCCATTCGGGACTATATGTCTGGGCTCGTCTGTACTACCTTGAAGGATTATCAGAGTCGAGCTCTTGCTTATGATATGTCGGTGACGGCTAGCGATTTGGCTCGTGAGAGCAAGAAGCGGTCGGTCGGAAATTTTTCTGGTCCCAAGAGTGGAGGCCACAGAAATCTCAGCCGCAAATATTTCTACGGCGGTTCGGCTCGTTTTCTCGGGAGCTTGAGTGCCGGAACCGTCGTCCGGGACCCCAGATGCTTTAACTGTGGCAAGCCAGGCCACGTGAACCGGGATTGTCTTCGTCCACCTTTGACTTGTCATACTTGTGGTCAGTCGGGCCACAAAGCTTCTTTTTGCGAGAAGCTCATACAGTTTCGCGGCGCCCGTTCTTCTCACCCAGCACCTATGGAGCCGAGCGTGAACCAGGGCTCATTTGCTCCGCCGCCTCCACCGAGCGTCGGCCGAGGTAGGGGTCGGGGTCAACCCACTAGATGAGGAGCTTCCAGTGTCGGCTCCGCCCAGCCACGTATATACGAGATGAGGAGGGCCGATGACCCAGCAGCTACTGTGGCGACAGGTACCATTCGTATCCATTCTCATCCTGTCGGTGTACTTTTTGATTCGGGTGCTACGCATTCATTCATTTATCTAGAGTTTGTACGCCGTTTGAGTCTCGACTGCTTGTCACCTTGCGAGCCTTTCATCGTTAAACTTCCTAGCGGTGATAGAAATGTCGGTGATCGAGAAGTCCGGGACTGTTCTGTGATTATTTGTGAGAGGGCTTGGCTCTCTAACCTTATTGTCGTGGGTATCGAGGGTGAGGATTTGATTCTCGTGGATGATTGGCTCGAGCGGCATGGCGCGATCATGAACTACCGCACGAGAATCATCACTATGTTAGCCGAGGACGGCACCGAACACTCTTTCGCAGGGCGAAAGAGGGGAAACCAGAAGTTCGTTATTAGTGCCTTAAAGGCCATGAGTCTCCTGCGAAAGGGGTGTACTGGTTATTGGTGCTACGCTTTGAAGGCGGAGAATGGTGGAGTCGAGCTTTCGTCGATTCCAGTCGTTAGTGAGTTTCCTGATGTATTTCCTGACGAGTTGCCGGGATTGCCACCGGATCGTGAGGTTGAGTTTGTTATAGAATTAGAGCCGGGCGCGGCTCCGATTTCTAAGGCGTCGTATCGCATGGCACCTTCAGGGATGTCAGAGTTGAAGAAGCAGTTGAGTGAGCTTCTTGAGTCAGGGTATGTTCGACCGAGCGCCTCGCCTTGGGGTGCACCGGTCCTGTTTGTGCGGAAGAAGGATGGTTCACTACGTTTGTGTATCGATTATCGCGAACTAAACAAAGTGACCATCAAGAACAAGTATCCTTTGCCGAGGATTGATGACTTGTTCGATCAGTTGCAGGGAGCTGCGGTATTCTTGAAGATTGATTTGAAATCGGGGTACTATCAGCTCCGGGTGAGGGAGTCCGACGTGCCTAAAACGGCCTTTCGTACGAGATACGGACATTATGAGTTTGTAGTTATGCCTTTCGGGTTAACTAATGCGCCGGCGGTGTTCATGCAATTGATGAACAAAGTCTTTATCGAGTATTTGGATAAGTGTGTCGTCGTCTTCATTGACGATATTCTTATCTATTCGAGGAATGAGGAAGAGCATGCCCATCATCTGCGGATAGTGTTAGACATTTTGAGGACCGAGCAACTCTATGCGAAGTTCTCGAAATGTGAGTTCTGGCTGAAGGAAGTGATGTTTTTGGGTCATGTGATTTCAGCCGAGGGAGTCCGTGTGGATCCGCAGAAAATTGAGGCAGTATTGGATTGGGCATCGCCCACAAATGTGAAGGAGGTCCGTAGTTTCTTGGGTTTGGCTGGCTACTACCGTAGGTTCGTCGAGGGTTTCTCAAAACTAGCTCGGCCGCTTACACAGTTGCTCCAGAAATCCGAGAAGTTCGTCTGGACCAATGAGAGACAGTCGAGTTTTGAGGAACTGAAGAAGCGTTTGACTTCAGCTCCAGTTTTGGTGTTGCCATGTGGCAACGAGGGATTCGCCGTGTATAGCGATGCTTCGGGTCAGGGTCTTGGGTGCATATTGATGCAGCACGGCAAGACCATTTCCTATGCGTCGAGACAGTTAAGGCCGTATGAGCTTAGCTACCCTACTCACGATTTGGAGTTAGCGGCGGTTGTCTTTGCACTCAAGATTTGGCGTCACTATCTTTTCGGCTCTGCATGTCAGATTTTTACCGATCATAAAAGTCTGAAATACATATTTACTCAGCGGGAGTTGAATATGAGGCAGAGGAGGTGGTTAGAGCTGATTAAGGATTACGACCTCGAAATCCTTTATCATCCGGGCAAGGCGAACGTCGTGGCCGACGCCTTGAGTCGGAAACCGATTGCGTTGCGAACGCTTGAGGTCCTCACGCCTCAGTCTGAGCTTCGGCGGGCTTTGATCGGGTTAGATGTTGAGGTTTTGTTGCCTGGAGCTGTCGGGCAACTTTGTGCTTTAGAGATTTCGTCGTCTTTGATCGATGAAATTAAGCTGAAGCAATTAGAGGATCCGATGACTACTCAAATCCGAGAGAACGTTCTTAAGGGAAAGTCTCCTAGATTTGTGATTCACGAGGATGGTGTTTTGAGATTCCAGAGTCGTCTTTGTGTGCCGAACGATCCAGAGTTGCGACAAAGTATTTTGCGTGAGGCCCATTCCACACCCTATTCCGTTCATCCTGGTTCGAGTAAGATGTACAAGGACCTGAGGAGGAACTTCTGGTGGAATGATATGAAGGAGGAGGTCGCACAGTTTGTGGCGAGATGTTTGACTTGCCAGCAGGTCAAAATCGAGCATCAGCGACCGGCTGGGTTATTGCAGTCACTTCCCATTCCAGAATGGAAATGAGAAGATATATCGATGGATTTTGTTACGAGTTTGCCGAGATCTTGGTCGGGCATGAATATGGTATGGGTGGTTGTTGATCGTCTGACCAAGTCGGCACATTTTCTGGGCATCAAGGACACTTGGGGCCCAGAGAAGTTGGCTCGTGTGTTTATCGCGCAGATTGTGAGACTTCACGGTACTCCAAAGTCTATTGTTTTGGATCGTGATAGCCGTTTTGTATCGCACTTTTGGCAGGCGGTGCATAAGGCGTTAGGTACCCGTTTGCATTTGAGTACCTCTTTTCATCCCCAGTCAGATGGACAGTCGGAACGCACTATCCAGACATTCGAGGACATGTTGCGTGCTTGTGCCCTCGATTAGAGTAGCGACTGGGAGGAGCATTTGCCATTGATCGAATTCACGTACAACAATAGTTGGCACGCGTCGATTCGGATGGCACCGTATGAGGCACTTTATGGGCGACGATGTCGATCGCCGATTTGTTGGAATGAGGCATCCGATTTGGTCGGGACCGAACCGGATGTCGTTTTAGAGACGAGACGGAAGATAGAATTAATTCGAGAACGGATGTTGACTGCCCAGAGTCGACAGAAGTCATATGCCGATGTCCGTCGTCGACCTTTAGAATTCGAGGTGGGAGACCACGTTCTGCTGAAGGTGTCGCCGACGAGAGGAGTTTTCCGTTTCGGGAAGAAGGGGAAGTTGAGTCCGAGATTTATTGGACCCTTCGAGATTCTCGAGCGAGTCGGTGGGTTAGCATACCGTTTGGCGTTACCCCCGGCCCTGAGTCATGTTCATAGCATTTTTCATGTTTCCCAGCTGAGGAAATATGTCCCGGATCCTAGTCACATCATCGACTATGGGGAGATTGACGTTGCCGAGGATATTACTTTTGAGGAGCGTCCTTTGAAGATTTTAGAGCATCGGGAGAAACGACTGAGGCATAAGACCATCCCTTTGGTCAAGGTGCAGTGGTCGAGACACGGTGTCGAGGAGGCAACTTGGGAAACCGAGGAGAGCATGCGTACTAGGTACCCTGAGTTGTTTGTTTCTTAAGTTTCGGGACGAAACTTGTTTTTAGAGGGGTAGAATGTAATATCCGCATTTTTCTTTCCCTTGTATTTTTTTCTTTTTCGGCGTATTTCCCGATAGTAGTGACCCTCGTGTATCTTCAGTGTATCTTTTCTATTATCTATGGATTTTATCCCCGTTATTGTTGTGCGGAACCGCCGTTTCGGGGTTGCCGTGGATCCATTCTATGTTATGATGCCCGTTGAGAGGTTCCGTTGGATTTTTTCGTTCACCTTCCGGTGTTTTGAACCGTTCATATTCCATACCTAGCGCACGCTATTTTGTCTGCATAGCGCACGCTAGGGGTCCCTTAGTAGCGCACGCTACGTTTGTTTTGTAGCGCGCGCTAGCGAGTAGCCCTGGTAGTGGCAGTGCTGTTTTTCCAGCCTTCTGGACTAGCGTATTAGCGTATGCTACATATGCTAGCGCACGCTGATGATGCCCGGTAGCGTGCGCTAGCGTGGGTGTCCAAGATCTTGGACAGCTTTATTTCAGAATCGGTCAGTGCCGCGAAGCGACGCTACGCTCGTATAGTAGCGCACGCTAACGGGTCAGGTGAGTTTTGGGCAGTTAGCTTCTGGACTCGGATGATGTCCAGGTAGCGCACGCTATTGGTCGATAGCGCGCGCTACCGATAGGTTATTAGCGCACGCTACATTTGGAGTAGCGCACGCTAACGGCCAGAAGTCTGGCTACTAGACTGGACGCTAACTATTTTGGCCTGTATTTTTTACCCCGTTAGCGCACACTAACCTTTAGGATTAGCGCACGCTAACACTCCCTGACTATATAAACCAGGGAGTTGACCCAGATGAGCAGATTAGTTCCATTTCACTTCTTCTCCGCGATGCAGAGCTCTTCCGGGCGATTTCCGAGCGATTCTTCCCTTCGATTATTTCAGGCATCCCATACCTTGAGTTTTTGAAGTAGATTAACAACACCTACTTGTGTTCTTCATCATCGATCCAAGGTAAATCTCTTAGAACCCTACTTTTCGATAAATTGGGGGTTTTGGGATTTTCTTCCGATCCGTTCCGTTTTGTTGATGGATTCATGATGAATATGATTAATCTTGTTGGTATTCTTAGTTTCCCTACGGATTCATGGTATATTTCGTGATTTTTACGGAATCGAGAGGGTTTGGTTGTGGTCCGCCTTCGTTGATGTTTATATACGAATATACATGAATCGTAGGCGGGTTTTCGGGTGTATTCCAATTCCGTATTCATTTAGAAATGGTTGTGATTGTATTCTTCGAATCGTTAGGGTCGGTTTCATTGGTTCCTAGCGTTCGTCGGTGACTTTCCTTTCTGTTCTTCGCGTCGTCAATAATTCAAGGCAAGTAATTCTTGGAAACCTTTATGCTTAACGCGAAATGGTAATGTATATTGTGTGTGCTTTACTCACCTCGGGAGGGTCCGACGGGGCCTCGAGGGAATCTATGGCTTCGTCCTGGATTCATGAGTTTGATTCGCTAGCCAGCTCGGGAGGGTCCTTAGAGGCCTCGAGTGGGATTCGTGGCTTCGTCCCGGTCCTAGGTGACGTGTGGTGCTTGATTTGTTTTGTGAATGTGGCCAGCTCGGGAGGGTCCTTAGAGGCCTCGAGTGGGATTCGTGGCTTCGTCCCGGTCCTAGGCAAATTAATTGTGACTGTTTGTTTCCGGAAAAGACATGTCTAGTTTTGGTTTTTGAAATGATATTGGTGCATGTACTATGAAATGTGTAAGCGATTGGTTTGCCTTGGTTACTTATACTAGCGTAATTGCTAACCCCTTTGGGGACCCGTTTTGGGGAAATTCTTGTTATGGATTTCAGGTTATGATTATCCGGACGAGCGAGCACCGGGACAGTACGAGGATGTTGGCCAGGGTCGTTGACATGTGCATTTGGGTCTTCTTATTTCTTTTGTTCATTTCGATTTGGTTGTTTCCACAGTTATAAACTTATAGATTGTACTCGCGAGTACTTAGGCTTTTCCTTTCGGATTGTGTTTGGACCTCGTTGGGTCACTGTATTTGTCGGTTGATGTTTATTGTGCCAGTTGTACCGGACGTGTTGTTTTATGTTCTTGTTGTTAACAATTGTCTCCTTGCTAACCGAGACGGTTAGTCGAGAGGTGTTTTCTTGTGTCAGCCTGGTGGATCCCATGTAGGGGCCCACGGCGCTGTAATACACCTCGAATAAATTGGGGGTGTTACACTTATGATGATGTTAGTAGATAAATACTTCACATAATATTAGTTTAAACTAGTGCAAACATGATAAGTTAATTGAATCATGCTCCAACTAAGTGAAGATTAACATTGAAGGTATTAGTGTTACTTCTTGATGTAAATAACTTCATAATGTGATTGTGTTGATAATGATATACATAAAACCTGATGTATAACATGATAATTGGAAGTTGATTATAGTCTCAACACTAGGAACATGTTAGGGATGATATCCTTAATGATTAAAAGTGAGAAATGTTAAATTTGTCTTGAACATTCAATTGATTCTTGAAGGTAGTATGGAACCATGATTTTTGGCCTCTAAAACCTTTGTAATAAAATTGTTGGAAAGATTATGTTAACCCTTTGAAGATGATCTTCGCTAGATGGGATGAAGTTACTTCAAAAATTTCAGGTATCCAATGATATAACTAGGCTTTTAATGAATTCTTCAAAGTAAAACAATGGATGTTGATAGAAGGAAGTTGTAATCTTCATATGTTCAAATTAATCGATTACGTTAAAGGGTGTTAATCACTACATTAATAGGTTGATAATGTTCTTAAGAGGATTGTGTTGAATATGATGATACAAATGCGATAGATGAGTAGCCGAATTCCATTTCATTAATCCGTGCGTGTTAAGAGACGTAAATTAAGATGATGTTCTTAGTTCACTAAAAACTTAAACTTATGTTTCATATAGTAATCAAGTTTTGAATGTAATCGTTGGTAAAATAATGAAGAACGTAATTAAACACAAACTTATATCGTAATTGGAAGTGTCGATGATTTGTAATAAGAACATTAAAATGATCAATAGGATAATTGATTTATTCAAGTAAATTTACGAATATTATTTATGTAATAATACCGTTATCGTACGAATGTGTTGTTGAATGAATTACATTTCATTCAAGGTTGCTTGTTCACGTGAGTAATGTTAGACGAGGATACCGTTCGTTTGACCATTCAAATAAGGATTATTCATCTACGGAATTGAGGCAAGTTATCTTGCTTGGTTATAATGATGGTTGAATTCTTGTGATTATTATGCGTTTCGTGTGTATGAAATGTTCTGATAATCTATGATTCGTGATATGGTGATACCCTTGATCGTATTGTCATGGTGTTGGGGATGATATACCCGAAATTACCGTCCTTGTTACCGTTAGTCCTTTTGAGCTTTGTTGACACTTCGGTGAGTTGTTCGATTCCTTGGTAAAAGTGTAATTCGTTGAGTTTCGTTGTCATGTTGTATCGTGACATCTCTGGAGTCATATCTGCGCGCCGATTGGTAATGTGTAGGATTTTTAGCCGGGCACTTGATGATCATGCGTGGATGTTTTCCGCATTTAGATTGTGCACACGAGACGTAGTTCGTGAGGCTAATTAGGTACATCGTCCCACGTATATTCTGGATTCCGTATACGGGGTGGACATGTGCACGGACACATTTCCGGATCGGGCGTACTGTGACGTCCGTCTTGAGCCATATTATATGGTCGTTCGTATATTTGGTTATGTTCGACAGTTGGGACTGATTGTTTATACGCCTTCGGGGTATATTCAGTAGTCGGTGGTTTTCTTTGAGATCAGTATATATATATATATATATATGAATTGTATAATTTCATGAGAATCATTATCATGTATAGCTGACCCTGTGGTTTGGGGCGAAATACTTGTATTTCAGGGCGAGGAAAGGGCAAGGCACAGGAGGAGCACAATGGCGACGGAGGATTCTGAAGTATGCTATTTCGGGGGGGGCGAGTCTTTTGGTTGTTCGGTTATGTTTTATTGTGACTTTCATTTTATTTTGTGTCGGATGAATGTACTAAAATTTATTAGGTACTGCCCATCGTCATATGGTCTGTACCGAATTTGGATCCTGTGTATGTTTGCTCGTATTTAAAGACATGAATAACTCATACTCCACATCGGGGTTTTGATAAATATTGTGGTACGGTGCCACGTTGTCAGATTATAAATATATATTGTGATATCGTCTGGTGGGTCCCGGTAGGGGTCCACGGCACTGTAATAGCCACTGTTTTTTGGCTGTTACAAGAACAACTTAGAGTGAAGATCATTTGATCTAATCAAGCATATTTTCTTTCGAAACATATGAAGACCATAAATATCATCATTTATTGGCCAAATAAATAAAGATTGGTAAAACAATGAAAATCACACAATAATAAGTAATCCATAATATATCTTTATACAAACTTAAATAAGATGACAAACCTTGTTTATAATCCCAACTAAGGATAACTTTGCCCATGAAGGCTTTATTCAACATATTACAAGCTTGAGTGGTCATTAATAGTTGAAAAAGGGAAAGAATTGATCCTAACTCCCTTAGTAGATAAAGGAGAAAGAAGCAATAAACTCCCTCCACAACATAAGCTAAACCACACTTATACAAATCACTCAAGACACAAAGTGTGTTCTTCACACAAAAAGAAAAAGTATTACAAAGTGAGAAAATATAAGATGAAGGATGCTTAATGATGGATCTAAGGGGTCTATTTATACACCTAAAGTCATCTAATAGCTCTAAAACTCGAGCATTATTACATTAGATCGGATCAATGCCATCCATCCCCTGAATAATAGACCAAAAGTATAAAAAATTAGACAATGATCTATAATCTGTCACGAGTTACGGCCGTAACTTTTAGATGTTACGGCCGTAACATTGAGGTCTTACGGTCGTAACTTGCAGATGTTACGGCCGTAACATTGCTTCGGCTTTTTGTACATTATTTACTTTGTGAGTTACGCCCGTAACTTATGATGTTACGCCCGTATGGAGTTTCAAACTTCATTTTCAGCCCAGAATTTCTTAGACTTTGCGTTTTCGCCCCAAATCTTCTTCGGATGATAACTTTTGATATATAACTCTGATTTTGAATCCGGAAAGACTGCCGAACTCGTCTCGGAAAGCCCTACAACATGAATTCATAAAATTTCAACAAAGAAAATATTTTATAAACATGTTATTTCTTGAGTAAATCAGTAATTCAATCCGATTAAGACTTAAATTTACACCTTCATCCGATAAAAATAAAATTATTAAAAACTAATTAATTCAAAGCAAAAATGAGTAGACTAGCTCATAATTATGGGTGAAATATATCAATACTAATCACAGATAAGTGTATAAAACTGACACTTATCACACCCCAAACTTGAATTCTTGCTAGTCCCGAGCAAGACTCTTTATTATTCACTCTCAAGATAAAAAAAATAAGACACAAAATAAAAAAACAATACACACAAATTAAGAAAAATAATTATATATAAAGAGAAAAGGAGATCAAGATGCCATTAATACATAATAACCATCTTTATACAGTAGATAGAAATGAATCAAGATTCAAAATAAATCTACTAATGATTTTGAAGTTAAAACACGGTTTTATTCTTGTAATTCCAAAATACAAGGTTTCTCCCCAAAAAGGTTGATTATTTCTCTCCCACTCGTGACACACACGACTCCCTTTAATGGTTGCTCTTGATCACTCGTTTATTTTTCGACTCAATATGAAAAAGACTTTCATCGGCGTCATCAAATATTTGTGACTGTTCACGAAATTGGGTGTATTGAAATTCAGCCACTAATTAATTCAAATCTGCTCATAATCTACATCCCTTTTAGGTGATAGCTTTCACATCGTTATTTTCTAATGTGTAGCTCTTTTCACCAACACATTTTCCAATTTTTTTTATTTGATAACTTTCACACCGTTATTTGCTAATGTGTAGCTCTTTTCACCAACACATTTTCCATCTCATGTGAGACGGCACCTACGCACCAACAATGGTTAGTTCTTTATTTTTCGCAATATTTTAGGACCCCCAATCTTTTCACCAACACATTTTCCAATTTTTTTTATTTGATAACTTTCACACCGTTATTTGCTAACGTGTAGCTGTTTTCACCAACACATTTTCCATCTCATGTGAGACGGCACCTACGCACCAACAATGGTTAGTTTTTTATTTTTCGCAATATTTTAGGACTCCCAAAATTAGGCAGCTGTTGCTGCTCAACACCTTTCCTTTTTTTTCGACTAACCTTCTTTCACCAATGACTTTTTTTTAGGGAATAGAATTTTTGCAGAAAATCATTTATTAGTTAAGCATGAAAAATCAAAAACTCCACAAATTAAGTAAATTTCAGTTCTATTTTTCATCAACCGACTGATTCTTCTTTTCTCAAGGTAATGAATGACTAGATTTTACATGATAACTACAAGGCTTGAAAAGAGAGATTAAGGTTCAAAAATTTTGGAATGTACAAATTTTTAACCGGTTAAAACGATTTTAGAAGCTTGTATATAGCTAACTTATTGATGTTATGGCCAGATCTAGAAATCTCACAAAATAAAATAAATATATATATATATATAAATATACAAAATATATATATATATATATTAAATCAAAATAATCAAAACACACCACAATAATTAAAGCTAAACACACCAAAATAATCAAAATACATAACCCCAAACTTGAAAAAGAAACTGTCCCCAGTTTAAAAAGAAAATAAAAAAATAAAAAGCAAGGGAACAAAATACTCCCTATTATGAAAGTTGATGCTTGAGCTAACGCTTTTTTGGATGTGCAAGAGAAAAAAATAAACAAGGCAAATAACAAAAGAAAATAAAATATACCCGAAAGTATAACACAATTTTTAAGATGCGCTTCAGGAAAGTCTGAAGAGTCGCCTTACGCTGCCATCAATTCTTTTATTAAAAACAAATAATAAAAATTACAGCAATAACAATACATAAATCGCGAATAGATGCGCGTCAAGAGATCAAGAAGAAACTCCTTAAGCTGCCATCATTTAGCACGATTTTTACACACGACAGAAAGTAAAAATACAAGAGGTCCAACATGGGTTATTAAAGGGACAGGAATGAATCCACTTTTCGTTTTCTCACGGTAATATCTTCCATCCAGACAATATTAGCTAGAGCTGGATCTGGTTGAGAAACAAATTCATTGAGTTTATTGATTAGTTCTTCTGGTGTTGTAGCAACGACTATGATTCATTTAGCACGCTCGGAAATAAAACCTTTTTCAGCAGAGTAGTCGATGAAAGATAGTAAACCATCAAAGAAACCATTGACATTAAGTAGACCTATTGGTTTTTTATGAACATTTAGCTGGGCTCTGGTAACCACATGAAAAGGTTCCTCAAGAGTGCCAAAACCATCGGGAAGGGTGATAAAGGCGCCAGAATTATTCATCATGTGAGTTATGCGATCTTGCATATTTAGAGGTCTAAACTCATCTCCAATAGTTGCCCCGGTGATTTTACTTTCAGCCAGAGGTTTTGGAATTACTCCCAACACTTTTACTCCTTCAATATAGGCAGAAACAGCAGCGCGTCCCATTAATCCTAGACTTCCTCCTCCGTAAACTACATGAATGCATTTTTCTCCTAAGGTACGACCCAAGTTGTGGGCTGCTTCAGTAATGCATGCCTCTGTTCCATAACTAGCTCCACCAAAAATGCAGACTGAGTTAAATGTTTTTGTGGAAGATGATGATTCCATTTTCGAAAAGAAACTTATTTGAGAGAAAAAGAGAAAAGTACAAGTTTGAGGGATGAATAAAAGAAACAAGCACAATGTTTATTTATAGAAGAAAAATAAGGTAAAAATATTTAACAAATCTGTGATTCCGTTAATTGCGCTTCAACTACTCAATAGAATAATGAATGCATTTATCGCGTGTCACATTTTTTTATTCAGAAAATCTCACCATACGACAAAAATAAAAGATACTCACGTGTATGCACAGTAGTTGTGATTGTGGCTCACATCTTCCTCTGATTTTACGTTCAGAAACGGCTTAAACGCCTTCTATGAGTCGGGGAGAAGCTTCCCATCCAATTTTCTTACAGATTGGCAAACAGGGTCTTTTAACGTCAGATTTCCAAGACGTTGTTCATATTCTGGTTTGAATTTATTCCACAAACATTGAATTCCGTAATGTACGAGTCCACTAGGATGCGTGTCAAGAGAAATTTCGATATTATCTAAATTCTCTTTATTCAGACCATCCTTAATGAACTGAATTTTATCTTCTCTGTTTGTAGATGGAATTCCTAAAGATCGACATTTTAAATTACAGTTCCATCTAGCACATTTATAGCAAACGGCTATTATCTTTGCTCGTCGTTTCTTGGCATATGAAGTTTTTCCAAGCCCTGGTAAAAATCTAGTAGGTATCTCTGTGAATTCACCTGTTATTCTCACTTTGGCTTCAATAATGAATCTAATGTCAAAAGGTATTCTTTTATTCATAAGCAACCTCATCCTTTCAAGTCTTGTCTTGTAAAATTTTAAAATTACTTTTTTGCTAAGAAAGGGAAATCTCTTTTCAATACTATTCAAAGTTTCTTCCATGATAAAAAAAATAAAATAAAAATAAAAGGAGAAAATACCTACAAATATCAGTTGTTGTGGGAAACTGAAAAATCCGACTTTAATAGTCACGGAGTACCGTTATCCGCCACTTGACCGGACAAACACAATCGAGTACTAAGTTACAATGTCGAGAAATTGTATCTATAACAATAGTTTACAATGTAAGATTTCAAAATAACACTTATACTTCCCCGGCAACGGCGCCAAAAACTTGACATGTCTTTTGTGTAACTATCGCAAGTGCACGATATCGTATCAAGTAGTAAGTGGACTTTTTGAGTCCGATTTAATGATCCCACGAGGAAGTTAGGTTATATATTGAATTATACACTATTTAACTATTTGTTATAGAGATTTATATGAGTGAAACACACAATTTAAGATTTTGGTTTGAATATTGCAATGAAAATGCAATAATGGTTCTAAAATTTAAGGAAATAAAAGATTGCACTAATAATTGATTAATAAAAGGTAAAATGAGATAGTTGGGATTACAAACTTAGTTCATCATTAGTTATAAAAGATGTATAGGAGATCATAAGATGTATTTACTTATTATGTTGTGTAGATTCGATTTTCCTTACAAAGACGATTCCTCTTTCGAATGTCAAAACGCCCCTTATATATTGAATTAACCCACTATATTTCTATGTTGATTGGCTCCAATACATAGCATTAGGTTTTATGAAAATAACTCAAAGAATCATCTAAGGTCTAGAGGTATATTTCTATCCCCTAGAACAACTTAGAATGAAGATCATTTGATCTAATCAAGCATATTTTCTTTCGAAATATATGAAGACCATAAATATCATCATTTATTGGCCAAATAAATAAAGATTGGTAAAACAATGAAAATCACACATAATAATAAGTAATCCATAACTAAGGATAACTTAGCCCATGAAGGCTTTATTCAACATATTACAAGCTTGAGTGGTCATTAATAGTTGAAAAAGGGAAAGAATTGATCCTAACTCCCTTAGTAGATAAAGGAGAAAGAAGCAATAAACTCCCTCCACAACATAAGCTAAACCACACTTGCACAAATCACTCAAGAACACAAAGTGTGTTCTTCACACAAAAATAAAAAGTATTACAAAGTGAGAAAATATAAGATGAAGGATGCTTAATGAAGGATCTAAGAGGTCTATTTATACACCTAAAGTCATCTAATAGCTCCAAAACTCCAGCATTATTACATTAGATCGGATCAATGTCAGCCATCCCCTCAATAATAGACCAAAAGTATAAAAAATTAGACAATGATTAATAATCTGTCACGAGTTACGGCCGTAACTTTTAGATGTTACGGCCATAACATTGAGGTCTTACGGCCGTAACTTGCAAATGTTACGGCCGTAACATTACTTCGTCTTTTTGTACATTATTTGCTTTGTGAGTTACGCCCGTAACTTATGATGTTACACCCGTATGGAGTTTCAGACTTCATTTTCAGCCCAGAATTTCTTAGACTTTGCGTTTCGCCCCAAATCTTCTTCAGATGATAACTTTTTATATATAACTCTGATTTTGAATCCGGAAAGACTGTCGAACTCGTCTCGGAAAGCCCTAGAACATGAATACATAAAAATTCAACAAAGATAATATTTTATAAACATGTTATTTCTTGAGTAAATCAGTAATTCAATCCGATTAAGACTTAAATTTACATCTTCATCCGATAAAAATAAAATTATTAAAACTAATTAATTCACCGCAAAAATGAGTAGACTAGCTCATAATTATGGGTGAAATATGTCAATACTAATCACAGATAAGTGTATAAAACTGACACTTATCATGGGTCATACTGTATTCCCCCTTAATTGATGCACACGTCAGCTGTAGGAATGTTTCATGACTTCTTTGTCCTACAGTGATGTCTAACTGTTTCTGAGTGTACAGTTAATTAATGGTGGATACTCTATTCATGGGTCTTATAGTATTACCCCTCAATTGATGAGTAAAAGCATAAAACTTACAGGGAGTCAGGTTGTAGCATTCCCAATTTTTGTCGAAGCATACAAAAACTGGTTGTGTTGAGAGGTTTGGTAAAGATGTCGGCTAAGTGAATATCTGTATGGACTTTCTCGAGTCGAACATCTTTATTCTCAACATGATTCCTGATGAAATTATGCTTCATATCGATATGCTTAGTTCGCGAGTACAATACAGGATTGTGCGTTATTGCAATTGCACTCGTGCTATTACACATGATCGGTGTTTCTTTGGCAATCATTCCATAATCTTATAGTTGTTGTTGCAACCAGAGAATCTGCATGCAGCAACTTCCAGCGGAATAGTATTCTGACTCAGCTGTAGATTGTGTGTTGGCCAATTGTTTCTTACTGAACCATGACACAAGTCTAGGTCCAAGAAAGTGACAAGTATCGCTTGTACTCTTCCTATCTAGCTTGCAGCCACCGAGATCTGAGTTGCTGTATCCAACCAAATCGAATCCGTCTTCTTTAGGATACCATAATCCGACATTGATTTTTCCTTTTACGTACTTAAGGATTCGTTTGGTTGTTGTGAACTGTGATTCTTTAGGTGCTACTTCATACCGAGAACACACTCCCATAGCAAACTGGATATCGGGTCTGCTAGCTGTAAGGTACAGGAGTGAGCCTATAAGCTTCTTGTAGAGTGATTGATCAACCAGCTTTCCAGTTTTGTCATTACTAATTTGCACAGAAGTACTCATGGGGGTTGACGAGGATTTGGAGTTGTTCATTTCAAACTTGTTGAGTAGCTCCTTATTGTAGTTCTCCTGGTTGATAAAAATTCCTGTAGGCAATTGCTTCACCTGCAATCCTAGGAAGTAACTAAGTTCCCCGATCATACTAATTTCAAATTTACTTTGCATGAGATGAGAGAACCTTTGACATAAAGCAAGGTTACGTATATTTGCACCATTAACAGTTCCTCTCCTTCGTGTATCTTAAATAGAGTTTTGTCCACAGCACCTTTCTCAAATCTATTGTCTGAAAGGTACAGGGACAGGGTTTCATACTAGGCTCTAGGTGCTTGATTAAGTCCATACAGAGCTTTTTGTAGTCTGCATACAAGGTCCCCGCCTTCTGTGTTGACAAATCCTGGTAGTTGTTCAACATAGAATTCTTCGGCGAGGTCTCCATTCAGGAATGCGCTTTTAACATCCATTTGATATACAATAAAGCTCTTATGGGTGGCAAATGTTAAAAATATCCTGATGGCTTCTAGTCTGGATATAGGGGCAAAAGTTTCATCGTAGTCTATGCCTTCTTACTGTATGTAGCCTTGTGAAACGAGATGGGATTTGTTCCTAATAACTAGTCCGTTCTCATCCTTCTTGTTTCTACATACCCATTTGGTTCCAGTTATGGCTTGATGTTCAGGTCTGTGTTCTAGATACCATACGTTGCTTCTTTCGAAACCGTTAAGCTCTTCTTCCATAGAAGTGATGCAGTGAGAGTTATTTAGAGCTTCGTTGGTAGAAATAGGTTCGGATTGAGCTAAGAATAGATCTATTGTGCACACTGCTAATCTCCTAATTCCAGCTTTATATGTCTATATAGGAAATGGAGATTTCTCAGATTCGGGTTCTTCCTGTGCACACAGTACAGTTCCTTGTGTACTTTGTATTCTCCTATGGGTGGATACTCCAACATCAATGTCTCTTATTATTAGCTCCTGAGGGTGATATTTCAACCATCTCCTGTTAAGTTCTAGTTCTGCATCCCATACTGTATCTTTTGGTGTTGTAGTTTCGGCTTCAGTTTGTACAGCATCAGCTTCAGCTACCTCAGTTCTTACAGCTGCGGGGTTGATTTCTAAGACAACGACAGGTTCTATTAGAGTTGGGGGGTCATTAATAGAGAGTGTTTGGATATTCTGGGTTAGGTCTTCTGCTCCTGTAGGATCAAGGTGAGTTTCATCGAACACTACATGGACAGATTCCTTGATTGTCAGCTTCCTTTTGTTAAAGATTCTGTAAGCCTTGCTGACAGAGGAATATCCTACGAATATCACTGCATCCGATTTCTCATCGAAGTTTCTGAGTTTGTCTTTCCCATTATTCAGAACATAACATCTACATACGAATATGTGAAAGTATGAAACTAGTGGAGTTTTGTTGTTTCATACCTCGTATGCTGTTTTGTTGTGATGCTTGTTGATGATACAGTGGTTTTGTGAATAGCACGCTGTATTTGTTGCTTCGCCCCAGAACCGCTACGGTAGCTTGCTTGCAGCAATCATGGTTCTTGTGGCTTCCTTGAACGTCCTATTCTTTCACTCGGCAACACCATTTTGTTGAGGAGTTCGGGAAACAGAGTATTCGTGATGTATTCCATTGTCCGAACAGTATTGCTCTATTAAGCGGTTAGTGAATTCAGTACCCCTATCAGAATGAATGGATACGATACTCAACCCTTTCTCATTTTGAAGCTTTCTCAGGTGTTCAGGCAACTCTGTTGTTGTTTCTTTCTTCCTGCTGAGAAAAAATGTCCAAGCATATCTAGAATAGTCATCAAAAATAACGAGACAATATTTCTTACCTCCCAAACTTACAGGATCTATAGGACCGTAGAGGTCTATATGTAGCAAATCCAGAACTCTGTGAGTGGACATGTATGATTTGACTTTCAGGGTGTTTTTGACTTGTTTGCCTTTCTGATAAGGTCCGCAGACGCTGTCTTTATGGAACGACACATCGGGCAAACCTCTAACCATTCCCTGTCTGATGAGCTTGTTGATTGTCTTGAAGTTGATATGAGACATCCTCTTGTGCCATAGCCAGCTTTGATCTGCAGTGCCTTTGGTAACAAAACATGGAATAGTGGAACTCGTAGGCTTCCAGTCAGCAATATACATATTACCTGACCTGCTTTCTCTGAGCACAATTTCCTTGGTTTTGATGGTCTTGACTCTACAGTGATCTATATAGAATTTCACCGAGAACTGTTTGTCACAGAACTGGATAATAATAACTAGATTATACTATAAGCCTTCAACATAAGCAACATCGGTGACTTTGAACTTTCCTACAAGTAGGGTTCCCTGCCCTCTTGTTCTTGTTTTTAACTTGTCACCGAAGGGCATTTTTGGACCGCAACATTCTACATAGTCTGATAGCTTGATAACATCTCCTGTCATATGCCGAGAACATCCGCTGTCGAAGTACCAGGTGTCCTCTTCTTTGATGTCCTGCAATCAAAGAAATTAAGTAGATTTAGGTCCCCTTTGATTGTTGGGTCCTTGAACGTTAGTGCCTTTTGGTACCCAAATTTTCCTCACAGCATTAGGTTTGTTGTAGGATACTTTTGGTCTAGTGTTGTGTTTTGTACGTGGGGCATACACATAGTCGCTGTAACCTTGATTATGATGCATGTAAAATTGAGGGTTATTATTAGTATTCCAGCACGATTGTTGTCTTAGAGGTGGAGCCATTTTCTTTGGTCTTACAGCTTGCCTCATGGGTCTCCAGTTGGATTCCCAGAGCTGATGTTGATACTGTGCGGTGACCTATTTTCTCGATAGATAGCGGGGCTCCTGTATCTAATATCTAGACGCACTGTACTATTGGAAGTATTGTTGTGCAGACCTTTGATTTTTGGATACAACCTTCTTTATGAATGGTTTTTAGCGCCTCTGATATGCTCGAGGAGCATGCTGTTGGTTACGCATTACAGGTCTTTGAGGCTGAGGATTCCGCTGTCGACAATTTGACTTTGGTGGCAGAATGGCAGCCTTTGCTGTACGAGGGGCAGTTGTAGCCTTCGCAGGGCTATGAATCTCTTCAGATACGGGAATGTCTTCCACGCCCCTGACGAACATCGTACTAGATTTACCTTTGTTGGAGAATGAGTTATATCCTAAGACACTTTTATCATGAGCGTATTGCCCAGTGCTTACAATTTCTTCTATTCGTTTAGAGGATTTCTCGAATGATTTCAAGCTTACCTCTAATTCTCCTTCTCATTTTTCGAGAGTTTTTACTTTGGCTTCGAGTAGAACAAAATCATTTGTCTTGCTCTCATGATGAGACTTAGTCTCATTTAGATCGTGGGCAAGTTTATGATTGCTCTCCTTGAGTTTTTCAACTGTGACTTTGCTGTTTTCACAATCAATAGACATGTTCTCGTAATTATTTTTCAGCAAGTCATTTTCTTCTTTCAGCTCTAAGTTAGAAATTTGGAGTTGTATGTTTTTTCGTTTTAACGTCTCGTGGGCCTTTTGAATGTTTTTAAATTCATTCATAATATTTTCAAAGGTATGAGATGCATTTACAGGAATATTTGATGTTGAGCTTACCTCATTATCGCTGTCTTCATCGTCCTCAATTTCTTTAGCCATGAAACACATGTAGGCTTTTTTTTCGATTTCATCATCAGGTGAGTCACTGTCAGTGACTGCCTGAAGACATTCTTCGATATTGGTCGATGCAGGCGAGGCTTCTGATTCACCAATCAGGACCTTGAGCTTGTTTTTCCAAACACGCCTTCTTTCATCTTTCTCTTGTTGTTCGGCTTCCGGCAACTTTTGGAATTTTGGGTGCGGACATTTATTTGCATAATGTCCGGGCTTCCTACAGTTGTAAAAAAGGTTAGAATCACCAGAAGAAGGAGATTCGTGACTTATCTTGTGAAAAGGTTTGGGCTTGTAGGGAGTCTTTCCAGACTGTTTGATGAACTTTTTGAATTTGTGCATGAGAAGGGCCATTTCACCCGTGACAAGATATCGTCATCACTGTCAGCAGTCTTGAGGGCAGACTTGGATGAGCTTGGTGTGCTATGTATCCTGTTAGATACAGCAGCCAGTGCTGTAGTCTTAGCAGGTGACTCTTTGGCTTTTTCTCTCCTGTCAATATTATACTCAAAAGTTTTGAGGTCAGAGAAGAGATCAAACGCGGAAATATCATTGAGATTGCAAGATACACGAATAGCTATGGTCTTAATGTCCCATCGGGCAGGGAGAGATCGAAATATTTTCATGTTTTTCTTCTTTTGGGTGTAAATTTTACCCAATGTTTCAAGTTCACCGACAATGCCAGTGAATCTGAGGTCAAGTTCCTCAAGCATTTCGGAAGATCTCATTTCAAAGGACTCAAATTGCTGAGTCAGTTTGGAAATTTTGTTTTCTTTGAAGAGCTCAGTGCCCTCATAAATTTGCTTGAGTTTCTCCCAGATTTCCTTGGGTATCTTACAGCTCTTTACCTTCGAGAATGTGCCTTTGTCAAGAGTGACAAACAGTGTATTCTTAGCTACATTGTCGAGGTTGGCGCGCTTCCGGTCGTCAGTTGTCCACTGATCGCGCTCCTTCTCGAGAATCTCAACATGAGCTTAGACTTCAATCCTTGCGGCTGGATTTACCTTCATGATCTTTATAGGGACATCTTGGATGACAAAAATCATCTCCTCATGCATAGCAGCGAGATGGGCCTTTATCCTAATTATCCAATCATCAAACTCGTTAATAGAAAACATAGTTACCTTGTTTATCGTTGAGGTATCCATATGTGAGAGAATGAGAAAGAAAAGACTATTTTAAAAAATAAGTGATTTTTGGATCAGATTAAGTTAAAAATATGGCTGATTACTTTTATAATCAACCTCTCCGATACCACTTGTTGGCCACTAAGTATACAGAATACAGCTTGGAAAGTTTTAGACAACAAGTTGTACGATTTTCAAATGTGAGTGCGTGGCGGAAGTTTATTTAAGTGAGTTGCTATAAATACAGCAACTAGGCTCTCTCCTGTTAGCTTGGTGCATACAGGGTTTTGCAGTATATACTTATATAAATCACAGTTATGAAGACGGCAAAGGCAGAAAGTAAATAACACAGTATTTAAAGTGGTTCGAGGTAAACCCCTCTATGTCTACTGGTCCTCTACACAGGAGTAAAACAGTTTATTATAATCACTACGTACACAACTACATGACTATAACTAAACCTCCCATTGTATCATTCATACATATTGATACAGGGGATGAAGTTGTTCGCCGTTCACACACATTGGCTAAAGCCTGTTCTTGACTTGCTTCTTCACACACAGTTAGAAGCTTCATCTACAATGCTTATTATTCACACATAGTTCCAAATGAGCAAGGCTACTTCAGTCCACACAGGGCTGATGGTTTATCAACGACTAAAGGGTAGAATACTTTCTGAACAGCAGTTGATCTTTAATACTTAATTGTTGTATGATGCTCTGTTCTCGTTGAAGACTCGTATATTTCTTTCGCTGTTGAATACGCTGTATGCTGACAAAATATACTTGCTTTTGTAATCGCTTAAGATGTCAGAGCTATCTTGTCAGAGCTTTCGCGATATATAACTTGTGTTCTTCGTGTATATGAGTCTTCAGGCTTCGGGGTACTTATAACCTTTGGAATTCTATCTGTTATAAATGAAGTCGTTGCTGGTTGGTGATGTTGACGTCTGAGACTGGATTGGCGGCTCGCTGAATATTTAAATTAAAGCATATCGCATTTAATGCTTGACATCTTTTCTGTCTTCGTATTAAATGCTCTTAAGCATGTTCAGACTTCTCTCTCTCCAGCTGCATTAAATGCTGTCCTATTAGCAATAAATGCTTTCTTTAAACCGTGAATAGTTTTTGAATAAACAAATTGTATTTCACAATGGTTATAAGGCTTTATATAATTTGCTCTGCCGGATGTGTTTTATTTTTCCAAATTAAAACATCTTACAGCTTACTGCTGTATTCGACGGTCTCTTGCGGTAGTTGTAGGCTCTGCAGGATATACTTGCTAAAGCTCTTCAATACTGTATGGAACATGGTTGTATGGAGATTCCGGACAGCTTCCATACTTGGCAGAATTCAGGCTTCGAGACTGCTTGCTGTATGTTGGTAATTTATCAAAACAGGATTGCTTATCCCAACAACTTTGTAAGCTTCGGGACAAAACTTCTTTTTAGAAGGAGAGAATGTAATATCCGCACTTTCTATTTTTTAGTAATTTCTATTTTGGTGTATTTTCATTTCGGATGACTCACTTGTATTTGTTTTGGCATTCCGAAACTATTTTGTTCTGCATTCATGGTCATCCGAACGAGTTTCGGAGTTGTTTTATGAGATTTTGCATATTGTGAAACTTTTCCCCATTTAGGCTGGATTCTCGTAAATTTTATTCAAAACTGATGTTTCGTTGTTTCTACGAGTTCCTTTAATACTTTGGATATGTTACAATTTCCTGATATTGTTATCTAACCTCGAATCGTGATTCTCGAGAGTCCGGGCTGTAACACCCCCAGAATCAAACCGGGAATATTACACATGGCAGACCCTTTCCGTGAGGATCCACCAGGCTACACATCGAAACTACAAAATAAATTACATACCGACATGATAAAATACCAAATCAATATACCAACTTGGTCTTTTATCACAAACATACAAGTCAAAATACACATTTCTATCTCGACTCATACCCATGCAAGGGTAAAATACACTCACAAACCAAAGGTACGACAGTAGAAAGACCATACACGAACTCCGACTGACTGCATCCAGCACTAACCTTCGTGTGATTAGTATCATTCACCTTTCATCATCCTTCACGCCGATCCTGTGTTTTGCTCCCAAACATGCATGTACCTGGATGCAAAAACAGACATCCACCCCCCGAATACTCGGGGGTTATAAAACTCCACTGTTTTGCTAGTACAAGTATAAATGTAAATACGAGCCATACATAACACATTCCGAGAATACAACAAAAGACTTCCCGAGATATTTTGTTTAATTAAAAAGTTCAAGTCTTGAAAGTAGAAACAAAACAAGAAAGCACTTTGAAAACACTTCCAGATCTAGTGACTTTTGAAAACATTTGTGATTGAAAAGTTCTAATTCCTCAAAAGACACTTAGGGTCACCGCCCCAAAATTCATTTTTCCAAAATGCAAGTCCGTTAACAAAAACACGGGGTTCACAACCCAACCATTCCGGTCACAAAACATAGGTCCACGACCCAACCATTCCAGTCACAAAACACAGGGTCCACGACCCGGTCATCAACTTCAATTCACTTCCAAAGACATATTACACATAATACATTACTCTTATGCCATTCTAGCCAAACACCAAGACTCGATATATAATGTCTCTCGACCCCGGGCACCAATCATTGTGATACTCTGGACATATCACAATTAATCATTAGTACAAACACTCTGGCAATTCTCGCGACCCGGTCCGGCCCTCAAGCCACCAAGTCCCTGTGTGCCCGACGAGCAATCCCCAGGTGATAATGCCCACTCGAAGTAACCCTCGCGACCCGGTCCAGCCGCTAAGCCACCAGGTCCCCGTGTGACCTCGTCGAGGCAATTCCCGAGTGAGAGTACCCGAGAACAACCTTACAATTCTCATCCATTCACATTTCCAAAAACACAATCCTCAAGAGTCAATCACAATATATATAGTCGAGGTATTTTGCTAGAATGGCCAAATTATCTGACACATACTCACGACCCAGAACTAATACAATCAACAAGGAAGCACACCATCTAAACAGCACCGAACGGCACAACCAATATCACATAAGCTCACATATTCACACACGTCCATATGACTTCAAGCACAATCTTAACGGAAGGATTGAACTTTAAATTTACCGACAACATATTCACACATAATGGCATCACCCGAAGTAAGGCGATCCTATACTCTATGCTAACACACATAGTCAATTAAGCACATTAATTCCCGAACACGAGAATCATATTTTAAGAAAACCATGATTCTAAATATATCGATTCTTTTGAAAAATAGGTGTAAACATTCATTTAGCATATATCGTCGTTTACCAACCATTATATCCACAAAACACGTAATGTATGGGCAAGATACTTGCCTCGATAATCGATAACGGATACTCCGATGAACATGGCTCAACCGGGAAATCTCGAACGCCCACAACTCTCTGGCGGAAACGATGGTAACACAACTGATCGGGAAACGGCGAACGGAAGGGTTCCGACTCAAGTTCTTCACAAGGAACCTGACCCTAACATCATACCATGAATACATTGACGATCGTACGAGGAAGAATAATCGTAGAACGCCCGAATCCCCTTTATGACATTTTATCGAACACTTTCAAGGCGTCGCTTAGAAACTCAATAAAGCGACGAGTCCTCGGCAATACAACCATGGAAAAACAAGTAATTCGATATAATACAACTTAATAATCATTAATCCATCACTATTCTAAGTTATTACGGATCAAACGGGCGAAATCAAGCAAAAACCCCAATTTCCCAAAAACTAAGGTTTTAGGAAAACTAACCTTGATTCGCTGGATTGAAGGATGTTATGGAGTGATTAATCTATGATATGATCTCCCAAACTTCGTGGATTGATTGTATAATAATATGCCTTCAAGTTCCCCAAGGATCCAGCCGCGGAAGAGAAAGAGAAAAATGGGAAAAATGACTGAAACTGGACTGTTCGGCCATATTTATAGTGGTGCAGCCTAGCGTGCGCTAGGCTGCCGAGCTAGCGTGCGCTAACGGGCGGTCATGGTCGAGAATGTTCGGCCGGGGCCTGCCATCATGCGCTGGACACGTGCGCTGTCGGCCCGGGCCGCAATCCAGAGACTTCCTGGACTAGACCGCTCGGCCAGGTAGCGTGCGCAGCCTTCCGGCCGTAGCATGCGCAGTGTCCGACAGTAGCGTGCGCTACCTGCCGATCCTCCCTAGTCCAAAACCTCTCTGCCCCTACTGTCTCGGCCGACTAGCGCGCGCAGCTAACCGGCCGTAGCGTGCGCTGCCTCCCGGCCGTAGCGTGCGCTACCTTCCGGCCGTAGCATGCGCTACGCCGGTTCCTGCCGCACCCGCCCGGCCAGTGCCTGCTCCCGTCCGGCCAGTGCCTCCACTCGTCCGGCCAGTGTCCGCAATCGTCCAGCCAGTGCCCGACCACCATGATTCGACGACTCGATTTTCTGAAATCGCACGGAACGAACACGACAAAACACTCGGGGACAACATCATCGATCCGAAATGAAAACAACGGATAACAAATCATCACCTACGGTCATAAACGCCAAAATCAGTTGTCGAGAAAATAATTTCAGCGCTCGGCAACCGGGAAATATCCGAAAAAAAATCCAAAATAACCGGAACGGAAATCGTGGTTATTACATTCTATCCCCCTAAAAATAAGTTTCGTCCCGAAACTTAAAACAAAGCAAGGCAACTCTCGACAACACACTAGAGCTCCATGCAGTATAAAGCTACTACAATCCGATTCAATACGCAAGAATGCTTACGAAAAGAAACGAGCATGAATCGCTGCGGTTGATAAAACCGAGCAATACAAAAATCAAATTACGATTCCAACGCTGAAAGGTATGAAATTCCAGTAACTCAAAGACTTGGAAGACCAAATGTGAAGACAATTTCCCAACACTTATGGAAATTACGAAATGGCCCAGATGTTCAATAATCACGATTACGAGATCAAACAATAATGATTGTACAACGATGAACAAATAGCAATGATCGAACAACAACGATCAACTATGAAGTTCACACCTCAAATCAAGACATCAATAAACTTGTATGAATCACGAGGTGTTAATTTCGAACACGGTTCACAAGAAATCGATCCGAACTTGGAAAGATCACAACGATATACACATCAATTTGGAACAATATCAGAACTCGCTCGAATGACAAAGGTGAGAAACTATACAAGGTCAGAAGCATTAACGAACGCAATCGCCTCAATACGGTCGAACGAAACGGAAACGAGAAGAAAAAAAATGTGGGTATTACATCATATCACCTTTAAAAGAGGTTTCGTCCCCGAAACCTAAACAACGAGAACGAAGTGCTTGAATAGCAACCTTCCCGAACATATCCTCTTGGTCCCGCATCTAATCTCCATAACCAACTGTACCGCGGTGACGGCCGCGTCCTTTGTTCCTCGGCATACTAAGCGGATTCTCACTCAATACGATTACACCACTTCGCAAAAACAATATGCTAAAGTACCAACTTAGAATGACATATCACAAAAGGTAACCAATAACAACTCGAAAAGAAAATCCACGAGGTATCCTTTTAAAGGAAATCTTTTGAAAATCCTTGGATTTGTATGCTATTCAAAATAAACTTTAAAAGTACTTTTGGTACCTCGGGTTGTTTCATCAAAACTTGTAAACAACATTTAACTGTCTCATTTGAAATCATTTGCAAAATAATTCCTTGCAAGCGGCGTTATCAAAATCATCATGCCTCTACGCATCATCATCACCATTAACAACCAACAAGTTAACCATGCAAGATCATCAAATCATTCTTACATACTTTAACATTTCCAAATCCGAGTTTGAACTTTACATCGAGTGAGATTGTTCATCTTTCACTATATATTTTTGAAAATAAAAATCATATTGGTTTTTGAAATAAAATATTTTTATGATGTGAAAGATTTTTGAAAATCATTTACTCGAATTATTTGAAAATACAACAATACGTTAAAATCATTTTCGAAAATTCTCCCAACACTTCACAAACATCAACGGCGGTAATATTTTACAAAATGTTCAAGGTACTTTAAAACAACTCTTTCAAATACCGGCGAGATTTTATTTGAGAATCCTAGGCCGGATCGCAAATTTCAAACAATTTCCAAAGTTCATACGAAGCCTCTGACTTAATCGCAACGTCAAATTAGTTTCAAAAATTGATTCTTTCGCAACTTGCACAAACTTATGAAAGTTTTAGGAAAAACATTTTCGAACACACACACACACAACAGACATAATTTATCAACTCACCGAAAAAAATCAATTATCACTTAGCGCGAATGAAAGGTCACAACACACGTTCACACAAAACGGTTGTCATCACTAGACAACACACATAGAATACAGTTACGGATGATCGACTGCCAAGGTTAGGCCTAATAGTTAAAAGAAATGCGGTTCTCCAGCCTCTGTCCCAGCTAACTAATGCGCGCTACAACAATTATTTAGCGTGCGATATCCATGCTGCATTAGCACGCGCTAGCCTCGCACTCAGCGTGCGCTAGCTGCTCCAACTCAGCAACATGATCGCGAACATATATACGACATTACTAGAATCGATGGTCACAAATAAACATCACGTTCGAATGTCAAAGCCATCGATTTAACACTTCATAAGCAACCATCAAATGACAATTATTATTCAAAAATCGAAATCTCACCTCTTATTAATGAGAGCTATCTCAATGTACACAAACCGAACGACTCAGCATTAACATCACAATTTTAATCTAAAACTGGCAATACTGCCCGAACAACAAGAACATCATCACGTATTTCTCGACTAACAACCATAAAACGGATAAGTTGAAAGCGAGAGTCATGTCTTCATTACATTTTGTAGACCTCACTTGAGTTTAAAAATTGTGTTTTGAAAACTTATAATACAACATGAACATAAAATATTGGTAGTTTGAATTCTCCAAAAATTTCGACCTTGAGGTCATCATACGAAAATCAAACTTTTCCTCCCTTTGGAGGATGTTTTAAAACAAAATATACGTGTCTCCCCAAAAACATGTAAAGTTTTAAAATATCACATTGATGAATTTTTCTTTGCGTAACCACACCAAGGCCATTACTCTTGTAAAAATGACTTATATCAGGATGTATATATATATATATATATATATATATATATATATATACGTTGGCACCACTTTTATCCTAGCATCATACGAGGATCAAACAACATAGGCCACATAATCATAAATCACCTTTAAACTCCACATCATAACACAAAATCATACAAGCTCGTATATCACAAGGCACAATATAGTAGGGAGACTTACATCCACAGGTCGCACGAAGATGATGGTTGCACCTAGATATTAATCACGGCCGACATCATAGACGACGCGTCGCGACACGACTTAGATAGACACAATCTGACAGGACAAGACACGACAACACCCTATTGGACCCGACAGCCTAGGTTTCCGCAACCTAAGATCCGATACCATAAATGTAACACTCCCAAAATCAAACCGGGAATATTACACGCCGCAGACCCTTTGCGTGAGGATCCACCAGGCTAGACATCGAAACCACAACATGAATTACATACCGACATGATAAAATACCAAATCAATATACCAACTTGGTCTTTCATCACAAACATACAAGTCAAAATACACATTTCTATCTCGACTCATACCCATGCAAGGGTAAAATACACTCACAAACCAAAGGTACGACAGTAGAAAGACCATACACGAACTCCGACTGACTGCATCCAGCACTGACCTTCGTGTGATTAGTATCATTCACCTTCCATCATCCTTCGCGCCGATCCTGTGTTTTGCTCCCAAACCTGCATGTACCTGGATGCAAAAACAGACATCCACCCCCCGAATACTCGGGGGTTAGCAAAACTCCACTATTTTGCTAGTACAAGTATAAAGTGCAAATACGAGCCATACATAACACATTCCGAGAATACAACAAAAGACTTCCCGGGATATTTTGTTTAATTAAAAAGTTCAAGTCTTGAAAGTAGAAACAAAACAAGAAAGCACTTTGAAAACACTTCCAAATCTAGGGACTTTTGAAAACATTTGTGATTGAAAAGTTCTAATTCCTCAAAAGCCATTTAGGGTCACCGCCCCAAAATTCATTTTTCCAAAATGCAAATCCGTTAACAAAAACACGGGGTTCACGACCTAACCATTCTGGTCACAAAACACAGGGTCCACGACCCAACCATTCCAGTCACAAAACACAGGATCCACGACCCGATCATCAACTTCAATTCACTTCCAAAGACATATTACACATAATACATTACTCTTATGCCATTCTAGCCAAACACCAAGACTCGATATATAATGTCTCTCGACCCCGAGCACCAATCATTGTGATACTCCGGACATATCACAATTAATCATCAGTACAAACCCTCAAGCCACCAAGTCCCTGTGTGCCCCGTCGAGCAATCCCCAGGTGAGAATGCCCACTCGAAGTAACCCTCGCGACCCGATCCAGCCGCTAAGCCACCAGGTCCCCGTGTGACCCCGTCGAGTCAATCCCCGAGTGAGAGTACCCGAGAACAACCTTACAATTCTCATCAATTCACATTTCCAAAACCACAATCCTCAAGAGTCAATCACAATATATATTATTGTCACACGTTCACACGTTCACACATAATGGCAATCACAATATATATTATTGTCACACGTTCACACATTCACACATAATGGCATAACTTTAAATTTACCGACAACACATTCGCACATAATGGCATCACCCGAAGTAAGGCGATCCTATACTCGACACTAACACACATAGTCAATTAAGCACATTAATTCCCGAACACGAGAATCATATTTTAAGAAAACCATGATTGCAAATATATCGACTCTTTTGAAAAATAGTTGTAAACATTCATTTAGCATATATCGTCGTTTACCAACCATTATATCCACAAAACACGTAATGTATGGGCAATATACTTGCCTCAATAATCGATACCGGATAATCCGACGAACATGGCTCAACCGGGAAATCTCGAACGCCCACAACTCTCCGGCGGAAACGACGGTAACACAACCGATCGGGAAACGGCGAACGGAAGGGTTCCAACTCAAGTTCTTCGCAAGGAACCTGACCCTAACATCATACCATGTGTTGTGTCGAGATTTATTCACCTCGACAGGCGATCGACTACAAGGCCAAGCGACCGAGTCTTCGACCAATCAAGCTACGGCGAGCTCGCCCAAACAGAGACAACAGTCCACCTTCGAGCATCTAGTGATCGACTTTCAGGGCGATCGCCTTTGGCACCCAGCGATCGACTCTGGTGCTCGACTAGGGACGACCGTCCTATGCCACGATTAAGACCTTCGTTCGTCAAAGTCCACGAAGACTAGATCCCAAAGCAGCGCCCATGTGCAGATCCGCGAAAGGCGCCGCATAACATGGATCGTTGACCACAGCCTGTCGCCACCTACTCACCTACCGACAAACCCGCCGAAAGGTACAAGGTGGGACCGCCCGTGATAGCGACTCAGACGCGTGCAGACTTCTCATTGGATCGCACAGCTGGCTGCCAGCAACTCCTACGGACTTTTAGGGGACCAGCCCATGTGTTAAAAGACGATCGCCCGCTTATTATAATGCAGCCAAGGCGATCGCCCAGCAGGCCCCAGTCCTATAAATAGAGAACCTCCAGCAACTGGAAAAAGGTTCCTCTCAGTACCACTCATAGCAGAAATCAGTTCTCCTCTCAGTTCAGAGAAAACATACAAACATAGACATTCCTTCAGGCTCACAGTTTCCTCTCTCGGATCTACCTCAGGATTTCTCTCTCAGCATCTCTCATCCCGAAGACGATCGGAAGAGGCAAGAACTCCCTGCAGTACAGATTCAACGAGACTCACAAGCCTAGGAACTCAAACATACAGCTAATACACGCCGTGAGAGACTGTCGATCTCTCACCGCCGTCACAGCTCATCAACGTTGTTACAAGAACTCACAGAGCATCATATATGGTTCTTCCGGCAATCTACACGCTCGCTAGCTAAGATAACTAGAATCTTTACACTCATTGTAATAGTATTCTAACATTAATGCTTGTATCCCAGAATATTCGTATTAATAACATCTCGCGAGAGCATTCAAGCCCAGGACTAACAACCCCGGCAAATCTTGTGTTATTTACCTTCTCTACGGAAGTGCTCTCGCACCTTGTTTGCTATCCATCCATTCCAGCAATATCTATCTCCGGATAATATTTTGGGTAGCAACAATTGCCACTAGAAGAAGGGCGACGGCACTGAACCTTCATTTTTATTCCTACCGTCCTAAAGAACACACTGTTCGCGGAGCATATACTTGAAGTGACACTCACTGCGCTTCAAAGAAAGCCTTCAGAATCATGACGTCCGCCACTGCATCGAAGAGATCCGCTCTCCGAACCGCCGGACATCATATCCCGGCTCGATCCTGTAACACCCCCAATCCGCTCAGGGATATTACACGCCGTAGAACCTTTCCTCAAGGATCTACCAGGCTGGTAACAACATATAACAACTCAACCATGCCTTTAAGGCTAAAATGACTCAGTAGACCGATTTAGTCTTTCAATAAATACATACAACTCAAATACAACTCATGCCCACGCAGTGGTCAAAACGCAACCACACCCGCACAATGGGAAAAATATAGCAGCGGAAAATAAAGTACAACTGAACCGATAAGCAATGTACGGTTCTTCATGTGATTAGTATCGATCATCTTTCATCATCCTTCGTGTCGACCCTGTGTTATGCTCCAAAACCTGAATGCAAAAATAGACATCCACCCCCCGAATACTCGGGGGTTAGCAAAACTCCACTGTTTTGCTAGTGCAACTACAAGCGCAAAAATACGAGCCATACAATTCACATTCCACGAATAACAATAACCAGGAAATCCTCAAAGATTCAAACGTAACGAAAAGTACTTCCCGAGGCATGAGTTTGGGTAAAACACTTCAAAACCGAAAGATCACAAATCAAGAGAAAACAATTTATAAAACCGTTTAAAGTGCCATCGAGAGTTTTAATAGAAAACAATTTAGGATTATCAAATCCTCTTCATTCCAAAATCAACAGGGTCCCCGACTAATAGGCGGAAAGCAATTCGCAAGAAAACTATTCAATCAACACAAGCGAATCTTCACAAATATTTCCCACGGGTTTCTCGACCCAATCCAAATAATATCAACACGAGATCAAACATTTCAACATCACACGGGGTCCTAGACCCAAAACACAAAATGTCAACACAGTAATATCAAGTACACAGCCTTTCGTCCGCCCAAAAACTGCTCAAGACCCCTGATTAATTAACCCTCGGAGATCTCGTCAAATGTCCTTGGTTAATTAACCCTGATACCAACATTTTAAAACAAGTTGAAACACACTTTCAGAAAACATGAATCACGGTCTATATCTAGACCATCATTTGAAAAGAGTTGAAAGAATTTGAAATACGATAATCGTTCGGTAACGGGGTCTTAGCTAAACACTCAAATATCCGTTACCAATAAGCCTGCCAGGCGCCTCCACTAAAACACCTGTGCACCGGTGTTCACTCCACATGTCAGCCGCACCTTATACATGTCACCGCGCCGGCGTCACTCCCATAAGAGCCGCCCCTTGCACGCGGATCAGGTAAACACTGGCGTTCACCAACCATATGGAGTCGCACATTGCAGCGTACACCATGCCGGAGATCGCACACCCCGCCCTCAGAGGCTCCAGGATATGACGTCTCTCACAACAAGTATTCACATTGTCACAAACATCAAGCACACAGTCATCGTCATAACAATTATCAAATCAATACACCAATTCACATAATTCATCTGTCAGTCCACGACCACACGAATAAATGACAACACACACGTCAACCATAACGCAACAGAAAGAATCAATATACGTACACACGCATTATCAAGCGCAACATCAACACCAAATATATCCAAAGGATTCACGTAGTCACTTACAACCCACACAATTTACAAAACACACGCATTTTGAAAGTGAGCCTTTAACGAGGCTAGCCGAATCTTTTGAAAACTCATTTCAAACAAATAAACAAACACACCAAGATGATCACCAATTATCATATCCACAAAACAAGAATAGTATGGACAAGGTACTTGCCTTGAACAACCACAACGCGGAGAATCGACCGAAGTAGGTTGGCACGAACCGACTACGAACCCGCCGACTCCACCGAATGCCAACTCGCGATAATAAACTACGGAGGACAATAACAACAATGAAAATGAATTCCATAGCATGACTCAAATCTGTTGAATTCAAAGAACGAACGACGAATGTTCAAGTGTTTTCCCCAAAACGGCCAAGAACACGATTCGTCCCGACAAAACACGAAAATGGAATTCCAAGTTGAAATATGGATATACAATCCATAGAATATGTTTAACAACATCATTTAACCACAATCGATCCATCAAAACGGATGTAAAACGAGATCGAGAACAAATCCCTCAAAAAGTCGATTCAAAGGAAATCAAGAAATATACTTCGATTCGACGAAGAACAATGGATTAAATGATGTTAAACACAAGAATACTACCAAGATTAATCATACCCATCATGAATTAATAAACAATACGGAACCAGTCGGACAAAAACGCAAAAACCCCCAAATTCAAGAATTTAGGGTTCTAAGGAAGATTACCTTGATTCGCTGGATCAAAGGACGATAACGGATGATTGATCAATGATATAACCTCAAGAACTTCATGGATTTGTTGTTAAACAACATGGCTCCATGATAAGCACACCCTCAGCCACGGAAGAGAAGGAGAAGAAGGAGAAAAATGGCCAAAATCCCGTCTGCAGGGCCTTATATAGGCTGTCTGCCGGCCGGGTTACGTACGTAACCGGCCAAGGCTTACGTACGTAACCAAGTCACTGCCCCAAAACTGCCGGCCCGCTACATACGTTACCGGCCAGGGCCTTACGTATGTAACCGGCCCTTACGTACGTAACTGCCGAGCACTAACGTACGTAACTCGGCCAGTGCCGGCCTGGGCCCAGACTGCCCGGCCATGACTCGGCCGGGGCCAACTCCGACGGCCCGAACGACCCCGAAACTCGAACCTGAATACGAATTGAAGATACGGTTACGAAGTACTCGCAAATACGAACTCGAGCACTAAGAGAACACACGATTCCGACCACCCGAAGGCTCAAAATTCGACAACGGAAAGTAATTACCCCAAACTTTGGGAAATTACGAAAATGGCCCAAAACGTTCGAAATACACGATACATGGTCGAAACACCAAACCGAAGTTCACAACACGTCTAAGAAAGTTAAACGGACTTACGGGAAACTTGAAACAGCAGTTTCGAACGAGATTCGCAAGAATCGAACTCAAGTGCGGAAAAGTCGCTAAAAAGCACGGAACTCAACAAAACGACACCGAAACGAACTCGGATGTCAAAAATTGTAGAATTAATCATTCCCAGAATGACGAAACGGTCATGAGAGAGTCGTCCAAACGGACTTCCGCCGAAAAAAAAAGAAATTACCGGAAATCGAAATTACGGGTTATTACATTCTACCCTCCTTAAAAGAAGTTTCGTCCCGAAACTTAAAACAAGTAGGGAGAAGAAATATCCCGCCAGGAAAAACTCAACGAGATACACAAGAAGCGCGTAACTCATGCCCAATGGCGAAACGTTACAAGCAACGCAAAGGAATATACGGTGTGAAAACACGCTTCACGGCGACCAAACAACGTCGCCGTTAGGAATGTAATAAAACCAAAAAATGACAAGCGTCATCAAACGGATAATATAGTCAAGTCAATTATCCGAACAGTCACAAGACAAACGAACAAAAATCAATACGATTGACCAACCCAACGGTTCATCAATCAAAACGCGAGCCAAACGCTGAACAAATACGGAATTCCACCGCCTAAGGGTTGGAAGATCGAAAACGAGACTAATTTCCCGAACTTAAGGGAATTAGAAAGGAGCCTGAATGCTCAAAAATCACGAAACGAGAACAAAAACCGAACGAACAAACGATCGAGACAACAAAAAATCGAACAATCATGTCCGAAATACGAAGGATAATAGAATTCAAACAACAACTCCCAGGATGATCTGGTGAGAACTACAAGACATGCATTCCCATAAGATCCACAGGAAAGGGAATAGCGATTGAAAAGTCACAACGACAAACGAGTTATTCCGAAATAATACCACACTCGTTCGATCAACAAAAGCAAGGGATAGGGAAAGTTCAGAAAATGTTAACGAGCATAAACGAGTCGCCAGAGTCGGAAACACAGGAGTTCCAAATCTGATCCACTTCGAATAAAAGAATTAGTAGAACCAAAAGATGTCACTTCCGAACAAGGTTCATAAGAATTGAACCGAACTTGAAAAAGTCACAGCGATAACTAGATCGACCCACAATAAGATCACAGCTCGTTCGGACGATGAAACCGAAATACATAACAAGTTCATAAAGTATCAACGAACATGAGCGAATCGATAGACTGGAGAAAGAGAAAATACCGAAGTCAAAATAATACGGGTATTACCTCCGACCTCGTCCACGAAATTCACAAAAACAGGAGCAAGGTAACAAGACATTAAACAAACGACACATAACGGAACCATCACTGATGCACACGGTCATACCATACCAAGCTCTAACAGCTCGCACATGCGCGACAACGCATAAATTACTACGAGGCGACAATATTCAATACCAACATCCCACCTCTCACAGAGGGCTAACGCAACAAATGTGTGGAAAACGACTCAACGCTCACACCGCCAATTCAATCATACTCGGGAACAAACATCAAAATGACAACACGGACATCATACATACATACTCAGCCCTCAAACGGGAATGGATAGGGTTTAAAAAAAACGACAACCTTATTTTGAAAATAATTTAGAAGAATACCGGTTGATCTTGAGTATCACCTTTCAAAAAAATACAAACGTGAAACATCGTCATCGAGACTTTGGAGAACCATTTCACATTAGATAAAAATGAGGACACTTTCTCTTAGCAAAAACTTTCAGAATATTCGACCCTCGGGTCTAAATAAAAGTGTTTCTAAAACATTGAAAATATCTCAAAACATTTTGGTCCTCGAGGTAGAAGAATTTTGAAAACATGTTGTGGCACCTTGGATGTACCACGAGAAAATAATTCATTTTAAAAGTACGTCTGGAAATTTATTTTCTAAGATACTCAAGGTTTTCAAAGATAATTCAATGGGCTGGAATGTCCAAAAATTTCAGGTAATTACACAAAACATTATAGCGCCGTGGGTCCCGCGCCGGAACCACAGCTAAAAACCATTTACAAAAACGCCAAAAAGGCCGATGACGGTAATATTTCAAAAACTCACAAAAGCCATTTACAAAATACTAAATACCGTCATAAGAATTTGGCCAAAACGATCAAGGCCATAATGCCCAAAAACTCGGTTAAGGGAATTGGTTTTCGAAATAAAACTCAGTCGGTAAAATACTGAAAGCCATTACAAAAGAACTCACGCAGCGGATAAAAGAAGTAACGTCCAACATGCACAATCCAGCAACACTACTCCTCATATGAACGAAATATGAGGGTCAAATAACCGCATATCAAGAAATCAAAATCCAAAAGAGGATTCCGTCACTTAACAATTAATCATAAAAATAGCTCGTGTCACACGAGGCACAACACAAAGAAGGGAGACTTACATCCACAAGTCGCATAAAGATGATGATCGCCCCACAATACTAATCACGACCAAAAAACTCAGACGACGCGTCGCGACACGACTCAGTCAGATAAAATCCGACAAGACAAAACTCAACAGACACCACTGACCCAACAGCCTAGGTTTCCACAACCTAAGCTCCGATACCATTTATGTAACACCCCCAATCCGCTCAGGGATATTACACGCCGTAGAACCTTTCCTCAAGGATCTACCAGGCTGGTAACAACATATAACAACTCAACCATGCCTTTAAGGCTAAAATGACTCAGTAGACCGATTTGGTCTTTCAATAAATACATACAACTCAAATACAACTCATGCCCACGCAGGGGTCAAAACGCAACCACACCCGCATAACGGGAAAAATATAGCAGCGAAAAATAAAGTACAACTGAACCGATAAGCAATGTACGGTTCCTCATGTGATTAGTATCGATCATCTTTCATTATCCTTCGTGCCGACCCTGTGTTATGCTCCAAAACCTGAATGCAAAAATAGACATCCACCCCCCGAATACTCGGGGGTTAGCAAAACTCCACTGTTTTGCTAGTGCAAGTACAAGTGCAAAAATACGAGCCATACAATTCACATTCCACGAATAACAATAACCAGGAACTCCTCAAAGATTCAAACGTAACTAAAAGTACTTCCCGAGGCATGAGTTTGGGTAAAACACTTTAAAACCGAAAGATCACAAATCAAGAGAAAACAATTTATAAAACCGTTTAAAGTGCCATCGAGAGTTTTAATAGAAAACAATTTAGGATTATCAAATCCTCCTCATTCCAAAACCATCAGGGTCCTCGACTAATAGGCGGAAAGCAATTCGCAAGAAAACCATTCAATCAACACAAGCGAATCTTCACAAATATTTCCCACGGGGTTCTCGACCTAATCCAAATAATATCAACACGAGATCAAACATCTCAACGTCACACGGGGTCCTCGACCCAAAACACAAAATGTCAACACAGTAATATCAAGTACACAGCCTTTCGTCCGCCCAAAAACTGCTCAAGACCCCTGATTAATTAACCCTCGGAGATCTCGTCAAATGTCCTTGGTTAATTAACCCTGATACCAACATTTTAAAACAAGTTGAAACACACTTTCAGAAAACATGAATCACGGTCTATATCGAGACCAGCATTTGAAAAGAGTTGAAAGAATTTGAAATACGATAATCGTTCGGTGATGGGGTCTTAGCTAAACACTCAAATATTCGTTACCAATAAGCCTGCCAGGCGCCTCCACTGAAACACCTGTGCACCGGCGTTCACTCCACATGTCAGCCGCACCTTATACATGTCACCGCGCTGGTGTCACTTCCATAAGAGCCGCCCCTTGCATGCGCATCAGGTAAACACTGGCGTTCACCAACCATATGGAGCCGCACATTGCAGCGTACACCAGGCCGGAGATCGCACGCCCCGCCCTCAGAGGCTCCCGGATATGACGTCTCTCACAACAAGTATTCACATTGTCACAAACATCAAGCACACAGTCATCGTCATAACAATTATCAAATCAATACACCAATTCACATAATTCATCCGTCAGTACACGACCACACGAATAAATGACAACACGCACGTCAACCATAACACAACGGAAAGAAGCAATATACGTACACACGCATTATCAAGCGCAACATCAACACCAAATATATCCAAAGGATTCACGTAGTCACTTACAACCCACACAATTTACAAAACACACGCGTTTTGAAAGTGAGCCTTTAACGAGGCTAGCCGAATCTTTTGAAAACTCATTTCAAACAAATAAACAAACACACCAAGATGATCACCAATTATAATATCCACAAAACAAGCATAGTATGGACAAGGTACTTGCCTTGAACAACCACAACGCGGAGAATCGACCGAAGTAGGTTGGCACGAACCGACTACGAACCCGCCGACTCCACCGAACGCCAACTCTTGATAATAAACTACGGAGGACAATAACAACAATGAAAATGAATTCCATATCATAACTCAAAGCCGTTGAGTTCAAAGAACGAACGACGAATGTTCAAGTGTTTTCCCCAAAACGGCCAAGAACACGATTCATCCCGACAAAACACGAAAATGGAATTCCAAGTTGAAATATGGATATACAATCCATAGAATATGTTTAACAACATCATTTAACCACAATCGATCCATTAAAATGGATGGAAAACGAGATCGAGAACAAATCCCTCAAAAAGTCGATTCAAAGGAAATCAAGAAATATACTTCGATTCGATGAAGAACAATGGATTAAATGATGTTAAACACAAGAATACTACCAAGATTAATCATACCCATCATGAATTAATCAACAGTACGGAACGAATCGGACAAAAACGCAAAAAACCCCAAATTCAAGAATTTAGGGTTCTAAGGAAGATTACCTTGATTCTCTGGATCAAAGGATGATAACGGATGATTGATCAATGATATAACCTCAAGAACTTCATGGATTTGTTGTTAAACAACATGGCTCCATGATAAGCACACCCTCAGTCGCGGAAGAGAAGGAGAAGAAGGAGAAAAATGGCCAAAATCCCGTCTGCAGGGCCTTATATAGGCTGTCTCCCGGCCGGGTTACGTACGTAACCGGCCAAGGCTTACGTACGTAACCGAGTCATCGCCCCAAGCTGCGGCCCGCTACGTGCGTTACGGCGGGGCCTTACGTGCGTAATCGGACCTTACGTCTGGCTGCCGAGCACTAACGTCGTAACTCGGCGATGCGGCACAGGCCTGATCGCCTGCCATGACTCGGTCGGGGCCAACTCCGACGGCCCGAACGACCCCGAAACTCGAACCTGAATACGAATTGAAGATACGGTTACGAAGTACTCGCAAAGACGAACTCGAGCACTAAGAGAACACACGATTCCGACCACCCAAAGGCTCGAAATTCGACAATGGAAAGTAATTACCCCAAACTTTGGGAAATTACGAAAATGGCCCAAAACGTCCGAAATACACGATACATGGTCGAAACACCAAACCGAATTTCACAACACGTCTAACAAAGTTAAACGGACTTGGATGTCAAAAAGTGTAGAATTAATAATTCCCATAATGACGAAAAGGTCATGAGCAAGTCGTCCAAACGGACTTCAGCCGAAAAAAAAGAAATTACCGGAAATCAAAATTACGGGTTATTACAGATCCGAGCCCCAGCCGACGGCAGTGGGAAGCCGCGGCAACGCGAGACTCTCGATCCCGCACCTGAGGGGTGGCTCCAGCCTCTCACTCGACCAGTTCCAAACTGCGAAACAGATCGAGGAGGCTATGGCCATCCTAAAGGAGCGACGGAGAGCATGCGCAGCGCCCGCAATAACTTCCTCGGTCATCCTCCGCGTGGGCAAACAGAAGTTCAAGGGGTTACTGGGCGAGCGATCATCAAAAAGCCCCGATTCGCTAGGAAAGTCTCTCGCAAGGTCGGACGGTTCCGTATTCAGTCGCCTGGGGGCATTCTGGCCCCAACCACGAGGCGACGGAATCCGAGTCCGTCACCTGGAGTTCGGCCTACCCGACTCCCAGCTGAATACAGGTCAACTGTCTGACTCTCGCTCCGAACGCCAGGGGGTCAGTACTTGATCGCCTCGGCTCCTCCTCCGAGCGCCTAGCCACGAGCAGCCAGGCCACAGCGATGGCCGCTATGCAACGCCAGCTCGACGAGATGAAAGCACTCTTGGACACAGGGGCAAGCACCAGCAGAAAGATCGTCGGACCGACCGAGCCACTCGCGGCCCACATCGAGCTTGCCCCCGTACAACCAAGGATCGCTCCTCCCAAAACACCTCTATATGAAGGGAGGTCGGACCCCGAAACCCACCTGAGCATGTTCCGGATCTACATGACTGGGTGTGGGGCATCAGACGCGACCAAGTGCCGAATCTTCTCGTTAACATTGGGTGAACTGGACCATAGGTGGTACGTCTCGCTACCACCACGATCAATCATCTCTTTTGAGAAACTGGCGAAGGACTTCACGTCATACTTCGCCGCCAAGGTCAACAGACCCGAAGGCCCCCACCGCATGATGAAAATCAGGTAGGGGGAAGACGAATCCGATGCAGATTACATCGACCGAGTGGATGAGATCGTCCTCACCGGCGAGCCCATCAGTGACGAGCTCGCTCTCTATTCAGTCCTGGGGGGATTCTACGGTCACTCACCATGTTCAGACATCTCACGAAGGACATTCCCCCAACCTACGCTATTTTCCGTGCTAAGGCTGCCGACTTTCTGGCCAGGCAGAAGTTGCTCACCCTCCGCCTAGGTGAGGAAATGCCACCTCCTGTCCGAAAGACGGCGATCGCCAAAACCAAGAAGGTGGTCGCCAAGCCAGCCGTAGATCTCAAGGCCTTCGAGGACATGGAAGCCCATCTCCTCCACAAGTTCAACCGAACTCCGGCCCACATTTTCTATGCCATCAAAGGGCGCGAACCGCTGAACAAACCAAAGGCGATAAGGGACCACGGTTATCTGGACCACGATCAATATTGTGCCTACCATAAGAGTCCCGGCCACAGCACCAACCAATGTCGCGACCTCCTCAGACAACTCTGGAGATTGTTCGAGGAGGGCAAGATGGAAAGCTTATTGGCTTAGACGGAGCCCCTACCAATCTCCCAACACAATCGTCCGAGTCTAACATGAACAGGCTAGAAAGCTCATACGAGCCGACCCTTCGATCAACCTCGGTGACCGTATCTACATTCTTCAATCAAGAGAAGGGAACTTCGGACGTCTCTCCCCGATTTCCCGCCTCATCAAACTAAAGGCTACTGCCTGAAAAAATGCTTCGAAAAAGAGAATGACTTGCTCGCCCCCAAAAGTTCATCATCTGACATGATGGACCTAGGCAGCGATCGCCTCCCCAAGCACAACGTATACCATCGAGGATCGTCATCTGACTTGATGGTCCGAGGTAGAAGAGTGTCGCCATGGTCGTGGAGGACGATGGAACCGTTCTTGGTGCCCATGCAAGGTCCCTTTGGGCCACGATCGCCCGCCCTTCGTTTAAATACGAGGCCGGCGTAGTCTGAGGGCCCTCCAAAAATAATCTGTGGATGCGTTCGCCCGCCCTCGGAGGTCCATCACTTAACGTGGTGGGTCCTTTCCGGGCAATGCGACGCGACCCCCCCCCCCCCCCCCCGTCTCAACGTACACCGTCCAGGGTCGCCATCTTCATGGCGGGCCGAAATGGAAGCATAGCTAACAAGCCGCGGTAGTGGAGTTGATTAACCCGACGACGCCCCGCGGAAGGAATCTTCCAGACCAAGACCGAACGCCCTTCGTTTAAATACGAGGCGAGGCGCAGCCTTCGGAGGACCCTACCAATTAAGTGAGTCACGAGAACTTAGCCATCAGACGGAATGTCGCTCGTGCGTAAGACACGGTCATGGAGGTTGGTCCATCGAACTCCGCGATCGTGCACGGCTCCTCAAGACCGAGATGGACGACCTTTCGAGGATTCGATAAATTTGAAGACCGCTCACTCAACGATTTATTTTCGTCCCCTTACTTTCACTAAGTGAACAAAAACAAGGGGGAAGAGTGCGGAGCTATTTACACGACGATCGTCCCTATTCAATTACGTATGGAGATCGGCATTATTCAGATGTATGTGCAGCGATCGAATTTGTTGTAAAAGTTATCTATATGAGTTTATCAATTCACTTAGACCTACACACGCAACAATCTCTCCTCACACATTTGTACAAAGTCAAGCAAAAGACTCAGAAAAGCAATCGTTCAAGTGATAAATCGAAGAAGCAAACATTCATTTCATTACTTGAAGTTTCAAAGGTACATACACGGTCGCCCGAAGGCCTAAGTATTACAAGAAAAAGCTACAAAATTAGATGGCAAAAGAGCTAAAACGATAAAAAAAAATGAAGAGCCTCAGGCCCCTGCCTGGCCTTCGCCTTGAACCTCCGGCTCAGCCCGCAACCCTTCGCCAGCTTCCGGAGCAGCCTCCCCGTCCTCTGGAGCGTCGGGATGAACAAGGTTCGCCGGAGTCAGATACTAGCTCAAGTCCACGCCGATGTCCGCGAGATCCAAGATCGGCACAGAGAAGTCAAGGTGAAGAGGGTGCTCCAACGCATACGCCTTGAAGTTTTCGGCAAGAGGGCAGACCTCCAGTCCTCCCTTCTTAGCAGTTTGGAGCAAGTCAGCGAACGCCATATAATAGGCAAACTCACTGACAAACTCCACATTTAGGAAGGGATTGTCCTCGGTTGCCTCTTGCTTCCCTTTCAGCTCCGCCATCGCCTGTTGCACACCCTGGAGCTCGGCCTCCCTTGCAGCCATCTCTCCCCTCGACGCCTCCATCTCGCCAGTCAGCCGAGCAACAGTCACTTTCAGTTGATGATCGGCCTCCTTCTCAGCGGCCATCTGCGACCGTACGGTATCTGTCATCCGGTCCCGAAAATGGTCAACCGTCACCCGGGTTTGCTCAACATCCCGTCTCGCCAGCTCAAGTTCATGATTCGCCCACTTAGATGCTTCTAGGGAGTCCTTCTCCATTGCCACAATCCTGTCGGCAAACTCGGAATTCTCTTTCCGAGCCGCCTCGAGATCCGCCTACAGACGAGTGGTGGAAGGACGCCCCTCGAACTCCTGCACTGCTTGGGCAGCCATAGTCGCCGCCTGGAGAGAGAGGGTGAAAGCAGCCTGCATTGTATTCCCAGATCGCTGGCGAGCGATCGCATCTAAGTCCATCGTCCAGGCCTTCGGCAAAGCGGAAATGGCCCGGTTGACGTATAACATGATATCACAGGATTGGCGAGGAGATCGGCTCGCTAAGAAATCCAGCACCATCGACGGGAATGATGGATTAGTGCTACGGATCCTGCATCAAAACAACGAAAGTTAGCACATCTCCCACGCAAATGACGAGTTTCAACTAAACTAGCAAAGTTTACCTCTCGGCTCTCTCAGGATCGCAGCCAAAGTATGGTTTCCTGCGAGGGGTCTCGGCCTCAGCGATCGCCATCTCCTGCAGGAAAGTCGCAGAGGGCGTAGAATCAGTCGCCGGAGGAACAACGGTGATCGGAGGCGCGGAGATCGGCACCTCACTGGCAGGGGCAGAAACTGGAGTTTCTCCCAATTTCTGCCGTTTGCGACTCGTCCGGAGCCCTCCTCACGAACTTCCTCCTCAGCCACGATCGGCTCTACACGAGTCTCCACCTCCGGAATAAGAGATAACGCCACAGGAGGAGCCCGAGATGACTTCTTCTGGCGAAGACGGCCCAAAACTCCAGGGTTTGACATAGCTATCTCCGGTGGGGGCTCCAAGAAGCGAGGAAAGCGGACCTCTACAATAAAGAACGATCAAAACCACGGTCAGACACATTCTCCAAGCAAGACGATCGCCAAGCAATTGGAGATCGCAGAAACTCATACCTGAGACCGAGAGATGACGTGAAAAACTGAATAGTCGATCTGACAGCCAACGGCTCTCCTTGTTGATCCGGAAGGCATCTAGGTCGTTGTCCAGCAAACTTCGAATCCGCTCCCAAACAACCAAAAAATTGAAGGGAAGCTCGTCGATCGTCGGAATATGGAAACCTGCAAACGGAAAACCCAATTTAGATCAGTTCAGAACATATCCGAACAAAGGGAGAGTCTGAACCCTTACCCGGATTCCTCTCCCGAAAGCGAGTGGGAACATTCAATTCGTCCATAGGATTGTTGCTCGCCAATGACTTCCATGAACCGCCGACCCACAACCACTTCGCCGGGTCGCCCCGCACCTTGTTCGGGACTCCGAGGATCACCTGACCGGATCGCCCTGAATATGATAGCCTCCGACCGACCTTTTCTGAGCCGTCAGCTTGAACAGGTGGTTCATCTCCAACGGCGAAGGATGGCAGTACAGTCGGTGACCGCCGAACAAGGTGAGAGTGCAAATGATTTGGAGCCAGGCATTCGGCGTCAACTGGAGCGGCGCCACATTCCAAGCAGACAACAGATGAGAGACGGAGGACGGCAAAGGAAACCGCAACCCAGCCTCCATAATTGCTTCATTCACAGCGACCATGCCCTCCGGAGGCTGGTCGGCTCGTTCATTCTCGGCTGGCACAAATAGATCCACATCTGAAGGGACATGGAACCTCGTCCTCCAGATGGCCAGGTCCTTCCTGGTCGCCGAGATCTTTATCTGGCCAAGGGACCATAGAGATCGCTGCGCAGCCCGAAACAGCGATCGCCTAGGAGGTTGATAAGGATGAGCGATCGAATACTCCCGGTAATTGAATTTAGGAGACGGACCAGCCAACCTCTCCATGATTTCAGCGAAGGCCAAATAGGCCCGGCCAAAAGCACTACGCTGCTCCCAGTAGGCCCTTACCGCCGAATCTCTCTCCGTCTGCGACCATTTTGGCTCAACCGCCGCCTCCCTAGCAACGTCGGCCTCATTAAATAGCGCCTCGACTTCCGCGGGGTCAATACCGATGCGAATAGCCTCGTCCGCCGTCTCCAGATGGAAATCTGCGGAGGATCCTCCTCGGGCAGTAGATGCCCCGGCGGCGGAGCTGGTGCCCACTCCGTGTGAAGAAGATGTTCCAGTCATTCTCGAAGAAGAGAGGAGAAAAGGAGTGTTTTCTTACCAAAGTTCGAGTCGATCAACAATCAGCAGCCGAAATCTCCAGCAAAATCTTCAGCAAAAGTCTTCTTCTCCGATAAAGCGCGTAAGGGTCTTAACACTTCAACCCTGCGCCTCTTTATAGGAGAAAGCAGGGACTTCCGTGCAATTATGGAGAATCTCAAGGGTTGGAGTGCAACCGTCGCATTTAATGACTCCCTTGAAACCCACGTACGCGTCTTTTCAAGGACGCGCCAGACGAGGAGTCGCAGCTAACCGTCGGTATCCCTCAACAGGAACCTGACACGTGCCCCAAAGACTTTTCCGCATCCCTTATCATTTCCCGCTCATTTCAGCAACCAACCAGGTCGTCTAAGTGCAAACCAATCCACTCAAAGACGATCGCCAGTCCCGTAAAATGCAGTCACTCGTCATAATTCAGCGATCGCCAACAGAACCACCTCACCCCACATTTCCAACATCGGAGCGAGTTGGGGGGCAATTGTTGTGTCGAGATTTATTCACCTCGACAGGCGATCGACTACAAGTCCGAGCGATCGAGTCTTCGACCAATCAAGCTACGGCGAGCTCGCCCAAACAGAGACAACAGTCCACCTTCGAGCATCTAGCGATCGACTTTTAGGGCGATCGCCTTTGGCACCCAGTGATCGACTCTGGTGCTCGACTAGGGATGACCGTCCTATGCCACGATCAAGACCTTCGTTCGTCAAAGTCCACGAAGACTGGATCCTAAAGCAGCGCCCATGTGCAGATCCGCGAAAGGCGTCGCATAACATGGATCGTTGACCACAGCCTGTCACCACCTACTCACCTACCGACAAACCCGCCGAAAGGTACAAGGTGGGACCGCCCGTGACAGCGACTCAGACGCGTGCAGACTTCTCATTGGACCGCACAGCTGGCTGCCAGCAACTCCTACGGACTTTTAGGGGACCAGCCCATGTGCTAAAAGACGATGGCCCGCTTATTATATTGCAGCAAAGGCGATCGCCCAGCAGGCCCCAGTCCTATAAATAGAGAACCTCCAGCAATTGGAAAAAGGTTCCTCTCAGTACCACTCATAGCAGAAATCGGTTCTCCTCTCAGTTTAGAGAAAACATACAAACATAGACATTCCTTCAGGCTCACAGTTTCCTCTCTCGGATCTACCTCAGGATTTCTCTCTCAGCATCTCTCATCCAGAAGACGATCAGCAGAGGCAAGAACTCCCTGCAGTATAGATTCAATGAGACTCACAAGCCTAGGAACTCAAACATACAACTAATACACGTCGTGAGAGACTGTCGATCTCTCACCGCCGTCACAGCTCATCAACGTTGTTACAAGAACTCACAGAGCATCATATCTGGTTCTTCCGGCAATCTACACGCTTGCTAGCTAAGAAAACTAGAATCTTTACACTCATTGTAATAGTATTCTAACATTAATGCTTGTATCCTATAATAACCGTATTAATAACATCTCGCGAGAGCATTCAAGCCTGGGACTAACAACCCCGGCAAATCTTGTGTTATTTACCTTCTATACGGAAGTGCTCTCGCACCTTGTTTGCTATCCATCCATTCCAGCAATATCTATCTCCGGATAATATTTTGGGTAGCAACACCATGAATAAATTGATGATCGTACGAGGAAGAATAATCGTAGAATGCCCGAATCCCCTTTGTGACATTTTATCGAACACTTTCAAGGCGTCGCTTAGAAACTCAATAAAACGACGAATCCTCGGCAATCCAATCGTGGAAAAACAAGGAATTTGATATAATACAACATAATAATCATTAATCCATCACTATTCTAAGTTATTACAGATCAAACGGGCGAAATCAAGCAAAAACCCCAATTTCCCAAAAACTAAGGTTTTAGGAAAACTAACCTTGATTCGTTGGATTGAAGGATGTTATGGAGTGATTAATCTATGATATGAGCTCCCAAATTCGTGGATTAATTGTATAACAACATGCCTTCAAGTTCCCCAAGGATCCATCCGCGGAAGAGAAAGAGAGAAATGGGAAAAATGACTGAAACTGGACTGCTCGGCCATATTTATACTGGTGCAGCCTAGCGTGCGCTAGGCTGCCGATCTAGCGTGCGCTAACGGGCGGTCATGGTCTAGAATGTTCGGCCGGGGCCCGCCATCATGCATTGGACACGTGCACTGTCGGCCCTGGCCGCAATCCAGAGACTTCCTGGACTAGACCGCTCGGCCAGGAAGCGTGCGCAGCCTTTCGGCCGTAGCGTGCGCTACCTGCCGATCCTCCCGAGTCCAGAACCTCTCTGCCCCTACTGTCTCGGCCGACTAGCACGCGCAGCTAACCGGCAGTAGCGTGCGCTGCCTCCCGGCCGTAGCGTGCGCTACCTTCCGGTCGTAACATGCGCTACGCCGGTTCCTGCCGCCCCCACCCGGACAGTGCCTGCACTTATCCGTCCAGTGCCTCCACTCGTCCGGCCAGTGCCCGCAACCGTCCGGCCTGTACCCGACCACCATGATTCGACAACTCGATTTTCCTAAATCGCACGGAACGAACACAACAAAACACTCAGGGACAACATCATCGATCCGAAATGAAAACAACGGATAACAAATCATCACCTACGGTCATAAACTCCAAAATTAGTTGTCTAGAAAATAATTTCAACGCTCGGCAACTGGGAAATATCCGAAAAAAATCCAAAATAACCGGAACGTAAATCGTGGGTATTACACGGGCTGTTTTGTAATTTTCCATAGTTTTGAGTACTGTTATTGGGGTTGTTTGTACATTCTATTGGATGGTTGGAATCATGTGTTTTATGGGAGTGTGAGTGCATGTTGTGGTTACTTATTAACGCTTCGTTATTCTTTGGTACCGATCTAGTTTTGTATCTTCCAAGACGTGTACATTCTGACCGGAATTCACAACTGCACTACTGTGTCAGAGCAGTTTTCGCACGCTAACACTCTTTTTAGCGCGCGCTAAAGTAGCATATGTAGCGCATGCTAAGTTCATCCGTAGGACGCGCTAATCAGGCTATACAATAGGTTTCTAGCTTATGGAATAAGTTGATTAGCGTATGTTAATGTTTTCTATTGTGTATGCTAATGAGTCCATTAGTGTACGTTAATATCTCCATTACGTATGCTAATAAGATTGGACAGAGTATTCTGGAGTTGGGCAGAAAGTTCAGTGATCCTGGACCGAACCAGGTAGCGCATGCTAACACTAGCATTACCGCTGTTGGGATTCGGTGCCTAAAACGAAGGCCCAGCGGAAGCGGTAAAACGAAAATTAATTCGATCCGAATCCCTACGAGGATCGATCGAGCTACGTATATACGAATATATAAACGAAAAGCAAGAGTCATAAGAAACTAACCCTCGAAGTCCGTTGATTAAATGGAAACCTTCTCTTGAGCTATTCCCCAAGCTCTTGAACGATCCAACGCCGAAAGTACCGCGTCTCTACTTGCCACGCGCCGGAGAAACGACCGGAACGACGATCACCTTGCTATCCTCCGAGGATACGGCTAGAGCTAAGTGATGAAGCTTCCAATATGAGATTATCACACTCTAAGTGTATAACTCACAACTCTCATTTATTTCTTGATTTTTCTCCAAGAATCACCAAGAACAAGTTGAAGAAGAAGATGAAGATAAGTGTTTGAACTCAAAGTCTCACTTTCTCTCTCTCTCAATGTATCTCACGGTTGGCACAATGATCATTTTAGAGAGTGACAAGTCTTCTCTTCTTATTCAATTCCTTTCCACATGAGAACAACTCATGTTTAACCCCACCTTGAAAAAGATATCAAATATCTATTCATTAAACACCTAATCAAGATTCCAATTGATTTAAAAAACAAAGTCTTGTCAAGGTGTGGGGAAGGGGGCGGCTATGATGAAGAAATACGACGAGTTCGGTTCGTTTCGGACTCCCGTGAGTCCAAACAGATAAACTCCGATTCCGTTCCGATGTATTTATATCGATCAATTAATCCAATTAATTAATCATATCAAATACATAATAACATAATTAATTTCTCCAAGAAATAATTATATCCATGAATTAAATTAATCACCCAGTGATATATTTAATTCATTAAGCCGTAAATCAATTTATCCGATAAATCGATTTAAATATCCAATGTCCCAAATTAGATATCCAATATCTAATATTCATAATGAGAGAATTAGCTTAATTCATTCCGTCGTCAATCCTAATGCGCGACTCGGTAGGTCCGTCTCGATCGAATGGGAGGAACCAAAGAGTAGTAGCACCACCTAGCTTGACTGGTGGCCTACACTGTACTTAACCGAGAACGAATGATTGGGATCATTCAAGAACCATTCGTAGTGAATACCGGTATACGTATAAACCCTTCTTTCAAATGTCCCGATCAAGTTATAGGGTCACGGTCGGTCAAACCCTATACGTACTTGACGCTATGCATGCGTTAATGCAAATCGAGATCATCGAGCCGTGTATCTAATACAACTAGCTCCAATGCTTTGGCCAAAGACTTATGATCTCATCTCCAATAACCGCATAGGACATATAACCCGCTCACTAACGGGAGAAAGAATTCTATCTTGGTATTGATAGGACTGCTACTTGCCGTCAAGATGCACGTCGAGGTTGACCCCGCCTTCCGGTTTACGGTGGTCGAACTACTCTAAAGAAAATCTAGATGTCACAAGCACATCCCTACTAAAACCTCAAGTCTAAGGTACAAGAATACCTATCACAACCTTTCGATTCCGTCATTGGTGTCCCGAGTGAAATCCATGTGACGAAATGAGGGTGAGTCGGTTCGAGTATACTAATCCAATTAGCATACCTATAACGTGTGCTCCCACTAACCATTAGTGTTCGACAGGCACTCTCCATGTCAAAGAACACGTCATACAAGTCTTCACATAAACTTAACGCCCAGTCAAGTTTCATCGACTTGCGAACGATTAAGTATTTGAGCTATAACCTTTACAGTGCCGACTCCCTTATCCAATAAGGAGTGGAACGTTTTGCTCTCAAATACACGGACTAGTTTCTATATGTTTATTTACGAGTTAGGAATGCCAGTAACTACCAGTAAATAAAGAAACATTCATTTGCCTTATATAATTGGTTTACATAATTACAAGTACAATGCCCTCACTCAACAACCTCTGAGTGGCATTCGAGGGCATACTCCTAACAATCTCCCACTTGCACTCAATGCCACACACTATGGTATCTAATACCCATGTTTTCTAGATGACGCTCCAAGCTAGTCTGAGAAAGTGGCTTGGTCAGTGGATCGGCGACGTTGTCGGCCGAGTCTACTCTGTGCAGTACAATGTATCCCTTGCGAACAAATTCTCTTACGAGATGATACTTCCTCTCAATATGTTTGGTGCTGTTGTGAAACCTCGGCTCCTTGGCCTGCGCTACAGCTCCGTCGTTGTCGCAGTATAGCGGAACAGGCAGCTCAGCACATGGTATCATTTGAAGTTCTCCCAGAAACTTCTTAATCCAGAACCCTTCCTTGGAAGCCTCCGAGGCTGCTTGATACTCAGCCTGACAGGTGGAATCAGCAGTCGCGCTTTGCTTGGCACTACGCCAAGATACTGCTCCTCCATTAAGAGTAAATATATAGCCAGAAGTGGACATCGAGTCGTCCTTCAGTCCTTGGAAGTCCGAATCAGTGAATCCCACCACATCTAAATCTCCACCGCCATACATAAGAACCATATCTCTCGTTCTTCTCAAGTACTTGAGAACGTTCTTTACAGCAGTCCAATGTTCCCTACCTGGGTTTGCCTGAAACCTACTCACCACGCTTACGGCATGCGCGATGTCGGGTCTTGTACACAACATAGCATACATAAGGCTACCCACGGCCGAAGCATATGGTATATTACTCATTTCCTTGCGTTGTTCCTCACTTTGAGGACACATCTTCAAGGTGAGTTTTATTCCATGTTGCATCGGTAGGAACCCTCTTTTAGAATCATCCATCTTAAATCGCTTTAAGATCTTATCTATATAGAGGGCTTGGGAAAGGCCTATTGTTCTCTTCGATCTATCCCGGTAGAGCCGAATACCAAGAATATAGGTTGCTTCTCCCAAGTCTTTCATGGAGAAATTACTCGAAAGCCAAGCTTTCACGTAATCGAGCATTCCCACATCATTTCCTATTAGTAGAATGTCATCTACATATAGTACTAAGAATGCGATCTTGCTCCCACTAACCTTCTTGTATACACAAGGTTCCTCTTCATTTTGCACGAAGTCAAACTCTTTGACCGCCTCGTCAAAACGAAGGTTCCAACTACGCGACTCTTGCTTCAGTCCTTAAATGGAACGCTGAAGCTTGCACACTTTCTGAATATCGACTTCGGACACAAAGCCTTTAGGCTGCTCCATATAGATTTCCTCCTCGAGGAATCCATTAAGGAAAGCCGTCTTTACGTCCATTTGCCATATCTCATAATCGTGGTAGGCAGCTATAGCAAGCATCATGCGAATAGACTTGATCGTGGCTACGGGCGAGAAGGTATCGTGGTAATCGATCCCTTCCTTTTGGGTATAACCCTTTGCCACAAGCCTGGCCTTATAGGCGTCAACCTTGCCATCACCATCAGTCTTTCTCTTGTAGATCCACTTATTCCCAATGGGCACTATGCCCTTGGGGCGGTCTACTAGAGTCCAGACCTGATTTACATGCATCGAGTCTATCTCAGCTTCCATAGCTTTACGCCATTTCGCGGAGTCTACATCCACCATCGGTTGGACATAGGTCGTCGGGTCGGTCTCTTGGCTATAACTTGGAACCTAATGGAGACCCAGCTCCTCCAAGTGCACAAGCCCATACCTCTCAGGTAAATGAGACACCCTACTATACCTAAGAGGTGGTTGTACTTGTGTTTGAAAGTTCGGTTCCAGTTTCTTGCAGTGTCTCTCGAGGAGTTTCATTGTATTCTTCTAAAGAAATACTTCTACCGCTCCGCCTTCTGAATGAACTCATCTTCCGGGAAGTGTGCTTGTAAAGCAACAATGATCCTTCGATCTTCGGGCATGTAGAATAGATATCCCATCGTCCCAGACGGGAATCCAATGAAACGTCCCTTCGAGACCTAGCTTCCAACTTTTCCACCTTAGTCTTCTTGACATAAGCGGGACATCCCCAAATCCTAATATGATTAAGACTTGGTTTCCTTCCTTCCCACATCTCATGTGGAGTTTTAGGAAACGGATTTGGAAGGACATCTGTTCAAGATATACGCGGCGATCGGGTGCATACCCCCACAGTAAATCGGCAAGTCGGTATAGCCTTTGGCATGGAACGGACCATGTTCACGGTCCGTTCCTTCTTTACGACACACCATTTAAGCGAGGAGTACTGGAGGTGTTAGTTGTGAAACTATTCCATGTTCCTTAAGGAACTCGTCAAACTCCGTACTCATATACTCGCCACCTCGGTCCGTGAAGTGCTTTGATATGATTACCGGTTTGTTTCTCGACTAGGGCCTTGAATTCTGGAATTTCTCAAAGGCCTCGGATTTATGTTTCATTAGGTATACATAACCATACCTAGTATGATCATCGTAAGCGTAATGAAATATTGATATCCGTCACGTCTCGCTTCCAAAGCACCACAAGCGTCGGTATGGATTAATCCTAGTTTATCGGGCTCTTTCAAAAGTCCTGTGAAGGGGACTTAGTCATTTTGCCTTTGAGGCAAGATTCACAAGTAGGAAAGGGATCCGATCCCAATGGACCCATAAGTCCATCTTTTCCATCTTGTAAACCTTGGTCGACCAACATGACCAAGTCTAAGATGCCATTTCAAAACTTGGTTGGTTTCATCCCTACCACGTTTTCTAGTCATAGTATTCACAACTACTTTGTTGCTGAGATTTAGATGATACAATCCATTCAACAATGTAGCAGTACCCACTAGTTTATTTCTAAAATAAATTTTGTAGGAACCATCACCAATGAAAAATGAAAAGCCTTTTCGGTCCATGACCGGAATGGATACAATGTTTTTGTGCCCCTTGGGCAAAACAAGTACATCTTCTAAAGTCAAAACAAAACCGGATTCTAAACCCAAAAGAAGTGATCCTATGTCGGTCGCCTCGACACTATGCCCGCTTCCGACTGTGATCATAACTTCTCCAGATCCAAGCTTCCTACTTTGTTCCAGATCCTGATTCACGGTACAAATATGAGAACTAGCACCAGAATCCAGTATCCAGGAAGTAGAAAGTACAGTAGCAGAACAATTTGTTTCCAAAACTAAAAGTTCTGTACCTGAAGTGCCATGAAGAATCGGACAGTCTCTAGCCCAGTGGCCCAGCTCACCGCACTTGAGACAAGCATCCTTCTTCTTCTTGTTCTTTGGAACCATCGGGGCCTTGCCCTTTCCCTTAAGGTCCTTAGCTTGTGGTCCAGTCCGCTTCTTGGTCTTTTTCTTCTTATTCTTAGACTTAGAAGTCGAGAAGAAATCACAAGTGCGAGACTCCTTCATCCGCGGAGTCTTCATCGAGGCGAGCGGTCACTAGTTTGTTCATTAGCCCAGCTAAGTTACATGCAATTTCATTGCAGTTGAAGTTCATAACAAACTGTGAGAAGGAATTAGGGAGAGACTGTAGGATAAGGTCAGTTTGGAGAGAAGCATCCATTTTAAAATCAAGAGCCTCCAATTTCTCGATCATGGATATCATTTTGAGGACGTGTTCCCCTACCTTCTCACCTTCCTTCATCCTAGCACCGAACAGTTGCTTGGATATCTCATATCTAGCAGTTCTGCTGTGCTCACCATAAAGCTCGGTTAAGTGAGATAGAATCGCCAGCGAAGTCATTTTCTCATGAGCTCTCTGAAGCTCATTAGACATGGAAGCCATCATATAAGCACGGACTTTCACGTCATCCTTAACCCACTTTTCGTGGTTTTCAATCTCTTCCTGATTGGCTCGGGTCCGCACAGGAGGCGCCGGAATGTCCGTCTCCAAGACATATCCCAGTGCCTCTATACTGAGGACAATCATCGACATGGAGCCAATCCACAAAGTTAGGTCCCATTAAGGTGTTCTTTTCGAGTAGAATTGCGAGTGGATTCATTGTCATATTGATATTTGTCTGCATTAAGTATAACAGATTAATTAGTGACACATTCAATTATGTTCTGAGTATAGAATTTAAGGTCTTTTCTATTCTTGTTACCCAGCTCCCACTATTTTTATCGGAATAACACACCCCCATGTGATATCTTGAAGTATCGTCGCTCTACTTCATAGTGGTGATCGAGTTCTTTATAAATCTTAATAGAGGGCAACCGAACAGGTTTCTAGTCTATTAATTTTCATAAAGTGGTGTCCAACACCAACCCATCTAATGGATGATTCGATCTTCTTTTTCCCCTTGTTCACTCCCCTCAACCTATACGATTTCTATGGTTCGTGAACAAGTTAAGTTTATACCATCGAAGCAAATCAGTTTCACAATTGAATCTTATCCGGCAACCTATCAGGTTTCTAGGGATAAAATTTGCTCCAACCGAAGGCATCCAATGCGCTCTCGGTAATTTATCCGTCCTCCCCGAACGACTACCCCGATAACTCGGAAGCATAGCACATCCGGTTTGGATTTCAATTTCGAAAACTCGATGGAGGGAAGGAAAACCTTGAAACCTTATAAACTTAATTATTTATAGTGGGAGAATTTTCGCGATTAACGTTACACTTTGCACATTAATCATATTAGCGCGTTTGAGGCATTCATACAATATGAAACAACCATTCACAACCTAGTTGCTACCAACATGTGGTTCATGGACCGTTCCTAGAAAACAAAAACTTCGTAATCTAATTACAAGTCTTCGTCTTGAATCTTCGTCTTCTCGAAATGGATCTTCCTCCGGTCTTCGTCATTACATATAAATTTTACATCGAAAATTGCATCCTAGATACAAACATTTCTAGTAAAATAAATAGGCTCAAAACGGCCTTTACAACCCAATCGAATAAAACGAGCGATTCAAATCTAAGTCCACGAACCACATCCCCATTCAAAAGCATTCATCCAATAAATACTATATAAATGGAAAGCGAGAGATACATTGATCCAATCAACAATACGAACCGATCCAATCGATTCACACAATCGGTAATTTGATAACGTTCAAAATAATTGATCGACCATAAATATTCCAATTAATCAAATTTCCCTTATAAAATGAAATACCATAAATCATTTTAATCATATTAAATCCAATTTAACATGCGAGATTAATTTTCAAGAATACATGAAAAAATCGAGTCGGGGTGAAAACGGCAAGCATGACCGAGTCACCCTCGGCGACTACCGGCGATCACGCTGGCTTGGCCGAGTCACGCTCGGAAGAATGCCAGGACACGACCGAGTCCTAGGACACGGTCGGGTCGCTGGCTGACTTGCAGATCGGACACGACCGTGTCATCCAGACACGGTCGAGTCACTGCCGGACACGCCCGTGTCTCGACACGGTCGGGTCTCCGTGCAGTGGCACAGCCACATCGCTGACACGACCGTGTCACCCAGACACGGTCCGAGTCATTCTCGCCAAAATACCCTTTTGTCCAAAAAGTCGTCCGACGACGATTCGGGGCTAGATTTTCGACCGGATATCAATATCAATATTTTACGACTTTCATATCTTCAATATAAATCATATTTCCCGAAATTTAAGATTTATATTTAGACATAAACTTACGAAAAATACAATTATTACGAACGAAAAACATATACGACGATTATGACTAAAATGATTCCAAATCATTCACCATCTAATCGAGCATTCCAAATGCCAATATCGTATATACGATCGCAAGACCTACGCTCCGATACCACTGTTGGGATTCGGTGCCTAAAACGAAGGCCCGGGAAGCGGTAAAACGAAAATTAATTCGATCCGAATCCCTACGAGGATCGATCGAGCTACGATATACGAATATATAAACGAAAAGCAAGAGTCATAAGAAACTAACCCTCAAGTCCGTTGATTAAATGGAAACCTTCTCTTGAGCTATTCCCAAGCTCTTGAACGATCCAACGCAGAAAGTACCGCGACTATACTTGCCACGCGCCGGAGAAACGACCGTAACGAAGATCACCTTGCTATCCTCCGAGGATACGGCTAGAGCTAAGTGATGAAGCTTCCAATATGAGATTATCACACTCTAAGTGTATAACTCACAACTCTCATTTATTTCTTGATTTTTCTCCAAGAATCACCAAGAACAAGTTGAAGAAGAAGATGAAGATAAGTGTTTGAACTCAAAGTCTCACTTTCTCTCTCTCTGAATGTATCTCACGGTTGGCACAATGATCATTTTAGAGAGTGACAAGTCTTCTCTTCTTATTCAATTCCTTTCCACATGAGAACAACTCATGTTTAACCCCACCTTGAAAAAGATATCAAATATCTATTCATTAAACACCTAATCAAGATTCCAATTGATTTAAAAATCAAAGTCTTGTCAAGGTGTGGGGAAGGGGGGCGGCTATGATGAAGAAATACGACGAGTTCGGTTCGTTTCGGACTCCCGAGAGTCCAAACAGATAAACTCCGATTCCGTTCCGATGTATTTATATCGATCAATTAATCCAATTAATTAATCATATCAAATACATAATAACATAATTAATTTCTCCAAGAAATAATTATATCCATGAATTAAATTAATCACCCAGTGATATATTTAATTCATTAAGCCGTAAATCAATTTATCCGATAAATCGATTTAAATATCCAATGTCCCAAATTAGATATCCAATATCTAATATTCCTAATGAGAGAATTAGCTTAATTCATTCCGTCATCAATCCTAATGCGCGACTCGGTAGGTCCGTCTCAGTCAGCAATGGGAGGAACCAAAGAGTAGTAGCACCACCTAGCCAGCCTGGTGGCCTACACTGTACCCCAACTGAGAACGAATGATTGGGATCATTCAAGAACCATTCTCTAGTGAATACCAGTATACGTATAAACCCTTCTTTCAAATGTCCCGATCAAGTTATAGGGTCACGGTCAGTCAAACCCTATCTGTACTTGACGCTATGCATGCGTTAATGCAAATCGAGATCATCGAGCTGTCGTGTATCTAATACAACTAGCTCCAATGCTTTGGCCAAAGACTTATGATCTCATCTGCCAATAACCGCATAGGACATATAACCCGCTCACTAACGGGAGAAAGAATTCTATCTTGGTATTCAGTAGGACCTGCTACTTGCCCGTCAAGATGCACGTCGAGGTTGACCCCCGCCTTCCGGTTTACAGGGTCGAACTACTCTAATGAAAATCTTGACGTCACAAGCACATCCCTACTAAAACCTCAAGTCTAAGGTTCACGAATACCTATCACAACCTTTCGATTCCGTCATTGACTGTCCCGGAGTGAAATCCATGTGACGAATCGAGGGTGAGTCGGTTCGAGTATACTAATCCAATTAGCATACCTATAACATGTGCTCCCACTAACCATTAGTGTTCGACAGGCACTCTCCATGTCAAAGAACACGTCATACAAGTCTTCACATAAACTTAACGCCTACCAAGTTTCATCAACTTGCGAACGATTAAGTATTTGAGCTATAACCTTTCCAAAGGCCGACTCCTTATCCAATAAGGAGTGGAACGTTTTGCTCTCAAATACACGGACTAGTTTCTATATGTTTATTTACGAGTTAGGAATGCCAGTAACTACCAGTAAATAAAGAAACATTCATTTGCCTTATATAATTGGTTTACATAATTACAAGTACAATGCCCTCACTCAACAACCTCTGAGTGGCATTCGAGGGCATACTCCTAACAACCGCATGCTAATGGGTCTGGAGGAAAACTTTTAAACTGCACTTCAGCACAATAGCGCATGCTACTCCCTGTCTTAGCACGCACTAAATACGATTAGTATATATTGGACAACAGTAGTTATCTTCGTTATTTCTTATCTTCTTCTTCTCCCTTGGCGATCCACGGCGACTTGAGACTAAGTAGTACAGATCTCGGCTAGACAACATCATCTATCAATAATTTTGAGTCCCTAGTACGGATTTAACAACATACTAACATCCTTCACCGTCCTAATCAAGGTAATATTCTTAGAACCCTAGCTTGGGGATTTGGGGGGTTTTGTGATGATTTTGTATTTCTAAACCGAATTAGCCTAGACTGTTGTTAGATTATAATTGTATAGTCGTAATCCTTTGTTTTTCCTAAAGTTTTGTGGAATTAACTCTGATATTTCCATCTTTAGTCAAGTATAATTAACTCCGATATTTCCATCGTTGGTCAAGTATAGTCGATTGTGACCTCGTAGTGTCCGATGAATTATTGCAAAGGGTAGAACTTAGGATGAATTCTTACGTTCCGAGATGTTGTAGTTGAATGTATATCGTTATGTGATAGGAACATATTTTTGAAGAGTATTCGGACCAAAGTCCATCCTGATCAATGCTTCCTTATGTCGTAATTATCAATGCAAGTACATGTATTACATTATATTATGTGTGTTACGAATTCGATATGATTGATGAATTATGATAACGTGGGTGGGTGTGTTGTTGGTCTTCCACCCGGGGACGGTTCACGGGACCTCTGTGGCCGATAGTAATGGGTACGGCTGCGAAAGTGGTTTCACACCTGGGGACGGTCCGACGGGAACTTTGGGGGTCGATACTAATGGGTACGGCTGCGGGTTATCAAGTGTGGATTATCATGGTGTTGAGATGTGACGACACAGTTTTCATGATAATGATGTTTTGATGACAATATGATATTCTGGAATATTGTTTCCTAAAATGCTTTCTAAATGTGATGATAATGTTGGATCGTATCTGTATATAATGTCATGTAATTGTGTACTTGTACTAGCCATTCGAATGTTAGCCCCTTAAATGGAGAAAATGCATTTCATGCAGTTTAGGTATCGGGCGATATGAGAAGCCAGCACGGGAGACGCATGCTATGGATAGTCAAGCATAATGTTATGAGGCTCGAGTTTGGGATGTTTATTTTATTATATTCATGTGGTCTTTCGGAGTCGATTGAGTAAATGTTTTCTGTCTAAAGGATATTGTTGAAGTCCCATGCGTGGGCAATGGATTCATTTTACATTCTGTTTTCCTGCATTCAAACCAAAATATTTTAGCCGAGGCCACGACCTTGTTTACATTATTAAATGTTGTCATTACTGATTTATTGTGAAATTGTGTGAATGTCATAGCCTAGTACACCTTGATGAAGATTCTGCGACGTGTAAGGACCCTTTTGAGAATTAAAGTGTTACAAAAATGAAGTGAATAAATGGTAAGGAAATAATATATTGACATCAAAATGATAATTATATGAGCAATGCTCCAAATGGTGTCTGAACCGCCCAAAATAATGAAGAACCCATGTGTTTGGATGAAAATGGTTCAAAGTTGATGTATGTCATATTTATAGTGTCCCAAGAAGTAACCACGTCACTTGATATGATGCAACTATCATTATCTCTTTGTCTAAATGGGAATCCCATTGCCCCATCTCTGATTTCTAAGCACATTCTAAGTACACAAGTGTAAACTTCATCAAAGATCCTCACAAGTATGATCAGTCCTCGTATTTAAACACAATTCTGCAAGGAGTGCGCAAATAAAGTATAATCATTGCTTCATCACAACAACAATTAATTTGATATGGAATCAAAGAGTATTTGGTACATTTTTGGTAGTATTATTTGTATAACGCTCATCATTTGTTTTCTGTGCAGAAGATATTCCGGCGCAAGAAATGTCTTCGAAATTCCACGACCGGGTAGAAATGCTTTTAGGCCTTTCAATCGAGCAGAGGAAGTCGCACCTTCTAACTATCGAGCAGAATCTTTGGCCACCGGTCTTCTGTCTACCAACCTAAAAATGTCTTGAGTTAGGTATATTTTTTTTGTTTTGTTTTTAACACCTTCTCTCTATTCTTTCAGTTTCCAGGGTTAAGATCGCGTCGGGGAGGAGGAAAACCCCTGCGCAGCGTGTGGAAATATTGGCTGTCGAGGCCGCCGAGCGGAGGAGGCGTGCGGGAGCCAAGCGAAAAAGGGGAAGCACCGACCCCGAGGCCAGTGTCAATAAGGCGGAGTCTGACCCTGCAACTGAATTGCCTCCAATGCCAAGCCCTGTCCATACCGGCTGGGTGGGAGGAACCAAGGCCATTGATGATATGTGAGGCTCTAAACTTTCTTGACCGAATTTGGTGTAATAAGTTCGGTTACTGCTTTAACTTTATCGGGATTAGCTTCAATTCCTCTTCGGATCATCATGTAGTCGAGGAATTTCCCTGAACTGATCCCGAACGAACATTTCTTTGGATTCAACATCATCTTATACTCGCGCAAAATCGTAAATATTTCATTAAGGTCCTTTACATGGTCGGCAGAATATATGAATTTTACAAACATGTCATCTACATATATTTCCATCGTATAACCTATCAAATTAAAGAACATTTTGTTTACCAGGTATTGATAGATAGTGCCGGCATTCTTGAGTCCAAACAGCATCATACGGTAGCAGTATAATCATCGGGCCGAGTAGAATGAAGTGTTATCCTCATCAGAATGATGCATTCTGATCTGATTGTATCCGGAGTATGCGTCCATGAAGCTCATCAGCTCGTGGCCGGCCGGCGCATCGATGATGTAGTCGATGTGGGGTAGGGGTAGCTCTCTTTCGGGCAGGCTTTGTTCAGATCATAGAAGTCAATGCAGAGCCGCCATACCCCGATCGGCTTTCTTATTAGGACCGGTTTGGCCACCCAGGTCAGGTATCTGGCCTCCCGGATGAATTTATTATCAATCATCTTCCCGACTTCTTCTTCTTCTAGTCCTTGCTGCCTCTCGAGTGTTGGGATTCGGTGATAAAATCGAATTACGCAGCGGAAAATAAACCGGTCCAACTAGAAAAAACCAAACCCCAAAAATGGACCGATCAAGCATCATATAAATGAATATAAATAACGAGGATGGTAAACAAAGAATACTTACCCTCGTAGTCCTTTGATAATATAATCTTCGAAGAAAAAACCCGAGCAAGCCTTTTCCCGATTATCGACACGAACACGAATCCAATTTGTTGTAGCTTGTTTGAATGATCCAACACCGAAAATTCTGAATGTCTCTACGTTATCATGCGTCGGATATTGATCGGAAAAATAAAATATCAATTCGTTCTCAAAGAACACGGCTAGGAATTGATACAGTATTTTTCTTCTCTTCTCTTCTTCCTTTTCTTTCTCTCAAAGATGAACAAGAAAAATAAATTTTCCTCCTCCTTTTTCTCCTCCTCACGGCTGGTCTCTTTTTTTTATGTGTGTGTGTGTGTGTTTTCCCTTAAGTCTTTTTAAAAGAAAGACTACACCATTTTATATAGTAAAAGAGATCAAAATGATGAGATATGAAATCTCATTCATTTTGTCCTCATCTTTATATAAAACTAAACACACCACACATGGAAAAAGAAGCAACATGGAAGGTGAGGAGAAATCATGGGGCGGCCCACTTGAATTTGGTGAGAAAACGAGTCGAGCCACTCGGTTCGTGTACCGGACGTTCGCATGCCTAGTCTGTTAAATACACTTCGTTTTATCCCAAATGTATTTATACTTAATTAATTAATCTAATTAATTAATTTTATCAAATACAAAATTATAATTCCAAGAAATAATTATTTATGAATTAAATTAATTACCGGATAATTAATTTCAATTCACTAGACCGCATGATTTATCAAATAAATCAAATTAGATATCTAATATCCAATATTAATGAAGAGATAATAAATACATATTTATCCATCCAATATCCTTGTGCGCGACTCCGTAGGTCCGTCTTAGTCGGCAATGGGAGGAACCAAGGAGTACGGGTAACACTTAGCCAGTCTAGTGCTTCGTACCGTAACCCAACTAAGAACGAATGATCGGATCATTCCAAAACCATTATGTCGTGAATACCATATACGTATAAACCCTTCAATCATATGTGCCGGTCAAGTATTAGGGTCACGGTAAAGTCAAACCCTACTGTAACTTGACTCTATGCTTTCTGTTAATGCAAACTGAGATCATCGAGCTCTCGTGTATCAAATACAACTAGCGCTAAATGCTTTGGCCAAAGACTTATAATCTCATTTGCCATTAACCGCATAGGACATTTACCTGCTCACTTACAGGAGAAAGAATTCTATCTTGGTATTCAGTAGAGACTGCTACTTGCCCACTAAGTTGCATTTCAAGGTTGACCCCACCCACCGGCGATTGGATCGAACTACTCTAATGACTAACTTAATGTCACAAGCACATCTCCTACTAAAACCTCAAGTCAAAGGTCCACGTATACCTATCACAACCTTTCGATCCAGTCATTGACAATCCCTGAGTGATATCCATGTGACCGAATCGAGGTGTGTCGTGTTCGAGTATACTAATCTCACTAGCATACCTATAACGTGTGCTCCCACTAACCCTTAGTGAATACCGGCACTCTACATGTCAAAGTACACGTTATACAAGTCTTGTCTAAACTTATTGCCCAGTTAAGTTTTATCGACTTGCGAATGAGTTAAGCATTCGAGCTCTAAACACTTCCAGTGCCTATCTCCTTATCTCCATAAGGAGTAGAATGTTTGTTCTCAAATGCAAGGACTATTATTCTATATACCAAATCACAATGCCAGTGATATACAATAATATAGAAATAATTATTGCCTTGTTAAATATTCATAATTACAATACATATGCTCTCACTCTCTCATCCTCTGAGTGGCATTCGAGGGCATATCCCTAACAATCTCTCACTTGCACTCAATGCCACAAATTATGGTATCTAATACCCATACACTCCAGATGTCTCTCTTAGACCTTCTGAGATAGTGGCTTGGTAAGCGGATCAGCAACGTTATTTGCTGTGTCTACTCTCTGCAGTATAACATTTCCTTCCTGAACCATTTCTCTCACAAAATGATATTTTCTCGCAATATGTTTGGTATTGTGGTGAGCCCTAGGCTCTTTAGCCTGTGCAACAGCTCCGTCGTTGTCACAAAACAGCGTCACAGTCTTCTCCGTATTAGGAACCACTTGAAGTTCCTCAGTGAACTTCTTAATCCAAAAAGCTTCTTTAGCAGCTTCCGTGGCTGCCTGATATTCGGCTTGACATGTAGAGATATCAGTCGAGCTTTGCTTGGCACTTCTCCAAGAAACTGCCCCACCATTCAGAGTGAAGATATACCCTGATGTGGACATCTGAGCATCCATGTCCCCTGAAAAATCTGAGTCCGTATAGCCCATCACTCTAATTTCTCCACCGCCGTATGTAAGAACCAAGTCTTTAGTCCTCCTTAGGTACTTAAGAATGTTCTTTACAGCAGTCCAATGTTCCTACCCTGGATTTGAATGAAACCGACTTACTACGCTCACAGCATAGGCAATGGCCGGTCTAGTGCAAATCATAGCATACATGAGGTTACCTACTGCCGAAGCATAGGGCACCTTACTCATTTCATTTCTGTCTTCCTCACTTTGAGGACACATCTCTAAGGAAAGTTTTGCTCCATGTTTCATAGGAAGGAACCCTCTTTTAGAATCTTCCATCCTAAATCACTTCAGGATCTTTTCTATATAGAGGGCTTGGGAAAGACCTAACATTCTTTTCGCTCTATCCCGGTAGAGACGAATACCCATAATATAGGTAGTTTCTCCCAAGTCTTTCATTGAGAACTCTTTAAAAAGCCAAGCTTTCACAGAACTGAGCATTCCTACGTCGTTTCCTATAAGTAGAATGTCATCTACATATCGTATTAAGAATGCAATTCTACTCCCACTAACCTTCTTGTAAATACAGGGATCCTCTTCGTTTTGGACAAAACAAAACTCTTTGACTGTCTCGTTAAAACGAAGATTCCAACTCCGTGAAGCTTGCTTCAGTCCATAAATGGCACTCTGAAGTTTGCATACTTTATGAATATTGGTTTGAGATATGAATCCCTTAGGTTGTTCCATGTAAATCTCCTCCTCGAGGAATCCATTTAGGAATGCCGTTTTCACAGCTATTTGCCATATTTCATAATCTAAGTGGGCTGCTATGGCAAGCATCATGCGAATAGACTTAATCATAGCTACAGGCGAGAAGGTCTTGAAGTAATCGATTCCTTCTCTTTGGGAATAACCCTTTGCCACAAGCCTGGCCTTATAGGTATCAACCTTGTCATCTCCATCAGTCTTTCTTTTATAGATCCATTTGTTTCCAATAGGCACTATGCCTTTAGGACGATCTACTAAAGTTCAGACCTGATTAGCATGCATTGAGTCTATCTCAGCTTCCATATATTCTTGCCACTTGGTGGAGTCAACATCTACCATCGCTTGGTCGTATGTAGAAGGATCATTCTCTTAACTACTTTATGTCATCTCATGGACACCTAGTTCTTCTTGATGCAGATAGCCATACCTCTCAGGTAATTTAGAAATTCTACTAGACTTGCAAGGTTGTGTTTGTATTTCAGAAGGTTGGGTTCTAATATCTTGCATAGGTGTCTCATTTGGTGTTTCTTTTATTTCTTCCAAAGAAATATTTCTACCTGCCCCTCCTTCCTGAATAAACTGATCTTCCAGGAAGTGTGCTTGTATAGCAACGATGATCCTATGATCTTCGTGCATATAAAATAGATATCCCATGGAATCCCCTGGATATCCTATGAAACGACCTTTCACAGACCTAGTTTCCAATTTCTCTACTTTAGTCTTCTTGACATAAGCAGGGCATCCCCAAATCCTAATGTGATTAAGACTTGGTTTCCTACCTCTCCACATCTCATGTGGAGTCTTAGGAACGGATTTAGAAGGACATCTGTTCAAGATATGCACAGCAGTAAGGAGTGCGTAACCCCACAGATAAATCGGTAGATCAGTATAGTTAAGCATGGAGCGAACCATGTCCAACAAGGTTCGGTTCCTTCTTTCTGATACACCATTTAATTGTGGAGTAGCTGGAGGAGTGAATTGTGACACTATTCCTAGTTCTTTTAAGAACTCATCAAATTCGGTACTCATGTACTCACCACCCCGGTCTGACCGAAGAGTCTTAACACGGTTATCTGTTTGATTTTCAACTAGGGCTTTAAATTCCTTGAATTTATCAAAAGCTTCAGTGTTATGTTTCATTAAGTACACGAATCCATACCTGGTATGGTCATCAGTGAATGTAATGAAATACTGAAAGCCGTCTCATGCCACTTCAAAAGGGCCACAGACGTCGGTATGGATCAATCCAAGTTTTTCAGCAGCTCTTTCAAAAGTCCCTACGAAGGGTAACTTAGTCATTTTGCCTTGAAGGCAAGATTCACAAGTTGGATAGGGATCTGATCCCAATGGACCCGTAAGGCCATCTTTCTCCATCTTATGAACCTTGGTCTGACCAATATGACCAAGTCGAAGATGCCACTTAAGTGCTTGGTTTGTTTCATCTCTACCACGCTTCCTAGTTATAGTGTTCACGGTTGTTTTATTCTTTAGATTCAAATGGTATAAACCATTTAATAATGTAGCAGTACAATCCAATTTAATTCTGAAATAAATACGACAGGATCCATCTCCTATAAAGAAGTGAAATCCCTTTTGGTCCATAACCGGAATTGATACAATATTCTTGTGCCCCTTGGGCACAACAAGTACATCATCTAAAGTAAGAATAAAACCAGATTCTAAATCCAACATAAGGGATCCGATATCAGAAGCCTAGAAACTATGTCCACTTCCGACGGTGACCATCACCTCCCCTGAATCCAGCTTCCTACTTCGTTCCAGATCCTGATTCATTGTACAAATGTGAGAACTCGCACCGGAATCAAGTATCCAAGAAGTAGAATATACAGTTACAGAACAATTCATTTCTAAATCCAGTAGTTCCGTACCTGAAGGTGCATTACGGTCAAGCTTCGGACAGTACCTCTTCCAGTGTACTAGCTCACCGCAGTTGAGGCATACATCCATTTTCTTGGTCCCCTTGCTCTTTTGAACCATTGGGGCCTTGCCCTTTCCCTTGTCGATCTTGGCTATTGGACCTAACTGCTTCTTGTTCTTTATCTTCTTATTCTTGGACTTCCAAGTCCCAGAAGAAATCAAAAGTGCAGATTCCTTTCCCTTTGTCTTCATCTGAGACTGGGCAGTCGTCAGTTTGTTCATTAGCCCAGCTAAGTTACATGGAATCTCATTGCAGTTGAAGTTCATGACAAATTGTGGAAAGGAGTCAGGAAGTGACTGCAGGATAAGGTCAGTTTGGAGAGATGCATGCATCTGAAAATCAAGAGCTTCCAATCTCTCAATCATCGAGATCATCCTCTCTCCTTCCTTCATCCTGGCGCCGAATAATTTCTTTGATATCTCATATCTAGCAGTTCGGCTATGCTCTCCATAGAGCTCAGCCAGGTGCGCTAAGATGGCTCTTGAAGACGTCATCTTTTCATGGGCACGTTGAAGCTCATTGGTCATTGAGCCTAACATGTACCCCCGCACTCTTATGTCGTCTTATACCCATTTCTCATGGGCATCGACATCTTCCTGATTGGCTCGGGTTCTTGCAGGAGCCACTGGGATGTCCACCTCCAAGACGTATCCCAGCATTTCCATAGTTAGGACAATCCTCAAGTTCCGAAGCCAGTCCACATAGTTCGGACCAGTCAGGATGTTCTTTTCAAGTAGTATAGCAAGTGGGTTCATTGTCATATTGAGAGTTTTGTTAACTGCAGAGAATAATTTAAGATTCGTTAGTGATTGTTTAATTATGATCCAAGTAAAGAATTAAAGGACTTTCTTTATTCATAACTCGGCTCCCACTATTTTATCAGTATTTACACACTCCCATGTTAAATCCGGAAGTCTTGGGTGACTTCATAGTGGTGATCTATTTCTTTACAAAGTTTAATAGAGGGCAACCCATACGGTTTCTATTCTATTATTCTTTATAAAGTGGTGTCTAACACCAAACCATCTAATGGATGATTCGATTTTCTTTTACCCCTAGTTCACTTGCCCTCAACCCATTCGGTTTCTATGGCTCGCTGAACTATCTAAGTTTAAACCGTCAACTCCTATTAGTCTGACAATTGAATCTTACCCGGCAACCCATACAGTTTATAGGGGTTTGATTTGTCGCAACCAAAGGCATCTAATGCACTCTAGGAATATATCAACTTTCCCCAAAAAAATATTACCCCGACATACTCGGAAGAATAATATTCCAGTTTAGATTTTAATTTTCCATGAGTTTGACGGAGTGTAGGAAACCTCGTAACCTTTATAACTTAGTGTTTGTAAGTGGGAGTATTAACGCGATTATATGTTACACTTTGCACATTAATCCGTTTATAAGCGCGGTTTGTCGGTTTGTTTGTTTGTCATACAATATGAAAACATACACAACCTAAAACTAACAACATGCAGTTCATGGACCGTTCCTAGAACAAAAACATCGTAATCTAATTACATGTCTTCGGTCTTGAATCTTCGTCTTCTCGAGCGGATCTTCCTCCGGTCTTCGTCATTACATATAAATTTTACATTTGAAAAATTGCATCCTATACAAATTTTCTAGTAAAATAAATAGGCTCAAAACAGCTTTTACAACCCAATCGAACAAAACAAACGATTCAAAACTAGGTCCATGAACTACATCCCCATTCAAAATTAATGCAACAATTACATTAAAATAAATGGCAATAATGATTAATCTGAAATTGATCTGATCAATAAAAATTAATCCAACAATTAGAATTAATTCAATTAATTCACTTAACCGTTAATTTTAATTTGCTCCGGACAAAATAAATATTTCATCAAATTAATTCCCTTAAAATAAAATTACCATAATTATATTTTAGTCAAATTAAATCCAATTTAATTTGCGGAAAATTAATTTACCGAACAAAATATAAAAACGGAGTCGGAAAATACAAGGCCCGGGCCACGCCCGCGGCTGACCTTGACCCGGCCTGAGCCAGCGACCCGTGATCCATTTGTCCGGCCAATTTTCCGGCTCATTTTTTTCGTCCCGAATCCAAAAATAATATTCTAATTATTATATTACACAATTAAATCAGTTTTTCAAAAGAAAAATAGATTTATATTGTAACATAAAATCATGAAACATAATTTTTAGATGAACAATTAAACATCAACAATTAAAACAATTATGATACTAAATCATAAAAAATAATCAAGCATTCCAAATACAAATATCGAATATACGATCACTTAGACCTCGCTCCGGTACCACTGTTAGGATTCGGTGATAAAATCGAATTACGCAGCGGAAAATAAATCGGTCCAACCAAAAAAAGCAAACCCCAAAAACGGACCGATCAAGCATCATATAAACGAATATAAATAACGAGGATGATAAACAAAGAATACTTACCCTCATAGTCCTTTGATAATATAATCTTCGAAGGAAAGACCCGAGCAAGCCTTTTCCCGATTACCGACACGAACACGAATCCAATTCGTTGTAGCTTGTTTGAATGATCCAACACCGAAAATGCCGAATGTCTCTACGTTATCACGCATAGGATATTGATCGGAAAAATAAAATATCAACTCGTTCTCAAGGAACACGGCTAGGAATTGATACGGTATTTTTTTCTCTCTCTTCTTCCTTTTCTTTCTCTCAAAGATGAACAAGAAAAATAAATTTTCCCCCTCCTTTTTCTCCACCTCACGGCTGGTCTCTTTTTTTATGTGTGTGTGTGTGTGTTCCCTTAAGTCTTTTTAAAAGAAAGACTACACCATTTTATATAGTAAAAGAGATCAAAATGATGAGATATGGAATCTCATCCATTTTGTCCTCATCTTTATATAAAACTAAACACACCACACATGGAAAAAGAAGCAACCTGGAAGGTGAGGAGCAATCATGGGGCGGCCCACTTGAATTTGGTGAGAAAATGAGTCGAGCCACTCGGTTCGTGTACCGGACATTCGCGTGCCTAGTCCGTTAAATACACTTCGTTTTATCCCAAATGTATTTATACTTAATTAATTAATCTAAGTAATTAATTTTATCAAATACAAAATTATAATTCCAAGAAATAATTATTTATGAATTAAATTAATTACCCGGTAATTAATTTCAATTCACTAGACCGCATGATTTATCAAATAAATCAAATTAGATATCTAATATCCAATATTAATGAAGAGATAATAAATACATATTTATCCATCCAATATCCTTGTGCGCGACTCCATAGGTCCATCTTAGTCGGCAATGGGAGGAACCAAGGAGTACGGGTAACACTTAGCCAGTCTAGTGCTTCGTACCGTAACCCAACTAAGAACGAATGATCGGATCATTCCAAAACCATTATGTCGTGAATACCGTATACGTATAAACCCTTCAATCATATGTCCCTGTCAAGTATTAGGGTCACGGTAGAGTCAAACCCTACTGTAACTTGACTCTATGCTTTCTGTTAATGCAAACTGAGATCATCGAGCTCTTGTGTATCAAATACAACTAGATCTAAATGCTTTGGCCAAAGACTTATAATCTCATTTGCCATTAACCGCATAGGACATTTACCTGCTCACTTACAAGAGAAAGAATTCTATCTTGGTATTCAGTAGAGACTGCTACTTGCCCACTAAGTTGCATTTCGAGGTTGACCCCACCCACCGGCGATTGGATCGAACTACTCTAATGACTAACTTAATGTCACAAGCACATCTCCTACTAAAACCTCAAGTCAAAGGTCCACGTATACCTATCACAACCTTTCGATCCAGTCATTGACAATCCCTGAGTGATATCCATGTGACCGAATCGAGGTGAGTCGTGTTCGAGTATACTAATCTCACTAGCATACCTATAACGTGTGCTCCCACTAACCCTTAGTGAATACCGGCACTCTACATGTCAAAGTACACGTTATACAAGTCTTGTCTAAACTTATTGCCCAGTTAAGTTTTATCGACTTGCGAACGAGTTAAGCATTCGAGCTCTAAACGCTTCCAGTGCCAATCTCCTTATCTCCATAAGGAGTAGAATGTTTGCTCTCAAATGCAAGGACTATTATTCTATATACCGAATCACAATGACAGTGATATACAATAATATAGAAATAATTATTGCCTTGATAAATATTCATAATTACAATACATATGCTCTCACTCTCTCATTCTCTGAGTGGCATTCGAGGGCATATCCCTAACATCGAGCCCCATCTTTCTTCACTTCTGGACGACCGGCTTGGCACTTGAGTCGAGGTTTAGCCGGTGGCAGGCGCATTCCGGATTAATTCTCTGCATGTCGGAATGGGTCCATTCGAAGACATCGAGGTTGTCTAATGTGGGAGATTAGCTTGGATCGGAATGTCTCTTGCAGGTTATGGCCGATCCTAAGTTGTTGCGTGGGGTTAGTGTTATCCATGCTGATCACGTCCAATTCCTCTATGGGCTCAGGATGGCTAATTTTCCTCTTCGGCTTCTGCAGTCGTGGGTCAACAGGATCTTCTTCGACAACATGCTCTTTGCCGAGTCTATGCACCCGGTCCATATCTGAGCTGGTCCGTGTATCGAAGGCTTGATCGGTCTTTGGTCTTTCCGTTTTGGATCCCTCCTGGTGCTCCCCTTGCCCAAATTCGTTCATCCTGGTCCTCCGGGGGAACCCTCCAAGGCATTGATTTCTCGATCCCGGATGCTGAGGTTGCATTCTTGGGCCGCGCGTTGGTCACTCAGATGGACCCTAACGCCTTCTGGTGTGGGGAATTTCATGCACAGATGATAAGTAGATTGGATGGCCCTCAACCTTGACATCACAGGTCGGCCTATAATAACGTTGTAATCACTGTGCATATCAATGATCTTGAAAGTGGTGATCATTGTCTTCCAGATCGGCCCCTGGCCAAATTCCAAAGCCAGGTCAATCTCTCCTAATGGCTTGGTCCGACAGTTAGCAAAGTTGTGGATATCCTCTTTGCGCGGTCGGACGTAAGATTAGTCCACCTTTATTCTACGTAGTGTGTGAAGGTAGATTATGCTGGCGTAGGCCCCCGAGTCGAGGAGCACTCGGTGTACCAATATTCCCATCACCGGCAGAGTGATGATGAGAGCGTCAGAATAAGGATGGTCTAGGCCATCAGCACCGGATTCATTAAAAGTGACGGGAAGCTGGGGGTTTTCGGAGGCTTCTTCCGCCACTGATAGAAAACTTCCAAGTCGGCATTCAGTACACTAGTAGGAAGTGGTAGCCTCTCGAATCGAGGCCTTCTGTTTTCATTTCGATCGGTGATCGCCGCCCTCAGCTGTCCCCATTATAGTGAGTATTCCCTGGGGAGATTTAGGGGGTGGAGGCACCCGATCATTCCTTCCTTTGGTCGGATCAGCCCGATCCTGGCGAGTCCGGATTGGGTTCCAGGTGAAGCTCCTCAACTCGATATCATCGTATACTGTAATTAGTGCCGTGAGGAGGTCTTAGTACTGTTCCGTACTGTGACCCGCCAATTCATGATGTTTACAGAAGCGGGTCTGATCCATTTCCTTAGGATCCTTGTAAATCGGCCGTGGGATAGGGAGCGAATCCTTGTTCTTAATTTGGTCAAATATGGCCGCGGCCCCTAGCCAATATATTTCGGCATAGTTGGACATGAGCTCAGTCCTTTGCTCCCTAAAATTCCAGGTTGTTTGGGGTGGCTGCAGAGGAGCCGGTAGCCTTAATCTCCCGGCGAGGTTCCTGGCGGGCCTCCCTGGAGTCGTGCCTGTCTTCTTTCTTCTTGTTAGATCCTGTGGGATCTGCAGGCATGACTAAGACTGGGGCCAGCATAGCCTCCTCAGCAGCGATATGGGGGCTGGTGCGCTCCAAGAATTCCTGGTATGTGCGGGGGGTGTTCTGGCACACCGTCCAGCGGAAGAATGAATTTTTTAGAAGGCCGGCCTGAACGATTATGGCCAACGCGTCATCAGACATGGGTTCCATTTCCAATATCTGCTTATTGATACGGATACATAATCCTTAAGGGATTCATTCGGTCCCTGTATGATGTAAGTGATGGAGGAACGCGGAGCGATGTGCGTTAGAGACCCATAAAGTGAGATCGGAATGCCGCAATGAGCTGAGCTCATGTCTAGATGGAATGATGGGGTAGCGAGCGGTACCACCTTTGAGCCCTTTCCCCTAAAGTTAGGGAATACATTCAGCACCGGAATGAATCGTGGGACCCTGTAGGTCCATCCATGAATTATAATGCCCGAGATGGGCATTGGGATCGGTCTCTCCATTATACGTTGGGATTTGAGGGACCTTCAGCTTTTCCAGAAGAGGCTCTGCCAAAACGCTGGGGGCAAGGGGGCTCTCCTAGCTATTGAGCTATTCCGAACTTAGGGATGGCTGGAGTTGCTTATTATCAAGCTCCGTGAGGCGTTTATTGAGGAATTCGATCTCACTCGAGTTATCGCCCGGATCTTGTGGTGTTGTTTGCGCGGGACTCTGAATGGTCCCGACTCTGAATGGTCGGAGCCGGTGCTATTTTTCACGTTCTCCTCCCTGCCCCCAGTCGATCAAACACTGATATAAGTGGAGGCTCGACTCTTCCGGGACGGGTGAGGGCTTTCACCATGACCCTCTACATCCTCCCCGACAACTCGAGAGGTGGCTCTCTTCTGGTCTCGTCTAGGGGCAGTCGGACGGGTTTTCCGAGATTGGGCGTCAGTCTGGTCCTCGGGCCTCTGGAGGTTTTCACTTTCGGTGACCCGAGTCATGAGGGCGTTCATTTCTTGAATGAATGCGGGGTGTTTAAAACATTCTGCCACCTTGATCAGGTTCTCTTCCTCTGTGGCGGGCTGATGGTGCTTGGAATTTCCATGCGACGTGATGCTATTAGATGTCTTTTAGGATTCAGGAGAGAACGTATGTAGTTGTGGACAAAGTGCCCTCCTTCTAGCGCCAATCTGTTGATATCTGATTTCATCAACAAAACGCGTGCTTATTTGGAACGTACTAATCGAAGCAATGTAGTAAATAAGGCTTAGAAAATGAAATTCCAACTCGGCAAGAGTGTAAATTTTGTCTAATCTCTTATTTGAGATAGAGTCGAGCTGAATTTATTGCTGGTCTAATCTTCTTTTTTCTATTACGAGTATGATATTTTTATTTTTCTCTTCTTTTTCCTAACTTTTTTTAAAAGTCCTTTTTTATCATACATTCCCACTATATATAGAAAGCCTCGGCCAATCAGAAGATTGACATTTGGAGAATGTTTGGAATACATCCAAACACCTGTCAGAGGGTGAGGGTGTCTTCGACACGTGGCGGCATTCGGGAGGTGCTTTGGGAAGAGGGAGGACAGATTGCATTAACTGTCCTGTGTGCCTGTTCAGCATGCATTTGGCGATAATTATCTGTTGTGGCCGGTTCTGGGGTCGGCCCCCGGTCTCTAGCGGCTCTGCCCGGTCATGTCACAATGGGATCTTAGAGCCTATTTGTCATGGATCTAGTCGGCCCTCCTGGTCGGCCTTCCTAACTCTTCGGCTCGGTCCTGTCATAACGGGGCCTTGGCGTATATTCGGTATTTGTCAGGTCGGCTCTCCTTGTCGTCCCTGCTCGGTCGGTTCATCCGAAGACCGAATCTTTTGTATTCTGCCCTCCCCGAACCGGTATGGTTGTGCTGGTGGGGAGGGTGTGAGTAGATGCCAAGGCAGATCGGCTATCATCAGGGGGACCCGAATCCGGGGTCGTGCCGGTGTGGCCAGGTCTGGGATCACTTTGTGGTTGGGCCAAATCGGCTTCCTGGGGGCTTCGTCAGATGGGAATCTCGAAGGGACGTCTCTTCAAAGGGTGTGTCAGTTTTATTTTTATGTCTCATGCGTCATGATGAAGGACGCGTGGCAAAATTTGATTTTATGGCGCCGTCCACGCGCCCTTGATCCATGCGACGGTTCAATGTGACTCGAAGGGTCACGCACCAGGCATTTAAGGCCGATTATCTGTTGGAGCAATATCGGAATATGCGCCGTTTGTGCGGAAGTGATTTTAAAGTGCGGAAATTAAACGACACATGGATTTATAGAGGTTCAGCTATAAACGAGCCTGCGTACTCTCTCGGTATCTTTTTCAATAGGTTCAAGTTAAAAACCTCTACACCTCTCTTCTATTGGTCAAGGGGTAACCGTTTACAATCACGTCTTCTATTGGTCCGTGATAAACCACTCATACTTGTCTTTGAGTCGGTCCAAGTTAAACCGTTTTCCTTTTCTATCGGGCAAGGAATCAACTGCTCTAGCTTTCTATCGGTACTAGATAAACCTCACTAGATAGCGATTGCGATTCTAATAATGCCGGATCCTTGATCCTAATAACACCAAATCCAATCGTATCTTTTCTTTTACCTCTCGTGTATAATGTTGAATGTATAAACACTCAAACTAACAATATAAGCTCAATATCACAACAGCAATAATATCAATATGAATATCTCATCAATGAGATATTTTCTTGAAGTTGTTGTGTGGAATAATACCAAAGATATGGTATTTATAGGCTTCATCAACCAAACTAGCCATTGGCTCTTCATGCTGCATTACGTACGCTATCACTGAAATATTACGTACGTAAGCTTGTTTACGTACGCTAACCAATCCCTGTTACATACGTTAGCTTCTCCCAGATTCAAGGCTATCGATAGTTTCTTCGGCTTTAGCTTGACACTTCGTAATTTTAACACTAGCGAACCAACGAGGGCGCTAAAATCAAGCGTATTGAGATCTTTAGATTCCATGATTGCAGTCACGGTGCCGTCCCATTCGCTAGGTATTGATCGTAAATTTTCTTGACTTTTTCACTACTAGATAATGGTTTTCAAACAAAGCAAGTCTGAAGAGATAAATTCACCACTAGAAGGGGGGTTGAATAGTGGTGATGCGGAATACCAAAATTTCTTGCGAGTAAAAAGAAAAATAGTGCGGAAATTAAAGACTCAAGAATTTATAGAGGTTCGGCAACTTGCCTACGTCCTCTCTCCGACTTTCTTTTTCTATTGGCTTAAGAAAAACCACAACCTTAACTCGTCTTCAATCGGTCCGAGTTCACAACCGTTACAATCCGCTTGTCTTCTATCGGTCCAAGCTCAACCTTTCCCTCAATATAAATGATTGTTTATCTAGTGTTCTATAGGACCTAGATAATCCTCACTATACGAATATGGGAGTATAATCCTAACAATGCCGGATCAAAGATCCTAATAACACCGGATTAGTGACTCTTGATTCGTTTTTTTTTCGCTCAAGTGTAAGTGATGCAACACTTACAACCAAATGAAAGAATACAAAGAATAATGGATATTACAATTGAAATCGCTCTTGTATCTTTCTTTTCTCACAACTTGTAATGCAATAAAATATATAAATCTGAGCTCAAGAATGCTTTGATTGCTTGTATCCTTGTATGCTTGAATGCTTGAAGTTGTGTGTTTGATACCCAAGTCCTTCGGGTATTTATAGGTGTGAGACAGCCTTCAAATTCTGAAAAACATACTATTAGCGTGCGCTAATAGTTCCTTGTAACGTGCGCTAACGGATTTTGACTTGAAATCTCTGAACGGTCACAAAGACTGTTGCAACGGTAAAATACCATGTCTAGCGTGCGCTAGTAATGAAATGGTAACGTGCGCTAATGGCTGGTCAACTAGTCTTCGATCTTGACTTTGACAATATCCGATTTTCTCTCCAACGACTCTTTATCCAACGGCTAAATTTATGATTAGGGTGCGCTAGCAAGTATGCGTAGCATGCGCTAGCATTAATTAAATCCAACTTTTCCAGATTTTCCGGATCTGCATTGACTCTTGCTTCCAACGGTTGAAATTCAAACGGTAAAATGCAGATTCCTTTTAGCGTGCGCTAAAGCCTTTCCCTTAGCGTGCGCTACTGAGTTATTTCATTAACGTACGTTACCTTGTGTAGCGTACGTAAAAGCCTTGACGAATTGAGTCCAGTAGCTACTGGACTACTAACCATAATATTGGTAGCGTGCGCTAGAGATGATACGTAACGTGCGCTATGTCCATGTTGTAGCGTACGTAAGATTATATGTGTAGCGTGCGCAACGTTCAGTTCTGATTTCCTTCCAGACTTCACTGACCTCTGGAGACTTGCGATAGCGTACGTTATAGTTGTTGTATAGCGTGCGCTAACTGTAGGTTATTAGCATGCGCTATCATTGAATAGCTTGCGTGCGCTATCGATCAGGCGACTTGATGGCTGCGGTGACTTGACTGGTCTGTATATGAATGTCCCGATAGCGTGCGCTACGATATGATGAGTAGCGTGCGTTAGCTATATTTTGCTCCTTCAAAATATTATCGAGCCGAGATTGATTCAAAATATTATTGAATGTAACCATCATCAAAATACATTTTGTGTCAACAATCTCCCCCTTTTTGATGATGTCAAAACATTTAATTAATACCTGCAAAAACATTTTGAAATAATTCGAATCAAGGTAAACTTGTTCGATATATTAGTAGATTTTCGTTTTTGGAGTATTCTCCCCCTTTTTGACATAAACAAAAAGGAACTCCCCCTGAATTGTTGCATTATTTAATAAAATTGCCAGTTTTCAATATGTAATCAACAATACTAGTAAACAACAATACTTGCAAATAACAAATGCCAAATGAAGAAATGCAAATTTCATTGAGATAAAATGCAAGGAATACAACGAGTGTTCATGGCAAAAGACATATAGATTGTTCGATCAACAAGATTCTACATCAAACATCAAAGATAAAATCCTCAAATCTAAGGATCGGAAGAAGACGAAGGGAACGGGAACGAGGGGTGTGTGAAACGAATGAACTCGGATAGCAGCCCACGCACTTCCCGGACTTCTGAACGCACTTCCCGGACTTCCGAACGCAGAGCCCGAAAATCCTATCGTATCTCAGCGTGTAAGGTCTCGATGCCCCGCATCCGAGCACAGAGATCACTCTCCTCTTCCTCCGTCACCACATCTCTCATTGGGCGTTTTCCTTTCGTCTTCGGATGACGAACAAAAGACTTGGACTGCAGCTCCTTAAGCGTGTGGGGTCCTCGGTGCATGACTTGCTCGGTCGGTGTAGGCATCCGTGTGCCTTTCGGCACTTGGTCGTCATCCCGGAGATATGGAAACAAAACCCAGCCTCGATTGAAGGTCTCGACATAGTGCATGGCTTTGAGGGTAATGTCACTTATCTCGTGTCCCCGAGACACCGGAACGTGAGCGTCATTGGACAAGTCAACACTGAAATGTCGAAAAATCACCGTGAGGATTGACCCGAATGGAAGTCCAGATTTCCTGGTTCTCGTCATATAGTTCTTTGACCGAAAGGACTCCCCTTTAGCCTTCATCCAACTTATCACAATCCCAGTGAAATCTACTCGATCATCCTTCAGCACCCTATATACGACATTCTTATCAACACCAACTAGCTTGTGTTGGGTGTTGACCTTTGGCATTAGGCATTTCGTTAAAGTGGCCAACAGCAACCGAATGTGTATACCGAAATCATTGTTTTCGAAAACGTCATCCGTGACTTCGATGACTGTTTTCGAACACAGAAAATTACCAATCTCTCTCTCTCTGACACCGCAGATTCCTCATCAATGTTTTTACCACAACAATCAAATCCTTCCTTCGACAACCCAAACAACTCATGAAGGATTTCCGACGAAACCTTCACCATAGTTCCGTTCACGAGGCTTTCGAGCACGAAACCTCCATTACCACTTTCACCAAGATGTAAATTCGCATAGAATAGACGAACACACTCAGGGTACACAATTTCCTTGCACTCGACAAAACGTGCCATACCCAAAGCTTCAAAGAAGTCGCGAATGCTTACCTTGACCCGTTCAAGGCTACTGAAGTTGAAATAGTAGCAATCGGTCAAGCTTTCTTGAGGAAGAACATCGAAGAAAATTTTCGATGCAATGAAGGAGACGAATCGATTGCTGTCGAAATCGTTGTTGCGAGGACGTTTATAGTTCTTCTCCATGGCCTTGCGATTTTTGCTAGACATTATGAAGGAAAAACGAAGAGAATCGAAGATTTTGAGGGAGAAGCTCGCAGATTGGATCGGATGTGTGTCAAGGGTTTTTGCAAGAGGGAAGTCGATTGCGTGCGTTAGAGATGAGATGTGATTTAGGGTTGTACGGAAATATATATATAGTCAGCAAACTTTAAGTTAGCGTACGCTAGGATTGTAGAGTTAGCGTACGTTAAGTAAGAGATGAGATGCTTACTGGACTGTCCAGTGAAATTCGAAAAACTTTAATTAGCGTACGCAAGAAGGTAAAGTTTAGCGTACGCTATCGAAGGCAGATTTTAGCGCGCGTTAAGAATATGAAGCTAGCGCGCGCTAGCGAGTGATCTGAATCAAGGATTTTGATGTTTTGAGTAGAAGCTTATTTCAAAAGTTGTCTACATGTCCCATGCCAAGTTGTAAACGAATGGAGTTAAAAGATTCTTCGGGAAGAGGTTTTGTAAAGATGTCAGCAAGTTGATCCTTCGTCCCGACAAAAATTAAACAGATGTCTTTCTTTTGAACATGATCACGTAAAAAATGATGTCTGATATCTATATGTTTGGTTCTACTGTGCAAAACAGGATTTTTGCTCAAATTAATAGCACTAGTGTTATCACATAAGATAGGGGTATTTTCAAAATGAATGCCGTAGTCGCGTAGTTGATTTTTAATCCATAGCACTTGAGCACAGGCGCTCCTCGCAATGACATATTCGGCCTCAGCTGTAGACAATGCTATGCTGGTTTGCTTTTTACTTCCCCAAGATATTAAACAAGATCCAACAAAATGACATGTACCACTAGTACTCTTTTTGTCAATTTTGCATCCGCCGAAATCGGCGTCACTATAGGCAATTATATTAAAGTCCAAGCAAGAAGGATACCATAGACCTAGTCCAATAGTTCCTTTCAAATAGCGAAAGATGCGCTTACAAGCAATTAAATGTGATTCCTTGTGATTAGCTTGGAATCGAGCACATAGACATGTAGCAAATATTATATCTGGCCTAGATGCAGTCAAATATAGCAAAGATCCGATCATACCTCGATATAATTTTTGATCTACGGATTTGCCATTTTCATCTTTCTCAAGCTTTAATGATGACGACATTGGTGTAGATATCACCTTGCTATTTTCCATGTTGAATTTCTTGAGGAGGTCGTTTGAGTACTTCGTTTGATGGATAAAAATTCCATCTTCGCATTGTTTGATTTGAAGCCCGAGGAAGAACGTTAATTCTCCCATCATACTCATTTCGAATTCTCCTTTCATAAGATTAGAAAAATCTTGGCACAAGGATTCATTAGTAGCTCCAAAAACAATGTCATCAACGTAAATTTGGCAAACAAGTATATCATCATTTAGTATTTTAACAAACAAGGTATTATCGACTTTGCCTCTTTTATAGTCATTTGCTATTAAAAATTGACTTAAGCGATCATACCATGCTCGGGGTGCTTGCTTCAACCCGTAGAGTGCCTTGTTGAGCTTGTAGACATGATCCGGAAAATGATGGTCTTCAAAACCGGGAGGTTGCTTGACGTAGACTTCTTCTTGAATGAAACCATTCAAGAATGCACTTTTGACATCCATTTGAAATAGTTTAATCTTCTTATGAGCGGCAAATGCACAAAGCAAGCGAATGGCTTCGAGTCGAGCCACGGGAGCAAAACTTTCTTCGTAATCAAGACCTTCTTCTTGATTATATCCTTGAGCGACCAAACGAGATTTATTTCGAATAGGATAGCCGTCTTCGTCACTCTTGATTTTATGCACCCATTTAGTTCCGATAATTGTTTTATCTTTAGGCGCGGGAACTAAATTCCATACATTATTGTGCTTGAATTGCACAAGCTCCTCTTGCATTGCCATCACCCAACTTTCATCATCGAGAGCTTCGGATATATTTTTGGGAACTATTTCGGATACAAAAGCACAATGAGCCATAAATTCGGTGGTCCTCCTTCGGGTTTGAACACCGTCTTCAATGTTTCCGATCACGAGATCCTTCGGATGGTCTTTGATGTGCCTCCAATCTTTCGGTAAATCAACGATTGTGTTCGTTTCGATTTCCGAAATTTTCTTCACTTCGGGTGAGAGATCCGGAAAGGTACCTGCATCATCAAAATATTCTACCTTTCTTGGGGGTGAGATCATATCATTGAATTTAACGTGTATGGACTCTTCAACTTTATTCGTTCTAATATTATACACACGATATGCTTTACTATTCGTACAATAGCCAAGAAATATTCCGGAGTCGGATTTGGCATCAAACTTGCCCAAGTTATCCTTGCCATTGTTCAAAATAAATACATTGCAACCAAAAGGATGAAAGTAAGCAATATTGGGCTTTTTGCCCTTCCATAATTCATAAGGAGTTTTAAGATGAGTTCTACGGACGTGAAATCGGTTAATCACATAACATGCCGTAAAGATTGCTTCGGCCCAAAAGTATCGTGGAAGAGAGTATTCATTTAGCATTGTCCTCGACATTTCTTCCAAAGATCGGTTTTTTCTTTCAACAACTCCATTTTGTTGAGGCGTTCTAGGAGCCGAAAAATTGTGATTAATACCGTATTTATCACATAAAAGTTCAAATGGGGTGCAATCAAATTCACCTCCGTGGTCGGTGCGAATATAAATTATGGAGAGGTTTTTCTCATTTGATACCAATCGACACCATTTAGAAAACTCGGAAAATGCATCATCTTTATGTGCTAAAAATCTAACCCAAGTAAATCGAGAGAAATCATCAACAATAACCAAAGTGTAAAGTTTACCATTTAAACTAACATGTCTAGATGGTTCAATCAAATCCATATGCACGAGTTCAAGAACTCGACTAGTGGAAACCTCGAATTTTGGTTTAAACGATTCTCGAGTATGTTTCCCTTTAATGCATGATTCACACAAATGTTTTCTATCAAATTTGAGTTTGGGCAATCCACGAACAAGGTCGTGTCTAGATAAAATAGAAATAATAGATAGAGAAGTATGCCCCAATTTTCGATGCCATAAATATGCATTGTCATCCAAGGTAATAAGGCATTTTTCATTGAAAGAACTTTTATCATTAAGATCAACAATATAGATGTTTCCACATCTCAAACCAATGAATGCAATTTTATTATTTCTAAATGCCGTGAAATGCGTTTGCTCAAATAGAATTTTAAAGCCTTCATCACAAAGTTGCGAAACGCTAAGGAGATTATGATGCAAACCTTCAAAAAATAGTACTTTGTTGATAGAAGGAGAAGGTTCCTTACCGACTTTGCCGATTCCTTTGATTTTTCCCTTTTGGTTATCTCCAAAGGTCACATGTCCTTGATCTTGATATTCGAGGTCTTCAAATAAGTCCTCAGAGCCGCACATGTGCCTTGAGCATCCGCTATCAATGTACCACTTGTTTTTCCTTGGTGCCGGTACCTACAAAAGTAGAATTTCTCGGTTGTTTTGGTACCCAAGCCCGTTTGGGTCCTCCAAAGTTAACTATGCTTATAGCATTCGGAACAATCGTCCCTTTCGGAACCCATATTTGCTTAACTTTGATAGTCCTTAACTTTGAATGAATATTAACATTGTGAACTCATTTGAACGGATCTTTTGAGTTCTCGGTTTCGGTTTTCTTTATTTTGTCAATGTTGATAAGGGATTGTTCCCGTTTAAAAGGGTCGAAACCAAGACCGTGTTTGAGCAAGGGCGATTTTTGAATAGATAGGAGCCTTTCGAATTTCTCATTTCCAAGAGTAAATTTGTTCAAAATATATTTTAGCTCCTTTTGAGTTTTTGTTAACTCGATTTTCAAAACGTTTTCTTTTTCAAGACATGAAGTATGGTCGGTCTCAATAGTTTTGCCCTTGTTTTGAAGCGAGGAGTTTTCGAGTTCTAGAGATTTTATTTTTCTCTTTAAAGATATATTTAACTTGACCATTTCGTCATACTCCGTATTTAACGATTCAAACGCACTCAACAACTCATCATCTTGATGAACTTCTTGTGAATCACAAAAATCAAAAGAGTCATATTCGTCATCATTGAGTTTAGAGCTTACCTCGATATTGCTTTCGGAGTCGAGGGCCATGAATGCAAGATTTGCGTCTAGAGATCTTTCAATCTCCTCCTCGTCATCACTCCAAGAAGCGATTAGAACCTCCTTCTTTTTGAATCTTTCCATTTGCGGTTTTGAAGAGGATCCTCGGCATTCTTTGGCATAATGACCGGCTTGACCACATTTCCGACAATTATTGTCAAACTTCCTGATAGGAGTGTAGCCACTCTTCTTTTGCTCCGGTTTGCCATCCCGACCAAGAAAACTTCGCCTCTTTTGAATTAGGTTTTTGTACCTTCTAAAGTTTTTGGCATAAAGAGAGAGTTCCTCGTCGTCTTCATCTTCGGCAACATCTTCCTCAACGTCGCTGTCAACATTGAATGCGACTACTCTTTCCCGAGGCTTTGGTTTTGTGCCTCTAGACTTGAGAACGATCTCATAGTTGATGAGTGACCCGATGAGGGCACTAAATTCGAGCTTGTTGAGATCCTTGGATTCCATGATCGCGGTGACCGTGGCATCCCATTCTCGTGGCAACGATCGAAGAATTTTCTTAGCTTTGTCGCTGCTCGATATAGGCTTTCCGAAAGATGCAAGACCGTTTGTTATAGCCGAAAATCGATCTAACATATTTGTGATCGTTTCCTCGTCTTTCATGGAAAATAATTCGTAGTCATGGAGTAACATATTAATTTTGGTCTCCTTGACTTGGGTGGTTCCCTCGTGAGTGACTTCGAGAATTTCCCAAATTTCTTTTGCACTTTCATAGGACGATATCCTATTGAGTTCTTCGGGATTGAGAGCGCAATAGAGGAGTTGAGTAGCTCGTGAGTTGACATGCGTGTTTCTCCAATCCTCATCGTTAAATTCTTCGATCTTTTTCAACGATCCATCTTCTTTCTTAGCAAGTTTAGGACCGAGAGCAATAACTTCCAGATTTCAATATCGTAGGCTTGAACGAAGATCGCCATCTTCTTTTTCCACGTCATGAAATTGGAACCGTCGAAGAAAGGAGGACGGTTGAGAGCATTTCCTTCAATTTGGCCAAGAAGTGCCATTTGTGGATCTTTTTCTCTTAGGTGGTTAAACCTTTAAAAAGAGACCCGCTCCGATACCAACTGAAGAGATAAATTCACCACTAGAAGGGGGGTTGAATAGTGGTGATGCGGAATACCAAAATTTCTTGCGAGTAAAAAGAAAAATAGTGCGGAAATTAAAGACTCAAGAATTTATAGAGGTTCGGCAACTTGCCTACGTCCTCTCTCCGACTATCTTTTTCTATTGGCTTAAGAAAAACCACAACCTTAACTCGTCTTCAATCGGTCCGAGTTCACAACCGTTACAATCCACTTGTCTTCTATCGGTCCAAGCTCAACCTTTCCCTCAATATAAATGATTGTTTATCTAGTGTTCTATAGGACCTAGATAATCCTCACTATACGAATATGGGAGTATAATCCTAACAATGCCGGATCAAAGATCCTAATAACACCGGATTAGTGACTCTTGATTCGTTTCTTTTTCGCTCAAGTGTAAGTGATGCAACACTTACAACCAAATGAAAGAATACAAAGAATAATGGATATTACAATTGAAATCGCTCTTGTATCTTTCTTTTCTCACAACTTGTAATGCAATAAAATATATAAATCTGAGCTCAAGAATGCTTTGATTGCTTGTATCCTTGTATGCTTGAATGCTTGAAGTTGTGTGTTTGATACCCAAGTCCTTCGGGTATTTATAGGTGTGAGACAGCCTTCAAATTCTGAAAAACATACTATTAGCGTGCGCTAATAGTTCCTTGTAACGTGCGCTAACGGATTTTGACTTGAAATCTCTGAACGGTCACAAAGACTGTTGCAATGGTAAAATACCATGTCTAGCGTGCGCTAGTAATGAAATGGTAACGTGCGCTAATGGTTGGTCAACTAGTCTTCGATCTTGACTTTGACAATATCCGATTTTCTCTCCAACGACTCTTTATCCAACGGCTAAATTTATGATTAGCGTGCGCTAGCAAGTATGCGTAGCGTGCGCTAGCATTAATTAAATCCAACTTTTCCAGATTTTTCCGGATCTGCATTGACTCTTGCTTCCAACGGTTGAAATTCAAACGGTAAAATGCAGATTCCTTTTAGCGTGCGCTAAAGCCTTTCCCTTAGCGTGCGCTACTGAGTTATTTCATTAACGTACGTTACCTTGTGTAGCGTACGTAAAAGCCTTGACGAATTGAGTCCAGTAGCTACTGGACTACTAACCATAATATTGGTAGCGTGCGCTAGAGATGATACGTAACGTGCGCTATGTCCATGCTGTAGCGTACGTAAGATTATATGTGTAGCGTGCGCAACGTTCAGTTCTGATTTCCTTCCAGACTTCACTGACCTCTGGAGACTTGCGATAGAGTACGTTATAGTTGTTGTATAGCGTGCGCTAACTGTAGGTTATTAGCATGCGCTATCATTGAATAGCTTGCGTGCGCTATCGATCAGGCGACTTCAGTAGACTGCAGCTGACTTGACTGGTCTGTATATGAATGTCCCGATAGCGTGCGCTACGATATGATGAGTAGCGTGCGTTAGCTATATTTTGCTCCTTCAAAATATTATCGAGCCGAGATTGATCCAATTAAATGTTTTGAATGTAACCATCATCAAAATACATTTTGTGTCAACAAAGTCCACTAGTGATGACCGAAAATCGGTCGAGCATGTTGGTGATGGACTCGTCACCTTTCATCATGAATAATTCATAGTCATGGAGAAGCATATTGATCTTCGTCTCCTTGACTTGATTTGTCCCTTCGTGTGTGATTTCAAGAATTTTCCATATTTCTTTAGCACTTTCACACGATGAAACACGATTGATCTCTTCCGGATTTAAGGCACAAAATAGAAATTGAGTAGCCTTACAGTTTAGGTGGTCGTTCTTCCAATCCTCATCATTGTATTCTTCGAAACTTTTAAGAGATCCGTCGGATTTGATTGAAACTTTTGGGCCAAGACAAATAATCTTACAAATCTCTATATCATAGGCACGAATGAAGATCGACATCTTTTTCTTCCACGTCATAAAGTTTGCGCCCTCAAAAAATGGTGGTCGATTAAGAGCGAGGCCTTCGACTGGAGCAAATTGGAACGCCATTTGGATCGACTCCTCGGATGTTAACCGTATATTGGAGGAGCTGCTCTGATACCAATTGTTGGAGCAAGATCGGAATATGCGCCGTTTGTGCGGAAGCGAATTTAAAGTGCGGAAATTAAACGACACATGGATTTATAGAGGTTCGGCTATAAACGAGCCTACATCCTCTCTCGATATCTTTTTCAACAGGTTCAAGATAAAAACCTCTACACCTCTCTTCTATTGGTCGAGGGATAACCATTTACAATCACGTCTTCTATTGGTCCGTGATAAACCACTCGTACTTGTATTTGAGTCGGTCCAAGTTAAACAGTTTTCCTTTTCTATCAGACAAGGAATCAACCGCTCTAGCTTTCTATCCGTACTAGATAAACCTCACTAGATAGCGATTGCGATTCTAATAATGCCGGATCCTTGATCTTAGTAACACCGAATCCGATCGTATATTTTCTTTTACCTCTCGTGTATAATGTTGAATGTTTAAACACTCAAACTAACAATATAAGATCAATATCACAACAATAATAATATCAATATGAATATCTGATCAATGACATGTTTGCTTGAAGTTATTGTGTGGAATAATACAAAAGATATGGTATTTATAGGCTTCATCAACCAAACTAGCCGTTGGCTCTTCATGCTGCATTACGTACGCTATCACTGAAATATTACGTACGTAAGATTGTTTACGTACGCTAACCAATACCTGTTACGTACGTTAGCTTCTCCCAGATTCAGTCCAGTAACATTCGTTTCTTGTGTTACGTACGTTAGTCATTTATCCATTACGTAGGTTAGCTTTACGTCATTGCTGACGACATATATTCGTTGCTGCTTTTCTGACTTTGACTCTTCCCAACGTTCTTCTAGTTTGAACACATTACGTACGTTAACATATATTTCTTACGTATGTTAATCGCCTCGCATTACATATATTATTGTATCTTCATTACGTACGTTAAGTAAGTTCAGAACACCTTTTTGCTACTTCGTTTTCTTCGATGCTTTGCTTCGTCTCTTTGTTGTTTTGTTTTGTGTAACAACTTTAATCATCAAAACATTATTAATCATGTATGGAACAAAATATTCCAACATTATCCCCTATAAAAAAAGGTGTACTCTCACCTTTGTCTTCTTCTCCATTTCGCATTTTCAATTTTCATAGAGAGAGAAAGGGCGGCCGTTTCCGGCGAGAGACAGATGGTGAGTTTATTTGTTTTTCTTCCTTCTTTTCGTTTCAATCCTTCTCTATGTTGGACCGGGAGGATATGAGGGCGGCGGAGCTGGCCGTGTCGGCGGACCGTACAGGGGTGGCAGACATGTCCCTAGGGGGACACCTGTGAACTGGAGCGACGATGACGGCGGCGGTGAGGTAGCAGGGTCGCCGGGACTTGGGGAGACAGAGGTCGAGCTCGATAAGGCTTGGATTCAGCCTCGGCCAACCACTTCATTTCAAAAATTCGTAAGTATGTGTTGTTAGGAATACTTGTGAGATTTTGATGATGTCATCCCTGTATCATTTATTTATTCAAATGTATGTTTTAGTACTTGGCAAATTGTAAAGAAAAACCAAATGAGTATCTTCTACAAGCCATTGAATTGGCTAAAGTGTTGGTCAGTCAGAAAATCGGCTAAGTATAGATACTGCCAAATAGCAGATAAGTTATCAGGCAAGTTTATTATCAGGCGAGATTTTGGTCAGCAGAGATATCAGAGAGGTTTGACCAAAATCCAACTACAGTCGAGTTCTCAGATGACAGAATATCAGATGCGTTTTTGGTCAACAGTAATATCAGAGAGGTTTGACCAAAACACTGTGGCAGCCGAGGATCAGATAAGTTTTCATTTGGTGATATATCATGAGAGTTCTGGTCAACTCAACATATCAGAGAAGGTTGACCACAGGCGATATATCAGGCGAGGGCTGGTCAACATAATACATCATAGTGGTTTGACCTCAGACAGCATCAGGAAGTTTTTCAGTCAAACCAAAATATCAGAGGAGGTTGACCAAACCACTACTGCAGCCAAGTAAATCACAAAAAGCTCAGTCCACGTCAGTAAGCATTAAAGTCAATAATAATGGAAATCCATGCAGACGTAAGAAGACAAGCCGAAAATATTCCCGAAAAGTTAGGAATAAAATATTTCTTGAGATCCGTATTCTGAAGACTTATGATTATACAAATCAAGAAAAGCGGCGCGACCAAAAAAATATATTCAAATGGTCGGAACTGAAAAGGGAATCAAGTCGTGCAACGGATTGATAAGATAAACAAAGAAGTCCACTCTCCAACGGATGGATTCGTTACAGAAGATGCAACGGCTATGAAGAAAGCTCAAGATTCGTACTATAAATATCTGAAAATCAGAATGAGCAAAGTACGATGCGAACAACACTTACAAGCGAACAAGTATTCAAAGCAATCAAAGCATACAGCAAACTATAGCATCGTGAAAGAGCAAGCTTAAAAGTCTTATTCAAAAGAAGCTCTTTGAGTTGGAGAAGACAATACTCCTGTATTTAAATATTGAGTGCGGGGTACTTCTTTGAACAAGGTTCTCAGAAGTTTCACGACTGATAAGGCATCCAAGGGTTCTTGATTGGAAGGTGATAGACAACTTGAGAGTTGTTTAGGCATCCAAGGGTTTTCAGTCGAGAGGTGCTAGGCAGTCAACGGAAGTTGCAACGGCCAAGAATTTCCACTGGTTGGAAGCTGTTGTGACTACGAGAGATTAATTGTAACCTTTATCACTGGTTGACAGTTATAGAGAATTTTCTCCAACTGGTTTGGAGAGAAGTGGATTAGTAGAGGATTACCCAACCTCTGAAACCACTATAATTGCCTTTGTGTTTTACTGCATTCATCATACTTACCTGCTGCATTCATATTTATTGTTCCATTTACCAGTCAACTGTCTTCCGCATAACTTAGTTTATACAGTTGACATAAGTCACCTGCACTATTATCAACTGAGATTCCGCTTTACTCATCTGCAGCTAAGGTTTTGTTAGCTGCATACCATATCAGCTGAGTTACTCACCTGAGATTCAGGAAAGAGTTTAATAAGTCTATTCACCCCCCCTAGACTTATTTATTCCTGACGACTTGTGACCTACAAGTGGTATCAGAGAGGTTGGTTCAATATCACAGAACCAGATCTATATACTAGAGTATATTTATCTTAATCTCTCATTAGAATGGAACACATGCACCACATGCACTCTAGATTACCTGTATTTTCTGTGGATGAATATGACCTTTGGAAGATAAGAATGCAGGCTCATTTGTCATCCATTCATGATGACATGTGGTGTATAATCGAGGAAGGACCATTCATATTCCTGAAGGACAACACACCCATAGAAATTGCAGTTGGAAATCCAGAGAAGATTCCCAAGAAGAGGACTGAGATGGAAACTGAAGAAAGGAAGCTGTTAAATCTAGACAACCGGTCCAGAGACATTCTTTACCAGACCCTGGATAAAGCCACCATGGTGAAGATCAAAAACTACAAAACTGCCAAGGAAGTATGGGACACATTAGTTGTAATATGTGAGGGAACTGAGCTGATCAAGGATAACAAGTTGTCAATTGCTACTCGGAAGTTTGAAAACTTCAAGATGAAAAGCAGAGAAACCATTGACCAAGTGGATATAAGATTCGCTAAAATCATAAATGAAATTAATTCCCTTAGAAAGTCATATGGCAATAGGGAAATAGCTTTGAAGGTTTTAAGATCACTTACCCCAGAATGGAGCATGAAGGTCGTAGCCATGAGGGAATCTAAGAATCTCAACAAAATAAAGACCCAATAAATATTCTCTGACCTCAAAGCATTTGAATTCGAGATGCTCTGCTCATCATCAACTGAGCAAATTGAGAAAGGAATAGCATTTGCAGCTGAGTCCCCTGCCAAGAGCCTATCTGAAGTAAATCCTCCAAGTCCCTTGAACTTTGAGGAAGAAATGGCTTTCATCATGCAAAGATTCAGCAACTTCAAAAAGAACTATTCCAAATACAAGAAGAACTACAAGGAGAACCCAAGGAAGAATCAAAAGGCTGGAAACTGGAATGTGGAGTGCTACAATTTCCACAAAACAGGGCATATTCGGTTTGTCTATCCTGAGCTCAAAAATGATGATGATAAAAAGAACCTGAGCAGAAAAAATACAAGAGGAAGACTCTCGTTGGTGAAGACCAAACTCCATAGAGAGTAGAGTCAAGCAGCGGATTCTTTTTTGATGATGATGATGAGTACAACTGCTTGATGGCCAACCTGGCTGATGAAGAGGTAACATCTAAACCTCAAAATACATATGGTCTCAGTTCTAACATGTCAGAGGACATTGATCTTCACAAATCTGTAAATTAACTACTAAAAGACTTTGAAACCTTAAAATCAGCCCACCAAGCTATAATGGTTGAGAAAACACAGCTGCAATATGAGAATGGACAGCTGGAAAATGATTTCGACAAAGTCATCTTAGAGACAGCAAATTATAAAAACATTATAGCTGATCTTAAAAAACAGGCTGAAAACACTTTGAAAAACTCAGCTGAAAATACCACAGCTGAGATACATAAGCTGACTGTTTTAAATAGTGAAAAGTCA